>OY804577.1:91927430-93342503 GCA_963680875.1 Bathymodiolus brooksi
CTACAAATATTGTATTTTACGAGCATTTGCTACAAATATTGTATTTTACGAGCAGTTGCTACAAATGTTGTATTTTACGAGCATTTGCTACACATATTGTATTTTACGAACATTTGCTACAAATATTGTATTTTACGGGCATTTGCTACAAATATTGTATTTTACGAACATTTGCTACAAATATTGTATTTAACGAGCATTTGCTACAAATGTTGTATTTTACGAGCATTTGCTACACATATTGTATTTTACGAGCATTTGCTACAAATATTGTATTTTACGAGCATTTGCTACAAATATTGTATTTTACGAACATTAGCTACAAATATTGTATTTTACGAGCATTTGCTACAAATGTTGTATTTTATGAGCATTTGCTACACATATTGTATTTTACGAGCATTTGCTACACATATTGTATTTTACGAGCATTTGCTAAAAATATTGTATTTTAAGGACATTTGCTACAAATAATGTATTTTACGAGCATTTACTACAAATATTGTATTTTACGAGCATTTGCTACAAATATTGTATTTTACGAGCATTTGTTACAAATATTGTATTTTATGAACATTTGCTACAAATATTGCATCTTACGAGCATTTGTTACAAATATTGTATTTTATGAACATTTGCTACCAATATTGCATCTTACGAGCATTTGCTACAAATATTGTATTTTACGAGCATTTGCTACAAATGTTGTATTTTTTACGAGCATTTGCTACAAATTTTGTATTTAAGGAACATTTGCTGCAAATGTTGTATTTAACGAACATTTGCTGCAAATGTTGTATTTTACGAGCATTTGCTACAAATATTGTATTTTACGAGCATTTGCTACAAATATTGTATTTTACGAGCATTTGCTACAAATGTTGTATTTTTTACGAGCATTTGCTACAAATTTTGTATTTAACGAACATTTGCTGCAAATGTTGTATTTTACGAGCATTTGCTACAAATATTGTATTTTACGAGTATTTGCTACAAATATTGTATTTTACGAGCATTTGCTACAAATGTTGTATTTTTTACGAGCATTTGCTACAAATTTTGTATTTAACGAACATTTGCTGCAAATGTTGTATTTTACGAGCATTTGCTACAAATAATGTATTTTACGAGCATTTGCTACAAATATTGTATTTTATGAACATTTGCTACAAATAATGTATATTACGAGCATTTGCTACAAATAATGTATTTTACGAGCATTTGCTACACATATTGTATTTTACGAACATTTGCTACAAATATTGTATTTTACGAGCATTTGCTACAAATATTGTATTTTACGAGCATTTGCTACAAATATTGTATTTTACGAACATTTACTACAAATATTGTATTTAACGAGCATTTGCTACAAATGTTGTATTTTACGAGCATTTGCTACACATATTGTATTTTACGGGCATTTGCTACAAATAATGTATTTAACGAGCATTTGCTACAAATATTGTATTTTACGGGCATTTGCTAAAATAATGTATTTTATGAACATTTGCTACAAATAATGTATTTTACGAGCATTTACTACAAATATTGTATTTTACGAGCATTTGCTACAAATATTGTATTTTATGAACATTTGCTACAAATATTGTATTTTACGAGCATTTGCTACAAATATTGTCTTTTACGAGCAACTGCTACAAATATTGTATTTTCCGAGCATTTGCTACAAATGTTGTATTTTTTACGAGCATTTGCTACAAATTTTGTATTTTACGAACATTTGCTGCAGATGTTGTATTTTACGAACATTTGCTACAAATATTGTATTTTACGAGCATTTGCTGCAAATATTGTATTTTACGAGCATTTGCTACAAATATTGTATTTTATGAACATTTGCTACAAATATTGTATTTCACGAGCATTTCCAACAAATATTGTATTTTATGAGCATTTGCTACAAATATTGTATTTTGCGAGCATTTGCTATAAATATTGTATTTTACGAGCATTTTCTACAAATGTTGTATTTTACGAGCATTTGCTACAAATGTTGTATTTTACGAGCATTTGCTACAAATATTGTATCTTACGAACATTTGCTACAAATATTGTATTTTGTGAACATTTGCTACAAATATTGTATCTTATGAGCATTTGCTACAAATATTGTATTTTACGAGCATTTGCTACAAATATTGTATTTTACGAGCAGTTGCTACAAATGTTGTATTTTACGAGCATTTGCTACACATATTGTATTTTTACGAACATTTGCTACAAATATTGTATTTTACGGGCATTTGCTACAAATATTGTATTTTACGAACATTTGCTACAAATATTGTATTTAGCGAGCATTTGCTACAAATGTTGTATTTTACGAGCATTTGCTACAAATGTTGTATTTTTTACGAGCATTTGCTACAAATTTTGTATTTAACGAACATTTGCTGCAAATGTTGTATTTTACGAGCATTTGCTACAAATAATGTATTTTACGAGCATTTGCTACAAATATTGTATTTTATGAACATTTGCTACAAATAATGTATATTACGAGCATTTGCTACAAATAATGTATTTTACGAGCATTTGCTACACATATTGTATTTTACGAACATTTGCTACAAATATTGTATTTTACGAGCATTTGCTACAAATATTGTATTTTACGAGCATTTGCTACAAATATTGTATTTTACGAACATTTACTACAAATATTGTATTTAACGAGCATTTGCTACAAATGTTGTATTTTACGAGCATTTGCTACACATATTGTATTTTACGGGCATTTGCTACAAATAATGTATTTAACGAGCATTTGCTACAAATATTGTATTTTACGGGCATTTGCTAAAATAATGTATTTTATGAACATTTGCTACAAATAATGTATTTTACGAGCATTTACTACAAATATTGTATTTTACGAGCATTTGCTACAAATATTGTATTTTATGAACATTTGCTACAAATATTGTATTTTACGAGCATTTGCTACAAATATTGTCTTTTACGAGCAACTGCTACAAATATTGTATTTTCCGAGCATTTGCTACAAATGTTGTATTTTTTACGAGCATTTGCTACAAATTTTGTATTTTACGAACATTTGCTGCAGATGTTGTATTTTACGAACATTTGCTACAAATATTGTATTTTACGAGCATTTGCTGCAAATATTGTATTTTACGAGCATTTGCTACAAATATTGTATTTTATGAACATTTGCTACAAATATTGTATTTCACGAGCATTTCCAACAAATATTGTATTTTATGAGCATTTGCTACAAATATTGTATTTTGCGAGCATTTGCTATAAATATTGTATTTTACGAGCATTTTCTACAAATGTTGTATTTTACGAGCATTTGCTACAAATGTTGTATTTTACGAGCATTTGCTACAAATATTGTATCTTACGAACATTTGCTACAAATATTGTATTTTGTGAACATTTGCTACAAATATTGTATCTTATGAGCATTTGCTACAAATATTGTATTTTACGAGCATTTGCTACAAATATTGTATTTTACGAGCAGTTGCTACAAATGTTGTATTTTACGAGCATTTGCTACACATATTGTATTTTACGAACATTTGCTACAAATATTGTATTTTACGGGCATTTGCTACAAATATTGTATTTTACGAACATTTGCTACAAATATTGTATTTAGCGAGCATTTGCTACAAATGTTGTATTTTACGAGCATTTGCTACACATATTGTATTTTACGAGCATTTGCTACAAATATTGTATTTTACGAGCATTTGCTACAAATATTGTATTTTACGGACATTTGCTACAAATAATGTATTTTTCGAGCATTTGCTACAAATATTGTATTTTACGAACATTAGCTACAAATATTGTATTTTATGAACATTTGCTACAAATATTGTATTTTACGAGCATTTGCTACAAATATTGTCTTTTACGAGCAACTGCTACAAATATTGTATTTTCCGAGCATTTGCTACAAATGTTGTATTTTTTACGAGCATTTGCTACAAATTTTGTATTTTACGAACATTTGCTACACATATTGTATTTTACGAACATTTGCTACAAATATTGTATTTTACGAGCATTTGCTACAAATATTGTATTTTACGAGCATTTGCTACAAATATTGTATTTTACGAACATTTACTACAAATATTGTATTTAACGAGCATTTGCTACAAATGTTGTATTTTACGAGCATTTGCTACACATATTGTATTTTACGAGCATTTGCTACAAATATTGTATTTTACGAGCATTTGCTACAAATATTGTATTTTACGGACATTTGCTACAAATAATGTATTTTACGAGCATTTGCTACAAATATTGTATTTTACGAACATTAGCTACAAATATTGTATTTTACGAGCATTTGCTACAAATGTTGTATTTTACGAGCATTTGCTACACATATTGTATTTTACGAGCATTTGCTACACATATTGTATTTTACGAGCATTTGCTGCAAATATTGTATTTTACGAGCATTTGCTACAAATATTGTATTTTATGAACATTTGCTACAAATATTGTATTTCACGAGCATTTCCAACAAATATTGTATTTTATGAGCATTTGCTACAAATATTGTATTTTGCGAGCATTTGCTATAAATATTGTATTTTACGAGCATTTTCTACAAATGTTGTATTTTACGAGCATTTGCTACAAATGTTGTATTTTACGAGCATTTGCTACAAATATTGTATCTTACGAACATTTGCTACAAATATTGTATTTTGTGAACATTTGCTACAAAATATTGTATCTTATGAGCATTTGCTACAAATATTGTATTTTACGAGCATTTGCTACAAATATTGTATTTTACGAGCAGTTGCTACAAATGTTGTATTTTACGAGCATTTGCTACACATATTGTATTTTACGAACATTTGCTACAAATATTGTATTTTACGGGCATTTGCTACAAATATTGTATTTTACGAACATTTGCTACAAATATTGTATTTAACGAGCATTTGCTACAAATGTTGTATTTTACGAGCATTTGCTACACATATTGTATTTTACGAGCATTTGCTACAAATATTGTATTTTACGAGCATTTGCTACAAATATTGTATTTTTACGAACATTAGCTACAAATATTGTATTTTACGAGCATTTGCTACAAATGTTGTATTTTATGAGCATTTGCTACACATATTGTATTTTACGAGCATTTGCTACACATATTGTATTTTACGAGCATTTGCTAAAAATATTGTATTTTAAGGACATTTTGCTACAAATAATGTATTTTACGAGCATTTACTACAAATATTGTATTTTACGAGCATTTGCTACAAATATTGTATTTTACGAGCATTTGTTACAAATATTGTATTTTATGAACATTTGCTACAAATATTGCATCTTACGAGCATTTGTTACAAATATTGTATTTTATGAACATTTGCTACCAATATTGCATCTTACGAGCATTTGCTACAAATATTGTATTTTACGAGCATTTGCTACAAATGTTGTATTTTTTACGAGCATTTGCTACAAATTTTGTATTTAAGGAACATTTGCTGCAAATGTTGTATTTAACGAACATTTGCTGCAAATGTTGTATTTTACGAGCATTTGCTACAAATATTGTATTTTACGAGCATTTGCTACAAATATTGTATTTTACGAGCATTTGCTACAAATGTTGTATTTTTTACGAGCATTTGCTACAAATTTTGTATTTAACGAACATTTGCTGCAAATGTTGTATTTTACGAGCATTTGCTACAAATATTGTATTTTACGAGTATTTGCTACAAATATTGTATTTTACGAGCATTTGCTACAAATGTTGTATTTTTTACGAGCATTTGCTACAAATTTTGTATTTAACGAACATTTGCTGCAAATGTTGTATTTTACGAGCATTTGCTACAAATATTGTATTTTACGAGCATTTGTTACAAATGTTGTATTTTACGGGCATTTGCTACAAATAATGTATTTAACGAGCATTTGCTACAAATATTGTATTTTACGGGCATTTGCTACAAATAATGTATTTTACGAGCATTTGCTACAAATATTGTATTTTATGAACATTGCTACAAATAATGTATATTACGAGCATTTGCTACAAATAATGTATTTTACGAGCATTTGCTACACATATTGTATTTTACGAACATTTGCTACAAATATTGTATTTTACGAGCATTTGCTACAAATATTGTATTTTACGAGCATTTGCTACAAATATTGTATTTTACGAACATTTACTACAAATATTGTATTTAACGAGCATTTGCTACAAATGTTGTATTTTACGAGCATTTGCTACACATATTGTATTTTATGAACATTTGCTACAAATATTGTATTTTACGAGCATTTACTACAAATATTGTCTTTTACGGACATTTGCTACAAATATTGTATTTTACGAGCATTTGCTACAAATATTGTAATTGATGAACATTTGCTACAAATATTGTATTTTACGAGCATTTGCTACAAATATTGTCTTTTACGGACATTTGCTACAAATATTGTATTTTACGAGCATTTGCTACAAATATTGTATTTTACGGACATTTGCTTTGCTACAAATATTGTATTTTACGAGCATTTGCTACAAATATTGTATTTTATGAACATTTGCTACAAATATTGTATTTTACGAGCATTTGCTACAAATATTGTATTTTAAGGACATTTGCTACAAATAATGTATTTTACGAGCATTTACAACAAATATTGTATTTTACGAGCATTTGCTACAAATATTGCATCTTACGGACATTTGTTACAAATATTGTATTTTACGAGCATTTGCTACAAATATTGTCTTTTACGGACATTTGCTACAAATATTGTATTTTACGAGCATTTGCTAAAAATATTGTATTTTAAGGACATTTGCTACAAATAATGTATTTTACGAGCATTTACTACAAATATTGTATTTTACGAGCATTTGCTACAAATATTGTATTTAACGGGCATTTGCTACAAATATTGTATTTTACGGGCATTTGCTACAAATAATGTATTTAACGAGCATTTGCTACAAATATTGTATTTTACGGGCATTTGCTAAAATAATGTATTTTATGAACATTTGCTACAAATAATGTATCTTACGAGCATTTACTACAAATATTGTATTTTACGAGCATTTGCTACAAATATTGTATTTTATGAACATTTGCTACAAATATTGTATTTTACGAGCATTTGCTACAAATATTGTCTTTTACGAGCAACTGCTACAAATATTGTATTTTCCGAGCATTTGCTACAAATGTTGTATTTTTTACGAGCATTTGCTACAAATTTTGTATTTTACGAACATTTGCTGCAGATGTTGTATTTTACGAACATTTGCTACAAATATTGTATTTTACGAGCATTTGCTGCAAATATTGTATTTTACGAGCATTTGCTACAAATATTGTATTTTATGAACATTTGCTACAAATATTGTATTTCACGAGCATTTCCAACAAATATTGTATTTTATGAGTATTTGCTACAAATATTGTATTTTGCGAGCATTTGCTATAAATATTGTATTTTACGAGCATTTTCTACAAATGTTGTATTTTACGAGCATTTGCTACAAATGTTGTATTTTACGAGCATTTGCTACAAATATTGTATCTTACGAACATTTGCTACAAATATTGTATTTTGTGAACATTTGCTACAAATATTGTATCTTATGAGCATTTGCTACAAATATTGTATTTTACGAGCATTTGCTACAAATATTGTATTTTACGAGCAGTTGCTACAAATGTTGTATTTTACGAGCATTTGCTACACATATTGTATTTTACGAACATTTGCTACAAATATTGTATTTTACGGGCATTTGCTACAAATATTGTATTTTACGAACATTTGCTACAAATATTGTATTTAGCGAGCATTTGCTACAAATGTTGTATTTTACGAGCATTTGCTACACATATTGTATTTTACGAGCATTTGCTACAAATATTGTATTTTACGAGCATTTGCTACAAATATTGTATTTTACGGACATTTGCTACAAATAATGTATTTTTCGAGCATTTGCTACAAATATTGTATTTTACGAACATTAGCTACAAATATTGTATTTTACGAGCATTTGCTACAAATGTTGTATTTTATGAGCATTTGCTACACATATTGTATTTTACGAGCATTTGCTACACATATTGTATTTTACGAGCATTTGCTAAAAATATTGTATTTTAAGGACATTTGCTACAAATAATGTATTTTACGAGCATTTACTACAAATATTGTATTTTACGAGCATTTGCTACAAATATTGTATTTTACGAGCATTTGTTACAAATATTGTATTTTATGAACATTTGCTACAAATATTGCATCTTACGAGCATTTGTTACAAATATTGTATTTTATGAACATTTGCTACCAATATTGCATCTTACGAGCATTTGCTACAAATATTGTATTTTACGAGCATTTGCTACAAATGTTGTATTTTTTACGAGCATTTGCTACAAATTTTGTATTTAACGAACATTTGCTGCAAATGTTGTATTTAACGAACATTTGCTGCAAATGTTGTATTTTACGAGCATTTGCTACAAATATTGTATTTTACGAGCATTTGCTACAAATATTGTATTTTACGAGCATTTGCTACAAATGTTGTATTTTTTACGAGCATTTGCTACAAATTTTGTATTTAACGAACATTTGCTGCAAATGTTGTATTTTACGAGCATTTGCTACAAATATTGTATTTTACGAGTATTTGCTACAAATATTGTATTTTACGAGCATTTGCTACAAATGTTGTATTTTTTACGAGCATTTGCTACAAATTTTGTATTTAACGAACATTTGCTGCAAATGTTGTATTTTACGAGCATTTGCTACAAATATTGTATTTTACGAGCATTTGTTACAAATGTTGTATTTTACGGGCATTTGCTACAAATAATGTATTTAACGAGCATTTGCTACAAATATTGTATTTTACGGGCATTTGCTACAAATAATGTATTTTACGAGCATTTGCTACAAATATTGTATTTTATGAACATTTGCTACAAATAATGTATATTACGAGCATTTGCTACAAATAATGTATTTTACGAGCATTTGCTACACATATTGTATTTTACGAACATTTGCTACAAATATTGTATTTTACGAGCATTTGCTACAAATATTGTATTTTACGAGCATTTGCTACAAATATTGTATTTTACGAACATTTACTACAAATATTGTATTTAACGAGCATTTGCTACAAATGTTGTATTTTACGAGCATTTGCTACACATATTGTATTTTACGAGCATTTGCTACAAATATTGTATTTTACGAGCATTTGCTACAAATATTGTATTTTACGGACATTTGCTACAAATAATGTATTTTACGAGCATTTGCTACAAATATTGTATTTTACGAACATTAGCTACAAATATTGTATTTTACGAGCATTTGCTACAAATGTTGTATTTTACGAGCATTTGCTACACATATTGTATTTTACGAGCATTTGCTACACATATTGTATTTTACGAGCATTTGCTGCAAATATTGTATTTTACGAGCATTTGCTACAAATATTGTATTTTATGAACATTTGCTACAAATATTGTATTTCACGAGCATTTCCAACAAATATTGTATTTTATGAGCATTTGCTACAAATATTGTATTTTGCGAGCATTTGCTATAAATATTGTATTTTACGAGCATTTTCTACAAATGTTGTATTTTACGAGCATTTGCTACAAATGTTGTATTTTACGAGCATTTGCTACAAATATTGTATCTTACGAACATTTGCTACAAATATTGTATTTTGTGAACATTTGCTACAAATATTGTATCTTATGAGCATTTGCTACAAATATTGTATTTTACGAGCATTTGCTACAAATATTGTATTTTACGAGCAGTTGCTACAAATGTTGTATTTTACGAGCATTTGCTACACATATTGTATTTTACGAACATTTGCTACAAATATTGTATTTTACGGGCATTTGCTACAAATATTGTATTTTACGAACATTTGCTACAAATATTGTATTTAACGAGCATTTGCTACAAATGTTGTATTTTACGAGCATTTGCTACACATATTGTATTTTACGAGCATTTGCTACAAATATTGTATTTTACGAGCATTTGCTACAAATATTGTATTTTACGAACATTAGCTACAAATATTGTATTTTACGAGCATTTGCTACAAATGTTGTATTTTATGAGCATTTGCTACACATATTGTATTTTACGAGCATTTGCTACACATATTGTATTTTACGAGCATTTGCTAAAAATATTGTATTTTAAGGACATTTGCTACAAATAATGTATTTTACGAGCATTTACTACAAATATTGTATTTTACGAGCATTTGCTACAAATATTGTATTTTACGAGCATTTGTTACAAATATTGTATTTTATGAACATTTGCTACAAATATTGCATCTTACGAGCATTTGTTACAAATATTGTATTTTATGAACATTTGCTACCAATATTGCATCTTACGAGCATTTGCTACAAATATTGTATTTTACGAGCATTTGCTACAAATGTTGTATTTTTTACGAGCATTTGCTACAAATTTTGTATTTAAGGAACATTTGCTGCAAATGTTGTATTTAACGAACATTTGCTGCAAATGTTGTATTTTACGAGCATTTGCTACAAATATTGTATTTTACGAGCATTTGCTACAAATATTGTATTTTACGAGCATTTGCTACAAATGTTGTATTTTTTACGAGCATTTGCTACAAATTTTGTATTTAACGAACATTTGCTGCAAATGTTGTATTTTACGAGCATTTGCTACAAATATTGTATTTTACGAGTATTTGCTACAAATATTGTATTTTACGAGCATTTGCTACAAATGTTGTATTTTTTACGAGCATTTGCTACAAATTTTGTATTTAACGAACATTTGCTGCAAATGTTGTATTTTACGAGCATTTGCTACAAATATTGTATTTTACGAGCATTTGTTACAAATGTTGTATTTTACGGGCATTTGCTACAAATAATGTATTTAACGAGCATTTGCTACAAATATTGTATTTTACGGGCATTTGCTACAAATAATGTATTTTACGAGCATTTGCTACAAATATTGTATTTTATGAACATTTGCTACAAATAATGTATATTACGAGCATTTGCTACAAATAATGTATTTTACGAGCATTTGCTACACATATTGTATTTTACGAACATTTGCTACAAATATTGTATTTTACGAGCATTTGCTACAAATATTGTATTTTACGAGCATTTGCTACAAATATTGTATTTTATGAACATTTGCTACAAATAATGTATATTACGAGCATTTGCTACAAATAATGTATTTTACGAGCATTTGCTACACATATTGTATTTTACGAACATTTGCTACAAATATTGTATTTTACGAGCATTTGCTACAAATATTGTATTTTACGAGCATTTGCTACAAATATTGTATTTTACGAACATTTACTACAAATATTGTATTTAACGAGCATTTGCTACAAATGTTGTATTTTACGAGCATTTGCTACACATATTGTATTTTACGAGCATTTGCTACAAATATTGTATTTTACGAGCATTTGCTACAAATATTGTATTTTACGGACATTTGCTACAAATAATGTATTTTACGAGCATTTGCTACAAATATTGTATTTTACGAACATTAGCTACAAATATTGTATTTTACGAGCATTTGCTACAAATGTTGTATTTTACGAGCATTTGCTACACATATTGTATTTTACGAGCATTTGCTACACATATTGTATTTTACGAGCATTTGCTGCAAATATTGTATTTTACGAGCATTTGCTACAAATATTGTATTTTATGAACATTTGCTACAAATATTGTATTTCACGAGCATTTCCAACAAATATTGTATTTTATGAGCATTTGCTACAAATATTGTATTTTGCGAGCATTTGCTATAAATATTGTATTTTACGAGCATTTTCTACAAATGTTGTATTTTACGAGCATTTGCTACAAATGTTGTATTTTACGAGCATTTGCTACAAATATTGTATCTTACGAACATTTGCTACAAATATTGTATTTTGTGAACATTTGCTACAAATATTGTATCTTATGAGCATTTGCTACAAATATTGTATTTTACGAGCATTTGCTACAAATATTGTATTTTACGAGCAGTTGCTACAAATGTTGTATTTTACGAGCATTTGCTACACATATTGTATTTTACGAACATTTGCTACAAATATTGTATTTTACGGGCATTTGCTACAAATATTGTATTTTACGAACATTTGCTACAAATATTGTATTTAACGAGCATTTGCTACAAATGTTGTATTTTACGAGCATTTGCTACACATATTGTATTTTACGAGCATTTGCTACAAATATTGTATTTTACGAGCATTTGCTACAAATATTGTATTTTACGAACATTAGCTACAAATATTGTATTTTACGAGCATTTGCTACAAATGTTGTATTTTATGAGCATTTGCTACACATATTGTATTTTACGAGCATTTGCTACACATATTGTATTTTACGAGCATTTGCTAAAAATATTGTATTTTAAGGACATTTGCTACAAATAATGTATTTTACGAGCATTTACTACAAATATTGTATTTTACGAGCATTTGCTACAAATATTGTATTTTACGAGCATTTGTTACAAATATTGTATTTTATGAACATTTGCTACAAATATTGCATCTTACGAGCATTTGTTACAAATATTGTATTTTATGAACATTTGCTACCAATATTGCATCTTACGAGCATTTGCTACAAATATTGTATTTTACGAGCATTTGCTACAAATGTTGTATTTTTTACGAGCATTTGCTACAAATTTTGTATTTAAGGAACATTTGCTGCAAATGTTGTATTTAACGAACATTTGCTGCAAATGTTGTATTTTACGAGCATTTGCTACAAATATTGTATTTTACGAGCATTTGCTACAAATATTGTATTTTACGAGCATTTGCTACAAATGTTGTATTTTTTACGAGCATTTGCTACAAATTTTGTATTTAACGAACATTTGCTGCAAATGTTGTATTTTACGAGCATTTGCTACAAATATTGTATTTTACGAGTATTTGCTACAAATATTGTATTTTACGAGCATTTGCTACAAATGTTGTATTTTTTACGAGCATTTGCTACAAATTTTGTATTTAACGAACATTTGCTGCAAATGTTGTATTTTACGAGCATTTGCTACAAATATTGTATTTTACGAGCATTTGTTACAAATGTTGTATTTTACGGGCATTTGCTACAAATAATGTATTTAACGAGCATTTGCTACAAATATTGTATTTTACGGGCATTTGCTACAAATAATGTATTTTACGAGCATTTGCTACAAATATTGTATTTTATGAACATTTGCTACAAATAATGTATATTACGAGCATTTGCTACAAATAATGTATTTTACGAGCATTTGCTACACATATTGTATTTTACGAACATTTGCTACAAATATTGTATTTTACGAGCATTTGCTACAAATATTGTATTTTACGAGCATTTGCTACAAATATTGTATTTTACGAACATTTACTACAAATATTGTATTTAACGAGCATTTGCTACAAATGTTGTATTTTACGAGCATTTGCTACACATATTGTATTTTACGAGCATTTGCTACAAATATTGTATCTTACGAGCATTTGCTACAAATATTGTATTTTACGGACATTTGCTACAAATAATGTATTTTACGAGCATTTGCTACAAATATTGTATTTTACGAACATTAGCTACAAATATTGTATTTTACGAGCATTTGCTACAAATGTTGTATTTTACGAGCATTTGCTACACATATTGTATTTTACGAGCATTTGCTACACATATTGTATTTTACGAGCATTTGCTACAAATATTGTATTTTACGGACATTTGCTACAAATAATGTATTTTACGAGCATTTGCTACAAATATTGTATTTTATGAACATTTGCTACAAATATTGTATTTTACGAGCATTTGTTACAAATATTGTATTTTATGAACATTTGCTACAAATATTGCATCTTACGAGCATTTGCTACAAATATTGTATTTTACGAGCATTTGCTACAAATGTTGTATTTTTTACGAGCATTTGCTACAAATTTTGTATTTAACGAACATTTGCTGCAAATGTTGTATTTTACGAGCATTTGCTACAAATATTGTATTTTACGAGCATTTGCTACAAATATTGTATTTTACGAGCATTTGCTACAAATGTTGTATTTTTTACGAGCATTTGCTACTAATTTTGTATTTAACGAACATTTGCTGCAAATGTTGTATTTTACGAGCATTTGCTACAAATATTGTATTTTACGAGCATTTGCTACAAATATTGTATTTTACGAGCATTTGTTACAAATTTTGTATTTTACGAGCATTTGCTACACATATTGTATTTTACGAGCATTTGCTACACATATTGTATTCTACAAGCATTTGCTACAAATATTGTATTTTACGAGCATTTGCTACAAATATTGTATTTTACGAACATTTGCAACAAATATTGTATTTAACGAGCATTTGCTACAAATGTTGTATTTTACGAGCATTTGCTACACATATTGTATTTTACGAGCATTTGCTACAAATATTGTATTTTATGAATATTTGCTACAAATATTGTATCTTACGAGCATTTGCTACAAATATTGTATTTTACGAACATTTGCTAAAAATGTTGTATTTTACGAGCATTTGCTACAAATAATGTATTTTACGAGCAACTGCTACAAATGTTAGATATTACGTGCAAGGAACGCGACATTTTCCCACCACGAGGCGCAAATTTATGATTAGTCATAACAGCGATGTGTTTATTTGGTTCGTAATGCACAACTAGTGGAAACCCCATTCTGATGGATTGTACAACACATAGAATAAATCATGTCCTATTCCGTGTTTTCTCTCAGGGATGTTAATAAAGGACACAAACTTATTATTTCTCACTTTTTGCAAGTTAATTGTGTTGGTACATAATCAAATTGCAGTAAAAAAAAAAGCGAAGGCTTCAAGGAATTATTAAAATACTTCTAGAATTCAAACTTTCAAATTTATGTTGTGTTAATGACAAATCTGACAACTTTTACAATAGTGATGGTAAAGACTGCAATTGTGTCCCATTAATATTACAGAAAAACAACAAACTTAAATTACAATAAAAGTTGATATGTCGTTTGTTCATGTTAAATTGTATTTATTTCATTAAAAGATTTAAAAAAATACATTAAGGAATAAGGCGAATAATGGATTTACAAATTCTCTTTTTTACCATCACATATAGAATAATACACGTGACGATAATGTTCCATAGCAGGGATGATTATAGAAAAGAAGAATTAAACCTTCAAAAATTGTGTTTCTTTATGTTTTTAAGGTTTAATCATACCAGTAAACATCAAATAATAATATGCTTAAAGATTTATATATTTTGTATGTAAAATATTTCCTTTATTTACTTTGAAATGTGTGTCCTATGAATTTCTGTCTTTACCGTCACGAAAATTTAACGTTGCAGAACGTCTAATATACATGTGACTCTGAGATCGTAATCACGTTGGTGCTTTCCTTTCTATTTCATCGATGCAAAGAAACAGTATCGTGGATCGACTGTCAGCAGGATTCAAAGAAATAAACCAGTATCTCCATTAAAATGCATTAGTACCTTTGTTCAATGTCTTTACCAAACATAATAGAAGTTCCTCTGTTCATCTGCTACAACATTTTAAGCGTCATGTAGAAATAAAATGTTGTTCCCGATAGCAATGCACACATTTCACCTTTAGAAATATTTTCTGTAATACATGGAATCAATACCGAAATGCGGAATTGTCTTTACCGCAACAGTCTTTGCCGTCACAATTTCATATTACAATCGTGACGGTAAAGACAACCACATACTTTTAATCACTTTTACTTAGCATCAGGAATGTTTTTGAGCACGTTTAAAGGTGCTATGCTCAGCTTCGAGCTTTTGATTTATGTTGGTAGTTGTTATTTTAAACCAAAATATCTTTACCGTCACACACGTTTTCTTTACCGTCACAAATATTCCTTTCCGTCACGAATTAAAAAATGTTTTTTGTATATTATATTTGTAATTATACAACATATGTAACCTTAAATGACGCTGTAGTAGCACATCTATAACCCAGTTCAGTTAATTGTTTTACCATTGGGCACTGTTAAAGAATATAGCAAAAATATATACATTCCGGATCTCAACTTTGAAATTATGACACACAAACCTTTTAAATACTCCGTAGATATAAGAAAAATTATATAAGTAATTCTACATATATCAACAGAACAATTTATTCGTTTATATTCATATTGGTTGTATGGTTTATGTTGAAGAAAAAGTCAGAAAATGTGCACTTAAGGTATTGTGACGGTAAAGACAAATATTTACACCCCACGGAATTAAAAGACGTAGAAAAGATATATTTTTGACAAAACAGCTTGCCAAACACTTAATTCTGTCTCAAGAATGATTAATTAAGCGAACTGTACCAAATGAAACGTTTGTGACAAATTTTCCTTTCATATAGACACAACTCGGTATTTTGAAAAGTTGTCAGAGAATGACCCCATTAAGTTAACAGATCCCAAGACATGACATCGGATTCTATAGTACTTATATCTGGTCATTTCCACATTCATGACTTATCACCGGGTTTACAACAAGAGTAACACGACGGTGGTCACATGTGGGGCAAGAGCTACTTAACCTTCCGGAAGCACATGAGGTCACCCCCATTCTTAGTGGGGTACGTGTTGCTCGATCTTTAGTTTTCAGTGTAATGATTTGTAGAACGTTGTTATTCCTTTTTCTTTTGGCCATTGTGTTGTCTGTACTTCAATTTACGCTTTCTGATTACCCCTTTCGGTATATCTTCAAACTTTTCTTTCGAAGTAATTTCTTGTCATCCAGTTTTAAATTCACTGTCCATTCTGGTCAATAAAAATGTCCTATTGGTAATGTCTTGGTCTACTGATTCAAAATATATGGTAACTAGGGACTTTTTCATATTCAGTTTCATAAATATCTTAATTCCGGCCAGGAAAATATACGATTCGATAGTTTTTGCCACATCATTCTAAAACGTATGGTTGCTATGCAATTGTTTGCTTCAAAAGACAACTTCTGGTTTAAATACATTTAAACTTGACGCAACGAAAAAGAAGAGTAATCTTAAGAAATATGATAATGTCATTCCTTGAAAGATGACAAAGGCCTTAATAAAAGAACCAAATTTAAACATAATCAGTCGTATGCTGTAATATCGTTGATAAGTTCTTACTTTTCTTCATTTCTAGAAAGTCTCTTCTTCTTCGAAGCAATCTGACATCATCATCGTTTGAGTCAAGGTGGAACTTTTCAGCGCGTGTCAATAGGTGATCAATGTCTTCCAAATCCATACTAACCAATGCATTTTTCAGTTGTTCCCTGGACTCTTTTATAAGCGGTCCCTAGATGATATAGAAAAACCTTATTAGGCATGTTTTAAAAAATTTATTCAGTACTCGAAATCATCAAGTTAAAGCACAGAGACTTGTTCCCGGTCACGGTTGAGTTTTGTTTACAAATTGGACCCGTAAAATAATATCTACGGAGTCTGTTTATTTCAATGACAACATAAATAACACTAGTACTTATTTAGATATACATTACATCATGCCGAAAGTGTTAACATGGTGAATTGGCATGTCTTAGAATATGCTTTCCCAAACAAAAAAGTCCAGGGTTTAACTGAGTGATTTTGTTTACCATTCCCTCTTGGTGTTTGTGTTACATTATCCTGATTTCTTTAATTTACGAATTCTTGACCCTCCTATGTTATCTTCAAAGTTTTCTTTGAAAATCACAGATATTTTACAGATTAAGATGTAAGTAAAAAATGGCTGCCAAAATACAATTTCAATACACATCAAAGATACAATATTAAATATTAAATAGTTCAATCTACAACCTTTAAAGGGAATTTGTTCTCAAACATCATCAATGGTGTTGTTGTTTCTTTTCTTCGAATCACTCTACGACTTGACTAATAAATTATCAAGCGAATTATCAACCGCACCGGTTGTGTATTGGTTAGTGTGCTCGTCTCGAGTGCGGTAGATCTTGGTTCGAACCCCGGTCGGTCAAAACAAAGACAACAAAAGTGTTGCCTCTCCAATAAGCATACATCATTAAGGATTAAGAGCAAAGACTGGTGGGCTCGGATTCAGAATAATGTTCCCGAGTGAAGCGACGTGTCTACCGAGGAATATTGTTTCAATGAGCTAGCACTATAAAAATCCGACCCAGCGTGTTGGTCTAGAACAAAGTAAACATTATCATCATCATCATCTCATCAAAATGTATCTTGTTCTCGCCATAATAAAGCTGAAAAATTCCCCATTTGGCACTGAACAGTAATCACTCACTCACTAAAATAAAGGTTTATTCTATCTGTTGTGTAGACAAGTTGTTGGCTCAACCATCGACCATCGACGACTACTAGCAGATCATTTTTACATTAATAGACTGGTAGCGAGGGAAATAAATAGCTCATTTCTCTGATATATGAACAATTTCCCGACGCGAAACGGAGGGAAGTAGTTCAGATAGAATGCATTAAATTGATTAATTTGTCTTTTTAGATCCAGGGAAAATATATATTTATGTTTTGGTGGATGGGAAAGTATTAGAAAACGAGTTTCCAATCATATTTGGTGGAATACACTTTATTTTATTTCATTCTTTTTAAGTTTTTCCCTTTCTTTCGCGGGCGTTATTTTTGTACTGTCCGTCTGTCACAATGGGTAGAATTATTTCTTCACATCAAAAGTGATCCCTTTAGAACTAGCCATTACCGAAATTTGTATTGTTTCTGTGATCTCATGAGTGATAATATTGTCAGTGTCACAATACCAACGAACTAACTCTGAAAATTATCAGTCAGTGTGACATCAAACACATTATAATAGCGAGCATCGCAAGATACGAGCTAAACAGCAACATGTGTGTAAGGAGATGAATCAATACATTTTGCATATACGATCAATACCAACCGGAAATGGATTCTAAGTTTCAGCATAGAATGGACAATCGGAGTGAAGTACAGGAAATATCCTTTTAATTTGAATAAAAAATAACTATCCAGTTTAAAAATAAAAAAAAAATTAGAAAGGAAACCGTACAGCTTCTTTACATGAAACGATTAATTTATTTAAAAAATGGACAATCGTTAGACCTTCTTGTTGCGTCCCTAAAGAACGATCGGCTCTAAAAAAAAGTCGTCCCCGATATATCTCGGCCCTAAAAAAAGTCGTCCCTGATATATCTCGGCCTAAAAAATCTCCTTTGCAAAAGAATTCACTGGGTAAGTCGAATTGAAGAACAAAGAAAAAATGAAGAAAAGAACCCAAAACTACTATTTGTACATGTACATGTCTATGCGTAGATGCGATGCTCGCCTGTAGGCTGTGCCTAATCCATATTAATATAATCTCTCAGAAATCAAGCATATTGTTAAGTGCCAGAAAAGAGAGCTCATGTCGTGTATTTTCGTGTTAGTGGTATTGATTTTGACTGCTTCTATGATTTTTCTATTAGATTTTAGAACTGTTCCGACAGTGTGGTAGGTTTTGTTTTTCCATTAGATTTTAGAACTGTTCCGACAGTGTGGTATGTTTTGTTTTTCTATTAGATTTTAGAACTGTTCCGACAGTGTGGTATGTTTTGTTTTTCTATTAGATTTTAGAACTGTTCCGACAATGTGGTATGTTTTGTTTTTCTATTAGATTTTAGAACTGTTCCGACAGTGTGGTATGTTTTGTTTTTCATTTGATCAAATTCGTAAAAAAAAGCACCATAAACAGGTACATTGTAGTAGTTATCATATCATACCTCTCTGCCTCTGTGTGTGGTTTGCTTGCTTGATAAAAGGTAATTACAAGCATAATCCGGTTGTTCTGTATAAGAATTTTTGCAGGTGCCAATGCGGATGGCATATTCATCTTTATTCGGAACATATGCTCTTACAGTTAACTCCCGCCTCTTTGAAAACTCAGAAGAAGTTTCGGTATAAGAAAAATACTGTTTTAATTCCTCATTTGTCTTTGTATTATGAGCCATATTGATAACAACCTGGAGGTGGGTAACGACCTGAAATTGTATTATAACTTCCTGTTTAACATTTACTTCTATTTTGCCACGCTGGTGAGACGGCATAAGTAATCCTGATTTTAATGCTTTCGGTCCTGGTCCCCACCCAACTATACCAGGGTCGATTGGAGCCATATCGGGAACACACTGTGAATCTAATTGATCACAAACTATACGAAATGAAGATGTTAATGGCGGATCATCTCCCCACTCGTCATCTCTTCCGGAATAGATGCTGATCTTATACATTCCTTCTTTCGGTAGTCTGACTTCAAAAGAGACATTTTCTTGCTTAATTCCACTTCTCATCATGATTACATAACGAGCAATATTAGCCCGAATGTTTTTATTGTCATCTTCTATATGAGGTTTCGTCAGTACATTTTGTGGATTGTTATTATTATCTCCATCATGTCTAAGTGTTCCAACTTGAGATCCCAGTTCAATGCTTTCAATTTTCATGTCGAGTTCGTATGTGAAATTAATGGCGTTTGCTTCTGTCAGTGGTATTGTATATTCAATATTGCAAAGTCCATTTTGTGCAACCAAAATACAATCTTTTTTACTTGTCAATTTTAGTTTTTGTTTGAAGAATTCTGGACGAAGATATGGTTTATTCTTATATTCATCGAAAGTCAAAGGTTTGGGGAGCAACTGCCATTTTGATTGTTCTTCTACCGGGATATTTCTATGCACAAGCTCTTCCGGGTCTGTGAAAATGTAATATTTATTGAAACATTTTGTAAGCTGACCTTCACTAGCTGTTTCTTTTTGCATCACAGACTGGCCAGCCTTTTCGATTTTTACATATCCACCAATTTTATGGCCTATCAATCCTCGACAGACCCAGTAAGGATGAACAATGTGCCATTTGTTGTCTGCAAAGACAGTATTCCATGCATTCGTATTTTGTTTTAAAATTTCGTCATTCATTTCTCCCACATCATAGGATGCGCCCTTTGAATAACCAGAAACAATACAACATGGTATACCAGCCTTTCTGCAAAGTTGGGCAAAGAATGAAGAAAATGTCCCACGTCTGTTCTGAATAAGGTGCATATACCCACGTGGTGTATCTGGTTTAAATAATTTAAATTGTCCTGTTTCTATATCTTGTTGACTTAACCAGAGAGTTATTGCATAAACCTTCTCTTTGTCTGTTTCCAAGGAACCAATTAAATCTGGCATTAAAGATTCGTATGTTTCCGCTTTATGATTTATATTCTAAAAAAAAGCAGTTAAAGAATTATAATATGTACATTCTAGACACATGTCGAATATCATACTCTTATATGCTGATTATATTGAAAGGATTTTCCTTAATAATATATTATGTCTGTCATGACAGCATAGGAAGGTCATATTACTTTGATATTGCATTAACACTGATATTTATGTAATAGACGAACATATAGAAGATAATTCATGAATGCTATGTCTTTTTGAACAAATTATCATTTACAAATATAGTTTGTTCATGTATTCAATCTACTATGTATAAGAGTTTCAATGGTATACTTTGGTGAATATATATTTAAATACCAGGTTATCAAACACCGAAGCTTGGTGCATATCTGAGTTTGAAAACAATATAAATCATATGCTTATAGGATGCATCGAGCTTAGGAGAGTGAATATCTGGTATTGATATGTACATTTGTATCATGTATTGATAGATATATTAATATACTGGTAATTCTAACATAACGTCCTTCTATCGCTTTGTAGACAAACGAGCGATTTATCGATGGTATAATCTCATTCGCACATGCGCCGGTGAATGTGACTGACTTTTCCGTCGTAAATGTACATGTTGATGAATTATCGTCTGCTCAAATTTGGCAGCATAGATTGTGTACGACATTTTCCGCAAACGTAAATATAAATTACCGTCTTCCAATCAAAGTATACTACCGTATTTGCACTCTTAGACATATCAGAATCGAAATAAATCATGGAAGCCAGAATGTGTTTTGAGTTTTAACATGGGTTGGCGGATATTAATAAATTCTATCCCTCGCCTCTGGCTCGGGATAAAATACTGGCATTCGTCAATCCATGTTAAATCTCAAAACACATTCTGGCTTCCATGATTTATTTCTTAGATATAAGATGATGGGCAAATTGCTATGTATTGTTTCTACATACTTATATGGGTAATAGAATGAACATTATTATTTTAACTGAAGATTAGCATAAAAAATATGTGTTTTGACATTTGGGTTTATTTGTATTCCAATGATATAAATCGTTGAGTTAATTGTTTTAAAATGTCATATTGTTTGCTGTCTACAAATTCACGAATTAATTTGTGTATAGATGGATCATTTAGGCGGAATTCATTTCATCTCTCATTCAATTGAACTAATAAAACAAGGTGAGTGAACGACCATTTAACTTTATGGAGAGGGCGGTGTTATGTTTTAAAATTCCCAAAAATATATAATGTGACCCCATTTTTCAGTGTAAAAATTTGGGTAAAATTTGAAGAATTTCTTCATGTTAAAAAAAATCTGATATTTGCTTGGTGACAAAATTGGGTCAGAAAGAAAATACAGGGTACTCCAAAAAGTTAATGGTCTGTTCCTAAAACTATTATCTTCTTATTAAAACTACATCTTTTTTTAGCTTTGGTGGATATGTTGGTAAACAGTAAACACATAAATCTCCCATGATTTACAATTGAGATGAAAACATAACACCATCAACTAACCAGTTTAGCAATTGCAATGGCACTGTCGTAGTTAATATGAACTTCTTTTCTGGACGTCTTCAATGTCCGTCTGCTTCTAGACGTGTCGATGACAGAGGACGCAACTGTACGCTTCCGCCTGGGAGAATGTCTTTGTATCAGATTGTTTGGTAGTTCAGATGGTGCTGGTGGATAATTTTCCTCTTCAGCTTGAACTTCTAGCTATAATGTTAGAAAAATATTGATATA
Source organism: Bathymodiolus brooksi (assembly GCA_963680875.1). NCBI lineage: Eukaryota > Metazoa > Mollusca > Bivalvia > Mytilida > Modiolidae > Bathymodiolus > Bathymodiolus brooksi. The sequence continues at coordinate 91,950,547 of OY804577.1, forward strand.
TATACAGTCTATTCTCAAATTAGAGCAGTTCAAATTTTCAGCTGTCAATAGAATAAAGTTACATGTTTAAATACGACTTGGAAATCATTTAAACGCATTTTCTTGGTGGGATGTCCCAAGCAATTATCATGTAGCTATGTTTTTGACAGATTTTACTATGATATTTTTTTTCAAACCTTACTTTTATAGACTCTGTAATTATGTATTATTAATATTTCATTTTCATGCAGCCATAGTGTGAAAACGTCAGATATTCTATTCTATTTAAATATATATGTTTGGGTGTTGTAGTAGTTGACATAATTGTCTACCTGTTGCTATGTTTACCATATATAATGGATGTGTGAGTACTTATCATAGGTATTTACCAAAGAACAATCTTACGGTAAAAATATGCTTGCTGGATTCAGATGGGTAAATTCAACTGTGAAAAACTAACACTGATCGAACGGATTATCTTTCATGTTCATACACAACATCTTTAGAACTGTTGTAGAATCGTCATTCATTTACCTTACACAAATCTGTATTTAGATTTGTATTACATTTTGACTAACCAGGCGGTTGTCTTATAAGAAACACGAAATGTTTATCCTTAGCGTGGACTTGGGTTCAATACCGGATTGTGATGGGTTCGTGTTGCTCATATATTTAGCTCTTCATTTTTTGCTTAATCGTTTGTTTTTATATGGTGTGTGTTTGTGGTAATTTTTTTTTTTTTTTTTTTTTTTTTTGTCTTCGTTCTGTGTCTTGTGTCCAATGTTGCCTGTTTCTCTGGATTGTCCATTCTTAATTGTCCCCTTCGGTTTTCTCTAAAGTTTATTTATTGAATACGCATTAGACCTAAAATGCCAAACGTTTGAATTACCTCATCACTGCCATTTTCCTGTTCTATATCGACGAAGTCCGAGCTTGTTTCTTCTTCAATAATTTTGTAATTCGAACAGCTTCCGCCCATTTTCTATATGTTGCAATCAATTATAATTGAAGCTTAAAAAAACAAATGATAGATTACTTCTATTTTGAAATTGGAGTATTCTGTATCTACGTGTTATGATATTTTTATGGTGATGCACACTATCTTATAATTAATTACCTATATTTTGGGAGATGTAAAATTTTGTAAATTCATCTTTTTATTATTTTGAACATGTTTGAAAGATCGAAGTACAAGTACATGTATTGGAAAACTGTGCTTAGAAACGTGAATGGACCATTAATATTGAACCTCCTCATGATAAACTGTTTCTCGTTAACAGCTGCTAGAAGGTTTCTTTTATCGTAGCGACGGCACTTACTACGTCCCGTCCCAAGGGGGGTTTGTGTATTTGATTTTCCCAAAGCGGAGGGCAGTACCCTTCAGCGTAGAAATTAATTCAATCCCCTTTGGCTCCATCGGAATTTATTTCTATTTACGATCAACAATTTAATCTTGATATATTTTGGTGAAAACAATTCGTGTGAACTTCACATATAATATGCTTGTACATATTTTCGTTTCGAAGCATTTAAATTGGTTATAACTGGTTCTAAAAATGACAGTTTTGACAAATATATGTTTGCACGTTTACACTCAATGTCATTTTAACAGCTATGAAACACACTTAAATAACACGTTTACACTCCATGTCATTTAACAGTCAAGAAAAACAGTTTAAAAAACAATCAAACTTTACAAGGAAGTATTCCTTGTTCCTTGACATGCTGAATTACACATATATAATAGTATGTTATAAATATTTCGTGGTAATACAACATTTATACAATAACAATACACTTTATAAAAACATAGTATGTTATAAATATTTCGTGGTAATTCAACATTTATACAATAACAATACACTTTATAAAAACATAAAGTTCAGAACTAAAGACAAAAACAGACCACTTAACGTAACATGTCCACTTTAAATTGACGTTAAATTCAATTCAAGAACACTATTTTGATGTGCTTTTCTTTGTTTCAGTAGTGAAATGCCAAAAAAATATAATTATGTCGGATGAACATCATGAATTGTATTGATGGTAGATGAATGGTTCTCTTTTAGCATCAAATTGACACAAACTTAAACCTGCGCTTTATATCTCAAACGTGTGGGTATATTCGAAACCATTATTTATGGTTCAGTTTATCTTGAACACTCTAGGATATATTATTACTCTGAACTGTGGAAATTAAATGGGTTGATAGTAATATCGAACTTTATCTTGCCAAAGTAGAGATATTTCCAATGATATCATTTGCTGTGATTCCAAACTCGAATTTTTTTTCTTCTTCGTGTCTTATGCAACTTGCTGCCCCTTTAATTCAAAAGTCATTAGCACTGAGGAGAGTGGACTCAATATAGCTGTCAATATATCAGTTCAATCTGTAGGAAGGCATCACAGCAACTGAATATACTTAAACGTTTGGGCCGATATTTAGACAGATTAAGCAAATTAACTATATTCCACACTTTCATTCTCAGTAACTTTAACTTCTGCCCTTTGGCTTGGCATTTTTGTACCGATAAAAATTCAAAAAAATTAGAGAAAGTGCAGGAAAGAGCACTTCGCTTTGTATACGATGACTACACCAGTTCATATATCAACCTTCTTGAAAAAGCTCTAGTGCCCTCCTTACAGATCAGACGTATTAGGACAATGGCCTTGGAGACATATAAATTCGTTAACAAATTAGCTCATGTATGCCTTCATGATTTGGTTAATGTGAAGAATTCTAAATATGCTTTCAGGTATTCGAACATATTAGATGTACCTCAAGTTAGAACTACAAGGTATGGCAAAAAATCATTCACGTTTGCAGCTGCAACTCTGTGGAACGACCTTCCGAACCATTTCAGAACTGAAAACAGTTTCAACCACTTTAAAAGTTTGATTCAGTCCTGGAATGGCTCAGTATGTCGTTGTTCTGCATGCAGATAACATATTCAGCTTTCTGTTTTATTTCTAGTGCTTTTTCCAAGTTTTAATGCTGCTTAGTTATTTTATGTTTGCTTGATATTGCTTCAGCAAGTTTTAGAATGTCTTTTATTTTTGTGCTTTTTATGTTGCATTTGCTAACTGTATGTGCTTTATATGTGTGTTTATGTGATTATGTTAATATGTGTATGTATCTTGTGCTACTATGTATATTCGGTAGAAAGCTCCTGAGAGCTTGTGTTTATTGTTTACAAAAACCGAATTCAAATAAAGTTTTCTTATCTTATATCTTATCTAATTATTATGTTTGTTTTAATGTATGATTGATTTGACTTTTCATGTTTGTATATGTATATTATATATCCATGTTTCTATGTTTGTTTTATGCTGTCAACCCTATACAATACAAATACAAATACAAATATTTTTATTTCCAATTAAGGAGCCCTTTCGGGCAGAACAATTAACAAAGAATTTAATACAATGATTATGGATTGATTACATTGATTCGAAGATGACAACATTTTATGAAACAAACAAATCAAAATTTAATCATACCATTGACATAGTAATAGTTGCATTCGAATGTATGCTATATAACAAGCACAGTGTCCCATCAGTTGTAAAATAATAATGGTTGAACTTCAGAGAGGATTTATATAAAAAAATATATATATATACACTATACACATACGTTTACACTTGAATTCTTTCCATTAAATAATTATTATTATGTATCATTTATTTATTAATTTATTATTATTATTATTATTTTCTTAGATTTGTATGTTATGCATATAATTTAATAGGTAAATACTTATAGGTATATACATAATATATATAATACCACTATATTGGATGTAATAATACAATGTGAACATGGAAGAGAGCCCGGAGGACAAACCTCACTCCCACATAACATAAGGGTATAAAAGAGCATTAATTAATGAAGTTATATGATATTAATAAACAATTCACACCTTACTGCGCACTCCCTTAATAAGTTCTATTAGTCGATTCTCAAGCAGGCATACGGATGTAAAGGAACGTAAAGTAAGAAATCATAAAGAAATGGGGCATGAGTTGTATTGTTGTTCTTTTACGGCCACAAAGTCCTCAAAGTGACAGAGCCATTCTGTAACGGTTTAATGCAAGTTATAATGGCGACCGTTAAACGTTCCAAGTGATGAATTGCTTCGGTTGAGTATTGCTTGGCGTTCTCGCATCGACTGCCGTAGACCGAGGGTTCGATCCCAGGTCAGAATAAACTACAAACTATAAAATTGGTATTGGTATTGGTACTTCCTCTTTAAGCAACCATCATTATGGAGTAAGAGTAAAGACTGGTTGGCTCGGAGTCGGTATAAAGTGTCCGCGTGGAGCGACAAGTCTACCTGTGGACTGTTGTTTCAGTGAGCTAGCACTATAAAAATAAAACTAAGCGCGTTGCTCTAGTACAAAGTAGACATCATCATCATCTCCTCGAAATATAGACTGTTCTCACCATCATATAGCTGTAAATTACTTATTTGGTGCCATGGGCGCATAATACGCTCTGCCTCAACGGTTGTATGTTTGAAAAGTGTCCATTTAACATTTAAAGCTTTATAGTTCTGGACGTCAAACGTAAAAATCATCAAAATCGACCAAGAGCCTAATTTTGTCAATCTTTACATTGCTTACAATTTATCGTGCGAAATGTGGAAAAATACAGTCAAGCCTGTATATTAAAGGGTATCGATGGGAAGAAGCAACATTGCCCTTTATAGACAGGTGCCCTTCATAAAGAAGTCCAAGTGAACTAATATTTGTTTTATGGTTTGGTGATATGTTTGAAATGTAATGTGTATAGGACTCTAAAAAGATATAAAAGACAATTATCAACTGTTGATTACAATATATTTGTGATAGAATGTAGATGTATCTGATACATATGTCGTAGTTTGAAGGAATCTAACCAGCCATTGGAGGCTTTGAATATCTCTATGCCTAAATCAGATGCAAATTTAAGAGCTATCGCTTGAATTAAAGGACCACTAACATTAATACGACACGATGTGGTATCTTGAAACCATTGCCAAACTAAAAAGGGGCGTCGTGGTCGTGATCGTATGGTTGTTTGATTTACAACTACCTGTGCAATCAATGTCTATCACAACTAAAGTTGTGAGTTCGAACTTCGTTCATGGCGAGGTGTACTCGATACAACATTATGTGATAAAGTTTGTCATTGACATACGACAGGACGGTGGTTTTCTCCGGGTATTCCGGTTTCCTCCACCAATAAAACTGATCGCCACAATATAGCTGAGATATTGTTGAAAGTGGCGTTTTAAACGCCATAAACAAAACTAACCAAACTAAAATAGTAAAAAGATATGAAAAAAGTTCCATTACTGTTCAATGGCATATCGGGAATCCTTCAAAATTACCAGACATGCACCGCACTTACACTCCTGAGGCTTTGTAACAAAATTTATGATTTGATTTGATTTTGGGTGTTTAACGCCACTTTCAGTAACAAAATGTATGAGTGGAGAGTAATCAGCTGTGGGTTACCGACGATGGGTTAAAGCAAATTTGAGTTATTGCAGGCATGTTTAAAAATGTACATTTTTATAAGAACAAAGTCCCATAACTGTGAAACGACAAAAGTCAAATTCATCAAAAACAAAAGTACTGTACTTTCACTTTTTCTAAGGCTGTGTAGACATTTTTTGAAATTTGATCGAAGCCAACTTCAGTTAACGGAAGCCGTGTTGATGGACAGACGACGGTACCATAACACGAACCGTCTTTGACGGGCGTATAAAATTCACAGGGCCCGGGTGGCTCAATGAGTTAGGTAGTTGGATTACCTAACAACTCATACAAGCCTACCACCAATACGGCGTAGGTTCGCGCCCGGCTGTGTAAATTACAAAAAGGGTGCCCTCGACTCACAGCCGCAAGTGATAAAGTTTACCAGTTGCTTGCCCATGGTCGGTGGTTCTCTCCGGGTTCTCCGGATTCTTCCACCACTAAAACTGGTCGTCATGATATAGCTGAAATATTGCTGAAAGTGGCGTTAAAACACCAAAAATCAAATCATATAAAATTCACTCACTCACCCGAAGTGATGACTTTAACTTCATAAAATTAGTTTATGATTACATGTACATATAAAGCTAAAGTTCATATGGATATTTAGACCTATGCACTTATTTCCAATTCTGAAAGTGAATTTAATGAGCTGGTGTTGTTATGAGTTAACTAATTTTAATATTCTTTTAGACTGATATACGAATTGCATTTGTAAATATTAACCTTCCTTCTTTTTTTTTACAGTATCAAAGATAAAAACAAAATAAAGACGTACCTTAATATTCGTGACATTGTAAAATAACAAAAGCATTGAAATATTGCCTTAGATATTCGTTAATACATTTTATATGTATTTTGGAAATGATACTTCAGTACAAAATAATCATTTAAGCACCATAGTAAGTCACATACAATTATAAAACAATAATTGATATATGATATATCATTAAATAGATGAAGAAGATTTTAAATTATTTCAAAACACTGAATATATTTTAAAGCTTTTTTAAGCAAGCAAATAATATGTCAATTCAATATTATACAATTCACTTTGAGATTTATATCTTATTCAGAAAATGATACCTACCAACAATCGATTTGAATGATATCTTTACTTGGTAATCAGTATTTGTTTAATTCTTATTATATCAACTGACGTATGCGAGACAATATTATTTATATATTCATAAGTTGTATTAGAAAAGGTTGCCAAATATACACCATATTTACAATGTTTTCAAGTCCAGGGGTATCTTTCCTACATTCTCAAATTAAATAAGGCTATACACGTATTTATATGCTGGGAGTCCCTATTCTACACCAGTAGCATCATGTCGTGCTATTTACTTAAAAACAAAATATCTGTATTCCATAGCAAATTATATTGCATCATGAAAAACCGAAAACTTTACAGCCCATTATTAGTAATGTATGATGTCTATGTGAAAATAGCACCGCAGTTTATAATTATCAAGTAACTCTAATTGGTTTTGATTCATTTTTGTTTTCAAATAAAATAATGCAGGCCAATAAGAAATTTTGATAAAAACAAATCGACTTTGGTATATCGAGTGCACCATTTGATACTTGTCATAATGAAGTCAGAACCTTAATTATATTAAGTAATTGCGACTAGAGGTGAGTTCTTTTTGGATAGTCTGGAACCATGAAGTAAAATTCAAATCTTAAATAATAAATAATGATGGATACAACTTGTCCTGTCATCATTATGCCCGTGCTACAGTACTGAGTACATTACTATATTTTAGGGAAATAGATGATCTTTGCAAGTATTTGTTGCAATAAATGTAAGTCAATTCGACTCCACATTCCACAGGACGTTCTCGTAATTTTTTTGGTTTCAATAAATACCAAAATTAACATTTCTAAATAAATTCTATTAACGTTGATTAACCAAAATAGAACGTCTTTACTCATTTATTTTTATGAAACTAATTTGTTAAACTTCTACCGCATCTCTTATGATGACAATGGTAGATAACTCTCACTATTTCTTCTGGATTTAAATTTTGAGTTATTTCCCTTCTCGCCAATATAAAGATCTGACAATAATAGTGCAGTGTCCTAATGGCATGATGCTTACAAACTGGGATGAAGGCGGGATTCACCGAGCCTATTGAACACCATTTATGTGCCGAATACACATAAACTTTAGATTTTAAGACACTTATATTGGTGTTTGTCCTGCAGAAAAATCACATTAATCCATCGACATTGATATTTTGAACTATAAAATTAAAATTATATTAATATCCCTTGTTTGTCCCTTTTGACATTTTCTATCAACGGAAAGTAAACTGGATTTACAAATAGGTTCCCAAATTAAAGCTCAACAGGTAGCATGTGACAAAAATACCAGAAAAAGTTATATTTCGGTCAGCGACAGTATACAAATGTATATATATATAGAGCAAACAAATATCCAGTCAGTGCACTTTGCCTAATCAAATAGAACGAGTGCAGTGAAAATTATTTTGTATTGGAGGTAGGGTATCCAAATTCTCGACTGTGCAAGCTGTATTATATATACTAACCCAGTCATCGTGCCAACGAGCGTGAATGTATTATTGGTTGTCTTTTTGGAAATCTACTATCAAAAATGCATAGCGTTTGGGACCTTGTGCAATAACTTTCACATTAAAACTAACAAAAAATTCTACGTGTCGGCCATCTACATATATACAGGTTTAATGTCAGTTTTAAAAATAGTCCGGCGTTATTTTAATCTCCAGACTACTTACTTGAAATATGCAATAAGTCTTAATGTAAATGAAGACTATGCTTGTTACGCATGTTTACCAGTTACTACTACCATGCCGAGCGGAATTTAATAACGATGTCTAGAATGTGTACAATTAGAAGTTAGACAAAAAGTGTACTAAGTTTTTTTTTGTCGCCAGAATATGCCACAAATCTCCGTACCGATTTTTAATGCGAAGGAAAACTTCTTAAAATAATCCCCTCTTACTTCTTAAATGCAGCAAATGACAGATAAATAGGAAACTATACGTATTTTATAAATGATTTCTATAAGCGAATGAAGAATGAGTTATTATATTAATGTCCATCTAAATACATTGCTATAGTATCTAGCAGAAAAAGTAATCCACGACCAGAAAGTTCCTGCATTAGTGTCTATATTAATTATATTACATTCATAAATAAGTTAAAATTGATGTTTTCTACTCTATTGCCAGTGCTTAAAATAATACTATAATGCATTTGTTTGTTGTAATTGGTAACATCCCACTCCACTGTAAAGTTAATCAGAGACTTGCGGCAGGTCGGTGTTTTTCCCCGGGTACTCCAGTTTCCTCCACTAACAAAACTGACCTCCACGATATAGCTGAAATATGTGCTGAGAACACCTACAAAAACAATGTCCGATAGAGGCTCGTATGTCATATGACGTTGAATACACACTTTGCACCTAAGAAAGCTATATAAAGCATAAGCGGAACACTTTGGTAGTGAAGCAATGCTTCAGTGTTTTGCAAGGCATCGATCTATTATTTGTTAAGAACTTTTCCATATTACAAAAAAATGTAGGTTTGTGGGTGTTAGGTTAATAGGTACTGATAATGACTGGGTACTCTAATGTACTGTAGTTGTGGGTGTTATTATGAATCGATGTTATGATGTATTGAGTACATGAGTATGTATTAGCAATGGAACACAGGGGATTGAAGAAGTTATGGTCATTATAAAGAGGTGTGTGAAGGGCTAATGGGAATCATAAAAGGAGACTGTAAGTCAAATGGGTAGTATAAAGTTATATGAAGCGAGACAAATCCTATTTTGTAGCCCCACCCCCACATATTTGTTATGTTCTGGTGGACGTGGTTTTCAACAGATAATTGTCATTCCTTTGGGTACCGACAGTGTTCTTCTTCTGTTCCTCTTCTCGTCGATTTGTTCCTTCATTCGTACGAGGCAGACTTCATACAGGTTCTTCTTAAGAACAAAATTAAGCTGGCCCGATCCTTCAATTTCACGTTCCGCTATATAGACGATGTCCTTTCACTAAGCAATTCTTTGGTTTGGTGATTGTGTTGATCGCATCTATCACACTGATATAACTATTTATGTAAAGTTAAAATGTTATCAAATGCTTCCTGTAACTGTGGCGCACCATGTGGAAATTCTCACCATTTCTTTTTTGATTGTGATAAATATACAGATAATAGGGAAATATTATTTAATAGTCGTAACTGGCTACCTTCTAACATTAATATTGATGTAAATCTACTGAAAAAAGAAAGTGATCTCCTAACATATCAAGAAAATATGACTATTTTCAAACATGCTTTTAAATATATTAAAGACTCAAAAAGAATGATCTAAAGAACCAACACATATCTCCAAAAGTATTTATTCTCTTTCTTTTTTCTTTTTTTTTCGTATATTGTACAAACCTATGTTTTTGTATATAATCATTCTTTGTATATTTAACTCTTTGCTATTATATACATATTATATCATTTCATTGCACATGCTATTCAATATTGTAAATTATTGTATTCGGGAGAAGACTTCATAAGTTGGAAAAACTTGTGTCCGATCCCTATTTGTTATATTTAGCAAATAAAAATATGTTTAAACTAAAACACACTGATATTGAAATAAAGGATACCACAGATGATCTAGGCCTTATTCATACATTGATATTCACCACGAAATTGACAATGAGGAGCGGTTAAACATGAGGCTTTACGACAAAAGATATGCTTTGAATTTTACCATTGTGCACTTCCCATTTATATGTATCAATATTCCAGCACCACATGCGTATGAAGATATATCTCTCAGTTGATATTCCAGAGCTTGTGATTCCTATCATAATATAACTTCCTTGACAGAGGGTTGATGCGAATAAGGAAACTACTGAACCAAGGGTTCCTCTTGGTTAAGTTGAAGTCATCACTTCGAAAGTTTTACGGTCGCATCCATAACCGTGATGGAATAACTTTGTCGAAAACGACCACGGATATGTTCCGTTTGTCGTAATTACAATACCGTCCGTTCTTCATTCATTCACCGGGTTTGTACAAGAATAATATGACCGGTGCCACATATGGTGCAATAACTGCTTACAGGTCCGGAGCTTATCAGTTCACCCCCCCCCCCCCACCAGTTTTTAGTGGGTTAGTGTTGCTCTATCTTTAGTTTTCTTTGTAGTGTTTAGAGGATTATTGTTTTCTCTTTTCTCTTTTGACCATTGTATTGTCTGTCCACTTTCCATTTACGGCTTCTGGTTGTCCCATTCGTATCTTCACTTGGGAATGTAATTCGACTTTTAAAAACAGATTTGTAGAAAAAAAAATAAAGAGCACAAAGCTTGAAACTGCTAAATTTATTTTACATTCAAAGACGAAGTACCACAATATACCATCTGAACCAATATGCGCCTCTCTGAGATCTGCCCTCAGTTCACTTGAACATGTTCTACAGTGATTTAGTAATACCTTTATCATTAATGCTGCCTGGGTAGCGAAGAAGGAGCTAATACCAATTTCATATAGTCTACTGCGCATGAATCGGTCTTCCCTCGAAAGCTTTGGGCAAGCATGCAACCATTACACCACCGAGGCGATCTCTGGCAATTACTTGTTCTTTGAATATCATATTATATGACCAAAAAGTCGTTCATCTTAAATATTTACATATCTGTTTTTCTATGCCAACATTTTGAAATATCATATTCAAGGTATGCCAACAAACATTATATTACAGGTGTTTATATAGCAATATAATGACATTTACAGGTAAGTAAATTTGGAAATGCAGGTCTCAAAAGTGAAATTTATTATTTAAAAAAAAACAAAGCAAAACAAAAAACAATTAAAAAATATAAGAATAAGTCTGTTAAAATTTAATAACTTGAAAAAAAAAATAATTAAACTTTTGTAAAAATTTATATATAAAATAAAAATCTGGTAAAATTACACAAAAATCTGTAAATAAAAAAGATGAAAATATAAAATTTTTGAATAATTTAAATAAACAATTATTAAAAAAACAAAAACAAAAAACAATCTAAAGATATAAGAATAAGTCTGTTAAAATTTAATAACTTGGGAAAAAAAATTAAACTTTGGTAAAAAATTATATATAAAATTAAAATCTGGTAAAATTACACAATAATTTAAATAAACAATCTTTCTAAAAGTATGAATTTAAAATAGTATATGATACTCATGCAATTAAGCAATTTTCTTAAAATCTAAATTCAAAAGTTTTTAATAATATTTATTTATAAATTTAGAATTATCATAATTTCTATGATTTCGAAATCGAACATTGTTATCCAAAATCTAAGACAATTGTATTTTTAGCAATTTGTAATGTGATTGTGTATACTGATTGTTTTTGGTTATTTTGATAAAGTATGATAAAAAAATATCTGTGCCTATAATATCTTTAATTTATTTTCATGAAGTATGATAAAAAAAAATATCTGTGCTTGTAATATCCTAATTTATTTTCATGATGTATGATATAAAAATATATATGTTTATAATATCCTATTTTATTTTCATAATGATTGATGTTAAAATATATGTGCTTATAATAATATCCTAATTATTTTTTATAAAGTTTGATATTGAATATATGTGCTGATATACTGATTTTTTGTTTGTTATTTCCATAAAATATGATTTTAAATACTTACTATTCATTAAAAATTAATTGTGGACTTGGAGTACGTTGACATCTCCGCCGATTTTACACTAATTAAACATATGTTTATATAACAATTAACCTATTCAACCTATGCCAACAGTCTTTCTTACCTTTTTATATATATTTTTTTAAAATGTTGGCATAGGTTGAATGAACCATTTTAACATATACAAATATTTGACATAAGAGTGTTTTGAATATCTTTTTATTTCATGTGATGATATTTGTGTAAGCTCAAATTTATTACACAAGATCAACAAGAAAAGATACATACGAGAACAAATAACAAGCAAATCTATGTTTTAATTATACTAGTAGTTATTTTGTATTAAATTTCTATAGAAATCAAGCGGACTTCCATATGATGATGTCTATGGATCTGTTTCATATTAAACATCTCCTCAATGGCTTGTACACCACAGTAATACAAATTAAAGATAAAACGAAACTGAAGATCAACTGTCATCAGCCTAGTGCTGCAGTTGTAGTGATGGTACAATACTGGACTGTTTTGATTCTGTCTTTCTTGATTCTATATCATCAAATCTTTCTAGTATGTTCTTCACCTTAAACAATTCAAAATTGCATTTAAAATTGCAAATTAGACAAACAATCGTTCGTTCTATAGCTATGCAGTTTAAGATGGAATTTAGGAAAGGTTGAATAATTTATTCTTAATTCTATATAGGACATGACTTTATTTCCATGATATTGTTAGTTAGATGATTTGTTTTCTTTGTTTTGATTGGTAATAGGAAGAATGATTTGAATTTAACAATGAAACGACAACAAAATGGACACTATAAACGACAATATTTTGTCATCATTTTAATGTATCATGTTATAAAGCCCATAATATGTGAAATAATAAGCATGTCTAAAACAGTCTGATTAAAACCAGCTTTTATAATAGGATACACTCCCAGTCTACACTCCCCCCTAACATCTGACATAACCTGATTAGTGGTCATATCTAGATAAACCTTCTTACATCATCCAATCATGAAATAGAGAGATTTATGTTGGCATGCCATAAAAAAAGGCACGAAAAGCATTGCTAAGATTTTGCCAGCGGAATTTTCATCTGCACATGACCTCTAATCGGATTATGACAGACTATTAGGGCGTTAGGGTTAGAGTTATGGTGTTTAACGCCACTTTCAACAATATTTCAGTTTTATCGTTTTATTGGTGGAGTAAACCGGAGTACCCGGAGAAAACCACCTAACAATCTTTATCACATAATGTTGTATCGAGTACACCTCGCCTGAACATAATTCGAACTCGCAACGTTAATGGTGATAAGCACTGATTGTATAGGTAGTTGTAAATACAACTTTGCATGTACATATATAGGATCAGAATATTTAGTCATGATAGATTATTTATTTTCAACTAGTAGGAACAGAAAATTTATTTTCTAAAAGCTGTCGGTCTCCGCCCCCAATCACCTCTTCAGAATTAAACGGCAACCCGCTTCCAGATTGTGTCCCAATAGCTGCAAGTTGTTTGTGCTATCATTTGTAATGTTACTGCTGCTGTAAGATTGGGAACAGAAATCAGATTAATTTGTGCTTCAATTTATAAAATCATATGTCAACTATGTTCATTTCAATCAATAGTTATTTTTTGAGACATTTCAGGGGTCTTCGTGGTCGTGATCGTATGGTAGTTGGATTTACAACTACCTGTGGAATCAGTGCCTATCACCGCTAACATTGTGAGTTCGAATCCCGCTCAGGCGAGGTGTGCTCGACACAACATTATGTGATAAAGTTTGTCAGTGACTTGTGACAGGTCGGTGGTTTTCTCCGGGTACTCCGGTTTCCTGCACCAATAAAACTGACTGCCACGACATAACTAAAATATTGTTGAAAGTGCTGTTAAACACCATAAGCCATAAACCATAGACATTTGAATACAAGTAAAATACTAATGTCATTGTCTATATTACTGTACATTACACATACCCAAAGATAGAAGGGCACCAAAGAATTATTAAGTTTTCGAACAGCAACTTCAGAAATGCTTTTCATTAAACGCTTGACTTTAAGCATCGTCTTCCTGTTTGGCAGTTTTGATTCATCATTCTGCATTTCTTTCATCCTCCTTAGGATTTTCTGTTTGTTTTTCAATGCAGCTTGTGTGTCTGCCCAGTCCTTGAAATAAAGTAAAAATAACGCGCCAGTCAATAGTTTATTTTCCTAAAGTAATTTGCACAAAACAAATTCAAATGTCAGATGAGCAAAAATGCACAAATATTGCTATTATAAAAATTAGTTTGTGTTTTATTCCTCTGTTAACCTTAAAAACATAGTACTCAGATGTCAACATCACAACTTATAACCATATCTGGAGAGAACTTGATATAAGTTGTAAGAATTGTGTTCAATCCTATTGTATATATTTGACAAAAAAAATATGCTTAAATCAACTTATAACCAAATGAGACTAAAACAATCAGAATGGAATAATGAATCACTTTCCCACCATAGACCGTGAAATTATGAAAGAGTGAATCACAATGTCACACTATTCAAGTTATTGGAGAGTGGATCATTGTTTCACCTCAGATCAACTTATTAACGGTGTCTGCAAAACTAGGCCGCTCTATACCGACTTAATATAGTTGACTGAATAACTATGTCGCCATTTATTGCAGACTGAATCACTATGTCGCACTAGACCAAACAATTATGAGAGACTACATTACTATGTTGCGTTAGACCCACTAATTATGGAAGTCTGAACGACTATATCGCAATCTAGACCGACTACTTGGGGAGAAAATAGCTTTTTCGTCATATATCGACTAATGATGGGAGATTGGACCACTGTAGCGCTAGACCCACTGAATATGAGAGACTGCATAGTTATGTCAATCTATGAGTCATTGTCAATGTTTAATTACTTACCATGTAATCGTCATCAAGATCCCAAATCAATAAACAGACGGCTTTCATCACATCTTGGGCCTTTTCAGGTGGAGCATGCATATGACTGACTTCTGTCAGGGTCAATCTATTTTTGTCAGGGACTTCATGTGGCCATCTGTCGTGGTCTTCTAACTTTTGTATCATGTTTTGCACATTAGAAATGCCACTTTGGAACACTTGAGCAAATTGTGAACTTTCTGCTTTTATTATTGTTCTCTCTGCTACATCAATGTTGTTTCGGAGAAATGCATCACGAAACACTGAAACATTATGAAAAACATATGTGTGATACCAATAGCAGAGTAACACAAATATCCGATCGACTGGTTATTGTATGATCTCATGTTTGCATTATTTCTGCTATATTCTTGATAGAAACAGGTTTACAAACAACAAAATCATGTAGTTAAAAAAATACACTGGGATGATCCCAAGGATGGACATTACGAGTGCTATAGGAAAAGAGGATATACCATACAATACACACCAATTATAAAATGAAGAAGATTTTAAATTATTTCAAAACACTGAATATATTTTAAAGCTTTTATAAAAAAGCAAATAATATGTCAATTCAATATTATGCAATACACTTTGAGATTTATATCTTAACCAGAAAATGATACTAGCTAACAATTGATTTAAATAATATATTTACTTGGTAATCAATACAACTGTACATATTTTTTAAATTCTGATTATATCAACTGAGGTATGCGAAACAATATAAACAAAAACAAGTCTTCAAATGAGGAAGGAGAATTTATTATATTATTGGAAGGTTTATTAGGAGCGGCCGTTGGTGGTTGGATGCAAGGCACTTTTTTCTTACCCTTTACATCCACCCCTCTTTTTCGTGGCAACCTAAGCGTCTGCCCATAAGTCCACCCCAGTGCCACATTTATTATTATTTTCAATTAAAACATTTTTTGGAGGGGGATTTGCTCTCGCCATGACAATAGTTGAAATACTGTTCACGGTTAATGGAATTTGTAATTTTTGCTTTATTTGCTAGCTATGCAAAAGTGCATGATCAAAGGTAAGAACTCCCACTATATATTCATAAGTTATATTGGAAAAAGTTGCCAAATATACACCATATTTACAATGTTTTCAAGTTCAGGGGTAACTTTCCTACATTCTCAAATTAAATAAGGCTATACAGGTATATATATGCTGGGAGTCCCTATTCTACACCAATAGCATCATGTCGTGCTATTTACTTTTACAATTTGTTTTACTTAAAAACAAAATATCTGTATTCCATAACAAATTAAATTGCATCATGAAAAACCGAAAACTTTACAGCCCATTATTAATAATGTATGATGTCTATGTGAAAATAGCACAGTTTATAATTATCAAGTAACTCTAATTGGTTTTGATTCCTTTTTGCTTTCAAATAAAATAATGCAGGCCAATAAGAAATTTTGATAAAAACAAATCGACTTTGGTATATCGAGTGCACCATTTGATACTTGTCATAATGAAGTCAGAACCTTAATTATATTAAATAATTGAGATTAAAAGTGAGTTCTTTTTGGATAGTCTGGAACCATGAAGTAAAATTTAAATCTTAAATAATAAATAATGATGGATACAACTTGTCCTGTCATCATTATGCCCGTGCTACAGTACTGAGTACATTACTATATTTTAGGGAAATAGATGATCTTTGCAAGTATTTGTTACAATAAATTTAGGTCAATTCGACTTCACATTCCCTTGTTGGAAAACAAAGTTGTCTCCCTTGTATTCCGATGAAGGTTTGGAGTTATTAATATTTATCATCTATTTAAGCATTTTATTTTCAGCTATACCTGGGAAATTGAGACTAATTTAATAAGTGCGGGAAAAAATTGCGCATATTATTTTATATGGAAATGCAGATTTTTTAGTAGATCACAATAAGGATATGGTCTAAACGTGAACGTTTTTCCGTTTTATTAACATGATTATAATGTCTGCTTGTTTGATTTATTTCTTTATTGCATTGTTATTTTGTCATTTGAAATATTTCAAAAATGAAATATAGACAATCTGCTAGCACAGGCGCACGTGGCACTGAATTACACCCCTTTTTTTTGAAAACTTTCTGTTTACATATTTATTTTGGATAAAATTTCATTGACCCTGGTACTGCACTGTCCACGGTTATGTTGTCATTCATTTTGTTATAGTATGTGGTCTTTTTGAGTGGCAGCGAATCTGTGCAGTGTTTTTTTTTTATCGTTTGTTAATATATGTATTGCCATTTGAGATCCAACTATCGAGAGGGGGGGGGGGGGGAAGTGGTTCGAGATCCTATTTAATCGGTTTAACCCCGCTACATTTATGTGCCTGTCCCAAGGCAGGACCTCGATGTTCAACGTCATATTTCGTGGTCTTTTTATGTTCCGTGAGTTGAGGTGAGAGGTGATTATTCGTTTTGTTGATATTAGTGGAATTGTTGACCATCACTGTTTAAACTTTTTTTCATAAACATAGAACAAAAAATAATAAACACCATCAGATTTGGCAAACACTGGCAATATCACGTCATTTCACTAAGAGGGGAGTTTTGGACCTATTAAACAAGTTTTAACCCCGACAATTTTTTTTATTGAAATGCCGAATGTGAATGGGAATGCATATATATGCATATGTGTGTGTTCTGCGATGTTTTTCTGTTAGATTTTGGAACTGTTCTGACTTGTGTGGTATTTTATGTTTTTCTGTTAGATTTTGGAACTGTTCTGACTTGTGTGGTATTTTATGTTAGATTTTGTTGTGGTATTTGTTGTCTTCCATTAGATAAATATTGCTTCATCGTTTAGAGTTGTCAGGACAATGCGAGTGTGTCAGAAGTTGTTTGTTTTAAAGTTATGTGCAAACAAAGAGTATTGCTTTAAAATTTATTTAAGGTGTGATTGTCATATATTGATCTAATTGCGCCGATCATCTATGCAGACAACCATCCTTTCACCATTAAGCCTGGGGGACGCCGCGGTCGTCATCGTATGGTTGTTGTATCTGCAACTACATATGCAATCAGTGCCTATCACCACTAAAGTTGTGAGTTCGATCCCCGTTCAAGGTGAGGTGTACTCGATACATTATGTGTTAAAGTTTGTCATTGACTTGTGACAGATCGGTTGTTTTCTACGGGTACTCCGGTTTCCTTCACCAATAAAACTGACCGCTACGATATAACTGAAATATTGTTGAAAGGCATTAAGCACCATAAACCTAAATTCACCCAAGGTCTGACTGTTGTGTACTCGACTTTTGCCATAGATGACACTGGGTAGTAATATTCTGGTACTACATATGTACATGATATTGCTGCCAGAACTGTAGTCAATGTTCAAGTCATGAATTACATGTATAAAAAAACAACTGATTATATTTATTTTTATTTAAAACAACTATTTATGAAGAAATGTTTAATAAAATGTCAAAGATTTTGTAATAACATATATATTTAAGTAAAAAACATTAAATAACAGTCAACATACATGAATTAATATTGAAGCTTATCCCAACAGTCAACATACACGGGTTAATATTGATAACTATCAGGACTGGGTTGCACAAACCTCAATTAAATTTAATTCTCAATTAAACCTAAATTACTAGTGTAAATTAATTTCTTGTACATTCCAAGTAAATTTAAGCTTCAATTCAGGGGCGGATCCAGGATTTCAAGTTAGGGGGGGGGGGGGGGCACTTAAAAAAATAGCGCCGAGCAGAGGGAGGCGCGATAATTGTTGGGGTATCTCGTGTGAAAAAAATCACGATTTTCCAATTGCGGAGGGAGGCGCGAAAATTGCTTTGTATTTCGTGTGAAAAATCACGATTTTACGCCAAAAAATTATATGTTTTCCAATTGCGGAGGGAGGCGCGAAAATTGTTTTGTATTTCGTGTGAAAAATCACGATTTTACGCCAAAAAATCATATGTTTTCCAATTGCGGAGGGAGGCGCGAAAATTGTTTTGTATTTCGTGTGAAAAATCACGATTTTACGCCAAAAAATCTTATTTTTTCCAATTTTAGTGAGGCGTGCGCCGGGTGCTCACCCCCCCCCCCCCCCCCCTGGATCCGCCCCTGCAATTAACTTTTAATTGACACAAATGTAAATGAGGTTTGTGCAACCCAGTTCAGAACATTTCATGAAACATATTGCTAGGGCATATTATATAAATTCCTTTGTTGTTCAGTGTAGAATTTCCCTCGTGACTTCTCTGCTATTCAAAAGTTGGCGTTAGTTGCCCACCCAACATTTCAGATACATAAGAAGCTTTTAAATAAATTACATGTTGTATAAGGTGAACGAGGTGTACTATAATATCAGGCACTTACACACAATAAATAATAATAATGTTATATATCTAATATTGAATAATAATTTAAATCCAGAATTTCTCGGTCCATAGTTCCCTGAAATGAGAAATTAAAAACAAATTTAAATACAATGTATAGAAGCATATCCTGATAGTCAATCGGAGTTAATTATTACATATTTAGAATAAAGTAACAAACTTCAACCAATCTAGACAATGTTGTTGGTAAGAAACCTCCATCACTATAACAGTATAATATTGAGTATACTTTTTGGAGAATATACATGTACATAATATGCAGTTGCAAGGAAGTTGTTTTCACTTTGAGGTATTTATTTATGTAAAAGCTCCATTTTTGTAACTTTGTGATGTGATATTTCATGCTGGCCCAGCTTTTTTCTTGATATAAGCGTATGTTTACGTCATATTTGACTCCAGCTTGCATGATTTTATTTTTTAATCACTGTTTGTACCATACATATCCTTTGTAGATTGTTACTCCGTTGGAGAGTAGAGTGTGCAAAGAGGAGCTGCAACAGCATGGATTTTTGGTTTTAAATTAGATTTGAAACTTCATATAAAATATATACCTGGTCTTGGTCTAGTATTTAGGATTTCCTGTTCCTTTGTTTTTGTTGTCCTCTCATCATAAACTTCATATGGAGGTAGGTGTACTGCAGTTGATGGCGTTCCTTTCACTGTAGTTGGTGCAAATGTAGGCTGAACCATCTCTGTAAATATAGAATTGTATTTCCTTGATGAAATATTCTAAGTTACATCTTGACAATTTCCTCGGCGTTCGTTCATAATTTACCGATTATGCGTGGAAGCAAACAGATACAAACAGCACAACAGGCTTAGTACAATAACATGAAAGTACTGTTATACTGTGGTATCACATATGCATAATATATATGAAAATAAATTTCTCCTTGAAATTCTTATTTTGGTAATCAAATTTTCATACATACATAACCACAAAATTACCACCAATTATCATGATAAGAAAGCTAAGTTCCCTATCTGTTCAATATTTGCTTCTAGTAAACTGAATCGGAATTATTGAATGCTTTCATAAACCTGCATTAATAAGGTATCCGTTAAGTCAAACACACGATACACAACAATGTAACCTACTAGGAGCCCTTGGTTCAGCAGCGGCCTTGTTAGCAGCAACCTTCTATCATGTAAGATCATGATAGACTGCGTTGCTCCATCAATTAGTGTTATAATGGTCTGTTTCTTCATTGATGCGCATAAAATTCATTGCTTGAAAATGAGGCTAAATTTCTCCTTGAAATTCATATTTTGATAATAAAAAAATTATACACACAAAGATAAAAAAAAAATCCATCAGTTATCATTATAAGAAAGCCAACTTTCGTTGTTACTTTATCTGGTAAATATTTGCCTTTTTTTAAATTGAATCAGAACTGTTGAATGTCTTCAAAAACCGTCATTACTCAATTATCTGTTAAGACAAACACACACAACACTTTAACTCGTGAGCAGGCATCCTACTTAAAATGACGTCTTTATAATAAATTCTGTCAGAACCCTAACACCTATTACATGTATGTACATTTATATTGTTTGTGTATGTGTTTGATCCATTTTTTGTTTGTTTGTAGCCTTTGACCCAATATTGGGTGTAAGTTGTGCTAATAAAGAATTATTTATTTATATATACACATACCATACAGCAGCATTGTTTCTTTGTCTTCTCCCAGCCTATTATACGCTATACATGTATAATTGCCATAATCTTCTTTTTCTACATTTCGTATGTGTAGATCTAATACCTTGGTGTAAATCTCACTGTAATATTCATATATTTCTACTCGGAATTTTCTTTCATTTTCCAATCGTATGCCATTTCTCACCCATTCGGAAGACAGAAGTGGGTTAGCTCTGATGATACATTGTAATATCGTTTCTTTATTAACTACTTGTGAAATACGTCGTGTTGGTAGTTCTATCTCTGGTCGAACTGAAACGATAATACATTATATAACAGTCAAAAGTTGAGGGTTGGACCAATGAAACTAGTTTTACCCCGATAGTCTTTGTTGAAGTACATGTACCTAGCCAGTGTGCAGTCATATATGTGTTAGGGTATAGACGTTGGCCTCTTTTAAAACTTTTTTGATTGGATTTTGGAACTGTTCCGACAGTGTGGTATTTTTTGTCAATATTCATTTAAACCGGGACCGTGGGTATAAATAGCTGTGGGCGGAGCAAACATTCAGATTGTTCATTATTTTGACCACGGTTATCTCTAGGAGAAAAAATCAATGATACATAGTTTCACAGTTTGGAGCAAAATATTTGACAGGCATGGTCACTAGTGTTCCTCCCTACGAAACTTTCAGTCTTATTAAAAATAATATTCTTCATCAGTCAAAAAACTACAAAAATCATTTCGAAAATTCAAATTTCTGGGGTATGTGACCTTTAGGGCACGTTGGTCATGTGACATACAGTTTCATAAATATGCTGTTCATATCAAGGGGAATTTTTATTGATAAGCTCCGCCCATAAATTATGTCGGTAGGCACTACCGCAAATTCCCCTTTAAATGGTGCAATTCAAAGTAAGTCTTTATTACAACGAATGTGATGATCGTAATTTTGTTAGATTCCTACACTGGGTAATTCAAACATGACAAGGTTTGATCAGTACAATGATATTATGGAAGTGCACGGATACGGTCGTTGTAATGTTGTGATTTTATTACAACTATGTTGTTCATGATCATGTCACCTAAACTTCTAATTATTATATTATTTCTATGCAAAACACATAATCTATGTCATAACATACAGATAAGCCACTCTATAAATATGAAATTCATGAAAAGACATGAAAGACAAACAAAGGTGTAAACAAACATTAGAGAACTACCTTCATTATGAAAAGAAAGTTTAACAAGTGATGGACAACAGAAATACAATATACCAATGTATTTACAGGTACTTTTGCACAGTTCAAGAACTAAACGAAATTAACCTCATTAACAAACTAATACTAAAAAGCTAGAATCTACAAGAATTTCCTCAACATTTTGAGAGCACAAAATCCAAAACTAGCAAAATATCTTATATCAAATAAATCTCTTAATTGATTCCCTTAAGCCAGAATCTTTAATATTTTACAACAATGTCAGCTTAGTGTAATTTGTCTATATGCAACACCTTTCGTTATAAAATCATAATATCTGTGGCAACCATCTTATAGAAATAGGACATAGTTTCTCCGCTGAATGGAAGAACCACTCCGCTAGTTGTGAGGGAGGAATGTTTTTGCACCGAGTGGCACAGGTACAATCCCTCCAATAGTTGTGAGGGACGAATCATATAGACACCCCAACCCCTAAGGACGGTACTCCACCATTCTGTTGTCTCAACTCGCCTATGGTATGCTAATAACTTTCCATCTTTCCACTATAATAATTTGTTCTACCATACCCATACATAACAATAAGAGGTCTCCATTAAAAAAAACCTTCACGACCTCTATTTGCAACTCGGGTTTAAGCACATGTATTCGATGACGCGATATACATTTAATTGAGGATTGTGTAAATTAGGTATTTATAAGATCAAGTGTAGCAAAAAAACGTTAATACAATATAGTAATGAAATAAGTCAGATAGTGCTTAACTTTTGTCCGAATATTTAGCAAGAATTTTGCCAGTGGATAAATGTAAAAATCAAAAAAGGCGAAATGGGAATACACGTGCATGTGTGATGCTAGATTATTTATAGACTTAAAATTTCCACTCTTCCTTTAACGTGATTAGTAGTTCCTGTTCTTATTGTAAGCCTGATCATAAATTTATGTCAGGAACTACTCATGATTTGATTATTTTCTTTAATATGCAGTCCATTTTTAAAGGATTTAACTGGAAAGACGATTTTGTATTCCAGAGATTTGAAATATTATGTTGTTTTAATAAATTTATTATGTTATTTCACTATAAAAATTGGTTTGAAAAACCCCGTGTCGTAGTAAAATGATATTAGCATTCATTTAAGTTCTCTGGCAGTCTTGGTATATCGTAAAAACAATTACTAACTTAATTCTTCATAATATATTACAATTGAATTTCTTCAGTGAAATTTTGAAATGTCGTGATTGAAATATCACTAATCATACTTTATTAGTAATACAATCTCAGCTACGAAAAAATAATGAAAAAGACAGGCGACGTGGTTGACAACGGGCTTTCTGATCTCAATATTACACCACACTTAAACGTGAAGGTTAAGTAACTTGACGGCAATTACATGTGAATCGAGCTTACCACAGATGAAAACATTTTCGTCACATTTACCTGCCTTTTTGATCCCTGATCTTGAACATAAATTTCAAATTATTTGTTTAAGGAGAACTTAAATTATTGAGTGCAATCCGAATATATGATGTACTTCTGTCAGCAAATCAAATTTGTTTTTACTGTCATTATTTTATACGAAAACAATTAAATATTTGAATATTTTGTATGAATTTCGACTCCCAATTGACTCTTATGCACCAGATTATAAAATTGTATAAGCGATGTCATGTGAAGTTTATCATTATGTTTTCCAATTATTTATATGATGGTCGGAACAAGAGGGATGGTCAACAATCCCAATAATATCAACAAAACGAAACGAGTCACTTACTAAGGAATTGCTGGACCTTCATCTTCGCTAGTCAAGGGTTATGATCCGCTCTACTCATCTTCACCCTTGGCATCGTTAGACGGATTTTCGTAATTCCCGCGCACTGCCACCTGCTGGATTTTGACAGTTACGCCCCTTGTAATGATGTCATTTTCAGCCAATCGACGCAAGGCTTTCATTTCCTTTCGTTTGAATGTCCTGAAAATTGACTCGAGATTATAATATGGCTGATTTTCAAGCGAAGATTTGTGAAAAATTTAATATAAAATCAGAACAAATCTATAACGGCTATTGTAGACGGAAAAGATGTCTTTGTTGGCACGAAGACGGGAAGTGTAAAGCGCGTTCTGATTGGTTGCAGCTACCACTAGCTGCATTACATATAAACCGTCACCGTGTGACCTCGAAAATCCGTCTAACGATGCCAAGGGTGAAGATGAGTAGAGCGGATCGTAACCCTTGGCTAGCGAAGATGCTGGACCTTAAGTCAGAGGTTAAAACCAGAGATACTAGAATATCATCACTACAAACTAAACTTGGTCAAGCACAGGACGATCTTAAGAAGCGTCATTTTCAAAACAATGATAATGCACAGTACACAAGGAAAAATACAGTAAGGATATTTGGTGTAGAGCAAAGAGACTTCAAAAGCGAACATGTCTACGATATTATACAAAACATTCTGAAAAGTTGAATTTACCTAATATTGATGTGGAGGTTGCACATAGAGTAGGGCTATTATATGTAAAATGCTTCGTCGAACTGACAAAATCAAAGTTATTTCAGCACGTCGTAAATTGAAAGGTCAAAAAGTATCTATAAGTGAGGAACTGACCAAATCAAATTTCATGCTCCTGAAAAAACTACAAGAACACAATTTAATCGACCAAGCTTGGTCACACAATGGAATTTTTTTTGCCAATAATAAAACAAACGTTATCAAAAGAATTACTGACATCAATGCTATACATGACTTATTTGCTTAGTTTTTGTATTTAATCTGTTTCATGGCTTGAATCCCCAACTCCCTTTCAGTAATTAAACATTACTTTTCCTTTAACTAAATATTTTGAATTAATCGTATCATCGTACCAGTATGTGTACCTGTTTGTTTCTCAAGTAACAACTGAGATAATTATTAACACCTATTTTATACTTAAAGATTTAAGTTGACCTTTTCATATAGCTATACTAATTGTAAAGCTTTTTCTTCTAACGCTATTCATGATGCCCGGAATCACTTGAGTGAAATCGGAAATACACTAAATACCCAATTATGACCCGACCTCATTCTAAATACAGCTGTAATCGTATCTTATGTGCTGTTTTATTATTCTTTGTTTTTGTGTCTTTTTTCATACATGTCTTGTGTATCAAATACTCTTTGTGTTTGCTTACACTGTCCTTCATTATTGTTCGGTTACCGTTAGCACATATCACTAACGGTATTAGCTGCGGAACCGTAGCCCTTTATGGTCTTTTTATATATTTTTTTCTTGGCAGACCATAGGGCTACGGATTTCACCCTATCAAATATTTGCGGAACCGAGATTTCGTCGCACCTTTCAACAGTAATTTTCACAACAAAACGCTTTGTGAGAGCGCAGTCATGTGAATAACTCGTTTCGTTACATATTTATCTATCGCTTTTCATATTTACTTACTTATTATTATTCATTTCTAGCTCATTATAATGAAAAATGTTTCGATATTAACTGATCTCACCTACATAGTCCCGCCATCTTGTCTTTGTGGTATTCTCGCTTTGAAGTCACATGACTTTTGAGAGATGATTCTAACAGCAAAACACGTGTTCGGTATGTTTACGTTTTACCGGAGGTTTTGCACGGCGATTTTTTATCTGAAATAAAATATGTATTCAACCTAGAGGGAAATATATTACATATATTAACCAGAAATGTTATTTTCTTCTATGATTATTCCAACTGAGGTGGACTCTCATTCAACATTTTCAAGTTTTTCATGTAAACAAACCGAACACGTGTTTTGCTGTTAGAGTCATCTCTCAACAGTCATGTGACCTCAAAGCGAGAATACCACAAAGACAAGATGGCGGGACTAAGTAGGTGAAATCAGTTAATATCGAAACATTTTTCATTATAATGAGCTAGAAATTAATAATAATAAATAAGTAAATATGAAAAGCGATAGATAAATATGTAACGAAACGAGTTATTCACATGGCTGCACTCTCACAAAGCGCTTTGTTGTGAAAATTACTGTTGAAAGGTGGGACGAATTCTTGGCGCAGTTCCGCAAATTTTTGATAGGGTGAAATCCGTAGCCCTATGGTCTGCCAAGAAAAAAATAAATAAAAAGACCATAAAGGGCTACGGTTCCGCAGCTATAACGGTATACGTAATGGTCAGTGTTTATCGACCAATCATGTCACCATTGATTTTTTTTTACCTGAGCTACACCCCTAATACTGTAAATGTAACTATTCTTATTGATCAATTTACCAAAATATGTGTAATTGCTCATATATATATATATGTCTCCTAAATGCGGGACTTGTTTATAAATACACTTATCATAATAATTAATTTATATAAAAAAATAATAATAAAAAATTAATTATTCCAAATCAGAACAATCAAATAATGTTTTCATACCGTTCTAATAATATTGTTATATTTGTGCATTATTGATCATATAAGATATATTCTTATAATATACATGCATTGTGTATTGAATGTTGTATGTGTTGTTAACTGTATGTGTGTGTTTTATTATCGTTCCGTTCTGTTGGACATATTTCTCGTTATAGCGTATCCCGACCAAGTAAATGATTAGTGTTGATCAATATCGAGCGTGTATCGGTTGTTTTAATAACATTTTCAGGTGTAAACAGCAGATATGTAATACTACCCAATACATTTTTAATCGTAGTAATTTCTCACATAGCCAATAAAAAGGTATATTTTGTTCTGTCATTATCGTATTATCGTGTTCTGTATCTCTATATAAATTAGCTATGATGTCATTTCTACTGCTAGTTGTATCGGGTTCCATACATCCGAACCCAGGTTCTTTCGTTGACTTAAAGGCATATTGTCTACCACAATCGTAATTTGTTCATACCCAAAATTGTTGTCGTAAATGATTTGTTTAAGCTATCATTAAACAGTTATGCTGCAAAAAATATGATTTGTGTTCTTTTTTTTTGACGAAAAAGACCCAACACTATCGTTATCGGAATTATTGTCCATGATGACAAGAATTCAATTTAACTCGACTCTATTCACATGACCTTATATGTGAACCAGTCTTGAGCATGCGCACTGCTTAGAAACAATAAACACATGTGGTTCTTGGGCAAAAGAGAAAGTGTCAACGCGTGGAAGAAAGCGGACTTTGACGGATTCAGAGAGAAAGAGGAATAGCAGTGCAGTATCTTCCAAATGGAACAAATGCAGGATATATGTAGGGGGTCAGTTGGACCGTTGGAACGACCTGAAAGAAATGCTACGCTTCCAAACTCACGCTGAAGTGGCAAAGATTGTGCTTGATAGGTAAGCCGAGGCATGTTGCCTTCTTTTCTCAATCGTTTTTCATATTTTATGAATTTATGATGATGCCTATGATCATTTTCGGTAGATATTATTCAGTATATGTAATTTTGCACCTGACAACAGCAAATTATTGCCAATGAGTAGCATAAAGCGGCCGTATTTGCGAGGTAAACAAACACGACATGCTGCAGAATCCGGGCTACGGGCATAAATAAAGATAGAAATAGATTTGGTCTCGCTCAGGTCAGTGCATAATTAAATAGCTTCCAGTAACGATGGTCAGCTTTTTTAAATCGAAAAAACAACATTTCGTAGCGTATTCGCCAAAAATTCGGTGTTTAATCTTCATTTTATGAAGGTCAGTGTGGAAAACGACAATAATTTTGGGTATGAATAAATTACGATTGTGGTAGACAATATGCCTTTAAAGTAATATTACACCAGTTTTGGGTGAAGAAATTTTTTCCCTGAAAATTCAATTTGGAAAACGGCGGTACCTTTACTAAGCTATTCATGCATGTTTCAAGTCGAAATATGTTCCCAACAACTAGAAATCTGCAAATCCGTGTGCATGTTTACCATCCATTGTTGTGGAGACTGATTAACTTTCGGTTGTTTTGTTCCGATGATTGCCAATCATGACCTCGTGAAGAAAAGTTTTGGTCCGATGATTGCCGATCATGACCTCGTGAAGAAAAGATAAACAATCATGAATGCTGAGGTAAGCACGCACACATTCCTGACAAAGATTTGTGAACCAATTTTTTTTTTTTTTGCAATTATTCTTATGTGGTACACACGGAATATATTTTTATTTTTTTTCATCAACTGAACATTGCGCATGAGCGATAATCTCTCCGAAAGAGTTCAAATTTTGGGTCACGCGCATATCCTTTGCATTACTGTACATACGGGAAAACAGAATTATCTGCTGTCAAATATTTTGCGATTTGCTCTTAAAATCTGCTTTTGAGCGGATTTTTAATGTTATGCAGTTGATTTTAGTTAATATTAAGTGACATATTAAGTGAAAATATTTAATCCAAAAATTCCACGATATCTGCCTAAGTATTTGTCACATTAATGCTAAGAGTTTGTACGCTTTTGACAAAGACTTGAAATCGAATCGAACGAAATTATATGAAATTGAATCAGTTTTGTGTCTTCAGCATCGATACGACATTATTTGTATAAGCGAAACATGGCTTAAATCAAATGTATCGTGCGAAGATATCACAATAAACAACTATGCCGTTTATCGCAAAGATAGGTAAGATAATTCGGGTTACGGAGGAGTAGCTATTTATGTAGCGGATTATCTATTATCACAGCGTCGTCTCGAGACCGAAGGTCATCGAATAGAATATCTTTGTGTAGAAATAAATAACGGTA
Organism: Bathymodiolus brooksi; assembly: GCA_963680875.1. Lineage (NCBI taxonomy): Eukaryota > Metazoa > Mollusca > Bivalvia > Mytilida > Modiolidae > Bathymodiolus > Bathymodiolus brooksi. The sequence goes on from OY804577.1 coordinate 91,979,614, forward strand.
AATCTATTTTAGTCGGTGTCTGCTATAGACCTCCCTCCAGTTTACTTAATGTCCGAACAACTTTCATTGAAAATTTTAAAAACGTAATTGAAAACATGAAATCACATGGCTCTGATTTCATGATGGTTTCGGGTGATTTTAACGACAGATGTCTGTCCTGGACTGACAATCACTTTGGTAATGATCTGGGTTTAAATCTCTTCAAGTTTCTACTGTATACAATTTTACACAACTTATAAATGAACATACGAGATATACTAACAATAGTGCATCAGTATTGGATCTCATTTTTGTTGACAATGAACATTTTGCTAAAAATTCCACCTCTACTTAACTTAGGTTATTGCTGTATTTATTTTAATCTCAATTTTAAAGTGAGTAAAACTCAAGCGTTCAAAAGACGTGTCTGGGATAATAAAGCTACCGAGTTCAATAACATGAATACAGCACTTAGTAGTGCACCGTTCGATTCGGCGTATGATATTTTTGACGATGTAGAAGATATTGTCTGCTACACAAACGAATTAATACTAACTACATGTGCCGAGTTTGTACCAAATAAAATCGTCACTGTCAGACCCAAGGACAAACTGTGGATGAGTAATGAAGTGCGAAGGGCTATTCGAAAACGTGATCGTTGTTTTAAAAAATTTCAAAGAACTCGTAGAGACGAAGACAAATTATTGCATATTATTGCGAGACGGTAAGTTAACAAACTAAAAAGAGAAGCTAAATATAGATACGAAAACAATATACAATTATTGCCTGCACTTAAGGTGAACATCATAATCGTTCACCCGAGGGGTGTTGTTTTCCCGAGGGCTTTCTCTAAACGTAAAGCCATGTAAAACCAAATTATAATGGGCAATATAATTACTCCCGAAAATAACCACGAATCTGTTATCCTCAAAAACATCAAACAAGATATATATTACACCTATTTGCAATAGGGTTAGGTTTGTGGTGTTTAACGCCACTTTCAACAATATTGTAGTTATATCATGGCGGTCAGTTTTATTGGTAGAGGAAACCGGAGTACCCCGAGAAAACCACCGACCTGTAGCAAGTCACCATATTTGCAATAAAAGTTAGAAAGTAATTATCTCTTAGCACTTAAAACATACGTCCCCTCAACTTTAAATACTTACAAATAACCTCTACTTTAATTTTGCGTGAAGCAGCTTTATCTACATTATTGTACGCAACACATTCATACAACCCTCCACAATATCTGGATACATTATGAATCAATAAAACCTCTCCTGGTTCTACAACAGCTGAAAACATATATATTGTATGTATTATTTAATAATGTTATATGGTATGCATTCATACAACCCTCCACAATATCTGGATACATTATGAATCAATAAAACCTCTCCTGGTTCTACAACAGCTGAAAAAATATATATTGTATGTATTATTTAATAATGTTATATGGTATACATTCATACAACCCTCCACAATATCTGGATACGTTATGAATCAATAAAACCTCTCCTGGTTCTACAACAGCTGAACAAATATATATTGTATGTATTATTTAATAATGTTATATGGTATACATTCATACAACCCTCCACAATATCTGGATACGTTATGAATCAATAAAACCTCTCCTGGTTCTACAACAGCTGAAAATGTATATATTGTATGTATTATTTAATAATGTTATATGGTATACATTCATACAACCCTTCACAATATCTGGATACGTTATGAATCAATAAAACCTCTCCTGGTTCTACAACAGCTGAAAATGTATATATTGTATGTATTATTTAATAATGTTATATGGTATACATTCATACAACCCTCCACAATATCTGGATACGTTATGAATCAATAAAACCTCTCCTGGTTCTACAACAGCTGAAAAAATATATATTGTATGTATTATTTAATAATGTTATATGGTATACATTCATACAACCCTCCACAATATCTGGATACGTTATGAATCAATAAAACCTCTCCTGGTTCTACAACAGCTGAAAATGTATATATTGTATGTATTATTTAATAATGTTATATGGTATACATTCATACAACCCTTCACAATATCTGGATACGTTATGAATCAATAAAACCTCTCCTGGTTCTACAACAGCTGAAAATGTATATATTGTATGTATTATTTAATAATGTTATATGGTATACATTCATACAACCCTCCACAATATCTGGATACGTTATGAATCAATAAAACCTCTCCCGGTTCTACAACAGCTGAAAATGTATATTGTATGTATTATTTAATAATGTTATATGATATAAAATACTATTATTTTGATATGGTGTAAAGTGTGCTGTTGTTTTGCTTTTAATTGTCCCACATGTTTACTTAATAATAAATGACGTCCGTGGTCAGTAATATAATTTTGGTTGAGTATTTGTTTTTATTATGCTATAGAAAAATAATGGCATGACGTTAATATTGATTTATAGTTGATTACAATGCTCGTAACAATGTTTCGGTTACAGGTCCCAGCTGCCTGTAGCTAACACGTCACCCAGATGACGCATCGGTGATGCTTTCTTTTAACGTAAAGCCATGTCGTGGACCATAGTAGGTACCTTATTTGAAGATTTCCGCATAAAAACGGTGTTCGGTTTGTCTTTACCTCCAGTTGTTTGTAGGAGGGCTCATGTCCTATTTACGTTATTTGTGTTTGTTTGTATATTGTGTTTTGTTTTTGTTTTGTTTGTCTTCTGTGTTGCCAGTTTCTCTGGATTTTCTATGTTTGAACGTCCCTTAGCTATTATCTAACGTTTATGTTCGAAAAGGAGCAGGCATATCGTAGTCGCTTTAAACGACTAATTCTATTGCTCCTACACAACTATCCATACTTTGTCATACTTTCTCGTCCTGAATATGCATGAAATAGTTGTTTGCGCTAGACGTTTATCAGCCTATAATTAATCGTTTTAATCAATCAATCTATAACACTATAACAAGGTAAATAAATGATGTCTGTGGAAGGCATGGTCCGTACCTTGTATTGTCATTAAAGATGAATAATATTTTAAAATTATTTGCTTGAGCAGATGGTACACTTATCTCAAAATACATATAAAAAGAATCATTAATTGATATTCGCTGTCTATAACGTATATTTTACTATTGGAAGTGAAGTTAAAACAAGTTACAATACCATAGAAATATTGAGGAATTATTTGGAATTAATTAAACTCATTTTATATTCAAAATAAATAATAAGTTAATTTACAGATAAGATTTAACTGAAACAGAAATTTACTTGAGGTTTGTGCAAACCAGTCCTGGCTGTGATACTAAATTTTGCTTGATTGAAATATAAATCTTCTGAAATTCATTGGTCATATGTCTCATATATTGTTTATGAATGGATTAAATTTCTGAAATATATTAAATTTTTGTTATATGATACTTATGTTAAGAACAGCTGTGCAACGACTGTGACAGTTCATAAATATCCATTGACAAATATGTTTTTGTATTGTCATCTACATAAATGTCCATTGTGTCAGGAAGGCTTGAAGATACCAAATATATATTCAAAAGCCTTAAAGCGAAAGACAATAGCCAAAAGAACAGAACAGAAAGACAAACATGGCCGAATTTGTTATCGGAAGCCGTATATTGAAGGACAGACAATACAAGACGAGCCAACAATCGGGGGTGAATTCATGTGTTATCAGTTGGTTTGATTCGCTATAATAATTATATTCTTGGTTTTCGTCTAAAATGTCAAATTAACACGAATTCTAATTCAATTTCATTATCTAGATTGTAAACATGAATTTGTCAGTGCATCAGATATCATAGTCATTATAAAGAACAATTTAATATGGTAATTTAATTTATATTTACTGATTTACAAACCAATGATTTCTCCCTAAAAAGATCAACTCTTCTGGAAATAACCATAGAATTACATTATTTACCCATATTCTGGCTTAAGGCACATGTGTTCATTACTACTAATTATTTAGATAATGAAATAAATAATTAAATATTCAACACTTGGGCAAGATTCCATTCTCTCAGACAAAATTTACAAATTAATATCTGGGAAAAATAGTGCCACCATTTCGTTAAGTTTCGCTTGATAGCTTGAATCTGTTTTATAATATTAGTGTATTAAAATCGTATTCAGGCACCCTCCAATTGCACAGCGTAGCCAAAGATGTATTTTAGATTCTCAGCATTGTCTAGAAAGATTCTCAGTTGAACTGATTTGATGTTAATAAAGAACACCATACTTAGTCGCAACATTTATAACAGAAAGGAATTTCAATAAATTGTAATTCTTTATAAGGAAAACAACTTCAAAGTTTCATTGAGATAATGCATGTGATACACAAAATCCAGCTTGCACTCAAAACTGTATCATTGCATAGATAACAATGATGTTGGCAAGTAATGGCGGCCATATTTGAAATTGTACATGTACCTCTTGCACAAACATTATATTCGGATTCTAACCCGGCATACATCATCAATCATATGATCAGGTTTTGCCTTCGAATAAAATACCCGCATAATTTCACTAAGAGGGAAGGTTTGTGCCCATAAAACTAGTTTAACACCGCCATTTTTTTATTGATGTTCCTGCACAAAGCAAAGAAAGTAAGCGGTCACGTGTCTGTGCGGTGAGGGTATCGATTTTGCCTCTTTCTACGGTTTTTCTGTTGGTTTTTGGAAGTGTTTATCCGACAGTGTGGAATGTTTAATTTTTCATCTTATTACAATGATGATCGGAGCCAGTACAGTTAAAAGAAACAAATTGATTAAACTTGATGTGATATCATGAACTCTTTTCAACAATGCCATGACACTGCGTGAGTGAACACAATTAACCATAAGAACAACGGCTTACTAACAAACATTTGTCAAAATTCCACAGCATTTCGTTGCCAAAAAATAACATGCATGTGAGATACAAAGGAGGAATCAGAATTCGCAATTCGAAGGACAGACAATACAATGATCAAAAGAGTGAGTGAGCGATTGTTGCTTAACGCCAACTCAGCACTTTTTCTGCTATATCATGGCGAGAACAAGTTAATTTTCAATTTGTACTAGACCAACGGGTTTAGTTGGATTTTTATAGTGCTAGCTCACTGAAACACGGATAAATCCAAGTGCTCTGGAAAGATATGCAGTTCCAGCTCCCCTATTGCAACCCGTCGTGGTATTGTTAATCGACATGAACATCATATGATATAGAAATTGAGTTAAAACATAAGCAAATAGGTATAAAAAATGAACCCCTGACAATAAAAATGGGTGCAAAGACGTTTTCACGCGTAAACCGTAGCGGACAGTGCAAGACCAGAATCACATCTTTTTTTGTTTGTTTTGTATTAGAATTTTGATTAGTGGCGTCCTTACTATTCCTTTTCCTCTAATGCATACTTTAAAGCATCAAACAAATTACCTTTACCTTCTTTCGTAGCTTTATCAAATGTCGTCTTGGGTATGTGTCTGAACCACTGCACAGTTGGTGGAGGTATACCAGTAGCGTTACAAACTAGCTGAACAGTAGTTCCTTCTACAGCTGTGATGCCAACACTGCTACTCTTGTTAATAATTGTTGAAGGCACTAGACGGAAATAAATGAAATATATTCATGCATAGCTTGATCTACCAGAAAGATTAGTGCATCAATGGGAATTGTATACAGTAGCTCGTATTTTTAGTTCTCACTGTCTTGTGTTTTAAGTTTTGTTTGTCTTTGTTCCGTGTCTTGTGTTCATGTTCCAAGTGTCATTGGATTATCCATTCTTTGTTTTCGCTAATGTGCATTACATAAAGAGACTATTTCCTGATTGGTCGGTGTGAGTGGATATCTTTATCGAAAGACGGTTTCTTAATATTGGTGTTAGTTTCTGTTATAATGGTCTCAAATGTATGCTCCATTTGTAGATATGGCGATGAACAAATTAACCAAATAATTATGCAAAACAAAAAACAAAAACAAAAACGCAATCTACGTAACAAATAGTATAATGCACAACTTCTTCAATTTTTTAAAATAAAACTAGCTTAACCTGGACACATTAAAGCGACATTACCAAGCCAGAAATATGAGCGGTCATGTGTTTGGGGTATCGATTATGCCTCTTTCTACGAATTATTATTCAAATTTTGTAACTGATCTTACAGTGTGGTATTTTTTGTTTTGTTTTTCATTAGACTTAAAGATAAAGAATTGTATAAAGCGCTGTATAATATTGAAATACAGTCTGCAAATGGGTAAGTGGACAATTAGAAAAGGCATATTACATTTAGTTTGATGCTCTTGGTGTTCACTGCTTTTATCTTTATTTCTTACAATTACATTTCAAAAAATGTTTTAGCTCTCTCTCTCTCTCTCTCTCTCTCTCTCTCTCTCATTGTCGTCTTATCTTACGTAAATTTATAGTTTTAAAATAGCTACTACATGTATCTTGTTTACCAAGTACTTTCAGATAGACCCTCTTTGTCTGCACTGGATCAGTGTTGATAGCACAGGTATAAACACCTTCATCAACATGTTGTATGTTCCGAAAGTGCAAGTTCCATTCGGTGGTACTATGATGCTCTATTGTGATCCGTATGTCATCTATTATTCTTCTGTCTTTATTTGTTAGCACTTTGTTTTCTGGATTCAACCATGCCACCTTTGATAAATAAAATGACTAGGTTATAATATAAAGTTCAACACCCATTGGAATTTAAAGAACCCCAATATGACTTAGTTTGCAAGTCTACCAACCTACCAAGATCACAAACTTGTCGAAGACATATGCCATAGTAGTGACAAAAGTGACATAGTAGTGACAAAAGCAAAGTACATGTATTTGTTGAAGTGTTGGGTTGTCCAAGATGCTACGTGGTTCTTTGTGCTTTTTGAAGATCTTGATGACATTTGTTTTAAGAAATTCCCAGAGATTTGTCATTTTATGTTTGTTCTATTTCCTGTTCTACTCCATAAAGAGGTCATCACAATTACATGGAGCCTAATAATAATAGTCAACTTGCAATTGTGACTCAATATTTCACCAAGAGTCGATATGGTAATGTGAATATGGTAAAAAGAAAGATTAAATAGTGATGGTTAACAATTCTACCAATATCAACAAAACGAATAATCATCTCTCACCTCAAATCATTGAACGCAAAATAACTAAACTAAATTCTTATTTATTCTCATAAACCATACAGTGCATTGGTGCATATCAATGCCGATGGAAAACAATGTCCTTGTCCTGGATTGAGACAGACACACAAATGTGGCAGGGTTAAACAGGCAAGTTAAATCCCAATTACCTTTTTATAACATGCTATTATTACTATTGTTTTTAAATATATATGCAGGCAGTAAATATTATTGAACTTTTCCTTTGTTCTATATAAAATCGAGACAATATATGTTTTAAGATTACTGCCGGAATTAGATCAGGATGTCAATACCTATAGGGCGCTAATTATCAGTCTGTTGCTCAGATCTAGTTCATTTTTCTACTTTTCTTCCTACTAAATAATGTACATTTCACACAATTATACTGTTCACATGGATCGTAAGACTACGTAACAGAATTAAGATTTATCTTTAGCTCTCCTCGAACGGCACTGGGAATATAAGCATGGATTTAATCTTTTTGTAACTTCTAATTATACTATCAACATGCTCACAAAAGAAAATATAATATTGCACCTCTATGAGATTCACTATTGTTATGTGAATTTTCTTCATTACTGATGTCGTTTACACATTTAATCGACGTTAATTAAAATCAACCATTACAATGGCCGTAAATTTGGAGCATTGATGAAATAAAACGTCAATTCCTATTAGAATTAATTACGTTTAAGGTGTTAATACTCACAAATGTCGTGTCTTTCAAAAAGGTAATAAAAACAAATAATTCAAAAGACTTCGATTTTTTCGTTTCGAAATATTAGTTAATGTGATTATATCTTATATGAAGTGTCATTTCTTCACATCGACTAGTCAGTCATGAAATTCCTAACACTGACGTATTTTGACGTACAAGTGTAAGGGAATGGTGATCGTAAAATGAATTGCTATATCACTGGTTGTAAATAACACACCGTTAAAATATCATGGTGATATTTTTTGTTTTCTATAGAGTTCTTTTATATCATGAATTTTACAACCTTGTAAACATGACTGTTAAAAAAAATATTTACAATCAATATGAATTGTTGAATTCCATATTTCTAGGAAAATACATTGGGCAAATAAAGCAAGTTTAACCTCGCCACTTGTTATTGAAGTGTAGGTAACACGCCAAGAAAGTGATCAGTCATGTATATGTGTGTAAGGAGTATCGATTTTGTCTTTTTCTACAATTTTTCTATTGGATTTTAAAACTGTTCCGACAGTGGTACTTTTTGTTATCATTTTTATGCATAAACCCATATACAATATATTCCAACCAATTTAATTTCCCCCCTGCTTCACATGTTTTTTTCAACAATGACATCACATCTCATTCTAGGATAATAATTAGTTTTAATGGTAATCAGTTGACGTAATTAAAATGTACATCGTTTTAGTGTCATCAGTAATCGTTTTGTTATGGTAATTAATCATCGACCGTATTAACAAGCACAGCCTCTATTACATATCAAGGTCTTTGCCATCATTCAGGGAAAGACACTATTGTATTTCGTCAGGTTATGATTCCCTTTTTCTTCTTCTGCCAAACGGCGACAGATTTTACCCACTTCAGGTTTTGACTTATTGCAAAGAGGTTTGGTAATATGTATTACCCATCAGATTTAAAGGATTTTTACCCTGAGTTTAATTTGTCGTTTCGGGGTTATCTCCATAAATATCGAAAGCCTTATAATCGTGAAATCTCCAAAAATTTAGGATACAGCGAAAACGAAATATGCACGGGGACGATTACCAATTATGTTATGTTTGGACCGAAACGATATGGAAGCTCCGAAGGGTCGATAATTCCAACTAAAGTTTGTTTGACCGACTCAGGTATATTGGTAAAAACTGAAAACGGTACTTCGTAGAGACACGTGGTCTATGCAAATTAAATTCAGAAGATGCTACCTACAAACTGGTCTCAATGTCAAAGGTCATTGGTGTCCATGACGTTATGAAGCCTAATTATTGCCTTACATAGGAAATTAGACGGAGAAAAATAAAATACTATAAAATGTTTGGGACGTGAAGACAACTCATGGTTATCTCCATAAGTGATAGGGACATGATATTGGCAATTTGAACATAAACTGAAATAATTCGCCGAATCGTTAGATTCTTTAAGTGATATATCTGAATATATTTTTTTCGAATGCCATTATTCATCAAAACTCAATCGGTTTCTATGATCGGATATTGGAAGTGTTCCGACAGTGGGGTATTTTCTTATTTATTCCTCTTATCACGATATGTGACAGACGCTCCGAAAGTTTTACGGTAGCCACCATGACTTGGTGAATCGTTTGGAATATCTTTCACAAATGACCACGGATAGTTGTCCTTTGTCATTATCACAACACCACCCTTTCTTCATTTATGACTTACCACCGAATGTTTTACAAGAGTAACACGACGGGTACTACTAGTGGAACAAGTACTGATTACCATTCCTGAGCACATGAGTACACCCGCTGTTTAAGTGGGGTTCGTGTTGCTCAAATCTTTAGATTTCTTGTAGTATTTTGTACACCATTGTTTCTCTTTTTGTCCTTTTTCTTTTTGGCCATTGTAGTGTCTGTCCTTCGAATTTTTTAATTTAGTATGTATGGATTTGAAATAAACTTGAATAAATTTTGTCGTAATTTTATATTTTATTGAAATGAAATATGTGACTGGAGTAGGGATAGGAAATATCAAATCAAAATAAAAGTTTAGAACATGATTGTACTACCTTGTTACGTTTGACCGAAAATTAACAGTAGCCGTTATTAGTCAAAGCTGAAAACAAAACCGTTAGTCATATGATTCATTATCTATGAATGCCAATTAAAAGTTAAAATAACATCGTTACCATAAGAGATTATAGGGATTAAGGGAAGTAACAGCAATGTGAATCAGACTTGTATTTTGGAACTCATCGAGTGTTACTCATATCATGTTAAACTATGATACATTGTAACAAAAGATCAAAAAGGATTCACCGAACTACATTATGGGAATGACCTTGTGATTAGCTTAGAATAATTGACTTAAATATTATTAAAGTCATTAGATTCTGACTTGCTTTATTCAATAAGAACGAGTTTTCAAATCTGACCATTTCTGAAGTTTTACAAAGCAATGAATAACGGCTGAAAAAATATCAATCTTGTGTTTTCACCTTGCAATTTTTTGTCCCATTATTCCTCCCTAAAGGACTAACTACATAAGAAAATTGACGGTAGTTGTTATTGGTCAAAACTGAAAAAAATCTGTCATGAACGCCTATGATTTATTGTAAAAGGAAACAAATTCAAGGTTGCAACAACATCGTTGTCATCAGGAGCTATAGAGAGTTGGGGACGTAAACAACATCAATTTTCAATCATATTTTTCCGATACTGATTCGGTGTTGCTCCTTTCATATTCAATGCATGTTTGTCTCATGATAACAAGAGGTCTAAAAGGGATTCAACGGTCTAAATCATGAAAAAGACCAAACAACTGACCTAATTATTATTAAAGTCTGACAATTTCTGAGGTTTTACAACACACAATGAACGGCTGAAAAAAATATTGAGGGTTCTAAAACGATATAGCGAACTATATCATCTGAAAGACCTTGTGATTGTTAATGAACAATTGACCTAATTATTATTAACGTGCGTTGATTGTGAATTGTCGTCCTAAAGGAACAACTACATAAGGAAATTGATGGTAGTCGTTATTTGTCAAAACTAAAGCAAAATGTATGTCATATACTGCTATGATTCATTATTTAACAACATGGTTGTCATAAGGGGTTATAGAGAGTTAGAGACGAAAACAACAACAATGTGAATCATATTTGTATATTGGCAGAACTACTTACCTTTCGCGAGCACTTTGTTCACCCCCGGGTTTTTGGTTGGGTCAGTATTGCTCATCTTTTTAGTTTTTGGTTGGGTCAGTATTGTTCATCTTTTAGTTTTTGGTTGGGTCAGTATTGTTCATTTTTTTAGTTTTTGGTTGGGTCAGTATTGTTCCTCTTTTAGTTTTTGGTTGGGTCAGTATTGTTCCTCTTTTAGTTTTTGGTTGGGTCAGTATTGCTCATCATTTTAGTTTTTGGTTGGGTCAGTATTGTTCATCTTTTTAGTTTTTGGTTGGGTCAGTATTGTTCATCTTTTTAGTTTTTGGTTGGGTCAGTATTGTTCATCTTTTAGTTTTTGGTTGGGTCAGTATTGTTCATCTTTTTAGTTTTTGGCTGGGTCAGTATTGTTCATCTTTTAGTTTTTGGTTGGGTCAGTATTGTTCATCTTTTTAGTTTTTGGTTGGGTCAGTATTGTTCATCTTTTTAGTTTTTGGTTGGGTCAGTATTGTTCATCTTTTAGTTTTTGGCTGGGTCAGTATTGTTCATCTTTCAGTTTTTGGTTGGGTCAGTATTGTTCATCTTTTTAGTTTTTGGTTGGGTCAGTATTGTTCATCTTTTAGTTTTTGGTTGGGTCAGTATTGTTCATCTTTTTAGTTGTTGGCTGGGTCAGTATTGTTCATCTTTTTAGTTTTTGGTTGGGTCAGTATTGTTCATCTTTTAGTTTTTGGTTGGGTCAGTATTGCTCATCTTTTAGTTTTTGGTTGAGTCAGTATTGTTCATCTTTTAGTTTTTGGTTGGGTCAGTATTGTTCATCTTTTTCGTTTTTGGTTGGGTCAGTATTGTTCCTCTTTTAGTTTTTGGTTGGGTCAGTATTGTTCATCTTTTAGTTTTTGGTTGGGTCAGTATTGTTCATCTTTTAGTTTTTGGCTGGGTCAGTATTGTTCATCTTTTTCGTTTTTGGTTGGGTCAGTATTGTTCATCTTTTTCGTTTTTGGTTGGGTCAGTATTGTTCATCTTTTTAGTTTTTGGTTGGGTCAGTATTGTTCATCTTTTAGTTTTTGGTTGAGTCAGTATTGTTCATCTTTTAGTTTTTGGTTGGGTCAGTATTGTTCATCTTTTAGTTGTTGGCTGGGTCAGTATTGTTCATCTTTTAGTTTTTGGCTGGGTCAGTATTGTTCATCTTTTTAGTTTTTGGTTGGGTCAGTATTGTTCATCTTTTAGTTTTTGGTAGGGTCAGTATTGTTCATCTTTTAGTTTTTGGTTGGGTCAGTATTGTTCATCTTTTAGTTTTTGGCTGGGTCAGTATTGTTCATCTTTTTCGTTTTTGGTTGGGTCAGTATTGTTCATTTTTTTCGTTCTTGATTGGGTCAGTATTGTTCATCTTTTTAGTTTTTGGTTGGGTCAGTATTGTTCATCTTTTAGTTTTTGGTTGAGTCAGTATTGTTCATCTTTTAGTTTTTGGTTGGGTCAGTATTGTTCATCTTTTAGTTGTTGGCTGGGTCAGTATTGTTCATCTTTTTCGTTTTTGGTTGGGTCAGTATTGTTCATCTTTTAGTTTTTGGTTGGGTCAGTATTGTTCATCTTTTAGTTTTTGGTTGGGTCAGTATTGTTCATCTTTTAGTTTTTGGTTGGGTCAGTATTGCTCATCTTTTAGTTTTTGGTTGAGTCAGTATTGTTCATCTTTTAGTTTTTGGTTGGGTCAGTATTGTTCATCTTTTTCGTTTTTGGTTGGGTCAGTATTGTTCCTCTTTTAGTTTTTGGTTGGGTCAGTATTGTTCATCTTTTAGTTTTTGGTTGGGTCAGTATTGTTCATCTTTTAGTTTTTGGCTGGGTCAGTATTGTTCATCTTTTTCGTTTTTGGTTGGGTCAGTATTGTTCATCTTTTTCGTTTTTGGTTGGGTCAGTATTGTTCATCTTTTTAGTTTTTGGTTGGGTCAGTATTGTTCATCTTTTAGTTTTTGGTTGAGTCAGTATTGTTCATCTTTTAGTTTTTGGTTGGGTCAGTATTGTTCATCTTTTAGTTGTTGGCTGGGTCAGTATTGTTCATCTTTTAGTTTTTGGCTGGGTCAGTATTGTTCATCTTTTTAGTTTTTGGTTGGGTCAGTATTGTTCATCTTTTAGTTTTTTGTAGGGTCAGTATTGTTCATCTTTTAGTTTTTGGTTGGGTCAGTATTGTTCATCTTTTAGTTTTTGGCTGGGTCAGTATTGTTCATCTTTTTCGTTTTTGGTTGGGTCAGTATTGTTCATTTTTTTCGTTCTTGATTGGGTCAGTATTGTTCATCTTTTTAGTTTTTGGTTGGGTCAGTATTGTTCATCTTTTAGTTTTTGGTTGAGTCAGTATTGTTCATCTTTTAGTTTTTGGTTGGGTCAGTATTGTTCATCTTTTAGTTGTTGGCTGGGTCAGTATTGTTCATCTTTTTCGTTTTTGGTTGGGTCAGTATTGTTCATCTTTTAGTTTTTGGTTGGGTCAGTATTGTTCATCTTTTAGTTTTTGGTTGGGTCAGTATTGTTCATCTTTTAGTTTTTGGTTGGGTCAGTATTGTTCATCTTTTAGTTTTTGGTTGAGTCAGTATTGTTCATCTTTTAGTTTTTGGTTGGGTCAGTATTGTTCATCTTTTAGTTTTTGGCTGGGTCAGTATTGTTCATCTTTTTCGTTTTTGGTTGGGTCAGTATTGTTCATCTTTTTCGTTTTTGGTTGGGTCAGTATTGTTCATCTTTTTAGTTTTTGGTTGGGTCAGTATTGTTCATCTTTTAGTTTTTGGTTGAGTCAGTATTGTTCATCTTTTAGTTTTTGGTTGGGTCAGTATTGTTCATCTTTTAGTTGTTGGCTGGGTCAGTATTGTTCATCTTTTTCGTTTTTGGTTGGGTCAGTATTGTTCATCTTTTAGTTTTTGGTTGGGTCAGTATTGTTCAACTTTTAGTTTTTGGTTGGGTCAGTATTGTTCATCTTTTAGTTTTTGGTTGGGTCAGTATTGTTCATCTTTTAGTTTTTGGTTGAGTCAGTATTGTTCATCTTTTAGTTTTTGGTTGGGTCAGTATTGTTCATCTTTTAGTTTTTGGTTGGGTCAGTATTGTTCATCTTTTTCGTTTTTGGTTGGGTCAGTATTGTTCATCTTTTAGTTTTTGGTTGGGTCAGTATTGTTCATCTTTGTAGTTTTTGGTTGGGTCAGTATTGTTCATCTTTTAGTTTTTGGTTGGGTCAGTATTGTTCATCTTTTAGTTTTTGGTTGAGTCAGTATTGTTCATCTTTTAGTTTTTGGTTGGGTCAGTATTGTTCACCTTTTTAGTTTTTGGTTGGGTCAGTATTGTTCATCTTTTAGTTTTTGGTTGGGTCAGTATTGTTCATCTTTTAGTTTTTGGTTGGGTCAGTATTGTTCATCTTTTAGTTGTTGGCTGGGTCAGTATTGTTCATCTTTTAGTTTTTGGTTGGGTCAGTATTGTTCATCTTTTAGTTTTTGGCTGGGTCAGTATTGTTCATCTTTTTCGTTTTTGGTTGGGTCAGTATTGTTCATCTTTTAGTTTTTGGTTGGGTCAGTATTGTTCATCTTTTTAGTTTTTGGTTGGGTCAGTATTGTTCATCTTTTAGTTTTTGGCTGGGTCAGTATTGTTCATCTTTTTCGTTTTTGGTTGGGTCAGTATTGTTCATCTTTTTCGTTTTTGGTTGGGTCAGTATTGTTCATCTTTTTAGTTTTTGGTTGGGTCAGTATTGTTCATCTTTTAGTTTTTGGTTGAGTCAGTATTGTTCATCTTTTAGTTTTTGGTTGGGTCAGTATTGTTCATCTTTTAGTTGTTGGCTGGGTCAGTATTGTTCATCTTTTAGTTTTTGGTTGGGTCAGTATTGTTCATCTTTTAGTTTTTGGCTGGGTCAGTATTGTTCCTCTTTTTCGTTTTTGGTTGGGTCAGTATTGTTCATCTTTTTAGTTTTTGGTTGGGTCAGTATTGTTCATCTTTTTAGTTTTTGGTTGGGTCAGTATTGTTCATCTTTTAGTTTTTGGTTGGGTCAGTATTGTTCATCTTTTTAGTTTTTGGTTGGGTCAGTATTGTTCATCTTTTAGTTTTTGGTTGGGTCAGTATTGTTCATCTTTTTAGTTTTTGGTTGGGTCAGTATTGTTCATCTTTTAGTTTTTGGTTGGGTCAGTATTGTTCATCTTTTTAGTTTTTGGTTGGGTCAGTATTGTTCATCTTTTAGTTTTTGGCTGGGTCAGTATTGTTCATCTTTCAGTTTTTGGTTGGGTCAGTATTGTTCATCTTATTAGTTTTTGGTTGGGTCAGTATTGTTCATCTTTTAGTTTTTGGTTGGGTCAGTATTGTTCATCTTTTTAGTTGTTGGCTGGGTCAGTATTGTTCATCTTTTTAGTTTTTGGTTGGGTCAGTATTGTTCATCTTTTAGTTTTTGGTTGGGTCAGTATTGCTCATCTTTTAGTTTTTGGTTGAGTCAGTATTGTTCATCTTTTAGTTTTTGGTTGGGTCAGTATTGTTCATCTTTTTCGTTTTTGGTTGGGTCAGTATTGTTCCTCTTTTAGTTTTTGGTTGGGTCAGTATTGTTCATCTTTTAGTTTTTGGTTGAGTCAGTATTGTTCATCTTTTAGTTTTTGGCTGGGTCAGTATTGTTCATCTTTTTCGTTTTTGGTTGGGTCAGTATTGTTCATCTTTTTCGTTTTTGGTTGGGTCAGTATTGTTCATCTTTTTAGTTTTTGGTTGGGTCAGTATTGTTCATCTTTTAGTTTTTGGTTGAGTCAGTATTGTTCATCTTTTAGTTTTTGGTTGGGTCAGTATTGTTCATCTTTTAGTTGTTGGCTGGGTCAGTATTGTTCATCTTTTAGTTTTTGGCTGGGTCAGTATTGTTCATCTTTTTAGTTTTTGGTTGGGTCAGTATTGTTCATCTTTTAGTTTTTGGTTGGGTCAGTATTGTTCATCTTTTAGTTTTTGGTTGGGTCAGTATTGTTCATCTTTTAGTTTTTGGCTGGGTCAGTATTGTTCATCTTTTTCGTTTTTGGTTGGGTCAGTATTGTTCATCTTTTTAGTTTTTGGTTGGGTCAGTATTGTTCATCTTTTAGTTTTTGGTTGAGTCAGTATTGTTCATCTTTTAGTTTTTGGTTGGGTCAGTATTGTTCATCTTTTAGTTGTTGGCTGGGTCAGTATTGTTCATCTTTTAGTTTTTGGTTGGGTCAGTATTGTTCATCTTTTAGTTTTTGGCTGGGTCAGTATTGTTCCTCTTTTTCGTTTTTGGTTGGGTCAGTATTGTTCATCTTTTTAGTTTTTGGTTGGGTCAGTATTGTTCATCTTTTTAGTTTTTGGTTGGGTCAGTATTGTTCATCTTTTAGTTTTTGGTTGGGTCAGTATTGTTCATCTTTTTAGTTTTTGGTTGGGTCAGTATTGTTCATCTTTTAGTTTTTGGTTGGGTCAGTATTGTTCATCTTTTTAGTTTTTGGTTGGGTCAGTATTGTTCATCTTTTAGTTTTTGGTTGGGTCAGTATTGTTCATCTTTTTAGTTTTTGGTTGGGTCAGTATTGTTCATCTTTTAGTTTTTGGCTGGGTCAGTATTGTTCATCTTTCAGTTTTTGGTTGGGTCAGTATTGTTCATCTTATTAGTTTTTGGTTGGGTCAGTATTGTTCATCTTTTAGTTTTTGGTTGGGTCAGTATTGTTCATCTTTTTAGTTGTTGGCTGGGTCAGTATTGTTCATCTTTTTAGTTTTTGGTTGGGTCAGTATTGTTCATCTTTTAGTTTTTGGTTGGGTCAGTATTGCTCATCTTTTAGTTTTTGGTTGAGTCAGTATTGTTCATCTTTTAGTTTTTGGTTGGGTCAGTATTGTTCATCTTTTTCGTTTTTGGTTGGGTCAGTATTGTTCCTCTTTTAGTTTTTGGTTGGGTCAGTATTGTTCATCTTTTAGTTTTTGGTTGAGTCAGTATTGTTCATCTTTTAGTTTTTGGCTGGGTCAGTATTGTTCATCTTTTTCGTTTTTGGTTGGGTCAGTATTGTTCATCTTTTTCGTTTTTGGTTGGGTCAGTATTGTTCATCTTTTTAGTTTTTGGTTGGGTCAGTATTGTTCATCTTTTAGTTTTTGGTTGAGTCAGTATTGTTCATCTTTTAGTTTTTGGTTGGGTCAGTATTGTTCATCTTTTAGTTGTTGGCTGGGTCAGTATTGTTCATCTTTTAGTTTTTGGCTGGGTCAGTATTGTTCATCTTTTTAGTTTTTGGTTGGGTCAGTATTGTTCATCTTTTAGTTTTTGGTTGGGTCAGTATTGTTCATCTTTTAGTTTTTGGTTGGGTCAGTATTGTTCATCTTTTAGTTTTTGGCTGGGTCAGTATTGTTCATCTTTTTCGTTTTTGGTTGGGTCAGTATTGTTCATCTTTTTCGTTTTTGATTGGGTCAGTATTGTTCATCTTTTTAGTTTTTGGTTGGGTCAGTATTGTTCATCTTTTAGTTTTTGGTTGAGTCAGTATTGTTCATCTTTTAGTTTTTGGTTGGGTCAGTATTGTTCATCTTTTAGTTGTTGGCTGGGTCAGTATTGTTCATCTTTTTCGTTTTTGGTTGGGTCAGTATTGTTCATCTTTTAGTTTTTGGTTGGGTCAGTATTGTTCATCTTTTAGTTTTTGGTTGGGTCAGTATTGTTCATCTTTTAGTTTTTGGTTGGGTCAGTATTGTTCATCTTTTAGTTTTTGGTTGAGTCAGTATTGTTCATCTTTTAGTTTTTGGTTGGGTCAGTATTGTTCATCTTTTAGTTTTTGGCTGGGTCAGTATTGTTCATCTTTTTCGTTTTTGGTTGGGTCAGTATTGTTCATCTTTTTCGTTTTTGGTTGGGTCAGTATTGTTCATCTTTTTAGTTTTTGGTTGGGTCAGTATTGTTCATCTTTTAGTTTTTGGTTGAGTCAGTATTGTTCATCTTTTAGTTTTTGGTTGGGTCAGTATTGTTCATCTTTTAGTTGTTGGCTGGGTCAGTATTGTTCATCTTTTTCGTTTTTGGTTGGGTCAGTATTGTTCATCTTTTAGTTTTTGGTTGGGTCAGTATTGTTCAACTTTTAGTTTTTGGTTGGGTCAGTATTGTTCATCTTTTAGTTTTTGGTTGAGTCAGTATTGTTCATCTTTTAGTTTTTGGTTGGGTCAGTATTGTTCATCTTTTAGTTTTTGGTTGGGTCAGTATTGTTCATCTTTTTAGTTTTTGGTTGGGTCAGTATTGTTCATCTTTTAGTTTTTGGTTGAGTCAGTATTGTTCATCTTTTAGTTTTTGGTTGGGTCAGTATTGTTCATCTTTTAGTTGTTGGCTGGGTCAGTATTGTTCATCTTTTAGTTTTTGGTTGGGTCAGTATTGTTCATCTTTTAGTTTTTGGCTGGGTCAGTATTGTTCCTCTTTTTCGTTTTTGGTTGGGTCAGTATTGTTCATCTTTTTAGTTTTTGGTTGGGTCAGTATTGTTCATCTTTTTAGTTTTTGGTTGGGTCAGTATTGTTCATCTTTTAGTTTTTGGTTGGGTCAGTATTGTTCATCTTTTTAGTTTTTGGTTGGGTCAGTATTGTTCATCTTTTAGTTTTTGGTTGGGTCAGTATTGTTCATCTTTTTAGTTTTTGGTTGGGTCAGTATTGTTCATCTTTTAGTTTTTGGTTGGGTCAGTATTGTTCATCTTTTTAGTTTTTGGTTGGGTCAGTATTGTTCATCTTTTAGTTTTTGGCTGGGTCAGTATTGTTCATCTTTCAGTTTTTGGTTGGGTCAGTATTGTTCATCTTATTAGTTTTTGGTTGGGTCAGTATTGTTCATCTTTTAGTTTTTGGTTGGGTCAGTATTGTTCATCTTTTTAGTTGTTGGCTGGGTCAGTATTGTTCATCTTTTTAGTTTTTGGTTGGGTCAGTATTGTTCATCTTTTAGTTTTTGGTTGGGTCAGTATTGCTCATCTTTTAGTTTTTGGTTGAGTCAGTATTGTTCATCTTTTAGTTTTTGGTTGGGTCAGTATTGTTCATCTTTTTCGTTTTTGGTTGGGTCAGTATTGTTCCTCTTTTAGTTTTTGGTTGGGTCAGTATTGTTCATCTTTTAGTTTTTGGTTGAGTCAGTATTGTTCATCTTTTAGTTTTTGGCTGGGTCAGTATTGTTCATCTTTTTCGTTTTTGGTTGGGTCAGTATTGTTCATCTTTTTCGTTTTTGGTTGGGTCAGTATTGTTCATCTTTTTAGTTTTTGGTTGGGTCAGTATTGTTCATCTTTTAGTTTTTGGTTGAGTCAGTATTGTTCATCTTTTAGTTTTTGGTTGGGTCAGTATTGTTCATCTTTTAGTTGTTGGCTGGGTCAGTATTGTTCATCTTTTAGTTTTTGGCTGGGTCAGTATTGTTCATCTTTTTAGTTTTTGGTTGGGTCAGTATTGTTCATCTTTTAGTTTTTGGTTGGGTCAGTATTGTTCATCTTTTAGTTTTTGGTTGGGTCAGTATTGTTCATCTTTTAGTTTTTGGCTGGGTCAGTATTGTTCATCTTTTTCGTTTTTGGTTGGGTCAGTATTGTTCATCTTTTTCGTTTTTGATTGGGTCAGTATTGTTCATCTTTTTAGTTTTTGGTTGGGTCAGTATTGTTCATCTTTTAGTTTTTGGTTGAGTCAGTATTGTTCATCTTTTAGTTTTTGGTTGGGTCAGTATTGTTCATCTTTTAGTTGTTGGCTGGGTCAGTATTGTTCATCTTTTTCGTTTTTGGTTGGGTCAGTATTGTTCATCTTTTAGTTTTTGGTTGGGTCAGTATTGTTCATCTTTTAGTTTTTGGTTGGGTCAGTATTGTTCATCTTTTAGTTTTTGGTTGGGTCAGTATTGTTCATCTTTTAGTTTTTGGTTGAGTCAGTATTGTTCATCTTTTAGTTTTTGGTTGGGTCAGTATTGTTCATCTTTTAGTTTTTGGCTGGGTCAGTATTGTTCATCTTTTTCGTTTTTGGTTGGGTCAGTATTGTTCATCTTTTTCGTTTTTGGTTGGGTCAGTATTGTTCATCTTTTTAGTTTTTGGTTGGGTCAGTATTGTTCATCTTTTAGTTTTTGGTTGAGTCAGTATTGTTCATCTTTTAGTTTTTGGTTGGGTCAGTATTGTTCATCTTTTAGTTGTTGGCTGGGTCAGTATTGTTCATCTTTTTCGTTTTTGGTTGGGTCAGTATTGTTCATCTTTTAGTTTTTGGTTGGGTCAGTATTGTTCAACTTTTAGTTTTTGGTTGGGTCAGTATTGTTCATCTTTTAGTTTTTGGTTGAGTCAGTATTGTTCATCTTTTAGTTTTTGGTTGGGTCAGTATTGTTCATCTTTTAGTTTTTGGTTGGGTCAGTATTGTTCATCTTTTTCGTTTTTGGTTGGGTCAGTATTGTTCATCTTTTAGTCTTTGGTTGGGTCAGTATTGTTCATCTTTGTAGTTTTTGGTTGGGTCAGTATTGTTCATCTTTTAGTTTTTGGTTGGGTCAGTATTGTTCATCTTTTAGTTTTTGGTTGGGTCAGTATTGTTCATCTTTTAGTTTTTGGTTGGGTCAGTATTGTTCATCTTTGTAGTTTTTGGTTGGGTCAGTATTGTTCATCTTTTAGTTTTTGGTTGGGTCAGTATTGTTCATCTTTTAGTTTTTGGTTGGGTCAGTATTGTTCATCTTTTAGTTTTTGGTTGGGTCAGTATTGTTCATCTTTTAGTTTTTGGTTGAGTCAGTATTGTTCATCTTTTAGTTTTTGGTTGGGTCAGTATTGTTCATCTTTTAGTTTTTGGTTGGGTCAGTATTGTTCATCTTTTAGTTTTTGGTTGGGTCAGTATTGTTCATCTTTTAGTTTTTGGTTGGGTCAGTATTGTTCATCTTTTAGTTTTTGGTGGGTCAGTATTGTTCATCTTTTAGTTTTTGGTTGAGTCAGTATTGTTCATCTTTTAGTTTTTGGTTGGGTCAGTATTGTTCATCTTTTAGTTTTTGGTTGGGTCAGTATTGTTCATCTTTGTAGTTTTTGGTTGGGTCAGTATTGTTCATCTTTTAGTTTTTGGTTGGGTCAGTATTGTTCATCTTTTGAGTTTTCTGTGTTGTTTTTGTGTGTTTTGTTTGTCTTCGTTCCGTGTGTTGTGTGCCCAATGATGCCAGTGTCTCTGGATTTTCCATTCTTGATCGCCCCTTTTCTCTAACGTTTATTTGGAACTCATCAGGTGTTACTCCTATCATATTTAACTAAATTCATGCTTGCTTTATGATAGCAAGAAATCTAAAACGATTTAAAGAACTGCTTCTTTAGAAATACCTTGTTAATTATGGTCATCACTGACTACTTTACTTTACATAGTTTCAGCTGTTTGCATCAATCAATTGTGATTGATAAATCATTCATAGTGCATGAATCATAAGATAACTTTATATTTCCTTACAATAAAATGATTATTAAGAACATATTGTTCAGCTTTTAATATATATGTTCTAGAATGTAATGTCTAAGTAAATGAGGGAAGTGTGGATTGATCACAGAACTAGATATGATACAAGTATTATATACACCACGGTCCTTACTAATTAACTTATTTAAACAAACGAATTCACGAGATAAGTATGTTTGAATAAGGTCATGAGTAAGACACGTGGTAGATATGTTCTGTATCACAAATGAAATGATTGACCTTTTACACGGCGCTTACGCTAATGTATGTACATTCAGATCTGCATCTTGTACCATGGTATAAACCCGCACATTTACATTTGGATTCAACAAATTGTAATGGCTGGTTAATTGGGTACGGTACAATACCAATTCCAGATAATAGACCATGGTTTTCTACAAACACACTTCTAAGCTGACAAAATTCATGAAAACATCAAAGGAAAAAAGGTCATTTATGTTACAATCAAATATTTATTTAGTTTGTAGAATTATTTCAAACCTTGTAGTCTTCTAAATAGTTTACAGTGCAGTTGAGAAATACTGTTTCCCCTTGGATGGCTGTAATATTAACAGGGTTTGTGTCAAAAACAGGTTTAAAGCCAGCTCCATCAGACTCTGTAGGAAATGGAGCTGAAACAAAGAACTATATGTCTTAAAGTTGGCGTACTAAATATCATAAATAAAACAGAAACTCCAAAACTATTTTTTGTTCAAATATCGAACTGCCATTAAATACATCATTGCTATGATTAAATGCTTCACAATTTGAAAAAAATGACCCAAAATCGATGAAATAAAACCTATTTCGATTGATCTCAACAACACGTAATAAAATGAAAAACAAACACAAATATCACTCTGTCGGAACAGCTCCAAAATCCAATCGACAGACGTAACATCGACGCGCCTAACACACATTTGCATTGCAGTTCACTCTCCTGGTACAGGAACTTCTATAAAGAAAGTGGCGTCAGTAAGCTAGTTTTATAGGCTCGAACGTCCACTCGTCGTGTAGTGAAATAATGCGGTCATGTAAGTGCTTTCCACATGTAAACAATATTTTTGTTTGGTGTACACTTATATAATAGACAATAATAATTAAATTAAACACATTTCATGGCACAACCACGTGCATATTCTAGTTTCAAGACATTACAATGCATTTCATTTTTTAAGCAGTATAACAAGATGAAGCGTTTATATAATAATATTTAGATGATGTCATTTCCTTTTGCTTATAAAGTTAACTATATGAATGCTATTTGGACAGTGGTAGCACAATTTTTTTTTAATAAAAGTGTATTTCTATAACTAGCTGTTTAAACTTTTTTTCCAAATCACATTAGAGCCCAAATATATAATGTAGGTTGACATTCCACCCCGTCAGCTACCTTCAAATGTACAAACAGAGACATTAGACAGTATAATAAAACGTTAGCTCGACCAAGTCAATGCATAACAAAATATATCAATGGGGTAATCAGAAGCCGTAAATCGACCAAGGACAGACATTGCAATGGCAAAAAAGAAAAAGGACGAAAGAGCAAATACTGATCTACAAAATACTACATAGAAAACTGCAGATCGAGCAACACGGGGTGCACTCGCGTGCTCGTGAAGGGATAGCAGTTTCTGCTCTTCTAGTATCACCCATCGTGATACATTAACTAATCATTTGATTCTGAATTGTTTTGTACAATAGGAAAGTGTTTTCAGATTTGAACATTTCTGTAGTTTTCCAACACAATAGGATTGCCACTGAAGAAATATTGACCACGTGCTTAACTACCTTGTCATTTAATTGACCACGTGCTTAACTACCTTGTCATTTAATTGACCACGTGCTTAACTACCTTGTCATTTAATTGACCACGTACTTAACTACCATGTCATTTAAACTTTTTTAATTCATCTAGTTACTTAGTACTTGTTCTAAATATCAATATTTAAGAATAACATGTACAAACTTAGAAAATAATATTTTCTTTTTAAACCTGAAAATACATGGAAAGAGAGTATCTACGTCAAAATCAAAATACACGTTTATCTATTTTTTCTGAGATATTTTTGTTCTGTCCTGTCCATTTACATCCATTTGTCAAATTCTTATTTCATATTACAGATCATGAAATGGTACAATATTCATATTCATAAAAGGTTCAGGTTAATATTATGTCGAAGCGTTTGAAATGAATTAATGCACCTGAACTTTATATGACACTTCTATCTTGTCAAAAACAAATGTATATTTACTAATATGGATATAATCAATATTTAAGATTAAATGAATGGTTTTATAAATTATGGGTTGGTTAAATGTAATGTTCAACTGCATCCACTAGGGAAAATATTGACAAATGTGTATTAGAAAAGAATTTATTATAACTCGTATTTAATAAAAAAAAAAAAACAATTCTCTGGTTCACTAACAAATCTACTGGTTATTACTTCTCTAATAATAAAAAGTTATAACAGAACGACAATTTCTGGGGATATAATGCTTACGAAAATAATGTTACCAATGCTAAAATATCCAACAAATTATGGCTTCCATGAAATATTTCTTCGGAAGATGACAAAAATAAAATGGAGAAAAAAATACTCCGTCAGAACATGTCCAAAATCTAAGCGGAAATCGTAAAAACAGAGGAAAATCGATACACGTAACACACATACCTGACCACTCACTCTAATGGCTTGGCACAGGCACTTCAAAAGTGGCGAGGTTAAATTAGTTTTATATGCACAAACTGAGATCACTCACGGTTTTTAGTGGGGTTCGTGTTACTCGATCTTTGGTTTTATGTGTATGTTTTGTAGATCATTATTACTTTTTTTTCTTTTGGCCATTGTGTTGTCTGTTCTTCGATTTATGGATTCTAATTACCCCTTTGGTATCTTCAAACTTTTCTTACTTTCTTAGTAAAATGATGCTACAATCTCAAAACAAAATAGGACACTTCTTCAACATTTTAAAATGTAGCTCTTTTATCATATCGTAAAAGTAAGACATAGTTTTCTAAATTTCTATTAAAAGAATGTATGTATTTCATGGGAATATTCAAAACAGATGCTAAGATAAACTATTAAATATTGTTGAATAAATTGTTCAACTATTTATTACATTGATTTAATAGAATGACAACATAACAATGGTATAAGTAATAGCAGGATTCAATGATTCGTACATGTTAATGGACTAACTACTACAACTGCTCGTTACTAGTTCTCTAATGCTGCACAGAAACTACCACTGCTTGCTGGTACAAATTTTCTTCTGCTCATGTATACTTCTATGCAGCCGAAATATATAATGATATACTAAGTAAATAAACGCTAGAGAATACCGAAAGGGCAATCAAAAATGTACAATCCAGAGAAACATAGGGAACACAAGACGAAGAAAAACAAAACAAAACACAACACTATATGTGTTGGACATTACTATGCACAAGCAAGCACAAATAACGTAAATAAAGCATAAGCCCTTCTACAAACAACTGGATGTAAAGACGAACCGAACATCGTTTTTATGCGGAAATCATAACTGACAGCACAACACCAAACTCAGAATGTAAAGACAAATAAAAGGAAAACACACAAAAAAACTAAAAAGATGAGCAACACGGACCCCATCAGGATGAAAACAAAATTGTAATGAAACTTTGTTTTTTGTATTGTATTTATGTACAGTTTATTGACACATAACACTTTCTAACGACATTATCGCTCAATATTTCATCTTTTCACATTCATTTTCTTCTCTTTCTTCTTTTTCCTTTTTCTTTCCTCAAAACTCAATAATCGAAGAAGAAACATTTATAAATATTTACATCTGTACTGACTGACGTTGACAAAAATATCCATATAGTTTTACTTGATTAATTCAAGATATCACACAATTTCCATGTCTTAGAAGTATGTCCATTAGTGGGAGAAACAATTATTAGTTAAACAAATGGTTTGATCTTATAGCGAATTACCTGTACATGTTAGGTATGTTCGATCAGGTATGCTGTTTCAGATGTCTTTTCACACTATGTAACAGGTGGGATTAGTACGTTCAATGCTTTGAATTGATCGAGGGTCTATAGAAGAAAATTATGACTATTGCAACAATTTGTTCGCATCAGTTCACTAAGAGGGAAGGCTTGGGCCCATAAAAGGTTAACCTCGCTACTTATTATTGAAGTACATGTACTAAGGCAATAAAATGAGCGGTCATGTATTTGTGAGTTAGATGCATCGATTTTGCATCTCTCTACGATTTTGATATTTGATCTTAGAACTGTTCTGACAGTGTGGTATTTTGGAACTGTTCTGACAGGGTGGCATTTTAGAACTGTTCTGACAGTGTGGTATTTTAGAACTGTTCTGACAGTGTGGTATTTTAGAACTGTTCTGACAGTGTGGCATTTTAGAACTGTTCTGACAGTGTGGTATTTTAGAACGGTTCTGACAGTGTGGCATTTTGGAACTGTTCTGACAGTGTGGCATTTTGGAACTGTTCTGACAGTGTGGCATTTTAGAACTGTTCTGACAGTGTGGCATTTTAGAATTGTTCTGACAGTGTGGTATTTTAGAACTGTTCTGACAGTGTGGCATTTTGGAACTGTTCTGACAGTGTGGCATTTTGGAACTGATCTGACAGTGTGGTATTTTAGAATTGTTCTGACAGTGTGGCATTTTAGAACTGTTCTGACAGTGTGGCATTTTGGAACTGTTCTGACAGTGTGGCATTTTAGAACTGTTCTGACAGTGTGGTATTTTAGAAATGTTCTGACAGTGTGGTATTTTAAAACTGTTCTGACAGTGTGGTATTTTAAAACTGTTCTGACAGTGTGGCATTTTGGAACTGTTCTGACAGTGTGGCATTTTAGAACTGTTCTGACAGTGTGGTATTTTAGAAATGTTCTGACAGTGTGGTATTTTAAAACTGTTCTGACAGTGTGGTATTTTAGAACTGTTCTGACAGTGTGGCATTTTAGAACTGGTCTGACAGTGTGGTATTTCAAAACTGTTCTGACAGTGTGGCATTTTAGAACTGTTCTGACAGTGTGGTATTTTAGAACTGTTCTGACAGTGTGGCATTTTAGAACTGGTCTGACAGTGTGGTATTTTAAAACTGTTCTGACAGTGTGGCATTTTAGAACTGTTCTGACAGTGTGGCATTTTAGAACTGTTCTGACAGTGTGGCATTTTAGAATTGGTCTGACAGTGTAGTATTTTTGTTTTTCATTTATTTCTACGATTTTCCTATTTGTATTTTGAAATTGTTCTGACAGTATGGTACTTTTTTGTTTTCATTTTATTATTATTATTTTATATTATATTTAATTTCTATTTATTTGTAAGCTCGCTGTTTATCATTTCTATCCACATTTCTCTTGTCTTTCGTCAACATTTCCATTATTGTAATTTAGTCAGACCCTCTCTATGATCGATCTTTAGTATTTATAACTATCAATTAAACAGCAGGAAGATAATAAGATGGGACGGAATGTGACTTTTGGTTGAAATCAAGTTGACAACATCGATTCAATGATTAGAGTACTACAGTGATATTCTTCTGTTTCGTTAAAGAAGTGCAGTTGGTATCGTCTAATGCTGTGGGTTCTTAGGTTTGTTTCTATAAGTTGAACATTTTATTGTTCTTATCTTGACATTAGATGAATGGTAAAATGTAGACACCTATGTTGATTGGACGAATTAACCTTATTCAATATGAATTCATTCTGTCAATATCAACACTTACAAAAGGAACCAATCGAACATTCTATGAATATTTAAAAGGTTAATCTGTTATTTGACATGCTAATCTTTTGATTATGAGCGTACCTGATGAATTCAATAAACGTGTCGTTCGCACTGACATTAATATCTAGGTTTTTATTGTAAACGTGTTCTCGTCCAGAATATAGCTACAATACTGTTTACTTGACGTTGAACAACAACCAATCAATCACCCATTGTAACCAATGAGGACGCAGTCTATGTTGGTGCATGAGATCAACACCAAAGGACTATATTTGTTTTGAACTGTTACATGATAGCAGCATTTGAGTAAGAAGTGTTTGAAGATACCAAAGGAGTAATCATAATCCGTATATCGAAGAAGAGCAGACAACACAATGGCCAAAAGAAAAAGTACAAAAGGACAAGCAACGATCTACACAACATACATATAAAACTAAGGATTGCCTGTACCAAGTCAGGGTCATTACGGTTTTCACAGTTTTCCGGTTGTTGACTGATTTTGTCTGTTTATATAATTATGAGTTTTGACTTTCCCTTTGTAAGATTGTTCGGAGTTCGGTAATTTTGTTATTACCTTTATCCACTAAAAACCGGGAGTGAACTCAGGTTCTCCGGAAGGGTAGGCAGTTCCTGCTCCACTAGTGACACCCGTCGTGTTAATCTAGTAAGTGATGGTAACGTCCTTTAAGCTTACTTAGCCCTACCACTTTGCATTGTAGTACCTGTACCAAGACAGGAAAGTGACCGGTCGTGTATATGTGTTTTAGCGGTCATGTATATGTGTTTTAGCGGTCATGTATATGTGTTTTAGCTGTCATGTATATGTGTTTTAGCGATCATGTATATGTGTTTTAGCGGTCATGTATGTGTTTTAGCGGTCATGTATATGTGTTTTAGGGGTCATGTATCCTCGTCTGACAATAAGTCGGTCAGTCATTGGATAATGTTTGATTATTTTTGTCATGTTTGAAAAGTAAACATTTTTTTCTTTTTAATTATGTTCCTCATCTATTCTTGCTCACATGTGTAAAGTTCCATGGAAAAAAGATCGATAATAATAACAGACTGACCCATATTTGTTTACTACCCATTTTCCAAATGGCGTCCTATTACGTCACATAAAGTCGGTCAAAGGTCAATAAAGCACATGATTTTGTCATAGGCCAACCAAACTTAAAAAGTAAACCAGATTAAGAAAGTACAGTATTTCAGCTTTTTCAGTGTAATTGTTTTGTCTAAAAAATTTCAAAGGATGTTTTTTTTTAATAGTTTGAAATTGAAGTATTAAAAATTAATTATTTGATGCAAATATTAAACTTGCTTACCCATATAATAAAGTATTTAATCCAGTGAAGTTGATGTTTTTGCTTTTGTCAATACAATCTATTAGACCGACATATTTTGGTAAAACAATTAATGACTGATTTCAATTTATTTTAATCACATTTATTATCACAGAGTGGTAACAATACAGTTTTGTTGATGCTATTTGTAATAATGACAGGTTTTTTTTACCCAGACAATCTCATTTTTCTGTCTGGTTTAACTTAATTCTCTGTTCAATTTATGCTATAAATTTTGATTATTGCTGTTAAATTAATTCTTTTTCTATCTTCTCTGTGAATTTCATTTCATTACCCCATGAAGTAAGGGGTATATTTGTTATTAAAGCAGCAGTGGAAATGCCAAATAATCTGCCATTTTGTGACTAATGGAGAGCACTTGCATGTATTTTCCCGGTAAAATCGGCCATTTTCTAGAAAATGGTGGAATCTGAATGATCAATCATCATATTTTGAAAGTATTTTAAAATACAATTTGCTTGGCCTACATTCCAGAAACGGTCATGAACTGTGATGTCGATTATGTCAACAAACCAGAAAAATACAAATGCTTGGAGAATACCATCGATGGAAACATATTTAATAAGCATAATGATCAGGAAAAAAAGACATTAGTAAAAAAGATCTTTTTT
Organism: Bathymodiolus brooksi; assembly: GCA_963680875.1. Taxonomy (NCBI): domain Eukaryota; kingdom Metazoa; phylum Mollusca; class Bivalvia; order Mytilida; family Modiolidae; genus Bathymodiolus; species Bathymodiolus brooksi. Next base: position 92,008,675 of record OY804577.1, read on the forward strand.
ACTTGCATGGAATTTATTCAATTCAAACTTCTCTGTTTTAATCTCATCTTGTAATTCTGACGTTGAAAAGTATTCCCTCTGTGTTTATGTACGCTATGAATATACAGAATGACGTCATTGGTCTCGTACTGCGCGAGAATTGTAAATCAAAACAAATGACCGACATTATTGCATGACCGAGCAGATGTCACGGTGGATATATGTGTTTTAGTGGTCATGTATATGTGTTTTAGGGGTCATGTATATGTGTTTTAGCGGTCATGTATGTGTTTTAGCGGTCATGTATATGTGTTTTAGGGGTCATGTATATGTGTTTTAGTGGTCATGTATATGTGTTTTAGGGGTCATGTATATGTGTTTTAGTGGTCATGTATGTGTTTTAGCTGTCATGTATATGTGTTTTAGCGGTCATATATATGTGTTTCAGCGGTCATGTATATGTGTTTTAGTGGTCATGTATATGTGTTTTAGCGGTCATGTATATGTGTTTTAGGGGTCATGTATATGTGTTTTAGCGGTCATGTATATGTGTTTTAGCGGTCATGTATATGTGTTTTAGGGGTCATGTATGTGTTTTAGTGGTCATGTATATGTGTTTTAGGGATCATGTATATGTGTTTTAGCTGTCATGTATATGTGTTTTAGCGGTCATGTATGTGCTTTAGCGATCATGTATATGTGTTTTAGGGGTCATGTATGTGTTTTAGGGGTCATGTATATGTGCTTTAGCGGTCATGTATGTGTTTTAGCGGTCATGTATATGTGTTTTAGGGGTCATGTATATGTGTTTTAGGGGTCATGTATATGTGTTTTAGCTGTCAAGTATATGTGTTTTAGCGGTCATGTATGTGTTTTAGCGGTCATGTATATGTGTTTTAGGGGTCATGTATGTGTGTTTTAGTTTTCATGTATATGTGTTTTAGCGGTCATGTATGTGTTTTAGCGGTCATGTATATGTGTTTTAGGGGTCATGTATATGTGTTTTAGGGGTCATGTATATGTGTTTTAGGGGTCATGTATATGTGTTTTAGCGGTCATGTATGTGTTTTAGCAGTCATGTATGTGTTTTAGGGGTCATGCATATGTGTTTTAGCGGTCATGTATATGTGTTTTAGGGGTCATGTATATGTGTTTTAGGGGTCATGTATATGTGTTTTAGCGGTCATGTATGTGTTTTAGGGGTCACGTATATGTGTTTTAGCGGTCATGTATATGTGTTTTAGGGGTCATGTATATGTGTTTTAGTGTTCATGTGTATGTGTTTTAGGGGTCATGTATATGTGTTTTAGGGGTCATGTATTTGTGTTTTAGAGGTATCGATTTTGTCTCTGTGTCTGCTATTTTTCTATTGAATTTTGCATCTGTTCCGATTGTATGGTATTTATGTTTTTTATTTCATTACATCGGTGTATTTAGATTAAATTGTATATACCATACCCCTAACTTTGTGAGACAATGAATACATGTACAGTATATATCTAATAGAAGTTGAAAAGTAGTTGTCATGTTCAGACTTTCATATATAGAAGGAGTTGACAGCAATAAACATTTATCCTTTAACGATGGCTTTATTATCAAAAGCCCTGGTCTCACACTATATAACATTGCGAGTGTGGATTCACAAAATAAATAAGTGCCTAGTGGGAGAAAAACGTCGACAAAGCATGTCCTCTGGACTGTCATTATATTATGCAAAAAATAGTATCTGCAGATGTTATTTCAATTTTAAATGAAGTGTCCGAGAAAGGAGAAACGATTTGATATGCTAATATACTTTAGCAGACTTAAATCGTGATTGTTTTTAGAACACATATCTGGACTTGAATTTGATGTAAAATATGCACATCTCTGCTGGAGTATTACTAATAAAATCATGCATATTGGTGTGATTAGATGTACCATTGTGGCATTCAGAATGAACTGATAAACATATACTGGTATACATTTTGTATCATCACACTTAAAAGGTATAGCTAAAATAGAAGAATACGTCTCCGATCTATAGGCCTATATATTTAATTTTTCGAATCAAAATAATGAATCGTGCATGTGAATTAATAAAAGGGATTTGTTTGATTTATATTAAACTGAAAATTGTTATAACATTGTCTAGTATGGATTAAATAATGGGTAAAGATTCGAACGTAACACCTGACATTACCTTAACAACAAGTATGTCTATTTACATGTAATGAAACCATTTTTATATTTGAAATATACAAAATATATTGATTTTTTTCCATTTCCAGTGAAAAAAAGCTAAACTTTGTAATCTACAATATTGTGACTACTTACAGGAGAAACGAAATTAAAATATGGTCGAATAAATACTTATCATGAATGTTTCATGTAATTAAGGGTATTTTTTAATAAAATTATATGAGTTAGAAATTGAGAGAGAAAAATTAAGCTGATATAAAAAATCCAACTGCCGCAGTATTTGATTTAGTTTAGTATTTTCTTTCTTTCAAGTAGAAGTGACGAAATCAATGGACGTATTTCGTAGACTATGAATATTCTAAATATGTATATATCATTGCTGTCTATTCATTATGGAATATTAGATTACCAGAAATACAGATCTTAATATACTGCAGGTTAGAATCAGCTAGATTGTATCCCTACCAACACTGGTGACAATAAGAAACTTCATTAGCTTCCAATTAACTTTAAGCAAGGCATGACACACGGAAACATTTACACCAATAAAATGTATCAATATTCCGAGTTGGCGGAATAAACTTAATACCATAAATCTATGACTCTACTTGTGCTAGAGACAATTGTTATCCGGTCATTAGTGAAGCCATCATGCTTTGTTTTAATTAGTCAAACATCTTCACGATCAATGGAAGTATTACTTACAAGGATGAACCCCAGACATGAGAGTGGACATTAATGCATCAAATAGTAGTGGCTTAAGATAGACAACAAATACGTTTTTTGAAGGAAATGTGAGTTTATCTTTAATTCATAAACAATATTAGCTTTAAAGTATGGTGATTTTACATGAACAATCATTTGTACCTGAATTAAACTAAACAATACTTAATTTTAATCTAGAAATTCTCTCTTTTAAAAAAAAACAACTTTCTTTTAGTAACAACAATATGCTTTTAGACGTTGTCTATATCCACCCCTTCAAGAATACAAAAAAAAAAAACAACCTCAAAATATGCTTATCTATTTTTATAAGTAATTCCATCTTTTGAATTCTCTTCTGATCCTGTTATTGTACTGTCCATGTTTATGTTGCCATTCATTTTATGATAATGGATGGTATTGCATAGAGGAAAGTCTGACGTTAAACTGTAGTTGTTATATTGTTTGTTATTTATATTGCAGTTAGAGATACAATTATCACGAGGGAGAGAGTTGGATCCCATTAACAGAAAACCTGCAAAAATTGTAGATCACCAACAAATGACACAAATGGAATCGCATCGCGTCTCACACTATATATGTATTTGGTAATGATTGATAGACATTATGGCTAATATTTTTAATAGATGCAGTAAGTCTATATGTATACTGCAGTCAGTGTGGTATCTGGCTATTTAAAGTCATAGAAAGACGTAAAAAATGTTTGGACAGGCTACGACTAATCTGGGCTATCGATGTGTTTAGCACACAATTAAAGTAGTCCGAATACATAAAACAAGTAAGAAACTGGTAAAGTGCAGCATAAAACAATATCATAGCATAGCTTGGTGTCTTTAAATATGAGATATATTAAGATTTAGCATAAAACAAAGGGGATTCGTATGTGAACCTCGCATTGCCCTTGTTTTTCAGCCTAGTACAAATATATCTCACATATCTGACTACACTATATAACTATACTATGTACTCTCGCGTATTTAATATTATTCACGTACCCATAACAACATATCAAAAGTAACGATATATGAAATGTCGAATTAGCACAATTTTTTAAAAGATATTTTACTTTTTTTCAATTTTCAACAACAGAAGCGACATATTTTCATTTACAAATCATATTCCAATTAGATATTCTTAAAGTACTAAGATCAGATAAAGGTGCACACATTATTTAATTTCATGGTTCTTGTATATTTCTGATATATTGAGATAATCTCTTACTACGCTAATTTAATATCGATATCTTGTGATTCTTATAAAACATCATTGATGCATGTTCCTTAAGCATATCTTAGAAGGTGTCAACTTAGATGAAAGCAGGTGATAGATAAATATGTGAGGAGTTGGGGGTGGTTTGAGAGTGGGTATCTTCTGAGGTGTCAATTTAGATAAAAGCAGGTGATAGATAAATATTTCAGTGATTGGAGGTGGGTTGAGAGTGGGTGGATTTGATGATCATAGTCTGTATAAAATGATGATTTTTTTTCACATTCATAAAGATTGAACTAATACGAGTGATTAGTATACTCGTAACTCACAAATTACAAAATGAGATTAGCTATAATCCATAAGAGCATAGTAGGGTTCAAGGAGAAGAACCTTAAGTCCTACATAATGTAATTATTATCAAAGTTAAGGTTCTCTTCTCTTCTCTCAGGCGTATGTGGCCGTAGGCAATTTTGGCAATCCTTTAGTATTCTTGCTCTTAAAGGCTTTTAATTTATTTGGCCTTCCAATATACGGGTTTTATTTTATTACCAACTTACTCAACATTGCTTATTGTGTTATTAACTCATCGGATTCAGTTTCAGACCTATATTCTTGGCAACGATGTAGCTCAACGTATAACTTATACTTAAAATGTCAGGGTATCGTTCAAATAATAAATTATACCCTCCTCAAACAAAATGTCAGGGTATCGTTCAAATAATAAATTATACCCTCCTCAAACAAAATGTCAGGATTTCGTTCAACGTATCCATAATACCTCCTAAAACAAAATGTTAGGATTTCTTTCAACTTATACTGTATGCCTCATCAAACAAATGTTGGGGTTTCTTTCAACTTATACATTATACCCCCCTCAAACAAATGATAGGGTTTCTTTCAACTTATACATTATACCCTCCTCAAACAAAATGTTAGGGTTTCTTTCAACTTATACATTATACCCTCCTCAAATAAATGATAGGGTTTCTTTCAACTTATACATTATACCCTCCTCAAACAAAATGTTAGGGTTTCTTTCAACTTATACATTATACCCTCCTCAAACAAAATGTTAGGGTTTCTTTCAACTTATACATTATACCCTCCTCAAACAAAATGTTAGGTTTTCTTTCAACTTATACATTATACCCTCCTCAAACAAAATGTTAGGGTTTCCTTCAACTTATACATTATACCCTCCTCAAATAAAATGTTAGGGTTTCTTTCAACTTATACATTATACCCTCCTCAAACAAAATGTTAGGGTTTCTTTCAACTTATACATTATACCTTCCTCAAACAAAATGTTAGGTTTTCTTTCAACTTATACATTATACCCTCCTCAAATAAAATGTTAGGGTTTCTTTCAACTTATACTGTATGCCTCATCAAACAAAATGTTAGGGTTTCTTTCAACTTATACATTATACCCTCCTCAAACAAAATGTTAGGGTTTCCTTCAACTTATACATTATACCCTCATCAAACAAATGTTAGGGTTTCTTTCAACTTATACATTATACCCTCCTCAAACAAATGATAGGGTTTCTTTCAACTTATACTGTATGCCTCATCAAACAAAATGTTAGGATTTCTTTCAACTTATACTGTATGCCTCATCAAACAAAATGTTAGGGTTTCTTTCAACTTATACATTATACCCTCCTCAAGCAAAATGCTAGGGTTTCTTTCAACTTATACTGTATGCCTCATCAAACAAAATGTTAGGATTTCTTTCAACTTATACATTATACCCTCCTCAAACAAAATGTTAGGTTTTCTTTCAACTTATACATTATACCCTCCTCAAATAAAATGTTAGGGTTTCTTTCAACTTATACTGTATGCCTCATCAAACAAAATGTTAGGGTTTCTTTCAACTTATACATTATACCCTCCTCAAACAAAATGTTAGGGTTTCTTTCAACTTATACATTATACCCTCCTCAAACAAAATGTTAGGTTTTCTTTCAACTTATACATTATACCCTCCTCAAACAAAATGTTAGGATTTCTTTCAACTTATACATTATTCCCTCCTCAAACAAAATGTTAGGGTTTCTTTCAACTTATACCGTATGCCTCCTCAAACAAAATGTTAGGGTTTCTTTCAACTTATACATTATACCCTCCTCAAACAAAATGTTAGGGTTTCTTTCAACTTATACATTATACCCTCCTCAAACAAAATGTTAGGGTTTCTTTCAACTTATACCGTATGCCTCCTCAAACAAAATGTTAGGGTTTCTTTCAACTTATACATTATACCCTCCTCAAACAAAATGTTAGGGTTTCTTTCAACTTATACATTATACCCTCCTCAAACAAAATGTTAGGGTTTCTTTCAACTTATACATTATACCCTCCTCAAACAAAATGTTAGGGTTTCTTTCAACTTATACATTATACCCTCCTCAAACAAATGATAGGGTTTCTTTCAACTTATACTGTATGCCTCATCAAACAAAATGTTAGGATTTCTTTCAACTTATACATTATACCCTCCTCAAACAAAATGTTAGGGTTTCTTTCAACTTATACATTATACCCTCCTCAAACAAAATGTTAGGTTTTCTTTCAACTTATACAGTATACCCTCCTCAAACAAAATGTTAGGGTTTCTTTCAACTTATACATTATACCCTCCTCAAACAAAATGTTAGGGTTTCTTTCAACTTATACAGTATACCCTCCTCAAACAAAATGTTAGGTTTTCTTTCAACTTATACAGTATACCCTCCTCAAACAAAATGTTAGGGTTTCTTTCAACTTATACATTATACCTTCCTCAAACAAAATGTTAGGGTTTCTTTCAACTTATACATTATACCCTCCTCAAACAAAATGTTAGGGTTTCTTTCAACTTATACATTATACCCTCCTCAAACAAAATGTTAGGGTTTCTTTCAACTTATACATTATACCCTCCTCAAACAAAATGTTAGGGTTTCTTTCAACTTATACATTATACCCTCCTCAAACAAAATGTTAGGGTTTCTTTCAACTTATACATTATACCCTCCTCAAACAAAATGTTAGGTTTTCTTTCAACTTATACATTATACCCTCCTCAAACAAAATGTTAGGGTTTCTTTCAACTTATACATTATACCCTCCTCAAACAAAATGTTAGGGTTTCTTTCAACTTATACATTATACCCTCCTCAAACAAAATGTTAGGTTTTCTTTCAACTTATACATTATACCCTCCTCAAACAAAATGTTAGGGTTTCTTTCAACTTATACATTATACCCTCCTCAAACAAAATGTTAGGGTTTCTTTCAACTTATACATTATACCCTCCTCAAACAAAATGTTAGGGTTTCTTTCAACTTATACATTATACCCTCCTCAAACAAAATGTTAGGGTTTCTTTCAACTTATACATTATACCCTCCTCAAACAAAATGTTAGGGTTTCTTTCAACTTATACATTATACCCTCCTCAAACAAAATGTTAGGGTTTCTTTCAACTTATACATTATACCCTCCTCAAATAAATGATAGGGTTTCTTTCAACTTATACATTATACCCTCCTCAAACAAAATGTTAGGGTTTCTTTCAACTTATACATTATACCCTCCTCAAACAAAATGTTAGGGTTTCTTTCAACTTATACATTATACCCTCCTCAAACAAAATGTTAGGGTTTCTTTCAACTTATACATTATACCCTCCTCAAACAAAATGTTAGGGTTTCTTTCAACTTATACATTATACCCTCCTCAAACAAAATGTTAGGGTTTCTTTCAACTTATACATTATACCCTCCTCAAATAAATGATAGGGTTTCTTTCAACTTATACATTATACCCTCCTCAAACAAAATGTTAGGGTTTCTTTCAACTTATACATTATACCCTCCTCAAACAAAATGTTAGGGTTTCTTTCAACTTATACATTATACCCTCCTCAAACAAAATGTTAGGGTTTCTTTCAACTTATACATTATACCCTCCTCAAACAAAATGTTAGGATTTCTTTCAACTTATACATTATACCCTCCTCAAATAAATGATAGGGTTTCTTTCAACTTATACATTATACCCTCCTCAAACAAAATGTTAGGGTTTCTTTCAACTTATACATTATACCCTCCTCAAATAAATGATAGGGTTTCTTTCAACTTATACATTATACCCTCCTCAAACAAAATGATAGGGTTTCTTTCAACTTATACATTATACCCTCCTCAAACAAAATGTTAGGGTTTCTTTCAACTTATACATTATACCCTCCTCAAACAAAATGTTGGGGTTTCTTTCATATATTATGCCCTCACCAAAAAAAATATCCAGGTTTCGTTCAACTCATGCATTATACCTTCCTCAAAAAATTGTCGGGGTTTCGTTCAACTTATAAATTATACCCTTCTCAAAGAAATGTTAGGGTTTCTTTCAACTTATACATTATACCCTCCTCAAACAAATGTTAGGGTTTCTTTCAACTTATACATTATACCCTCCTCAAACAAAATGTTAGGGTTTCTTTCAACTTATACATTATACCCTCCTCAAACAAAATGTTAGGTTTTCTTTCAACTTATACATTATACCCTCCTCAAACAAAATGTTAGGATTTCTTTCAACTTATACATTATACCCTCCTCAAACAAAATGTTAGGGTTTCTTTCAACTTATACATTATACCCTCCCCAAACAAAATGTTAGGGTTTCTTTCAACTTATACATTATACCCTCCTCAAACAAAATGTTGGGGTTTCTTTCATATATTATGCCCTCACCAAAAAAAATATCCAGGTTTCGTTCAACTCATGCATTATACCTTCCTCAAAACATTGTCGGGGTTTCGTTCAACTTATAAATTATACCCTTCTCAAAGAAATGTTAGGGTTTCTTTCAACTTATACATTATACCCTCCTCAAACAAATGTTAGGGTTTCTTTCAACTTATACATTATACCCTCCTCAAACAAAATGTTAGGGTTTCTTTCAACTTATACATTATACCCTCCTCAAACAAAATGTTAGGTTTTCTTTCAACTTATACATTATACCCTCCTCAAATAAAATGTTAGGGTTTCTTTCAACTTATACATTATACCCTCCTCAAACAAAATGTTGGGGTTTCTTTCATATATTATGCCCTCACCAAAAAAAATATCCAGGTTTCGTTCAACTCATGCATTATACCTTCCTCAAAACATTGTCGGGGTTTCGTTCAACTTATAAATTATACCCTCCTCAAAGAAATGTCAGGGTTTCTTTCAACCCATACATTATACCCTTCCCAAACAAAATGTTAGGCTTTCTTAAGATCACCCACTTGAAGTTATTTTGCAAGACTAGACATACCAAAACCAAATTTAAATTGGTAATGAAAAAATAATTAGTATCTAAATGTGCCTTATATGTTGTGTTTTAATGCTTTGACATTATTGGGTGGTCTTAGTAATTATTTGTGTGCTCTACAGGAAGCACTTTATGTTTTTTTCCACAATAAAATGCATTTTAGCGGACTCTGTGAGTGACGTTTTATATCTTAGCTTTATCAGGCTCGAACCTAAATTAATAAATGCATGAGATGTTATACTTAATCCTAATTGTAAAATGTTCTAACGTATTACTTTAAAATATAAAGATGCTTGTTGTTAAAGTCAGTTCTTAAGATAAAAACAGTTCAATATAAAACTGAAAACTTTTTTGTAATGATAAAAAAAAAACAATTAATGTATGATTTAAAGATATACAAGATATACAGGTTCATACATAAAATGTGTTGTTATATTCCATTGAATTTATAGATCTATAATTTCGATTTTATATTTTTTTGATAATTTCTCATTTATATTCCATATCACTATTTGTTTTTTGTCTCATGCGCTTTGTGTTTCTGGAAATATCCTGTTTGGGGTTGAATTCATACGCAGAGTAACACAGTTGAAACCAAAAATATGTAAATAAATTAAGTAGGACAAACTATAACACGTCACGAATTTATCACTTACGTTGAAATGTTCAAGGCGGGAATAATATGCCTTGTACACTTATAGATTAGCTAAACCAGTTCACTTCCCGTTGAACGAATTCAAAGGGACAAACGAGATAATTGTATAAACCAGTTCACTTCCCGTTGAACGAATTCAAAGGGACAAACGAGATAACTGTATAATGTTCTTATTGTATATCAAATATAACTAACTGTGGATTAATGTGATTTTCTCTACTAAATAAACGCTATATTAATGCAGTGTCTTAAAACATAAAGGTTATACAAATAAGTGTTCTGTGCAAATTGCCGAAAAGCTTGGTATATATCAATAATCGTCCCAAGCAAGTGACAAATACATAAAGTATTCCCCCTTCCCTCTCCCCCCTCTGCATCTCGAAAGTATACTGGGTTGTATTTTCAGATGTATACATCAAATATTTACCCTATCAGGATCCAGGAGAGGTATATTGTATTGTTGTCACTTGCATTTGACAGTTGTAATGTTGTCTTCCTTTGACTGCATCGTATGCACAAATAATCCTCTACAATGTGGATTTGTGTATACCATGGATCGCAAAAAGCTTAATAACAAGTAGTATGTCGACCTTAATTCATCTTACGTAGCAAGATCTCATCGCGCTTAACTTCATCAAAAGGAAAATATTTCGAAATATTGACAGTCGTATAACTGCATGATTTCAAGTACACAATCCTCATAAATAGTAGACAAATACAGTAGACGTTAAGAAAAAACGGGAATGCCATCCGGCGAAACATGGTTTGGTATAACATAATGATGTTTTTATCTAGGGGAGGGGGTAGGTGGCATCTTTAGGGTGGCTGTTACCATTTTGTTTGTCGTCTTCTTACTAAAAGACAAAGTCATAATTCTTTATTTGGAATTTTCACATTACAATAGTTGAAATGTTGAAACCAGCAATCAGTCATTTTGCAGTGGGCGATAGAAGCAAATCAAATGACAACGTCTGGTTGACTGTACGGTATTGGAAAGAAATTCCATTTTCAGTTGTTATGCATGTAATTGGAGTTGAATCTCTAATAAAATATGAATAACATTTAACGGTTAAAAGACATGACAAATTGTAGAAAAATCAATGATTGGAGGTGAACTCTTATCTTTATAAAACCAAACGATGACAATAGTCATACAAACACGGGTATCACTATATATATAGCTAGTGGGAACAGACTTACCATTCCGGAACACCTGAGATCTCCCATGTATATAGCTAGTGGGAACAGACTTACCATTCTGGAACACCCGAGTTCTCCCATGTATATAGCTAGTGTGAACAGACTTACCATTCCGGAACACCCCGAGTTCTCCCATGTATATAGCTAGTGGGAACAGACTTACCATTCCGGAACACCCGAGTTCTCCCATGTATATAGCTAGTGGGAACAGACTTACCATTCCGGAACACCCGAGTTCTCCCATGTATATAGCTAGTGGGAACAGACTTACCATTCGGAACACCCGAGTTCTCCCATGTATATAGCTAGTGTGGGAACAGACTTACCATTCCGGAACACCCGAGTTCTCCTATGTATATAGCTAGTGGGAACAGACTTACCATTCTGGAACACCAGAGTTCTCCCATGTATATAGCTAGTGTGGGAACAGACTTACCATTCCGGAACATCCGAGTTCTCCCATGTATATAGCTAGTGAGAACAGACTTACCATTCGGAACACCCGAGATCTCCCATGTATATAGCTAGTGGGAACAGACTTACCATTCCGGAACACCCGAGTTCTCCCATGTATATAGCTAGTGGGAACAGACTTACCATACCGGAACACCCGAGTTCTCCCATGTATATAGCTAGTGTGGGAACAGACTTACCATTCCGGAACACCCGAGTTCTCCCATGTATATGACTAGTGGGAACAGACTTACCATTCGGAACACCCAAGTTCTCCCATGTATATAGCTAGTGTGGGAACAGACTTACCATTCCGGAACACCCGAGTTCTCCCATGTATATAGCTAGTGGGAACAGACTTACCATTCCGGAACACCCGAGTTCTCCCATGTATATAGCTAGTGGGAACAGACTTACCATTCGGAACACCCGAGTTCTCCCATGTATATAGCTAGTGTGGGAACAGACTTACCATTCCGGAACACCCGAGTTCTCCTATGTATATAGCTAGTGGGAACAGACTTACCATTCTGGAACACCAGAGTTCTCCCATGTATATAGCTAGTGTGGGAACAGACTTACCATTCCGGAACATCCGAGTTCTCCCATGTATATAGCTAGTGGGAACAGACTTACCATTCGGAACACCCGAGATCTCCCATGTATATAGCTAGTGGGAACAGACTTACCATTCCGGAACACCCGAGTTCTCCCATGTATATAGCTAGTGGGAACAGACTTACCATACCGGAACACCCGAGTTCTCCCATGTATATAGCTAGTGTGGGAACAGACTTACCATTCCGGAACACCCGAGTTCTCCCATGTATATGACTAGTGGGAACAGACTTACCATTCGGAACACCCAAGTTCTCCCATGTATATAGCTAGTGGGAACAGACTTACCATTCCGGAACACCCGAGTTCTCCCATGTATATAGCTAGTGGGAACAGACTTACCATTCCGGAACACCCGAGTTCTCCCATGTATATAGCTAGTGGGAACAGACTTACCATTCGGAACACCCGAGTTCTCCCATGTATATAGCTAGTGTGGGAACAGACTTACCATTCCGGAACACCCGAGTTCTCCTATGTATATAGCTAGTGGGAACAGACTTACCATTCTGGAACACCAGAGTTCTCCCATGTATATAGCTAGTGTGGGAACAGACTTACCATTCCGGAACATCCGAGTTCTCCCATGTATATAGCTAGTGGGAACAGACTTACCATTCGGAACACCCGAGATCTCCCATGTATATAGCTAGTGGGAACAGACTTACCATTCCGGAACACCCGAGTTCTCCCATGTATATAGCTAGTGGGAACAGACTTACCATACCGGAACACCCGAGTTCTCCCATGTATATAGCTAGTGTGGGAACAGACTTACCATTCCGGAACACCCGAGTTCTCCCATGTATATGACTAGTGGGAACAGACTTACCATTCGGAACACCCAAGTTCTCCCATGTATATAGCTAGTGTGGGAACAGACTTACCATTCCGGAACACCCGAGTTCTCCCATGTATATGACTAGTGGGAACAGACTTACCATTCGGAACACCCAAGTTCTCCCATGTATATGACTAGTGGGAACAGACTTACCATTCGGAACACCCAAGTTCTCCCATGTATATAGCTAGTGTGGGAACAGACTTACCATTCCGGAACACCCGAGTTCTCCCATGTATATGACTAGTGGGAACAGACTTACCATTCGGAACACCCAAGTTCTCCCATGTATTATGTGGATTCGTGGTGCTCCATCTTTTGTTTTCTGTGTAGCGTTTTGAGATCCTTGTTTATCTGTTGTCCTATTTTTGTCATTGTATTGTCAATCCTTCTTCGATTTATGGATTCTGATTAACCCTTTGGTATCTTCAAACTCTTCTTATAACAAAAGAACTGTGAATTATGCAAGAACTTTTCTACAAAACAGGAAACTTCAAAATTATGTAACGAAATGAGAGAATTGTGTTAAAACTGACTGTGATTAATTACTAGGACGGACCAAAACATTCCTATCCAAACATTTTGACCACAGAATTAGAGACTGGAATCTATGGAAGCAATATATTTTTATTTTTTTTTTGGTATTTTATTATCTCTTGTACATTAATTAACTAGAGAATAAAAAAGAATAAAACCTGTCATGATTAACTAAATTGACATTTTGGTCTCGTTAAGTACACACTACAAAGGACATTTCGTCATTTTTAATTAATGTTATTTAAATAGTTCGTTTTTACTAAAGTGTTTTACAGCTCGATCATCAAACGAACTTTACTATTTAGAATTATGTATACCATGTATTATAGTTTTAAACTAACATGACCAAAGACAATATTAGCTTTTCTCGCAATCGTCCTTTGTTAAATAACCAATTGAAGAAAAAAGGAGGTTCAATGAAATAGTTACAAATCTCAAATTATACTAAAATAAAATGTTCATTGAGAATACAGAAAATTGCTATTATTTTAAAAGAAAGGTATCAAGAATATGAATGAACTTAACGCGACCTACAAATGACTTGCTTCGCCCGAGTCAAGCCAGGAAAGTGAGCTGTAATGTATATGCGCGCTAAGGTTAGAGGTTTTGCCTTTTTTACGATTTGTAGTTTAGATTTTTGAACTGTTCCGACATTGTGGTTTCTCAATAAAATAACATAAATTAGAGTGAAACAATTCTCTTAGATCTTAGAAGCATATGAAGAAATACACAGTATTTAAATAATTGTTTCACAATCTACTACCCTATGTTTATTTCCTGTATATATATTTTTTTACCAAATCAATAAACAAAATACTTTCTGATAATATTAATATGATGATTGCAGGACTTTTAAAAGCGGTGTTGTAAACCATTGAATTGTCCTAATCATCAAAGCCTTTATTGAGATAGAAAGCTACTTCTAACAATTGGATGATCATTATCAGTAATAAATCTTCTTATACAGTCTTGCAAACCGTTATCAGTTAAGTATAAGTAGCAGAAAAATACTGGAAAAATTTAGTTTTTGTGTTAGTAAAACGATTGTCAGAGCTCCCGCGAATATATTTGTGAATACTAACGTTTGATTCATAACAGGAATGCAAAACAATGGAAAATAAACCTATAGATTATTGATATCAGCCTTTGTCTATATTATATACTGTTCATAAAAATTCAAGCATGAATTGCAATTGTATATTTAAAACGTTTATAGATATATGGAGATGCCACACTTAAAAAGACATGTATTATACTTTACGTTTTTATTTTCCCTATTTGTCTTTTTTAGCGCAGCCGGTCAATATAACGTTATATGGACCGGGACTGGACTGCCTCGTTTTCGATTCGGTTCCGGAACGGTACCTGCATTATTATTTTAGATAAAAAGTATAATATAGCAAATAGTTCATGTCACTTCGGGTCATATGGCAGTAATGGACCGGTTCGTCACCAAAAAATTATTATATGGACCTCAGAAGCTTCGGTCCATATAATAATTTGTTGGTGACGGACCGGTCCATATACTGCCATATGACCCTCAGTGCCATGAACTATTTGCTATATATTTGTTTTGTGAGGTTATAATATAGCAACATTTGAACCAGCCTCAATTTAACATTTACATAATGGAAAACTCATAAACAAGCGATCTCTCGATACACAAACCCAATTCAAATTAAGGTATATGCATATATTCTTCTCCAAATTAAACTTAAAGAGTTAAAATTACATTTTTTTGGGGTTCTACCCTCGACGAGATTCGAACCATCTCTTAGTCTTATGCACAAAACGAAAGATCATTTGAAGTATTACTTTGGGTTTTAAGAGCGAATCTAAGGGTAGATATAATACATGTGTGTTAGCCTGTGTAGATATAAATTCTTACAGAAATCTAATTCAACCATTGTAATATATGGCGTAAGATTACAATGCATGCATCATACAGATATCATTGATATAGAGTTGCTGCTGAAAGGACGCTCCTGAAGCTATAGTGCCTAATGATAAAGTTGAAATCACTTTTTCGAAAGCTTTTACGGTCGATATCATGTCTTGGTTGACCGTGAGGGAATGTCTATATCACAGATAACCACTGTTATGTTCTACTTGTTATTGTCACAATCCCGTTCTTCTTTCATCGTTCCATACTTATCACCATATTATTAACATGAGTAACTCAACGGGTCCCACTAGCGGAGCAGAAATTGCTTACCTTGCCGTTGCTCGTGTACATGTGTTTATCCACGGATTGTCCAATCTAGTTTTATATGTAGTGTTTGTGGACCATTGTTTGTCTTTTTCTGTTGGATTTGGTGTTCTCTCTCCTT
This sequence comes from Bathymodiolus brooksi, assembly GCA_963680875.1. Taxonomy (NCBI): domain Eukaryota; kingdom Metazoa; phylum Mollusca; class Bivalvia; order Mytilida; family Modiolidae; genus Bathymodiolus; species Bathymodiolus brooksi. Next base: position 92,024,715 of record OY804577.1, read on the forward strand.
CTATTTATAGCTTCTGATTACTTCATATTGATATCTTCAATCTTTTCTTAGTTGTTCGGTGTCAATGTGTCCCTCATCTCCAGTATCTAACTGTATAACCTATTTTTCCCCATCGTCGTAAACCACAGCTGATTACCCTTGGGTCAACTGGGAGATAAATCCTCGTTTCGCTTAAACAATCTGTTAATAGTTACCAATCAAAATCATATGCTATTGTTAATCTTCTTTTTTGAGGCGAAAAAGCTTTATAGAGATATGGGAGCTTCCAGAATTTGTACTTTTTCTTTTGGCCATTGTGTTGTCTGTTCTTCTTCGATATACGGAATCTGATTACCCCTTTGGTATCTTCAAACTCTTCTTGTAAGGTATGTCTTTCCTAATTTAGATACATTTGAAAGCTGTGATGGGATAGGCTATAAAGACAGTCCTCGGGACTTACCAGAGTCTTTTAAAACGGTGATATTACTACGAGTATTTCCCTACCAGTTGGCTCATGGGAAATGAGTGGAGAGTAATCAGAGCGTGATCAGTTGTAGGTTACCAACAATGTTAATGGCCATATTTAAGCATTTTACATCTGCAGGTTTCTGGAGCTCTAAATGTAGAACAATTACTGTCTAGAGGGCATTAAATATATGGCGATTTAAATCACAATATTCCTTTACAAATTGATTCAAAATTTACAGATTGTTTTGAAACATAAATTTGAAATGGTTTACTCTCAGTACCCATTAGACTGATAACATTGTACCTCCGTCCGATAATCTATTATTAGATATGTATGAAAACTCAATAAAAATAATTAAATAATACGTTACAGCAAATCGTTTCACATCATTTATTCACGTAAAAGCAATCACATTTAACAGGATCAGATTGCATTGTGTTTATTTCTTTACTTTTTCTCAGTTATATTTACGCGTAGTTATCGAAAAGTGGAAAGCAATTTGAACTCGACTCGTCCGCGGTAACATAATGTTTATCAATTTATATTTTTTTCTGCAATATATATGGGTATTAATGGTCAAAATACATTAAGTGTATTTATCATGACACTATTTACTCAGATCTGTTAATTTCTAATACGTTTTAATTATCTTTACCTTATAAGATATATTTAATTCTTGTATAATACTAAAGGCTCAGACATATAGCAAAACCAATACGATATTCTGCTAATTGCTCTCAAAGGAGAAATATTAATCAGATAAGACACATTAAACCCTAATATCGCACTTTGTAGAGGCAATCATTTGGGATTCACATTAAACATGGGTAGTCAACTGAGTTAACTTAAAACCTTAAAATGATATCAAACTTATTCTGTTGTAAGTTAATTACGTTTTTGGGCCAATATGGCCATGAATTTACATGTATATTAGAAGCTAAATTCTGTAATAAGGAAAATTTCTGTAATCTCAAAACATTCCTTCCGAAACCAATGAATCATAAGCAATATACACATGTCGTAACTGATGTTTTACCATTTGTTACTTATCGAGGAATAAACTTCAAAGGTTGTACGTTTAATTGAAATACTATGGTTATGTAATACTTCAAAATATTTTCCTTAATAATGCTAAAAAATCCATAAATATTACTACCAACTATTGTTTGATAAACGTTAAAAAGACAACCAAGAATGGACAATCCAAAAAACTGGAAACGTTGGGTACACGAGACGAAGAAAAAAAAACACAACATAGAAAACTGAAAAAGATGAGTAACATGGACCCACCAAAAACCGTAAATTCGTCAAATGTGTTTCTGAAATGATCTTATTCAACTAAATCTAATTCGTGACATGAATGTTCATCGTCATGATTTACAATGCGAAATCCACATATCCAAGTCATGGCATGTCTCATCCTCCTTACATAGGACTTTGTTATCCTCAATTGATATATCTACATATATCGGATGTGTTTAATTATGAAAACATGTGAAAGTTACACAAATATTGGGTTCCATTTATTGTTAATCCATACTTCTATTATAATATCACACTTTTTATCAATGATGTGGTTATTATAAATCACGCTACCAACATTTTATACGATGAAGTGAGCAGGAATCGTCAACTTCGACAATCGAAATACCTCCTTAGGGCATGAACGTATACTTGTATAGCAAAATTGGTGTAAAACTATTTTCAGAGTTCTGAAGAATTCAATTGATTATGGTGATCATTTTCTTTGTTAGATACTATGAAAAGAAGGGCTATGAATAGTTTAGACTGGATTTAATAGAAGACAATTAGAATTTACTTAACTTACCGTAAATATCCTTCTGAATGCTTTGGCTTTGGAACAACTATCTGATTTAGCCGTGGCTTACCAAATGGCATTCATTGTGTTTTTATATTAGGTATTTTCGCCATCTCGCGGCATGTATTTTCCTTATTATGCTATTTGCGCTTGAACTATAGAGGGCAATAGTAATGCATCAATGAATTTACACCCACTAGATGTGGCTATTATTTCGGCAATAGCCAAATTCAAAATATATGAGAGGCACAAATCCCACAGCTATTAAAAGCATACCAAACCAAAATAAATCCTAGTATGGGTCCTCTATCTAGGTCAGTTAATAAGTTAAAGCAATGTGTTTTAATGACTTTTGACATAGCAATTAGAATATGAATAAATTCCATTCATATTAAAAGTGTAATGCCATTAAGATAATTGACATCAAGGAAGATACTGCGCCGAGGACAGTAACGTAAATATAGTCAATAGTACCGTTGTCAAGTTGGGAAGCATTAATGTTCACATATTTGAGGAGTTTCTTGTTATCGAAACGTGCAATCTTAATTTGGTAAATGTATATAATGGATGTAATAATCGCTATAACTTTTATTAAATACTAGAAAGAAAACGAAAAGCAACAAATACAGGCATCACATCACATCCCCTCATAAATCATTACATCGATAGTGCTGTCAAGATAGACTATCGGTATTCTACTTTAATATAGGGCTGTATATATGTCCATTAAATGCTGTTCTAGTGTCTGGAATTCTTAGAATTAAATTGTGTAAAGCTATGAGCCTGTCTGATGCTGTTCCTATACCGCAATTTGATTTTACTTGCTTCAGTAGCATTTAATTATGTCATCTTCTGGTATTATTGCTTTTCAGCACTTTCGTTAAAAAAAATACGCAACTAGATAGATATTATATATATAAGCATTTGTCGTGTTTGAATTAATTGGTATTGAATATATCTTATTTCATTATATGTCATTATCTGTTATTTGAACTATACTTATATCTCTGCATTAGATGAAGATCCTGAGATATATAAATTGTATATCTAAAGTTTAAAATACATTAACAAAATGAACATTAATTCAATTTACAAGCATGAAACGGGGAATTTTTAATGTGGACTGGAGAAAAATGTCATTTAATACTTAAGTAAAAATTATAAAAGGATTAATAAAACAAATAGTAATAATGGCCAACCCGTATACATTAAATAGTTTGTAAATAAACTAAAACCAACTCTTAGAAAGTCCATAGCAACAAATAAACAGAAATAGTATTCCGAATGTTTGACAGCAGTATTGGTAACTTTATGAGCCAAATAAGAAGAATTTACTGAAATTATCCTTCCTTAAACAAACATTCGTGCTTCTTCTTCGTACATATTTTCATTTTTATGGTGCTTTTACTACAAGAAAACAAAATAAAAATACTAAAGGGGTAATCAGAAGTCATTGTTCGAAGAAGGACAGACAACATAATTATCAAACGAAAAGGCGTGAAAGAACAATAACGATCAACAAAACAAGGCCCAGACAACTAAGCACTTAGCAACACTGGTGTGAACGCAGGTGCTTAACCAAGATACCAAATAATATACAATCGTTTGTGAAACTCTGTGGTCCCCATTATGCTACCCATTCAGATTGTTCGGAACTAACTAAAGAATGTGTAGACATGTCTTCATGCATAGACTTGTGAATCGGTGTTTCCGTCGCTGACTGCGATGTACGACTTCACGGTCGGTATCATATGTAACAGAAGAAGATACCCTGTTTGAATCGTTTAAATCAGTTAATCACTCTCCCCCGTTATCGATGTTTGTGTAAACTGTTGTTGTCTTATCGTTTGTTCCTTTGTTTCCTATATCTTATGCTTATACTCGAATATCTTATCTTATCCTTTCTTCCTTTGGTGCTGTGTTAAGCTTATATGTGTCCACACGTAAGTGAACTTCATAACCAGCTAGCAAGTAAGTTTACTTCTAGAATGTGCTTCACAAATCTGGGCGTTCAAAATATTTACAGATCAACGTAGATGAACACAATTTCTGATAAATTTAAAATGAAACACTGGATAACAAAGTGCTTAAATAATGAAATTCTACTTGAAATAAACGTTACAGAAAGCCGAAGGGGAAGCAAATTATTATACATACTACGGAAGGAAATACTAAGTGTGAAGCCAGCACGATAAATATCTACTACTACAATAAGTAAAGTGTATATATACAAAGAGCGTTTTTAAAGTAGATAAATGATAAGTTGATCCACAGCATGCACGTGTACATAAGGGAAAAAACTAGTATTTAATAAATAAAAAAAACAAAAACAAAAACAAAACAAAACAAAAAACAAAAAACAAGAAGATTATCATGAACACGACAATAAGAAAATACTTTCTTGTTTTTGTTTTTCTTCGTCTTGTTGCATAGTTCTCTGGATTGTCCTTTTTGATTGCCCCTTCAGTGTTCTCTAGCGTTTATTTACATTACACATGACCCGACCCAAACATCTTATAAACAATAGTTTTTCAATTCATAGTTGAATACATTGAAGAAAAGAAAAAAAACCACTTACCTAGAATCAAGGCGTTTAGGTAAAATACAATCAAATCAGTGTACATTTTGTATCAATTTGATGAATGTAGACCAAGTATATAAATCTTAAATCACCGCGGTTGTTCCTCTGAGACTGCCAAGCTGAGCTCACTTGGCATTGATGAATTGGAAGGATTTACTTATTTCAACTAACACATTATTTCGAAAACAGCACCGTCTAAGGACATTCTAAAAAGTTGTCTTTTAATTTCAAATTTGATAAAGGTAAATCCCAGACCGAGAAACTTGAGTGATTTCTTCTGTTCAGTATCGACGATAATGTATTTTCTGATAGAAATACAGAATCTGTAAGTTACTGCTAATTGCGATATTATATCTCTGCAAGTTCTGTATTTCAATTTTCACTTGAAGGTTATTTAAGCGTAATAATTGTGTCCGTATATGTCATAAAAATCTAAAATATACAAACATACTTCTAACTCCTCCACTATTTAAGAATATATTTATATCCATTCGATCGTATTAGCCAATTAAAAATGTCCGCCTATCATACAATCTGGTAAGCTATTCTTAATTTAAGAATCGAAAAATTAATTGTGCGGTCGTTGACGCGACAAAACAAGGTTTCAAGTTGGTAATTAAATCTCTCCTTTGCAGATCTTCTACAGAAGCTTAATCGAATAGACAGACTATGATTTTCTTATATGTTGTTACGACTCCCCACAGGTATCACGCTTTAATCGCTCATTCAATGTTATGTAAACATGTCATCTAATTTCAAAGAAATAAAAAAGACCAACTAAAGTGTTGTATTGGCTTTGTTAGTCATAAGACTTATTAATAATTAAGAATTGTTAAGTAAAATCATGAAAGTTAAGTATTTAAAATCTTTAATTCGTCAAGATGTCGGTCATTTAGTATCGCACATTCAAACCGACTTTTTTCTTATTACCTAGCCAAAATTGTTCTGATCTTAACTATATTAAAACATTGCTTAACTGTCTATTAAAACATATTACCAACTGTATTAAACTTTCTATCGCATTTCCAAATATAACATATACAACATCAGCAATCCTTATTGAAAAAGGTGAAATTCAAATACATGTAATGTCTATTATATAAATTATTTGAAATTACTCGATCCCTCGTGAAATAACTTCAGCCAATGAATACAAATTCAGCTTAAATCACATGAAAACTTTTTTTAGTTGCTGTAGAATACTTCATTAAATGTTTATAGTTTCCTGTCGCTGTAACTAATTGCAGATTCTGATACATTACCGCGGACTATAATAAATACAAGTGATAATGAATATGGTGTATTCTTCCCAATAATCGACCAATCAAATCAGAGCCGAGTGCCACTCTCAATTTGTCGCCGATCCCGTATAATTGTAGGTTACAGTTAGAATATGAAGTACGAGTCTAATTGATAATCAAATTTTCTTGTTTGACATAAAATAACAGAGGTATTGATTGTCAGATTGTCGCGTTACTTTGACTGTTTTTACTAGTTGTCGACCACTACGCTTGGCTATTATCCTCCCAAAGTGTTGGGTATTATAAGATGTTAAAGCTGCCGTAATGATCGTTCATGATAAAATACATTATGGCTTCTTTGAGAGCTAAAGTATATTGACATGACTATATGTCGGATGAAATAATTGCAGCTACATTAAGTTGTTTTGGATAAAAACGTTTGAATTATTTGCTTTGATTTGTCCACGAAGCTTTGTTACGCCACCATTTGTATATACGTAGATGTCTCAGTATGTTGTAGTCTGTAGTAATGCTATAGAAACACAACATAATTACAATATTTTCAAACACTCGTATTCAACCTTTTCCTCGATTTTTCTCTAAGCTCGTCATAAAACATCTAAATTTCTAACATTGACAAGTGTTTGCAACAACAGAAATAGAAAAAAGTCGGATTTAGAAAAATAATAATTAGCAACGAATTAAATCATTTAACTTGTACTTTAAACAAAATCAAACAGTGATGTATCGGGAGGATTATGCTGGTTAATAGAATACGGAACCTTCCCTCTTTATATCTGGATTTCCAGTGCTCGATATACAATTAACAAATAATAAATACTTGCATAAATTTGTTTTATCTCACAAAGAATACTTACTATTTTTAAAAACGAGGATAGACTTTGAGGATTATGTATGTGCTGCCATTTAATACTAGTGACTAATTACCTACAGCTAAAAGAGGAACAGTCGGCTCGACGTAGATTATTACTATTGGATTTAATGGCTTTTCGCGAGACCCCAGATTGTAAAGCTTCTGTTTGAATAAGAAATGTCCAGAATTAGTCATTTTTAATATATTTAGCAAAAAACGTGCTTCAAAGTGGGATTTTGGCACAACATTATAAACGCCTTCTCCCACAATTAGTATTCAGTAGAATGTCAACTATCTGAAAAAGACGACCACCTACACAATTCCTGGAATATTTTGGGGACTGTTTACCCTTCCGAAGCACCTGAGTTCACCCACTACACAGAAAACTAAAGATGGAGCAACATGAACTTAACTATAAAAAAGGGGGCTCGTGTTGTTCCGTCTTTAGTTTTCTGTGTAGTGTTTTGTAGATCGTTGTTTGTCCTTTTTCTTTTGATGATTGTGCTGTCTGTCCTTCTTCGACTTACGGATTCTGACTACCCCTTTGGTATCGTCAAGCTCTTTTTACGCATTAGACACTCGGTTTAATAATGAAATTTTATTACATGTATTATTCCACAGAAACGTGTCAAAGTTGATATCATATCTACGAATATTTTCCCTATTCAATAAACTGATATAATAAAATTATTTTGGAACTCATAAATATTCAAAAATCAAGTGTTCATAGAAATTTATTTTGTAGAAGCCTTACCTCATAATGCAACATGGGGCCGTCATGATCGCATGGTAGTTGGATTTACAACTACCTATGCAATCAGTACCTATCACCATAAAGGTGTGAGTTCGAATCCCCCTCATTGTGGGTGTACTCGATACAACATTATGTGATAAAGTTTGTCGGTGATTTGCGACAGGTCGGTGGTTTTCTCCGGGTACTCTGGTTTCCTCCACCAATAAAACTGACCGCCACGATATAACTGAAATATTGTCGAAAGCGGCGTTAAGCACCATAAACCAACCAATCAAACCAACCATAATGTAAAATATTGGGGGAACATGCGAATAAACAAGAATATTACTTTGAATATTGACTGAAGAAACGTTAAACTCAACCGGACAATACAAAATCTGTGCGATTCTGCATAATAACTAATTATGTTTGAAACATATATAGCTATACGATACAAAATATCTGATTGCATGGCAGCCATTATTTCCTAACGAAAATAAGACAAATATATCCAAAGATTGTTCAACAACTGGACGTACTGGGATAACATGGGGATTCTATGTATATTATATCCGATACAACTACGAAACTGTTGTGTTGTACGTGCTTTAATCTATTATAGCTGAATAAATCCAATGTACTTCAAAATAGACACGGGATTTATTTTAGATTGTATTCCAAATTAAATGCGACGAATTGATGAGACTGGTATCTACTTTATCTACTGATATTCCATCATCGCAAATGTACAATGAATCAAGCTATGTAACACTATTTCTTAAGAAAGAGGAAGGATTGCGAGCGGTCAGTTGTTAATTCTGTCTCGAGAAGGGAGTAGGGATGCACCATCATTATAAAGATTTCATCGGTTATTTTTATGTGACATATGTTGCTTATTTAATGGATGATAATAAAAGTACTTTTGTGATTCTTTTATTGGGTATTGAAGCAAACGTAATATTCTTCTGTACAATACGTACCTGTGGTAGTAAATTCTGACAAACATATTGAAAGTCCTTGTATGTGTGAGACTAAAATATAGTTCCTCCGATTTGATGTTTTCAGAAAATGTCCCCCTTCCCAATATTTATACAAAACCAATACGTTTGATGATCGTTTGCATATATTATGCATATATTATACTAAAATAAAACCTCAATTTGTTACCCCCCCCCCCCCCCCCCTCCCAAAAAAAGTTTCAACATTATTGACAGTAATTTGCAATTTTAAAGTAAAATAACAGGTCTGGTTTGGTGAGTGTTACCGTTTATCTTCTGATAAACATTTATTTATATATAATACTATATGTATAAGAACTCATTCACTTTTTTTGTTTGTTTGTTTGTTTTACGAGTATAGTCTTTTGTCGTAATTCCTGAATATATACATTTTCTATAACAATGTGTATTGATACTTAATTACAAAGCCATTATTTCCACTCATAGTATTGTCAAACGATGACATCACACTATCAGTATACAATACCCTTTTCTGGGACTATTTTAACTGAAATAATGACAGTAATACGAAAATGATATAGATAAAATGCTTGAATTATCTATTTCTGATTTCTCAATAGAGTTTTGTCACACAATGGTTCATGATCTATTTTCTACCTACTTATTTATTGAAGGAATCAATAAACGTATGCCTACTCTATACCAATTTTATTACATGGAAAATATTTTGGATCTATTTTTAGCTTAGTTCTGTTTATATAATAAAACTAAGATTCTCCTCACTCAGGCATATGTGATTTTGGCTATCCTGTTTAGGTCCTAAGGTTGTATTGTTCCCAAACTTTTAAATTATTTGGCTTTCCAATCTTCCGATTTTGAGCGTACCTGATTGGAGATGGATATTATTCGAGAAACGCGTCGTGCGCACTAAATTTGATATCTACGTTTTTTTTATGTCTAGCTTTGCTATCTTTTGTAATAATTTATTAAGATAGCAGATATTTAATATAAATATATCGGGTTGAAATAATATGAAATTCACAAACAGCAGATCAGTCAAAAATTTAAGCAATTGGAAAATGGTAGAAACGGGCAAATTCGATAACCCTAACACACATATACACGACCCCTAACACACATATACACGACACCTAACACACATATACACGACCCCTAACACACATATACATGACCCCTAACACACATATACACGACACCTAACACACATATACACGACCCCTAAAACACATATTCACGACCCCTAACACACATATACACGACACCTAACACACATATACATGACCCCTAACACACATATACACGACACCTAACACACATATACACGACCCCTAACACACATATACATGACCCCTAACACACATATACACGACCCCTAACACACATATACATGACCCCTAACACACATATACACGACCCCTAACACACATATACATGACTCCTAACACACATATACACGACACCTAACACACATATACACGACCCCTAACACACATATACATGACCCCTAACACACATATACACGACACCTAACACACATATACACGACCCCTAACACACATATACATGACCCCTAACACACATATACACGACCCCTAACACACATATACATGACCCCTAACACACATATACACGACCCCTAACACACATATACACGACCCCTAACACACATATACATGACCCCTAACACACATATACACGACACCTAACACACATATACATGACCCCTAACACACATATACACGACCCCTAAAACACATATACACGACCCCTAAAACACATATTCACAACCCCTAACACACATATACACGACCCCTAACACACATATACACGACCCCTAACACACATATACACGAACCCTAACACACATATACATGACCCCTAACACACATATACACGACCCCTAACACACATATACACGACCCCTAACACACATATACACGACCCCTAACACACATATACATGACCCCTAACACACATATACACGAACCCTAACACACATATACACGACCCCTAACACACATATACACGACACCTAACACACATATACACGACCCCTAACACACATATACACGACCCCTAACACACATATACACGACCCCTAACACACATATACACGACCCCTAACACACATATACATGACCCCTAACACACATATACACGACACCTAACACACATATACACGACCCCTAACACACATATACATGACCCCTAACACACATATACACGACACCTAACACACATATACACGACCCCTAACACACATATACATGACCCCTAACACACATATACACGACCCCTAACACACATATACATGACCCCTAACACACATATACACGACCCCTAACACACATATACACGACCCCTAACACACATATACATGACCCCTAACACACATATACACGACACCTAACACACATATACATGACCCCTAACACACATATACACGACCCCTAAAACACATATACACGACCCCTAAAACACATATTCACGACCCCTAACACACATATACACGACCCCTAACACACATATACACGACCCCTAACACACATATACACGACCCCTAACACACATATACATGACCCCTAACACACATATACACGACCCCTAACACACATATACACGACCCCTAACACACATATACACGACCCCTAACACACATATACATGACCCCTAACACACATATGCACGAACCCTAACACACATATACACGACCCCTAACACACATATACACGACCCCTAACACACATATACACGACACCTAACACACATATACACGACCCCTAACACACATATACATGACCCCTAACACACATATACACGACACCTAACACACATATACATGACCCCTAACACACATATACACGACACCTAACACACATATACACGACCCCTAACACACATATACATGACCCCTAACACACATATACATGACCCCTAACACACATATACACGAACCCTAACACACATATACACGACCCCTAACACACATATACATGACCCCTAACACACATATACACGACACCTAACACACATATACATGACCCCTAACACACATATACACGACACCTAACACACATATACACGACCCCTAACACACATATACATGACCCCTAACACACATATACACGACCCCTAACACACATATACATGACCCCTAACACACATATACACGACCCCTAACACACATATACATGACCCCTAGCACACATATACACGACACCTAACACACATATACACGACCCCTAACACACATATACATGACCCCTAACACACATATACACGACACCTAACACACATATACACGACCCCTAAAACACATATTCACGACCCCTAACACACATATACACGACCTCTAACACACATATACACGACCCCTAACACACATATACACGACCCCTAACACACATATACATGACCCCTAACACACATATACACGACCCCTAACACACATATACACGACCCCTAACACACATATACACGACCCCTAACACACATATACATGACCCCTAACACACATATACACGAACCCTAACACACATATACACGACCCCTAACACACATATACACGACCCCTAACACACATATACACGACCCCTAACACACATATACACGACCCCTAACACACATATACACGACACCTAACACACATATACACGACACCTAACACACATATACACGACCCCTAACACACATATACACGACCCCTAACACACATATACACGACCCCTAACACACATATACACGACCCCTAACACACATATACACGACCCCTAACACACATATACATGACCCCTAACACACATATACACGACCCCTAACACACATATACACGACCCCTAACACACATATACACGACCCCTAACACACATATACATGACCCCTAACACACATATACACGAACCCTAACACACATATACACGACCCCTAACACACATATACACGACCCCTAACACACATATACACGACACCTAACACACATATACACGACCCCTAACACACATATACACGACCCCTAACACACATATACACGACCCCTAACACACATATACATGACCCCTAACACACATATACACGAACCCTAACACACATATACACGACCCCTAACACACATATACACGACCCCTAACACACATAAACACGACCCCTAACACACATATACACGACCCCTAACACACATATACACGACCTCTAACACACATATACATGACCCCTAACACACATATACATGACCCCTAACACACATATACATGACCCCTAACACACATATACACGACCCCTAACACACATATACACGACCCCTAACACACATATACACGATCCCTAACACACATATACACGACCCCTAACACACATATACATGACCCCTAACACACATATACACGAACCATAACACACATATACACGACCCCTAACACACATATACACGACCCCTAACACACATATACACGACCCCTAACACACATATACACGAACCCTAACACACATATACACGACCCCTAACACACATATACATGACCCCTAACACACATATACACGACCACTAACACACATATACACGACCCCTAACACACATATACATGACCCCTAACACACATATACACGACCCCTAACACACATATACACGACCCCTAACACACATATACATGACCCCTAACACACATATACACGACCCCTAACACACATATACATGACCCCTAACACACATATACACGACCCCTAACACACATATACACGACCCCTAACACACATATACACGACCCCTAGCACACATATACATGACCCCTAACACACATATACATGACCCCTAACACACATATACACGACCCCTAACACACATATACACGACCCTAACACACATATACATGACCCCTAACACACATATACACGACCCCTAACACACATATACACGAACCCTAGCACACATATACACGACCCCTAACACACATATGCATGACCCCTAACACACATATACATGACCCCTAACACACATATACACGACCCCTAACACACATATACATGACCCCTAACACACATATACACGACCACTGACTCCTTAATACAGCATTTTAATAAGATGTGAAAGGTTTAAATTAGTTTTATGGACCGAAGCCTTGACACTTATGGAAGCGATGCGGCCATCGGGAGACAAAGGTTGTCATATGTATAGTGTCTAGATTTACAAAAGTACAAACCATTTAAATGTTAAATATATGTAGCACACAAGGCTACCATCAGATAAAATTAATAAAACTAAGGTTCTCCTCCCTTCAGGCATAGCTGACCTTAGCCGATGTTGGCCAGGGGCGGATTTAGAGGGGGCGTGCGGGGCGTGCGCCCCTCCTAAAATTCGCAAAGCATATGTTATACAACGTTAATTAACCAGTTCAACAAACAACATTTTCATGAATGGTTAACTCGTGACCTGTAGTAAAATATTCCTACACATTGTAAATACACGTTGAGTGTGTTCGTTGATTCATATATGGATTCGCAGACAATTTCCGCTTTTGTTTGTTTATAAACAAGAACGGTCGAATCATATGTTTTCGATGAATGAATCAAACGACGAAAAGAAAAGCTCCATCCGGACGGGCAGTATTAACTAGAACTACCCGAAAGGACAAACACCGAAAGTACAGACAAATTAGTGAAATGAGGAATGCCTTAAAACTAAACCAATAGTTCTTTGAAGGATTAAAATATCGTGATCGATCAGTCATGAGTTGAACAATTCCCATCACGGTTGTTCAAAAAAAGTTTTACTTTAGGTTCTTATAATCTGACAAAAATATACTGTTAACAATTATCCGACAAAATTAAGACTCAAAATCAAGTTTCTTTGGTCTGATACAAATGGCGTGGTTGGTTCAAAATTGTCGTTCAAATAAATGTCTGTAATTCCTAAAATCCCCAGAGCTTCAGGGGGGATCGCCCCCCTGGGCCCCCTACCAGGGTTCTACCCTGGACCAGCTGTGGACCTTAAGCGGTCCCCAGACCCCTCGCCTACTCACGCCCCCCTAACCATAAATCCTGGATCCGCCCCTAGTATATCGTTTTATATATAGATACAATTGCAGGGGCGGATCCAGGGGGGGCGCCCCCCCCCCCCCCCTAAAATTGGGAAAAAATAAGATTTTTTGGCGTAAAATCGTGATTTTTCACACGAAATACCCCAAAAATTTTCGCGGCTCCCTCCGCAATTGGAAAAAATATGATTTTTTGGCGCAAAATCGTGATTTTTCACACAAAATACCCCAAAAAAATTTCGCGCCTCCCTCCGCTCGGCGCAATTTTTTTAAGTGCGCCCCCCCCCCCCTAACTTGAAATCCTGGATCCGCCCCTGTTAGCTATCCTGGTTTTATTGCTCCCAAAACTTTAAATTAGTTGGCCTTCAAAACTTTCGATTTTGAGCGTACCTGATGAAGGTTATTCCAGACACGCGTCGTGTTCACTAAATTTGATATTGATCAACGTTTTTAATACAATAGGGAACGATAATAGTATTTTTAGATATATGCGAAACAGACTCATTAAAGATTCCCACACTTATCTCTAATTCTTCAGGAATACATTTGGGAAAAATAAAAACGTCTTTAGATATCAAACAAAATGTTATTTGATTTAGAAAATCAAAGGTGACAAATAAATTACATGTAAAGTTGTCTTAGAAATAGAAAGATGCAAGGTCGCACGTGTAAACTTGCTTTACAGATAGAAAGATGCAATGTCGTAAGATAAAGAAAGAAAGTTGGAAGGTCGTCAGATAAAGAAAGAAAGACACAAGGTCGTCAGATAAAGAAAGAAAGGTACAAGGTCGTCAGATAAAGAAAGAAAGGTACAAGGTCGTCAGAAAAATGGGGTTACAGGAGTCTCGTGTACATAAATATCTAATATAAGGTTTTTTTTTCAGATGGAATAATGAATATAAAAAGAAAATTGAATTATATCAGAATATAACGTAAATAATGTACTTGATATATCCACTTTCCGGGGGTCTGTATATTTAAATAGCTATACTGATTCAATTTAGTGAGTGAGTGAGTGATTGTTGCTTAGCGCCATCTCAGCAATTTTACAGCTATATCATGGCTAGAACAAGTTAATTTTCAATGAGATGATGATGAGGTCTGCTTTGTACTAGACTAACACGCTTAGTTTACTGTAGAAAACATTCCGCTGATAGACTTGTCGCCTCACTCCGACACATTATACTAATGCCGAGTCAACCAGTCTATGCTCTGTCTCCTTAATGCTGCATGCTTAATTCAATTCATAAAAATATATATGTGGATAATATAAGTAAAATATTTTGGCATGGATGAAGCATATACTTCAATAAAATATACGTTAGAGAAAACCGAAGGGTCAACAAAGAATGGACATTCCAGGGATACAGACAACATTGGACACAAGACACAGAACGAAGACACGACAAAAAAAACACAACACAGAAAACCAAAAAGATGAGCAACACGAACCTCACCAACAAACCGAGGGTGAACCCAGGTGCTCTCGAAGGGCAAGCAGTTTCTGTTTCTTATAAGACACCCACTGTATTACTAATATAGACAAAGCCTAGTAAAAGTCTTGTCGGTCATATATAGAAGAAAGAACAAAAATATACGTGAAATGGAAAAGATCCATTGACATATGAGAAATCTATATTTAGTAACGGACAACCAGTTCGTGATGACGAACGTATGATTGTTGTAGTGATGACTTCAACTTAGTAGCAACGTAGCTTTTGAGTGAGTAGCTGAGTTCTGTATAGAAAATAACTCTATTGGGCACAGACCCTACAATAACGTAGGAGTTGTGAATTGTAAACTTCAAACCTGTTACTGTGGGATTATTTTTTAATAAAAAGGAAGTTGACTATTGAAAATATGAAGTCATCACGTTTGTCGTAGAGTTTTGTTGTTAATCTTTCTCCGTTGTCGATTTCAAGGTAAGAAGCAGACTTTTGATTGTCAGTAGTATTCTTCACTTCAAGTTCATTTGGATTGATGAGATGCAGATAATCAACGAATCGAGACTTGTTTAGTGACAGAACATTATCTATATAGCGGCAATTGGAACTAATGATCAATGCTCGCCTTGTATAGTTTCTTGATTCCAATGGACTCTTGTCCAATATACAGTGTGGATTCCGTCAAGGTAGAAGCACTTTAGATCATCTTGTCCGTTTTGAAGCATTTATTCGAAACGCTTTTGCCAAAAAAGAACATGCTAAATCTATCTTTTTCTACCTTGAAAAAGCATATGACACGTGGAAATATTGCATTTAAAAAGACCTCTTTGATATGGGGTTGAAAGGTAAACTACACAATTTTATTTCGAATTCTTTTTTTATCTGAAAAAGAATATAACGTCAGAGTTAATTCAACTTATTCTGACATTCAGAAACAAGAGATGGGAGTTCCACAGAGAAGCATCCTCTCTGTTACATTATTTGGTATTAAAATAAACAGTATTGCTAAAGTTTTAAATGATAATATTGAGGGTTCTTTTTATGTAGATGACTTCCTGATATGTTATCGGGGTAAAAATATGAACATCATTGAAAGCCCATTACAACTGTGTCTAAATAAGATAGAAAAATGAACAATGGAGAATGGATTTAAATTCTCCAGCTCAAAAACTGTTGGTATGCACTTTTGCAACAAGAGAGGACTCCATCCAGACCCGGAGTTGAAATAATACAATTCCCCTATAAAAAATAGTTCCAGAAACAAAATATTTAGGTCTCCTTTTTGATAGTAACCTTACCTTTCTACCTCATATCAAAATGCTTAAAATAAGTGCCTTAAAACACTTAATATTTAAAAAATTTGTATCCAGTACCGAATGGGGTGCGGATAGCACGATTTTATTAAATTTATATATACATGTATCTTTGATTCGATCAAAATTTGATTACAGATGTATCGTTTACGGTTCCGCTCGTCTATCGCATATGAAGTTGTTTGATACAGTTCATCATCAAGGATTACGACTCTCACGTGGAGCGTTCAGAACGTCTCCAGTTGAGATTTTGCATATAGAAGCAAACGAGCCTTCCCTTGAAAACAGACATATATCAAACTTGATATGTAATATGCAACCAAATTGAAGGCGTATCCTTCAAATCCTCCAGACTAACATGTTTTTAATCCTTTATATGAAAATAATTTAATTTGATTTGAATATTTCAATCTGATTGGCTAATCCGCCTGGAGAAATTTTTGGTTATTCTCGATAACCTGGGTTGGTATTGTGACGTCACCAACGTCATCATCCCCAACGACAAATTCAAATAGTCACATGAAATAATCGTAATTAAAATCGAGGAATCATTAAATTTTGTTGTAAAGGAATATTTGAAATTGTTGAACAGGTTATACTTGCATAACTTGGTTTGGGTCAGTTTACGCTTTTCATAAATCGCTTCGCAGTTTATTAAGCGTAAGCTGACCCAAACCAGGTTATATCGTATAACCTGTTCAACAATTTCAAGTATTCCTTAAATGTCTACGATAAACAACCCAATACAATTCAACCTTTTGGACTCCGAATAAAATCATACTTTGAACATTCTGATGACATAGCACCTATTGTAATTCCTGAAAACCCTCCATGGTTAAGCCCAACGCCTATCTTTAATTTTGAATTTACACAATACAAAAAATCTGAAACAAACCCTTTACTAATTCAGCAACATTTTGTTGAAATTAGATCCGTAACATCTGAATACTCTGCAATATATACTGGTGGATCAAGGGATGGTGATAGAGTAGACAGCAGGTCTATTCTGTTCGATTACCATCTGCCAGTTCGATCTTCAGTGCAGAAGCTAATGCAATGCTTCTTGCTTTGAAGTTCGTTGCCTCTTCTGATAAAAGTAAATTCATGATCTGTTCAGATTCTCGTTCTTGCCTGTTGGCAATTGAGAGTTGTCAAGCTTACCCCTTTATTTTAAAAATAGCTAAAATTTATAAAAATCTTGTTGATCGGTAAGCATGTCATTTGTACATGGATCCCTAGTCACAAAGGTATCCATGGGAACACAGTCGTTGACCAGGAAGCCAAGGACGCATTGGATAACCCAAGTTCTATTACATATAGTGATTTTAAACCTTCTATAATGAAATATATTTTAAAACGCTGGCAAGTCAGCTGGGACCAGAAAATTCATAATAAATTACACAAAATACATTCCCTAGTTGGCAAGACTCCTTGTTCTTACTGTCACAATCGGAAGAAACAGACAGTCTTGACCAGATGTCGCATCGGACATGGTAGATTAACACATAGTTATCTATTAAATAATGAGGAACGAAAATATAATTATATTTCATATGTTCTAAATGAATGGTTTTATCTTTTTAATATTTCTTTTATTTGTACATATAATCTGTTTGTTTTATAGAGAAGTACGTTTTATTTGTACATATAATCTGTTTGTTTTATAGAGAAGTACGTTTTATTTCTAAGGGTCATGTAGGTGTCTTAAATTAATATACAATTTGTTCATGCCACGATATAGCTGAAATATTGCCTAAGTTGGC
Source organism: Bathymodiolus brooksi (assembly GCA_963680875.1). Lineage (NCBI taxonomy): Eukaryota > Metazoa > Mollusca > Bivalvia > Mytilida > Modiolidae > Bathymodiolus > Bathymodiolus brooksi. Next base: position 92,043,938 of record OY804577.1, read on the forward strand.
GTTAATCAATCAATCAATCAATCAATCAATCAATCAATCAATCAATCAATCAATCAATCAATCAATCAATCAATCAATCAATCAATCAATCAATCAATCAATCAATCAATCAATCAATCAATCAATCAATCAATCAATCAATCAATCAATCAATCAATCAATCAATCAATCAATCAATCAATCAATCAATCAATCAATCAATCAATGGAATTAAAGGTCTGGGCTAATTTTCTATCTTCATTCTTGAGAAAGCCTTGAAGGAACCGGCGTCATAAGTAGTGGAGCACAATTGATACCAATTGGGAAACCAATAGTCTGTTGAAAAACTAGTTTACAAAACTGAATAAGTTGTCGAAAAAAATCTAACCTTTAAATGTTTATATTTATTATTAGATTTTGAATGGCTTTTGACAAATTAAGATATCTCTACCAATAACAAGTAGCTCATTCCTTTATTCTCCGTTCTTCTTTGAGAAGCAACGCTGAATCCGTTGTTTAAGCTTAGATTTTAGTTGCGCATGTGGAACGGTGGTATATAAGGTAGAGAAAGCTAGAACTTAAAGTCTCTAGCAACATTTTAGAATTTTTTAATATCCACATTTGATTAACGCCACTTTTAGAAAAACCTGCATCATGGTACTTCTAGAGACGCGTTTGACGGCTTTGAGAATAGAGGTTAAAAGCTTAGAAATGGGATTGATAGAACACTTGGCAGCTCCCGCGATATATCGTTGTTTGTATGGACATTTGTGCTATTTTGGTATCCAGTACTGTAAGGGGGAGATCATATTCCTTATCTTTCATGAAGAGACCACTTTTGATTGTGTAGCTGCTATAAATGTAGGATTACCTTGTGGGCTACCAAAGCCTACGTCTACCCTTCTTTAAGTAATCAATGTAATGCCTTTTGCAGATAAAAACGATGTTGTTAGGATCTCTCTTATTACATTGGGAGTTGCAACGCAGCTTGTAAAATAAGATCCCCAGAGCTTCAATCATATAAAATCTAATGTCACCAAATGACAGTTGTGTCTGAGTTATTGCTGAAAAGTATAAAACCTTCAAATAATGTAATTATTATTGAAACTCTTAGGTTCTCCTTCCTCAGGCATATGTGACCTTAGCCGATTTGTGCTACGCTTTGGTTTTCTTGCTGCCACAGACCTTTGCATTATTTGGTTTTCTTGCTCCCAAAGACCTTTACATTAATTGGTTTTCTTGCCCCCAAAGACCTTTACATTATTTGGTTTTCTTGCTCCCAAAGACCTTTACATTATTTGGTTTTCTTGCTCCCAAAGACCTTTATATTATTGGGTTTTCTTGCTCCCAAAGACCTTTACATTATTTGGTTTTCTTGCTCCCAAAACCTTTACATTATTGGGTTTTCTTGCTCCCAAAGACCTTTACATTATTGGGCTTTCTTGTTCCCAAAGACATTTACATTATTGGGCTTACTTGCTCCCAAAAACCTTTACATTATTTGGTTTTCTTGCTCCCAAAGACTTTCACATTATTTGGTTTTCTTGCTCCCAAACCCTTTACATTATTTGGTTTTCTTGTTCCCAAAGACCTTTACATTATTGGGCTTTCTTGTTCCCAAAGACCTTTACATTATTGGGCTTTCTTGTTCCCAAAGACCTTTACATTATTTGGTTTTCCTGTTCCCAAAGACCTTTACATTATTGGGTGTTCTTGCTCCCAAAGACCTTTACATTATTGGGCTTTCTTGTTCACAAAGACCTTTACATTATTTGGTTTTCTTGCTCCCAAAGACCTTTACATTATTTGGTTTTCTTGCTCCCAAAGACCTTTACATTATTTGATTTTCTTGTTCCCAAAGACCTTTACATTATTTGGTTTTCTTGCTCCCAAAAACCTTTACATTATTTGGTTTTCTTGCTCACAAAACCTTTACATTATTGGGTTTTCTTGCTCCCAAAAACCTTTACATTATTTGGTTTTCTTGCTCACAAAACCTTTACATTATTGGGTTTTCTTGCTCCCAAAGACTTTTACATTATTGGGCTTTCTTGCTCCAAAAGACCTTTACATTATTGGGCTTTCTTGCTCCCAAAGACCTTTACATTATTTGGTTTTCTTGCTCCCAAAGACCTTCACATTATTTGGTTTTCTTGCTCCCAAAACCTTTACATTATTTGGTTTTCTTGCTCCCAAAGACCTTTACATTATTGTGCTTTCTTGTTCCCAAAGACCGTTACATTATTGGGTTTTCTAGCTCCCAAATACCTTTACATTATTTGGTTTTCTTGCTCCCAAAGACCTTTACATTATTTGGTTTTCTTGCTCCCAAAAACCTTTACATTACTGGGTTTTCTTGCTCCCAAAGATCTTTACATTATTTGGTTTTCTTACTCCCAAAATCTTTACATTATTTGGTTTTCTTGCTCCCAAAAACCTTTATATTATTTGGTTTTCTTCCTCCCAAAAACCTTATATTATTTGGTTTTCTTGCTCCCAAAGACCTTTACATTATTGGGTTTTCTTGCTCCCAAAGACCTTTACATTATTGGGTTTTCTTGCTCCCAAAGACCTTTACATTATTGGGTTTTCTTGCTTCATAAGACCTTTACATTATTTGGTTTTCTTGCTCCCAAAGACCTTTACATTATTGGGTTTTCTTGCTCCCAAAGACCTTTACATTATATGGTTTTCCAATTTTTTGACTGAGCGCACCTGAAGAAAATCATTCAAAGAAACGGGTCGTGTGCACTAAATTAGATATCTACGTTTTAATTTCATTATAATTTATCATCAGCGGTAGAAAATATTTCAATGTGTGTTTTATCCCCCAAAAAGACATTACAGGGCTTCATCTGAACCAGAATACATGATTGCTCTGGCAGTAATATGCATTGGGATATGGTCTGGATTCACTAGCATACAATTTGTCCAGCACATTTGTGAACTATTCGATTTCCCAAATTTCTGATTACCCCTTTGGCATCTTCAAACTTTTCCTCGCTAGCTACTGCACTATAATTTGCAGATGGTAACCATGCAATACAGCCATATACATGTACTCGGTCTAACAACAGAAGTTTTAAGTGATTGATTTGTATGTTCGATTTAGTTTTCTGTTTTGGGCTATGTCTAGTATATGAAAGGCAAATATCGTGAAATTTTTGGATTAAATATTTTCACTTAATATGTCACTTAATTTTAACTAAAATCAACTGCATAACATTAAAAATCCGCTCAAAAGCCGATTTTAAGAGCAAATCGCAAAATATTTGAGAGCAGATAATTCTGTCATCCCGGAAGTAATGCAAATGATATGCGCGTGACCCAAGATTTGAACTCATGCGCACTATTCAGTTGATGAATTGTTTTTATATATATATATATTCCGTGTGTACCGAATACCACATAAGAATAATTGCAAAAAAATATTGTTCACACGATATGAAACAGACAGATTCCTCAATAATCATTGACAGGAATGTGTGCGTGCTTCCCTCAGCATCCATGATTGTTTATCTTTTCTTCACGAGGTCATGATCGGCAATCATCGCAACAAAACAACCGAAAGTTAATCAGTTTCCACAACAATGGCGAGGACGATAAACATGCACACGGATTTGCAGATTTCTAGTTGTTGGGAACATATTTCGACTTGAAACATGCATGAATAGCTTAGTAAAGGTACCGCCGTTTTCCAAATTGAATATTTTCAGGGGGAAATTTTCTTCACCGAAAACTGGTGTAATATTACTTTAAGCACATGCACAAAATCATTTATAAGGACAGAAAATAAAATTAAGTCGGTTATAAACCGCAATTATAAAAATCCAACTTATTGATTATAACAAAAAAATCTGATTGTCATTTTTTAAAAGAAAAAGGTATGTTTGTTCACATTATTAACATCAAATATAATACTGGAAATGAGTGCCAATATAAAAAAAATGCATTGTCGGGTTTTTTTAGCTAATTTTTTTTTTATTTTGACCGTTTGAATATTAGTTTTCAAAAATGGGTACAATACTTTATTATAATTATCTCCAAGCAGCTTCAAAACCAATGGGTATGTTTTAAGCATTTGTTCTGTTAGCGTATGAATAAACATTCTACTTTATGTGTCCCTGTTGCTAAATGTACATTTGTTAAAACAGATGTGGCATGGAACGAGTTAAAACAACAAAAACAAAAACCACAACTTCCAGTCGATAGTGTTAAGAACCAAAGGAGTTTGGGTTGGTTTTATGGTATTTAACGCCACTTTCAGCAATATTTCAAGTTGATGTAATTTGAAATAATTTTTCCATTTAATAATAGTGGAAAATGTTATTGTGCAGTATATTAACACTGCAAAGAAAATGGTGTATACCCCTCCCTCGTAATTTCTATCATGCAAGAATATATATTAATACTTAGCTTCCCTATTTATTAATTTAACACGAAAACAATACCAGATGTAAAACCAACTGGAACTAATATTTTATCATTAAATCTTTTTATGTGAAATTGAATCTGCAAAGAAAAAACACAACTACAAATTACCAGTGTTGTTTTCATAATATGTGCTCATACGTTAAGCAGTAATTTTGCTGAATTAATTGAAACATATATATTTAAGAGTGATTCAGCGATGAGATAAACATGTTATACTTTCAGTACACGTTTGACGAGCTGTTATATTCAATTTCACGTTTTGCTCGTCAATTTATAGCAACGTAAAATTCGTTTATAGTTGTCAAGTTATGAATATTTAATATTCTCACAACATTGTCAGAATTGTTAAACATTGATATTTTTCATAATAAACGTAACTATCCGTAATGATATTCGTAATAATCACTTTTTAAAACAATTATGAAGAAATCGATAGAAATTAAGAACTAAATGATGGAAATCAAAACTACATATGGACATATATGATCATAAATGGCATCAAGAATGTGATGATGGTGCGATCCATGTCTGGCACAATGGTCAACACTTCTGACAGATGGTTGGCAAAACGAGAACATATGTGAATGATTACAAAACCAATAAAACTTTTTTGTTACTTTCCTATCAAACTATTATATATTGTTAAAATTGTAGAATAAAACAAAAAAACACTACTATTTTTAAACTTTGTCACTTTAAATGGTTTTTACAAATTCTATGGTTCAATATTGAATTTTGGTTGGTTTGGTTTATGGTGTTTAACGCCACTTTCAACAATATTTCAGTTATATCGTGGTGGTCAGTTTTATTGGTGGAGGAAACCGGAGTACCCGGAGAAAACCACCGACCTTTCGCAAATTAGTGACAAACTTTATCACATAATGTTCCATCGAGTACACCTTGCCATGAACGGGGTTAGAACTCACAACTTTAGTGGTGATAGGAACTGATTGCACAGGTAGTTGTAAATCCAACTACCATGCGATCACGACCACGACGGTCCCTATTGAATTTTGACCCACGAGATCATTCTGTCAGTCTTCCTGATTCCTCTCTCAGAATTAACCGTTCAATACCTGTTAACAGATATGCATTGTAACATCTTTTCTTAAGAAAGAGTTCGAATTTACAAATATCAGACATTTATATAATGGGACTGTTGCAATACATTAGTTTTAGAAATCTTTAGGAGAATGGATACCGGAAATAATCTGGCGTTGATTTCACCTGAGTTCACCTCCGGTTTTTAATGGGGTTCGTGTTGCTCGATCTTTGGTGTTCTGTGTGATGTTTTGTAGATCGTTGTTTGTCCTTTTCTTCTTTTTGTTTTGCCCATTGTGTGGTCTGTTCTTCTTCGATTTACGACTTCTGATGACCCGTTTTGTATCTTCAAACGTTTCTTGCAAAAGTCCAGAGAGAGAGAGAGAGAGAGAGAGAGAGAGAGATATCTCATTTTCATATTATGTTAAAACAATTCGAAAATGGTTTAATAAAAAGGGTACGTTTATAGTAGCACGGTTTTAAGAAAACTATTTGTTACAGAATTTGAATACAATCTTTGAATAAATAGAGGGTTCATCAAAAATAGCATTAAACATAGAATATCTACTTTAGTGAGCATGACGCGTTTCTGGAATAAACTTCATCAAGTACCTCAATTTTAACGCGTTTCTGGAATAAACTCCATCAAGTACCTCAATTTTAAATGATTGGAAAGTAATATAATTTAAAAGTCTTTGAGAGCCAGAAAACCAATTGGGTTAAATATTTAATTTCAACAGTTTACTTTCAAGAAATATATTTGAAATGTACATGTAAATTTACAACTCTTTCGGAAATATTTCTCATCATATCAATAATGCCGATTTGAGGCATACGGTGATCCAAGATGCTTCTAATATTTATAGATTAATCAATTCCGGTCAATGGAAATCTTTTGAAATCCCTTCATATGAACATCTTATTTAAATATCAAAATTGTAGATCACCAGTCAGTTCATAGCGTGACAATGAAATTTTTTATTCATTCGGAAGTATATTAAGTTCATTTAGTCTTCTATGAATGTGTATTGGATTTTTATTGATACTTAAAATCGTAAACACTGCTATTGCAAAAAGTGTTTGAGGAAGATAAGGCTATGATAAATGGAAACGGCTAAAAGATAAATTAAAGTAATCAATTTCAATGTTATTTAAAGTATTCCTAATTTGTTCGCCATTATTGGTTTGACTAGATGAATTATGTGATGATTTTCAAGACGTCCACCAAATAATTAATTTCATTTAAAATTTCTTTTGGAATGTCATTCCCATCGAGTTCTGCAATTCAAACCAATAGTGTCGTTTCAGAACAGAAGCAATAATATTTGTGAATGAAGGGTTAGTCATAGCTTAAGATTTGTATGACGAAGAACAGACCATGTCTTTTTTTTTTTTTTTTTTTTTTTTTTTACAAATATCCTAACATTTAATAGCAACGTTAATTCTTTAATGCATTTAAATATTGTGTCAACTGAATGTTGATAAGAGCTTACAAACCAATGTGCATGGGTGTATAGACATCTATTCAAACAACATTATTCAGAAAAAAAACTGGTGGAATGTGCTAATGTGGGTCACGGGTCACTGTAATCGGGCGGCTGTATCGAGAAACAGATACGGTGTTGAAAAAACTGTTGATACTCATAAAATATTGATAAATGCAATACAATTTTGTGTTTGTCTTCAAGTTTTATGACGAAATATCTCCGATTTCTATGTAAATTTACGAGTTGAAGTGGCGAAACACCCACAGGTAATTTTAGCGATGTATTTTTATCTTGGACAAGAATAATGAGCGTCCTGATTGGATGACCGATTTAAAACACACTGACTCCGCGTGGTAAAAAGATGCATGTAAAAGAAATCTATGTTATATTTATTCATTTGTTTGATTCTGGAATATTGTTGATCATTGAATTAAACAAGAAAAAAGGGGAAAATTTTATTTGGGAATTTTATTTGGGAATTTTACAGTTAAATAAATGTTATGTTTCGACAGTTTAAAGAGAAAAATAAAAATTTATTGCAACTAAAGTTGCTTAAATCAGCGTTAAAAATTGAACAAATTATCAGTGGTTTTGTAAATGAGATTTATTTTAAATAGAAAATCTGAGTTTATTATTTATTAATTTATTATTAATGATACAATTTTATATCCCTTGGGAGGGGGATGATGAAAATTTGAAATAAAAACACAGGACCGGACTTTAAGCAAAAATGACAATCCAGAATTAGTTTTTTAATAAAAAAAAATCCAGGACCCCTGTGTCCATGAATTTTTTTTTTTAAAGTTAATAATATGAAATATTGACATCCACACTTGTCTTTTGGACAGCACATTTCTGTGTCCACACTTGTTATAGTTTAAAAATAAGATCATTTATAATTTACTTATTACGTGATGTCCGTTGCGAGTTCCGCATGAAAACGATGTTCGGTTCGTCTTTACCTCCAGTTGTTTGTGGGAGCACAGTCAAATGAAGTTTCAAAAATAAAGGAAAAAAATAAGAAAAATTTAGAGAACCAAAATGTTTCGAAATTTTCTTATTTTTTTCCCTTATTTTTGAAACTTGAAGTGACTGTGGTGGAAGGGTGCATGTGTTGTTTACGCATAGTGGTGTCCAACACATATTGTATTGCGTTTTTGTTTTGTTTTTCTTCGTCTTATGTACCCGTTTTGCCAGTTTCTCTGGATTATCCTTTTTGATTGCCCCTTCGGTATTCTCTAACGTTTATTTTATATGTTATATTTGGCACCATCTAACATCTGCTGTCAATGTTTCCATGTCATGATATATATACAATATTGGTGTATTGACGGTAAATATAGAATTTATGTGGCGAGGCTTAGAAACGGGGGAAAGAACGAGCTTTAGTGAGTCTTTCCATTCGTTTCGTGCTGAGCATTGTATTTATCCTGCAATAAAATTTGCAAAAAAAATGTTATTTAATTTAATAATAATAATAAAAAGATAACGGAAACCCCATTGATACCTCAATAGTAGTTCCGCTAAGGGGCGTGGCTTAATATCTTTATTAGGCTAGTGTGAAAAGTGTTATTATGACAGGGGTGTGGCTTATTAGCTCTATTAGGCTAATGTGAAAAGTGTTAATATGACAGGGGTGTGACTTAACAGCTTTATTAGGCTAATGTGAAAAGTGTTATTATGCCACTGTCATAATAAAGCGACAGTTTATTTCAACCCATTTATTATGACAAAAAATAACTCAATTGCAGAATAAATAGGTGGGCGCGTCACAATTTAAAATGAATCATTGGCATAAAAAGTTTAAATTAGACTTTCTATGGAACTTTACGGTAAAAATAAAAAAATTAATTAGTGAAGGACAATTTCTTACTCGTGGAAGGTCAGCAACATAAAGCGATCCATTTGTATTGATATAAACATGGCACAAAATGCAAAATTTGACCCAAGAACTTATCGAAGATGGAGATCAGACTAAAAATAAAGCTTTTAATAGGGTTAACTTGGAGAAGGTTGCAAGTGGCTAAAAGTAATGCGAGCTTGAATAGCTTACAAATTACTTGACGTAAGCAATATTCCATGATAAATAAGAGTGCAAACTTTTAGTAATCTAGAACATGGAAACGGAAAGTTTACAGTAGTGTATATAACACATGTACTAACAAAATAACGTCACTGAACTGTATCAAAGTAATCTCTCTTACGTTCGATCAAACAAAAGACCAAATGACTTGTAAATTAAGTAAGTTTTAATTATATAAAATAAATATTTTACAAACAAAGCATACACGAAAAAACATATACATGTATATTGTTTGTGTGTCTAAATGGTCCGACAGATGTCCAAAATCGTCAGACAATGAACTGGTTGGTCTCACTCTGAATCTGTTTATAGATCTAGACGGGTGAAAATATGGAAGGTTCCAAACATTATAAATATGTAATTCACAAATAAAGTAAACAACATCTATATGTCATGCTTTGTGGAAAAGACCACAACAAAAATACATATTAAAATCCTCGTGATACTCCTTCCTTAGAAAACGTTTGAGTGAAATGGAAACTTTCAATTTCTGACTACTGTAATACCAAATGAAAGATAAAATATGTTGACATTTGTTATGATTTACTGTAACAGCATTTTCTAGTACCAACAAGCTACACCTAGCCAACTCCTTTGTTTTTTGTGTTTTTTGTTTGTTTGTTTGCTTTTCTGTTTGTTGTTGTTTTTTTTTTGTCCTCAGTTTGTGTATGATGGTGAGAGGATTGTGATAAGTAAAAACAAGAATAGGGTAAATTCTTGATAGTAAGACTAAAATACACATCTAAATACTGACGTGAAGACAACAACGCAAAATTTCAACAATTTTTCTGATGTTTATCAAGCAAAGTATCAAATAAGCTTAGCAACAGCTCTTACACCACTGGCACCGCCGGCGAGTTTCTCGAAGTCTAGAGTAATTAAAACGGGATTAAATGTGATTAACTGCTTTTGAAAGGTTGTGGACAATCTTCCATAAGTTGAATGTAGAGTCTTTGCTTAAATGTGAAGTCAATGGTTGATTCAACAGTCGCAAAGTTTGACCAAAATTTCTTGTAAAATCCAATTTGACGAATAGTATATAAATATACTTTCAAGCCAGATACATAATCAAGAAGGTTCACTTCATACATACGTTCAAGTCATTTTTCCTTTAATAATTCCAAAGGTCATGAACAGTATGAACGATTACCAATTCAAAAGGACTGGTCCTAAGGATTCGTTTACTGCCTACAGGTCTCAAAAAGATGAAAATGAACACCATTATCCTAGTCTCTTTCAACTGAAAGATCCGATCATATTATTCAATTTTGATGAAAGGTACCTTGAATGACTTGACTAATTCCTAACTGGTATGCGACACGTTGAAACAAAACCCACATGAAATTTGAATCTTGGTCGACTGTATAGACTTATGAAGTCCTATTAATATGGCGTAAATGACAAGTACCTGCACAAAAGGTGGTGTCTCAATATTCCTTAAAGGAAAGGCTTCATGAAAGCATTTAGATATATACATGATCGTCAACGTATAAATTTTCATGCTTTTAAATATTTTTATAATTTTATTATTTTTTGTTGTTGCTTAAATGCATGAGCCTCTTATTTTTAGCTTGCTTTTTGTTCAGTTGATATCTGCTTCTGTATCTTGTGTCTGTATTGAATTGCATAAATTGATGTATGTTTTTATTTAATATGTTTGTATGCATGATTGTATGTGTTTTTATATACCATAGTCGATTTTAAAAGCTCATTAGAGCTTGTGTTATATGTATGATTTATATCGACTCCAAATAAAGCTTTGAATTGAATTGAATTGAATAAACTTTTCTGGTCCTGGTTCTTCTGTAGAGGTCCAACACAATCAATCAGGACTTGACTGAAATGTTCTTCAGAAGCTGGAACTGGAAGACATGATGTTTCCGATCTTTTCTGGTTATACATACCGATAGTTAGCAATAGTCTGATATGTATGGATTAGCCTGAAGTACTGAAGTCACATCATGATGAATTCTATACCAGAAGAAATGTTTTAAAATCTTGTGGCAAATTTACGAAGAGGCCGTCGTGGTCATGATCGTATGGTAGTTGGATTTATAACTACCATCAACCAGTGCCTATCACTACTAGAGTTGCGAGTTCGAAAACCGCTAATGTCGAGGTTACTCGACACAACATTGTGTGATAACGTTTCTCGGTGAATTGACGCATGTCACTCGCTGCACTCCGGTTTCCCCCATCAATAAAACTGACCGCCACGATATAACTGAAATATTGTTTAAAGTGGCGTTAAACACCATAATCATGACCCCAAATTTACTATCCAAGATTTCAGACATAATTTTGCCTGGTGTTACGCTTTCGGATAGCATCAGAAATTGAAAAATCTCAGTTTATATTTTGCTCCTGAATAAGCATATTTCTGTTTCATACAATTATTAATTGTCCGGTAGTATCAGGTGATTTGATTTTGGCTTTCTCTGGGGATCAATTTAAAAGCTGATGGGAATGACCAGTAGTACGAATTTACACGTGTGTTTGATATCTTCGTATTTCATACATTTTAATATAAAATCCTACTCATCTTCTACATCTCTATTATCACCCTGTGTATTGATGAAGGATCACAAGGATCACAGAGCTGCCCAGTACATCCCGGGCGATGAATATGGGTATCTTCTCTATGGGGGTTGTCAGGTTAGTAGTATATGGGGACGGACAAAGCCACATTTGAGGTGGTGGAGCTACCGGAAGTGACGTCACCGAAAATGACGTCACGGAAGTATGTTCTGCGCATGCCCGGATTTTCCCCGTGCTTTTTTCTTCTTACTATAGTAGTACAAGCAACATGGCTACCGGAAGTGACCAAAGGTCTCGTGACCCCTTCGGGGTTCCCTTGGGTGTGCGCATGCGTAACCAGAAGTTGGGCAACATCCGCCCTAGTGGGGCCTTTTGACCGGAAGTGACGTTATGAAACGTTACCCCTTCGGGGTTTCCTTGGGTGAGATGTGCGCATGCGTGATCGGAAGTGCCCTTGGGGTGTTCTCTAGGACGCCCGTGTCTATCATATTCTAGCCCTTATCATTATCTGCCCCTTTCCCGCAATTTTATTAGCACCTTCAATAATGGTTTGCACCTACTGTGTAGTCTATCACGTCCGCATTGCATTTTTGTTATATTTTCAGAGATCTTGACGTTTCTTGCTTCCTTCCTCTAATTTTCGTGTTTATTCAACATCTTATTCACTATTTTGTTGACTTGTTGCGGTTTTGTCATAAATGTTTATGTTAATGTGTGATATTTTCATAATGTGTTTAGTTTTGTTTTTGTTTGTAACGTGGTTTGGGTGAAATGATTTGGAAAATATGGAAGAAAGGTCAGTTGAATAGTGGAAAGATTTGGAAAACATGGAAGAAAAGTAAGTTGAATAGTGAAAAGATATGGAAAATATGGAAGAAAAGTAAGTTGAATAGTGAAATGATATATGGCAAATATGGAAGAAAAGTAAGCTGAAAAGTGAAAAGATACGAAAAATATGGAAGAAAAGTAAGTTGAAAAGTGAAAAGATATGGGAAATACAGAAGAAAGGAAAGTTGAATAGTGAAAAAGATATGGAAAACACGGAAGAAAAGTAGGTTGAATAGTGAAATGATAGGGAAAATATGGAAGAAAAGTAAGTTGAATAGTGAAATGATATGGAAAATATGGAAGAAAGGCAAGTTGAATAGTGATAAGATACGAAAAATATGGAAGAAAAGTAAGTTGAAAAGTGAAAAGATATGGGAAATACAGAAGAAAGGAAAGTTGAATAGTGAAAAAGATATGGAAAACACGGTAGAAAAGTAGGTTGAATAGTGAAATGATAGGGAAAATATGGAAGAAAAGTAAGTTGAATAGTGAAATTATATGGAAAATATGGAAGAAAGGCAAGTTGAATAGTGATAAGATATGGACAATATTGAAGAAAGGCAAGTTGAATAGTGAAAAGATATTAAAAATATGGAAGAAACCCAAGTTGAATAGTGAAAAGATATGGAAAATACAGAAGAAAAGTAAGTTGAATAGTGAAAAGATATGGAAATTATGGAAGAAAAGGAAGTTGAATAGTGAAAAGATTTGGAAAAGACAGAAGAAAATTGTAAAATGAGATGGAAAATATGGAAGAAAAGTAAGTTGAATGGTGAAATGATATGGAAAATATGGAAGAAAGGCAAGTCGAATAGTTATAAGATATGAACAATATGGAAGAAAAGTAAGTTGAATAGTGAAATGATATGGAAATTATGAAAGAAAAGTAAGTTGAATAGTTAAAAGATTTGGAAAATACAGAAGAAAATTGTGAAATAATATGGAAAATATGGAAGAAAAGTAAGTTGAAATGTGAAATGATATGGAAAATATGGAAGAAAGGTACATATAAATTGAAAAGTGAAAAGATATGGAAATTATGGAAGAAAGGCAAGTTGAAAAGTGAAAAGATATAGAAAATATGGAAGAAAAGTAGGTTGAATAGTGAAATGATATGGAAATTATGGAAGAAAAGTAAGTTGATTAGTGAAAAGATTTGGAAAATACGGAAGAAAAGTAGGTTGAATAGTGAAAAAATATGGAAAATGCGGAAGAAAAGTAGGTTGAATTGTGAAAAGATATGAAAAATATGGAAGAAAAGTAGGTTGAATAGTGAAAAGATATGGAAAATATGGAAGAAAGGCAAGTTGATTAGTGATAAGATATGGACAATATGGAAGAAAGATAAGTTGAATAGTGAAAAGATATGAAAAATATGGAAGAAACCCAAGTTGAATAGTGAAAAAATATGGAAAATACAGAAGAAAAGTAAGTTGAATAGAGAAAAAATATGGAAATTATGGAAGAAAAGTAAGTTGAATAGTGAAAAGATATGGAAAATACAGAAGAAAAGTAAGTTGAATAGTGAAAAGATTTAGAAAATACAGAAGAAAAGTAAGTTGAATAGTGAAAAGATATGGAAAAAAGTACGGGAAAATGAAATGTTTTATAACGTCATGTACTAGAAAAACAACTAACTGATATTTCAAACGTTGTATTTCCAACGTTGCGGTTTGAAAAGTACGGGCAAAAAGTACGGGAAAATGAAATGTTTTATAACGTCATATACTAGAAAAGAAAGTAACGCTGCATTTCAAACGTTGCGGTTTGAAAAAGTACGGGCAAAAAGTACGGGAAAATGAAATGCTTTATAACGTCATGTACTAGAAAAACAACTAACTGATATTATAAACGTTGCGGTTTGAAAAGGTACGGGAAAAAAGTACAGGAAAATAAAATGTTTTATAACGTCATGTACTAGAAAAGGAAGTAACGTTGCATTTCAAATGTTGTGGTTTGAAAACGTACGGGAAAATGTAATGTTTTATTACGTCATGCACTAGAAAAGTAGGTTGAATAGTGAAATGATATGGAAAATACAGAAGAAAAGTAAGTTGAATAGTGAAAAGACATGGAAATTATGGACGAAAAGTAAGTTGAATACTGAAAAGATTTGGAAAATACAGAAGAAAAGTAAGTTGAATAGTGAAAAAATAGGTAATATGGAAGAAAGCTAAGCTGAATAGTGAAATGATTTGGAAAATATGGAAGAAAAGTAGATTGAATTGTGAAATGATATGGAAAATATGGAAGAAAGGTCAGTTGAATAGTGGAAAGATTTGGAAAACATGGAAGAAAAGTAAGTTGAATAGTGAAAAGATATGGAAAATATGGAAGAAAAGTAAGTTGAATAGTGAAATGATATATGGCAAATATGGAAGAAAAGTAAGCTGAAAAGTGAAAAGATACGAAAAATATGGAAGAAAAGTAAGTTGAAAAGTGAAAAGATATGGGAAATACAGAAGAAAGGAAAGTTGAATAGTGAAAAAGATATGGAAAACACGGAAGAAAAGTAGGTTGAATAGTGAAATGATAGGGAAAATATGGAAGAAAAGTAAGTTGAATAGTGAAATGATATGGAAAATATGGAAGAAAGGCAAGTTGAATAGTGATAAGATACGAAAAATATGGAAGAAAAGTAAGTTGAAAAGTGAAAAGATATGGGAAATACAGAAGAAAGGAAAGTTGAATAGTGAAAAAGATATGGAAAACACGGTAGAAAAGTAGGTTGAATAGTGAAATGATAGGGAAAATATGGAAGAAAAGTAAGTTGAATAGTGAAATGATATGGAAAATATGGAAGAAAGGCAAGTTGAATAGTGATAAGATATGGACAATATTGAAGAAAGGCAAGTTGAATAGTGAAAAGATATTAAAAATATGGAAGAAACCCAAGTTGAATAGTGAAAAGATATGGAAAATACAGAAGAAAAGTAAGTTGAATAGTGAAAAGATATGGAAATTATGGAAGAAAAGGAAGTTGAATAGTGAAAAGATTTGGAAAAGACAGAAGAAAATTGTAAAATGAGATGGAAAATATGGAAGAAAAGTAAGTTTAATAGTGAAAAGATAGGGAAAATATGGAAGAAAAGTAAGTTGAATGGTGAAATGATATGGAAAATATGGAAGAAAGGCAAGTCGAATAGTTATAAGATATGAACAATATGGAAGAAAAGTAAGTTGAATAGTGAAATGATATGGAAATTATGAAAGAAAAGTAAGTTGAATAGTTAAAAGATTTGGAAAATACAGAAGAAAATTGTGAAATAATATGGAAAATACAGAAGAAAAGTAAGTTGAAATGTGAAATGATATGGAAAATATGGAAGAAAGGTACATATAAGTTGAAAAGTGAAAAGATATGGAAATTATGGAAGAAAGGCAAGTTGAAAAGTGAAAAGATATAGAAAATATGGAAGAAAAGTAGGTTGAATAGTGAAATGATATGGAAATTATGGAAGAAAAGTAAGTTGATTAGTGAAAAGATTTGGAAAATACGGAAGAAAAGTAGGTTGAATAGTGAAAAAATATGGAAAATGCGGAAGAAAAGTAGGTTGAATTGTGAAAAGATATGAAAAATATGGAAGAAAAGTAGGTTGAATAGTGAAAAGATATGGAAAATATGGAAGAAAGGCAAGTTGATTAGTGATAAGATATGGACAATATGGAAGAAAGATAAGTTGAATAGTGAAAAGATATGAAAAATATGGAAGAAACCCAAGTTGAATAGTGAAAAAATATGGAAAATACAGAAGAAAAGTAAGTTGAATAGTGAAAAAATATGGAAATTATGGAAGAAAAGTAAGTTGAATAGTGAAAAGATATGGAAAATACAGAAGAAAAGTAAGTTGAATAGTGAAAAGATTTAGAAAATACAGAAGAAAAGTAAGTTGAATAGTGAAAAGATATGGAAAAAAGTACGGGAAAATGAAATGTTTTATAACGTCATGTACTAGAAAAACAACTAACTGATATTTCAAACGTTGTATTTCCAACGTTGCGGTTTGAAAAAGTACGGGCAAAAAGTACGGGAAAATGAAATGTTTTATAACGTCATATACTAGAAAAGAAAGTAACGCTGCATTTCAAACGTTGCGGTTTGAAAAAGTACGGGCAAAAAGTACGGGAAAATGAAATGCTTTATAACGTCATGTACTAGAAAAACAACTAACTGATATTATAAACGTTGCGGTTTGAAAAGGTACGGGAAAAAAGTACAGGAAAATAAAATGTTTTATAACGTCATGTACTAGAAAAGGAAGTAACGTTGCATTTCAAATGTTGTGGTTTGAAAACGTACGGGAAAATGTAATGTTGTATTACGTCATGCACTAGAAAAGTAGGTTGAATAGTGAAATGATATGGAAAATACAGAAGAAAAGTAAGTTGAATAGTGAAAAGACATGGAAATTATGGACGAAAAGTAAGTTGAATACTGAAAAGATTTGGAAAATACAGAAGAAAAGTAAGTTGAATAGTGAAAAAATAGGTAATATGGAAGAAAGCTAAGCTGAATAGTGAAATGATTTGGAAAATATGGAAGAAAAGTAGATTGAATTGTGAAATGATATGGAAAATATGGAAGAAAGGCAAGTTGGATAGTGATAAGATATGGAAAAATATGGAAGAAAGGCAAGTCGAATTGTGAAAAGATATGAAAAATATGGAAGAAAGGCAAGTTGATTAGTGATAAGATATGGACAATATGGAAGAAAGATAAGTTGAATAATGAAAAGATATGAAAAATATGGAAGAAACCCAAGTTGAATAGTGAAAAATATGGAAAATACAGAAGAAAAGTAAGTTGAATAGTGAAAAAATATGGAAATTATGGAAGAAAAGTAAGTTGAATAGTGAAAAGATATGGAAAATACAGAAGAAAAGTAAGTTGAATAGTGAAAAGATTTAGAAAATACAGAAGAAAAGTAAGTTGAATAGTGAAAAGATATGGAAAAAAGTACGGGAAAATGAAATGTTTTATAACGTCATGTACTAGAAAAGAAAGTAACGCTGTATTTTAAACGTTGCGGTTTGAAAAAGTACGGGCAAAAAGTACGGGAAAATGAAATGTTTTATAACGTCATGTACTAGAAAAGCAACTAACTGATATTTCAAACGTTGCTGTTTGAAAAAGTACGGGAAAATGAAATGTGATATAACGTCATGTACTAGAAAAGAAAGTAACGTTGCATTTCAAACGTTGCGGTTTGAAAAAGTACGGGAAAAAAGTACGGGAAAATGAAATGTTTTATAACGTCATGTACTAGAAAAACAACTAACTGATATTATAAACGTTGCGGTTTGAAAAGGTACGGGGGAAAAGTACAGGAAAATAAAATGTTTTATAACGTCATGTACTAGAAAAGGAAGTAACGTTGCATTTCAAACGTTGTGGTTTGAAAACGTACGGGAAAATGTAATGTTTTATTACGTCATGCACTAGAAAAGTAGGTTGAATAGTGAAATGATATGGAAAATACAGAAGAAAAGTAAGTTGAATAGTGAAAAGACATGGAAATTATGGACGAAAAGTAAGTTGAATACTGAAAAGATTTGGAAAATACAGAAGAAAAGTAAGTTGAATAGTGAAAAAATAGGTAATATGGAAGAAAGCTAAGCTGAATAGTGAAATGATTTGGAAAATATGAAAGAAAAGTAGATTGAATTGTGAAATGATATGGAAAATATGGAAGAAAGGCAAGTTGGATAGTGATAAGATATGGAAAAATATGGAAGAAAGGCAAGTCGAATTGTGAAAAGATATGGACAATATGGAAGAAAGGCAAGTTGATTAGTGATAAGATATGGACAATATGGAAGAAAGATAAGTTGAATAATGAAAAGATATGAAAAATATGGAAGAAACCCAAGTTGAATAGTGAAAAATATGGAAAATACAGAAGAAAAGTAAGTTGAATAGTGAAAAAATATGGAAATTATGGAAGAAAAGTAAGTTGAATAGTGAAAAGATATGGAAAATACAGAAGAAAAGTAAGTTGAATAGTGAAAAGATTTAGAAAATACAGAAGAAAAGTAAGTTGAATAGTGAAAAGATATGGAAAAAAGTACGGGAAAATGAAATGTTTTATAACGTCATGTACTAGAAAAACAACTAACTGATATTTCAAACGTTGTATTTCCAACGTTGCGGTTTGAAAAAGTACGGGCAAAAAGTACGGGAAAATGAAATGTTTTATAACGTCATATACTAGAAAAGAAAGTAACGCTGCATTTCAAACGTTGCGGTTTGAAAAAGTACGGGCAAAAAGTACGGGAAAATGAAATGCTTTATAACGTCATGTACTAGAAAAACAACTAACTGATATTATAAACGTTGCGGTTTGAAAAGGTACGGGAAAAAAGTACAGGAAAATAAAATGTTTTATAACGTCATGTACTAGAAAAGGAAGTAACGTTGCATTTCAAATGTTGTGGTTTGAAAACGTACGGGAAAATGTAATGTTGTATTACGTCATGCACTAGAAAAGTAGGTTGAATAGTGAAATGATATGGAAAATACAGAAGAAAAGTAAGTTGAATAGTGAAAAGACATGGAAATTATGGACGAAAAGTAAGTTGAATACTGAAAAGATTTGGAAAATACAGAAGAAAAGTAAGTTGAATAGTGAAAAAATAGGTAATATGGAAGAAAGCTAAGCTGAATAGTGAAATGATTTGGAAAATATGGAAGAAAAGTAGATTGAATTGTGAAATGATATGGAAAATATGGAAGAAAGGCAAGTTGGATAGTGATAAGATATGGAAAAATATGGAAGAAAGGCAAGTCGAATTGTGAAAAGATATGAAAAATATGGAAGAAAGGCAAGTTGATTAGTGATAAGATATGGACAATATGGAAGAAAGATAAGTTGAATAATGAAAAGATATGAAAAATATGGACGAAAAGTAAGTTGAATACTGAAAAGATTTGGAAAATACAGAAGAAAAGTAAGTTGAATAGTGAAAAAATAGGTAATATGGAAGAAAGCTAAGCTGAATAGTGAAATGATTTGGAAAATATGAAAGAAAAGTAGATTGAATTGTGAAATGATATGGAAAATATGGAAGAAAGGCAAGTTGGATAGTGATAAGATATGGAAAAATATGGAAGAAAGGCAAGTCGAATTGTGAAAAGATATGGACAATATGGAAGAAAGGCAAGTTGATTAGTGATAAGATATGGACAATATGGAAGAAAGATAAGTTGAATAATGAAAAGATATGAAAAATATGGAAGAAACCCAAGTTGAATAGTGAAAAATATGGAAAATACAGAAGAAAAGTAAGTTGAATAGTGAAAAAATATGGAAATTATGGAAGAAAAGTAAGTTGAATAGTGAAAAGATATGGAAAATACAGAAGAAAAGTAAGTTGAATAGTGAAAAGATTTAGAAAATACAGAAGAAAAGTAAGTTGAATAGTGAAAAGATATGGAAAAAAGTACGGGAAAATGAAATGTTTTATAACGTCATGTACTAGAAAAACAACTAACTGATATTTCAAACGTTGTATTTCCAACGTTGCGGTTTGAAAAAGTACGGGCAAAAAGTACGGGAAAATGAAATGTTTTATAACGTCATGTACTAGAAAAGAAAGTAACGCTGTATTTCAAACGTTGCGGTTTGAAAAAGTACGGGCAAAAAGTACGGGAAAATGAAATGTTTTATAACGTCATGTACTAGAAAAGCAAGTAACTGATATTTCAAACGTTGCTGTTTGAAAAAGTACGGGAAAATGAAATGTGTTATAACGTCATGTACTAGAAAAGAAAGTAACGTTGCATTTCAAACGTTGCGGTTTGAAAAAGTACGGGAAAAAAGTACGGGAAAATGAAATGTTTTATAACGTCATGTACTAGAAAAACAACTAACTGATATTATAAACGTTGCGGTTTGAAAAGGTACGGGAAAAAAGTACAGGAAAATAAAATGTTTTATAACGTCATGTACTAGAAAAGGAAGTAACGTTGCATTTCAAACGTTGTGGTTTGAAAACGTACGGGAAAATGTAATGTTTTATTACGTCATGCACTAGAAAAGTAGGTTGAATAGTGAAATGATATGGAAAATACAGAAGAAAAGTAAGTTGAATAGTGAAAAGACATGGAAATTATGGAAGAAAGGCAAGTTGATTAGTGATAAGATATGGACAATATGGAAGAAAGATAAGTTGAATAATGAAAAGATATGAAAAATATGGAAGAAACCCAAGTTGAATAGTGAAAAATATGGAAAATACAGAAGAAAAGTAAGTTGAATAGTGAAAAAATATGGAAATTATGGAAGAAAAGTAAGTTGAATAGTGAAAAGATATGGAAAAAAGTACGGGAAAATGAAATGTTTTATAACGTCATGTACTAGAAAAACAACTAACTGATATTTCAAACGTTGTATTTCCAACGTTGCGCTTTGAAAAAGTACGGGCAAAAAGTACGGGAAAATGAAATGTTTTATAACGTCATGTACTAGAAAAGAAAGTAACGCTGTATTTCAAACGTTGCGGTTTGAAAAAGTACGGGCAAAAAGTACGGGAAAATGAAATGTTTTATAACGTCATGTACTAGAAAAGCAAGTAACTGATATTTCAAACGTTGCTGTTTGAAAAAGTACGGGAAAATGAAATGTGTTATAACGTCATGTACTAGAAAAGAAAGTAACGTTGCATTTCAAACGTTGCGGTTTGAAAAAGTACGGGAAAAAAGTACGGGAAAATGAAATGTTTTATAACGTCATGTACTAGAAAAACAACTAACTGATATTATAAACGTTGCGGTTTGAAAAGGTACGGGAAAAAAGTACAGGAAAATAAAATGTTTTATAACGTCATGTACTAGAAAAGGAAGTAACGTTGCATTTCAAACGTTGTGGTTTGAAAACGTACGGGAAAATGTAATGTTTTATTACGTCATGCACTAGAAAAGTAGGTTGAATAGTGAAATGATATGGAAAATACAGAAGAAAAGTAAGTTGAATAGTGAAAAGACATGGAAATTATGGAAGAAAGGCAAGTTGATTAGTGATAAGATATGGACAATATGGAAGAAAGATAAGTTGAATAATGAAAAGATATGAAAAATATGGAAGAAACCCAAGTTGAATAGTGAAAAATATGGAAAATACAGAAGAAAAGTAAGTTGAATAGTGAAAAAATATGGAAATTATGGAAGAAAAGTAAGTTGAATAGTGAAAAGATATGGAAAAAAGTACGGGAAAATGAAATGTTTTATAACGTCATGTACTAGAAAAACAACTAACTGATATTTCAAACGTTGTATTTCCAACGTTGCGCTTTGAAAAAGTACGGGCAAAAAGTACGGGAAAATGAAATGTTTTATAACGTCATGTACTAGAAAAGAAAGTAACGCTGTATTTCAAACGTTGCGGTTTGAAAAAGTACGGGCAAAAAGTACGGGAAAATGAAATGTTTTATAACGTCATGTACTAGAAAAGCAAGTAACTGATATTTCAAACGTTGCTGTTTGAAAAAGTACGGGAAAATGAAATGTGTTATAACGTCATGTACTAGAAAAGAAAGTAACGTTGCATTTCAAACGTTGCGGTTTGAAAAAGTACGGGAAAAAAGTACGGGAAAATGAAATGTTTTATAACGTCATGTACTAGAAAAACAACTAACTGATATTATAAACGTTGCGGTTTGAAAAGGTACGGGAAAAAAGTACAGGAAAATAAAATGTTTTATAACGTCATGTACTAGAAAAGGAAGTAACGTTGCATTTCAAACGTTGTGGTTTGAAAACGTACGGGAAAATATAATGTTTTATTACGTCATGCACTAGAAAAGTAGGTTGAATAGTGAAATGATATGGAAAATACAGAAGAAAAGTAAGTTGAATAGTGAAAAGACATGGAAATTATGGACGAAAAGTAAGTTGAATACTGAAAAGATTTGGAAAATACAGAAGAAAAGTAAGTTGAATAGTGAAAAAATAGGTAATATGGAAGAAAGCTAAGCTGAATAGTGAAATGATTTGGAAAATATGGAAGAAAAGTAGATTGAATTGTGAAATGATATGGAAAATATGGAAGAAAGGCAAGTTGGATAGTGATAAGATATGGAAAAATATGGAAGAAAGGCAAGTCGAATTGTGAAAAGATATGGACAATATGGAAGAAAGGCAAGTTGATTAGTGATAAGATATGGACAATATGGAAGAAAGATAAGTTGAATAGTGAAAAGATATGAAAAATATGGAAGAAACCCAAGTTGAATAGTGAAAAAATATGGAAAATACAGAAGAAAAGTAAGTTGAAAAGTGAAAAAATATGGAAATTATGGAAGAAAAGTAAGTTGAATAGTGAAAAGATATGGAAAATACAGAAGAAAAGTAAGTTGAATAGTGAAAAGATTTAGAAAATACAGAAGAAAAGTAAGTTGAATAGTGAAAAGATATGGAAAAAAGTACGGGAAAATGAAATGTTTTATAACGTCATGTACTAGAAAAACAACTAACTGATATTTCAAACGTTGTATTTCCAACGTTGCGGTTTGAAAAAGTACGGGCAAAAAGTACGGGAAAATGAAATGTTTTATAACGTCATGTACTAGAAAAGAAAGTAACGCTGTATTTCAAACGTTGCGGTTTGAAAAAGTACGGGCAAAAAGTACGGGAAAATGAAATGTTTTATAACGTCATGTACTAGAAAAGCAAGTAACTGATATTTCAAACGTTGCTGTTTGAAAAAGAAGGGGAAATGAAATGTGTTATAACGTCATGTACTAGAAAAGAAAGTAACGTTGCATTTCAAACGTTGCGGTTTGAAAAAGTACGGGAAAAAAGTACGGGAAAATGAAATGTTTTATAACGTCATGTACTAGAAAAACAACTAACTGATATTATAAACGTTGCGGTTTGAAAAGGTACGGGAAAAAAGTACAGGAAAATAAAATGTTTTATAACGTCATGTACTAGAAAAGGAAGTAACGTTGCATTTCAAACGTTGTGGTTTGAAAACGTACGGGAAAATGTAATGTTTTATTACGTCATGCACTAGAAAAGTAGGTTGAATAGTGAAATGATATGGAAAATACAGAAGAAAAGTAAGTTGAATAGTGAAAAGACATGGAAATTATGGAAGAAAGGCAAGTTGATTAGTGATAAGATATGGACAATATGGAAGAAAGATAAGTTGAATAATGAAAAGATATGAAAAATATGGAAGAAACCCAAGTTGAATAGTGAAAAATATGGAAAATACAGAAGAAAAGTAAGTTGAATAGTGAAAAAATATGGAAATTATGGAAGAAAAGTAAGTTGAATAGTGAAAAGATATGGAAAAAAGTACGGGAAAATGAAATGTTTTATAACGTCATGTACTAGAAAAACAACTAACTGATATTTCAAACGTTGTATTTCCAACGTTGCGCTTTGAAAAAGTACGGGCAAAAAGTACGGGAAAATGAAATGTTTTATAACGTCATGTACTAGAAAAGAAAGTAACGCTGTATTTCAAACGTTGCGGTTTGAAAAAGTACGGGCAAAAAGTACGGGAAAATGAAATGTTTTATAACGTCATGTACTAGAAAAGCAAGTAACTGATATTTCAAACGTTGCTGTTTGAAAAAGTACGGGAAAATGAAATGTGTTATAACGTCATGTACTAGAAAAGAAAGTAACGTTGCATTTCAAACGTTGCGGTTTGAAAAAGTACGGGAAAAAAGTACGGGAAAATGAAATGTTTTATAACGTCATGTACTAGAAAAACAACTAACTGATATTATAAACGTTGCGGTTTGAAAAGGTACGGGAAAAAAGTACAGGAAAATAAAATGTTTTATAACGTCATGTACTAGAAAAGGAAGTAACGTTGCATTTCAAACGTTGTAGTTTGAAAACGTACGGGAAAATGTAATGTTTTATTACGTCATGCACTAGAAAAGTAGGTTGAATAGTGAAATGATATGGAAAATACAGAAGAAAAGTAAGTTGAATAGTGAAAAGACATGGAAATTATGGACGAAAAGTAAGTTGAATACTGAAAAGATTTGGAAAATACAGAAGAAAAGTAAGTTGAATAGTGAAAAAATAGGTAATATGGAAGAAAGCTAAGCTGAATAGTGAAATGATTTGGAAAATATGGAAGAAAAGTAGATTGAATTGTGAAATGATATGGAAAATATGGAAGAAAGGCAAGTTGGATAGTGATAAGATATGGAAAAATATGGAAGAAAGGCAAGTCGAATTGTGAAAAGATATGGACAATATGGAAGAAAGGCAAGTTGATTAGTGATAAGATATGGACAATATGGAAGAAAGATAAGTTGAATAGTGAAAAGATATGAAAAATATGGAAGAAACCCAAGTTGAATAGTGAAAAAATATGGAAAATACAGAAGAAAAGTAAGTTGAAAAGTGAAAAAATATGGAAATTATGGAAGAAAAGTAAGTTGAATAGTGAAAAGATATGGAAAATACAGAAGAAAAGTAAGTTGAATAGTGAAAAGATTTAGAAAATACAGAAGAAAAGTAAGTTGAATAGTGAAAAGATATGGAAAAAAGTACGGGAAAATGAAATGTTTTATAACGTCATGTACTAGAAAAACAACTAACTGATATTTCAAACGTTGTATTTCCAACGTTGCGGTTTGAAAAAGTACGGGCAAAAAGTACGGGAAAATGAAATGTTTTATAACGTCATGTACTAGAAAAGAAAGTAACGCTGTATTTCAAACGTTGCGGTTTGAAAAAGTACGGGCAAAAAGTACGGGAAAATGAAATGTTTTATAACGTCATGTACTAGAAAAGCAAGTAACTGATATTTCAAACGTTGCTGTTTGAAAAAGTACGGGAAAATGAAATGTGTTATAACGTCATGTACTAGAAAAGAAAGTAACGTTGCATTTCAAACGTTGCGGTTTGAAAAAGTACGGGAAAAAAGTACGGGAAAATGAAATGTTTTATAACGTCATGTACTAGAAAAACAACTAACTGATATTATAAACGTTGCGGTTTGAAAAGGTACGGGAAAAAAGTACAGGAAAATAAAATGTTTTATAACGTCATGTACTAGAAAAGGAAGTAACGTTGCATTTCAAACGTTGTGGTTTGAAAACGTACGGGAAAATGTAATGTTTTATTACGGCATGCACTAGAAAAGTAGGTTGAATAGTGAAATGATATGGAAAATACAGAAGAAAA
This sequence comes from Bathymodiolus brooksi, assembly GCA_963680875.1. Taxonomy (NCBI): domain Eukaryota; kingdom Metazoa; phylum Mollusca; class Bivalvia; order Mytilida; family Modiolidae; genus Bathymodiolus; species Bathymodiolus brooksi. The sequence continues at coordinate 92,069,484 of OY804577.1, forward strand.
GTAAGTTGAATAGTGAAAAGACATGGAAATTATGGACGAAAAGTAAGTTGAATACTGAAAAGATTTGGAAAATACAGAAGAAAAGTAAGTTGAATAGTGAAAAAATAGGTAATATGGAAGAAAGCCAAGCTGAATAGTGAAATGATTTGGAAAATATGGAAGAAAAGTAGATTGAATTGTGAAATGATATGGAAAATATGGAAGAAAGGCAAGTTGGATAGTGATAAGATATGGAAAAATATGGAAGAAAGGCAAGTCGAATTGTGAAAAGATATGGACAATATGGAAGAAAGGCAAGTTGATTAGTGATAAGATATGGACAATATGGAAGAAAGATAAGTTGAATAGTGAAAAGATATGAAAAATATGGAAGAAACCCAAGTTGAATAGTGAAAAAATATGGAAAATACAGAAGAAAAGTAAGTTGAATAGTGAAAAAATATGGAAATTATGGAAGAAAAGTAAGTTGAATAGTGAAAAGATATGGAAAATACAGAAGAAAAGTAAGTTGAATAGTGAAAAGATTTAGAAAATACAGAAGAAAAGTAAGTTGAATAGTGAAAAGATATGGAAAAAAGTACGGGAAAATGAAATGTTTTATAACGTCATGTACTAGAAAAACAACTAACTGATATTTCAAACGTTGTATTTCCAACGTTGCGGTTTGAAAAAGTACGGGCAAAAAGTACGGGAAAATGAAATGTTTTATAACGTCATGTACTAGAAAAGAAAGTAACGCTGTATTTCAAACGTTGCGGTTTGAAAAAGTACGGGCAAAAAGTACGGGAAAATGAAATGTTTTATAACGTCATGTACTAGAAAAGCAAGTAACTGATATTTCAAACGTTGCTGTTTGAAAAAGTACGGGAAAATGAAATGTGTTATAACGTCATGTACTAGAAAAGAAAGTAACGTTGCATTTCAAACGTTGCGGTTTGAAAAAATACGGGAAAAAAGTACGGGAAAATGAAATGTTTTATAACGTCATGTACTAGAAAAACAACTAACTGATATTATAAACGTTGCGGTTTGAAAAGGTACGGGAAAAAAGTACAGGAAAATAAAATGTTTTATAACGTCATGTACTAGAAAAGGAAGTAACGTTGCATTTCAAACGTTGTGGTTTGAAAACGTACGGGAAAATGTAATGTTTTATTACGTCATGCACTAGAAAAGTAGGTTGAATAGTGAAATGATATGGAAAATACAGAAGAAAAGTAAGTTGAATAGTGAAAAGACATGGAAATTATGGACGAAAAGTAAGTTGAATACTGAAAAGATTTGGAAAATACAGAAGAAAAGTAAGTTGAATAGTGAAAAAATAGGTAATATGGAAGAAAGCCAAGCTGAATAGTGAAACGATTTGGAAAATATGGAAGAAAAGTAGATTGAATTGTGAAATGATATGGAAAATATGGAAGAAAGGCAAGTTGGATAGTGATAAGATATGGAAAAATATGGAAGAAAGGCAAGTCGAATTGTGAAAAGATATGGACAATATGGAAGAAAGATAAGTTGAATAGTGAAAAGATATAAAAAATATGGAAGAAACCCAAGTTGAATAGTGAAAAGATATGGAAAATACAGAAGAAAAGTAAGTTGAATAGTGAAAAGATATGGAAATTATGGAAAAAAAGTAAGTTGAATATGGAAATTGAACCAATGAGATGACATAATCTAGTATTCAGAGCAGCAGTAGCAGCCATACTCACTTAACTTAGAGTAGCAGCAGTCGCCGCCACAGCAACAGCAGCAGCCATACACATTTATCCCAGAGCAGCAGCAGGAGCAGCAGCAGCGTTGAAATTCCACCCAAAACAGTTACAAACAAAAACAAAACGACACATTATGAAAATATCACACATTAACGTAAACATCTATGACAAAACCGCAACAAGTCAACAAAATAGTGATTAACATGTTGAATAAACACGAAAATTAGAGGAAGGAATCAAGAAACGTCAAGATCTCTGAAAATATAACAAAAATGGAATGAGGACGTGATAGACTACTTGGAGTACATATCCGTAGGTGAAAACCATTATTGAAGGCGCTAATAAAATGGCGGGAAAGGGGCAGATAATGATAAGGGCGAGAAAATGATAGACGCAGACGTCACAGAGAACATCCCAAAGGCACTTCCGATCAGGCATGCGAGCAGCTCACCCAAGGGAACCCCGAAGGGGGCCACGTGACCTTTGGTCACTACGAGGTGACGTTTCATATCGTCACTTCCGGTCAAAATGTCCCATTAGGGTGGATATTGCGCAACTTCCGCTTGCACATGCGCACACCCAAGGGAAACCCGAAGGGGTCACTTCCGGTAGCCATGTTACTTGTACTACAATGTGTACTAGTCTACTATAAGAAGAGAAAAAGCGCGGGAAAATCCGGGCATGCGCAGAGCATACTTCCGTGACGTCACTTCCGGTCCTATGATTTCCGGTTACGTGACGTCAATTCCGGTAGCTCCACCAACTCAAATGTGGCTTTGTCCGTCCCCATATACTACTCAGATTGTACTACGGAAATCATAACCATGGACCATATTGGGTGACATGTTTGGAGATGGTCAGGCTCTCTACACGTTAAGGATCTTTTTAGATCTAGTTCTAACTACCAACGAAAATCTCGTACATAAAGTCAATGTTATGAATGGAATGAGTGACCATCAAATGATAATAACAACTATAAATGCAAGACCGAAGATTATCAGGAACAAGCCAAGAAAAGTTTATCTTTACAAGAAAGGAAACCTAGATGCTGCTAAGGAATATCTAGACAGTAAACTAGAAAGTTTCAAGGAAAAATATAAAGAAATGAACATCGAAGTATATTGGACCACTTTTAAATCACACCTTTTCAATGCAATGGACCAATACATACCATCAAAAACCCTAATATCAAGATGGAATATACAGGTACCATGGATAAACCAAAACATCAAGAAAATGATACGTAAGAAGGAAAGACTATACAAAGCTGCCAAAAGGTACCAAACAGAAGATCACTGGAAAAAGTTCAAACAATATAGAGCACAAGTAAAGGCTGAAATTGACAAAGCACATCGAAAGTTCATCTTCGATATGTTAGAGGTAAATGGAACAACGTCAAACAACACAGCAACTAACCAACAAGATAACTATCGAATAGGGAAAAAATATTGGAAGTACGTAAAATAAAGAAAGAGAGAAACAGTAGGGGTATCAACACTGAATGTAAATGGAGAAACGATTGAAAACAGTAAAGGAACAGCAGAAGCATTGAATGAACAATTTAAATCAGTATTCACGAAAGAAGATCTTGACAACTTCCCACAAATTGACGACAGTGGAACACCAGATATACCCAACCTGAATATATCGACAGAAGGCCTTATAAAACTACTAAAAGCTGTCAATCCCAACAAAACTAATGGCCCTGACAATATATCATGCAGGATATTAAAGGAAGCCGCAGAATCAATATCACCATATCTGCAATTAATCTTCATAAAATCCATCGAAGAGCATAATGTACCAAAGGATTGGCTAGTTGCAAATGTCACCACAATATTTAAGAAAGGCGATAAAAGCCAACCTGTAAATTACCGCCCAGTATCATTGACATCAGTACCTTGCAAGATCGTGGAACATGTCATATTTAAACATATAATGAACCATCTTGACAAGCATAACATACTTGTGGACTTCCAACATGGCTTTAGAAACAAACGATCATGTGAGTCACAGCTAGTCATTACAACTGAAGACATAGCAAGAAATCTTGACAACAACCAACAAGTCGATATGCTCGTCTTGGATTTTAGTAAAGTCTTTGACACGGTACCACACAAGCGTCTACTGAAAAAGCTAGAATCATATGGCATAAATGGGAACATTCTATCATGGCTTGAAGCATGGTTCACGCAACGAGAACAACAAGTGACCATAGAAGGAGACAAATCTAGTACAGCCAAAGTAACATCTGGTGTACCACAGGAAACGGTACTAGGGCCTTTGATGTTCCTTTTATATATCAACAATATAGGCAATGACATCACATCCAAAATTCGCCTATTTGCAGATGATAGCCTACTATACTTAGCAATATCCACCAAAGACGATTGCAAACGGCAACAACAAGATCTTGACAGAACGGTTAATTGGACTAAAACATGGCAGATGATTTTCAACCCTCTGAAATGCTATGTTCTAAAGATTACAAAAAAGAAGAAAACAGTATACTTCGACTATAACATCAATGGACAAACCTTAGAAACAGTAGCATCAAATCCATACCTAGGAGCTGAACTCACGAACACCATGTCTTGGGACAAACAAGTTCAGAAAGCTGTAGCGAAAGGAAATAAAGCACTAGGCTTCATACGTAGAAATGTAGGATCATGTCCAGATGAGGTAAAGAAACAAGCATACCTTGCGCTTGTCCGACCTCACCTTGAGTATGTCAGCAGCACTTGGGACCCTCATCTCCAAAAACATATTCAACAGATTGACATGGTCCAACGCCGAGCAGCACGCTTCGTCAAAAGCAACTACTCAAGAGACCCTGGTACAGTGACAACATTACTCGAACAACTGGAATTACCACCACTTTCAACAAGGAGAAAAATAGCCCGTATCACACTTTTACATAAAGCCATCCATGAAAAAGTAGCGATACCAATACCATCCTACATCATTAAACCAACGAGAACTTCGAGATTCCATCATCCGAAGAGATACATACAAATTAGACCGAAAACAGATGTTTACAAATACAGTTTCTTCCCACGTACCATCAGGGATTGGAACCAACTATCAGATGAACTGTTAGACATAGAGAGCAGTGAGGAATTTAAGAGCAGACTCACTAAGCTCTACTACGGTGGCTGAACAACATGAACAAAAGATGATGATTTTATCCTGATTTTAATCACTTGTAAATACACACACTGGGGCTTTACTGTATATACTAATAATTTTGTCATGTTGGAGGACGTCACAAATACTTGAGTGATGGGTCAACGACCTTTTTCAAGTCAACACCATAGATAGATAGATATATAGCTTTCGAAAACTGAGAGTAAACTGTACATTGCAGTCCGCTACAAAAGACTAAATTTTCTCACCCCTTGGATAAAGTAGTCCGGTAATTTAGGTGAAAAAGATTTTTCTATCTTACCCCGGCTCCTGGTTAAGAACAAGCTACACGCGCATCTTATGCAAAAATGAAAACAGAAAGAAAGAGATGTCACAAATATTGTCAACCACTACTGATGATAACTCTGTCACACAAAATTTGAAAAATAATGGTACTTTTGTTGGACAAACGAATTCTGAACCTACCTTACAGCACACTTCCACGTAGCTGCGGAACGCATATTCCAAATTCAAATCCCTCGGATATATTCCACGCCATGCTTTACGGCTCGACAATAAATGGTGGCACATTCAATGTAAACATAAACTTCGTGTCATCATCTTCACCAAAGCGCGCCAGACAAAGTTGAAAGTGAAGCTAACTTTTACGTCATCAATTGACATTCAGATATTATTTATTTGACCCAGTTATGTGTTTTACTGTTTTTTCTTCTTTGTAATTATATAACATGTTTCATTGTTTTACATTATGAGTAATATGTTACTTTTTTTTTATTGTAAATCTATCACAAGTTTGCTAACTTTATTATTTTGAAACCCTTTAAAGCTGTAAAATGAAAATCTTGTTTTATTTTATATTACGTAGCATTTTGGTCCTGTGATACGGTTCGCAAATTAATACGCCAAACTACACATATCCAGAAATTGATGGTACTTTCCTCATAAATATTCATCATATTTAAATTATATTTTGATCACGTGACTGCAGTTTCAAGCTTGATGGATCGTTTATTAGATTTGTCAAAAAATAGCCTACAGTACGGAAATTCAATGTGTCCGTCAATGATTCCAAAATTAAAAGTTATTGTTTATTTCCGCAAAGTTTTTCTTCTGTCAAAATTCAAATATTTTTGTTTTGTAACGATTTTAGACATGTCTTTGATATCGCGATCATGCAAAAATGATCATTTTATATTTAATGTGGGAACCCCGAGTTTAGAAGCTAGAAATATAAGATTAGTCAATATAATTACATATATTATTGAGGAATCTAAATTAATTTCAGAAAATATGTCGCCAAATGTCATTCATTGTTAAATTTTGTGTAACACGCCACCAGTTTCATGTATTTCAGACATTTTTACATAGACTCTTAAGGCCAAAAAAGGGTTCGTGGCCTCGGATTTTCATTTAGTCCAGGAACCTCGAATATTTAATTGCTTTCATTAATTTTTATTTCATTTAATTCAGCTTGATTCAATGTATCATTTTCAAGTTCAGAAAATGGCACACATGCAATTATGAATGATACCCAGGGGCGGATCCAGAGACTCTGTTGACGGGGGGGGGGGGGGGGGGGGGGCTCAGTTATGGAGCAATATTTTCAATAATTGATGGAACCATCTGTAGTCCCAAAGCGGTTCTGGCATGTAGGTCGGTAAACCTTGTTTTCATTTCATTTAGCGTACAGTAGAGAAAATGTAGTTATTGACTTCCTAAAGTAGTCTTCCGGACTCTCTGCTTCAACAATATCTCTCATTATTTGTCTTACGCCAAATAATCATATTTTTTCCAATTTTAGGGGGGGGGGGGGGGGGCGCGCGAAATTTTTGGGGTATTTCGTGTGAAAAATCACGATTTTACGCCAAAAAATCATATTTTTTCCAATTTTAGGGGGGGCGCCCCCCCCCCCCCCCCCCTGGATCCGCCCCTGGGTTGAATTGTTCAACATTTGCTCTGCAGTCTAGTGGGCTCTGAATTAAATTTACGCTATTTAAGGCTCTGCCTATGTCAAGTGATCTCTCTTGTAGTGATCTTGTAGAGGACCTTTGTAAGTTGGAATAACTTGTGTCCGATCCAAATGTTATATAGTTAACAATAAAATAAATTTAATCTAAATCTAGTGATCTTATGAGCCCTTTCTTAAAAGCCAGGCACATTTGAACAATAACAATGGTTACGACAAAATCAAAGTTGCTAATGGAATTCAACAAAGAAGATACATCAGTTTCTTCTGGTCTGGTGTATGTGTGTTTCGGCAGTTTTGTAAAGTGCTCAAGGGTTTGAGCAATAGCAGGGAAAAATATAATTTAAGTCTATTTTATTTCTAATTAATTTTAATTATTCTATATGTATTTATATTTTCATTTAGAGTTTAACATATGCTGTATTGACTATTCATATATTTTCAAAACGGAAACTAGTGTATTTTTTTTTGTAATACAGCAACATTTGCCTTTATTTTTTTTGTAAGAATAAATGATATTTAAAAAAGATTTTCCTTGAAAGAGCCTCAATTTACAGGTGTTGGTGGATATACCTATATGAAATTGTGACACTGGACATGTTTATATAACGGTTTAAGACAATACCTGATTAATTGGGTATTTTGACAATACATTCATAAAAACTTGAAAATTTGAATTAGCATAATAACGTATAATTACCTCTTTGAAGATTAATTCAATACAAAGAAATTAATTTGTATTTTCTTTTACTTTCATCACACAGATCGAAACCATTCGATTAAAAGCCATATCGTGACGTTAACTAGCCTTGAAAAGCGTATGTTAATATTAATGTGCTTGACTTATTCGACGGGGGGGGGGGGGGGCTACCCCCCCCCCCCCCTTGAATCCGCCACTGTAATATAGTATAGAAACAGATACAAAATCATTATCTCTAACACGTGACCACTCACTACCTTTCCAGTGGTGGTCAAAAGTCGAACAAACGTTGATCAATCACTCCCTCATTTCTTTACTTTTTATGTTTTTGAACTTGTAATGGTCCGTGATCTTCCGTTAAGCAATAATCAATAAATCTAGTAAAAAGTCTTTCAAATCTATCAATATTATAATATCATCCAGTTTCAACATTCAAATTACATGAAGATACTATGAAATAGCAGGTGGGCCAAGATTGTTACGGTGCGATTTTGTAATGGACCGAGTTTGTTATGTCACCGTGTGTCTCCAAAACTTCTTTTTTTTTGTATAGTCTTAATGTTTTCAAATTACATTTAATTATTACAAATCATATGTGTATTTTATGTTCTTTAATTTGTAAATGATTATTCTGCTCAGTACTGGGCTCCATAATTGGAAAATAAAATGTCTTATCTTTGTTATCCAGTAATGAACCCCTAAATTGACGTTTCCTTCCCCATTGTTTTTATGACCCGAGCTGTAAAATCTAAAGATGCACATTGCAGTAGTTACTTTGTTACTTTGTTACTTTGTTGTTCTGTCCTCTTCACCAATCTGGTAAGGACCTCAGTCTTCTTTTAAAGCTGTCCAAGGTAGGTGCGCTGACAACAGCAGATGGCAAGTCATTCCAATAGTTAACCACTCTATTTGAGAAGAAGTTTTTTCTGACATCCGTTCTGGCGAAATGTTTAGTAAGTTTAAAGTTATGTCCTCGTGTTATAGATGTGTTGAGTTTAAATAAATTGTCAGTGTTAGTTTTATAACTATGATGAAGGTATTTATAAACTTCACACATATCTTGTCTACGCCTACGAAGTTCCAGTGGTTCAATATGAAAAGGGTGGTTTGAAATTCTAGTACACCTACGCTGAACTTTATCTAAAGCTTCTATATCTTTAACTAAATATGGTGACCAAACTGTTGATCCGTATTCTAAAATTGGACGTAAGATTGATTTGTATAATATAGATACTTTCTCAGATGTAAGATTAGTAAAACATCTTCTAATAAGACCAATACGTTGATTTGCTTTCTTAACTATATGAGAAATATGACAATCCGGGTGTAAGTTATTAGAAATGATAACTCCTAAATCTCGTTGGTTATCCTCTTCTATTAAAGGTATTCCATTCAAGTAGTATATAAATTCGAAACATTTACGTATTCGAAGTACTATGCATTTTGTTTCATTGAAACGCAACAACCATATTTTAGACCAAGCTGATAAAGTGTTCAAATCTTCCTGTATCTCTTGACAATCATCAGGATCAATAATTTCACGATAAAGCTTTGTATCATCGGCAAAGAGTTTTGCTGTAGAGTTGACACAGTCTGGTAAATCGTTTACATACAATAAAAAGAGTATAGGGCCCAAGATTGAGCCTTGTGGAACGCCGCTAGTAACATTCATCCAACTAGAAGATCCACCTGGTAAAACTACTTTTTGGCTGCGGTTATTAAGAAAGGATACAATCCATCTTAAAACATTACCACGAATCCCACCATTTCTAAGTTTCAATTTTAATCTGTTATGCGGCACTGTGTCGAAAGCCTTGGCAAAATCTAAGTAAATGGCATCTGTACCTAATTTATTGTCAAAAGAATCAGTCCAATCGTTCAGACATTCAATAAGTTGCGTAATACATGAGCACATTCTTTGAAATCCATGTTGATGGCAAGATATAATACGATTTCTAGTAATATGAGTAATAATAGCATCTTGAATAAGTCTTTCAAATAATTTCACAATCTGACTGGTTAATGAAACGGGTCTATAGTTAGTAGCAATAGATCGAGAGCCTTTCTTAAATAAAGGAGTCACATTAGCATCACGCCAATCTTGTGGTACATGACCAGATCTAATAGAGAGGTAAAACATGTAGGTGAACAAAGTCTTTGTAAAATAAAATGGCGAAATATTTACAAGGGAATAAAATATTCATATGATTCTAATTTTCACTAAATTCGCCCTAACTACACATTCGTCCACAGGCGTTTGTGTAGAGTCAAAAATATGCACGCTATGTATCGTCACGGTATGTGTTTTCGTGTCTTTCGAGTTGATCCGGCCTGAAAACTATTCGGCCTTATGAAAATCCGGCCTTAAACAAATGCGGCCTTAGTTGATTCGGCCTTAGTTGATACGGCCTTGGTTAATTAATGCGGCCTCAGTTAAGAATGATGTGTATCTATGGATATATATGAATAAAACGACACATTGTGATGATTTGAGTAAATAATTAAGTGATGGTCCTACTATTACATAGTCTGTGTTGCCACTGGAAACAACTCACACTCTAAAGCATGCTGCTTTGGACGGACGTTCTGCTCACACACAATACAAGGAAACGACATAGCTGATAGTTTTGAAAATAGTAGGACCATCACCAAAATGTGCATATATTAGTGCGGTTTCATCAAAAGAATTGGAGTACTTTTTGAGTAATTTATAGTATGGCTTCCTTTTACTTTTTGGTAACCTTTATAATCATACTGCCAGTGCAATTATACGACTATTAAACAAATGATAATTAATTGCAAGAGAATATCTAAGGAATTTCGCTTGTTGACAGCTTGGTATATCAACCTGAATTGTTTTTCTAATCATCAACTTCAATGGAAATGATTTCCGTCATTATTACCAAAAATTACTAATTAAAAAATTGTTAAAATAATAACGATTTATTATGGCTTTTCATATTGAGTTACGAGTAAATCTTGTGAAAACACTACAAGTTCCAATATTTTATTCATCATATCCATGAATATTTAAATAATATTTTAAATTTAAATAGAACTTTTATTTTTTTAATTATTCTTTTCCATTTGATATAAGGCCGGATTTGCCGTAGGCCGCATAGATATATGATAAGGCCGGATTTGCGTAAGGCCGAATCAACTACGGCCGAATCTGTCATAAGGCCGAAACAACTTGTAAGGGTTTTCATGTGTCATCTGTTTTCGTTTTATCCATTTTATTTTGATTTCCACAGCGCACGCATTATTTTTGACGTGTCTTCCGGTTTATATTTATGGAACATAAACAAGACTACAGCGTGACATCTGTAAAAGATGTTAAAGTTTGCTTTTAAAGACGTAAGTACCAAGAACAGTGTCGGTGAACCTACATACTGAACCATACTTTTTGTAATGCTAAAAATTTACTTCCTTTATAAAGTAGCTGGAAAAAAATCCAGAAGGGCTATATAAAATTTAACTATGTCATCTGCCTCTCAGACACCGGCTCTTCCTGTCATGTAACTGTCATGGGGTCACTGATCGTACTTGTAAACAAAAGAGCTGACTGAAATGTGCCTGTTTCTTATATAAAATACATGTCACTTTGCAGTGCATTGTGGTTTCAGCACTAAAGAAAACATCAAAAGTAAACACAATTTTGAAAGTGGTAATTTTCAAACATTCTGTTATTTTATTTAGATGTAGTATGATTTGGTAGATGGCCAGAACCATGAAATTTTAAAACCAACCATTTCCGTATTATATATTCGTTTCCATCCTGTATATCGGCCTTGTTTTTACTTCACACGAAAACAGATGACGCCATTTTACTGACAACAAAAGTTGCCAGATAATCGAGAGTATATTAAAATACAAGAATGGCTTTAAAAACAATCTTATGTACAAAGAAATATTTAACTAGCCATTCTTTGAAAATTCCAATCGTCATATGAATGAAGGGTTAACACTGTTAATCACTATATCTGAAAATCGATGATAGCACGAAAACCGATAACACGATGCTACCTAAAATACCACAAGGCCGGACTCACTACTGCTACCCCTGTCACTTCAACCACTATTTCCCCTGTCAAAATGTCGATAGCACGCAAATCGCTTACTAATTTGCGTAGTAAAATGATTTTTCTTCAAGGAAAACCCGTTTTTTTATATCTTCCTACCATCTACACCCCCATGCTGCAAGATAATCCTCTGATTTTGTTTAAAATGGACACCTATGTGGCTGCAAAAGGGAAAGTAGGTCACGTGACATCTTTTGCCTTACGGTCTTCTCGGGTTAGAAACATCTCCTGAAAGTGGACAGTGTATTTATCAGTTTTATGTTTAAAAGTGTCAATGTATCAATTTTGCAGAAAACAATTAACAAAACTAGCAAATCTCCTCATGCATTCGCAATGTGCTCTATCAGAACCGATCTCCTCAAGCAGGAAAACGAGAAAATTGACAGTTTGTAGATTTATCTAGACTTCAATTTACTTCTGACGAATCAGAATTTATCTCCGATTACATTTAGACTCCCATGATGAAAAAATATTGAAAATTTAACTTGCATCTTTGTCAAGAACAAATTAGAAATGTAAGAGTGTCACAATTTTCGTCAAGCTTTTCGTGGGACGATTGATTTTGCGAGAGCTACACTTCATATACAACAATAAACAATACATGTTTCTAATCGTGAAAGCATTCGCCACAGCATAGCATTCTCTGATTTTGCAATATTCGAGCAGTAAAAAAGCAAATTTCAATTTTTGACATGTACATACCTTGCGAAGCGTCTTCGTGAACTCTCCTCCACCAAAACCGGAAGTTATCCTCATGAATTTCTTTGCAGAACCAACTGTTCTGCTTGTGCCGATTACCAGCCGTGACAGTACTATGATTATCTCCCTTTATTTAAATTCCTTAAAAAGCATTTTCCCCAATGATTATTGTTAATTCAACTTTTTGCATTTAATTGTTATATTTTGAAATTGTTATCAATATTAAACAATAATTTTTTTTTTATGTTCATATTTATATGAATATTATAGTTGCAATTATTTAAATTAAATTACCTACATTGAAGAACTTTCGATTTATTTATATAATCAACGCCCACTTTCTTATCAATATATTGCCGAATTTCCTTCGATATTTTCCGTATATTACAATTATACTTCGGTATTTTCCGATTTATTTCGATCGATTCTAAATTTGCATAGACACTTCAAATACGTCAAAAAATTATCAAATGAAAAGTTTCTCGATATACGAGAACTAGACGAGAATTTCCTTACTTATTATAAAATCCCGAGATACATCGAATGGTAAAATCGGCCATTTTCTAGCATCATTATTTGCTGATTCCATCCCCTTTCCCTATGACATCCCCTGTCGACACATTACCATGTTGCCGGAACTGTAAACAAAATTCTAAATAGAAACGGATTCGGTGAAGGAAACGATACAAATCGGGGACGTCGTGTTTTTTTATTTTATTAATTTTTTGGGGGCTTTTCACTCGAAAAGATCATCTTACGCATCACAATATATTCAAATATAATTATTTTCATGATAGTTACCAATAATATTTACCAAAAACAGATAAAATATCACGTATTCAATGCAGTTACGAATTCCGAGTTGACCAAACTTGTTCCGGTATTTACAATACGACCTGCGCTTCCGACTTCCGTTAAAAAAGTAAACACATCATTCAAAAATGTTTGGCGGACATGGGGACCGACATTATTGGCGGACCTCATGATTTTCTGCCCACTAGGTCCGATAGGTCCGAGGAATTTCAAAAACTCTGAGATAAACGTCAAGAAACGTCAAGATACTGTGATCCACGTAAATATACTATCAATGCATAAACACGTGTTTATGCATTGATAGTATATTTACATGGATAGTGACAAGGCCCTGTGCTTGACCCGAGCACTAAATAGTAAATAAATATAGTATAACTAATTGTAGATTTTGTTCCGCCACTCGTTTAATCCTTATGCGTACTTCGGTCACTCATGGTCTTATTTTGATATTCAAAATGTATGATTTAGTTATACTGTTTATTATATAGACTTTCAAAATTTCTGATATATTATTTTTGTTATTTGTATATTTCATTCCACGCATGTGAATCTACGAGCAATGATACTAAGGGGTTCAGCTGGAAGGGTCTGCCATCTTGAAAATGTGAAATTCTACATGTGATATTTACAACAATACACAAAAATAATTAAAATGCTTGCCTTGAAAACTTATTTTAGTTAAATTTGATCAAAATTGAAGCGTACACGAAGCCAAATAACGTATAATCTTTACGTTTCACACTGGAAGTTTTCATATGACGTCATGTTGGTTATGTGCCAAAGTCGTCAATGACTTTTTGCGGAATTTTTTCAGATTACAATCGTATGTGTATTCACTGTAACACAACAAGGGACGTAACCACCACACTTATAGTTATGTAAAAGTAGTTACGGCGGGAAAAAACTGATATTTTCACATGTGAAAATACCGGAATTTATTTCACGGATAAATCCCCATAATTCACACCTATCTATATAATAAGTCCCACTTATTTATTTTTACACCTATGAGTTCCCATTAAAACCACTTATCTTCATAAATTACATGCACACATATCTTATTCAATATTCTTGATTTTTTCACAATAGAGAGCAGAATTAATTAGTGATTTCCCCCCACATTTTCATATAATTTTATGAACTTTTATTTGTAAAGATTTATGATTTAAACACAAATGTTGTTTTTTTTTACTTCATAATATATATTTAATGAACAAAAATCAAACTTTGTGTTTAATTCATATTTTAAGGAAAAGAATAAATACAGTTATATGAAAATTATAACAATAATAAACTATATTAAATTTTCTTTTATATAAATTTAATGCTGAAAATTTCATGAAAATTGAGCAAGACGTGTATTACATGATGTAAGAAATGACCTGATAATTTTTTCCTCTCATAAAATCATATTTTTCATATAATATATATACCGATAATGGTGAAATATTTTAGTGCTGAAAGACTTTTGACAGATAACTGCCATGAAATCACAGACTATTCTGGACCAATGCACAAATTCATTGTCATTCTGGATTAAACAGCTATTGTTTGGAAATGTTGTGCTAAAAAACTTACCATAACAGATCGTGAGTATCTTGGTTTTACTTTCTACTTTGTCTTTAACTACATGTAAAATGTGTCAAAAAACACAACCCCAAAATTAAATCATGACTTGATTATTTTCAAACATGGTTTCCCATGTGAGTCTAGTCTCCAGTCTTCACCATCTTTTGATCCTATTGAAACTAATTAGTATTTTTTTTTTACTTATAATAAAAATCTATTTAAAATGGGTTTCTCGAGTAGAACAAGTCTAATTTTCATTGCGGCATTTAAGAAGTGCTTCCATAATTATATAAGTAAAAAGGGCCAACAGTATGACATTCACTTCATTCAGTCATCCATCCATCCTCGGAGACAGCTGACAATAGCTCATGTTTGCTTTGACAAATTTTACAAAATTTGTACACTGCCTCTCGATTGATGACAGTACAGTATCTTTTGATTTTGACAATTTTTGCAGTTGCAGAGTTATAATTATGGTACTTTCTCCACACAAAAAAATAGCTAAGCTTTTTTGCTTATATATCTTTATTTCTCAATATGTCACAAATTGCACATGTCAGATTCAAGCTTATGTACATGTATATGCACACCTGACGGTGTATGGGTTCTGAATCCTGGTGGTTCCAAGTTTGGCATAGGTGTGCAATAAAATAAAAAATTACTGCACATGTGTTTGGCATGAAGTATCCTTGCAGTTTTGTTTAATGAAGATTCAATCTTTTATAAATGGATGCTTCAGGATCTTTGGTGTTCAATCCCATTATATTTAAAACATTAATGTATTGTCTTTTTTTCTATTTTCAGATGTGTTACAATAGTTTGACAATTTAACCATTGATTCAAACTCTTTGCATACAGTACAGTCGCTAAAAAGAAAAGATGGGAAAATGGTGAACAAAAAGTGAAAATGATGCAAAGAGGAAATCTTATAAATGTAAACTATGTATAGAAGTTTGTAGTCAAAGATATAAATTGATGAAACACATGAGAACTGAACATACTGATGACAAACCTTATGAATGTGACAAGTGTAGTGAAAAATTTGGCAATAATGATGACTTAAAGATACACATGAGAACACCAATGTGATAAGTGTGGGGAAAAGTTTAGATGTCCAATCACTTTAAATAGACACATGGCAACTCATTTACAGGGAATTTCCAGTGAAAATGAAAAGGAATCTGTTTTGCACAATGAAACTAGTGAGATAAGTTACATTTGTGATCAGTGTGGAGAAGTCTTTAATAGCTCGGTTACCTTAAAGGATCATGTGGAAAATCATGCAGAGGAACTCACAGAGACTCATATACATGTAGAGGGGCCTGTGGAACCTCATGCGAAGCAGAGTTCTAAAGAAAATGATACTAATAGAAATTTTGATCCAGATATTGAAATAAGTAATGTTGACAAGATTGAGAAGAAGCAAATTGTAAAGAAATCGGTTTTTTGTGACCAATGTGGTCAGTCTTATACTCAGAGTCATAGATTTAATTCTCACATGAGATCCCACAGTAAGGATGTTGACGAGAAACAATTTATTTGTGATCAGTGTGAGGAGGGGTATTTATGTAAAAAGCAGTTAAATATACATATGAGAAAACATACTACCAAGAAACCTAATTATAAATGTGACAAGTGTGATAAACAAATTTTGTCAAAAGTCTTTTTAGAAAGACACATGGAAAATCATACTGCAGAAAAACAGTACGAGTGTGAACATTGTGGAAAAGGCTTTGATTTTCTACTACATTTGAATGCACACAAGTATAAACATAAACAACAACAGGATAAAAAATCTACTGGGAGTGACAAAGGAGTAAACTCATTACCAGTATGTGAATTGTGTGATAAAGTGTTCAAAGACTATAGTACATTAAAACGACACAAAAGAATTCATACTGGAGAAAAACCCTTTAAATGCTCTGATTGTGGTAAAGCTTATAGCCAGCTCTATCACTTAAACGATCATATAAGAACCCATACAGGAGAGCGACCATATAAATGTGATCAATGTGAGAAAGCATTTACTCGTATGGACATATTTACAAAACACAAGCTCACTCATAATGCCAAAAAGATGAATCATATGTGTGATCTTTGTGGCAAAGGGTTCAGTAATGCCATGTATTTGAGTGCACACATGAGGAGGCATGGTGATGATAAACCTTTTAAATGTGATGAATGTGGGAAATGTTTTGTTGTCAATCATGAGTTAAAGAGACACATGAGAACTCATAGTGATGGAAAACCCTATACCTGTGAACAGTGTGGTACAGGTTTTCTTCAGATTAGTGCCTTAAATTTACATGTGAGAAGTTTTCATGGAGACAAATGCCATGCATGTGAACATTGTGATAAGGCTTTTAGTCATATGTATCAGTTAGAGATACACATGAGAACTCACACTGGTGAGAACCCTTATCACTGCTTAGAGTGTGGGAAATTATTTAGATTTAAGAGTTCCTTAAAGAAACACACTAAAAAAAAGCACAGTGGCACTGAGCCAATTAAATGCAATGATTGTGAAGCATGCTTTGATAAGAAAAGTGAACTTAAGAGACATGTCACACAAACTCATTCTACCAACAGTTTTATATGTGTTCATTGTGATAAACATTTTTGTAAGAAATCAAATTTGGAGATGCACATGAAATTTCATCATGTTCATTCTGTAGAAACTGATAGTAATTCAGCCGATAAAAGATTTTCAAAAGAAGATCCCATCCAAGAACACACACAAGATCATGATTCAAAGAAAACATATCAATGTGGCTTCTGTGATGAAGAATTTAGTCACATGGCTGGCTTAAATAATCACACAAGAACTCATACACAAGACGACTGTCACGTACAAGACAATACCTCCCCTCCAGATGTGTTAGAAAGTTGTGTAGTTGATCTTCCAACTAATGATCTGGAATTCTTGATACTCAATTGTTTAGATGACATCCCCCCTGGTGAATGGGAAATTGTACTGACATCCTGAATTTATACCGTTTTTACATTGCTGCATTGTAGTTATACATTTATTCATCAAGATATTACATCAATGCCAGAAATTAAATTATGGACCACTTTTGAAGGAGTTATTGCCCTTTTTGACCTAGAATGTTTCATCAAAATTTATACACACAACTCCACCTACATTTTATATTGTGACAGCTGTTTGATTGAATAAATGTTCTTTATACTCATTAACTATGCATAGTTACAGAGAAGATAAATACAACATATACACAAATTATAATTAAAGTACATGTGAAGAAACAAAATATTTTTCCCAACCAGGGGGAGAGACTTTGCCAGTTTATTTATTATTTTGATAAATTTACCCAATTTTTCAAATACAACAATGTTATGAGATAAAAAACAATTGATTAAATTTAAGAATATTTGCATTGGATTGGATCATTTCTGAAGGAGTTAAGGCTTTTCGAGCACAACTTTTGTACTCGTACTTGAAAAACAACCATTTACAATGTAATCTGTATCCAATATGGCAATAAATACAGTGTAAGTCTGATTGGACAGTTTGGGAGTACTAGTATGAAAATCATACTCAAAAAAGTTTTATGACCAGGTTATCATCTGATTTAAGTTTGGGTTTATGGTGTTTAATGCCACTTTCAACAATATTTCAATTATATCATGGTGGTCAGTTTTATTGATGGAGGATACTGGAGTACCCAGAGAAAACCACCAACCTGTCGCAAGTCACTGACAAACTTTATCTCATAATGTTGCATTGAGTACACCTCGCCATTAACAGGGTTCGAATTCACAACTTTAGTGGTGATAGGCACTGATTGCAAAGGTACCGTAGTTGTAAATAAAGACCAACTTATATAATTAAACAATATTGCATGAGGGCTGTTCGGCTATTTGGTGTCAATTGTCATTTTTAGCAATTTTCAGTTATATCGTGAGTACCAGACTTAATGGCAGAGGAATGTTTGGACAATTTTATCACACTTAACTCGGGCCTTGTTAAACAGCGGTCTTGGGCAAGTCAGTGTGTGGAAACCTTACACATTGGGGTAGGTAACTGGGCTTGAACACACCTCATTAGTGTAATGATTGTGGTCGGATGTCAACGACCTTTAAACCACTTGGCCACCCAAGCCCAATTTTTGTCATTTAAATTAAAATTTTATTTTTAGTAATCAATGGTAGCCATCTTGGATGGAGAGTGAGGTTACTGGGCATAGTTTTGAAAGGAGACAATATATCCCAACAAAGTTTGGTTGGTTTAAATTTAACCATGTAGTTTCAAACGAGAAGATTTGTAAATGTATTGGCATAATTTGCATATTCTCTAAAAAATCAATGGCAAAGCTTACATATATATGTCGTAGGCTCTTAAATTAATGTGTATGCAAAAATTACAGTAATCTAATTTGTTCATCAACGCTTGAGAAATCAAAACTTTGAATAGAAATGTTATTGATCACTCACAGTTTTCCGGTTGTTGACTGATTTTGTCTGTTTATATAATTATGAGTTTTGACTTTCCCTTTGTAAGATTGTTCGGAGTTCGGTAATTTTGTTATTACCTTTATTTATCATAATGGAGGGTGGTGTTGTCAAAAGTGGACCAACAAAGGTCTCAGAACACATTATGGTGAGCAGCTACCCATCATCATAGCCATGCACTGACCATCATTTTTTTTTTAGCAGTAATGGTTTATTAAAGAAATTTCTGTTTAATAGAAGGCAAGCTTAAGGCTGTCGGATATAATTTTGTAAATAGACCTGGTCACCCCAGTCCAATTTGGTTTCATTTATTAGATCAATGATTTGGGAGAAGATTTTAATGTGATTTTTCTAACAGTACAGATTGATTTCAACTATTTTCCTCTGATAAAAATATTCCAAAAGTTATGTTACTTACTTACTTAAGCCCTTTGCTCAGCTAGGGAGCATAGGCCATTGACGAACTCCCTCCATCTAACTCGATTTGGCGCTAGTTTTTCTGCCGAGTTCCAGTTGTGTCCCTGCTCTTTCAATTCTGACTCTGTGTCTCTACGCCAGGTGTTTCTAGGTCGTCCTCTGCTTCTTTTTCCTTGTGGGTTCCATTTAAGGGCCTGTCTGGTGATGCTGTTTGGTGGTTTCCTCAGTGTGTGGCCAATCCATGCCCATTTCCTCTTTTTAATTTGTGTGTTTATGAGGTCCATACCATCCTGGTATGCTCTTTGCCAAAGATCCTTATTTCTGACTTTGTCGAACCATCGGATGTTCATGATTTTTCGTAAGCAGTAGTTGATGAATCATTGGATTTTTGACAACATGGCCTTTGGTGTTCTCCATGTTTCTGCCCCATATAAGAGCACAGATTTTACATTTGAGTTAAAGATTTTCATCGTTGTGCCTCTTGAGATATTCTTGGCACTCCATGCTTTCCCTAGAATGTTGAAGATGACTGGCTTTGTTAATTCTGTTCTTTACATCAGCAGCAGTGCCTCCTTCAATATTCACAATGCTTCCTTGGTACATGTAGGTGAACTCCTCTACTTCCAAGTTGGTATCCTTTATCTTGATAGGTTGTTTACGTTTGGCATTGATCTTCATAACCTTGGTCTTAGTCCTAATTTAATTGATGTTTCTGCTAGAAGGGATGTTTTTTCTTGCATTTGGTGTTGTGTACTGGAGATGAGGGCTATATATCGTCTGCGAAATCTAAGTCGTCCAGTTGTTGCCACATTGTCCATTGGATTCCGTTTCTTTTTCCTTCAGTTGACTCTCTCATGATGTAATCAATAGCCAGGAGGAAGAGAAAAGGAGATAACAAGCAGCCTTGTTTTACTCCTGTCTTGACATCAAAACTTTCAGTTAGTTTGCCTTCATGTATGACTCTGCATTGCATGTTGCTATAAGAGCTCCTGATGATGTTGATGAACTTTTGAGGTATTCCATAGTGTGCCATTAGGTTCCATAAAACTTCTCTATCTAAATTGTCAAAAGCTTTCTCGAAGTCTACAAAGTTGAGAAATAAGGAGATGTTCCACTCTAATGATTGTTCTATTATTATTCGCAGTTCAGCTATTTGGTCTGTACATGATCGATTCTCTAAAGCCTGTTTGTTGTTCTCTTAGCTTTTCGTCTACAGCCTTCAATAGTCTTGTAAGAAGTATTCTGTTTATCACCTTTGCAACCACTGACAATAGTGCGATTCCTCTGTAGTTTTTGCATTCTTTGAGGTTACCTTTCTTTGGCAGTTTAATTAAATGACCAATGTTCCAGTCTTGAGGCATTACTTCGTTTTTCCATATGTCACTGTAGATCGTGTGAAGTATGTTTGCTGTTAGGTCTGGGTTTGCTTTCAGGGCCTCTGGTGGAATATTATCTGGACCTGAAGCTTTAGCTGTTTTCAACTTCTTAATTGCTTGTTTAATTTCTGTTTTTGATGGCAGGTTAAGATTTATTTTTAGTTCTTCATCTGCTCTGTTAATTTCTGGTGTTACATCAGGTGGTGGTCTGTTTAGTAGTCCCTTAAAGTGTTCTGCCTATCTTGCTAGTTTGTGGTTAGGACCTTTCCATTTTTGTCTTTAATCTGTTGGCTTGTTTGTCTAAAATTTCCTGCAAGTTATTTGGTGGTGTCATATACATGTAGATCTTTCATATTCCTCATGTTTGCAGCTTCTGCTTGTGCAGCAAGATTTTCTGTGTATGTTCTCCAGTCCTTTCTTACACTCTGTCTAACTTCCTTGTGAGCTTTGTTGTATTCTGCTTGAGCTATTGCCTTTTCTTTCCTAGTTCTGCTGCAATTAATTGCACCTTTCTTCTGTTTTCTCTCCTGCACTTTTCTAAGAGTTTCTGGTGTGATCCACTCTTTTTGTGTGTATGATTTTCTTCCAAGAGTTTCTTCACATGTGTTATTTATCATGTCTTTTATTTGGCTCCACTGATCTTCAATATTGTCAAGTTCTTCTAGTATTTGAAATTTGTTTGACAGTGTTATGTTGAACTGGTCTTTTGTTGCTTTATCTTTCAGAAAGTTGACATTGTATTTGACCCTTGGATTTTTCATGGTGAATACCTTCCTTAACTTCATTCGTATTTTGCCAACTAGTAAATGATGGTCTGATGCAGCATCTGCTCCTCTCTTAACACAAACGTCCTGAAGTGATCTTCTAAACTTCTTATTGATGCAGAAATGGTCAATCTGATTTTCTGTGATGTGGTCTGGTGATACCCATGTTGCTTTATGTATGCGTTTGTGTGCAAACATACTTCCTCCTATGACACATTTGTTGTTGGCACAAAGCTCAGCAAATCTTTCTCCATTTTCATTCATTTGTCCAATTCCGTGTCTTCCCATTGTTTGTTCATACCCTGTATTGTTATATCCTACTTTGACATTGAAATATCCCATGAGTATTGTAAGATCTTTCTCCTTTTGCTGGTTTAAGATGGCATTAAGGGTGTTGTAAAAGTTTTCTTTGTCACTTTCTTCGGCATCGTTAGTAGGTGCATACTATTGTATCAAGTTTGCTTTAATTCTTGATTGTTTTGTTTGTTCTTGAGCTGATAGGTTCCCAAGATATAAGCGCTTTACTGGCTTCTTTTGTCATCATGAAGACAACCCCTTCCGTGTGTGGACAATCCTCCTCTTGATGTCCAGAGTATAATACAACCTCTCCAGTTGCTAGTATCGTCTTTCCTGTTGAAATCCATCTAGTCTCACTCAACCCCATTACTTCAATTTTATACTTGTGCATTTACTTTGCTATTTGAGCTGCTTTGCCACTTTGGTACATGGTTCTAACATTCCAGATCCCAAGTATGGATGCTGACTTGGTGTTTAGAAGGTTCGTCGGCATTGTAGCTTCTCGATTGCTTTCACTACAATGCGTCATTCATCTTGTTGTTGAAGAGACCATCTTTACCGAGTCAAAGTTTATATTTCTGTTCGTCAATGTTTCTGTAACTGTAGATTTTGTTACTGCGCTAAACCCCCAACATGGAGGGCCAGAGAATTTACTGTCAAAGTATCTTTCCTCTCGATAAGCTGTTAACCAAAACTTACGAGTCTTATCTACTCGGTTTGATTTTGGAGTATTTCCTTTTCCTAGATGAGTTGCTTTCCATGGCTTACGACTCCCATCTGTCCGGCTGTTAACCTATAGCTGGGGCAAGGTTGATGAGAGCCAGGGCATGTCCACACACCCGTGGGCCTACACTCTGCATCTTTCGGGTACTTGCTGCTCCAAGATCCGCAACAGTTTAGCCTGGGATATTTGACCCCAGTACACGTGTGCTGTCGCTGGGAGGCACTGAAGGAGGCTTTGTACTAGCAGGAGAGACTTACACACTCGGCTCTCTTTTCACTTGCTACGCAAGTTAGCTAGCGGCAGCAGTAGAGGCTTCGACACCCCGCTACACTAGACGCATAACACTACCCTGTGGATAAACCACCAACACACGAAAGTTATGTAATGTAATACTATTTTATTGCATAAATTAAGCAATGGGATCCGAAAGTTCAATCTGATTAAAATCACCTGTTTGTTTGGCTCCGATTACTACGTACTACGCACGTGGCCAAACAAACAGCTGATTTTAATCAGATTGCCGAAAGTTATAACAGGACATGGTCAGAACAGATGAAAAAAGGACCTTTTGAATGTTGTAGATATGGTTGCAGCTATTTTCACTTATTTTATTTTCTAACTAGAATCATCCCCGATTATCAATACCGTAGTAATTGGACACAAAAAGAAAGTGTATCCTAAATTTTCGTCATGGCGTCTATGGGCTTGAGGCACCTACAATTTAGCCGGTCCGGTGCGGAGTACTACTAATGATGGCATAGCTATAAGACGTGCGAAAAAGATCCACGATAAGAAAATAATTAATGAACAATAAAAATACCACACCGTCAGAACAGTTTCAAATTCCAATCGGAATATAGATTGATTGATTGATTGATTGATTGATTGATTGATTGATTGATTGATTGATTGATTGATTGATTGATTGATTGATTGATTGATTGATTGATTGATTGATTGATTGATTGATTGATTGATTGATTGATTGATTGATTGATTGATTGATTGATTGATTGATTGATTGATTGATTGATTGATTGATTGATTGATTGATTGGTGTTTAACGTCCAGCGAGCAATATTTCAGCTATATTCAGGACGAGAATATAGTATAGAAACAGATACAAAATCATTATCTCTAACACGTGAGAACACGTGCTACATCGATTCCAAACAGATCCAAATGTTGTAAAACATCTACCCATGGTCAGCATTCATGAAATGTATACATTGTTGCTCCAATTGACCATTGTAAAATTTGTGTATGCAAACAGTTTATGTAATGTTTCATTACATAAACTGTTTAATAAAGAAACTATAGATTAACAATTCAGTTGGAAGCCCTACATATACAGCGACAACGCTGACAAAAGAGGAAATGCTTGACAATCATTAATAAGTTTTGTTTGCGGAATTTACACCAAAGATGACAAAATGGACATTTTCTCCCTATATTGGACACAAAAATAACGCAAGTGTCCATTCAAGTAGCTGTATATTGCCGACTATATGAGTTAAGTATTACACGAATCTCTTCAAACTGATTTTCAACATATATTTTATCACCACGCCGGCAATCATTACATGCCTATAGAATAAATGTAGCATTAAATATTGCAAAAGTGCATGGCGTGGTTTGGTTGGTTAGTTTTATGGTGCTTAACGCCACTTTCAACAATATTTCAGTTATATCGTGGCGGTCAGTAAGTTTTATGGTGGAGGAAACCGGAAAAAGCCACCGACCTGTCGCAAGTGACTGACAAATTGCATCACATAATATTGTATCGAGTACACTTCGCCTAGGTGAAATTCGATCTCACAACGTTAGTGGTGATAGACACTGATTGCATAGGTAACTTAAATCTAACTACCGTACGATCACAGCCACAACGGCCCCTTGCGTTCTCACAGATGGACCATTGTATTTAATTATTTCCAGGCCTTCCTCCTTTTGCAATAGTTATGAAATGAAAATTAATTTTAACCTCAGTCTAACAGTTTTTTTTTTTACTTACATTCCTCATTCTTAACCTTAAACTCGGTTAAAGGAACTGGTCCAACAGTTTGCATGTTACTTTTGTAAATATGGCCATCGTAGATATCTGTTCCTTGTTTTGTCGAGTATAGAGATAGGTCTTGCTTTGACAGTTTGTGAAAAAAACCATACACTGATTCAAACAAAAAATGTTATATGAAACCGTGATATTTTAACAGACAGACATGTACAGTTTGCCTTAAATGGACGCATTTTATTCTTTCGCCTGGCTAAAATTGTTATGATAGAATAAGAACACGTCAGTACATCTCAATTATATAATTAATTTAATAAGTTTAAAACCTTTGAATACATAGTTAAAATTTTATTATATGAATAAAATTTCCGTTGAAGAAAATACACACACTTGGGCGATATCAGGTTGATTTTGAAACTGATGTTTTACATCAAAACTTATCAATTTTCATCCTAAAATAAGGGCCAATATAAATTGTAGGTAAGTTTTCAAAATTTAAATCCAATATTTTCGTTCACAATTCATCAAAACAGAATATCTTCTGCTTCTCTATTATCACGATTATAGATTACCAGACGTGTTTCTTATCCATGTTCTTTCTTTGTAATGTACGGATATCAAACGTAACCATTTTCGATACCGATTTTAATCTGTTGTTTAAAATGTGGTACTGAGTCTGATCTAGATTAGTAAGTTTGGGAGCTGACAGTAATTATAAATGTAACTTTTGTTATTGACACGTTCACAGAAAGCTGCATCCGATCAGTCAGATATCTCAAAGCTTTCACTGAAAGTTTCAGAGTACGAGGTACCATTGCCAAAGGTGCAAACATAAATCAATGGTAAAGTGTGTCGAGGTGCAACCCCCCCCCCCCCCCCACACACACGCGAAATGAAACACAAAGGTGTTATATCATGGGGGGAGGGGGGCTTCTTAAGATAAAATTGGGAATAGTTATAGTTGTGTCGCTGTAGTTTTAAAATTACCCCATTCATATATTTTCCTTCTGTATGAAAACCAATCGCATTCATCTTGGAACTGGAAGAACAATAACTAGACTCGTTTAATAATTGGTGACGCCTTCATATTTAGACGACTGAGTTATTGTTGTTTACTGCCAACTCAGCACGTTTTCAGCTATATCATGGCAAGAATGGGTTAATTTTCAATGATATGATGATGAGGTCTGCTTTGTGTTTGACCAACACACTTTTATAGTGCTAGCTCACTGAAACAACAGCATACATGCCAACCCTCGAGAGACTAAAAGCGGTAGAGGGGGGTATTTTTTTCAGAAGGACGCAAAATTATGCTGCATTTTGGATATAAAATCTGTGTAGTCAAAACTTTAAATATAGTATGAAAAAAATCATGAAAAAATGGATTTGCGGTACCTACATGCTTTGTCACATCACTATGACCTCCGTGATTGATTGAAAAATCAGTCCTGCAGAATTCACAAGATGCAAATTTATTTCCCTTTCGGGAAGGTTTAATGAAATGAAACTCATCAGTCCATGCTGTCTTAAATACGTTGTCATAACGTAAACGAGCCTTCTTTTTTTTCTGGCGTTTCGGACATATTCATTCAGACATTGATCTGTTGATGTTTAGGAATCATAAGTTCAAAAAGTAGAGACAGAAGAACATTTTTTGATATCATGCCATAAATATAAAGATATAAAGAAAACTTTTTTCCAGTCTTATGGTTTAGATCTAAAAGATTCACATAATACTTATTTTTTACTGTCTAAACTTTTAAATCCCCAAAATATTATTGAATGTAATTATTTATATAAATTCATTAGGGACGCATTAAAAATAAGAAACACTTCTTATAATATGTGTACAACTGTATTATTATATACTGCATGTAACTTTTAAATGTTGTTTTGTATATTATCATGTGATTTGTAATGAAGAACACTAATTATTATTAGTTATCTTTAATAAAGAATTGAATTGAATTGCTTCAAAATTTATTTTAAATACCGTTTCTGATTGGTTTAATGATAAAGAATTCACCAATGGAAGTTTCCGGTACAAATTAAGAGGGAAACGATTACAGAAAGGGCCTAAATAATTTGGATTTGTTTTCATTTATACGTCGTAGAAATCTACAAGAATAATCAACATATGAACAATTCACGATAATTTTTTTTACCTTTTTTTTTTAAATCGGTAGGAAAACATCTAAAATCGGTAGGCGGTAGAAGACTTAAAAATTTGGTAAACTACCGCGTAAATCTGTAGGGTTGGCATGTATGCAACAGTCTGTGGAGAGACATGTCACCCAATTTGGACACATTATCCTGATTCCGAGTCAACTAGTCTTTGCTCTTTCTCCTTAATGTTGCATGCTTAGCTGAGAAGCAACAACTACCAATTTTATAGTCTTTGGTTTGATCCGATCGATCGGGGTTCAAACACACGATCTACCACATGTGAGGCAAGCACGCTAACCATTACTCCACCGATGCGGTTTATTTTAGACTAAAATCCAAAATAAACACATATGTTACATGCAACATAATTATTGTAGAATTTCTCTTGGAAAGAAAGGAGCTGCCATGGGCTTGTTGAAATATGACCTATTGATACAAATGTATATCGTAGACCCTAGTTTAAAAATCCCCACCCATTGATATATTGAAGTTGAAAATTTATGACTGAGTCATATATTTGAAAGCTATTAAAATGGACCCATTCCAATAGCATAGGAAGTGTTACCCCCTGTCTCTTAAAATTGTGTTTATTTTCAATTTACATTAAAAAAAAACCAAACAAGATAAATGTGCATGATGTGGTTAATATTTCTTAAAAAGAAACTTTCTTTAATTTGAGATAAGTAAGTCATATAGAATTGGTTTGCACTACTTGTCGTGCACAAATTTGAATTCTTGACTCTTGACATCTAGTTTAATACCTATAAAAATGACTTTTATATATGTTAAATGTATGCATGCATGAACAAATTGGCTTTTGTCTAAGTTTGAAATATAAAACACTAATTAGCGAAGCCTGTCTTATTGTAGATTTTCTACAAATTTTGCATCAGTTAGTATATAGTCTATAGGGTCATGTACGTATCAAAAGATTTATCATTTTTGTTTATGAAAATTGCATCTATTCTTGGTTGTCAAAAAGCTGGATTGCTACTAGCTACATGTATCTGTGAAAAAATGAAAACAAATGATCCATGAATTAAATATTAATGTATTTATAGTATATATTACATTTATTTATATATCAGCCTGAAAACCAGTCAAGAGGTGATGGCTGGACAGATATGCCTATTATGGGAAAGTAGATTAATCTTTTTTCATAAACTTCTGACAAATTGGATTTTTTTACAAGGCAAATAAAAAAGTGAAATAACTACCAATCAATAACTTATAAGGAGGTTATATTATAAATTCAACAGATTTGTCCGAGTGGAGCAACATGTCTACCATGGGATGTTGTATCTGAGTGAGCTTGCACTATAAAAATCCAACTAAACATGTTTTTTCTAGTTCAAAGGGGACAGGATCATTATCTCATTGAAGTATACTTTGTTCTTGACATGTTATTAATTGTTCACAACAATTAATTACTCACTATACATGTATATCTTTCATTTTTTTTCTCCATTTCTAATACTTTAACCCATTGTCGATATAAATGTATTTTTTCAGACCAACTTACATACAACATTATTCAGATACAAATTTTTGAACTAGAGATGGACTTCATCAAGTTGTTAGAGACCAGTGTTGTGACTGGTGGAATGGGTACAGTTTTGTTTTACCTCAATAGTAAAGCACACACAGACAATGATTTAGCAGTATTAGGTATGATCAACAAGTATTATTATTTTCATTCCTCTTTCATGTACATTGAACGTGAAAAAGACCATTGTTGATGCTGGAAATCCAGGTCCTGGCTTGGGACGGGCTCAAAAATGTGTAAGGGTTAAACCGATTAATGAGATCCCCCCTCTGGATAATTATTACTATATCTGAAGTATCATTGTTACAACAATTTATGGAATAGACCTTTTACATATATTGCTGATTCAATTCTGATGTTTCTATACCTCTTATATACAAGTTATTTCCCTTATGATGGATAAAATAGTATCCGTTCTACCAAGAGCAATGGAAAGACATTTAAGTTTAATTTTCTCATAATTTGTGTATATTTTCACCTTTTAAAAATCAGAGGATAATATAATGGCAAATGGAACTGATACACAAGTTTAATATCATAGAATAACACAAACATTCCATACAATATTTGACTTTATTGTAAGACAATATATATTATCTTCTTAACATAACTGAATGTATAAATGTTGAAAGTGGCATTAAACACCATAACATCCTCCCCCCTGACTGTATCAGCAAAAGTCATCAGTGCGATCAAACATAAAAATTGTAGCAACGCCATCAAAGAAAAATGATTTTATAGCATTATAAAAATACATTACAATAATAAAAAAGGTTATGTACTCAGTATCTTCCTTAACAAAATATTAATTAAGTTGTGGATTCAATTCCCAGTTGTGTCAGATCAAAGACTATATAATCAGTGTATATTTGCAGTTTCTCCACTAACAACACAGGATTTACAGTTGATTTAAGAGTAAAAGCAAATACATTGTACTGGTCAGACTCAGAGTCATGATAATGTGTCAGAGTGGAAGTACATGACTACCTATGGACTGTTTTTTCAGTGGCCTAGTACATCATTATTGTCATCATCAGTCATCATCGTCATCATCACATGAAAAAGTTGCCATGAAGACATCGATATTAAATTGATTATAATTACTTGGTGTTTAGCCACAAACACCCTCTGACTTTTGCACTAGAACACATAATACAGATTTTGTGCAAATATGATAAGTTGTTGTTTGTGATGTTTTCAGGTTACATGTCATGTTCATTTCTACTGATACTGTTACATCAAATGGCACCACTTTTCCATACTAGTCCTGTTGAGAAAACAGAAGGTATTTACAGGTTGGCGTTTTATTTTCATCTTACAATTACTAATGTCCTACTGAAGTACCGGTAGTAAATTTTGATTTTAAATAAAGTTCAAATTCAATGTTATATTTTTGGCCAAATGAAGTGAAATTGAACAATCGGTTCATTTTAACGACAGAACGGGTTGGTGGAATTGTTGACCATAAATTGGACAGATTTTGGCCAAAAACATTTTCGCAATCATTTCATCTGAAACCACTGAGCAAATTTTAATCCAAATTACCAATATTTTGTGATAATCCATTGAGAGGGTCTCTTTTCTATATCACACCCAACAGCTCTAGATCTCACAGTGGTCTCAATCCAAGATGGCAGCCATTTCTAAAAATAGAAATTTCTTCAAATGGCCAAAACTGCTACAATTTAGATTAAAATTTAAACTGTAGCTTATGAGTGGTTTATTAAAATTCAAGTTTTTTCCATAATTTTTTTTTGCTGAATATGCACATTGGGCCTATGAAGCCAATACTTTCTTGTGTTTTGTCAACTAAACGTTTTCCTATGCTCTACCTTAAGCATGGTTTGATAATGTAAAATGTACTATTTGATATATATATATTTACTGGTAGATTTGATATTTTGTATATACCTATATATTTTGTTTTTTTATAGATCAAGTACCAGTTCTGGATTATGGTGTAGCTTCATGGTGCCATCAATATGTGTTCTTGCTCGTTGTATGACGAAAACAGGTATTACTATATCAGCACTAATAATAAAGAATTCTAATGTATAAATCAAGCAAAAATGAATGTTTTAATTAGGTTTTCATACTTTGAATTTGATTTCAAGGAATTGAATTCAATAAAAATTTAATATTTTACCAACGATTGACCCCTTTTTTCTGCAATATAAGGGTAATTTTCTTTGACCCTATGAAATACAATTTATATGATATATAAATCATAATATGTTCCGGGATTTTTATTAATTAAGGTCTGTTGGTTATTATATTCATAAAATATATAGTATATTAAACTATAATTCTTATATGATTTACATAATTAGAAATCCTATACTCTGATTGGGTATAAGCGCTTATGGAGGTGGGGTTTTTGTCAGTTTATTTTTCGATAGACGATGTTCACCGGACTACTTTTTTCGTAATGTAAACAAAATGGCGGCTTGGATTCCTGATAAAAAAAAAAAATATATATCGTCGTCATCCTGTGACGTTGTTTACAAGGGATGCTGATTGACACAAGCTGGTTACTGATTTATTTTACGATTTTGTGAGCATTTTACTTGTTTGAGTAGCTAAATGCAAAATGCCATCAAATTGGAAAATATCAGTAACTTAATTACATCGCCGTCTAATTATCAATGTAGGAAAACAATTTAAACAAGGTTAGTTCATTTTGTTATTCATGGCCGACACACATCAATTGAATGTATGTGTGCGTACTGGGGATCCCCAAAGGTAAATTTTCAAAACAAATGAAAAAAAAAAATACTTAGTTACAGAATTATAAGGATTAAATGCATTTTTTTCGGAGTTTATTGATGTATAACCTGGACCAAGTCACTCACAAACTTTCATAAAAGTCCTTCGGACTTTTATTTGTTTGTGAGTGAATTGGTCCAGGTTATACATCAATAAACTCCGGAAAAAATGTGTTTAATCCTATAATGAATTATATAACACAGCCTAAAAGACAATCAATTCACCAGGGGTCCGTTGTTGAACTTGTGGTTCAACTAATCATATGATTAAGCAAATTTAGCACAGTGTTAGTGCTAACGACGAGTTCAACAACGGACCCCAGTACAATAAGAACAAGCATATAATTTGGAATACAATAAGATTACAATAAGCTATACAGATAACATCATCAGTAAATGTTTGTATATTACTGTAGAAAGAGGTAAATTCTGCTTATTGTAGGCCACTACACTTAGCCAAAAAAATTGTTCTCTTTATAAGGAAATAGTCTGATATTCCATATCATGGGATATGGTAAAAATGACATGTGATTAAATGTGTGTACAATTTATTTATAGATGATAACCTAGATATTGACCTGCTGTGTGTTTTATGTACAATTTAATTACAGATGATAACCTAGATATTGACCTGTTGTGTGTTTTATGTACAATTTAATTACAGATGATAACCTAGATATTGACCTGTTGTGTGTTTTATTAACATTAACACTGACACTGGTACACTACAATCCTACAAATTATTCACAAATATCTGGAGCTTTACTGTTATTGTGGTTGAAAGACAGTTTTAAAACTCAAGGTTTGTATCATTTTATTATTGTATTTATACTGTGTTGCAGTATTATGTACATTTAGGTTGGTTTACATAGGTAATGTACATG
Organism: Bathymodiolus brooksi; assembly: GCA_963680875.1. Lineage (NCBI taxonomy): Eukaryota > Metazoa > Mollusca > Bivalvia > Mytilida > Modiolidae > Bathymodiolus > Bathymodiolus brooksi. The sequence goes on from OY804577.1 coordinate 92,101,598, forward strand.
TAGGTTAAATTGTTGCCTGATTCTGCTGCGACCTCTTATAATTGGTTTAGGTGACATCAGATTTAAATAGGTTTGGTTGGTTTATGGTTATGCCACTTTCAACAATATTTCAGTTTTATCGTGGCAGTCCGTTTTACTGATGGAGGAAATTGGAGTACCCGGAGAAAACCACTGACCTGTCGTAAGTCACTTACAAACTTTATTACATAATGTTGTATCGAGTACATCTCACCATGAATGGGGTTCGAACTCACAACTTTAGTGGCAATAACACTGTTGGATAGGTAGTTGTAAATCCAACTACCATTTGATCACGACCACGATGGCCTCTCAGAATATAATTTTATTTTATTATTGTTTGATCTATTTCTTTTCATCTTGCATTTTCATATCTGAACTTCTGCATTTTATTGGGGGAGTGGGCATATACATGTGATGCACACATTTTTTTCTACATATAAATGACAACAACACATTATTTGTGAATACTTGAATCAAACTATGAAGGAATTTTGTATGGATGGAGCTTATTTTGGTATAATCCTACAGAATAATGTGTCTAAGTAGAGTGACATGTCTATTCACAGACTGTTGTTTCAGTCAGCTAGCACTATGAAAATCCAACTAAGCGTGTTGGATTAGTACACAGCGGACCTTATCGTCGTCTCATTGAAATTTGACTTGTTCTCTCCAGGATATAGCTGAAAAATTGCTGTGCTGGCATTAAGCAACAATCACTCACTCAATCACAACTGTCAACAACAAGCGAAGGATTATAGTCTCGATACAGCCTATAATTCAAATATTCTAATCTATTAATATTTATTACAGATGTGTACAACCTTGGATTATGTACAGTGTACAGTATCTTGTACTATACATCATTGTCTATGTTACCCAAGCAGTTCCCTAAGTCATTTACATATGGAGAGAGTACCATAGTATTACAGTCAACATGCTTTATTGTCAATAAAATTCTTTTATTTATGACACAGGTAAAGCAATTGAGTAAACATTGAGAAGATAGCCATACATTTATACGTGTGGTGTTATGTTTTAAACTCATAGATTGTTATCGAGCTTGCAGTGAGTACTGTAGATCGTGGATTAGATCTTCGGTCGGATCACACCATGGTCTATTTAGGATTGTTACCTGCTTCTTCTACACTCAGCATCTAACATTAAAGAGCAAAGACTTGTTAAAATCATGTGTGTGAGTGGAACGACATATCTACCTGTTGACTGTTGTTTCAGTCAATTAGCTCTAAGAATACCAATTCAACATGTTGGTCTAGTACAAAATTGACATCATCATCTTTTCCAAAAGTATCTTGTTCTCACCATGATAAATTCCTTACTTAGCATTAAACAACAATCACTCACTGATTCATGAATAATGAGTTACGTTTTCAGATTGTGATGTTTCTCTGTCTAAATTGTATCTAAGACATTTCCCTTGCATTTCACAGATGAATCAGAAGAACAACTTAAGTTCATGTCACTCTTCATACTTGAATAATTACATTACTTCCATTTTTCATTGAAATGTTACAATATAATTGGTTATGAAGTGGTCACATGATTATAAAAGAGATGTTTTACATCCCAATACAACTCAAACCCGAACTTGCATGTGCCTCCATGACGACGTCATATGTAAACAATCAATGGCGTAGTAATTTCCAACAGCAAATAATCCAACACATAAAATTCACAACGAAAAATTCAACTATATTAAATTTTGGTGTGATTTAAATGTAATTATAAGAATTAAATGCATTTTTTCGTAGTTTTATAGGCTTGTAAAAGTGTGGACCGAGGCACATTTTTTGTATGAAGCGCGCAAAATGTGCTTCGGTCCACGCTTTTACACGCCAATAAAATACAAAAAAATGCATTCAATTCTTAAATAATACTGTATTGTAGTACATGTGTGCTTCATTGCTAATATTAAGTAATTATTAGCTATGGTAAAATACATCTTCTAATGTAATCAATGATCATTTCTTTGAAGTTACTGTTTAGATATCCCAGTCATTTTCTATAGAAAAGATTTAAATGTGAAATTTAAATATAGACAATATATGCCAAGTGATTTTAAGAGATCTCGTGACCTTTGTGCAGGTGATCTAATATTCCAGGAGGAACAAGAAGAAAGTCAATTTTTTTGTTTTTTCAAGTATTGATGCTCGACAGTTATTCACTTCAAATTTCAATGTATTTTTCAGGTAGAACCAGAAGAAAGAAGACCTCTTTCTTATCTTGAATTTAATATGATCAAAATTTCCATGGTAAGTGAAAATGCTGTCAGTTCTAAAGATACATTTTATTTTCGTATTTAACTTACCTGGATCAACGGTTCATGTGAAGTATTGTCATTACTTTGTCATTTAAGTTTTTCATGTTTTGATCTTTTCCCAATAATCACTGGAGCAAATGGAAGCAAACGTGGCAAAGATGTTACTTGGATTATCTTTAACATTTTTTTGTGATTTCCCATTTTCCTTTGGATATTCTAGGTTCTTAGTGTTTGGCTAAAATACCAAAATACTTCTTCCCAGAAACTGTCATGAAATTTTGATATTGTATGAATAGCTTAACATAAGAACCGATGGGAAAATTCATAAAATAACTTTTCTCGGAAACTACAAACTTGACTTAACCCATGCTGTAGATAAATAATCATATTTGATAATCTCTTACATTTATAGTTATGAAGTCATTTAATAGTAGGCTCAGGTTTGAAAATGAAATGTAGAAGATTTGAATTCTAACCAATATTTTATAGTCTGTTGTATAAATGTAAAACTTTAACAGGCTACTGTTCTGTGTTTTACAGCTTGCCATACTAGGGGTTCTGCTTGCAACAGGACTGTTATATGGACTTAGCAGATGGAACTGTAGATGGAAGTTTTTCATTGCTTATGGTGTATCAGTTATAACCTGTTTAGTGTGTGGTTTACCAAGGAGCAGTTTACAATATGCTCTTTTCATTTTTGTGAATTATCTCCAAGAAGACATAATTAGAGTAAGTACCAAAATGCATTTATAGTATACCTTTATAGCTCATGACTGGATCAAATGGAAGCAGATTTTGCACAATCAGTGCCTATCACCACTAATGTTGTGGGTTTGAATCCCACACAGGCGAGATGTACTTGATATAACATTATGGGATAAAGTTTGTCAGTGACTTGTGGCAGGTGTGTGGTTTTTCACTGGTACTCTGGTTTCCTCCACCAATAAAATTGATGGCCACGATATAACTGAAATATTGTTGAAAGTGGCATTAAAGACAATAACCCTAACCTTAGCTCAAATTTTGCAGGAATGTTTCTTTGGTGGATCACAGTAGAATTTGTGATTTTTGTTTATTTATCAAATTGAAAAACCTGGATTTTAAAAAATATTATGTAGAAGTAAAATGCATTTATAATCTTGAATCCATACATGTTTAAATTCAAAATGTTCTTGTATGATCTATTTCAGTTTTACCTTCTTATTTGGTACTGTGTACTCACAGCTTTCACAGTGATCTATGTGGTATTGTTGACCCACAGTACATCTGTGTCTACATCTACAAGGAAGCTGTTCCATGTTATAATAGTAGCTGTATATTTACCAGGATTGTGGCTCAATGCAATGTTCCTACTAGTGGCATCACTTATAGCATTTTGTGTAATCTTTGCTATTGAGGTTAGCTCAGTTATGGTTGAGATTTATTTTTATGGAAAAGAATCTTTAGGCTCAATCTTGCAACTATGTGTAAAGTGTGGATCATGTTATCATCGAAAAAACCCAAATAAAGACGCAATTCATTTGCCAGTTATGTCACAGAGATGAAGTCTGTAATAATAAATTATTTTCATTTACATCACTATCAGATTACATATTATTTAGATGAAAATCAAGAGCTTTGCAAAAAATCTGTGTTCATCTATACAAAAAACTACAAATGATGTAAAATAAATATATGAACATAGAGAAAAAAATTTAAAATAAATTGTACGGTAATGTCACATCACATTTTGCATACAAAGAAAGATAACTCTTGTACAAACAGAGAATAGACAAAACCCCTTTATACAGATAAAACAATTGTACAGTTAAAATGAAAATTTGAAATTGATAAAGAATATTAGCTTTCTTCAGTGTGTTGAGTGAAATAAATTCAAAAGACACTATGTGTTTCAGATAGTTTATTAACCTTTTCTTTTGCATATTGCTCGGACAGTTTGATTGGACCATTTTTGATGGTGTTATTGCTGTGTTTAATATGTCACCTAAAGAATTAAATGGGATTTTTTTACATTTTAAATTAGTTTTATTGTGTCTGTGTGATAATTTTTGCAACTATTAATAGATGGCACCATCTTCTATAAGAATTCTTTTCCGAAAAGATTGTTGGAGGAAACATGTTTTGCATAAACAACGGCCTTTATTTTGTAATTGCAGAAATTATACACATTCAGTTAAAGAGCATTGGTCTTGGAGAAGTTCAGCTTCATTAAGATTTGATCATTCAAATTTCATTGTTTGGTCTATAAGATACAGATGCATTTGCTGTAATTGTAATACTGAGATTCAATATTCTTTTACAGACTGTAAGGTATATGAAAGTTGCATATATTGGAGAAGTAATTCAAGAAAAGTATGAGTTATTTATAGACAAACAAGATGAAGGTCTGCTTGCTTTGACACCAGTTTATTTGTCATTAGGGATGTTAATGCCATTATGGTTTTCATTCGTATTTAATTTTTCAGGTAAGATCTATATTAACACACAAATGTACATTAATTAACTCTGGTACAAGTGTAGATAAGAAATTCAAGATTTATGCCACTACAGGATATTGCTTGACCTGCGACCATATGGTAATATGAATAAAAGGCTTTTACTAAGAAACTACAAATTTATTTAAACTATAACATTGCATGAAGAACCAGGTGAGAAATAAAGGCTGAGGCTTGTTTTTGTATGATTTAAAATAAATTTGTCAGATTTTTTTCTTGAAAGCTGATTTTATTTATGTATTATGGTACCAATGACTGGAGAGTGCAGCACTTGCCCAAACACCAGAGGAAAATAGAATTTTGAAATAGATAATATATAGGGTTGCTTGTTTTATTCCCATATTTTGTCCTTGAATATTTATAAATTATTAAAAAAAAAAATTATTTGTTACACATAGGACATAATTAAAAAAAAATTCTTAAAAATTGTATGGTAGAGCTTTGGTAGTTCGATCCATAGTGTTCAAGTCATCCAATCTCAAGCTACCTAAAATCGACTGTATACATATATTATCGCTAATTGAAAAAAAATTGTGTTTTCATTGTACGCCCAACAAGCTATATCAGGCCATGTATATGGCTGGAGCTGTAAAGATATATTATGTGATCAAGTGATTAAAAATGTCACTTGACTGCCAGTTCTAGCTTTGCTCTATCCATGATTACGGTTTATCAAGTCATTTCATTGTGGCTGATCGATAAAAAAACATGTTCTTCCATGAAAAATGTAGAATGGAAATGAAATGTCAACGCTATGACATTACAGATGTTGATGTTTTAAACATATTCTACATACAAAAACGGTGTTCGATATGGAAAAAGATTTTCTGTAATGTTAATAACGGCATGCAAATGTATGAATTTAAAATTAAAACCTATGCACCATAATACAATAGTTATTCAGGTTCTAGACAAGGTATATAATGTCACGTTCCTGGCTGAGGATTTAAACCTGTCTAGAACCTGAATAACAATTAATATACTAACAATAATGCTATCTCACTGCAACTATTTGTTGCAAATCTTTTATCTTCCAAAGTATGGTTAATTGTGAAAAAAGGTTACTGATATTTTGATATTGAATTATGTAGGCATGTATCCCTATTATTGAAGGGGGGTGTCGTTGTGGTCGTGATCGTATGGTAGTTGGATTTAGAATTACCTATGCAATCTGCCTATCACCACTGATGTTGTGAGTTCGAATCTCGATCAGAGAGAGGTGTACAACATTATGTGATAAATTTTGTTGAAAGTGACGTTAAACACCATCAAGCAAACAATCAAACAAACTATTGTTGAAGATGACTTCATTTAACTCTAGTATTTCCCCTTGTGTTTATTTTCAGTTTCTCATATATCAGTGTATGCTGGTGTGTTGTCTGTTGGTGTAGGAGATAGCATGGCATCACTAGTCGGCAGTAAAGTAGGAAGATTAAAATGGCCAGGTATGATAATAAAGTAGGAAGATTAAAATGGCCAGGTATGATAATAAAGTAGGAAGATTAAAATGGCCAGGTATGATAATAAAGTAGGAAGATTAAAATGGCCAGGTATGATAATAAAGTAGGAAGATTAAAATGGCCAGGTATGATAAAAAAGTAGGAAGATTAAAATGGCCAGGTATGATAATAAAGTAGGAAGATTAAAATGGCCAGGTATGATAATAAAGTAGAAAGATTAAAATGGCCAGGTATGATAATAAAGTAGGAAGATTAAAATGGCCAGGTATGATAATAAAGTAGGAAGATTAAAATGGCCAGGTATGATAAAAAAGTAGGAAGATTAAAATGGCCAGGTATGATAAAAAAGTAGGAAGATTGAAATGGCCAGGTATGATAATAAAGTAGGAAGATTAAAATGGCCAGGTATGATAATAAAGTAGGAAGATTGAAATGGCCAGGTATGATAAAAAAGTAGGAAGATTAAAATGGCCAGGTATGATAATAAAGTAGGAAGATTAAAATGGCCAGGTATGATAATAAAGTAGGAAGATTAAAATGGCCAGGTAGGATAAAAAAAACAATGGAAATATCTAATTTAGTGTGCACGGCACATTTCTGGAATAACCTTCATCAGGTACAATCATAGTCAAAAGATAGGAATAACCTCCATCAGGTACAATCATAGTCAAAAGATTGGAATAACCTTCATCAGGTACAATCATAGTCAAAAGATTGGAATAACCTTCATCAGGTACAATCAGTCAAAAGATTGGAATAACCTCCATCAGGTACAATCAGTCAAAAGATAGGAATAACCTTCATCAGGTACAATCATAGTCAAAAGATAGGAATAATCTCCATCAGGTACAATCATAGTCAAAAGATTGGAATAACCTTCATCAGGTACAATTAGTCAAAAGATTGGAATAACCTTCATCAGGTACAATCATAGTCAAAAGATAGGAATAACCTTCATCAGGTACAATCATAGTCAAAAGATAGGAATAACCTCCGTCAGGTACAATCATAGTCAAAAGATAGGAATAACCTCCATCAGGTACAATCATAGTCAAAAGATTGGAATAACCTTCATCAGGTACAATCAGTTAAAAGATTGGAATAACCTTCATCAGGTACAATCATAGTCAAAAGATAGGAATAACCTTCATCAGGTACAATCATAGTCAAAAGATTGGAATAACCTCCATCAGGTACAATCATAGTCAAAAGATTAGAATAACCTCCATCAGGTACAATCAGTCAACAGATTGGAATAACCTTCATCAGGTACAATCAGTCAAAAGATTGGAATAACCTTCATCAGGTACAATCATAGTCAAAAGATAGGAATAACCTTCATCAGGTACAATCATAGTCAAAAGATTGGAATAACCTTCATCAGGTACAATCAGTCAAAAGATTGGAATAACCTTCATCAGGTACAATCAGTCAAAAGATTGGAATAACCTTCATCAGGTACAATCAGTCAAAAGATTGGAATAACCTTCATCAGGTACAATCATAGTCAAAAGATTGGAATAACCTTCATCAGATACAATCATAGTCAAAAGATAGGAATAACCTCCATCAGGTACAATCAGTCAAAAGATTGGAATAACCTTCATCAGGTACAATCATAGTCAAAAGATAGGAATAACCCATCAGGTACAATCATAGTCAAAAGATTGGAATAACCTCCATCAGGTACAATCATAGTCAAAAGATTAGAATAACCTCCATCAGGTACAATCAGTCAAAAGATTGGAATAACCTCCATCAGGTACAATCAGTCAAAATATATGAATAACCTTCATCAGGTACAATCATAGTCAAAAGATAGGAATAACCTTCATCAGGTACAATCATAGTCAAAAGATTGGAATAACTTCCATCAGGTACAATCATAGTCAAAAGATAGGAATAACCTTCATCAGGTACAATCATAGTCAAAAGATTGGAATAACCTCAATCAGGTACAATCATAGTCAAAAGATTAGAATAACCTCCATCAGGTACAATCAGTCAAAAGATTGGAATAACCTTCATCAAGTACAATCATAGTCAAAAGATAGGAATAACCTTCATCAGGTACAATCAGTCAAAAGATTGGAATAACCTTCATCAGGTACAATCATAGTCAAAAGATTGGAATAACCTTCATCAGGTACAATCAGTCAAAAGATTGGAATAACCTTCATCAGGTACAATCAGTCAAAAGATTGGAATAACCTTCATCAGGTACAATCAGTCAAAAGATTGGAATAACCTTCATCAGGTACAATCATAGTCAAAAGATTGGAATAACCTTCATCAGGTACAATCAGTCAAAAGATTGGAATAACCTTCATCAGGTACAATCAGTCAAAAGATTGGAATAACCTTCATCAGGTACAATCAGTCAAAAGATAGGAATAACCTTCATCAGGTACAATCATAGTCAAAAGATAGGAATAACCTTCATCAGGTACAATCATAGTCAAAAGATAGGAATAACCTTCATCAGGTACAATCATAGTCAAAAGATAGGAATAACCTTCATCAGGTACAATCAGTCAAAAGATTGGAATAACTTTCATCAGGTACAATCATAGTCAAAAGATAGGAATAACCTCCATCAGGTACAATCATAGTCAAAAGATCAGAAAGCCAAATCTAAAGTCTTTTGAGAGCAATTAAACAAAAGGCCCTAAACAGGATAGCTATAATCAGCTTTAAATATAGTCTTATTGTGGGTTGTTGCTTTACAGTTATACAACACAGTTAAACCTGTCTAAACCAAACCTCCTTGGGACAAACTTTTGTGTTCAGAATAGACATGTATTTGGTTTATACAGTTTAAATTAACAAATATTTCCTACATTAGGACTTTATTTAAAGTTTGGTTTACACAGTATTCCGTTTTAAAACTGCATCCGTGGTGTAATGGTTAGCACGCTCGCCACGAGTGCAGTAGATTGTGGGTTTGAGCCCGTGTCGGGTCAAACCAAAGACTATAAAATTGGTATTTGTTGCTTCTCCGCTAAGCATGCAGTATTAAGGAGAAAGAGCAAAGACTGGTTGGCTCGGAATCTGAATAATGTGTCCGAGTGGAGCGACATGTCTACCAGCGGACTGTTGTTTCAGTGAGCTAGCACTATAAAAATCCAACTCAGCATGTTGGTCTAGAACAAAGCGGACTTCTCATCATCTCATTGAAAATTAACTTGTTCTTGCCATGATATAGCTGAAAAACTGCTGAATTGACATTAAAGAACAATCACCCATTCACTCACTATTCCGGTTTAGCCTATAGCATTGTCCAGGATTGTCAGATTTTTACTGTTATTTATGCCTTCCTCATTTTACATTGCCCATTCTGCATTGACGCTGTAGTCGTTCAAAAATATTTTACTTCTTAAAATTTGCAAAGTTTTCACACATATACTGGTAAATGAAAATATGCTTGCCTATTAATAGTCTTTAGGTTATTCTTATGTGAATTCAGTTCTATCATGTTTAATATTAGTCATTTGTCTTGAATGTGTTTCATAATCAGAATCTAGATTCATGTCATACATAGTGCACAGTGTTTATTTGAACACTGTTAAAAAAGAAAGTAAAACATTCTCAAATATGACAAATAAAGCCAAAAAGTATTATGTAATGCAAAAGTTGAAGTATGTCATACTACCTGGAGAAATAAAGTTGAAGTATGTCGTACTACCTGGAGAAATAAAGTTGAAGTATGTCATACTACCTGGAGAAATAAAGTTGAAGTATGTCGTACTACCTGGAGAAATAAAGTTGATTATGGTATTTGTTGAGGCACTGTTATGTAGTGGTGTTGTTTTTAATCCTGACCCGTTAAAAGAAAATATTTGGTAAATCTAGTACTTGCTTGTTGTTGGGAGTATGCATTGTTAAGGAGACAAACTGTGGGTTCACCAGGTTGTGAAAACTGACTGGATTGTTGATTAAGTACAAGAAAAATCAAGTAGACTTAAGAACATTTAAAATATGTATCCCACAGTATAGCCCATTCTTGAATAATAGTATAGCTGAAAAATAGCACAATATTAACTTTATTGTCTGAAGTCACCCTAAAGAAAATTGTCTTTTTAATTGTTAGAATGTATACTCCACAGGCTGTCAGAAAACTGTAGAAGGAAGTCTTGCTTCATTAGTGTCACAGATAATAACACTATACTGTTTACAACAGTTTTGTAAGTATATAAACACAGGTAAACATGTACAAACTGAACAATCTTGAAGTTATTTTGAATGTACATACAGTCAAACATGCCCATGCAGTCACCTCTATTAAACAGTCACATGTATTAGAAGGTCACTTTTTCTTGTCCTGACATAGAAATTTTCATTTGAATTGAACCTCTTTTAAGAGGTCACCCGTCTTATAAGGCCATTTTATCTTTGCTCCAAATGTGACCTCTTAATACAGGTTTGACTGTATTGTACCATGTATACACATGATTCTATTTATTGAGTGTTCAGTTTGTACAGTTTGCACTAGGTATATGGAAAAAGAATGGGGGGATTATGGTGTTTAACGCCACTTTCAACAATATTTCAGTTATATTGTGGCAGTCAGTTTTATGGGTGGATGAGTACCCAGAGAAAACCACAGACCTGTCACAAGTCACTAACAAACTTATCACATAATGTTGTATTAAGCATACCGTGCCATGAGCCAGATTCGAACTCACATCTTTAGTGGTGAGAGATACTGATTGCATAGGTAGTTGTAAATCCAACTAATGTACCATATGATCATGATGGCTCCTATTAGTAAGAGGGGAAAAAATCAATCAAAATGTGGTTAATAGAAGATATTGATAGTGTAACAAGTTTGAAAATTTTTAATATGTATTTCTTGTGAATGGTTAATTAATAGTCATGGGCATGGTCATCATGAAATATTAATTTATTTACCACTTTTGGTCAATGATGGATCACTAATTATTTTTGAACTCGACCTGGACCAAGCCATGTAAGCTTCTAGTATCACTTGCCGTCCATCCATCTGTCATAGTCGTCTGTGGTCTTAAACTAACTTTTTAAAATTTTAATCTTCTGCAAAACTGGTCAACAAAATAGAATCAAACTCGGCAGAATTCTCCTTTGTAAGACAATATTCATATATAGAAATACCATTATAAATTGCTTGAATCATCATTATCATATCCAGATTCAAGCTTGCACAAATGAAGCCTCAAATATCTACTAGGTTGAAAACCTAGGCTCCAAAGATTAACATAGACTCCAAAGTAGAAAATTGAAAATAGTATTCAGCTAATTGTAAACATGGACTAGATATTTGTGTTGTTCTTTTTTGTAGTTGGTATAGATTCAGCATGGTCAGTATATATAACAGTAACAGTAACAACACTATTAGAAGCAGTAACTACACAGATAGACAATCTAATTTTACCTATGTTTTTATATATATTATTAATATTAAATATCTGATGAAAATATACCTGGTACTGTTTTGATTATTAAGCCTTGTAGTTAAGGAGATTTTTAGACAATGTATGTGCATTGTCAGCAAATATAAAATTTATTTGTACGAGCCTTAGAAACAGGAAGATACCCATATTGTGTTTATACTGCAATGTCATGTATGCAAAGAAATGTTAATTTTACACACAAAATGCAAAAACATTGGACATTTTGGTTAAATTTCTTATAACCAAGAAGTCAATCTAATTAAAATTAGATTGTCACACTTGCTCCCTATTTTTTATTGCTTCAACATTTCGACTACAAAACAACCGATAGAAAATAGGAAGCAAGTGCGGAGATCTAATTTTAATTAGATTGCATAATATATAGTATGTCTATAGTGATATCTGTGATTGAACTGTGTCTATTGCATCCCACTTTACATTAGACATACCGTCACATAGGGTACAAGGAGACTTTATAGTCTAGTAATCGTTTTAAGCGACTTTTTATGCATACACCCTTATATAGGCAATAAATAAACTGCAATATAGAATTATTTAACAAGACTGAAATATTAAAAAAGGTAATTTTTGAAGATATTTTCCAAGAAAGTTAGTTGCCTGCATTATAGTATATTGTCTATAACATTTGGATCACATTTGTCTAGTTTATGTACATGGAATACACCACATCCATATGTTTAGTAGAAAGTGAAAACAATATTATTTAGAATTTATTCAATTCATTATATGTTCAAAGACGATAATAAATGTTGTATAACTATCAAGATCACTTCAACGTTTCTCTACTTGTTGATGGGTCTGGCTTTAAAGATGGTATGAAGAAGCCCACCAAGTCTCTCAATACACGATAACCAAGGAAAATAAGAAACACAATCCATCTGGAAATGGTCTGTAAAATTCCACTTCCCTGAAAAGACAAATAATCAGTTCTAAATAAGTTGTAAAGAGAGGTGAGTTGGTATCCCATTAAACATTTAAAACCACCATATTTTTGTGTCTGTCCCAAGCCAGGACCTTGATTTCAAACGTTACATGTCGTTGTCCCCCTTTTTTGTGTTCAGTAACATGTTTGTTTTGTTGATATTAGAGGAATTGATGACCACCGCTGTATAAACTTTAGTTTCATAAACAAGTTCACTAATGAAATACAACAAAAACTGTTGTGAGAATCTTGTATCCTTGATAGCTGATGTTTTAGGTTATAACATGAACGTTATCTATAAGAAAATGTAAAAAAAAGATATTCTATTTATAGTAACCATTATACTGGTAACAGCAATCTGAAATACTCTTTTTTTTCAATTTTAGGTAAATTAATTAATGTAGCTAAAATACATACTAAACAACTAAAATTTCTCAATAAGATTTTTATATAGTAGTTTTGTAATATCTGTCTGATATGATTGCCATGATATTACTATCGAATTATATCGATATATGAACAAGACAATTTTCGATGGCATATTTAATTCTATTGAAATAAACAAATAAATAACATACTATTTTTGTATTTCATACTTTATCTTTTTATTGTTTGTTTCAATCCGTTTGGTGACTGGGGATATGAATATCGAGAGGGGAGGGTTGGTGTCCCATTTCCTGGTTTAACCCTTCAAATGTTTGTCTTTCCCAACCGATGGTTTGACCTAACAGGACGCCCATATCTACTTCAGTTTTACCCTGGTTTGACCTGACCAGTGATCACACCTAACTACTTCACTTTTATCCTGGTTTGACCTGACTGGTGTTCACACCTACTAACTTCACTTTTACCCTGGTTTAACCTGACTGGTGATCACACCTACTAACTTCATTTTTACCCTGGTTTGACCTGACTAGTGATATCACACCTACCAACTTCATTTTATCCTGGTTTGACCTGACTGGTGATCACTCCTATCAACTTCATTTTTATCCTGGTTTGACCTGACTGGTGATCACTCCTATCAACTTCATTTTTATCCTGGTTTGACCTGACTGGTGATCACTCCTACCAACTTCATTTTTATCCTGGTTTGACCTGACTGGTGATCACTCCTATCAACTTCATTTTTATCCTGGTTTGACCTGACTGGTGATCATTCCTACCAATTTCACTTTTATCCTGGTTTGACATGACTGGTGTTCACACCTACTAACTTCACTTTTAGCCTGGTTTGACCTGACTGGTGATTACACCTACCAACTTCACTTTTATCCTGGTTTGACCTGACTGGTGATCACTCCTACCAACTTCATTTTTATCCTGGTTTGACCTGACTGGTGATCACTCCTATCAACTTCATTTTTATCCTGGTATGACCTGACTGGTGATCACTCCTACCAACTTCACTTTTACCCTGGTTTGACCTGACCGGTGATCACACATACCAACTTCACTTTTATCCTGGTTTGGTCTGACTGGTGATCACACCTACCAACTTTACTTTTATCCTGGTTTGACCTGACTGGTGATCACACCTACCAACTTCACTTTTATCCTGGTTTGACCTGACTGGTGATCACACCTACCAACTTCACTTTTATCCTGGTTTGACATGACTGGTGATCACACCTACCAACTTCACTTTTACCCTGGTTTGACATGACTGGTGATCACACCTACCAATTTCATTTTTATCCTGGTTTGACCTGACTGGTGATCACTCCTACCAACTTCTTTTTATCCTGGTTTGACCTGACTGGTGATCACTCCTATCAACTTCATTTTTATCCTGGTTTGACCTGACTGGTGATCACTCCTACCAATTTCACTTTTATCCTGGTTTGACATGACTGGTGTTCACACCTACTAACTTCACTTTTAGCCTGGTTTGACCTGACTGGTGATTACACCTACCAACTTCACTTTTATCCTGGTTTGACCTGACTGGTGATCACTCCTACCAACTTCATTTTTATCCTGGTTTGACCTGACTGGTGATCACTCCTATCAACTTCATTTTTATCCTGGTATGACCTGACTGGTGATCACTCCTACCAACTTCACTTTTAACCTGGTTTGACCTGACCGGTGATCACACCTACCAACTTCACTTTTATCCTGGTTTGGTCTGACTGGTGATCACACCTACCAACTTTACTTTTATCCTGATTTGACCTGACTGGTGATCACACCTACCAACTTCACTTTTACCCTTGTTTGACCTGACTGGTGATCACACCTACCAACTTCATTTTTACCCTGGTTTGACATGACTGGTGATCACACCTACCAATTTCATTTTTATCCTGGTTTGACCTGACTGGTGATCACACCTACCAACTTCACTTTTACCCTGGTTTGACCTGACTGGTGATCACTCCTACCAACTTCACTTTTACCCTGGTTTGACATGACTGGTGATCACACCTACCAATTTCATTTTTATCCTGGTTTGACCTGACTGGTGATCACTCCTACCAACTTCACTTTTATCCTGGTTTGACCTGACTGGTGATCACTCCTACCAACTTCACTTTTATCCTGGTTTAACCTGACTGGTGATCACTCCTACCAACTTCACTTTTATCCTGGTTTGACCTGACTGGTGATCACTCCTACCAACTTCACTTTTATCCTGGTTTGACCTGACTGGTGATCACCCCTACCAACTTCACTTTTATCCTGGTTTAACCTGACTGGTGATCACTCCTACCAACTTCACTTTTATCCTGGTTTGACATGACTGGTGATCACTCCTACCAACTTCACTTTTATCCTGGTTTAACCTGACTGGTTATCACACCTAACAATTTCACTTTTATCCTGGTTTGACATGACTGGTGATCACTCCTACCAACTTCACTTTTATCCTGGTTTGACCTGACTGGTGATCACTCCTACCAACTTCACTTTTATCCTGGTTTGACCTGACTGGTGATCACTCCTACCAACTTCACTTTTATCCTGGTTTGACCTGACTGGTGATCACTCCTACCAACTTCACTTATATCCTGGTTTGACCTGACTGGTGATCACTCCTACCAATTTCATTTTTATCCTGGTTTGACCTGACTGGTGATCACTCCTACCAATTTCATTTTTATCCTGGTTTGACCTGACTGGTGATCACTCCTACCAACTTCACTTTTACCCTGGTTTGACATGACTGGTGATCACACCTACCAATTTCATTTTTATCCTGGTTTGACCTGACTGGTGATCACTCCTACCAACTTCACTTTTATCCTGGTTTGACCTGACTGGTGATCACTCCTACCAACTTCACTTTTATCCTGGTTTGACATGACTGGTGATCACTCCTACCAACTTCACTTTTATCCTGGTTTGACCTGACTGGTTATCACACCTAACAATTTCACTTTTATCCTGGTTTGACCTGACTGGTGATCACTCCTACCAACTTCACTTTTACTCTGGTTTGACATGACTGGTGATCACACCTACCAACTTCACTTTTATCCTGGTTTGACCTGACTGGTGATCACTCCTACCAACTTCACTTTTATCCTGGGGTGACATGACTGGTGATCACACCTACCAACTTCACTTTTACCCTGATTTGACATGACTGGTGATCACACCTACCAACTTCACTTTTATCCTGGTTTGACCTGGCTGGTGATCACTCCTACCAACTTCACTTTTATCCTGGTTTGACATGACTGGTGTTCACACCTACTAACTTCACTTTTACCCTGATTTGACATGACTGGTGATCACTCCTACCAACTTCATTTTTATCCTGGTTTGACCTGACTGGTGATCACACCTACCAACTTCATTTTTATCCTGGTTTGACATGACTGGTGTTCACACCTACTAACTTCATTTTTATCCTGGTTTGACCTGACTGGTGATCACTCCTACCAACTTCACTTTTATCCTGGTTTGACCTGACGTGATCACACCTACCAACTTCATTTTTATCCTGGTTTGACCCGACTGGTGATCACTCCTACCAACTTCATTTTTATCCTGGTTTGACCTGACTGGTGATCACTCCTACCAACTTCACTTTTACCCTGGTTTGACCTGACTGGTGATCACACCTACCAACTTCATTTTTATCCTGGTTTGACCTGACTGGTGATCACTCTTACCAACTTCACTTTTATCCTGGTTTGACATGACTGGTGATCACACCTACTAACTTCACTTTTACTCTGATTTGACCTGACTGGTGATCACACCTACCAACTTCATTTTTACCCTGGTTTGACCTGACTGGTGATCACTCCTACCAACTTCACTTTTATCCTGGTTTGACCTGACTGGTGATCACTCCTACCAACTTCACTTTTATCCTAGTTTGACCTGACTGGTGATCACACCTACCAACTTCATTTTTACCCTGGTTTGACCTGACTGGTGATCACTCCTACCAACTTCATTTTTATCCTGGTTTGACATGACTGGTGATCACTCCTACCAACTTCACTTTTATCCTGGTTTGACCTGACTGATGATCACACCTACCAACTTCATTTTTACGCTGGTTTGACCTGACTGGTGATCACTCCTACCAACTTCACTTTTATCCTGGTTTGACATGACTGGTGATCACTCCTACCAACTTCACTTTTATCCTAGTTTGCCCTGACTGGTGGTTACAGCTACCAACTTCACTTTTATCCTAGTTTGACCTGACTGGTGATCACACCTACCAACTTCACTTTTATTCTGGTGTGACATGACTGGTGATCCCTCCTACCAACTTCACTTTTATCCTGGTGTTACCTGACTGGTGATCACACCTACCAACTTCACTTTTATCCTGGTGTGACATGACTGGTGATCACACCTACCAACTTCATTTTAATCCTGGTGTGACATGACTGGTGATCACTCCTACCAACTTCACTTTTACCATGATTTGATATGACTGGTGATCACTCCTACCAACTTCACTTTAATCCTGGTTTGACATGACTGGTGATCACACCTACCAACTTCATTTTTATCCTGGTTTGACCTGACTGGTGATCACTCTTACCAACTTCACTTTTATCCTGGTTTGACCTGACTGGTGATCACTCCTACCAACTTCACTTTTATCCTGGTTTGACATGACTGGTGATCACACCTACTAACTTCACTTTTACCCTGATTTGACCTGACTTGTGATCACTCCTACCAACTTCACTTTTATCCTGGTTTGACATGACTGGTGATCACTCCTACCAACTTCACTTTTATCCTGGTTTGACATGACTGGTGATCACACCTACTAACTTCACTTTTACCCTGATTTGACCTGACTGGTGATCACTCCTACCAACTTCACTTTTATCCTGGTTTGACCTGACGTGATCACACCTACCAACTTCATTTTTATCCTGGTTTGACCCGACTGGTGATCACTCCTACCAACTTCACTTTTACCCTGGTTTGACATGACTGGTGATCACTCCTACCAACTTCACTTTTACCCTGGTTTGACCTGACTGGTGATCACACCTACCAACTTCATTTTTATCCTGGTTTGACCTGACTGGTGATCACTCCTACCAACTTCACTTTTATCCTGGTTTGACCTGACTGGTGATCACTCCTATCAACTTCATTTTTACCTTGGTTTGACCTGACTGGTGATCACTCCTACCAACTTCACTTTTATCCTGGTTTAACCTGACTGGTGATCACTCCTACCAACTTCACTTTTATCCTGGTTTGACCTGACTGGTGATCACTCCTACCAACTTCACTTTTATCCTGGTTTGACCTGACTGGTGATCACTCCTACCAACTTCACTTTTATCCTGGTTTAACCTGACTGGTGATCACTCCTACCAACTTCACTTTTATCCTGGTTTGACATGACTGGTGATCACTCCTACCAACTTCACTTTTATCCTGGTTTGACCTGACTGGTTATCACACCTAACAATTTCACTTTTATCCTGGTTTGACATGACTGGTGATCACTCCTACCAACTTCACTTTTATCCTGGTTTGACCTGACTGGTGATCAATCCTACCAACTTCACTTTTATCCTGGTTTGACCTGACTGGTGATCACTCCTACCAACTTCACTTTTATCCTGGTTTGACCTGACTGGTGATCACACCTACCAACTTCATTTTTACCCTGGTTTGACCTGACTGGTGATCACTCCTACCAACTTCACTTTTATCCTGGTTTGACCTGACTGGTGATCACTCCTATCAACTTCATTTTTACCCTGGTTTGACCTGACTGGTGATCACACCTACCAACTTCACTTTTACTCTGGTTTAAGATGACTGGTGATCACACCTACCAACTTCACTTTTACTCTGGTTTAAGATGACTGGTGATCACTCCTACCAACTTCACTTTTATCCTGGTTTGACCTGACTGGTGATCACTCCTACCAACTTCACTTTTATCCTGGTTTGACCTGACTGGTGATCACTCCTACCAACTTCACTTTTATCCTGGTTTGACCTGACTGGTGATCACACCTACCAACTTCATTTTTACCCTGGTTTGACCTGACTGGTGATCACACCTACCAACTTCACTTTTACTCTGGTTTAAGATGACTGGTGATCACACCTACCAACTTCACTTTTACTCTGGTTTAAGATGACTGGTGATCACACCTACCAACTTCACTTTTACTCTGGTTTAAGATGACTGGTGATCACACCTACCAACTTCACTTTTACTCTGGTTTAAGATGACTGGTAATCACACCTACCAACTTCACTTTTACTCTGGTTTAAGATGACTGGTGATCACACCTACTAACTTCACTTTTACTCTGGTTTAAGATGACTGGTGATCACACCTACCAACTGAACTTTTACTCTGGTTTAAGATGACTGGTGATCACACCTACCAACTTCACTTTTACTCTGGTTTAAGATGACTGGTGATCACACCTACTAACTTAACTTTTAATCTGGTTTAAGATGACTGGTGATCACACCTACTAACTTCACTTTTACTCTGGTTTAAGATGACTGGTGATCACACCTACCAACTTAACTTTTACTCTGGTTTAAGATGACTGGTGATCACTCCTACCAACTTCACTTTTACTCTGGTTTAAGTTGACTGGTGATCACACCTACCAACTTCACTTTTACTCTGGTTTAAGATGACTGGTGATCACACCTACCAACTTCACTTTTACTCTGGTTTAAGATGACTGGTGATCACTCCTACCAACTTCACTTTTACTCTGGTTTAAGTTGACTGGTGATCACACCTACCAACTTCACTTTTACTCTGGTTTAAGATGACTGGTGATCACACCTACTAACTTCACTTTTAGCCTGGTTTGACCTGACTGGTGATTACACCTACCAACTTCACTTTTATCCTGGTTTGACCTGACTGGTGATCACTCCTACCAACTTCATTTTTATCCTGGTTTGACCTGACTGGTGATCACTCCTATCAACTTCATTTTTATCCTGGTATGACCTGACTGGTGATCACTCCTACCAACTTCACTTTTAACCTGGTTTGACCTGACCGGTGATCACACCTACCAACTTCACTTTTATCCTGGTTTGGTCTGACTGGTGATCACACCTACCAACTTTACTTTTATCCTGATTTGACCTGACTGGTGATCACACCTACCAACTTCACTTTTACCCTTGTTTGACCTGACTGGTGATCACACCTACCAACTTCATTTTTACCCTGGTTTGACATGACTGGTGATCACACCTACCAATTTCATTTTTATCCTGGTTTGACCTGACTGGTGATCACACCTACCAACTTCACTTTTACCCTGGTTTGACCTGACTGGTGATCACTCCTACCAACTTCACTTTTACCCTGGTTTGACATGACTGGTGATCACACCTACCAATTTCATTTTTATCCTGGTTTGACCTGACTGGTGATCACTCCTACCAACTTCACTTTTATCCTGGTTTGACCTGACTGGTGATCACTCCTACCAACTTCACTTTTATCCTGGTTTAACCTGACTGGTGATCACTCCTACCAACTTCACTTTTATCCTGGTTTGACCTGACTGGTGATCACTCCTACCAACTTCACTTTTATCCTGGTTTGACCTGACTGGTGATCACCCCTACCAACTTCACTTTTATCCTGGTTTAACCTGACTGGTGATCACTCCTACCAACTTCACTTTTATCCTGGTTTGACATGACTGGTGATCACTCCTACCAACTTCACTTTTATCCTGGTTTAACCTGACTGGTTATCACACCTAACAATTTCACTTTTATCCTGGTTTGACATGACTGGTGATCACTCCTACCAACTTCACTTTTATCCTGGTTTGACCTGACTGGTGATCACTCCTACCAACTTCACTTTTATCCTGGTTTGACCTGACTGGTGATCACTCCTACCAACTTCACTTTTATCCTGGTTTGACCTGACTGGTGATCACTCCTACCAACTTCACTTATATCCTGGTTTGACCTGACTGGTGATCACTCCTACCAATTTCATTTTTATCCTGGTTTGACCTGACTGGTGATCACTCCTACCAATTTCATTTTTATCCTGGTTTGACCTGACTGGTGATCACTCCTACCAACTTCACTTTTACCCTGGTTTGACATGACTGGTGATCACACCTACCAATTTCATTTTTATCCTGGTTTGACCTGACTGGTGATCACTCCTACCAACTTCACTTTTATCCTGGTTTGACCTGACTGGTGATCACTCCTACCAACTTCACTTTTATCCTGGTTTGACATGACTGGTGATCACTCCTACCAACTTCACTTTTATCCTGGTTTGACCTGACTGGTTATCACACCTAACAATTTCACTTTTATCCTGGTTTGACCTGACTGGTGATCACTCCTACCAACTTCACTTTTACTCTGGTTTGACATGACTGGTGATCACACCTACCAACTTCACTTTTATCCTGGTTTGACCTGACTGGTGATCACTCCTACCAACTTCACTTTTATCCTGGGGTGACATGACTGGTGATCACACCTACCAACTTCACTTTTACCCTGATTTGACATGACTGGTGATCACACCTACCAACTTCACTTTTATCCTGGTTTGACCTGGCTGGTGATCACTCCTACCAACTTCACTTTTATCCTGGTTTGACATGACTGGTGTTCACACCTACTAACTTCACTTTTACCCTGATTTGACATGACTGGTGATCACTCCTACCAACTTCATTTTTATCCTGGTTTGACCTGACTGGTGATCACACCTACCAACTTCATTTTTATCCTGGTTTGACATGACTGGTGTTCACACCTACTAACTTCATTTTTATCCTGGTTTGACCTGACTGGTGATCACTCCTACCAACTTCACTTTTATCCTGGTTTGACCTGACGTGATCACACCTACCAACTTCATTTTTATCCTGGTTTGACCCGACTGGTGATCACTCCTACCAACTTCATTTTTATCCTGGTTTGACCTGACTGGTGATCACTCCTACCAACTTCACTTTTACCCTGGTTTGACCTGACTGGTGATCACACCTACCAACTTCATTTTTATCCTGGTTTGACCTGACTGGTGATCACTCTTACCAACTTCACTTTTATCCTGGTTTGACATGACTGGTGATCACACCTACTAACTTCACTTTTACTCTGATTTGACCTGACTGGTGATCACACCTACCAACTTCATTTTTACCCTGGTTTGACCTGACTGGTGATCACTCCTACCAACTTCACTTTTATCCTGGTTTGACCTGACTGGTGATCACTCCTACCAACTTCACTTTTATCCTAGTTTGACCTGACTGGTGATCACACCTACCAACTTCATTTTTACCCTGGTTTGACCTGACTGGTGATCACTCCTACCAACTTCATTTTTATCCTGGTTTGACATGACTGGTGATCACTCCTACCAACTTCACTTTTATCCTGGTTTGACCTGACTGATGATCACACCTACCAACTTCATTTTTACGCTGGTTTGACCTGACTGGTGATCACTCCTACCAACTTCACTTTTATCCTGGTTTGACATGACTGGTGATCACTCCTACCAACTTCACTTTTATCCTAGTTTGCCCTGACTGGTGGTTACAGCTACCAACTTCACTTTTATCCTAGTTTGACCTGACTGGTGATCACACCTACCAACTTCACTTTTATTCTGGTGTGACATGACTGGTGATCCCTCCTACCAACTTCACTTTTATCCTGGTGTTACCTGACTGGTGATCACACCTACCAACTTCACTTTTATCCTGGTGTGACATGACTGGTGATCACACCTACCAACTTCATTTTAATCCTGGTGTGACATGACTGGTGATCACTCCTACCAACTTCACTTTTACCATGATTTGATATGACTGGTGATCACTCCTACCAACTTCACTTTAATCCTGGTTTGACATGACTGGTGATCACACCTACCAACTTCATTTTTATCCTGGTTTGACCTGACTGGTGATCACTCTTACCAACTTCACTTTTATCCTGGTTTGACCTGACTGGTGATCACTCCTACCAACTTCACTTTTATCCTGGTTTGACATGACTGGTGATCACACCTACTAACTTCACTTTTACCCTGATTTGACCTGACTTGTGATCACTCCTACCAACTTCACTTTTATCCTGGTTTGACATGACTGGTGATCACTCCTACCAACTTCACTTTTATCCTGGTTTGACATGACTGGTGATCACACCTACTAACTTCACTTTTACCCTGATTTGACCTGACTGGTGATCACTCCTACCAACTTCACTTTTATCCTGGTTTGACCTGACGTGATCACACCTACCAACTTCATTTTTATCCTGGTTTGACCCGACTGGTGATCACTCCTACCAACTTCACTTTTACCCTGGTTTGACATGACTGGTGATCACTCCTACCAACTTCACTTTTACCCTGGTTTGACCTGACTGGTGATCACACCTACCAACTTCATTTTTATCCTGGTTTGACCTGACTGGTGATCACTCCTACCAACTTCACTTTTATCCTGGTTTGACCTGACTGGTGATCACTCCTATCAACTTCATTTTTACCTTGGTTTGACCTGACTGGTGATCACTCCTACCAACTTCACTTTTATCCTGGTTTAACCTGACTGGTGATCACTCCTACCAACTTCACTTTTATCCTGGTTTGACCTGACTGGTGATCACTCCTACCAACTTCACTTTTATCCTGGTTTGACCTGACTGGTGATCACTCCTACCAACTTCACTTTTATCCTGGTTTAACCTGACTGGTGATCACTCCTACCAACTTCACTTTTATCCTGGTTTGACATGACTGGTGATCACTCCTACCAACTTCACTTTTATCCTGGTTTGACCTGACTGGTTATCACACCTAACAATTTCACTTTTATCCTGGTTTGACATGACTGGTGATCACTCCTACCAACTTCACTTTTATCCTGGTTTGACCTGACTGGTGATCAATCCTACCAACTTCACTTTTATCCTGGTTTGACCTGACTGGTGATCACTCCTACCAACTTCACTTTTATCCTGGTTTGACCTGACTGGTGATCACACCTACCAACTTCATTTTTACCCTGGTTTGACCTGACTGGTGATCACTCCTACCAACTTCACTTTTATCCTGGTTTGACCTGACTGGTGATCACTCCTATCAACTTCATTTTTACCCTGGTTTGACCTGACTGGTGATCACACCTACCAACTTCACTTTTACTCTGGTTTAAGATGACTGGTGATCACACCTACCAACTTCACTTTTACTCTGGTTTAAGATGACTGGTGATCACTCCTACCAACTTCACTTTTATCCTGGTTTGACCTGACTGGTGATCACTCCTACCAACTTCACTTTTATCCTGGTTTGACCTGACTGGTGATCACTCCTACCAACTTCACTTTTATCCTGGTTTGACCTGACTGGTGATCACACCTACCAACTTCATTTTTACCCTGGTTTGACCTGACTGGTGATCACACCTACCAACTTCACTTTTACTCTGGTTTAAGATGACTGGTGATCACACCTACCAACTTCACTTTTACTCTGGTTTAAGATGACTGGTGATCACACCTACCAACTTCACTTTTACTCTGGTTTAAGATGACTGGTGATCACACCTACCAACTTCACTTTTACTCTGGTTTAAGATGACTGGTAATCACACCTACCAACTTCACTTTTACTCTGGTTTAAGATGACTGGTGATCACACCTACTAACTTCACTTTTACTCTGGTTTAAGATGACTGGTGATCACACCTACCAACTGAACTTTTACTCTGGTTTAAGATGACTGGTGATCACACCTACCAACTTCACTTTTACTCTGGTTTAAGATGACTGGTGATCACACCTACTAACTTAACTTTTAATCTGGTTTAAGATGACTGGTGATCACACCTACTAACTTCACTTTTACTCTGGTTTAAGATGACTGGTGATCACACCTACCAACTTAACTTTTACTCTGGTTTAAGATGACTGGTGATCACTCCTACCAACTTCACTTTTACTCTGGTTTAAGTTGACTGGTGATCACACCTACCAACTTCACTTTTACTCTGGTTTAAGATGACTGGTGATCACACCTACCAACTTCACTTTTACTCTGGTTTAAGATGACTGGTGATCACACCTACCAACTTCACTTTTACTCTGGTTTAAGATGACTGGTGATCACACCTACCAACTTCACTTTTACTCTGGTTTAAGATGACTGGTGATCACACCTACCAACTTCACTTTTACTCTGGTTTACGATGACTGGTGATCACACCTACCAACTTCACTTTTACTCTGGTTTAAGATGACTGGTGATCACACCTACCAACTTCACTTTTACTCTGGTTTAAGATGACTGGTGATCACACCTACCAACTTCACTTTTACTCTGGTTTAAGATGACTGGTGATCACACCTACCAACTTCACTTTTACTCTGGTTTAAGATGACTGGTGATCACACCTACCAACTTCACTTTTACTCTGGTTTAAGATGACTGGTGATCACACCTACCAACTTCACTTTTACTCTGGTTTAAGATGACTGGTGATCACACCTACCAACTTCACTTTTACTCTGGTTTAAGATGACTGGTGATCACACCTACTAACTTCACTTTTACTCTGGTTTAAGATGACTGGTGATCACACCTACCAACTTAACTTTTACTCTGGTTTAAGATGACTGGTGATCACACCTACCAACTTCACTTTTACTCTGGTTTAAGATGACTGGTGATCACACCTACTAACTTAACTTTTACTCTGGTTTAAGATGACTGGTGATCACACCTACTAACTTCACTTTTACTCTGGTTTAAGATGACTGGTGATCACACCTACCAACTTAACTTTTACTCTGGTTTAAGATGACTGGTGATCACACCTACTAACTTCACTTTTACTCTGGTTTAAGATGACTGGTGATCACACCTACCAACTTCACTTTTACTCTGGTTTAAGATGACTGGTGATCACACCTACCAACTTCACTTTTACTCTGGTTTAAGATGACTGGTGATCACACCTACCAACTTCACTTTTACTCTGGTTTAAGATGACTGGTGATCACACCTACCAACTTAACTTTTACTCTGGTTTAAGATGACTGGTAATCACACCTACTAACTTCACTTTTACTCTGGTTTAAGATGACTGGTGATCACACCTACCAACTTCACTTTTACTCTGGTTTAAGATGACTGGTGATCACACTTACTAACTTCACTTTTACTCTGGTTTAAGATGACTGGTGATCACACCTACTAACTTCACTTTTACTCTGGTTTAAGATGACTGGTGATCACACCTACCAACTTCACTTTTACTCTGGTTTAAGATGACTGGTGATCACACCTACCAACTTCACTTTTACTCTGGTTTAAGATGACTGGTGATCACACCTACTAACTTAACTTTTACTCTGGTTTAAGATGACTGGTGATCACACCTATATAGAATCCTATTAATCATGTCACATTTGTTTTCCTGTTCTAAGATCCAACATGATCCTTCAATTTCTATTATATTCTCTTATTTCTTGTGCTGTGAATTTCAACATGGTCTAAATGGGTTGTTTGTGAGGATGCCGTCTAATTCGAAGTTTTCTGGTTTAAAACATCCATCCCCGAAAAGGATTACGCTATTGGTGGATACAGATACAAACAGTTATCAAGAATATATGGTTGTGATGTGATCCCATTAACCGGTGTAATCCTGCCACATTGTTGTGCCTGTCCCAAGCCAAGACCTGCATGGATTTACAACGTCATATGCCGTGTTTTTTTGTGTTTAGTGAGTTAAGATTAGAAGATGAATGTGTGTTGTATTGATATTGGAATTGTTCACCATCACTGTTTAAACTTTCTTTCATAACCAAATTATTAGGGTTTGTAAATTATTACATTGTCAAATTATTAGGGTTTGTCAATTATTACATTGCCAAATTAATAGGGTTTGTCAATTATTACATTGTCAAATTATGAGGGTTTGTAAATTATTACATAACCAAAATTATTAGGGTTTGTAAATTATTACATTGTCAAATTATTAGGGTTTGTCAATTATTACATTGTCAAATTATTAGGGTTTGTAAATTATTACATTGTAACACTTACCATTATTAGCTGTTTCTATTTTTCACACAAATGTTTTAGATTAGCTTTGATCTGCAAAATAAAGATTAGTATTTGTTGTCACCTTTTTGAAATCATGTTAGCCATTAAATCTGTCTTATTTAAAATGTACTGTAACAGTTGTGGTATTCATTGGTATGCCCTATCGCTAGGCGGGGAGAGGTTCGGGGGGGGGGGGGGGGGGGGGGCAATTAAGATTTTCCTCTCTCTGTACGTCCGAAAGTTCTGGAGAAAATGCAGAGGTTTTTGGTGTTTTCATTTTGCATATTTGTCAACAATTTTGCAAAATTACATTGCTTATAATTAACAGGAATATATGTTAAGCATCAAAATACAAACTTTGTACAAACTATCTAAATTTTAACTCATTCTATTAAAATTTAGTTTTTTTAAAGAAAATTCTATTTTTTTATTAACGATGCCATATTTGAAGGTTGGCGAACCTGTCGGACACATTTGTAAAGAGGACCCACCAACGACAATTGTAGTCATGCTTGATCACAATTTACCCTGTGGTTTCAAGGTATATTTCGAGAAACGTCTATTGTTAGTTACGATGGGAGCGAGGATCGGCCACAATACAGCATCCAATCCAAGTTTGATTTAAGTTGGCTCATTTAGTTTTAATATGGGAAAGCTGGATGTCTTGTGATGGCAAAATTAAACTGTAATGTAAACCGGCCAAGCATATGACCTAAACTATTATCTTATCAAAATGTAATATCTACAAGAAAATCAACGATGATAATAAGTTATTTCAAGTAGTTTTGGATTTATTTTTTTTTTAAAATAAGCCACCTAAAAATGCAAAACAACTCGGTGTATATTAGCTAAAATAACATAACCTATCAAATAATTGAAATAAACCTGTATTATGTATAAGTGAGTAAATATACTTAATGAACAGAAAACTTACTTTATGATACAGTATCTTTCGTCAATAAAGTAAATATTATGGTGTCACCTGAATTCAAGGTCATACATGTACATATTGTACAGAATATTGTACATGTAGTGACAGTATAAAAACGCTGTATTTATTCACGTAGCAATCATTTATTTACGCGTGCTTTGGTCGTGCAAAAGTTTATCAGTTTAAAGGACTTTGTATACTGATGTTTTAGCAACAAACAAATGCAATTTAATTCTTTATTTATTTAACGAGGATTGCCGACAGACAATGACTAACGGCGGTTTTCCTCAATATCTTATATTACGTAATTAATAATAAAATGTAAAAACAAAAATACCACACTGTCGGAACAGTTCAAAATCTAATACCAAAATCCTAGTAAAGGACAAAATCGATAACTACACACATGAAATACATAAAATAAAAAAGAGCAAATAGCAGATTCATGTGTGTAAACAGTCGAACAATAATATGAGACAGGCAACCTGTTTGAAGGACGAAGTCCTATAATGTTTAGAGGGAGGCATGAGAAGGGAATGTATTATTTTTTTCAAGTACTTTTTAAAGTTTTTTTTAAATTTATTATTTGGCTGGAGTTATCTCTCTTTGACTGTGTAACTGAAGACTGTTTGCAAAACAAAATCTTATAAAATATATAGATCTTTTAAAAGATCTTATATAGAAACATACTTTACTATAATAGAAATAGGTATTTCAATATCATTAGGAATAATTCCAGGCATATTTTTTTGTGTTGGATTTTTCTGTTCTACATTTGTGTTAGATTTTGTCAGTTTAATTTTTTTCCCAGATGTGGATGATTTTTCCTGTGGTTGTTTTCTTTTTTCATGTTTTTTTCCTTTTGATATTTGTTTATTATATATTTTATTCAGTTTTGAAAATGAATCTTCATTGCTTTTCTGCTGTATTGCAATACTTGTCGAATAAAACTTGAAACCATTTTGTTCATTATAATTGTTTATAAGCAATTTGAAATGATTCAGGTGTAGAAGCAAATCCACATTTCGACTGAGAGAAGAATTTATATATTCTTCCTTAGTGAAACATATATTGTTATGTCCATTTTTTCCCTGTATCCAAATATTTACATTGCTTTGCAAAATTCTAGTAGCAACTGAAATCTCAGTGCTTGTAGCCCATTGGTTACCATGAACCATTTTATTCCGATATGCATGCCGTGAAATATTGGAATGGTGACTAAGTTTTAACTGGTCTTCATAAAAATCAAAGTTGTTGTAAAATTCTGAGCAGATCAATGACCTATAAACCAAGCTTTGTGATAAATTGCCAGTGATGGCTAAACTAAGGACATGAAAGAAGCACTGGCCATCTCCTGGAACATCATGGATAAGAAAATCTTCACTTTCTATTTTAATTCTTCCAGAGTTTGGGGCATTTAAATTATTTTGTGGGGGTTTAAATTGCTCATAGCCCATAGGCATAGGTGAACCCTGTACATGCTGTACATTTGGTTGTTGTGGGGTTATATTTTGTGAATGGTCATTCTCTATCTTTATTTTCTTAGAGTTATTGGCATTTAAATTACTTGATGGTGGTTGAAATTGTTCATAGCCCATAGGCATAGGCATGGCAGGTGTACCTTGAAAATTTGATGGGTATGGGGTTATATTTTGAGAAGGAGAGCTCATCTTAAGAATTTCAACATAAATTTCCTTAGGGGTACAGTCGGAGGTTTTAGTCTCAGTGTCTAAATTGTTGGGTAGAACTGTTGCAGGCACAGGTTTTTCATGGGTAGGGTTCTTTTGATTTTTATTTTGAGTTTGTGCCATGGAACCCTTTAAAATATCAGCATAGGAATGTTTGTTGGTCACCAGTTTACTCATGATCAAAATATGAGATTTAGGTTGACAAAAAACTACTTACAAATTCAAAAAAGTTGTGTGCGAAGAAATACTTCGGCGAGTTAGAAGATATTCGTCTGCTAACAAAGGTATTCCATTCAAGACCCTCTTTTTTATTTACAGTGTAATTACGCCATTTTTTGTATTACAACCACACTAAAACAACACGAAAATACAGGAAATAACGATCAACTGGTCAAATGCAAATCCTTAATGAAATTTCAATAATACGATGATCCGTACACGTTAGGGACCGACCATTTAACTTGCAGGGGGGGGGGGGGGGGGGGATATGGTTATTTGTTTCGTTCAGAATTTTTTTTTTCGGACAACACGAGAGTTAGAATATTTATCTTTTTTGTCGCGCAAAGCGCAATTTTTTTTCTCCAGATTTCAACATTAGCTTATATGACAAAAACTCTGAATCAGATTTTTTTTCCTCCACCAAGATCAGAATTTTATTTTCAGCAACATTGGTAATCAGAATATTTTTTTAGAAAAAAACCATAACCCCCCCCCCCCCCCCCCCTTCAAGTTAAATGGTCGTTCCCTTATTATCTTTTATTTTGAATGAATTTTGTAGCCGATTTGTTATGGCTGTTTCGTTCATTTTACCTACTGTACGCCGCTCTTCCGTCGGGAGTTTCGTAGTAAGAGATTTTTTTATTAGAATTTTATTTCAAGTTTATTTCGATTTCGCATAGAGTAAATAATTAAAGAATTGAGAATTTTTCATTGAAATATATTTCTTTTGCGTTTCTAAATTATCAATTGATCTATTTTTTAAACTTCCGGTGAACAGATATTTGGCTATCAATATAGAAGGGAAAATCGGACAGCCTACCGTTATAAGGACTTCGTCCTTTATTATCTTGTTATTAAAAATGAATTTCGCTGTTTATTGTGAAAACTTCCTTTGACAAAAGAAAGTATTTAAAATTTTAATTGTGACGCGAAAAATGACCTGGTTTAAATTTCTACGAATACATTTGGACCAACAAACAGTCCATGGAAATGAGGACACGCGAGTACATACACTTTTGTTTGTTGTTTTTGTTTTGTTTTGTTTTTTTATGCTTTGCTTTTTCGTGTGTCTACCCTCTACACTATTATCATAAGATTATATTGATATGGACACGAACAGGTTAAATAAAGGGAAAAGAAATGAAATAATAAAGAAATGTTATTGAAAATAAATACAAAAACGGAGAGTTAACTAGAGGCTCAGTAGGCTGAGCCTGTGTCGCTCACCTTTCATTCTGCTTTGAGGAAACTTAATACAGAACCTTCTATAGGTGCTTCCTACCAAATGCCGGTTCATATGGCTAAGCAGTTACAGAGAAGAAGATTTTTAGAAATCAACTAATCAGAAAGTTAACAAGAATGTCCTGTTGCGGCCATGTTTATTAACGGATCGGAACTAAATGAGCAATCTTTATAGATGACCTTCCAAGGATGCTTCCTACCAAGTTTCGATTCATTTGGTAAAGTGGTTTCCGAGTAGAAGATTTTTTAGAAATCAAGCAATCATAAACAAGAATTGCCTGTGGCGGAAATGTTTGTTAACGGATCGGAATAAAATTAGCAATCTTTATAAAGGACCTTCCAAGGATGCTTCCTACCAAGTTTTGATTTATTTGGCCATGCAAGCGGTTTCAGAGGAGACGATTTTTTAGAAATCAACCAATAAGAAACAAGAATTGCCTGTGGTGGCCATGATTGTTAACGGATCGGAAGTTATTGAGCAGTCTTTATACAGGATCTTCCCAGGATGCTTCCTACCAAATTTCGATTCATTTGGCCACGCGGTTACAGAGGAGAAGATTTTTTAGAAATCAACCAATCAGAAACAGGAAGTGCCTGTGGCGGCCATGTCTATTAACGGATCGGGATGACATGAGCAATCTTCATAGAGGACCTGCCATAGATACTTCATACCAAGTTCCGCTTCATTTAACAAAGCGGTTTTAGAGGAGTAGACTTTTAAAAATCGGCCAATCAGAAATAAGAATTGCCTATGGCGGCCATGTTTGTTAACGGATAGGAACTAAATGAGCAGTCTTAATGGAGGACCTTCCAAGGATGCTACCTACCAAGTTTCGATTCATTTGGCCAAGCGGTTTCAGAGGAGAATTTTTAGAAATCAACCAATCAGAAACAAGAATTGCCTGTGGCGGCCATGTTTGTTAACGGATCGGGACGAAATGAGCAATCTTTATAGAGGACCTGGCATAGATGCTTCCTACCAAGTTTCAATTCATTTGGCCAAGCGGTTTCAGAAGAGAAGATTTTTCTTAAATCGGCCAATCAGAAACAAGAATTACCTATGGCGCCCATGTTTGTTAATGGATTGGGACAACATGAGCAGTCTTTATAGAGGACCTTCCATAGATGCTCCCTACCAAGTTTCGATTCATTTGGCAAAGCGGCTTCAGAGGAGAAAATTTTTTAGAAATCAACCAATCAGAAACAAGAATTGCCTGTGGCGGCCATGTCTATTAACGGGTCGGGACGACATTAGCAATCTTTATAGAGGACCTGTCATAGATGCTTCATACCAAGTTTCGCTTCATTTAACAAAGCGGTTTTAGAGGAGAAGACTTTTAAAAATCGGACAATCAGAAACAAGAATTGCCTATGGCGCCCATGTTTGTTAACGGATCGGAACTAAATGAGCAGTCTTTATAGAGGACATTCCAAGGATGCTACCTACCAAGTTTCGATTCATTTGGTCAAGCGGTTTCAAAGAAAGGAATTTTTAGAAATCAACCAATCAGAAACAAGAATTGTCTGTGGCGGCCATGTTTGTAAACGGATCGGAACTAAATGAGCAATCTTTATAGAGAACATTCCAAGGATGGTTCCTACCAAGTTTCGATTCATTTGGCCAAGCAGTTTCAGAGAAGATTTTTTAGAAATCAACCAATCAGAAACAAGAATTGCCTGTGGTGGCCATGTTTGTTAACGGATCGGGACAAAATGAACAATCTTTATAGAGGACCTGCCATAAATGCTTCCTGCCAAGTTTTGGTGCATTTTACCAAGCAGTTTCAGAGGAGAAGATTTTTAAAAGTCAGCCAATCAGAAACAAGAATTGCCAATGGCGGCCATGTTTGTTAATGGATCGGGGCAAAATGAGCAATCTTTATAGAGGACCTTCCATAGATGCTTCCTACCAAGTTTCACTTCATTTGGCTGAGGGGTTTCAGAGGAGAAGATTAAAATGTGAAAAGGACGACAGACGACGGACGACGGACGCCAAGTGATGGCAAAAGCTCACATTGCCTTTGGCAAGGTGAGCTAAAAAGGGGAGCAATTCCATGCCACAAGCTCCTGTGAAGAGAACAGCCCAAGGACCATCGCAGCCAAAATTGGTTTAATTTTGCACATTGGTTTCAGAGAAGATTCAAATGAGAAAAGCATACGATCTACGACAAACTGACGACGAACGCAAAGTGATGATACAAAATCGCATGACCTTTCGCGAGATGATCTATAAAACTTGAAATTGACCCCAGCGATGTTGTAAACAAATATTAACAGAATTGATAGTCACAGAAGGTTGGTGGGACCGTCAACGTCGCGGTCGTTATCGTACAGTAGTTGGATTTACAACTACCTATGCAATCACTGCCTTGTGAGTGCGAATGCTGCGTATGGCGATGTGTACTCGATAAAACACTATGTGATAAAGTTTATTAAACTTGTGGCAGGTCGGTGGTTTTCTCTGCCACGATATAACTGATACATTGTATATTGTTGAAAGTGGCGTTAAACACCATAACCCTAACACTACCCCAGAATTTTCGTGGGTGATTATCGCCGAACACAAAAAATGTGTGTTCTATTTAAAAACAGATTTCACATCACAGATTGCACACGCTAAGCAAAATTGAGGACAAAATTTATTCAAATCTAATATCAGTGGATTTGCACCATTATCTAACGTTGTGTGTATTACAAAAGTGCTGCTAGTTGGCCCTTTCTTTCCAATGTTTGTATTTCATCGCCACCACCTATACATGTCCCATTGATGAATACTCTGGGAACCTGTAAAATAAGTATTTATGTGAATTGTAGAAAATTAACTAATATAGAGAAAGATGAGACTCCAAACTTTGAATTGATCCCGAATGAAAAAAACATTTGCTTATCATGGTTGGTAGTGACAGAGTTCGTATTGTAGCTAGATTTACACACCAAAGCCTATCCCCACTAGTGGCTAGTGCAATTACCGCTAGTAGAAAGGTGTTCTGAAGTGTATGTGATAAAGTTTGTCAGTAACATGTGAGACTGAGGTACGTGCATGGTTTTCTCCAGAATTGGCTCTCTCAATAAAACAGAATGCCATGATATCACTATCGTTAGAACATAAACATTATGTAGAAGTCACGTAGAACACTTGTATAAAGTGTCGCTAAACACCAATAATCCTAATCCACCCATCCTTAGTTACTGAAATAATGTATTATAAAGTACAAACGACTATTGAAACAATGATTTCCACCCTTTCTTTTCAATCATTGAAAAGCATACAAGTATTTGCTTTTACTCCGTAGTGGGACCGACCTGGTCGTGTTATTATGGTAGTTGGATTTACAATTCCCTATGCAATCGGTCCCCATCGCCACTAACGAAAGTGGTGTTAAACACCATAACCCTAAACCCTCCTTAGTGTTGCATGCTTAGAGGAGAAGCAACAACACACCCTACAACCGGCTATCTGGACAACAGATGCTATCGGGAACTCAGATCATATCTACGTCAAACAGAATGACAGGTAGGAATTTCTTTGATGTTTTTCTTTCATTTTTTCTACTTTTTGGATTTTAAATTTATGTCTGATTTGTTGCACTACAAATGAGAAATTTGCATACCAAATATAACAGTATGGTTTTTAATATTTAGTACCTGTCATTCCGTGTGACGTAGATATGATCTGAGTTCCCGATAGCATCTGCTGTCCAGATAGCCGGTTGTAGGGTGTGAACAAATATACCAATTTTATAGTACTAGTATTTGGTTTGATACGACTGGGCTCAAACCCACGATATATCACACTCGAGAAATGAACGCTAACAATCACAACACTGATGCTGTTATTCCACCATTAAGTCTGGTAGACATGATACAACTGAAACAATGCTGGAAGTGATGACAGACGCATTATTTCGCATCCTAAGTAACCCTTTACAGAAACGACATATGAACTGTGCTACTTTATTCTTTATTAATAAATTGAATTTTGCATTAATTGGTATGTAGTCAATGTAGTGCTTGTATCCATTATAGTAACTGAATGGCAATGTACAGCTTTCTACTTAAGGATCAACCATTTAACATTTAGGGTGTATGTTTTTGTGTTTTTAGTACGACAAATCGGTTTGGTTTTTTCATTTTTTACTCATTTAAATTGTTGAAAACTAAGGGTCAGATTCATTTATTTTTTGCATCAAGATATTTTTCCTACAAAGTTACGACAGAAATTTAAGAAATGTATATTAACATAGCCCCCCGTCCACAAAGTTTTATATCGTTGCTTTATATAATTTAGATAGGTGACACTAAGAAAGATCAAAATTAAAGTAATATCATTTTTATTAGGTAATTCTTCATTTCAAAGGTTAATTTACATATAAAATACTAGGAAAATATTTGTATTTGGATGTCCAACAAATATTACTGTCAAATAAATTTAAGACTGTCATCGTAACAGAATATTCCAACACCTCGGTTTGAAAGTAAAAATAAATATGCTGTGACCGTTTCTTGGTAGATGAACACATTATAGTAAGTTTTAAAGGGTCGTGAATTAGGACAGGGGATGGAATCAGCAAATAATGGTGCTAGAAAATGGCCGATTATACCATTCGATGTATCTCGGGATTTTATAATAAGTAAGGAAATTCTCGTCTAGTTCTCGTATATCGAGAAACTTTTCATTGGATAATTTTTTGACCTATTTGAAGTGTCTATGCAAATTTAAAATTGACCAAAATAAATCGGAAAATACCGAAGTATAATTGTAATATACTGAAAATATCGAAGGAAATTCGGCAATATATTTATAATAAAGTGGGCGTTGATTATATAAATAAATCGAAAGTTCTTCAAGGTAGGTATATTTAATTTAAATAATTGCAACTATAATATTCATATAAATATGAACATCAAAATTTGTTATTGTTTAATATTGATAACAATTTCAAAATATAACAATTAAATGCAAAAAGTTGAATTAACAGTAATTATTGGGGAAAATGCTTTTCAAGGAATTTAAATAAAGGGAGATAATCATAGTACTGTATAGTATTATAAAATTACTACTGAAAAACTTTTTGTAAAAAAAAATTGAACCAATAGTGATTAAAAAAAAAATGTAATAATTATTTAACAATACTGTCTGTACTCCTGTAGGAGTATGAAGCCCATCTATGATCTAAATAGATCCTCTGTATTTAATAACAATTTATATTCATAAAATAAAATAATCAAAATGCATATGCTAAATAAAATTTGGATTAAGTGTTAACTATGTTAGATACAATGTATCTACGTACCATTAGTTGTTTACAAAATACACTTATATATATATAATTATTGTTTGTAAACAAACATCTGCTTTGCATATCATAAATCCTCGGATTTACCATATTCTAAGAAAACACGTGTTTTTTTTAATTAATTTATTTTATAAAAATATATAACCAATATTTTCTGTTTTTATATATAATTATTAAGGTAAAAATACCATACAAAAGAACAAAAAACCATTCAGAAAAATTTGTCAAACTAAAAATCTTTCTGATTCTGATCCTGATCTCACCAGCAGCTCGCTGGTAACATTTGGCCCAAAATTTGATTACATTTTACTTCACATCTAAAATTTTACAAGAAGACGTATGTTGAATGTAAAATAATACAAACCTCCTTGGGAAATATATATTTCAAACAATTACATCCATATTTTGTCACAATATATCTATAAATAAATGTCTGGCAAACTCATTTACCTAACACGATACACACATTAGCACCCCCCTTTTGGTTGTAATGGCTGAGTATATAGCCAAGGGAGATAATCGTTTCCATAACCTGATTAGGACATCCAGTACTTATTCTCGTGACAGAAACGTGATATAAGCATAAATACTTACGGATCGTTCTCCAGTCAATTTCTTAAGATAATTCTGAATTGCATCACAATTTGGATTATTTTCTATTTCCATAACTTCGTAGTCCTCTTCACTTAAATCCTTTCCAAGATGCTTTTTAAAAACTTGTTTTGCCTTTGTACAATATGGACAGTAACTCTTAGAAAATACCATGACTTTCTTCCCAGCAATTTTTGTGTCAACCAAAACTTTGACGTTCGACATTATCGTAATATATTAAAATAAAATTCAGGAGAGGTCGATCCGAAATAACTGAAATAAATCAGAAACTGGGTACACCCTGTGGCTAAATATAGGGATCACCATCACTCAGAAGCTTGTCGGGTGTAAAATTGAGGCATTGAGTGGGATATTCTTTAAATACAGTACTTTCTCAATACCGCCGCGTTTTACATCGACTGACTTATTGCGTTACATCTATGGAACACAGAATATACAGAAATTCAAATAATTTCACCTCTCATAAAAAAAACCCACTTGTCTTTATACTGGACATCCCAACAAATGATTCGTTGCAACTTGTGCGCATCACTGAAATACTTGTTGCTCTTTTAATTTTAATTAATGAATGCTGGCATAAATACAATTGTTGCAAGCAATAATTCAATTGATGCTTCCTTCAAATGAATCATAGAGAGGTCGAAATCATTTGTAGAGAGGTGTGGTTGAATAAAACATTCATAATAAATGAGATAAAGATAGTTTAATTCTGAAAGTAATGTACTGATCCGTAAATGAATTGGAGAGAGGTTTAATTTACACATCTCTTGAAAATGATTTGTCGTGCGGTTCCATTGATTTGGTGCGCAGTGCAATTAGTAGTAAATTAAGAGAGGTTTTATTCTGCCGAATTAGACCTCGCAATAATTCCTTTACACCTCACAAGAAATCATTTGAACCACGCAATAAATATTGTAAAGAGGTGTATTTATTTAAAGAGGGTGTCATTATTTGAGTTTGAGTAGATTCGATCTTCCATACACACCTCTTTTCAAGGGCGGATCCAGGGGGGGGGGGGGGGGGGGCGCACCCGCCCCCCCCCCCCCTAAAATTGGAAAAAATATGATTTTTTGGCGTAAAATCGTGATTTTCCACACGAAATACCCCAAAAATTTTCGCGCCTCCCTCCTCCATTGGAAAAAATCTGATTTTTTAGCGTAAAATCGTGATTTTTCACACGAAATACCCCAAAATTTTTCGCGCCTCCCTCCGCTCGGCGCATTTTCTTTAAGTGCGCCCCCCCCCCCCCTAACTTGAAATCCTGGATCCGCCCCTGCTTTTAGAATTTGCTCAGATACAAATTTCGAGATTATTCACAATTAGATAATTAATTTCGCACAAGTCATACTAGATTGATAGTATTTCTGTAGTTAAACAATTTAAGGCCGTCTTTAAAATTATAAAGATTTCAAAAACATGCTTCTAAAATTAGTTCAAGTAACCACAAAATAATAACTACACACTTTTCTGTTTTTGTTTATAAAAACTTTGTTAAAACCGGACATAGATTGACTTCAGGATAAATACTTTGAAAATTTGTAGTTTTATATGAAATATATATACACTGTTCATTGTATATCGTCGGGTCAAAGTTTAATGACGTTACTAGGAAAACAGCCCATCGAAATCTCTCTCTCGTGGATGCATAAATTTCTAAATCAAATAAACCGCATCGGTGGCGTAATGGTTAGCGTGCTCGCCTCGGGTGCGGTAGATCGTGGGTTCGAGCCCCGGTCGGGTTAAACCAAAGACTATGAAAGTGGTATTTGTTGCTTCTCTGCTAAGCACGCAGCATTGAGGAGAAAGAGCAAAGACAGAATCAGAATAAACTGTCCGAGTGGAGCGACATGTCTATCCGCGGACTGTTGTTTCAGCGTGTTGGTCTAGAACAAAACAGACCTCATCATCATCTCATTGAAAATTAACTTGTTCTCGCTATGATATACAGGTAGCTGAAAAATTGCTGAATTGGCGTTAAACAACAATCCCTCACTCACTCACTCACTCACTCTAAATCAAATACCTACAGTTTCCTATTGCTCGTCTAAATAGGAGTTTATTAGGGAATGGAAAATACATAAATATATGACAATTTGTCGTGGGATCTTGAAAATCCCTCTGTTAGCTGTATGATACAAAAAGCAGTCCATTATAGGTTACAATGTACCTATTTATTTACGGCGTTTTCAAACCCATCAAATAAAATATAGACAGAAACAATGCCATATACCGATAAAAAAAAATTTGATTCCTCTCGAACAGCTCTCGGTAGTGCCATAATTTAGTCATGGAAATTTAAAATTCATCTTATCCGCTGTCGCCAGCGACAAAATTTGACTGAATTTGTTGGTTACGGGTATAACTTTCTCAAAAGCAATTAAGTCCTCTGCTATATTGACACAACCGCGGATTAGGTTATATCAATGGGTGGGGATTTTTAAGCTATGAAATATCAACAGGTCAGATTTCTACAAACCCAAGCACCTTCTTTATTTCCAAGACAAATTCTTCCATACAGTGCTATAATTTAGTATTAGGCACAAAATTGATATATGCGTGTTTATTTTGGATTGTATTCCAATATATGAATGGGTTACCAATAATTGAATATTATAGGAATGGATATAGTTTTTGTACTACGAATATATGAATGGGTATGGTTTTTATGCCAAAGAAAAATTTGAATGGGTGGAAAGGGGATGTATTTTCAAACTCCAGCGGCACCACCTAACACAATCTTACGCGAAAGCACCCCCCCCCCCCCCTGACAATTTTGGTGCTTCGAAGAGAACTCTAATTTCCCCTAATTAATTGTAAGATATGTAAAATATCAACCTATTATGTGAACAATATCACAAAAAATCTTCATTGTTTAAGCCACCGGAGAATATCTTCAACGACCAACGACATACATACTGTTGTACATTTGTATATGATCATCCTGTTATAATGATTTCTTGTGAACAAATGAGCCACTTTAGCACGCACTGAACTAGGGGATATGGTATTTGACTTCGTTTTCCAGCTATATCGTGGCTGTCAAGTTTTATTGGTGGAGGAAACCGTAGAAAACCACCGACCTGTCGCAAGTCACTGACAAGCTTGATCACATAATGTTGTATCGAGTATATATCACCATGAGCTGGATTCGAACCCACGACGTTAGTAGTAATAGGCACCAATTCAGGGGCGGATCCAGGATTTCAAATTAGGGGGCGCACTTAAAAAAATTGCGCCGAGCGGAGGGAGGCGCGAACATTTTTGGGGTATTTCGTGTGAAAAATAACGATTTTATGCCAAAAAATCATATTTTTTCCATTTTTAGGGGGCGCCCCTGCAATTGCACATGCAGTTGTAAATCCAAATATCTTACGATCACGCCCAGACGGCCCCTAACTGAAATTAAAGGATACGAAAATGGCTTTACCACGTACCGTTACATGCCATATATATTTGTACAAGCCTAGCTGCTATACATTTCTGGAACTAGACATCCCGAAGAATAATTAGCTGCTTGTGGTACGAAACAATAAAATTTGAATTGAAAATATATTGAGTTCCAACTCTGGTAAATATCTTGGAAGACTCGGACCTTTTTTTTATCGAAAAGTACGTAATAATTGTACATTTCTGGAACAAGAAGAACAATATCTGTGGCTGAAACAATTTGATTTCAGAATATTTGACCTCCGGCTATCGTAAATTTCATGGAAGACTCTCAGATCTTTTTGCATAAAATACATTGCAATTACGAAAAGAAAGTTAAAACAGCGATGGTCATCAATTCCACCACTATCAATAAAACGAACTATAAGCACCTCTCAACTTGAACATCCAACGAAATGAAGACTTCGTGGGAGCATATTTCTGAAATGAGCAGTACAATGGTTGTGAAATGGAACAATTGGTTTCAAAATTTTGAAATCAAACTTTGGTAAATATCCTGGAAAACTCTCGGACCTTTTTAGCTCACCTTGCCAAAGGCAATGTGAGCTTTTACCATCACTTGGCGTCCGTCGTCTGTCTTTCGTTAACTTTTCACATTTTAATTTTCTCCTTTCAAACCCCTTAGCCAAATGAACTGAAACTTGGTAGGAAGCATCTATGGAAGGTCCTCTATAAAGATTGCTCATTTCGTCCCGATCCGTTAACAAACATGGCAGCCACAGGCAATTCTTGTTTATGATTGGTTGATTTCTTAAAATTATTTTTCTCCGAAACCGCTTGACCAAATTAACTGAAAATTGTTAGGAAGCATGTGCTTAACATGATTAAAGTATATAATTTTATTTTATACATTTGTGGATTTTCTAAGGTGATAAGAGTGTTTAATTTTACACTCCTTCAACTTTCAATTTCAAGATGTTATATCCTAAAACATGTACCTATATACAATCCATCCAATTAGTCTGGGCCCGGGTGGCTCAATGAGTTAGGTAGTTGGATTACCTAACAACTCATACAAGCCTATCACCAATAGGTGTGGGTTCACACCCGGCTTTGTAAATTACAAAAAGGGTACACTCGACTCGCAGCCGCAAGTGATTAAGCTTACCAGTTGCTTGCCCATGGTCGGTGGTTCTCTCCGGATACTCCGGCTTCTTCCACCACTAAAACTGGTCGCCATGATATAGCTGAAATATTGCTGAAAGTGGCATTAAACACCAAAAATCAATCAATCCAATTAGTCAGCCTACTTCAAATTATGTTAAACTATCTAATTGTCTATACCTGGAGCCCGGTGGTTGTTTTCTGTCTATACTTGGAACCTTGCTATATGATGTCTATCACAATGATGACAGTTTTTGTAAGATTACTTCACCAGTATTTTGTTTTTTTCTTGATAAACTGCATCTGAGAAATGCAATTCTATTCAGAACCACAAATATACTCAGATGTTGTGTTATCAAAAGCAGTAAAAAGTACTTCTCAACTCTAGGCTAGGGGGCTTCACAAGGGTATGAGTTATGCTCATTATTGAAGATCCTACTGTGAATGAAATGTAGAACAGCATTGAAAGTGCTCTTCCTTTACTTTAATTTGTGTCTTGGTGTAAAGTTGTATAGTTCTATTTCATGTTAATCTACATCTACATCTTTGCTTACTAAGATTGAACAACAATATCATTATGTATACTTTATATTTTAATAAAGATTTGTGAAGAAAAAAGAAGATATACAATGTACCCATAACATAATGACTAAATTATTGCACAAATATAAACCAAATATTCACTAAAAAAAAAACCATAAAACATTTGAGGATCATTGTCCAGCAAAAGTAAATGGAAAGTTCCAGTTGAGTCTACATTTTCAAACGTGCCGATAATTGACCATTTCTGCCAAATCCTAACACTACCACAGTCACTACAACATTTTTCTGCGAGTCTATTTCAAAAGTGTTGATAGTTTACCACTACTTTCCAATGCCATGGTTTCATCACCACCTCCAATACATTTTCCATTGATGAACACTCTTGGAACCTAAAATTTTATAAGATACATGTAAATACTAATATTATTATCAATTCTAGCAAATATTCTACAGCAACATATACATAATTCAGTTTGGGTGGGGGAGGTGGATATTGACAATTATAGGAATTTAAATTAGTTAATCAAATGGTGGGGGAGGTGGATATTAACAATTATAGGAATTTAAATTAGTTAATCAAATGGGTAGAGAAACATTTTTGGGGGGTCTTTCACAATCAGAAATCATGTTTGGTGTTATTTTCTGTTGATAGATCTGAACAATTTTTTAGCACCCTACATTTGTAGATATTCATCAAAGTTTCTGTGTACATTTATATATATTAT
Organism: Bathymodiolus brooksi; assembly: GCA_963680875.1. Lineage (NCBI taxonomy): Eukaryota > Metazoa > Mollusca > Bivalvia > Mytilida > Modiolidae > Bathymodiolus > Bathymodiolus brooksi. The sequence goes on from OY804577.1 coordinate 92,144,589, forward strand.
TGTAGACAATATATCTAGATCAAAAGGCATGGTGCTTCATATTTTGCCTAGTCTTTTTTATTGGTTGTTGTATCAGAACAATATCTGAAATCTTATTTCGTTTCAGTTAATTGCAAGTTTTGGTCCATATTGACTAGCGATGTCCATGCTGTCAGTCTGTGTCACCCTATCTGTCAAAAGTCAGCTAAAACGGTTGGGAAACTACTTACTGCATCAAACTAATATGGATCTGGAAGATTGAATCTAGATCAAATTAAATTCAACAATGACGGTTTGAAAACCTCTTGAGAGCTTATGTTTTATTGTTTTTATTGTTCCGACTATAAATAAGACTTTTGAACTTTGACTTAACCTTTGTTTGAATCATTTTAGAGATTTATTTGTGAGTCATATGAGATTTCACACAGGTTTTTAAGCCATCAATATTGTTTGTATCGAAAATATAACCTGGGAGCATTCAGTCGGATGTCCTTCAAATTCTTATTTTGCAAAAGGGTAAGCAATGTGCATATAAAAATAAACTCCATATTTTGGAAAAATTGGGTCACCAGACTCTGTGTCACCCCCTACACCCACAATGCACCAACTATCTATTCTGATTAAAAAAACCCTTATCGTCATTATCCATAATATCCTTCCCCCAAGTATTATTAAATAATAAATATATGTCGCGATGGGTGGACCTTACCTTCCCCTTTTCCCCCAAACACTGTCATTATGCCCCCTGCTTCCCCAATATTTCCCCCTCTGCACTATACCTTCTCCCGGGGATGCCTGTGACACCCCGAGCAGACAAAATCTCCCATGGCCTTGCCTCTTCCTGCGTTACCTTTACACATTTACCATGATACCATTCTTTGCACTCCTCGCACCTGATCATGAACTCCCCAATATATGGCTTCCGACAAACACAATGAAGCTTATCTCTATACCCCCGTTGATCTTTGACGCCCCCCTTCTCCTTGGTATATCCTGTCCCCTTAATGATTTGTTGACTCAGTTTTTGGGCCCACTCTGGAACCTCGCGGTCTTGACATAACTTCAACCTATCGTGGTTAGCGGTGATTATCACCCGCTTTAACTTTATTTTATAGAGATAGGGGGTCAACTTTTCAATTACCACTCCAGGGCCTTTCCACGAGGATCTAAATTTTCGAGTTTTTCCCTTAACAGTAGCAGTGTCCAACTGATACACCAAATCCCTCAGTTTTAACTCCTTGACCCTCACCTTGACATCATAATCTCTCTTCATTCGTTTTTGGGATTGTTTGAGAGTTTCCCTAGCTACCTTGTGGGCCCCTTCAATAGCTGTTTGCAACTCCCCTACGTATTGGTCTCCTTCGGGCTGTCCGGTGTTCCCCGGACTCCCGAACATTAGTTCCGCAGGCAACCCAATCTCCCTACCCAACATCATCATATTGGGTGTGTACCCTGTGCTTCTATTTACAGAGGACCTTAATGCCCCTGCCAACTGCGGTAAGTATTGATCCCAGCTCCGCTGATTTTTTTCAATGAAACACCGCACCGCCGCCATCAGTATACGATTGCATCGCTCTACTTGTCCGTTCGCCGAGGGACGGTAAGGGGTAGTTCTCGATTTATGTATGTGAAGTAATTCACACATTTCCCTGAACAAAGAGAACTCAAAATTCCTCCCCTGATCAGTGAATACTTGAATGGGCACCCAAATCTAGAAAAGAACTGATTCACCGCGGCTCTTGCCGTTTCCTCTGCACTCTGAGAAGGCAAGGGGATGCACTCTACCCACTTGGTAAATTGGTCAACCATCATCAAGATGTGTTCATTTCCTCTCTCAGTGCGAGGTAGGGGCCCAATGAAGTCTAAATGGACCCGCTCCATTGGCGATCCTGAATGATAGGATAACATTGGGTGTCTAGCTGAGACCGTTGCCTTCTTATTTTGGTTACACTCCATACACCCTTTCACGTAAGCCGACACATCTTTACTTATCCCCCTCCAATAATACCTAGACTTCACTTTCTCGATTGTCCTTTCTATGCCCTGATGTCCAGCTAAGGGGGGATCGTGACAAAGCTTCACAATTTGTTCCCTGTACATCTTTGGGACCACCCTCCTTGCTGACTTCCCCTCATCCCCTTCCCTCCACAAGACCCCTTTTTCCAGGACAAAAACTTCCCTGTTTATCCAATAATATTTGCTTCTAGAGTTCCCTATAAACAATTCTCCTTCAGTGGGCTCCTCCCCTGTCTCCCTCCACCTGACCACCCAGGCTAATTCGGGGTCTACCCGCTGCTGTTCCTTCATTTCGTCCTCACCCGGGCCCTGAAAACTGATGCCCTTTGCCTCCCGAACTATTTTGACTCCCTTGATACTTTCCCCTCTAAGTCTATTTCCCGTTTCCCCCGTAGAGACCCAGATCCCAGCCACCCTAGGTCCCATTTCTTCCTCCTCCTGGTCTTGACCCTCACACACGGGTTGACCCCAAGGCTTATTTGCCAAGGGAACCACGTCATCTACATCTTGTTCAAAACCGGACCAGTTTGAATGGGCCCTAGTACAGTAGGGACACACCCCACATGGCAAATCCTGTAATTTCACTCTTAGATTGAAGTCTGAACATGGTTCCCCCCCAGGGATCCTTGACAAGGCATCTGCATTCGTATGTTTCTTCCCAGGCCTATGCTGGATTTCCATATTAAACTGACTAAGTTCTTCCAACCATCTAGCCAGTTGCCCCTGTGGCTCCTTAAAATTCATCAGCCAGGTCAGACTGTTATGGTCTGTCCTGACTGTGAAATGCCTACCCAACAAGTAATGCCTAAACTGTCGAGAGAACCTAATAATTCCTTTCGAGTGGTGCAGTATTTTTGTTGCTCCGGAATCAAGGTAAGACTCCCGTACGGTACTGCCCTCTCTTCCCCCTCTTGTATCTGAATCAATTCAGCCCCCACAGATTTATCGGATGCATCCGTATCCAGTATAAAGGGATCAGTCGCGTTAGGCAGGGCTAGAACTGGTGCTCTCACCATTGCATTCCTCAACTCATCAAACGCCTTTTCCTGTTCATCTCCCCATTGATATGTACGTTTCCCTGTTAGGGCCTGAAGGGGAAACGCCATTTGAGTATATTCTTCAATAAAGGTCCTATGGTAATTGGTGAACCCCAAAAACCTCTCCACCTCCTTTTTATTCTTAGGCCTTGGCCAGTTTTTTATATCTTTGATATATCCTGGCCCAAAGTATATTCCTCTAGGTCCCACTACTCTACCCAGGAACTCCACTTCTTTTTGAAACAGTTCACATTTTTTGGGCTTCAATTTTAGCCCATACTCCCTAAACCTAACCAATACAGCCCTTAGGTTGGCCAAGTGCCCCTCGAAATCCTTCCCCAGGACCAGGATATCGTCCAGGAAAGCCAGAACCACTTTCCAATTTAAACCCCTCAGCACCAGGTTTATGACTCTCGTATAAGTGGCTAAGTAAGTAGGTAAAACTTTATTTCAATTCGGCATGTAATATAAACAAATAACATAAGCTCTCAAGAGCTTTTTACCGAATACAAATACATCAACATTAAAACAATACAATCGGCATGCAATTACAAAATTAAAACATATCATGCAGGCAAAAAGCAGAAAGGGGGCTGTAAAAGAAACCCGAACAGAGGTCCATGTGGCAAGTGCCTCGCTGTCACCCTGTTCAGGATTACCATACAGTCATTCATTTCAACATATACGCAGTACAAAACAAGCCAAGCATGAGACTAAAAACAAGCAAAAGCAACTAAAAATACAGAAACTTAAACATTTAGTAATTTCCATAGAAATTATTTAAAACATTTAAAGAATAAAAATTTGAACATCTTAAAAATTTTTAAATTTTCATAAAAATTTAAAAAGAAAGACATAGCATTACTAATAATTAAGAGATCTAAAATATTTATATAAAAAAAAAACAAGTACTAATTCAAACAAAGTCTGTCAGTAGAAACACTTATATTGAGGCAAGAAAAATAAATTAGGCTTTTTATTTGCAAGCAGAGCAGCGGCAATCAGAACCGGTCAAGTGGTTTCTGAGGAGAAGATTTTTTTTTTATCAAAAGTTTACAGACGATGACAGACGTCAAGTGATAGCAATACATGTAGCTCACTTTGGTCCAGGTCAGCTAAAAATGAAAGCTCTAATGAGGCTTATCTTTCATTTTGGGACCCTAACATAACATTTTTTCAAGGAATAAATGAAAACCTTTATACCAAAAACACTTTTTTTATTCAACAACAAAATAAAAATAACAAAATTATTTATTTTGCATTGTAAACAAAGTAAAACTAACCCAGTATCCTACTACAAGGTACAAAAATAAACAACTGCTTCATACGTTGGCAAATAATATTCTTGTAACCGCAATTACTTTCCTTGTTAAAAAATCCAATATTTTCAATCTGAAGTATAATCCCCAATTTCCATGAATAAAACTTACATTCCGTCGCCTTTTGCCACCATGTTGCTACTCGAGGAATCGAGGTCCAGTGTAGGGTCGACTCGAGTAAGGCGATTACTTGACTTTAGTTCCTACTTGAGTAGTTTATTTCAAACTCGAGTAGCTGGAGTTCCTACCCTGGTAGATAAATAAACTCGCCCTCTTTGTTTGACACCTGATTAAATGTGTAAAATTTCTTTGAACAATACACACTGTATGGTAAGAGCAAATAATTTTAAAACTCTGGCATTTTAGGCACCTAAATGACAAATACTTATTACAAATCGTTAAAAATAAAAATAAAAAAGTAAAAACAAAAATATAATAATAATTTTAAATATTTAAAACTTTACTCTTTTCAAAATTTATACTATTTTAGCATTAGATGCATAATTCATTAAAAAAGAGGTTATTTGCGCACTTGTACAACATCTTAGTCATTTCATGCACTTTTGCATTGGTACCAAAAAAAAAACCAACCTTTTTACTGTTCTTGTGTGGTTTTTTGTAAATTTTGCAAGAAAAGGTTTGCTTGAGATCTTTGACAAAAGTAGACCAAAATGAATGAATTATTATTTTTTTTTGCATACAGCTAATAAATAAATAACAAGATATGATTATAATCTAACGATTATGGAGTCTTCCAAACCGGCCACTGACAACAGGTTTAAAAAATAAATCTAAAGCTACCTTTGAAATCGAACAATGTTGAATTTTTGCGGTATTGTGGTGGCCATTTTGAAAATGGAGACCGGTAGAAATTTTTCGATGTCGGGAATCAATTCAGGACGTTGATATCGAACAATGTTGAATTTGTGCGGTATTGTGGTGGCCATTTTGAAAAAGGCGACCGGTAGAAATTTTTCGATGTCAGGAATCAATTCGGGACATCATAATCTACCCATATTATGATTAAATGTCATTGAAATCGGACAATGTTGAATTTGTGTGGTATTGTGGTGGCCATTTTGAAAATGGCGACCGGTAGAAATTTTTCAATGTCGGGACATCATTATCTATCCACATATCAAATTTTGATGATATCGGGCAATGTTGAATTTTTGCGGTATTGTGGTGGCCATTTTGAAAATGGCGACCAGTAGAAATTGTTCAATGTCGGGAACCAATTCGGGACATCATTATCTACCCACATATCAAATTTTGATGATATCGGACAATGTTGAATTTTTGCGGTATTGTGGTGGCCATTTTGAAAATGGCGACCAGTAGAAATTTTTCAATGTCGGGAATCAATTCGGGACATCATTATCTACCCACATATCAAATTTTGATGATATCGGACAATGTTGAATTTTTGAGGTATTGTGGTGGCCATTTTGAAAATGGCGACCGGTAGAAATTTTTCAATGTCGGGAATCAATTCCGGACATCATTATCTACCCACATATAAAATTTTGAGGTATTGTGGTGGCCATTTTGAAAATGGCGACCGGTAGAAATTTTTCAATGTCGGGAATCAATTCCGGACATCATTATCTACCCACATATAAAATTTTGATGATATCCGACAATGTTGAATTTTTACCGCCCATTTTTTATGCCGTGTTTTGGCAGCCATTTTGAAAATGGCAGGCATCTCGAAAATTTTGAAAACGCAGAATTGCTCCTCTAATGCCATGGTGACCTATCACTATGTCAAATTTTATGTCTCTATCATTATCCATTTAGAAGTTATCAACATTAATGTACGAAATTTCAACTTTCCCATAGGATTCTATAGTAGCCCCCATCCCCTTTGAACCCCTCAAAATATGACTTCGACCCCCTTTACCACAAAGCTGAAAACTTTAGGATCAACTAGAAACAATCCAACATATACCATCGTGTTATCGGTTTTCGTGCTATTATCGATTTTCAGATATAGCGATTAACAGTGTTAACCCTCCATTCATATGACGATTGGAATTTTCAAAGAATGGCTAGTTAAATATTTTTTTGTGCATAAGATTGTTTTTAAAGCCATTCTTGTATTTTAATATACTCTCGATTACCTGGCAACTTTTGTTGTCAGTAAAATGGCGTCATCTGTTTCCGTGGCAAATAAAAACAAGGCCGATATACAGGATGGAAACGAATATAAAATCTGGAAATGGCTGGTTGTAAAATTTCATGGTTCTGGCCATCTACCAAATCATACTACATCTAAATAAAATAACAGAATGTTTGAAAATGACCACTTTCAAAATTGTGTTTACTTTTGATGTTTTTTTTAGTGCTGAAACCACAATGCACTGCAAAGTGACATGTATTTTATATAAGAAACAGGCACATTTCAGTCGGCTCTTTTGTTTACAAATACGATATATAATAGCGATTAAGTGCACAGGGGCTTGTTACGATTTTTATTTTTTTTCCCGAGTACTCTAAAAACCACAAGGGAGGAATCTAAAATGTCAAATTTTCATACAACACTTTTTCAAAATAGTTTGTATTGGTGTCTTGACCTCATTTGCCATAATATTGGTACTAAATTGAAGCTTAATAAATATATTTTTGATATTTCAATTCCTTTTTGTCATCATCTTTACCTATCTGCAACTTTAAAGCAATACTTCACAGAATTTGCACTGGCCTAATCCTCCCTCAATCATGTTTACATGTCAATACGGGTGAATTCATACGTGCGATTTGATTGGTCGGTTATTTTTAGGTAATTTGTTTACCCCAGTTTACTATCGTAAGAGTCGCACATGAGTTGAAAGTCTGAAATTCTCATTTTTTCCTCTCATATAGTTAATACATGTATAAATGATTGTTTATTTTAGATAGATTTTGATCTGATGAAAGTAATAAATACAATATATATCGTTTTAAATCCCGTTCTATGCAAACAACTTGAAATCTGGTACCGGTATTGCAAGCCAAAAAATAAAGGGGGGGGGGATTTTCGAACTTCCTGTTTATTTTTCTGGACATATCATTGACTCCTTGTGATCGTATTCATTTCACAGTCACAACAGTGTTCTAGCTAAGTAAAAAATGCAAAATCACTGACCAATCAACACATTCTTTGCAATCCTTACCTAAAAATAACCGACCAATCAAATCACACGTATGAATTCAGCCCGTATTGACATGTAAACATGATTGAGGGAGGATTAGGCCAGTGCAAATTCTGTGAAGTATTGCTTTAAAGTTGCCGATAGGTTTACGATGATGACAAAAAGGAATCGAAATTTCAAAAATATATTTATTAAGTTTCAATTTAGTACCAATATTATGGCGAATGAGGTCAAGACACCAATACAAAACTATTTTGAAAAAGTGTTGTATGAAAATTTGACATTTTAGATTCCTCCCTTGTGGTTTTTAGAGTACTCGGAAAAAAAATAAAAATCGTAACAAGCCCCTGTGATTAAGTGGGGCGAATCGACTCACTTTCCGGGGCGAAACGACCCGGATTCTGTTGTTAGCTACTTACGGAACGTCCACCTGTCAATTTCTTAAGATAATCCTGAATTGCATCACAATCTGGATTATTTTCTATTTCCATAATCTCGTAGTCTTCTTCACTTAAATCCTGTCCAAGATGGTTTGCAAGAACTTTTTTTGCCTTCAAACAAAATGGACAGTAACTTTTAGAAAATACCATCACTTTCTTCCCAGCGATTTTTGTGTCAACCAAAACTTTGACGTTCGACATGACGAAAATGTACCGTTAGACTTGCTATGCCTGTCTGAAAAACAAATTACCGGGTCAAATATTTCCTTGTTGCTACAAAATAAAAGGGGATTATAAAACACCGGAAAGGAAACACTACCACTGGGGTCAAGTTGGGTAATAAAATCCGGTAACAGGTCAAATCGGTCCCAAGTCAAATCCGGGGTGTATATTTCGTAATGGCACCTTATGTCATGTTGTTTTGTGTACAAAATAACTTTATGCAACCTTGCTACAAAAAAGTTAGCATAAAATACGACAATGTATATACTTTTCTTCCGTGATATAATAAATCAATATCTTTCCAAAGCCTTGCATAGATGACTTTAAAAAAAAAAATATGAAGTCATTGTAAAAGATCGATTTAGAAATGTTTTCCAATTAAAACTTGTTAATTGTGATATAAATAAGTATAACATATAATTCTAAAGTATTTAATAAAATATAAATGTACTATTTTCACCAGAACATGTACAATTCATCTTGAACAGTACATATTCCGTTTCTCGATAGTGGCCATTTTAGATAGTATTTCCTTGTTTCCCAGTCCTGTACATAAACATCTAGATCTCTCCGGTGTTTGAATAGAGGCCTCGGACGGGATACTTTAATGGCTTATTTTCTTGAATTGGAAACTCGCCAGTGAACATTTTATATGAGGAAATATGTATAAAATACGTAAAAATGCATCGACGGAAGATGTGTGATTCACTATTGTAATCTGTTCTTCACATTTTCTAATATATAACTAATACTTGTAAATTAAAACTCTCACCCAAAATACGTTAATCGTAAATCAATTTTCCCGACTTATAAACAATGTATATACATGTATATTACATACATTATAGGCAAAGCAAAATGTGGATTTTCTGAGAACACATTTTATTCATACATAATAGTATAATGAAAATAAAATCAAAATACGTGTACAAAAGTCGGAAAAGAAGTGGGGTCATTTCCTCAACCAAAGTATAATGACAGGACGAGTCACGGTGACATTCCTAATTAATAAACAAACAGTTGGTGGCCCTTTGCAACGAAAAAAAAAAATTGACCTTATCCATTACCACCCCTTAATCTTCGAATATCGACACATCCGCACAGACAGGACATCAAATCGCCCAGTTTATTTCAAAAATTGTTCAACTAAATGGAAAAAAATGACAGGGATAATTCTTTGGAATAGCAGATCCAGTCTTGTATAAATGAAGTTGACACCTCCTGGAAGGTGTCAGGTAGGGGACATACCAAGAGTAAACACCGAGTCTAAAATTTAACGCAGGAGATATCCAACAATTGTGGGTTCAAGATTTAACGTGGACTCAAAACAGAGAACACAATGTTTTGCTCAAGAAAATAGCTTGATATAACAATATTGTGATTTGAGATATGTATGTTCAACTTTATGCAAACAGTAGCCCCATGTTTGCGTCCGATCAATGGTTTAATAAACTTTAAAAACGCAGACAGCAATTGTCTTCTGTAAGAATTGGCAATAGACTTGTAGCATTACAATATGAGGATTCAAATAATTATACCAGTCTATTGGCTTCAAAATTAAACACATGTTATACGATATGCGATCACAGCTAAATAACATCTCTAGTTTAAATTAAATGTACTTTTAAAACACTGGCATAAAAAAGGTTTATGTGCGATATATCGGAAAATATTTAATTTTATATAGATTATAGCACAGATAAGGTACAGAAAAACTTCTACAGTTCGTAAACAGGTTAAAACATACACAAGAGTCTCTCATCTTCTTTATCCTTTTTTACTAATTTGAAAAAGGTGAATACAAAATAACTCTTCTATTGATAAAAATCGCTATAGTTTCTAGGAGACTCGCCTCAGACCCATGCCTTCTTAAAATTAAATGGAGGCCAAGCTACGTCCGTGTAAGAAAAGTTTGAAGATACCAAAGGTGTAATCAGAAGCCGTGAATCGAAGGATAGACAATACAATGGTCAAAATAGAAAGAAGGATAGACAACACAATGGTCAAAATAGAAAGAAGGATAGACAAGACAATGGTCAAAATAGAAAGAAGGATAGACAACACAATGGTCAAAATAGAAAGAAGGATAGACAACACAATGGTCAAAATAGAAAGAAGGATAGACAACACAATGGTCAAAATAGAAAGAAGGATAGACAACACAATGGTCAAAATAGAAAGGATAGACAACACAACGGTCAAAATAGAAAGAAGGATAGACAACACAATGGTCAAAATAGAAAGGACAACAGGACATACAATGATCTATACAAATCATTGCACAGAAAATTAAAAACCGGGAGTATGTGGTATTTAAGTTATTCTTAATGAAATATATGACTTCGATTTATGAATGTGACGATATAAAGATGTTTGAGATCAAAACTATACACGGGCAGTTTGAGAGCCTGAATCTGCCTTTCTTTCAATGTAAAGTTTTCTTAAAATACATACTCCCCTATTTTGTTCTAGTATAATCTATACACTCGGCCAACATCGCCATTTAGTTAGAGGAAGTCTTAGATTACACTAATTACACTGAGTGCCGTGTCACTTCCGGTGGGCCGTCGTGATCGTATGATAGTTGGATTTACAACTACCTATGCAATCAGTGGCTATCACCACTAAAGTTGTGACTTTGAATCCCGATCATGGCGAGGTGTACTCGATACAACATTATGTGATAAAGTTTGTCAGTGACTTTCGACAGGTCGGTGGTTTTCTCCTCCAATAAAACTATCAGCCACGATATAACTGAAATAATGTTGAAAGTGGCGTTAAACACCATACCCCCTCTTCGGGTGAAGAAATGCAAGGTGTAGATATATAGCACCGAAGACAGCAGATGATTCACTCGAGGTTTGCCGATTGTCGTATCCAGTCCAGAAAATCCGGACCAGTACATAAAATTCGATCCGATACCTAGAATTCTAGATACGATAACGTAACCCTCAGTCCGCTTTTGCTCCCAGCGAGGGTTACGAATCGGTCCCATTCAATGTATGGGAGCAGCGCCCGGAGTGATTCACACCGGGTTTTTTTTTGTCCTAATTCCGTTGTAAGTGGTTGGAAAAATTAACGGGGTGAAAGATAAATATATTTAAGTAAACATTGAGGTGTTAAGTAAATGCTGCATCAATCCATAGTAGACTTATATCCATCTGAAAATTTGAATGCATGAAATCTTCTTTCTGTCCGACATTTTGTTTACAAGTTGCTATTTCACGTGCACTTGCCTCGTTTTGGAGATATCATTATTTGGATCAATCGTAGTAAAACATCATAGTAACGTTTTTCATATTTGGCATTCAGATCCATATATGGATAGGCTCCGCCCATCACGAGAGCATACGTAAGGTGCCATGGCGGACAAGAAACAATTTTCGAATACTAAATCGATCGTGAAGGTAGAAACAGGTATTGTAACACTTATTTCGTATCGCCATTACTTAAAAATTGTAGGGAATAATAAGTTATGACCAGATATGCAAAAAGAAAGTTGAAATATTCACAAATGTAATTTTCTCCCATACGTTGAATGGGACCGATTCGTAACCCTAACTGGAGCACAAGCGAAATGAGGGTTACGTAATCGTATCTACTAGAATTCGAGCTCGGATCCAGTACATAAAATGCGAACCGTATATACCCGGTATGAAGTATTATTAAAATATGTCCCAAAATAGGGCATACAATCATAGATGAAGAGAAAATATGTAACAGTCACTCTCACAAATGCACCATACACAGGGTTGTACTAAACTACGAAACGAAATCGAAACGCAACGAACGAAACGAAACGAAACGAAACGAAATATTACGCAACGAAATATACTAAAATGCGAAACGAGACGCAACGAAACGAAATATACTAAAATGCGAAACGCAACGGAATATACTAAAATGCAAAATGAAACGAAAATATACTAAAATCCAATAAGCGATGAAAAAGTCTAAGCAGAATTTAATACTGATATGCATGTATAAGAAGATTTATGAACCATTCTTCAAGACACAAATTTAATGTATAAGATTTATGAACCATTCGTCAAAACAAACAAAATAAACATTTATCAACGACAATTATGCCAGGTAGAATCCTCTTTTCTATAAGGAGCACCCTCAATAAATGAGGTAAGAAGGATATCCAGGCATTCCTGTCAGGGTTTCTGTAGTATCTCCAGAGTCGGACCTCAGGGCCTATACGTCTGGTCTAACAGCTTAAAAGGGGGTGCAGAAGATACTTACATGCCACTCCATGATCATCCCTACAGTGATGTGAACATTATTTACAGTGTAGTGCAAACGGAGGAAAGAACCACGGACCGGGGGACAAATTCAGCCCCAAACATTAAAAGGCCCTGTAACGGGGAATACCGACCTGGACAACTATACATACTATCTAGTCGAGTAGCCCCAGATACCACTGATGCCGATGTACATGCACTATGTACAAAACCGGATGTATTAAAGATGAAGGAAAGCCGGAAATCCTCAAAAAACCATCGAACTGTCAGAGGAACAACCGAAACCTGCAGACATCAAGTAAATGAGAGGTCTGTTTGACTTCCACAGCGTTCAATGAAAGTCAACTGACAGCCCCACGTTTTCCAGGGCATGGGTGGCTCAATGAGTTGGGGAGTTGGATTATCTAACAACTCATACAAGCCTATCACCAATACGGCGTGGGTTCGCACCCGGCTTTGTAAATTACAAAAAGGGTGCACTCGACTCGCAGTCGCATGTGAAAAAGTTTACCAGTTGCTTGCCCATGGTCGGTGGTTCTCTCCGGGTACTCCGGCTTCTTCCACTACTAAAACTGGTCGCCATGAAATAGCTGAAATACTGCTGAAAGTGGCGTTAAACACAAAAAATTAAAATCAATCAATCAAATCAATACGATGTACCTTTTGTGAAATCAGCATTGAATTTTACAGTATTAGCACAGAAGTTCCTTTTGGTCAATTGATCAAACAAAAGGTTTCTAAAAAACTATTATTACTAATAACTATTTTTATTATTATGACATTGCACTTGGTGATCTGATAAATTCACCATGAAATGTATGCCCGCTTTATTTTGAACAGAAGCCACATAGACAATACCCATGTTTGTGGAAACCCCATTATTTGTTTGCATGTGAAGCGACAGGGTTTTCATCATAATAAATGATCCTCAGTGTCTAAAGATATTTAATTTCTTTTGACGCCAAATAATGTATATAGTACTTGAAACATGTTCGCTGCTCCGTTAATTACGGTAGAACCGTAACCGATGCCTATCAGAGAAATTCAAAGGCAGTTTATTGTCACTGTAACTATCAGCTATTAGATTACATTGAATTCTGAGTTTTTAATTAATAATGAGAACTGCCTTGCTTCTGATGAATGTTAATTATAGGGGAAACTTCATCGCGTTTCGCTAAATTCCGTTTCGTTCTATTGCGTTTCGCACTTTAGTATATTTCGTTTCGTTTCGTTGTATTCATTTCATTTCGTTTCGCATTATAGTAAATTTCGTTTCGTTGCGTTGCGTTTCGTTTCGCAGTTTAGTATATTTCGTTGCGTTTCGTTTCGTTTCGTTTCGTTCGTTGCGTTTCGATTTCGTTTCGTAGTTTAGTACAACCCCCATACACACAGATTTGATACAAATAAAACACCAACAATGTAGAATTGAGTTGAACAGAGAATATGTCTTTAACAAACAAAGAGAGATAATTCAGTTATATTACACTGCAATGTTTCACATGTTCACAGCTGAGAATGGCATAGATTTGTTTGTTTGTTTGATGGTGTTTAACACCACTTTCAACAATATTTCAGCTATATCGTGGCAGTCAGTTTTATTGGTGGAGGAAACCGGAGGACCCGGAGAAAACCACCGACCTTTCGCAAGTCGCTGACAATCTGTATCACATAATGTTGTCCACCTCGCCCTGATCGACATTCGAACTCACAACACCAGTGGTGATAGGTACTGATTGCATAGGTAGTTGTAAATCCAACTACCATACGATCACGACGGCCCCTGATAATGGTATAGGCATTTTGATCTTGATAATTGACGAATTACGTAATAAAAAATTAGATGTCTATAAAATCTGCCAATTTATTGATAAATGGTAATTCGATAACTAATACTTGTCATATTGACAACTCACAAAAATATAGAATATTTCTACATAAAACTGTATATTTCTCGTTTGACACAAGTCTTTCTTTTTAGGTGATTTTGGTATGCATATACAGAGTAAAATTAATGAAGGTGCATCCACCGACCATATGAAAATATAACTTGTTTTTAAAACCATGATTTAAATGTTTTGAACTATCAATCATTCATAATTCATTTTCATTTTATATCTTTTAACCAATCTAAGCAAAATAATACATCAAAGTTGCTGTTCATCATTTTTTAATAGTGAGGAATGAAATATAAAATCGAGTGAAAGTTAAAAAAAAAAGAGTAACTTAAGTTTGGAACACTATTGAGGAATGCACATTTAACCATAAATTGTCTTTGAAGATGCTTCAGAATGTAATGGAGATAGAAGCGACCAACTGTTACATTTGTTACGGTTCTTTGTATATAATGTAACTTACAAGTGTTTTTGAAATATATAACCCAGAAATAGCTCACGAAAACTAAAGTCAACAACATTTAAAACCTTTCACAGGAAATTTGTTAATGTTGCACTCAATTTTACAAAAGAATGGCGATAATAAAAGTCAAAGACGGGTCGCTATGAAAAATAATTACCGTTTCTTCAGATCATGATTCTGGTAGATTTTAATTGAGAGGCACTCAAGATGTCTTTTTGTGTAAGATTTCAATAATTACATAATCACATTAAGGTAAAGTGGCCCACTTTCAAAGCTTTATGCTGGGTCATATGATAAAAAAATGAAATCATATATATAATAATTTGTTTACTTAATGTGTAAAAAAAATAATTTACAGACTATATTTATTTTTCATCTATCATAATGCTAAAAACAGATGAGACTTCAAAAGTAAAACATTTCGAGTTCAAGTTCTGTAACTCTTGATGATAGAATCTTCTTTGGTAGAAAACATTAACAAATCAACAACAAAAGATGTTTAACTGTAATATTAATATGTTACAATATATACTGTATAAATAGGTGGCTTTGAAAACAAAATTACTAAAGCTAAAATCAATGTTAATAAAAAAAAGTAGATATCTAATTTAGTGCGCATGACGCGTTTCTTGAATAATCTTCATCAAGACAAAATTCTTTATTCTGAAATAATCCACAAATTACAATGGTATAGAGGTTATGTTTGATTATGGTGGTTAACGCCACTTTCAACAACATTCCAGTTATATCGTGGCGTTCAGGTTTATTGGTAGAGGAAACCGGAATACCCGGAGATAACCACCGATAAGTCGCAAGCTTAAGTTACTGACAAATTTTATCAC
The DNA here is from genome assembly GCA_963680875.1 of Bathymodiolus brooksi. Lineage (NCBI taxonomy): Eukaryota > Metazoa > Mollusca > Bivalvia > Mytilida > Modiolidae > Bathymodiolus > Bathymodiolus brooksi. The sequence continues at coordinate 92,160,180 of OY804577.1, forward strand.
ATAATGTTGTATAGAATAAACATCGCAATGAGCGGGCTTGGAACTCACAACATTAGTGGTTATTGGTTCTGATTGCATAGGTCGTTGTAGATTTAACTGTCATACGATCACGAACACGACGACCCCAATGACATAGAGGAGTTACAACAGAAAACTACAGCATAACACATACATGACAACCACAACACAGATGCACAAATACAAATACATACAATATTTACCTTACAACAGGAAGAGTTAAGTATTAGCCTAGAGAATATCTCATCTATTGACTTTTCTTATAAATCTACATAGATTTTCTAGTTTTGTTACTTTTCTTAGGTGCACATAATTTGTTTAAATTTTGATATATTTGGCCGTTGGGTAAGATTTCTATTTATTAATATGATTCAGTTTTCAGTATAAAAAAAATGCACACTCGAACTTGCGTTTTCGATCTTTTGACAATGAGAATACCTCATAAACTTTAATTTATACGTTTTTGGAGCAAGTATACAAAATGGCATGAACAGGATAGCTAAAATCAGCTAAGAATTTCTATGTCTGAGGCAGATTGATTGGCTTTGAAAATCACACGATTTGTGAAACTTGTGGTTGATTAAAAAGTTATTTACTGCTTTATGGATAATAATTTCACTCGTATTCGCGGGTAACAGGTATCTTTAAGTTCCATATCATGTCAAGAATTGTTGTTTTACATGGTCGACAGCAGAACGTGACAAGAATAGAAATGCACTGGCGTATTGACATTTTGTTACTTATGGAAACAATGAGATATGAGATTTTGATGGACGCATGGTATGATTGCGTTTAATGAAGTGTACAGTTAGACGGACATGCACAACTAAAGTGATCAACGTATCATATTATTTGGTCAATATTTGTATTAAGAAATCCAGTGATTGATATGAGAAAATCACGTAGATCAGAACTTTATGTATTTGTATTGTTCATTTGCCGTGTAAGAATAATGTCTGACAGTCTATCAGTGTTCACCTTACACAATGATGATATACACATTTTGACTTGGTTATTTTCATTTTCTAAAAGCTTCCGGCAATTGCTATGACATTAAAAGGGAGCGATCAATGTCTATAAACTCATTTCATTATATTCGGTGTATAAGAGAAAGAAGATTGACAGGTGTATGGGTTCGCCTACAGTTTAGCCGTTTGATAATTGATCTCTATGAACAAAAATGATCTCTGAAATGTCAGATAGGATACCGCTCTGATTTTATATACGAAGGATCCAAATCGCGATATATTGTTTCGTTTTCAGATGACAACTTTTAGTTTAAATTCAGCTCAGTTTGAAGATACCAAAGGGGTAATCAGAATCTGTAAATCTAAGATACCAAAGGTGTAATCAGAATCTGTAAATCTAAGATACCAAAGGTGTAATCAGAATCTGTAAATTTAAGATACCAAAGGGGTAATCAGAATCTGTAAATCTAAGATACCAAAGGTGTAATCAGAATCTGTAAATCTAAGATACCAAAGGGGTAATCAGAATCTGTAAATCTAAGATACCAAAGGTGTAATCAGAATCTGTAAATCTAAGATACCAAAGGGGTAATCAGAATCTGTAAATCTAAGATACCAAAGGGGTAATCAGAATCTGTAAATCTAAGATACCAAAGGTGTAATCAGAATCTGTAAATCTAAGATACCAAAGGGGTAATCAGAATCTGTAAATCTAAGATACCAAAGGTGTAATCAGAATCTGTAAATCTAAGATACCAAAGGTGTAATCAGAATCTGTAAATCTAAGATACCAAAGGTGTAATCAGAATCTGTAAATCTAAGATACCAAAGGTGTAATCAGAATATGTAAATCTAAGATACCAAAGGTGTAATCAGAATCTGTAAATCTAAGATACCAAAGGTGTAATCAGAATCTGTAAATCTAAGATACCAAAGGTGTAATCAGAATATGTAAATCTAAGATACCAAAGGTGTAATCAGAATATGTAAATCTAAGATACCAAAGGCGTAATCAGAATATGTAAATCTAAGATACCAAAGGAGTAATCAGAATCTGTAAATCTAAGATACCAAAGGGGTAATCAGAATCTGTAAATCTAAGATACCAAAGGGGTAATCAGAATCTGTAAATCTAAGATACCAAAGGTGTAATCAGAATCTGTAAATCGAAGAAGGACAGAAAACACAATGTCCACAAGAAAAAAGACAAAAGGACAAACAATAATTTACAAAACACCACACAGAAAACTCAAGGTCGAGCAGCACGAACCCCACTAAAACCGGGGGTAAAAACTGGTGCACCGGAAGGGTTAACAGTTGCTGCTCCACTAGTGACTTCCGTCGTGTTACCCTAGGTATAAAGCCGGTGATAAGTCAACTTTCATCACCATTTTTCGCATTGTACAGTTTCAGTATCTCTGAATGGTTCCGTGGTTGCTCTGACAGCTGACTATAGTTATGCAACTTACAATGTGTGAAATGTATAGAACGTAACCATGGAATCCTCTAGAATGTTCATTGTATGGTTGCTACATAGTATGCACATTTTGTGTTGATCGAAAATCACAACAATCGCCAACACCAGACAGGCTTTCATCGCTACATGTATAAACACAAGACATGCTTTGGTTGCTACATGTATAACATTTTGTACTGAGAAATTATCAACCTCTGCGTACATCCAAACAAACAAAAATAATTTAGGACCTTACGGGAAAATTAATATAAAGTTATTCTCAGAACGTGAAATCTTAATTTATTGCATTTAAGGATGAAATTGGCATCAACAACTCAAATTTGGCAGTGCAAAAATCTGAAGAACATTCTCACATTGAAAAAAGTGTTATTAGAAGATTTTTGAAATGTCATCCAATCAGATCGCATTATTTGTCATGGCTGCAATACATGTATAAAATGCCATATTGGTACCTAAAATGTAAGTTGCTTAAAAGATCATCAGTTAAACTTTAATGCTAAAGTTTATTCCTGACGACGTAATTGATTTCCAGAAAAAGATTACAATGCGAATAGTACGACGACGACGGACCAAAAAATGAGGGCAATAGCTCAAATGAATCTTAGGGTCAAGTAAGCTAAATTCTATTAAAATCCTTAATAGTGTTGCCTTGATTTGGTGGGGTTCGTGTTGTCATCTTTTTGGTTTTTGTGTTGTTTGTCTTCGTTCTGTGTCTTCTGCCAAATGTTGCTTGTGTCTCTGGATTGTCCATTCTTGATCGCCCCTTCGGTTTTATCTATCATTTATATATAGCAAAAATATATATATATATATACGTCTGAAAATTAAACCAAACAGTGTTAGAATTAGATTTTAGAGCTGTCAAATGTTTTGTTCTTCCCTCGACGGGATTTGAACCCACACCATTGTTACACTGCAGCACCATTCGCTTAGCCTTACGTCCAGCGCCCTAGACCACTCGACTACATCCACTCCCTATATATATATATATATGTGTGCATAGATATATAATGTAATTGGTCTTGTTCTATTGCAATCCGTATATTGCTTCAACAAAAGGTTTCTTTATTTGATATTAGTACGTACGACAGTGTCCAATTGGTTTTTAACAACATTTATATAAATTTTCATTCTATATAAACAAGGATGGTCTACCTTACTATAATAATAAATTATTTGGCTTTTTAATTTTTCGATTTTGAGCGTACCTGATTAAGGTTATTCCAGAAAGGCATACAATACATGTACGTGTTTATTACATATTAATGATATCAATTTCATTTCCTGGTGAAATTCATATAACATATGTTTTTGAATGGCAAACGATTTGAGGCATTACGAGTTCAAGCCTCTCTGGAAACCACGACTGCTATATTACGATTTGATAACAACATTACTGAATCCCTGCAATGTACTATTCATAAGAATTGGGAAAAGTGCAAAATCAGCAGGGCAAATTACAATAAAATCAACAGGATTAATAAATTAGAGAGATAAATCGTCTCTACGTCTGTCAATCGTAAATATAGTATGTAATTATATAAGAATAATATTTTATTTTGTATTAGATGAGCATATTTCCATCTTGTGCATTTCTTTAATAATACCTGTACATATATTTTACATTGTCATTGTCAGTTGTTCATTACGAAGGAGCTATCATATTAGAAGTTAATAATTTTGGGTATATCGACATAATTATAACTTTTAACAGAGAATTGACAAGTAGAATATCCACCAAAACATCGCTTGCAATACCGCATCATTTCACTAAGTGTGGAGGTTTGAGCCCATAAAACTATTTTATCCCCGCCACTTTTATTGAATTGTCTTTAGCAAACCAGGAAAGTTAGAGGTCATGTATATGTCGGTTGAGGATATCGATTTTGTCTCATTCTACGATTTTTCTATTGGATTTTGAAACTGTTCCGATATTGTGGCATTTTTTTTTTTTCATATTATTTATTCAAAAATGTCATATTAATTTCCCAGTAAATTTTGTTTGCTTTTTAGATAAAATTAAAGATATGAAAAATAATAGAACAGCGAACAAATCTGAAATAAATGATATCTGATTTCATGACATCTTCGTCGTGAAATGATAATAGAACAGAGAATAAATGTAAACTAAACAACATCTGATGACATCTCCGTCGTGATTTGGGTGCGTGTGACCCCCCTTGTGGTTATTGGCACGTAAGTGATTTAATTTGATTTAACTACTAGACCTCCACGCAACGTTATCATCTATGAAAGGTTAAATGGATAATAATTATATTTTTATTAATTTCTGATCGATTCTCCATCTGCTATGAATTGTTATTACAATAATATTTATAATCTTTACAACATCGTTTATATCATCATTCGTCTTGAACTTCATTATGAACTTTTCTGCTAGTCCGGCAAATCATGCTTCGTCTAAGAATAGAATCTCTGTTTTGATGTTGATTAAGATATCTAAATCCGTACTTAATAAAAACAAGTATTTGTTGTATTTTGTAGACTTGATATCATTAACAACAAATGTGAAGATAATAAAACGAAATGTCCACCTGTAATATAAATATTTGTTAACTGATTAGCACCGATGGCGTACGTAGAATTTTGATTTCCCCAAATTCCACAAGTAAATATGCGATTGATTGCAATTAAAAGAAAAATATATTTTGACCCAAATCTCTTACCAGATTGAAATTGAAAAGTTGGGATAACTAGGTTTGAATATGTGCCCAAGAGTTTACTGTGTAGCGGTTACTCGATCTTTAGTCTTATGTGTATGCTTTGTAGATCGTTGTTTGTACTTTTGTACTTCTTTTGGCCATTTTGTTGTCTGTTCTTCGATTTATGGATTCTTGATTACCCCTTTGGTATCTTCAAATTCTTCTTTATTAATACATTATTTCGGTACGTACATGTATATCAGTTACATATTTGCAATCAATACATTGAGCCGTGTGTGCTGTTATGGCGTCAATTCATATGTACTCTGTACAGATCTGATAAAACAATTAAATTTACTATCAAAATATTTATCCTGGATGCCAAGAGAAAAAAGAAAAAAAAACAAAACCAATGTTAAATTCTTCTTATATCATCATGAATCATTTCATGACTTGAAAGAATTTTAACTATAAGATGAATGATTATCCAGAGGTATGAAATTGTTCAAGGTCACTTGCCAATCTTAATTAAATATTCACCCAACGCCTTCCAACGATATCAACGTGACGGTGAGTGATGCACTACAGTTCAAATGGTGACGTGATCACCAATCCATAGAGACAGGAAGAAAGCCTTGGGTTGGAACGATATATTCTATGATAATAATGAAATGAATTTGAATTTGAATTTTTGGTGTTTAACGACACTTTCAGCAATATTTCAGCTATATCATGGCGACCAGTTTTAGTGGTGGAGGAAGCCGGAGTACCCGGAGAGAACCACCGACCCTGGGCAAGCAACTGGTAAACTTTATCACTTGCGGCTGCGAGTCGAGTGCAATCTTATTTGTAATGATCTGTTAGATCCAACGACCTAGCTCATTCAGCCACCCGGACCCTACAACGACCTAGCTCATTGAGCCACCCGGACCCTGCAACGACCTAGCTCATTGAGCCACCCGGACCCTACAACGACCTAGCTCATTGAACCACCCGGACCCTACAACGACCTAGCTCATTGAGCCACCCGGACCCTACAACGACCTAGCTCATTGAGCCACCCGGACCCTACAACGACCTAGCTCATTGAGCCACCCGGACCCTACAACGACCTAGCTCATTGAGCCACCCGGGCCCCCAATAATGAAATGAAAAACAAAAACAAAAATATCCCACTGTCGGAGCTATTTCAAAATTCAATACAAAAATCGTAGACAAGAACAAATTCGATACCCCTAACACAATACATGACCGCTAATTTTCCTGGCTGGGTACATGCACTCCATTAAAAAGTGGCGGTTTTAAAATAATTGCATGGACCCAATCATTCCCTCTAATAATAATATATAATAAATATGATTATTTTGTTGTTTTGGTTTCAAACTTGATCTGTACAACGATTATGTTCTACATTGTCTCATTTGTAGTCAATACATGAACAAAATGTACAACGATTATGTTCTACATTGTCTCATTTGTAGTCAATACATGAACAAAATGTACAACGATTATGTTCTACATTGTCTCATTTGTAGTCAATACATGAACAAAATGTACAACGATTATGTTCTACATTGTCTCATTTGTAGTCAATACATGAACAAAATGTACAACGATTATGTTCTACATTGTCTCATTTGTAGTCAATACATGAACAAAATGTACAACGATTATGTTCTACATTGTCTCATTTGTAGTCAATACATGAACAAAATGTACAACGATTATGTTCTACATTGTCTCATTTGTAGTCAATACATGAACAAAATGTACAACGATTATGTTCTACATTGTCTCATTTGTAGTCAATACATGAACAAAATGTACAACGATTATGTTCTACATTGTCTCATTTGTAGTCAATACATGAACAAAATGTACAACGATTATGTTCTACATTGTCTCATTTGTAGTCAATACATGAACAAAATGTACAACGATTATGTTCTACATTGTCTCATTTGTAGTCAATACATGAACAAAATGTACAACGATTATGTTCTACATTGTCTCATTTGTAGTCAATACATGAACAAAATGTACAACGATTATGTTCTACATTGTCTCATTTGGAGTCAATACATGAACAAAATGTACAACGATTATGTTCTACATTGTCTCATTTGTAGTCAATACATGAACAAAATGTACAACGATTATGTTCTACATTGTCTCATTTGTAGTCAATACATGAACAAAATGTATAACGATTATGTTCTACATTGTCTCATTTGGAGTCAATACATGAACAAAATGTACAACGATTATGTTCTACATTGTCTCATTTGTAGTCAATACATGAACAAAATGTACAACGATTATGTTCTACATTGTCTCATTTGTAGTCAATACATGAACAAAATGTACAACGATTATGTTCTACATTGTCTCATTTGTAGTCAATACATGAACAAAATGTACAACGATTATGTTCTACATTGTCTCATTTGTAGTCAATACATGAACAAAATGTACAACGATTATGTTCTACATTGTCTCATTTGTAGTCAATACATGAACAAAATGTACAACGATTATGTTCTACATTGTCTCATTTGTAGTCAATACATGAACAAAATGTACAACGATTATGTTCTACATTGTCTCATTTGTAGTCAATACATGAACAAAATGTACAACGATTATGTTCTACATTGTCTCATTTGTAGTCAATACATGAACAAAATGTACAACGATTATGTTCTACATTGTCTCATTTGTAGTCAATACATGAACAAAATGTACAACGATTATGTTCTACATTGTCTCATTTGTAGTCAATACATGAACAAAATGTACAACGATTATGTTCTACATTGTCTCATTTGTAGTCAATACATGAACAAAATGTACAACGATTATGTTCTACATTGTCTCATTTGTAGTCAATACATGAACAAAATGTACAACGATTATGTTCTACATTGTCTCATTTGTAGTCAATACATGAACAAAATGTACAACGATTATGTTCTACATTGTCTCATTTGTAGTCAATACATGAACAAAATGTACAACGATTATGTTCTACATTGTCTCATTTGTAGTCAATACATGAACAAAATGTACAACGATTATGTTCTACATTGTCTCATTTGTAGTCAATACATGAACAAAATGTACAACGATTATGTTCTACATTGTCTCATTTGTAGTCAATACATGAACAAAATGTACAACGATTATGTTCTACATTGTCTCATTTGTAGTCAATACATGAACAAAATGTACAACGATTATGTTCTACATTGTCTCATTTGTAGTCAATACATGAACAAAATGTACAACGATTATGTTCTACATTGTCTCATTTGTAGTCAATACATGAACAAAATGTACAACGATTATGTTCTACATTGTCTCATTTGTAGTCAATACATGAACAAAATGTACAACGATTATGTTCTACATTGTCTCATTTGTAGTCAATACATGAACAAAATGTACAACGATTATGTTCTACATTGTCTCATTTGTAGTCAATACATGAACAAAATGTACAACGATTATGTTCTACATTGTCTCATTTGTAGTCAATACATGAACAAAATGTACAACGATTATGTTCTACATTGTCTCATTTGTAGTCAATACATGAACAAAATGTACAATGATTATGTTCTACATTGTCTCATTTGTAGTCAATACATGAACAAAATGTACAACGATTATGTTCTACATTGTCTCATTTGTAGTCAATACATGAACAAAATGTACAACGATTATGTTCTACATCGTCTCATTTGTAGTCAATACATGAACAAAATGTACCTCTAAGACCTATTCTACTGAGTAATAACACCAATAACTGAAAATGTACCTCTAAGACCTATTCTACTGAGTAATAACACCAATAACTGAAAATGTACCTCTAAGACCTATTCTACTGAGTAATAACACCAATAACTGAAAATGTACCTCTAAGATCTATTCTACTGAGTAATAACACCAATAACTGAAAATGTACCCCTAAGACCTATTCTACTGAGTAATAACACCAATAACTGAAAATGTACCTCTAAGACCTATTCTACTGAGTAATAACACCAATAACTGAAAATGTACCTCTAAGACCTATTCTACTGAGTAATAACACCAATAACTGAAAATGTACCTCTAAGACCTATTCTACTGAGTAATAACACCAATAACTGAAAATGTACCTCTAAGACCTATTCTACTGAGTAATAACACCAATAACTGAAAATGTACCTCTAAGACCTATTCTACTGAGTAATAACACCAATAACTGAAAATGTACCTCTAAGACCTATTCTACTGAGTAATAACACCAATAACTGAAAATGTACCTCTAAGACCTATTCTACTGAGTAATAACACCAATAACTGAAAATGTACCTCTAAGACCTATTCTACTGAGTAATAACACCAATAACTGAAAATGTACCTCTAAGACCTATTCTACTGAGTAATAACACCAATAACTGAAAATGTACCCCTAAGACCTATTCTACTGAGTAATAACACCAATAACTGAAAATGTACCTCTAAGACCTATTCTACTGAGTAATAACACCAATAACTGAAAATGTACCTCTAAGACCTATTCTACTGAGTAATAACACCAATAACTGAAAATGTACCTCTAAGACCTATTCTACTGAGTAATAACACCAATAACTGAAAATGTACCTCTAAGACCTATTCTACTGAGTAATAACACCAATAACTGAAAATGTACCTCTAAGACCTATTCTACTGAGTAATAACACCAATAACTGAAAATGTACCTCTAAGACCTATTCTACTGAGTAATAACACCAATAACTGAAAATGTACCTCTAAGACCTATTCTACTGAGTAATAACACCAATAACTGAAAATGTACCTCTAAAACCTATTCTACTGAGTAATAACACCAATAACTCTTCCTTTCACTAAAGACAAAATTATAATTGAAAGATCTGGCAATTATAAATGTTCGTTTATGTAATTATAAAGACCATTACAATGAGGATTAACAATATTAATTTAGCAATATAAAACTGACCACAGTCACAACACAACAGGAGAAACATAATCAAATGTGTAACGAAAAGACAATTGACACATTTAGAAAGAAATTATGGAGTAATTTAAATTACTTTGGTTAGTTAATGATATCTGATGATGTCGATCAGCAGGACATAAATGGTCAAAGCCTTATGCGAAACGATTTATCTGGCGACAATAGGTGGTCAAAGCCTTGTGGGAAACGACTTATCTGGCGAAAATCATAAAACTGTATTGAAGGTACAAACAAATTTCTAATTCGAGGACTTGTCACATAAGAAGAAGGTACACATGTGAATCTTGGTAAGGTAATACTGTTAGCATGCTACATAGCACATTCAACAAACATACATTTATAAAGGATAAAAATAGTGCTTAGAATGTCAAAAAGGGTGCTAGAAAAAAATTATGAAAATACCAAAGGGGAAATAATAAGCCGTAAATTGAAGACGGACAGATAATACAATGACCAAAAGAAAATAGTCAAAACGAAAAACAATAATTGACAAAACATTACATAGAAAATAAAAAAATTATCAACAGTGACCTCACTGAAACCGGTTGTGAAATCAGGTGTTCCTGAAGGGTAAGCAGTTCTTGCTCCAGTAGTGTTGCCTGTCGTGGTAAGCAGTTCTTGCTTCAGTAGTATTGCCTGTCGTGGTAAGCAGTTCTTGCTCCGGTAGTGTTGCCTGTCGTGGTAAGCAGTTCTTGCTCCAGTAATGTTGCCTGTCGTGGTAAGCAGTTCTTGTTCCAGTAATGTTGCCTGTCGTGGTAAGCAGTTCTTGCTCCAGTAATGTTGCCTGTCGTGGTAAGCAGTTCTTGCTCCAGTAGTGTTGCCTGTCGTGGTAAGCAGTTCTTGCTCCAGTAATGTTGCCTGTCGTGGTAAGCAGTTCTTGTTCCAGTAATGTTGCCTGTCGTGGTAAGCAGTTCTTGTTCCAGTAATGTTGCCTGTCGTGGTAAGCAGTTCTTGCTCCAGTAATGTTGCCTGTCGTGGTAAGCAGTTCTTGCTCCAGTAATGTTGCCTGTCATGGTAAGCAGTTCTTGTTCCAGTAATGTTGCCTGTCGTGGTAAGCGGTTCTTGCTCCAGTAATGTTGCCTGTCGTGGTAAGCAGTTCTTGTTCCAGTAATGTTGCCTGTCGTGGTAAGCAGTTCTTGTTCCAGTAATGTTGCCTGTCGTGGTAAGCAGTTCTTGCTCCAGTAGTGTTGCCTGTCGTGGTAAGCATTTCTTGTTCCAGTAATGTTGCCTGTCGTGGTAAGCAGTTCTTGTTCCAGTAATGTTGCCTGTCGTGGTAAGCATTTCTTGTTCCAGTAATGTTGCCTGTCGTGGTAAGCAGTTCTTGCTCCAGTAGTGTTGCCTGTCGTGGTAAGCATTTCTTGTTCCAGTAATGTTGCCTGTCGTGGTAAGCAGTTCTTGCTCCAGTAATGTTGCCTGTCGTGGTAAGCAGTTCTTGCTCCAGTAATGTTGCCTGTCGTGGTAAGCAGTTCTTGCTCCAGTAATGTTGCCTGTCGTGTAAGTAATTGTTAAACGAACCGAACATAATCTGATAAGTAAATAGATTCGGACACCAAGGAAGGTAAATAAATACCCCAAAAAATCATTCACAAAACAAAACAAAATTGGAGTAAACACCGACCAACATAAACTCATACGAAAATAGTAGAGGACAATACAACACGGAATTAAAATATACGAGGACATTTAGATGGACAAACTATAATAAAAGAAATGAGATAACATAAAAAGTCATATAGTGTTTTCTTGAAAAAAAAGTTACTATATGGAAATAACGTGCTCTAAAAACTAAGAAGAAAGAACATAATATTTAAAGGGGAATAAAATCAAAAGAAGGTAAAACCCTTTAACAATTGTCACTAAGTATCATTCCTCAATATACAGATGCTACTTTCTGAACTAAGAAAATGTTGGACATTGATCGGTTATAACTCAATGTCACGTATGCTATTTGAAGAGATTTCTATCGCTGCATACAAGCCCAACTAAACCATACAACATATTAGTACATCTGTAGTGGTCAATGCTGATAAATAGAAATAATTAAGGACAGATAAATATGACAACAATTTAATCAATTATTGATGTTTATCCAGATATGAGATAAATTTAGATTCTCCTGCTGTTATCAGTGGAGTACGAAATTCTCCACTCTCTATTGTAAAATTTTCAAATTTTAAAGCTCTCGCCGCCTAACCTTTTATAAGTGGAAATACTGGCGAGACATCTGACTCGAAAGCTGTCCGGAAAAATCAGTGTAATACAAATAGGCAAATTAATAAACCGGATACGTCTGTCACAAGAAAGCAATGGAATCGATCGTTATCTGTAATCGTAAAGACATATGCTATATAAATGGCTGTAAAGCTAATTGTATGCATGCCACTTACACTCAAGGACAACATTACTACATGTTTGGTGTGGTTAGACATTCACCACAGTTATTCTGATGATATTACGGGTACTGTTATATATACAACGTTGAGTAAAAGTTATTGGTCAGTATATTTTATGTAAAAAGAGTTGCAATTTATTTGTGAAGTAAGTCAATGCATTTGAAGTAAGTAGATGGTTATTTTTCTAATATATACGGCTTTACCATTGCAATGGATTTAAAATGTATCATAAATTTATCTGAAAGTAAGTCGTGTTGCAAAGTCTGTTTTCTGTGTTGTGTTTTGTAGATCACTTTGTTCTTTTGTCCTTTTTCATTTGGATAGTGTATGGTCTGTTCTTCCATTTACCGTTTCTGATTTCCCTTTTGGTGTTTTTTTCTTGTTGATGGTATCTCTATAGACAAAAAAATTGTTTCATCACATTTTAGATATGGACGACCACTCACGTAAATTTGTATCAATATAAACTATATATAAAACAAAACTGGTTCTGTTTTGAACTATGGTAATACACCGAATATCTGTAGGTTGCCAAAACACCAAAGATAATAAATCAGGTGATGGGTACATTGTCTTTACTTTACAGATTTATTGTACTTTTACGTCAAACTGAAGATTGGTACGCCTTAAAATATATTATTAAATACGTTTTATTACGATATATCTTGTTTACTTTCTTTATATACCAATAACAATGGCATATGTTACTTCAAGCAGTATTTATTGTTCTTATCATAAGATATTCTCAATAGCCTTATATAAATCTATTTTGGTGTATCGTAAATATCAGACTGAAGGAATCCTTGAAAGGCTGGTGGTCACAGACGGACGACATAACATACAATTAATATTAATCCGCCGAATGATAGCTTCAAATTACACTGACTGACAATAACACATTGTTCGAGGAACACAATTTCATTTTCAAGATCGAGTTTGACAATTAAGATATACATGTATTATGTTATCAAAATATATTCTGTCACTGAAGATACAAAGATTTATTCCTATATTGAGAAACAGCTTAAAACATAAAATGAAGATTAAAAACCCTTAGATTAGGGGTAAATGTCGGATGTGGCTACTTCTTAATGATGATGGAAAACATGGATGTTTGGTGTCAATTTTATTTATGAGAAACAGCTTAAAACATAAAATGAAGATTGAAAACCCCTAAAGTAGGGGTAAAAGTCGGATGTGGCTATTTCTTAATGATGATGGAAAACATGGATGTTGGGTCTCAATTTTATTTATCGAATGGTAAGCAGTTCCTGCTTCTTATAAAACACCCGCCGTGTTACTCATATATACCGTCAAGTCTGGTAAAAGTCATGTCAGTGATTGAGGAAGAAAACAATCTACGTAAAAGGTAAAAGATCCACCATTGTCATATGAGATATAGAAAGTTTATTTCCTTACAAGTATGCTACCGTATTTTCTGCCTATATATACAATGTACACTCCGACAAAAGTTTTTTTTATCGATATATTGTTTTACATCAATACTGTTAAAACAATAAAATAGATATCACCATTTTTCTTACACTTCTTAAACGACTACACCAAGGGCTCTAATATTACCAATCTACGAAGTATTTATGATCCTGAAAGACGTGACTATGACGTGGCAAAAAATGGGGTTCAAAACAGGCGGTGGAAAAACGTAAAACCAGTTTGTCTTTGATGGAAGTTTTTAACATTGCATTAAAATGCAGAGTCTTCCGATTTTAAGAACTTTTAAATGCATCTATTGTGCGTATGTGTAAGGCATCAAAATCAATAACGAGTATATCCACCGCGTTTATTGTGAAGTTCTGTAACACGCCTCGTCATGCTTCGCACAAGACGCCTAAGCCGTTCTTGGGGGAACTGTTGCCACTCCTGTAAGATAGCAGTTCTTAATTCGTCAATATTTTGACATTTTGGATTGCGTTGGTTAATTCTTCGGCCAATAAAGTCCCATGCATGCTCTATAGCGTTCATGTCTGGCGACATCGCAGGCCATGGAATTGTCTGAACAGCCTCTTGCTGTAAAACATGTTGCACAATTCGGGCTCTATGTAGCCTAGCGTTGTCGTCCATGAACATTGGCCTGTCAGCCAACGCATGATTGTCGAAATGGGGGACTACGCGTGGAGCGAGCACATTGTCACGGTATTTTTGGCCTGTCAGATTACCATCAAGAACGTACAAGTCCAACTTACAGTCAAAGGAAAACAACCCCAGACAGTTACACCTCCACTCCCAAAAGCAGTTGTGCCCAAAATGTGGTTGTCCTGAAATGAAGTGTTTCGTTGGCGCCAAACCCTTGCACGACCGTCGGTAGGGCGTAACAAAAAACGACTTTCATCAGACCAGTGGACCCGTCTCCATGTGCGAATAGTCCACCCCAAATGATCATGTGACCAGTCAAATCGAGCATGGCGATGACGTAATGTCAACTGTGGACGTTTTATGGGTCGTCGCGCTCGCATTCCCTGATGGTGAAAGCGTCTGATTACAGTGCGTGTGCTAATGTGGCCTCCAAACGCTAAATTACCACGAAGTGCACCAGCTGTACTGAACGGCCGTTGCCGCGCCCGTCTGGATATGAGCCGCTCCTCTCTCGGCGTCGCTTTGCGAGGTCTACCTGCACGTGGACGGTCAGTAACATTCCCCGTTTGACGAAAACGCTGCATCAGTCGTACAATGATGTAATGGTTAACCCTGAAGTGGTCTGCCACCCTTCTATGGCTAAAACCACCGTTATGCATGCCAACAGCTTGCCACCTTTCTGGTATGGTTAATTTTCGCCGCATCATACCAAACCAATAGAAAATGAAACTTAAAACTCTACACACACAAAATCAGCTTTCGCTCACAAACACAGATGTTGAAAAGTACACGTGGCACTTTACACACCCTGTCATATACACATAAATAAAAATCGATCAATAACCTGTTTCACAGGTAAGTAAGTATGTGTATACAGGTAACGAAAACAGCAAACCGATTTGAAATAAGTTCATTATTAGAAAAGATATTATTGAAACAAGTCAGGTGGTGCTTAACTTTTGTCGGACTGTATATATATATTTTATTAATGTTTTTGTTGTGTTTCTAACTCACCTACACCTATCAAAAATGCACAAACATACGTTTAATCCATCACTGCCATGCAAATTTAGATGGTATTTTTATTTGCCCACTTGTTAAACAGGATATATTTACAATCCTCAATGACCCGATATTCGTTATACTATGGAATGCCATGTGCTTATGTCTGTTGTCATCAGCACATAGCTTCATGCCAGAATAATTTCATTTGTATGTTGGTATACAAATCTATTTCCAGAGTAAAAAAATATTTTGCAGACTGATGGCAGTAATAATCCACTTGTCGTGTAGTTTTAGAATAAACATGTATATGATGACTTTCGTAACTTTCTGACCGAGTGATTGCTCATAGCAACAGGAAAACTGTATTTCAAATATATACATGACGTCAACAAATCTATAAACGCAAATCATGTAGGTGGCACTCGGAATATACAGTGCGCCAAAGGTTAGATTGCCACACAACATGCAGGGAAAAGATGATACAATGGATAGGATCGTGAAATGTTGCATTACAACCGACCATCAAGGACGATTCATAAGAATTGCTATTCAGAGTTGCTGCTATTTTACTTATATGTTTAATTAGAGTGGCATTCTCCATACAAGTCGGACTTGCCAGTGTCTCTTGATTGCTCCTTCGGATTTCTCTAACGATTATATACACCCATTATGCATTTTATGCATACCATGCAATGCATGCCAGTAAAGCTGTGTTCAATTTCTAAGTTCCGGTCATAGATAACTCTGAAGACAATAACTAAACTATCCTCAGTAGAAAGCCAAATGTAATTCTGCAGATAAAATGCACAACGACTTTGAAAAGTACAGTGAAGCTCTTCTACTGTTTGCAATTCACACCTCATATAATGGTATTTGACAAATTCCAGAAAAACATTAGTTTTCAACTAGTTTATTAAGGATTGGCATATTATAGAAATAAACAGGTTTTGGGAATTCATAGCAACTCATTTTCATTAGCTGACACGAAACTCTGAAACATGATTTCACCTTACAGTGGAGGGAGAGACAATGTCTTATTTCTATATCACTACCATGGGGGTGTTTATAATGTTTATTGTACCACTATAATAGCTAAAATATGGTACCGTACGTTTAATGAAACCATGTAGCTCAGTTCGTAGTATATTTTTATGCAAACAAAATATTGAAGATAGCAAAGGGAAAATCAGATGAAGGACAGACAATACAATATTGAAAAGAAAACGGACAAAAGAGCAAACAACGATCTACAAAATATTACATAGAACACTCTTAGCAACACGAACCCCAGTAAAAACTTAAGGTAAACTCAGCTTCTCCGAAAGGGTAAGCAGTTCTTGCTCCACACCTGGCACACGTCGTGTGACTGTTAAACGACACGAACATCGTCTGATAGGGAAATCGTGCTGGACACCTTATACGTATATGAATACATAAACAACATAAATAATTATATTTTATATTCCACCGTGACTATATGGAATGGGTGAATGTGTTCGCTGTGACTATATGGAATGGGTGAATGTGTTCGCTGTGACTATATGGAATGGGTGAATGTGTTCGCTGTGACTATATGGAATGGGTGAATGTGTTCGCTGTGACTATATGGAATGGGTGAATGTGTTCGCTGTGACTATATGGAATGGGTGAATGTGTTCGCTGTGACTATATGGAATGGGTGAATGTGTTCGCTGTGACTATATGGAATGGATGAATGTGTTCGCTGTGACTATATGGAATGGGTGAATGTGTTCGCTGTGACTATATGGAATGGGTGAATGTGTTCGCTGTGACTATATGGAATGGGTGAATGTGTTCGCTGTGACTATATGGAATGGATGAATGTGTTCGCTGTGACTATATGGAATGGATGAATGTGTTCGCTGTGGCTATATGGAATGGATGAATGTGTTCGCTGTGACTATATGGAATGGATGAATGTGTTCGCTGTGACTATATGGAATGGATGAATGTGTTCGCTGTGGCTATATGGAATGGATGAATGTGTTCGCTGTGGCTATATGGAATGGATGAATGTGTTCGCTGTGACTATATGGAATGGGTGAATGTGTTCGCTGTGACTATATGGAATGGGTGAATGTGTTCGCTGTGACTATATGGAATGGGTGAATGTGTTCGCTGTGACTATATGGAATGGGTGAATGTGTTCGCTGTGACTATATGGAATGGGTGAATGTGTTCGCTGTGACTATATGGAATGGGTGAATGTGTTCGCTGTGACTATATGGAATGGGTGAATGTGTTCGCTGTGACTATATGGAATGGATGAATGTGTTCGCTGTGACTATATGGAATGGGTGAATGTGTTCGCTGTGACTATATGGAATGGGTGAATGTGTTCGCTGTGACTATATGGAATGGGTGAATGTGTTCGCTGTGACTATATGGAATGGATGAATGTGTTCGCTGTGACTATATGGAATGGATGAATGTGTTCGCTGTGGCTATATGGAATGGATGAATGTGTTCGCTGTGACTATATGGAATGGATGAATGTGTTCGCTGTGACTATATGGAATGGATGAATGTGTTCGCTGTGGCTATATGGAATGGATGAATGTGTTCGCTGTGGCTATATGGAATGGATGAATGTGTTCGCTGTGGCTATATGGAATGGATGAATGTGTTCGCTGTGGCTATATGGAATGGGTGAATGTGTTCGCTGTGGCTATATGGAATGGGTGAATGTGTTCGCTGTGGCTATATGACAAAGGAAAAACACGTTTTCCAGTGGGACGATATTTTCAAGGGGATATTTTTCAATTTGACCATATGGTGAAGTTGAATGTGTTTCACTGTGGCAATATGATAAAGACAAATGTGCTTCACTGCGGCTGTACTGTCAAGGTGAATATGTTCTGCTGTGGCTTTATGATGAAGGTAAACTTCCAACGTGGCTATAAATACGATGGTGAAACTGTTAAAAAGTGGCTTTTAATACAACGGTGAATTTGTTTCACTCTGGCTGTATGATAAAGGTGAATGAGTTTGACTGTGGCTGTATGATAAAGGTGAATTAGTTCGACGATTGTATGATAATGGTGAATGAGTTCGACTGTGTTATTTATTAAGAGTGAATGAGTTTGACTGTGGCTGTATGATAAAGTTGAATGAGTTCCACTGTGGCTGTATAATAAAGGTGAATGAGTGTGACTGTGGCTGTATAATAAAGGTGAATGAGTTCAACTGTGGTTATTTAATAAAGGTGAATGAGTTCGTCGGTTGCTGTATAATAAAGGTGAATGAGTTCGTCTGTTGTATGATAAAGGTGAATGTGTTCGTCTGTTGTTGCATAGTAAAGGTGAATGAGTTCGTCTGTTGTTGTATAATAAAGGTGAATGAGTTCGTCTGTTGTTGCATAGTACAGGTGAATGAGTTCGTCTGTTGTTGTATAATAAAGGTGAATGAGTTCCTCCATTGTTGCATAATAAAGGTGAATGAGTTCGTCTGTTGTTTTATAACAAAGGTGAATGAGTTCGACTGTTGTTGTAACATAAAGGTGAATGAGTTCGATTGTTGTATGATAAACGTGAATGAGTTCGTCTGTTGTTGTATAATAAAGGTGAATGAGGTCGTCTGTTGTTGCAAAACAAAGGTGAATGAGTTCGATTGATGTATAATAAAGGTGAATGAGTTCGATTGTTGTATAATAAAGGTGAATGAGTTCGACTGTTGTTGTATAATAAAGGTGAATGAGTTCGTCTGTTGTTGTATAATAAAGGTGAATGATGTCGTCTGTTGTTGTATAATAAAGGTGATTGATGTCGTCTGTTGTTGTATAATAAAGGTGAATGAGTTCGATTGTTGTATAATAAAGGTGAATGAGTTCGACTGTTGTTGTATAATAAAGAGGAATGAGTTCGTCTGTTGTTGTATAGTAAAGGTGAATGAGTTCGTGTTGTTGTATAGTAAAGGTGAATGAGTTCGTCTGTTGTTGTATAATAAAGATGAATGAGTTCGTCTGTTGTTGTATAGTAAAGGTGAATGAGTTCGTGTTGTTGTATAGTAAAGGTGAATGAGTTCGTCTGTTGTTGTATAATAAAGATGAATGAGTTCGTCTGTTGTTGTATAGTAAAGGTGAATGAGTTCGTCTGTTGTATAATAACGGTGAATGAGTTCGTCTGTTCTATAATAAAGGTGAATGAGTTCGACTGTTGTATAATAAAGGTAAATGAGTTCGTCTGTTGCTGTATAATAAAGGTGAATGAGTTCGTCTGTTGTTGTATAATAAAGGTGAATGATGTCGTCTGTTGTTGTATAATAAAGGTGAATGAGTTCGTCTGTTGTTGTATAATAAAGGTGAATGAGTTCGATTGTTGTATAATAAAGGTGAGTGAGTTCGATTGTTGTATAATAAGGGTGAATGGGTTCGACTGTTGTATAATAAAGGTGAATGAGTTCGTCTATTGTTGTATAGTAAAGGTGAATGAGTTCGTCTGTTGTTGTATAATAAAGGTGAATGAGTTCGATTGTTGTATAATAAAGGTGAATGAGTTCGTCTGTTATTGCATAGTAAAGGTGAATGAGTTCGTGTTGTTGTATAGTAAAGGTGAATGAGTTCGTCTGTTGTTGTATAGTAAAGGTGAATGAGTTCGTCTGTTGTTGTATAGTAAAGGTGAATGAGTTCGTGTTGTTGTATAGTAAAGGTGAATGAGTTCGTCTGTTGTTGTATAATAAAGATGAATGAGTTCGTCTGTTGTTGTATAGTAAAGGTGAATGAGTTCGTGTTGTTGTATAGTAAAGGTGAATGAGTTCGTCTGTTGTTGTATAGTAAAGGTGAATGAGTTCGTCTGTTGTTGTATAGTAAAGGTGAATGAGTTCGTGTTGTTGTATAGTAAAGGTGAATGAGTTCGTCTGTTGTTGTATAATAAAGATGAATGAGTTCGTCTGTTGTTGTATAGTAAAGGTGAATGAGTTCGTGTTGTTGTATAGTAAAGGTGAATGAGTTCGTCTGTTGTTGTATAATAAAGATGAATGAGTTCGTCTGTTGTTGTATAGTAAAGGTGAATGAGTTCGTGTTGTTGTATAGTAAAGGTGAATGAGTTCGTCTGTTGTTGTATAATAAAGATGAATGAGTTCGTCTGTTGTTGTATAGTAAAGGTGAATGAGTTCGTCTGTTGTTGTATAATAAAGGTGAATGAGTTCGTCTGTTGTATAATAAAGGTGAATGAGTTCGACTGTTGTATAATAAAGATGAATGAGTTCGTCTGTTGTTGTATAGTAAAGGTGAATGAGTTCGTCTGTTGTTGTATAATAAAGGTGAATGAGTTCGTCTGTTGTATAATAAAGGTGAGTGAGTTCGATTGTTGTATAATAAAGGTGAATGAGTTCGACTGTTGTATAATAAAGGTGAATGAGTTCGTCTATTGTTGTATAGTAAAGGTGAATGAGTTCGTCTGTTGTTGTATAATAAAGGTGAATGAGTTCGATTGTTGTATAATAAAGGTGAATGAGTTCGACTGTTGTTGTATAATAAAGGTGAATGAGTTCGTCTGTTATTGCATAGTAAAGGTGAATGAGTTCGTGTTGTTGTATAGTAAAGGTGAATGAGTTCGTCTGTTGTTGTATAGTAAAGGTGAATGAGTTCGTCTGTTGTTGTATAGTAAAGGTGAATGAGTTCGTGTTGTTGTATAGTAAAGGTGAATGAGTTCGTCTGTTGTTGTATAATAAAGATGAATGAGTTCGTCTGTTGTTGTATAGTAAAGGTGAATGAGTTCGTGTTGTTGTATAGTAAAGGTGAATGAGTTCGTCTGTTGTTGTATAATAAAGATGAATGAGTTCGTCTGTTGTTGTATAGTAAAGGTGAATAAGTTCGTGTTGTTGTATAGTAAAGGTGAATGATTTCGTCTGTTGTTGTATAATAAAGATGAATGAGTTCGTCTGTTGTTGTATAGTAAAGGTGAATGAGTTCGTCTGTTGTTGTATAATGAAGGTGAATGAGTTCGTCTGTTGTATAATAAAGGTGAATGAGTTCGACTGTTGTATAATAAAGATGAATGAGTTCGTCTGTTGTTGTATAGTAAAGGTGAATGAGTTCGTCTGTTGTTGTATAATAAAGGTGAATGAGTTCGTCTGTTGTATAATAAAGGTGAATGAGTTCGACTGTTGTATAATAAAGGTGAATGAGTTCGTCTGTTGCTGTATAATAAAGGTGAATGAGTTCATCTGTTGTTGTATAATAAAAGTGAATGAGTTCGTCTGTTGTTGCATAATAAAGGTGAATGAGTTCATCTGTTGTTGTATAATAAAGGTGAATGAGTTCGTCTGTTGTTGTATAATAAAGGTGAATGAGTTCATCTGTTGTTGTATAATAAAGATGAATGAGTTCGTCTGTTGTTGTATAGTAAAGGTGAATGAGTTCGTCTGTTGTTGTATAGTAAAGGTGAATGAGTTCGTGTTGTTGTATAGTAAAGGTGAATGAGTTCTTCTGTTGTTGTATAATAAAGGTGAATGAGTTCGTCTGTTGTATAATAAAGGTGAATGAGTTCGACTGTTGTATAATAAAGGTGAATGAGTTCGTCTGTTGTTGTATAATAAAGATGAATGAGTTCGTCTGTTGTTGTATAGTAAAGGTGAATGAGTTCGTCTGTTGTTGTATAATGAAGGTGAATGAGTTCGTCTGTTGTATAATAAAGGTGAATGAGTTCGACTGTTGTATAATAAAGATGAATGAGTTCGTCTGTTGTTGTATAGTAAAGGTGAATGAGTTCGTCTGTTGTTGTATAATAAAGGTGAATGAGTTCGTCTGTTGTATAATAAAGGTGAATGAGTTCGACTGTTGTATAATAAAGGTGAATGAGTTCGTCTGTTGCTGTATAATAAAGGTGAATGAGTTCATCTGTTGTTGTATAATAAAAGTGAATGAGTTCGTCTGTTGTTGCATAATAAAGGTGAATGAGTTCATCTGTTGTTGTATAATAAAGGTGAATGAGTTCGTCTGTTGTTGTATAATAAAGGTGAATGAGTTCATCTGTTGTTGTATAATAAAGATGAATGAGTTCGTCTGTTGTTGTATAGTAAAGGTGAATGAGTTCGTCTGTTGTTGTATAGTAAAGGTGAATGAGTTCGTGTTGTTGTATAGTAAAGGTGAATGAGTTCTTCTGTTGTTGTATAATAAAGGTGAATGAGTTCGTCTGTTGTATAATAAAGGTGAATGAGTTCGACTGTTGTATAATAAAGGTGAATGAGTTCGTCTGTTGCTGTATAATAAAGGTGAATGAGTTCATCTGTTGTTGTTTAATAAAAGTGAATGAGTTCGTCAGTTGTTGTATAATAAAGGTGAATGAGGTCGTCTGTTGTTGTATAATAAAGGTGAATGAGTTCATCTGTTGTTGTATAATAAAAGTGAATGAGTTCGTCTGTTGTTGTATAATAAAGGTGAATGAGTTCGTCTGTTGTTGTATAGTAAAGGTGAATGAGTTCGATTGTTGTATAATAAAGGTGAATGAGTTCGACTGTTGTTGTATAATAAAGGTGAATGAGTTCGTCTGTTATTGCATAGTAAAGGTGAATGAGTTCGTGTTGTTGTATAGTAAAGGTGAATGAGTTCGTCTGTTGTTGTATAGTAAAGGTGAATGAGTTCGTCTGTTGTTGTATAGTAAAGGTGAATGAGTTCGTGTTGTTGTATAGTAAAGGTGAATGAGTTCGTCTGTTGTTGTATAATAAAGATGAATGAGTTCGCCTGTTGTTGTATAGTAAAGGTGAATGAGTTCGTCTGTTGTTGTATAATAACGGTGAATGAGTTCGTCTGTTCTATAATAAAGGTGAATGAGTTCGACTGTTGTATAATAAAGGTAAATGAGTTCGTCTGCTGCTGTATAATAAAGGTGAATGAGTTCGTCTGTTGTTGTATAATAAAGGTGAATGATGTCGTCTGTTGTTGTATAATAAAGGTGAATGAGTTCGTCTGTTGTTGTATAATAAAGGTGAATGAGTTCGATTGTTGTATAATAAAGGTGAGTGAGTTCGATTGTTGTATAATAAGGGTGAATGGGTTCGACTGTTGTATAATAAAGGTGAATGAGTTCGTCTATTGTTGTATAGTAAAGGTGAATGAGTTCGTCTGTTGTTGTATAATAGAGGTGAATGAGTTCGATTGTTGTATGATAAAGGTGAATGAGTTCGTCTGTTATTGCATAGTAAAGGTGAATGAGTTCGTGTTGTTGTATAGTAAAGGTGAATGAGTTCGTCTGTTGTTGTATAGTAAAGGTGAATGAGTTCGTCTGTTGTTGTATAGTAAAGGTGAATGAGTTCGTGTTGTTGTATAGTAAAGGTGAATGAGTTCGTCTGTTGTTGTATAATAAAGATGAATGAGTTCGTCTGTTGTTGTATAGTAAAGGTGAATGAGTTCGTGTTGTTGTATAGTAAAGGTGAATGAGTTCGTCTGTTGTTGTATAGTAAAGGTGAATGAGTTCGTCTGTTGTTGTATAGTAAAGGTGAATGAGTTCGTGTTGTTGTATAGTAAAGGTGAATGAGTTCGTCTGTTGTTGTATAATAAAGATGAATGAGTTCGTCTGTTGTTGTATAGTAAAGGTGAATGAGTTCGTGTTGTTGTATAGTAAA
This sequence comes from Bathymodiolus brooksi, assembly GCA_963680875.1. Lineage (NCBI taxonomy): Eukaryota > Metazoa > Mollusca > Bivalvia > Mytilida > Modiolidae > Bathymodiolus > Bathymodiolus brooksi. The sequence goes on from OY804577.1 coordinate 92,184,410, forward strand.
GGTGAATGAGTTCGTCTGTTGTTGTATAATAAAGATGAATGAGTTCGTCTGTTGTTGTATAGTAAAGGTGAATGAGTTCGTGTTGTTGTATAGTAAAGGTGAATGAGTTCGTCTGTTGTTGTATAATAAAGATGAATGAGTTCGTCTGTTGTTGTATAGTAAAGGTGAATGAGTTCGTCTGTTGTTGTATAATAAAGGTGAATGAGTTCGTCTGTTGTATAATAAAGGTGAATGAGTTCGACTGTTGTATAATAAAGATGAATGAGTTCGTCTGTTGTTGTATAGTAAAGGTGAATGAGTTCGTCTGTTGTTGTATAATAAAGGTGAATGAGTTCGTCTGTTGTATAATAAAGGTGAGTGAGTTCGATTGTTGTATAATAAAGGTGAATGAGTTCGACTGTTGTATAATAAAGGTGAATGAGTTCGTCTATTGTTGTATAGTAAAGGTGAATGAGTTCGTCTGTTGTTGTATACTAAAGGTGAATGAGTTCGATTGTTGTATAATAAAGGTGAATGAGTTCGACTGTTGTTGTATAATAAAGGTGAATGAGTTCGTCTGTTATTGCATAGTAAAGGTGAATGAGTTCGTGTTGTTGTATAGTAAAGGTGAATGAGTTCGTCTGTTGTTGTATAGTAAAGGTGAATGAGTTCGTCTGTTGTTGTATAGTAAAGGTGAATGAGTTCGTGTTGTTGTATAGTAAAGGTGAATGAGTTCGTCTGTTGTTGTATAATAAAGATGAATGAGTTCGATTGTTGTATGATAAACGTGAATGAGTTCGTCTGTTGTTGTATAATAAAGGTGAATGAGGTCGTCTGTTGTTGCAAAACAAAGGTGAATGAGTTCGATTGATGTATAATAAAGGTGAATGAGTTCGATTGTTGTATAATAAAGGTGAATGAGTTCGTGTTGTTGTATAGTAAAGGTGAATGAGTTCGTCTGTTGTTGTATAATAAAGATGAATGAGTTCGTCTGTTGTTGTATAGTAAAGGTGAATAAGTTCGTGTTGTTGTATAGTAAAGGTGAATGAGTTCGTCTGTTGTTGTATAATAAAGATGAATGAGTTCGTCTGTTGTTGTATAGTAAAGGTGAATGAGTTCATCTGTTGTTGTATAATGAAGGTGAATGAGTTCGTCTGTTGTATAATAAAGGTGAATGAGTTCGACTGTTGTATAATAAAGGTGAATGAGTTCGTCTGTTGCTGTATAATAAAGGTGAATGAGTTCATCTGTTGTTGTATAATAAAAGTGAATGAGTTCGTCTGTTGTTGCCTAATAAAGGTGAATGAGTTCATCTGTTGTTGTATAATAAAGGTGAATGAGTTCGTCTGTTGTTGTATAATAAAGGTGAATGAGTTCATCTGTTGTTGTATAATAAAGATGAATGAGTTCGTCTGTTGTTGTATAGTAAAGGTGAATGAGTTCGTCTGTTGTTGTATAGTAAAGGTGAATGAGTTCGTGTTGTTGTATAGTAAAGGTGAATGAGTTCTTCTGTTGTTGTATAATAAAGGTGAATGAGTTCGTCTGTTGTATAATAAAGGTGAATGAGTTCGACTGTTGTATAATAAAGGTGAATGAGTTCGTCTGTTGCTGTATAATAAAGGTGAATGAGTTCATCTGTTGTTGTTTAATAAAAGTGAATGAGTTCGTCAGCTGTTGCATAATAAAGGTGAATGAGTTCATCTGTTGTTGTATAATAAAGGTGAATGAGTTCGTCTGTTGTTGTATAATAAAGGTGAATGAGTTCATCTGTTGTTGTATAATAAAAGTGAATGAGTTCGTCTGTTGTTGTATAATAAAGGTGAATGAGTTCGTCTGTTGTTGTATAGTAAAGGTGAATGAGTTCGATTGTTGTATAATAAAGGTGAATGAGTTCGACTGTTGTTGTATAATAAAGGTGAATGAGTTCGTCTGTTATTGCATAGTAAAGGTGAATGAGTTCGTGTTGTTGTATAGTAAAGGTGAATGAGTTCGTCTGTTGTTGTATAGTAAAGGTGAATGAGTTCGTCTGTTGTTGTATAGTAAAGGTGAATGAGTTCGTGTTGTTGTATAGTAAAGGTGAATGAGTTCGTCTGTTGTTGTATAATAAAGATGAATGAGTTCGCCTGTTGTTGTATAGTAAAGGTGAATAAGTTCGTGTTGTTGTATAGTAAAGGTGAATGAGTTCGTCTGTTGTTGTATAATAAAGATGAATGAGTTCGTCTGTTGTTGTATAGTAAAGGTGAATGAGTTCGTCTGTTGTTGTATAATGAAGGTGAATGAGTTCGTCTGTTGTATAATAAAGGTGAATGAGTTCGACTGTTGTATAATAAAGATGAATGAGTTCGTCTTTTGTTGTATAATAAAGGTGAATGAGTTCGTCTGTTGTATAATAAAGGTGAATGAGTTCGACTGTTGTATAATAAAGGTGAATGAGTTCGTCTGTTGCTGTATAATAAAGGTGAATGAGTTCATCTGTTGTTGTATAATAAAAGTGAATGAGTTCGTCTGTTGTTGCATAATAAAGGTGAATGAGTTCATCTGTTGTTGTATAATAAAGGTGAATGAGTTCGTCTGTTGTTGTATAATAAAGGTGAATGAGTTCATCTGTTGTTGTATAATAAAGATGAATGAGTTCGTCTGTTGTTGTATAGTAAAGGTGAATGAGTTCGTCTGTTGTTGTATAGTAAAGGTGAATGAGTTCGTGTTGTTGTATAGTAAAGGTGAATGAGTTCTTCTGTTGTTGTATAATAAAGGTGAATGAGTTCGTCTGTTGTTGTATAATAAAGGTGAATGAGTTCGTCTGTTGTTGTATAGTAAAGGTGAATGAGTTCGTGTTGTTGTATAGTAAAGGTGAATGAGTTCGTCTGTTGTTGTATAATAAAGATGAATGAGTTCGTCTGTTGTTGTATAGTAAAGGTGAATGAGTTCGTCTGTTGTTGTATAATAAAGGTGAATGAGTTCGTCTGTTGTATAATAAAGGTGAATGAGTTCGACTGTTGTATAATAAAGGTGAATGAGTTCGTCTGTTGCTGTATAATAAAGGTAAATGAGGTCATCTGTTGTTGTATAATAAAAGTGAATGAGTTCGTCTGTTGTTGCATAATAAAGGTGAATGAGTTCATCTGTTGTTGTATAATAAAGGTGAATGAGTTCGTCTGTTGTTGTATAATAAAGGTGAATGAGTTCATCTGTTGTTGTATAATAAAGATGAATGAGTTCGTCTGTTGTTGTATAGTAAAGGTGAATGAGTTCGTCTGTTGTTGTATAGTAAAGGTGAATGAGTTCGTGTTGTTGTATAGTAAAGGTGAATGAGTTCTTCTGTTGTTGTATAATAAAGGTGAATGAGTTCGTCTGTTGTATAATAAAGGTGAATGAGTTCGACTGTTGTATAATAAAGGTGAATGAGTTCGTCTGTTGCTGTATAATAAAGGTGAATGAGTTCATCTGTTGTTGTTTAATAAAAGTGAATGAGTTCGTCAGTTGTTGCATAATAAAGGTGAATGAGTTCATCTGTTGTTGTATAATAAAGGTGAATGAGTTCGTCTGTTGTTGTATAATAAAGGTGAATGAGTTCATCTGTTGTTGTATAATAAAAGTGAATGAGTTCGTCTGTTGTTGTATAATAAAGGTGAATGAGTTCGTCTGTTGTTGTATAGTAAAGGTGAATGAGTTCGATTGTTGTATAATAAAGGTGAATGAGTTCGACTGTTGTTGTATAATAAAGGTGAATGAGTTCGTCTGTTATTGCATAGTAAAGGTGAATGAGTTCGTGTTGTTGTATAGTAAAGGTGAATGAGTTCGTCTGTTGTTGTATAGTAAAGGTGAATGAGTTCGTCTGTTGTTGTATAGTAAAGGTGAATGAGTTCGTGTTGTTGTATAGTAAAGGTGAATGAGTTCGTCTGTTGTTGTATAATAAAGATGAATGAGTTCGCCTGTTGTTGTATAGTAAAGGTGAATAAGTTGGTGTTGTTGTATAGTAAAGGTGAATGAGTTCGTCTGTTGTTGTATAATAAAGATGAATGAGTTCGTCTGTTGTTGTATAGTAAAGGTGAATGAGTTCGTCTGTTGTTGTATAATGAAGGTGAATGAGTTCGTCTGTTGTATAATAAAGGTGAATGAGTTCGACTGTTGTATAATAAAGATGAATGAGTTCGTCTTTTGTTGTATAATAAAGGTGAATGAGTTCGTCTGTTGTATAATAAAGGTGAATGAGTTCGACTGTTGTATAATAAAGGTGAATGAGTTCGTCTGTTGCTGTATAATAAAGGTGAATGAGTTCATCTGTTGTTGTATAATAAAAGTGAATGAGTTCGTCTGTTGTTGCATAATAAAGGTGAATGAGTTCATCTGTTGTTGTATAATAAAGGTGAATGAGTTCGTCTGTTGTTGTATAATAAAGGTGAATGAGTTCATCTGTTGTTGTATAATAAAGATGAATGAGTTCGTCTGTTGTTGTATAGTAAAGGTGAATGAGTTCGTCTGTTGTTGTATAGTAAAGGTGAATGAGTTCGTGTTGTTGTATAGTAAAGGTGAATGAGTTCTTCTGTTGTTGTATAATAAAGGTGAATGAGTTCGTCTGTTGTTGTATAATAAAGGTGAATGAGTTCGTCTGTTGTTGTATAGTAAAGGTGAATGAGTTCGTGTTGTTGTATAGTAAAGGTGAATGAGTTCGTCTGTTGTTGTATAATAAAGATGAATGAGTTCGTCTGTTGTTGTATAGTAAAGGTGAATGAGTTCGTCTGTTGTTGTATAATAAAGGTGAATGAGTTCGTCTGTTGTATAATAAAGGTGAATGAGTTCGACTGTTGTATAATAAAGGTGAATGAGTTCGTCTGTTGCTGTATAATAAAGGTAAATGAGGTCATCTGTTGTTGTATAATAAAAGTGAATGAGTTCGTCTGTTGTTGCATAATAAAGGTGAATGAGTTCATCTGTTGTTGTATAATAAAAGTGAATGAGTTCGTCTGTTGTTGTATAATAAAGGTGAATGAGTTCATCTGTTGTTGTATAATAAAAGTGAATGAGTTCCTCTGTTGTTGTATAATAAAGGCGAATGAGTTCATCTGTTGTTGTATAATAAAGATGAATGAGTTCGTCTGTTGTTGTATAGTAAAGGTGAATGAGTTCGTTTGTTGTTGTATAGTAAAGGTGAATGAGTTCGTTTTGTTGTATAGTAAAGGTGAATGAGTTCTTCTGTTGTTGTATAATAAAGGTGAATGAGTTCGTCTGTTGTTGTATAATAAAGGTGAATGAGTTCGTCTGTTGTTGTATAGTAAAGGTGAATGAGTTCGTGTTGTTGTATAGTAAAGGTGAATGAGTTCGTCTGTTGTTGTATAATAAAGATGAATGAGTTCGTCTGTTGTTGTATAGTAAAGGTGAATGAGTTCGTCTGTTGTTGTATAATAAAGGTGAATGAGTTCGTCTGTTGTTGTATAATAAAGGTGAATGAGTTCGAATGTTGTATAATAAAGGTGAATGAGTTCGTTTGTTGCTGTATAATAAAGGTGAATGAGTTCATCTGTTGTTGTATAATAAAAGTGAATGAGTTCGACTATTGTTGTATAATAAAGGTGAATGAGTTCGTCTGTTGTTGTATAATAAAGGTGAATGAGTTCGACTGTTGTTGTATAATAAAGGTGAATGAGTTCGATTGTTGTATGATAAAGGTGAATGAGTTCGTCTGTTGTTGTATAATAAAGGTGAAGGAGGTCGTCTGTTGTTGCATATTAAAGGTGAATGAGTTCGTCTGTGGTTGTATAATAAAGGTGAATGATTTCGACTATTGTTGTATAATAAAGGTGAATGAGGTCGACTGTGGTTGTATAATAAAGGTGAATGAGTTCGACTGTTGTTGTATAATAACGGTGAATTAGTTCGACTGTTTTTGCATAGTAAAGGTGAATGAGGTCGTCTGTTGTATAATAAAGGTGAATGAGTTCGTCTGTTGTTGTATAATAAAGGTGAATGAGTTCGACTGTTTTTGCATAGTAAAGGTGAATGAGTTCGACTGTGGTTTTATGATAATGGTGAATGAGTTCGAATGTTGTTGCATAATAAAGGTGAATGAGTTCGACTGTTGTATGATAAAGATGAATGAGTTCGACTGTTGTTGTATATTAGGTGAATGAGTTCGACTGTTAAATGATAAAGGTGAGTTAGGTCGACTGTGATTGTATGATAATGGGGAACGAGTACTATCAAGACATATACACAAATTGTGTTAGTAGCAATGTGTCTATAAAATTAAGTTAAAATCGATAAAATCACATGTCGTGAAGCTATATGGAAGTGGCGATGTGTCCATCAAAAACATTGACATTAAATTATTTTAATATTTTTTAACTTTTATTATTTTGACAGTCTCGATAATGCATAGATTTGTTAATGTAGATTTTAGTAATTATTTGTGCGTTCACAGACATCAAAATCCATATTAACCTAAAATTCGAATAGGGTTTGTCTACTCTTAAAGATTAACAAAGGAATGCTGTGATACAATATTAATGTATTAAGATTGGTTATTTGTCAGCTTAATTATTGTACATTCAGTTTTTGGAACGAAATATAGTACTTGATGGGTTGTAAAGAAACAATTTCGTGTAAAACTCCATTTTAATTAAATAGGCATTGGTAATGTTTTTCTTTTGCATGTTAATAAAGAACAACAAACATGGAATGCACATTAAATAACAAATTTGTTTTTACTATGGATATACAATGGCCATTACGTCCATTTATGTTCTGTCCATAACCGTAGTTAAAAAAGACAGAATTATCAACACAAACGAATCTGCTAGTCATAATACTAAAACTTCACATAACTCTGATGTGCTGTTGCATGTTCTAGAATTATGTAAGCATTATAAAAGAATAAATTACCAACAGAAACGAATATCCTAGCTTTTTTTTCTTCTGAAATCGCTTAAGAACTATCAGTTGCTGCTTTGTATTAGGGTTTTTACTGTATTGAAAATAAAAAATATATATATCTACTTAGAGATCTTAGTAAAGAGAAGACATTCCATATGCATAAACAAAAAAAAAGAAAACCACAAATTTTGCTCGCCATACATATTCATATCAATAAGTACAACCATTGTGAAAACGAAGATGCAAGTCAAATTAGCTTGCAAACGTTACATAAAGGTTGATAGATTCAACTTTTGCACTGTAGACAGTTTGAAGATACCCAAGGGGGTAATCAAAAGCCGTAAAGCCATACAAATCAGGAGTTGCCCACTACATGTTAGTTTTTTCTGGATGCTTGAAAGCGGTTTAACCTCTTATATCACTATCTTAGTGTCCTAAACATTTTCGTTCTGACTTATCCGCTTGTTTAAATTGTGCATGACTGTGAAATTTATCCGCAAACTATTTTGGGACTTAATTGGATGAAGGTTAAAAGTTTAATACATCTATCATCATCAGATTGTTATAATAAAAACACCATTATATATATCTACCATTAAGTCAAGTTCGACTCTTAAGAATCATACAAATTGGATTTACTGGTGATTATCTCCCTTTAATGTAAAATATCTGAAAACCATCAATAACCATCGTTATGATAGAGATGAAGTTTCTTTGCATATCAGCATAAATAACACATTTAAATGATAACAGCTGGTCAGAAACTAATAAAATATGAACTGTGGAGAGGTCAAGCTCGTTCCAACTTAAGGCTATCAAGATTAAATCATTATCGTGTTAACCTTTGAGGGACATGCATTCTTTGATAAGCTGGATCCAGAATTAGCTATTGCCAATATTGTTCAAGGCAACTTAGACTGTTATTATTTAGATTGTACTTCTTTGTTGTTGTCCTTTAAAGAATATCTTGTATTTTCAAAATTACAAATATAAACTGTAAAAGATAAGGAAAATATGTTCATGTTATTTCACCTCATAATGAAAATGATTCATAGCATAATTTTCATAAATACAAAACTGCACTGAAAGAGCACATGTTTTAATACATATTTGAATTGTAAATTGCAGAAACGTATATTACGAATGGAAGGCAATATTTGTAGTTTTATTGGCGTTTTTACCGAAGTTTATTTTGTATGAAGCGCTTCTTTATTTGTAGTCACATTTTTACATTAGTAAATACAATTGAAATAATTATCATTTGTTTTAATTTTTTACATTTTTAACTGTTGTTATTGTGTGTGTAGTTATTCATTTTCATAATGATCGAAAATATTTTGGTTCAATAGTGCGCTTTATTGACTGATAAAGTTTCAATTTAAAAGTCACATGTCAACAAGAAAAACGAAAACAAACAAAACACAACGCAACACACTATGTGTTGGACACCACTATGCGCAAGCAAACACAAATAAGGTAAATAAGACATGAGACCTCCTACAAACAACTGGAGGTAAAGACGAACCGGACATTTTACGGAAATCGTAACGTACATGACAACACGGAACTAAGAATGTATATATACATAATAAGCCAACACAAAAAACTAGAAAAGATGAGCAACACTGACCCCATCAAAACACCCGGGAGTGAACTCGGGGGTGCTCGCGAAAGGTAAGTAGTTTCCGCTTCTTATAAGACAACCGCCGCGTTAATCATAAATAATCAAGTTCAGTCAAAGTCTAGGTAGTGATAGAGGAAATAAAATATATACCTAAAAAGTCAAATAGTTATTGGTATTTAAGATATTTTAACTATAAAACATGATTTACGATTGACCGATAATCTCTGAACAGATACATCTTGAAGTTAAGGGAAAGTGGCGTTTCCTTTACAAACATATTTACGTCATTAGTTCTTTACACTTAAATGATTTCATTTGCAATTTCTTCTGAAATCGTTTACCATTGTAATATGAGAGAGCAAAAAAACCCCATATGCTTGGACAATAATTGATTTGTTTCTTGATCTAATGGACTAAAATAGCATCGTGTGTCAGAATAACGTTATAAAAACAAGCTTACAAACTGTCCCTGGTTCGATTCCTCTGCTAGGGTAACATTAGTTCCCGATGGTATCATCCGCTCAGTTGTCGGTGTTTCGTCACTGATATTAATTATCAGATATATGTTCATTGAAATGTACTGTTTCCCTATATAATGTAACTATTGTTAACACTAAGGTTCTCCGCTCTCAGGCATAGGTGACATTTGCTAATGTTTGCTATCCTGATTAGGCCCATTAGTTTTTTTCTTCCCAAATACTTTCTTAAAATATTATTTCGATTTCCTATCTTTTGGCGTTATGCGTACATGGTGAAGGGTATTCCAGAAGCGCGTCGTACGCACTAAATTATATATTTACGTTTTTATTACAAAACTAATACAAGAGAGACCAGAGCTCCACTAGCCTGTGCGGAGTTGCTCATCTTTGTAAGAAAAATATCGGTAGTTTTCAAGGGCGGTGGTCAGAATACGATTTATCTGGATATTTAATGGCAGTCATAGTATGTAGGAATAGTTAACCATATGGAACACTAATACTTTAAAAAAGTTTGATTTGTTTAACGGTTTCTCAGAAGCCTTTCACAAGGACAAGTCAATCATGAAAAACCAATATAATAGATGATTTGAAATGAATGAAATTACATATTACAAATACCAAACCTAGATATCTAAGTTAGTGCACACGACACGTTTCTTGAATAAACTTCATCAGGTACGCTCAAAGTCGAAAGGTTGGAAAACCAAATAACTTAAAACTAACATATGAGAAGGTCATATCTTAGCTCCATTTTCTTATACGTACGTAGACGCTTAAAATATCTAATATATTTCTATTTCAAAAGAACCACCTCTACTGTAGTTCAAATAGCAACTTTCTTGTAATCTTCAACTTTGTAACTTAATTAAGAATGTAGGATTAAGATAGAGTTACAACATATTTCAAAAATAAATATTATTCGTTCATTTCTATCTATACTATAATAATTAACCATTTCAATTGGTAAACTATGTGTGTGATATATCAAACTTACGCCATATATAGCAATTGGTATCAAATTTATCTACGAGATACATTATTAATTTTGCATTTTGCCTTTTGCATTTCTTGTAAACCCTATCATCGTGATTTATTTACATTAATAATAATAAATCAAGTTTGTAAGGTTGACAACCCTTCTTTATCAACTTTATTTCCATATCATTTACATAAAGTGGGTATAAAGAGGGACATAGAGATTACCCTTGAATTAGTCCAACATTACAATTTACTAAAAATGGAACACTTACCATCTATCTTTACACAAGACTTGAGTTTAGAAAACATATAAGACAGCATTTGATAAATCACCTAGCTTGAGCTGACTTTTTCCCATAACGTTATTTGAGACACGCTAACAAATGAAAAGAGAATATACTAAAATGGAAAATTGTTCTTACACGAACATTCAGCCCAATGTACAAAAGTAGATTTCTAAAACTTGACTGTACAATGACACAACGTAAATACAATGAAATATTTAATAGCTTTATAGTGACTCTTATAGAGATACTATGAATGTAAATAATTCTAATCCTTGAAACAAATTTAAAAAGGGCAAACAAATTGTGGATATTAAGAAACCTAATTTGACATTGATCTAAATTAACTTTTAATACACATTTTGTTTTTCTGAAGCCAGACTGTTGAATATAAAAACATTATGTTTTGTTATAATTTTGGTTTTTTGCTTGTTTCTCTCTTTTTCTTCCTTTTCTTTGAAACTAAATCCAACCCTCGGCTTCATTTGTATAATTAATAATAGGTCAAAGAATCAGAGACGAGTTTCTTGCGTTGTTCAATGTGTTATCTTCCTGGTGCCAGTATGTTGAATATGAAATCAATTCGTCTTGTTATGATGTTTGTTTTACTGTATAGTGTATCTGTCATTATGATACTTTTACTCTCAGATTAAGTTGTCATTGCTTTGTTCGTTCTTATTTTCTATTGCTTTTTGGGGTTGTAGTCTTATTCTGTAGATATGGTTGTACTTTGACATATTTTATAATTTTTTACAAATCATACATTTTTTTCTTCTCAGCAAATTTGCATAATTAGTCTGGTATCTTTTAGTTTTCCAATTCTGAGTTATAATTTGATTGTCCATTGGCTCAAGGAATAGTAGAAAACAGTTTGAGAATAAATGTATTAACAAGTTAGATCGATGCTGACTACATAACTCTGTATGAAGACAATACATCTTTGAATTATTCATTTCTGCTTACCTAAACCTAGTTCTAACCTACATCATATATTAAATATGAAATATAAAAAAAATCAGTAATTCAAGTAACAAGGATTGATCCTGGTAAAAGTACATCACGCAAAAATTCATAACCAATTATTTTGCCGACATAATTATACTAGCTTTGCTCTTTATGTATAAGTATAAAAGTGCAGTAATAAATAGGATACATTTTCTCATTCATGAAAATAATTCCGATAACAGGACACATCAATTTGCTTGTATTGTATATGGGAAAGAATTGAGTGTATATTCATCTAGTTTCTATTGGAATCCCAGAAGAATTGTCAGCATTATTAAACAAGGTCACAGAAGGAAAGTCATGATCACGTTTAATTATCATGTAACTGTTGTATACATGCGATTTCAAAAGTATGTCATTGGAAATTATATTATCCTGTATATATTTAAGTTGCTTAGTCATAATTCCATAAGAATCTCGACAGTAATTTATATGCTAGTTTCTGGTATTCGGCAGTTTTATACTTTGCTTAAAATGTAGACGTATTCGTATAAAATATTTCTTAGATAAATAACTTTTCATCACTTCGAAAATGTTACGGTCGCCGCCATGACTTGGTAAACCGCTACGTAGTATCTGTGTCACAAATGGTCACGGATATGTTTCGTTTGTCGTAATCACAATCAGATCATTTCCTCATTCATGACTTATCGCCGGGTTTGTACTAATAGTAACACGACGGATACGCATGTGGAGCAAGAACTGCTTACCCTTCTGGAGCACCCCCGATTTCAAGTGGGGTTCCTGTTGCACGAGCTTTACATTTCTGTGTAATAACTTGTTCAAGTTCAAATTCAAAGTCAAGTTCTTTATTCAATCAGACACATATACAAGAGTAACAAGAGGAATATTATACAAAATATTTTCCATAATGACGGATATAACTAACTTAAAATAAAACAGCTTCAGAATATAATTACAAAACATTTTGCAATTTAATTATAAATAATGACAATTTTTACAGAACCTTAACATTACACAAAGATAACAGGCCTTTCATTTTGTACATGTTTGCATATCTAGTATAATAAATTGGAATAAATTTACATCTAAGCCTTTGTACATCAGCAGAGGTACATTCAAATAAAAAATGAAATTCAGTACCTAAACCAACATTACACAGATGACAAATACGTTCTTCTCTTGGAGTCATCGACCATCTTCCAGTTTCTATTGGAAATTTAATGTTACTACATCTAAACTTTGTTATCATGTTTCTCTCATTTGGTAATAATTTCAATAACTATTTCTCTAAGTTAAATTCACTTTTAGATATGCCATAAAATTCTGCCCTAGAAGAGTTCTCAATTTGGTTAAACCAGCTTTCAATATATTGTAGGTCATTGTTTTCTCCCTTTGTCTTTTTTCTTTGTTGTCTGTCCTTCTTCCATCTACGACTTCTGATTGCCCTTTTGGTATCTTCAAGCTTTTCGTAGGTTATAGTTATTGTTATAGACTTGTTTTAAGTCCCTTTCTTATTAATAACCACTTTGAATAAATAGTTGCTGTGAAAGTTGAAATTTTGACTGACCACTTCTATTTACTATCTACATGTTCTCCACGTGTAATCAACAAAGGAATGTTGCTAGAGAATACAAGTGGTCATTCAAGATTTGAAGGGATTTTTAACAGGTCTATTATTGTGGACATTCGATCGTGTTTGAAAACAAATCTCACATGTATGTATTTCTTTATCAATAACATCACAGCCGACCATCAGCAATACACTCAGTGACAAAAATGTGGCGGGGTTAAATAATATAATGTGATTCCAGCCCTCCTCCACTTGATAGCTGTTTCTTTTAACATCGATGTTCGTAGTTTTGCATTCGAGTCTTTTGATTTTATTTCAACTTTAAAAAATAAATGTTTGTTGTGTTATGACGTTAAGATGAATAGTAGCTGTTTATTATATAGATAGATGTGAATTATGGGGATTTATCCGTGAAATAAATTCCGGTATCTCACATGTGAAATATCAGTTTTTTCCCGCCGGAACTACTTTTATACATCTATAAGTGTGGTGGTTACGTCCTTTTTGTGTTACGGTGAATAGACACACGATTGTAAACTGAAAAAATTCCGCGAAATGTTATTGACGACTTTGGCACATAACCAACATGACGCCATTGACTCATATGAAGACTTCCAGTTTGAAACGTAAAAATTATACGTTATTTGGCTTCGTATACGCTTCAATTTTGATCAAATTTAACTAAAATAAGTTTTCAAGGTAAGCATTTTAATTATTTGTGTGCATTGTTGTAGATACGACATGTAGGATTTCACATTTTCAAGATGGCAGATCCTTCTAGAAGATCCCCTTAGTATCATCGCTCGTAGATTCATACGCGTGGAATGAAATATAGAAATAAAACAAATAATATATAAGAAATTTTGAAAGTCTATATAATAAACAGTATAACTAAATCATACATTTTGAATATCAAAATAAGACCACACGTGACGAATACGCATTAAGGATTAAACTTGTAGGCGGAACAAGTTCCACCCACTCGTTTAATCCTTATGCGTACCTCAGTCACTCGTGGTCTCATTTTGATATTCAAAATCTACGATTAGTTATGCTATATTTCGTTTTAATTGCTTGTTAAGTTTTGACGTATTTTTTGCTGGTTTCGCCGCCCATGCAAAAGTTTGTTTGAAATTGTCGATAATAGCTGTTTGGAAGACAATTTTCCTTTGTTATTTATCTCCCCCAATTTACCTCATCAGCTTATCCCATTGCTACCTATTGTTTGTGAGCTTGCTTTCGTCATTAATATAGGCCAAATACTGGTTGACGTTGAACAACAATCACTCTTCACAGTGATGACATCCGGAATTCTGAATCGTGATATTAATAACTTTCATTTAAAAGCAAGCAAAGCTCAAATTTGCAAAACATTGTATCTTGGTATTCGTAAAAAGTTGAGGAAGAAAACACATATGTGAACAGGAATGGATCAAACCACCCACATCTTGTCTATTGAAAGTTAATCAGAAACAGCATATTGCACAATTATAAAATTATTTCACCGCATTTAGCATAATGATTTCAATAAAAGCTTCAAAAGAAATAAACGTCTTTGAAGTGTTTATATTTCAAATCCTGTTGTATGGTTTTCCACTCCTACAAGTTCTGTGTTTAAACAAGTGCTACCATATCCTCAAAATAGTTTTAAAATTGTAAGCCAGCGAACTCTCGTAGTCTTTTTTATTGTAAGCACGTTCACAAAACAAGAGATAGTGTATGGACGTCGACGTCTCAAATATAGTAATCATACTTGGTTTGTCAGATCGTACTTCCGCCTTTGTAAAGTTCATTGATCCTTGACACTTTCTATTGTAATTTTGTCTTCCATGTCTTTTACATTTAAAAAATCGTCTTACTTTGGTATATTTTAAGAATGATATTTAATACAGTTGTTTGTAGGAGGGCTCATGTCTTTTTTTTATGTTATTAGTAATTGTTTGCTCATAGTGGTGTCCAACACATATTGTGTTGTGTTTTTGCTTTGTTTTTCTTCGTCTTGTGTACCATATGTTGCCAATTTCTCTGGATTGTCCATTTGGGATTGCCCCTTAGGTATTCTCTAGTGTTTATTGGGAAAGCAACTAATAGAAAACTTCTTAATTATATTAATGTCCATCACAGATTACAATAAAGAATGTCATTTGTCTTTTTATGGGACTTAAGAAGAGTTTGAAGATACAAAAGGGCTACTCAGAATTCGTAAATCGAAAAAGAACAGAAAACACAATGGTCATAAGAAAAGGTACAAAAGGAAAAACAAAACGATCTACAAAACATACATATAAAACTAAAGATCGAGCACTTAATCTCTGACATGACCCCATACGAGATGTAGTTAGTGTTATGGTCAAAACAGACCCAACAAGCATTTCATTTTAATAAGATTACATGTTATTCGATAATATTTTCTTATAAAAGTATTAAGATTTCTGGAAAGTGATATGTAATTACCATCCTTGTCTGATTGGTTAAGACGACGTCTATATATGGTACAAATGTAGACAGTTTATATACCTTGTTTCATGTTTATGTTCAGAATCTAGTTACATATCTCAGATATGTATGCCATACGAACTATATTGTACTATGTAATGTTGTAAGACAATCTACTGGTAACCGATAATATCTCTTCTTATCTTTCTATACAAATGAGTGAGTGAGTGAGTGAGTGAGTGGTTGTTGTTAAACGTCAAAATGAGCAATATTTCAGCTATGTCATAGCCAGAACAAGTTACATTCGATGAGATGATATCGATGCTCACTTTATACTAGACCAACACGCTTAGCTGCATGGATTGTTATAGTGATAGCTCACTGAAACAACAGTCAGCATGTAGACTTATTACTCCACATTTGGTTTGACCCGACCACGGCTTGAACCCTCGTTCTACCGTACTCTAGACAGTGGTTTCTGTGCATGCAAAATCTACTGGCACAGTGTATCCGTTAGTCTAGTCAACAGGATATACTATCAATTCAATGTGTTTACAATTGTATCAGGATTTTTTTCGCTTGCAGTTGTCTAGATAATTTATTGACAATTCATCATGTCCCAGTTTTGCTTGTCTACATAATCATCTGGCAATTCAACGTATTGCTTTTCTCTACAGAATGCACTGACAATGACAATTCAACAACGAATAATTTTATATACCACAAATGTCTATTGTGTGTAGGAATAGATGTGTCTGAAGTGATTTCTAATAATTTCATTTTATTTGTCTGTCATTAGGGATACAAAATGTGAGACGATAAATTTGCTTCGTATGCCGTTAATCCCACTGCAAATAATTCTATTTAATAAGAAATATTATACAAGCATGTTTGACCTTTTAGACTATAAAGCGAAGATCTGAAATAGATGATTTAAATAGAAAAGCGTTATAGGCAGAATTTTGTAATTTCTGATTGAAATTGACATTTGAGTTATTAATATTTGAATAATAATTGTGAATATCTGTCATATGTTATTTGGAAGAATTTGTTATTAATTCATATAACAGAATTTGTATTGATCGTACAGCGACATTACAGGATCGTTAATATTTTTACGACAAGATCTATAGGTGCAGATTTACGTGATTAGAATGGGTATCTCAAAAACATCTACACCAAATGAGTAATGTATAACATTGAAAAAAATAATCTAAAAAAGATATATTTGTAAGCATGAGAAATGAAACAAAATCTGTGAAATGGATTACAGACAGAGATACTACACATGCATATACACTATGTTTTTTGTGCGAGGAAATGATTTCAAATCTTGATTGTGTTTAGCTCACATTTTTCTTCTTCTCATTTGTTGATAATAAATCAAAATGTATATGCTATAAATTGGTAATTGGTAATTATGAGAATATCCATTCCTTTTCTCCGTTCTTTAAAATTAGAAGAGATATAACATATTAATTATATTAATTTCATCATTGACTGAAAATAACCTGGGCAATGAAAGCTTAATCTGTTTAAAATCATGAAAGACTTAAAAAAAACTATTTTCATTAATACAAGAAAAGGATGTCGTGTGTTCGATCATATGATTGATAGCTGTATACAGCTTTCTATGACAGCAATACCTATCACATCAATTGCCACTATTGGCCTGGTATTTCCATGACAGCAATACCTATCAGATCAATTTCCGCCATTGGCCTGGTATTTCTATGACAGCAATACAAATCACATCAACTGCCACTATTGGCCAGGTATTTCTATGACAGCAATACATATCACATCAATTGCCACTATTGGCCTGCTATTTCTATGACAGCAATACCTATCACATCAATTACAACTATTGGCTGGTATTTCTATTACAGCAATACATATCACTTCAATTGCCACTATTGACCTGGTATTTTGGGTGCACCTTAATGTGAAAATGTTCATCATTGGGTTGTGGCAGGTCGGTTTTCTCGCTGGCTAGTCCACTAATGAAAGTTATCATATCGCTAAAATATTGTTTTTACATTCTGACATTATGATGTAGTAGTCCATGGGCTGATATAGCCTACCGTGCACCCCCCACCTTCGAACCCTACTAAATTGTTTTGTCCTTTGATATGTCCTTTTGAAACAAAAGCATGTAAACATCGAATATTTTGGGACGAACTTACATTTTTGAGCCCTTTTTTACATCCATTCAACAATTTTGCCGGATTTTCAGATTTTTTCATTCTTCACTGTTGCTGAGGTCTTGTAGCTTCTGAACAACTATTAGAATATAAAAACTGGGGTTTGGTGGATAGCTGATTATATTATCGTTCAAATGAATACAAGTTATTAATATTTTATGAAGTTCAGTAATCGTAGGAGGCAAACAATCTATCCCTACCCCTGATACAATTGCGTAAAAACCGAGATTGTTCGCCTTTTGTTTTGAATAGACAAAATATTACACAACTTTGATGATATTTTTATATTGAATTTATTAAAACAATTGCATTGACGGAAAATTAAACCCATTACATCATCAAAAAACATGCTTTGTAGTGTAGATTGCAGAAAAATGGAATATTATGATTTTTGCCGATTTTAGCTCTATTCAGCCCAAAGCACGTAATATCTTTTTCATAATATTTAAAATGACAACCAAATTATACATCTGTCGTGTGAGTTATGCTATGGAGACATCTTAAGATAAAATTTGTTCTAGTACCACCCTGCATAGGGCTTCTAGCGGCAAAATATTACCCCTTACCCTGCCGAAAATCGCATAATATTTTCTCATCAGTATAGATAAGGACAAATTTACAGTTTTGCCCCTTGTTAATTTAGATATATGTTCTTAAACAACACGGAAGAAACATTAAATTAATTAATTTCGCAATATTGCCCCATTTTATAGTTCAGTTAACTGTATTTAATAAATTTACGCAAAATTATGCTCGATATCTGACGTTTTCCTCAGTGTTTTTGGCAAACATAGAAATATCCCATCCTGGTGCAACAGATTTATTTAAAAGGGGTGCCATCAGCTTGGCAAGATCTTTCGTTCCAGGAAATAAAACTATAGAGGAAACTTTTATGAAGCACTCTAAATCACATGGAGGTGCTGGAGGTGGCAGTGCAGGTTTGTCTGGTTTGCTTAGTTATTATGACGCATATCAAAGATGGGTGCAAGCAGACCATGAAACAGTATAGTTTGTGAAGGAAGCTTTCGCCATGGTTGATATGTTGGCGGACGATTCTGACGCAAAGAAACATCGTGATCTGCGCAGAACCGAGATAGAAAGGAGTGAGGCAAATGTCGTAAAAGTTGCTGCAGCAATTGTTGGTTTCATCAATCCATTCGAAATGGAACAAAAAGACAAGTTGTACTGTATTTCATCTGGTGCGTCTGTTACCTCAGAGATTGAACGCGACGTTATAATTGCAGAAGCACTCGGTGCTGACGCTAAAGTTGATTTCATTTCAGAACGCTTGGAGAAGCACGAGAAGTTCTTTGATCCGATCAAACGATTAAATTTGAAAACGTTGTCCGAGTTGGCAAAGAAAACGCCAATCAAGTCATCTCAAAACAAAATTATCGAATATCGCCAACAAAGTAACATTGCATTTCAGCTTCTTGTTCGTTCACAATGTGATGATCTCAGGATTGATTTGAAGGAACTTCTAGCATATCCCCTCACTCCAGTTCCACATAGTATTGCGACTTCCGATGGTTTTCTGAACAAGACAGATAAATCCAAAGGCTATCACTTTTTGACTAAAGATGTGGAGGATGTTTCACCTCCTCCAGATGATAAGACGCTAGTGATAGAGGATGGCAATGTGGCTTGTTACTATCTGAAAGATTTGCCACCCAATTTCAGAGATATCTGTGTCAGACTGTTTGATATGGTAGTCAGAAAGTCGGATATTATCTTTAGCACATACATGTATCTAGAAAACTCCATAAAGTCGATGGAACGAAAGCGCAGAGGTTATAGTGAAAAACTGATTGTTACTGGTGAAAATATGAAAAAGGCACCAGACTGGAAGACCTTTCTTGTCAATGAAGAAAACAAAAAGCAGCTCATTGAACTTCTTTGTCGTATTTGGAGCACGGATAATTTCGCCCCTAAGCTGTTGGACAAGAACGTAATTACCGTTTCTGATGGGCATGCCTTTCATATTGCAAGTTATGATGGTACCAGCGTATGTCGCACAGAAATTAAATCAATTGAATGATACAGGAAGAAACTGATTCACGAGAGTTGTTCTTTATTGTTTCTATGGAAAACAACAAGGATACAGAAATATTAGAATTCGTAGTCTGAATACCGATATATTCTTTGTCTTCCTTCACTACGCGTTGGAATTGCAAGGAGTGACAATTCTCTTTGATACTGGAACTGGAAACAAGAAAAGGTTGATAGATATCACCAAATTATCACAGCAGTACCAGCAGGAATTATGTACAGCACTTTTAAGCCTGCACGCGTTCACACGCTGTGATACAACGAGCGCATTTAAGGGGATTGGAAAAGTCAAGCCAATTAAGACATTACAAAAGTCACCCCAATTCCAAAGTGCTCTTGCACAAATTGGAGATTCCTGGCAAATATCAGAGGATTTGTTTCTGCAGATGGAGGCTTTTACCTGCTTGTTCTATGGCGGTAAAGAGGTCTCCCGTGTGCGCTATAATAAGATCAGAGGAAAGTGCTGTTCAACGGGTGAAACGTTTGATGCCTCAAAAAATATTGCTCTAGGTATATTGCCTCCGTGCAGAAACTGTCTGAGAGAACATCTGAAAAGAGTTAACTATCAGGTAGGAATTTGGAAAGAGCCCATATTGCAAAACCAGTATATCCGGAGCCTACTCATGACAATGGTTGGCAGTGTGTTGATGGGATGATTGAACCAAAATTGGTGTCTGATGATTTCATTCCACAACAACTCGCCGACGTCTTAGTCGAGGAAAATATTGCAGGTTTGACAGAAAGCGATGAAAGTGATAATGAATTCGACGATGTTTTATACTCGTTGATTGATGGCGAAGAGAAAGACTAGTGAGAACTGTTTCGCCAATTTTCAATACTGTTTGGCTGTTTGCAATACTCATTGTTCAGGTCATTTGTTGAAGAATGAAACTGAAGTATGGAAATATTGAGTATATCATGCATAATTGTCCTAGTTTTACCTGTTTTGTTCAAGTATTGTTATAAATACTGTTATAGTGACAGCCGGAAACTTTGAGCCGTAATGAAAGGGGGAGGTTTGGCTCTTTAAAATCTGATTCAACCCACCATTTCTTTAGAAATGCCTGTACCAAGTCAGGGTCATTACGATTTTCACAGTTTTCCGGTTGTTGACTAATTTTGTCTGTTTATATACTTATGAGTTTTGACTTTCCCTTTGTTAGATTGCTCGGAGTTCGGTAATTTTGTTATTACCCTTATTTTCAAGTAGGGGAAGGGGTAGAATTTGGCTAAAATGGGCATCATAATATGCATATACGAGAGTTAATGGTTTTTAAAGTAAATGCTAATACATTCAGCAATCAGATAAAACTATATTGATTGGACAAAATTCCCATAAAGCAGCTTAGCCTGGCCAATAAGGAAATTTATCCATTTTTGATGTTTTCTGACATTGGTAAAATTTAAGCCCTCTTAGATGATGTTTATATGATTTGTTTAAATAAAGAATTGAAAGACCTTACAGGGCAAATAAAAATTTCATCCTGTTCGACCATGTTTCTAAGAAAATAAACCGAGTTTCATCAAATTTTACGTGTTTTTTAGAGGGGTAGGGCTAATATTTTCCTATTTTTTTGTTAATCAGTAGGTAGAAGGAACATAATTATTCACTTTTTGACATTGCTATACTATCCAGTTACAAAAATCAACCGTCATTATGATGCGGTATCCTTTATTTTATTAGTAAAATTAAGATATATGCAGAATCCTGTGAAAATCTGCAAAATTGAAAATATCCCATTTTTCAAGTATTTTGACCACAATGATCACTTCATAAAGGATTACTAGTGCTTGATTTATTAAATGTGATATATTTGTTTGGATTAGTATAAAAAAAAGATCGCAGTTTAGTACGAAATATTTTTTTATCTAAACTTTTAAGGGAAACAAATTCTTTTTTTTTTCATTTGAGGAAGGGGGAGGGGTAGGTTTTTCACGTCTGACAAAATTTGATAACCACAAAGTGTATATATCTTGTATTCAAATGAATGGTTATACTATAAACTTTCATTTGATACCATATTGATATACTTTCAAGACTGTTTAGTATACGTTTAATGCTCGTAAAGACAAACATTAAAAACAATCAAAAAATCCTCAAAAAGCTGCGACAGGGTGTAAATATTAGCCTCAAACGGCAAATTCGTCCCACAATTATCAATGTTAACATGTTTTTTCTTCAAGAGGATATATAGGAGGACTTAAAAAAATATGTTAACATGAAAGGTGGGGGAGGAGGTGCACGGGGGGTTATGCTTGCCCACGGACTATAGATATACCGAAAAAAAGTTGAAGTTTTAACAGTATGTTAGTAAAAAATCCACAACAAAGAAGCAAAGTTGTGGTGGAGTGTGTTTTGTTGTTTTCAATTTAAATGCACTGATATATGGGGATAAACAAATATCTTTTTCCTTGTTTCCGTGTTTAAATACTTTTTTTTAGCATAAAGTATCATTAACAGTTAAAATATTGCCATTTGGAAAGATTGCTAATGAACTGAAATTGATATTTCAATAGATTAACTAACGTTTAATGAAACTTCAATTCAAGCTTCCATGGCAAACATCGTATGGTAATGACATTTATTTCTATCAATGGTCACCCATAACGGTTAAACAAGTCATGATGGCAACTGTAAAGTTTTCTGAGTGACGACTTCAACTTGATCATTAGATACCCTTACATTTGTTCACTGTCTCCCTCGTTAGCACCATGCCTATGTCAAGCACATCCTGATACGAAATGCAAGTTCTGGAATCTCATTAATTGATGCATATATACTCAATGTGCATATGCTCCTGGACTGTTGCTTCTTTCGTTGCAAAGATTCGTTCTTAACCACCACCCACTGCCAATTGTTAGGAATTGTACAAGAAGCAGACTAAGTAGTGTTTGTAGTGGTCAAGTTTAAGATAATAGATGCGATCAACATATTCAACAAACATCCAGTGAATGGCTCAAGGCTATCATCTATTTAGCGGAACCTAAAATTAATGGACCGGGATAGCCTCTATTATGTTTTTACAGAAAACTAGTTCTTCGTGATCGAAGAATACCATGGTTGATCTGGCCTGAAAGACAACTTCCTGCAGATTCTAATGAGCAATGCTTTGTTTTCTGTGTAGTGTTTTGTAGATCATTGTTTGTCCTATTATTCAGTTATTCAATTGTATTGTCTGTCCTTCGATTTATGGCTTCTGATTACTCATTTGGTATCTTTTGACCATTGTATTGTCTGTCCTTCGATTTATGGCTTCTGATTACCCCATTTGGTATCTTTTGACCATTGTATTGTCTGTCCTTCGATTTATGGCTTCTGATTACCCCATTTGGTATCTTTTGACCATTGTATTGTCTGTCCTTCGATTTATGGCTTCTGATTACCCCATTTGGTATCTTTTGACCATTGTATTGTCTGTCCTTCGATTTATGGCTTCTGATTACCCCATTTGGTATCTTTTGACCATTGTATTGTCTGTCCTTCGATTTATGGCTTCTGATTACCCATTTGGTATCTTTTGACCATTGTATTGTCTGTCCTTCGATTTATGGCTTCTGATTACCCCATTTGGTATCTTTTGACCATTGTGTTGTCTGTCCTTCGATTTATGGCTTCTGATTACCCATTTGGTATCTTCATACTTTTCTTTTTTTTCCCTAGCTTGTTAGAAATGATCATTGATTGGCAGTTGCCATCATGGATCCACCTTTTGTGAAATATATACTATTTGATATTGTTTTTGCACTCATACCTTTCATAGATTTCAACTGTGCCTAATAAATATGCGTGATGTGGAAATATCGTTATGGAACACCTGCTTTGATAGATAGAGAATTAAAAATACGCATGTTGTTTCCTGTATTTCAAACTATTAAACATCTATGCCATGCGGTGAAATGTCTTGCAGATATCACAATAATAGTCATATTTTACAATAAAATAGATCTAGTGGAATGACATGGAATAAATTCACATTGGTACTTGTAAAATAAGTACTTATATGAAAACACTTCTTTAAATATAATCCCTTCAAAATATTTTCTAAAACTAGACAGAGGTGAAATCGGTCGGTAATAATATATCAAGGGAAAAAAGATTAAAAAAAATAAAAAGTTACATTGGTATAAATATAGTGCCTGTCCAGTCGTTATTTTGCTAATCGTGTAATTTAGAATTTCTAGCACAAAAGCATCGGGAAAAAGTGATGTTAAAGTACGATCAATGGTAAGTACGCAGCTGAAACTAAATACCGCAGGGCGAAAGAACATATCTAAAATTATCTCTTTACTAGCGAACACAATTTTATTATATTTAACAGTGTTATACTGCTTGACCGTTATTATATTTAGCAGTGTAATACTGCTTGACCGTTATTATATTTAACAGTGTTATACTGCTTGACCGTTATCATATTTAACAGTGTAATACTGCTTGAACGTTATTATATTTAACAGTGTTATACTGCTTGACTGTTATTATATTTAACAGTGTTATACTGCTTGACCGTTATTATATTTAACAGTGTTATACTGCTTGACCGTTATATATTTAACAGTGCTATACTGCTTGACCGTTATATATTTAACAGTGCTATACTGCTTTGACCGTTGCGAAATAGGTTATGGATCTTTTCCGTTTTACGTAGATGTTGTTCTTTCCTCCATCACCGACTAGACTTTACCGGACTTAACTATATGAGTAACACTGTGAGTGTCTTATAAGAAACAGCCACTGATTATCCTTTGCGGTGACCTGGGTCCATCCCCTGTTTGTTTGTTTGGTTTTTTTTTTTTTTTTTTTTTTTGTGGAGTCCGTGTTGCTCATCACTTTAGTTTTCCGTGTTATTTTGTATTTTTTGTTGTTGTTTTGTTTGTCATTGTTTTGTGTCTTGTGTGCCCAATGTTACCAATGTCTCTTGTGTGCCCAATGTTACCAATGTCTCTTGTGTGCCCAACGTTACCAATGTCTCCTGTGTGCCCAATGTTACCAATGTCTCTTGTGTGCCCAATGTTACCAATGTCTCCTGTGTGCCCAATGTTACCAATGTCTCTTGTGTGCCCAACGTTGCCAATGTCTCTTGTGTGCCCAATGTTAATGTTACCAATGTCTCTTGTGTGCCCAACGCTACCAATGTCTCTTGTGTGCCCAACGTTACCAATGTCTCTTGTGTGCCCAACGTTACCAATGTCTCTTGTGTGCCCAACGCTATCAATGTCTCTTGTGTGCCCAATGTTACCAATGTCTCTTGTGTGCCCAATGTTACCAATGTCTCTTGCGTGTCCATTCGTGATGTCCCGTCCATTCATGATGTCCCGTCGGTTTTCTCTAACGTTTATAATTTTCAGGACAAAGAAAACGTGTACAAAAACATCACGGCAAGTCGATCGTAAGAACTAATAGTATCGGAGCCACAATGGTTATTATGGTGGTCCTTTGAATAGAGTAATTCTGGAATTGTGAATCTGGCATTTGGATTACAAACATTTGTCTGCCCTGGTCGTGGATACGCACTCCCTCCCCCAGTTTTCTGTGGTGCGTGCTATTTGTTTACCATGACACGCAAATCAATTGGTTAATTGAAAGGGCGATCCTCATTTTTATTGGTCAGACTTTAAGTTCAACTCTGCATCAAGTCACAGCGAAAGTTCAGATTTTCCCTAGAAGTACCAGACATTAAATCATCGGCAGAGGTTATGTCGGATCATGGAGAAAAGGCAGCACGGTTGATCTTTAGTACAAAATCATGGACACAGGTTTAAATAAAAGAGAATTAAAGAGGGCAATAGTCCGGTACCATCCTGGTCAATCAGTGAAGACGAACTCTTTCCTAGCAAGTCTAAGAAAAAAAATACATATTATACAAACAATACATTAAAAAGAAGAGTTAGAAGATATCAAAGGGGTAATCAGAATCCGTAGATCAAAGGACAACACAATGGCCAAAATAAAAAGGACAAACGGACAAATGGACAAACAACGATCTACAAAAGACTACACAGAAAACTAAATATCGTAAATCCGATACATAAAACGGAAAAACATGGTTACAGTACTACCTAAAAATGGCACTGAAGTTACTGACATGTCGATACCCACCCGATGCTTGTGGTTGGTAATATTCCTTTCCATCAATGCTTATGTTAATATTTTCAAATCATAAAGTTATCATATGTCATATAAAATTGATCACTATGAGAAATAACTGATGAGCACTTAACCCTCGTAAACCACCCACTAATATAAATATAGATTTTTATATACTTCATGAATTATATTAAATTGCGTAAAAAATAATCTCCTTACCCGAATTTTTCCCAACATAAAATATACTGTTAAATAGACCAGAAATCTTTCTTTTCTTAACATTTACAATTTTTATAAGATTATACATGGCAAATCAATCAAGATTTCAGACTTATTCAATCTTAAGTAACATAATTGTGTTTGCCGGTTGACACATTTCTCAGATTACAAATTCAAAGTGCATTATATATATTATGTTGATTATCGCATGTTATTGAACAAACTTGGCTATTGTTACTGTGTCGATGCAAAACATGCTAAGAAATGCAATCTGAAGGATATTGCCCTATTTTTGTTATTTTCAACATTTATTGGGAATTAATTTTAACATGACTACTCGGATAATTGGTTGATTGTGGATATCATGTTATCAGTATGGCTCAGATATCAGTTTGCAAGACTACTAACAGTTTTCTGTTTCATACACAATTTACTGTTTATGGTGTCAAAGACAAAATTCCTAATAATAAAAATTCCAGTATGTCCCCCCCATTTTAGTGGGGTTCGTGTTACACGATCGTTAGTTTTATGTGTATGTCTTTTAGATCGTTGTTTTCCCCTTTTCTTTTGGCCATTATGTTATCTGTCCTTCGTCGATTTACGAATTCTGATTACCCCTTTGGTATCTTCAAACACTTCACCTATTCTTTGTAGTCATAACTTTACGAAAAATGTCGTTAATAAGACATGACAATTTCACCATGTCAGTTTTAAGTCCGAGAGCATAAGTAATATTGAATCAAAATATAGAACCTAATTTTTACACAAGTTTCTATCAACCAATACTAACGGTATTCAGACATATCTGGTGTAACTAGTGGTAATTACATAGACATGATATGATGTTACTGGTTGTAATCTACACAAACCTGGTTTTACTTGTGGTAATTACACATATCTGGTATTACTGGTATTTGCGGGAATCTGTGCTGCCGAAAGAATGTTTTAGCTCTTTCTGTTTCAAGATTATTTGTGAAATGAAATCCCTTATATGATCTTAAAATTAGCGTAATGCACATATCTAGTTGATTGATTGTAGCTCAGCTATATCCCTGAAGAGAACAAATTTACAGATACTAACACATTTTGACTGTATGAGTAACATGTCGAGTGTCTTAGAAGAGGCAATAACTGCTAACCCTTCGAGAGCACATGGATTCACCCTCGGTATTTGGTGGGGTTTGTGTTACTCATCTTTGTAGTTTTCTATGTTATGGTTTTTTGTCTTCGTCCTGTGTCTTGTGTACACAATGCTGCCAGTGTCTCTAGTTTTCTCTAACGTTTATTCACCATGTAGGTACAAAGGTGGCAGTCAGATGTATATATGGGAATCGAAAGGAAATGGTTGTATGATGCTTCCTTCCACCGACGATCCAATAGTTGTCATTGTAACAAGTTACTGCACAATATCCTGCAGGCACGCTTTCTTTTGTTCACGGTGTGTGGCGTTAACTAATTACGAGACACAGCTTGTCCTCATCACAAATTGCGTAAATGGTACATGCCCCATTCCGCAGAAGATAATATGGGTATATTTTCTATAATCACGAGGTTCCTCCCGAGAGGTATACAGTTGCTAATTAAAAGTCATATAATACTTAATGCCTTATTAGTATCATTAACTGTTATTGAACCACTGAATTACGTCATAAAATTGTCGTCTGCGTCTTTATCGACAAAATATCTAGAAAGTAATGTATAACATCAGTTACCTAAATCTGTCAGTTTGAATTTTACATGATTGATATATTTGTAACAGAATTCATTGAAGCATTAATACAGAAAACATTATTTTGCAGTCTAGTTTTATTTCCATACGAATTGTGAAATATCTGCTTCTTGTCATTTTCATTTTAGATCGAAAATCAAACAACTATATCTGTCAACCACCAAAACCGTCATAATAATTTAAAGTTTCCTATAAATTCAAATATTCTTTGCAAAAATGTCGATTACAAGAATTAAAAATAGCTTTTTTATTTTAATTTTTTTTTTATAAAACCGAGCATTTATTATGTTTGAGAAAACATCTCGGTAAGCAACTTACTTAATAATTGTCAATTCTAAAAATAAACAGAAAAGGACAAATCAAAACGAATATCGTAAATCAATATTAAATACAAACACATGGTGAAAAGATGAACAACACGGACTCTATTTGAAACCAATTTGTTGTAGTAGTTATTCATATTATCTGTATTGGTAATATATTGTCATTGCTAATGTTTATATATGTACCGGAGAAGACTTCATAAGTTTACAACTTGTGTCTTATCCATTTGTCTTGTTTTGTATGACAATAAAATATGCTTAAAGTAACCATGTGTGAAATCAGGTGCTACGGCAGGTGGGCAGTTCCTGGTTCACATGTCCCACCGCCATGATACTCAGAGTAATGGTTGAATTTCAGTAAATGTGGTAGTTTGTACAAATCGGGGTGGTGTGGGGTGAGTGCTTCGTGGTCGTGATCGTATGGTAGTTGGATTTACAACTATCTATGAAATCAGTGTCTATCACCACTAACGCTGTGAATTCGAATCCCGCTCATCGCAAGGTGTAGTCGAGGAGTACAACAGTATGTGATAAAATGTGTTGTGACTTGCGACAGGTCGGTTGTTTTCTCCGAGTACTCTGGTTTCCTCCACCAATAAAACTGACCACCACGATATAGCTGAGATATTGTTGAATGTGGCGTTAAACACCATAAACCTAAGCCTAGTTAAAATTGACGGAAGGAGAAAACAACAGCACAAACATATCCAGAGTCACATGTGAGATAGCCATCAACCAAAGTAATGATTGCCACAGTGAAGACTTCAATCTAACTGTCACTAGCCCCTATTTGGAATAACACATCAGCATTTGTTCTCAACAAAACTATGATAGTGTTGGATATTTTTTCCACTTAAATACATGACAGTTGGTCCTCGTCGTTTTCAACACAAATAACTAAAAGATGCATGGCATATGCTGCATCTCAACAATACTTTTTGTTCTTTGAGCAAAACGAAGTGTTTATTTGTACAAATTGTACTTCTCGATTTCGAAAATAAACTTTAGTTTTCTGCAGTGTGATGGTTATGGTGATGAAAGGCTTTTCGAATTGATCTTGAAAGACCTAAATGGCGCAACATGCTATATTGACAGAATACTGTGTCATAATCAGGATAATTATATCTTTTATTCTTATAAATTGCATAAATAATCATTATTGGTTGATAAGTTGGAAACAAGGACAGTGTACTTTCTGAGAAGAAATCGTCGACAATAGACAAATACAACATTGTAAAGTTACTTGGAAGAATAGAACACGATTTTGTGTCTTTTGGTATCCTGACGGATATACTTTGTATTGCAATAATTAAACTGAATAAGATAAAAGCAACGTTGATATAATTTAAATGAAGCAAACATTAAGTGATTTTGAACATTTCATGATAAAAATACATATAAGGCAAGATGTAAATTAAGATTTACATTAACTGCATCACAATTCTCATTTTAGATTTAATGAAGTCATAATGGCGTTTCAGAATCATCAGAAAGCTTGCCATTTCCGCTATGCTCATTAGTTTGTCCATTTGACATGCGCACTGTTATGTGGTTTGAATCATTTCCGGGGGTTGTTGTTTTAACACTTGTATATTCCGTATTCCAAGACAACATGGCATTTTTCTTGCCATGACAGAATATTCTTTTAATAAAACAAACAAACTCTTCTCTGAATATTTTACCCGTTATTAAATAAATGTAAAAATTGCAAGCATAATGAGTCAAACCCACTTCTTCAATTATTGCCTTAACAAGTGTGTAACTAAAATGGTTTGACCATTTCTCTGACAACGCTGATTCATCTATGTAATTATACGTTGAATTGTTTGACAAATAAGGCATATTGCTGTTAACTAAACTATTTGTAGAGTCCTCTGTATAAACGACATACAATGTCACTATAATTGTAACGGGGAGAGTTGTAAATATTTGATAAAACGATACAGCCAGTAACATTACAGTTGTTGCGTTCCCGTGAGATTTAGCATGAGATTTCAGTTGGTGTTTCTCAAATTTTGCGAGTCTTCTGGCCTCATGTATTACAAGGACGTTGAACAGCAGAATAAGTAACGGTACCAGCATGAATACAATCGTCTCCCAACACCAAGTCCAAATCGACCATAACGATTTATCTCCCCCTTCTATTGCTGAACTTCGCGGTTTACAAATTCCTTCCTGAGAATCAAAGGACCAAAAATATCCTTGAATTAGGTTCAAACAAAATGAAAACACTGCAAGGCAAACTATGACTATGCGAGCACGTTTTGTTGTACAAAATCTCTCCCGCTTAAACGGATGGCAAATTGAAATATATCGTTCAACAGTAAACGCTAAAACTAACAGTGGCGAAAGATACTGTGACGTAATAAATATGATAGGATAAAACTCACAGACGAACTTTGCATCCAACACGCGCACTCCCCAATTATCGTTGATTTCATGAAATATTTGTAACGATAGAAATATCAAATCTGCTAAGGCGAGTGCTGCTAAGTAATATCCTGAGGAATTCAACATCCTTCTTTGTAGCCAAATATACAGAGCAAAAAGATTGCCTGGAAATCCTATGGCATACGTAAAAAGCGTTACGTATTTATCAAATATAGCTGCATCAGGTACATATTTTGCATAACATTGCGGACCACATACATAAAGTGTTACATTTTCTGTTGTATTATCCATTATATCCGGCATAGCTCTTGTTGAACCGGTGATGTCCGTTGTGTTGTAACTCATTATGTCAGCCTGCAAGACAAAAAATACGTTGATTAAAACATGATAGCGAATGATAGTACGATATCTACCATATACAGTGTTTAAATATGATGCCTTTACATGTACCTAAATAACCTAGCTTTGTAATATTGAATATCATCCACACGTGTCATTTTATAGTCGTTAATGAACAAAAAGTATGGCTTTGCATATTATTTGTTGATGACGTATTTACACTAACTGCATACATTATGTAAAATGAAAATTATAATTAATAAAAACCATTCTTGATCATTTCTTTGATTTACTCATTCATTCTTGTTGTTGGTTAGACAGTCAAATTTCTTTATTTTATTTTTTTCATTTGTATTACTAAGCATTATCTACATTCCACATTGAATTTAAAAAAAAAATAATTGTAGCAAACTTTAAAGAAGTGTATTAGTAAAAGGTTGTGGTGAGAGATAATTGTTCGTGTTTTTGATATTGGTTGAATTATTGACCATTACTTTCATCAACGTGCAATTTTGCATAATAAGGAAACATTATTTTAACCAAACGAAATTCCTTCTCTTTATATGACGTTTATAACTGAACAATGGATTAAAAGAATTTAATAACCATTTCTAATTAAGAAACAAATCATGGAAGCCATGTGTTGGGAGTTTTAAAATGGGTTGACGGATATTAGTATTTTATCCCGAGCCAGAGGCGAGGGATAAACTATACTAATATCCGCCAACCCATGTTAAAACTCAAAACACATTCTGGCTTCCATGATTTATTTCGATTCTGATATGTCTAAGAGTACAAATACGGTAGTATGCTTTGATTAGAAGACGGTAATTTATATTTGCGTTTGCGGAAAATGTCGCACCCAATTTATTTTGCCAATGGAAAAGTCAATCACATTCACCGGCGCATGTGCGAATGAGATTATACCATCGATAAATCGCTCGTTTGTCTACAAAGCGAAAGAAGGAAGTCATGTTAGAATACTACAACAATATATCAATGCTGTACTGAAATTTGGATGTGAACACTATTGTCAACAATATTTAAGCTATATCATGGTGTTCAGTTTTATTGTTGGAGAAAACTACTAATATTCCACAAATAAAATATCAACATGCAAGGCTGTATCAATTACCCCTCCCCATGAGCGGAAGTCGAATACAACAATGGTGGATCCGGGATATGAGCCCTCCCTGTTGTTATATGAGATTAATATGGAATAAACGGCCAATATCTGCACGTGTAAAGCACGATATGTTGTACCGTGCACATAGTATGGCGTATAAGGGTGCACATTGCTTCAGTTAAAGACATAAGTTTGTACTTTATGGATTTATATAATTTTAAAAATATGTGATACATGTAGACACTTATAGTCGGTACAGTTAAAAAAAAGTAGATATCAAATTTAGAGCGGACGACGCGTTTCTGGAGCAACTTTCATCAAATACG
The DNA here is from genome assembly GCA_963680875.1 of Bathymodiolus brooksi. Lineage (NCBI taxonomy): Eukaryota > Metazoa > Mollusca > Bivalvia > Mytilida > Modiolidae > Bathymodiolus > Bathymodiolus brooksi. Next base: position 92,216,390 of record OY804577.1, read on the forward strand.
CTCAAAGCCAAATAATATGAAAGTCTTTGGGAGTAAGAAAACCAAAGGGCGTAAACAGGTGTGCCAAAATGATGGGTACATAAAGGAGATTTATTATGTGATTGTTTTTCACGTCAGGTGAACAGTACTTCAGCTCTGTTCATAACGTGAACGAGTTTACAAACAATAAATCAAGGCAAGATAAAAACAAAAAAGATAGTACTAGGATGGGCCGAGCAGCGGAAATTGAAATTGCAATAAAAGCAAAAGAGGATATAATGAACAGGGTTGGCAATGTTTGCTCATTAGGAGTTGCAGCAAGTGGTCTTTTACGTGCAAGGAATTTACAATTCCTCAAAATAGGAGGTACACATTTACATCGCGTACTAATGACGTGAAGTAGCCAGACTCCATTGAATCATTCATCATTGATGTAAATCCGTCATGAACAAGAGTATTTATAACAAAAATCAACAATGGTTTTTACGGAAGCGCAGTGCACATGATAGATAATTCTTATGATGCTTTTAAGTTCGGCCTTCGGTTTGATATCTTAACGGCGGTTTGTTAGCTATATAAGACAACATTGTCACTAACAGTGAGGTTATGGTAAATTCTAAGTTTTCGAAAACGTAATAATTGCAGACCATGTATTTGATATGGTAGAGTCCACCCAGGTATGTTTAATTAATTCTGCAATTAACAACCTACCCTTCTTTCGGAGATGCTGTACGTACCCTAATGTGGATAAACTATGTTCTATTCCTATGCCTCGTGGTTCCTACTCGTGTAATGTAAAAAGATGCGTACCACCAACTCAGAAGGACAAACTGTCAGAATGTTTAAACACAATGGAAAACAAATCACAAACTAATTTGATATTATCCGTTTGAATTATTTATAGATTTATCACTACACCATACGAAATGAAGCAAACATTTGACTCTCAGATGTCAATTTATTTTACTTTCTTCTAATTTCACACGTCATATTCGTCTATTGATAAATAATAACAATCGATATTAAAAAGAGAATACGAGTTATTATATGTAGGTAGATTGCCCCATCACGTCAAGGTTAATATTGCTACATATCCAATTCTACGGTATTATGGTACAGAATAAGAACTTGGTATTATCACATGAGAACATGTTGGTGGCTATTTTATGATATATATTACTAATACCTGAGTATCATTATTTTTCACTCGATGTAAACAAGAAATAGATTTTAAATAGGAGTGAGTGAGTTTTGTTAAATGCCAACTCAGCAATTTTTCAAGTTAATTTTCAATGAGATGATGAGGTCAGCTTTGTACTAGACCAACACACTTAGTTAGATTTTTTTACTGCTAATGTAGCATTTAATTGTGTCCTCTAGTTCAACGTGTCCGCCGGACACTTTTACATATGTAATAGTGTCCAGCAGACATGTTTATGCCATAAAATAGTGTCCAGGATACTATCAATCCATTTCATTGTGTCCAGAGCTGTTGAATATTGTCCTCATTATGTGGACACAATTCACCGTTTCACAAACTAAAGGACTATGGGTAAATTGATTGCTCCTAAAATTTGGTGTACGGACAATGAAAAATCGTCCAATGACATAACGTTATTTTCGTTCTTAACCAATTACGTCATTTTGGTGTACGCTTTGAAAATGTTTACCCTCAATGCTTTAGTTTATGAAACGGTGAATTGTTTGCTGCAACATCAATTAACCCAGTAAAAAGAGGTTTAGAGTAACGGAAGGAAACATTGATTAGATCTTACACCATATAATTAGAAATTCATTTCATTTAAATACATTAGATTCAACACAATGAAATTGACAAATTGAGCTTTAAGTTCACATGTAGTCAGTAAATAATAAATGTGAGTAATTTGATATATCAATTGTTCAAATTTCAAAAATATTCAAAACTACTTTTTCTTTTAGTTTTTCTTATACGCTTAATTGTCGGAGTTGTCGGAATGTTTTCCTCAATAATAGTGATTTCATTATCATCATTTTCAGTAGAAACAACAGGAAGAAACATATCCATTACGACTGATTCAGAGTTTTGAACAGGTTGTGGAATCATAGTATGAAAAAGAGTCCAATATTTAGGACGCTTTAACACACATTCAACATTTTATGTTGTCCTATACTAGGACACAATTTCATAGCACCGGACACTATTTCATATCGCAATCTATATAAAATATTGTCCGGGAGGACACTTTAACATAGGACACTATTATGTCTTACACTAGCTCACTGAATCAGTATTCCACGGATAGACATGTCCCACTGGGACACATTATGCTGATTCTGAACCACCAGTCCTTGCCCGTTCTCCTTAATGCTATATATGACATTTAGAACATTGTATCAAAATTGGCAAATAATATTGCCAAAAGGTTTTATGTAAAAGAACATGTATTTTACCCATGAAAGAGTATATATCCGGAATTCAATATACTGGATCTAAATTACTTATGTAGTACATGACTCAAATAGCACTTACGAACGCATTTAGATCAGTGAAAGGATGCAAAATACACATGGAATACGTATTAAATGTTCTAGAAAAATCCATTAATAATGTCAGAATCAAACACCTAAATTTAGCTTCAATTTTAATTGTAGCAGAATGGATGCACAACACAATTTGTCAACTTAAATGACTATTTCAAAAAGTGAGAAGATTCAGTTGTGTGAATTTATCACAACTATGTCGTAACTGAACCACAATGCGTCAAACCGAACGATTGTCAGAGCGTAACATATATATAAACAGCTCTGCTAGTTGATGAATGTATGTTAATACCGATATCTTCTTTTAAGTTTTAATGGAATAAACTGTTAGTTGTTTCCTACAGACAATACAGACAGTACGATACATTTACACAATAAGACATTAAACAAACTACATGTATATTGACATTCTTCCAACATGAACTGATGATAACCATAATCACATGGAACTAACAAAAACTGTATTTGCTTTATGAAATACTAAAATGGACACTCCTTCCCCCCAAAAAGAAACATCAAGATCACATGTTGCCATGCTATATTTATTTACAGACTGACTTTATGTGTCATATATAGGACTGTGTCAATCGATTGCAGTTCATAATCTTCCTTCATACACGCATTACATATTAGAGGAGAAAATAAAACGCGAATTAATTGAATATGTACATTCTTTCAAATAAAGTACAATGTTTATAACGCGTGAATTATTAACCAACATTACAAGATGCATATATTTAAATATATCAAATTCAGGGAACGATATTCAGAAAATAGCCTAAAAAAATTCCCACAGGTTTAATAATGTCCATTAACAGCATGATATGTAGTTTCATATATGAAATACCTATAAATAGTGTCAATACAATGCACTAACTCACTACAACAAATCTCCTATAAGTGTTAAAACGGTAAAAAGTACTGTCTGGGTATAGCAAAAAACAATTAACACAAGATTGACAACTTCATAATGACAAATCTCCAATCTGTCAGATCACTTATATAACAGCGAGTTATCACCTATAAACTGTCGTTATTTCTAAAAATATACAATTTACCATTACATAACGCTTCTATATGAAGAATAGAATACCCAGATGAAATCATTTTATTGTACTAGAAGTCATGTTTAATGGTGGTTGTTCTTCATAATCTACATCAAACAAACGCTTAGTGAAATATTCTAGTCTCCAAAGTGCTTTTAAATATTGTAAACACTATAACAATATAATACATCTTTTAACGCAGACTCTCAACACAATATCACTTCAATTATTTAATCTGTGAAAAAAGAAACAATTGGTCTCAGTAGTATTATAAAAATATTATTTAATTGATCCTTAACTTTGTAAATATTACTGTAATATAATAATGTTTTCATCAATAATATATATTGTAGGTTACATGTTAGTATCTATGTAGTGTACTTCAGTGATAAGGTTAATGTGTTAACATAAATGGGTTATTTTGTTTTTCCTTCATCTATTTGCATATTACCCACAACTGGGTATAATAAAAGAATACAGCAATGCTTAAAATAACACCACATTAAAATTGTATATACGTATGTCTAAAATCAAGAAGTAGTAATGCGAAGAAGGACAGACAATACAATGGATAAAAGATACATAAAAACAATGGTCCACACACATTAAGCAACACAACCCCAGAAATAATCGGAGATGAACCTAGGTGCTCCGGAAGAGTTGGCAGTTCCTGCTCAACTAGTGCTACCTGCCTTCTTTGTTACTCTAGTTAAACAACCGGTGAAAATAATAAATGAAGAAAGGACGGATTTGTGATTACGAGATATGATATTATACATTTTTCTATAGAGTCCTATTTCAAACTATTTCTTGTGGTGGTAAACATCTTGAATATTCTATGAAATTTATCTTGTCAAGGAATGTCCAAGAAACATTCGATACAAGTTTTCTTGCAACTGATTTGATGGTTTTAGAGAATAATTTTTAACTGTTATTCGACAGGGACATCTTGGATCCCCACGAAAAATGTAAAACAGAGAGACCACGAATGACCAATGACTTTACATGTACATTTTGGGTTTTATCAAATTTCTAGTTTCCAAGACAAAATGACTAATTCATTTTGTATTGGGGTACTATATTAAACTTTTTTTTGTGGGAGAGGACATCTTGTATTGCCAATCGAGAAACAAATACATACGTCTTAGGGTGTTATATAAAGAATCCATTCTACGTGTAGCTTCTTACAAGAAGATATTTAAGACAATCAGAAACATTATTGGCCATTGTGTTGTCTGTTCTTCTTCGATATACTGATTCTGATTACCCCATTGGTATCTTCAAACTCTTATTGGCCTAGCAGCTGTACTATATTTCCATATTATATTCAAAACCACCCAAGTAACATATATGTCCAGTTTGAGCCGTTTGCCATGGTGATCGCCGCGAAAACGACAGAAATATGAAACAGACTCAGATGACTACGAGATAAGATACACAACGTAATAACAATACCTCACATAACATTGTGGGCCAGTTGAGCTAAAACTTATTTAGGTTCTGTATTTAATTAATGACTCTGCCTATGTAATGTGACTTGCTTTATGATCGATTTCGACATTGCCAGACATCACGTTGATATCTGTTCGACACAGCTAAATATAAAACTTGTCTTTCTTGACACTTAACTATTGGTCTACTATACCAATTGGTCAATAATATTACAATAAATCTACACATAGTCCGATAACACGGTAAGATATTATCAACGTAATTAGCAATTTTCTAGATTAATTCCTTACAAATCCAGACGCAATTTCCGTTGTTGTTTTTATGCCCTGAAATGTACTTGTTTTCGTTGTATTTTCTTACACAGAGAGTTGGGGGAAATGGAAATGAAAAAAAGAAGAAAATGGCAACTAGCACTAATTGGTTGAATACTGGAGCTGTCATGGCAATCAGGTTGTATTTGTAAAGTTTGTGGGTGGTAATGTTGTTAGAATAGCTCCGTTATGCATATTCCTATACTTTGATTTTGATGGATGGACATTCGTTATCTAATACATTTTTAGATATTCTTGCATCTCCATTTAATTAATTCATTGTGGTACAACATCAGGATTAGAATAACACATGTTAGTACACGCTTCATACTTATGTATACAAAATGTAATATTTTTAACCGCATCGGTGGCGTAATGGTTAGCGTGCTCGCCTCGGGTCGGTCAAACCAAAGACTTTAAAATTGGTATTTGTTGTTTCTCCGCAAAGCATGCAGCATTAAGGAGAAAGAGCAAAGACTGGTTGGCTCGAAATCAGAATAATGTATCCGAGTGGAGCGACATGTCTCACCGCGGACTGTTGTTTCAGTGAGCCAGCACTATGAACAAAATCCAACTCAGCGTGTAGGTCTATAACTAAGCGGACCTCATCATCATTTCATTGAATATATATTAACTTGTTAACATGATATATTAACATGATATAGCTGAAAAATTTCTCAAAAATGGCGTTAAACAACAATCACTCACTCACTCCTGTAATAATTTATATCTATTTAATGATGGTTGTCTAAAGCCACTCTCGATTAGTTATATTGCTGCCGCCAGCTATATTTTTGGCGGGAACTTGTGTATTGGAAGAAAACATAACTGACATGTAGCTTCCGACAAACGTTATTATAGAAAAGTGTATTGAGTACTGTATGCCTTATAACGGGTGGGAACCGAATACATAAACGTTATTGTCAATAGAGGGTTAGGGTCATACTGTTTAATACCACTTTCAACCATATTTCAGGCGATAAATAGACACTGCTTATATATGTAGATGTAATTCATAGTACCATGCACAATATCGGAATATATCGCCTCTGATCTGTACATTAACTTTATAAAATCCTAGTATGAAATCTCTGCTCTAACCTTAGAAAACCTCGTAGTAATTCATCAGTAGGAATGTTTTAGATGGCGTTGCATATATACACAAGAACATTAAACAAAACGGTACAAAGCAGACATGAATATCACGACTAACGAAAACATATGTGTTTATAAAGTGTTTTAACGTCAATAAAGGAATAGGTCAGATTATTACTAGCAATAAATCAGGTAAACAGATGGTACTATGATTGACACAAGTAAACAATGGATATCAGGTCGGACATTTCTCCCTGCAATGAGCCATCATAAACCAATCGTACCACCCTGGTGATGATTAGGAGAAGGTACTAGACCTATTTCCATACCCTGGAGTTTCCTCTCTTTCCACAATTCACTGATATGTATAGGCATAAGAATTCACATTTTTACAATAAAAACGTAGATATTAAACTTAGTACGCACAACGCGTTACTGGAATAACCTTCATCAGGTACGCTCAAAGTCAAAAATTTGAAAGCCAAACAATTAATAGTCTTTGGGAGCAATAAAACCCAATGACCTCAGCAGAATAGCCAAAATCAGCTAAGTCACCTATTTCGGAGGGAGGAGAACCTTAGTTTTAATAATAATTACATGACTTAAGAACAGTAAATGTCGATAAAAATATTTTCATCTTCGTCTTGATTTAAATGATAGATAGCATTATAGTGATACTCTTTTCCTGTTAAGACAATCTGATTCAGCACAAGAAAATACAACGGAATTAAAGTTTATTTCTAATGTTAATGTAAGTGATAGTTTAGTGTACTATTTTACACTGACCTATTCAGCGCTTAGAATCAACGTTGCAATATATTTTAATAGCTATCCAATCGACACACACATGGACAGTGCTAACAACTCATCACTAACTCACAAAATATGTAGAAACGTTACATAAAATAGTTGATGAAGACTAAATCTTATCTTAAGATACGTTAATCATATCACAGGAAAATGTATCTATACAGACATTTTGTGAACTGATATATGAGGAAACCCTTCATCTTTAATTTATATTCCATAATATTATTTGCATGTTCTGCAGTTCCCTGTCTTTCGGTATTTACTTGACGAGATAACAATAAATAAAGGGATATGTCGGATGAAAGCATGATAGATCTCAGCAAGTCGATAAAAGCTTCATTTTGCATAAGTTTTACAGCAATCACGTTTGCCTTGACAACCGTAACTAACAGAGGACACATCCGTTGGAATATTACATGAAGCTCTTGTCACAATTAAAAACCTTATCAATATGACATGAACAATTCAAATTTTCTATTCCTTCCAAAATATGAAAAATTTCGGAATAGTTCCTTTTCCATAAGCAAAATAGTTCAATTATTTTATAGGCACATAGCTAACTCATAAAGATGATCATTTTGTAAAAAAAAAAATGCACTAAACGTGGATGAAAGACAAGAAAGTTTCAATTTTCGAATTTACGCTATGTATTTTTCTGAAAGGGTTTTGTTTACCCAATAAACTTCTTTGGTTGTATAAAAAAAAGTTGCTCGTTCTCCTTTTGCAATATATTAAATCTGCAACATATCGCGTGATTGCAGTTATTCATTCATCAGTTTTTACAAATGATTTAGAAAATTCAGGTTATCGCCAATTTTGATTTCTATTCATCTTTCAGAAATCATCTAACTGCATTCTGAGTAATTCTAAAATTAATGCAGATTTAATTTTGGGAAATATAGCAAATGTCCCTGTGCACTGACATAATTACTGCAACCGATTGTTCCTGATTTTCATCAGTTGCACTATGAGGATTATACATTGTGATTTTTCAAACCAAACACAATTCCATTGTACAATGTTGTGTTGGTTACAAAAACCTAACATCATTACTTTAATGTCTAAAAAATCTAATTATTGATCGAGTGTGTCAAGTTTATTAAAATTGCCTGCAATTTGATTCGAAACATTCAAAAATGCATCTGTTTGACAAACAAATGTGCTAAAATTAGAAAAGAAAAATAAATTTTCATGATAGAAAAGCAGTCATGATTACGTAATGTATAGTCATATCTTAGAACACAGTGTGTTAACTTCAATATATCATTTCTAAGAAGTGGGAAAACTTGAATTACAAGTGGTGTTTATGATAAATTGGTTAAAATGGGAATTACAACTGGTACGTTTTCTAAATTACCAGTGGGGATATATCTGATGTCTTGAGAGTTCGCTTTGATCAATTGTATTCTATTATTGATATTCATCAAAATTATAGCTCAGCAAATTATGTATTATTTTATAAGTGACCTATAATAATCTTAGAGAAAACTGAATTTGTTGATGTAGAGCGTTCTAGATTTTCATTGAGAAATATTATCACTAATAAAACGTTTAATATCTTTGTATTTCTTATTGACGTTTTGTTTGTTTACGAGAATGTTATTGATATAATGCTCATTATTAAAACCAATTGAGTTGACAGTGGTGAAATAACGCTAGGGATATAACAAGAAATATACGATACAACAGCAATAGAAGAGAAGAGTTAATATACAAGTCAATAGGGGCCTTCGCGATCGTATGGTTGTTGGATTCACGACTATCTATTCAATCAGTACCTATCACCACTAAAGTCGTGAGTTCGAATCCCGATTATGGCGAGGTGCACTCGATACAACATTATCTGATAAAGTCAGTGACTTGCGGTAGATTGTAGGTTTTCTCAGGCTTCCTCCAGCAATAAAACTGACCGCCATGATATAACTGAAATATTGTTAAAGGTGGTGTTAAACACCACAACCCCAACCTTTAATATACAACAGAAGAACAAAAGAGTGAACTAAGCGGACAAGTGTTATGCTAATGTGCTCCTGTATGGGAACACTTAAATCCATTTTAAACGTAAAAATGCATGTTGTGCTTCAATTTTCTATATGGTATTATCTGTTATCACGGTTCGTTTTCTATTTTATTCAATAACGGCAAATGACATATTTGTATTCTGCGTTAAGAGAACAAGAATATTTTGTTGTTATGGTTACTAAACATCAATAGTACCCACAATGTTGTCTCAAAATCGAAAATAGCTGTCAGATTATTAAACATCTCATTAGAAACAATTGGGGTTAGAGTTAAAGTGTTTAACGCCAATTTCAACAATATTTCAGCTATACCGTGGAGGTCAGTTTTAATATTAGAGTAAATCGCAGTACCCGGGGAACACCACCGACCTGCCGCAAGTCACTGACAAACTTTATCACATAATGTTTTATCGAGTACACCACGCCATGAGCGAGATTCAAACTCACAACAATAGTGGTGATAAGCACTGATTTGATAGGTAGTTTTTAATCCAACTACCATACGATCACGAAAATGACAGTCCCCAGAGACAACTTAACAATTGAATTAAATATTACATACATTTGTATGTAAAGGTGATCACATTGAACGTTGTATCGACGATAGTGATAACATATTTATGAAGTGATTGATTATTAATTATTCAATAATTATTGATCCCATTCATTACATGAGGAGAGTGTATTGGGGATTTGAACTCACTACATAAATCATGGTGCATGTTCAATGAAGTCATGGGATAAAAGAACAGACCTTCCCTGCGTAACATGGTTAATTTTTTGTCATTCGATGAACGTCAGGTCAATGTCTGATACGACCAAAATATGACTAAAACATACAATCAAAAACATATTAAGATGACAGATTAATCGAGATCAACTTTCAGGAGCAGGGATTTGATTATGAATATCTGATATGATCTGGATAATCTGTTTACTTCTATTTAATTCATTTATCCAGCTGCTCCGTGTTCAAGTATTTCCCATGATATTGAAATAAACAAAAATAAATATGCTGAAAAAGACTTGATAACAAAACATCTCCATTATTTTTTGACAGCATATCAATATCGTAATTTTCTTTTGGTTTGCTTATGGGTTTACCAATTACATTTGTCAAGAAGAAGCATTCGCTGCACTACTTCCATTTAGGAGTAGTGCAGAGTTAATCATGCTGCAAGGCAATTATTTTATTCCCCAACAAATATGTGCACAAGAAAGATTGAATGAAACGTTGATATCCAAATGTTTGATGTACTAGGCAAGTTAACTGAAATAATTTTGGTTCATTAGACAAATGTATACAATCTGGCTTGTGAAATGTTAATCTAGATTCTAAATAGAGGGTCACTGCTTACCAACAGTCCACACCAGGGATTTTTTAATGGAGGTTGAAATCTCTTTCACGACTGGTTGAATTAACAAAAGACATTTACCAGAAACCATACTCAACTTCATCACTGATAAAATAATGTATTTGGTCATGCCATTTTTGTCATTGGGCTTAATCCGGGCAATATGAGTAAATTCCATATATTGAATATAATTACTATAACAAATCCCATATATTGAATATAATTACTATAACAAATCCCATATAGAATATAATTACTATAGCAAATCCCATATATAATATAATTACTATAGCAAATCCCATATAGAATATAATTACTATAAAAAATCCCATATAGAATATAATTACTATAGCAAATCCCATATAGAATACAATTATTATAGAAAATCCCATATATAATATAATTACTATAACATATGCCAAATAGAATATAATTACTATAACAAATCCCATATAGAATATAATTACTATAACAAATCCCATATAGAATGTAATTACTATAGCAAATCCCATATAGAATGTAATTACTATAACAAATCCCATATAGAATGTAATTACTCTAGCAAATCCCATATAGAATATAATTACTATACAAATCCCATATAGAATATAATTACAATAACAAATCCCATATAAAATATAATTACTATAACAAATCCCATATATAATATAATTACTATAACAAATCCCATATAGAATATAATTACTATGACAAATCCCATATAGAATATAATTACTATAACAAATCCCATATAGAAAATAATTACAATAGCAAATCCCATATAGATTATAATACTATAGCAAATTCCATATAGAATATAATTACTATAGCAAATCCCATATAGAATATAATTACTATAACAAATCCCATATGGAATATAATTACTATAACAAATCCCATATAGAATATAATTACTATAACAAATCCCATATAGAATGTAATTACTATAACAAATCCCATATCGAATATAATTACTAAAACAAATCCCATATAGAATGTAAGAAACGTTTGAAGATATCAATGCAGAGGAATAATCAGAAGCCGTAGATTGACAGATCATACAACGGTCAAAGGAAAAAGAACAAACAATGATCTACACAACACTACACAGAAAACTATGGATTGAGCAACAGAAAACCCGCAAAAAGAGGGGCGAACCTAGTGTGGAAACGAAATTTAATAATTTTTGAAGAGAAAAGCAGAATACAAAAATTGGAAATAATTGAAAATTTATAGAAAAAAGCAATATTAAAACCCACATGTTTATTTGAACAAGTAGAATTTCGGTAAATCTTCATCTGTCATATATATGCAGACTTAACATATCCATAAAGGATTTCAATGACAGTATATTTCCGATGCATTTGCTATTGATTATAATACGAAAGTTCAAAATTAATATCTGTCTTCCTTGAGATTTATTGGATTGACACATTAACGTAAAAAGGAAATGGGCGTGGCATGTCATGAAATGGACAAGACCACGACCATACTTAAAGTAAACATGATGATGATGAGTGGGAAGGCTTTCACAACGAACAATAAAGGTGTATGACTTTTTTTATGCAAAAAAATAATAAATAAAACAAAATGTTGTAAATTCTTCCTTTTTCAATATCGTTGTAGACAGATATATGATTGGAGATGTTAACAGGATTAAAAGTTCTTTGTCATTTTGACAGTGTTACATTATCAAATTGAATGATTCTATTCATCCTCTATTCATCCTATTATATTTGAAACCATCTTGTCTGTGGTACACAATTGTTCTATGACATGTCAGTGCAAATAACAAATCGTAAGTCTTGCATTTATTAGTTAAATATTCGTTTGTTATACACCAAAGGATTATCACTTAATGAATTTCTATCTTAATTTGAAATGCTATGCCCTTTTCATTCACATAAAGACGAAACATACTCTGTACATTTGAACCTTTTTAGTTCAAGTGTATTGTATTGCATACCTTTTCAATTAAACTTATATTTCATTACTAGGGAAGCTTGCGTTTACAATTCAGATTATATTATTTTGGAATAGATATGTTATTTCCCCCGGCAACCTTCTACATACAGAAATGTCAACGAGGACATAAGCCGACCGAAATTTACATTCATGCACAAAAGATACTGCATCCGTCCAGTAGTCAGTGCTTCGTCATTGACATTATGATTAAATATATCTAAGTTGGAAATTTACAGTTCCCTAAATCGTTTGATATTCTTGTTCTAAGGTAATCTATCTTTGTAATTTGTAGTACTGCTTCCGTAAAGAAAGGAAACATTACGTTTGCTTTGCCACAATTTCCACTCAAATTGATTATTTTCATTGTATCTACCGCGTGGTGCTGGTCGTGTCATAGTTTTATTTACATATACCATGAGTTCGATTCTCGCCCCACAGCGAAGTGTACTCAATATAGCCTCATGTGTCATTTTGTCGGCGAGACGAAAAGTTTGAAGATACCAAAGGGGTAATCAGAAGCCGTAAATTGAAGGACAGACGATGGCCAAAGAAGAGGGTCAAGCAATGATCTACAACACACCACACAGATGATCAAATATTGAGCAACACGAACCCAACAAGGTGCTCCGGAAGGGTACGCTGTTCCTGCTCCATTAGTGACAACCTTCCTATTACTCTTGTAACTTTCGGCGTGTCGATTGTTTTCTCTCTGGATTCCTCCACCAACCAATAAAACGAACCTCTCGGCGATGTAATTGAAACATTGTTGAAATGACATTAAACACTCGCAACCTTCACTCTTCTTAATGAACTTACCATGATCTTAGTCATGTGAAATTACATAACACAGATATCAGCATGTTATTTTAAACTAATTATAACTGTTATACAGCGACAGCTAAGAACATTTAAAAAATCTAACTTTTTATTCCATTCAAATTATGGTATCACCATGAATATATCTGACATATTGCTGATTTACCGTGATCTTAGTCATGTGAAATTACATAAAACAGACATCAACTTGTTATTTAAAGGGGCATTATCTGCCAAAATCGTAAATTTTTGTTACCCATAAAAACTATCAGATATGATTGATGCCTTAATAAAACGAGTTTCTGTAACTTATAAATGTTATGAAATGTACGCGCATCGGGGGAAAAGGGTGCATCTGCCCTTGTTTTGAGATCGATCAAGAAATGGACGCCATCTTATTAATTTTCGGCATTGTTTACGGAGTTTGCCGAATCGTCATTAAATCAGTACAACAATGCACTTATTTCTTATTTTCTGTGAATCTGCTTTTAGTCGGCGTTAATTACGGACAAAGAACCATGCAAGCTTGCAGTTAATAAGCGACAAAATACAAATTATTCGTTTTTACCTGTCACTAGTAAGGTCAGTTGCATACGGAGAAAGCGAGGTCAAATTATTTGCTTGCAAGGAAATAACAAATCGATGGTAATTTTCGTTCTCAAAAGGCGAAAAGTGGTACGATAAGCTGTTTAATGTGAAATATTTACATTTATTTTATCATTTTAAAGCTATTTAGCAATTTCCAAAACATACAATTGTTTTGGTCAAAATCGTAGCTTCTTTAAGCTAGTTATAACTGCTGTAGAGCTACAGCTGAGAACATTTATATTACCTGTATTTCATATAAATTCTATTAGCGTCTTAAAAGTATTTTACATGGTGTTGACGTGACGTTAAATAGCCATAAAAATGAAATGCAAAAAATACCACACTGTCGGAACAGTTCCAAAATCTAATAGAAAAATGGTAGAAAGAGGCAAAATTAAATTATCTTACAAAATAAAGTTCACAAATTAGCTTCCAATAGGCTGAATGGAAACAAATTTAGGTTGTCGGAAAGGTTTTCAACTGACAAGTTTAAATGTTCAAATTCCCCCTTATTTTCGATAATAGTCTACATTTGTTGTTGACTTAATCTTAATATCACCACTTAAGAATACACAGAAACAATCTAATGACATTTTGAAAATGTAAAATTTAAAATAAGAACATTTTGATTTGTTTGAATAACTGTTAACAGTCTTATTATACCAAATGACAAAGACAATTCTTGAACTTTCCACACTAAAGATAATTATATTAAATATAATGACGTGTACGAATGAAAATAACACAGAATATAACACTTACCTCTACGTAATCAAAATCCTCAAACCTGTACGCCATGATGAACGTTTCGTGAAAGTCTACACAAATAAGAAATACAAAGTCTAAACAGGAATATATCTACAATATCAGATTGTCTAATCAAGTATCCATTGTTTGTCTCAAGCTAAATGCAATTTCAGAAGTAATCACTAATCATTGGTTTGAAGACAAGTTGTTTCAGTTGTGTCTTCTATATAGAAACGTCTCAACGTTAGTCCAGATAATATGATCTATTTAAGCTTGTGACTATACCCTGGGACTTTGTCAATGATTTATAATTTCTGTTAGTTTCTATTGATTTCGGTCATTAATTATATTCGAAATATCCAGATTATTTAGAATATGTCGCTTGCTTTAGTGCTTTCCATTTAATTTTTCTCCACTAGAGACTTGTTTTAACTAAAGTGACTTCTGCTAGCATATCAACATTAATACATTACCGGAAACCGTTTGACAAAAGTCATTAAAAAATTCTCTTTACTATGGAATGCAAAAGAAATTTAAGCAAAGATCTGGAACTTAAATGTGTATTCCGTTTCCACCAGTTTAATGTTAACGTTTTAATGTTTTGTAGTAATGTTTTATGATGTCGTAATATGTTTCCGCTTCATCGTCCAAATAATGACACAAATGTTCAAAATTGCCGATCGAAAAAGAGGATAAAACAAGACGCCACTGTAGTTAGTTATGATTAAATAATGAATAAAATTTGCCGTCTGTTTTAAGATGATGCATTTATATATATAACGTATGTACACGTGGATACTTAAGCTGTTTAAATTATGTAAGGAGAAGACACTACTTAAATGGTCAAGCATATCTGTATTTAGCGTTTTATTGGCGAGAAGTGGTTCATATTAAGTGTAACACTATTCTGCAAGGGCGTTTTAAAATCAAACTATCTATATTTGACCAGAATGGTTGTTGGCCATTGGATTAGTATGACCTCGACCTCTCTCTTGTTTCAGCACAATCTGACAGAATAAATATTTACTAGTATTGATCAAGTGTGAGAGTGTGTCTTTCATTTGCAGATAATTATTTATATTGAAAGGTTCAACTTAATCACAATGAATTCTCTATTGAATATAATATGATGATAAAATGCCTACCAGATTAAAACAAAGTGTGAATTACATGAATTCAGAAAGCATTAACATTTCAATTTACACTAACGTACAATAAACGCTGTAATAAATAAAATTATTTCGTAAAATGAATAAAATAACAGTTATTGAACTTTATATATACTCGAGGCAAAAAAGGTTGTTATTGTACGGAAGGAATTCGCAATTTCTATAAGAAAAGCTTGAAGATACCTATGAGGAAATATTCTATCAGAAATCGCAGAAGGACATACAACGCAATGGTCTAAAGGAAACAAAGGACAAATTCACAAACGATGCGACTTGACAATACAATACAAGGAGCATATAACGTAAGGCAACGTACAGCTCTTAAAGTTCCATTAGGAGTCATTTGTTCAAAGGTATACATGCAGCTTAATTAACTGCGAAATACATACCACTAATTATTTTACGTAATACCTGCATGTTTAATTTTTCAAGATGAATTGAATATGATTTAGTCACGAATGGCAAGCGTTTGATCTTCACTTAATTCCGAAACAATACGAACGTCATTACGACACCACAAAGTAAAGAGAAATGTTATGGTTTGTAAAAGGCAAAAGACACACCATAAAAATAAAAGAATTTCGTCTCGGTTTGAACTGAATGACACAGTAATGGATTCATACAACGTATCAGCATCATTTCATTTAAAAAAGTAAGCTAAGACCGTTGAATCATTATCAGCCGCAAATAAACCAATAGATCCGTTATGCAAATAAGAAATATGTAAAAAGAATAGCGTGTTGTTATGGTTGTTAAAGTAAATATAGAATGAACTGTCGTTTGCCTTGTGAATCTTATTTATAACCCCCATTATTGTAGTAAATATTAATTAATAAAGACAAATCGTAGATATCTAATCTAGTGCGCACGGCGCGATAATAATCTTAGATTTTACGAAATGATAAGTATAACACACTTTAAATATTATAGAAATTCGTAGTTACTCTTTTAATAGTTCCTATTTCGTTAAATATTTAAAAAAAAATCATATTAAGGCATTTTTTTTTCTCAAAATGCACATCTCTCTGAATGCAGAGAAAGAATGTGGAAATAATACTGATACTGATGTTGTTGCCACAATTGTAGCGCTGTTGTGTATATGCATAAGTAATATAATGATTTAAATTACTGATCGATGTCATATGAGAATCTCAAGTTCTTTGTTATTTTAGTAATATATTAATATGTAAACCGAAGGAACACTCAAGAACGGACAACACCGAGATAAAGAAAATATAGGTCAGAAGACACAGAGAACAAAATACATCTCAACAAAATACAGCTGCAAAGAATAATAACACGGATCCCACCAAAAACAGAACAAGACTGGGGTGAATCTAGTTGCTGGAGAAGGGTGCATTGAAAAAATATTTACATGGCGCATGCTTAGCGTTCACTTATGTGTCCAACCATCAAGTACTGATATATTATTTACAAACTGGTTCTAAATCATGCATATTGCTGCAACTGGCGAAGATGACATTTAAGCAACACTCTATCATTACGTTTCCAAAATCTGATTAATTATGTTTTAAACTAACCACTTGCACATATGGCAAGATGTCTGGGCTGAAAACCTGCGAATTTTAAATGCATATTTATAATAAACGCGTTTTTTACTGGAATAAACCCACGAATTTACAAAAAACGTATAAGAATAAGTAAATTGTAAGTTCCAAATTTTTCCTATTTTCTGTCTGAAATTACACAATGTACATGTCTGTAGCAAAGTACAGAAGACTTTGCGAGCAATCGTTTTTGCCTTACAAAAAGCTATACCGCCTTGTCATGGATATTTGTTAATACCTTATTTCATGTAACAAAATACAATTCATTTCAATTAAACAAACGTGTTGTGTATCGCTTCGTCATTCGATCTATGCCATTGTGACATGTAAACATGTTTTATACCTAAGATATAATCAAATTTCTTTACTGATCTGCATAGATGAAATTGAGAAGATATCTTAACATCTAAAATTGCTCTGCATTGAATAAAATTTGTTTCTTGCTTTTTGTTGTTGTTGTTGTTGTTGTTTTATTTTATTTTATTTTTAGAACAGTATCAAATTGAAGACAACGAACGCTGTACTGTACATTTATGTTTAATTCAGTTATGTTTAACACAGATTATTTGTACATACGAAAGAAAGTCTACCCCAAAATAAAATATCAAAGAAGTCATAACAGACGATATTGCTTATGTTGGGTCTGTATGAAATGTACGGTGTAAAATATAACATGTTGCGTAACAATAGCGCTGCATTGACCCTGTTATTGGTCCGAGGCGAAGACGAAGACCACTAAAGCCGCCCGAAGCCAATAACAAGGCCATTGCATACACCATCACGTAATTATATCCTTATTAATTAACTGTTCAGTTGAAAAAAAGTTGTTGAGATGTTTTGTTTCTTTTATTATGTGTAAACAATGTACAAGTCTATAATGGCCATTTCAGATTTACCATGACTTTTTATGTTATTTAATATTGTTTCACGTGCAGATTCAAACCATATATATATATCTATTCTGTAAAATGTCCATATAATTAACATTCTTTTTTTCTCTACATTCGCTTCGTTATTTCTGTTCGTGCATATCTAGCTAATAAAAAAGATTATCTATTATTTTTGTGTCATTTTATATTAATTCTCTCAAGCAAATTTAACCCATATTAATTTTGTAATAGTTTTCAGTCACCTCCGTGTATCAAATAAATAACACGTTTATTAACAAACATAGCAACTTGTAATGTCAATGGGAAATGTAATTGTTATTTTCGATGAAAATAATTTACTTAAAAAATTCATTTTCATTTAGACTCCTGGGACAACCCAATTACAATGGTCACGCATTTTCCGACTGTAGTAAATTTTTCGCTGATACCAGCTACAATATTTTTATTTATATGGTTCCGCCGCATTTCTAAACAAGCATATTCCAATTACACACTGCCAACTGAGCAGTAAATCAACAGCGTCTTCGGGACATAGTTCCTTCCTTGTTGTATTTATAGTAATATGTCACCTATATTCTAGATATACCGGAATTCTGTATCCGCCGAATCGAAATCGGCTATAAAGAAACAAAACCTTGTAAACATTCATATATTGTTTTATTGTTATTTATGACAATAATGTAATACTTGACCAGAACTTACGATCAGATGCATACTTACATGTGCATTTTAATTCTTGATGAGAAATATACCTTTAAGCAAATTTGTCGATATATATCGGCAGAAAATTTGTATGCAAGAGAAATATAATTACCCTGGTAATATATTTATAAATAATAAAACGCAATGATCTTGCTAAAATACTGATAAAGTTGGCATTAAACACCAATCAATCAATATAAATAATAAATGAAGCATTTTTTAATATCTTATACCCTATTTCTTAGGTCAGGATGACTTTCATATATCAAGCATGACCAACTATTGCAGTAAAAATGAAACAAGCGCTTTACCGTTCATCGTATTCCCTAACTGGGAGATAGATTACAGGACACACGGGAACAACTCCACAGTCATAAATATCGATTAAAGGTACAGATAGTTTCTTTTCGTTTGTCCATTGAACTGTTGCTTCTGTACTAGCTAACAGAGACAAAGTTAATCGGAGATTAAAATTTATTTTCTTCCGCGCTTAGTTCAATTTCGGTGTTTGGATGTAATGTTAATCAAAATATCAAAACGAACATGCAACATTCATCAAAGCTACAATCAGCTCACCATTCTCATAAAATATTGGTCGTTTCACGATCGTTGCTTATAAAAGATCATAAATGTCAAAGTAAGATTTGTAAGTAATTTTATAGAATACAGTCTTCTATTAACCTTATAATCGGTCTATTAGATAACATCGCTATACAAATTTAATGTAAAGCTATATTTCCTATGATCAAAGCCACCGGAATCGGAGATAGCAAATATTGACAGCGCAATAATAGAATACAATCGAATTATTGGAAAATTTAGAATAATGATGATTAAAATAAAATGATAGAATGGGCCAATCAGCTTTAATATTAGACGTCTGAAATTGGTATTTAATTTGAAACAGAAAGCCATATTGGTAGAGTAAATTAGTTCAATGATTTGATTGAATGATTTGTTGGCTGTAATTTAACGTTTAGTAAGCAGTATATCATATCGTGGACAAGTGTACAAACAATAAATTATGTAGGTTATTAATAGAGGTACCAGTGGAATGAATCTATATACGAATGCTTTGATTGAGACAAGGAAATAGGGCAATGATTGATTGATCGAGTCGAAAGGATCAAGGGACCACAAACGAAACGACCACTGCAACCAAACTATTGCTCATAAGGAGCTACCAGCAGCTGTCCTTAAAAGGAGCTTGACATTCTCAATACACGAGACGAGACACTAATTTATGTCCCGTTCTAAGAACGGTCTGTCTGCGTTTTCTACTCGAGTGTCACAACCAGTGGGCACCGCTTTCGAAAGGTTTGTACTCTAGGTTCTATTTCTCGGGTTCCATTGGGTGTTGGTTAAAAAAAGCAAAGACGATCACATGACATGGTTGTGCAATTTGTTTTATTGTATAAAAGCGTAGCTATATCTAGTTCAGTGACTTGTTTTTTTGTTATACGTTCTATTACATATTATGATTTTTGTCTTTCTTTTAATCTTTTCCTTTAATTTAAATTTGGTTAGTTATTAGATTAAACTTAATTTATTTGCAAACATATACAAACTAAGACTCAAGTTATACCAACTGTCAACGTCTTCTCCATTTCCTTTCTTTTAATCATTTTCCCATGTGTCCATTTTAAATTGTAAATGTGTATGAATCGTTGTAATGAGTCTGCCCCTTGTGGGAACTTTATTGGAAATAAAATATATTTTTATATTCATAAACTTTCACAAGTATTGTTTTAACTCGGTTTTGGTGTGACTCGGAGATGTATCTGTGGCTCGAAGTTCATACTGTACTGTACTGTGTACATTCAAATATTATCTTTTCTAAATCTATGGTTGAAGGAAGTTAAAATCATTATAACCAATATTATCCATTATCTTATGATTTAATAAAGCACTTCTTAGACAGGTGACCAAGATCTTATCAATCAGTTTACCTTTAGTATTCCTCAGGGATTTCTATTCCTTATGTTTATAAGATACTAGTCAAGTAAGGATTAGACGCAATGTTCTCATTTCCATTAATTTCTTGGAATATTTCATTATTGATCAATCGATTTTACTGCAAACAAGTGTTGTGACATTGTACCTCTTGTCTATTGTCTGGTTTCCGGGAGGTGTACAATTTACGTGAACCAATTATATCAAGTTCTTTACATATACACACCAACACGACACAATTACATTAAAATGACTGTCAAGAAACTATTTGAAGATGTTTCCTCATTTCTAACTAATCATTTTGTGACAAGTCGTACGAGATAGGAACGGAAATTTATAGGAATGTATTAAAATTGGTAGATTGGTCGGAATTAGTTTACATGCTGGTTTGATATTTAAAATTTGATAACAAAAAATAAATAAAACATTCACAGTGCGCATTCGTGCCAGGAACTATCAACTCCTACACAGTAAAAACTTTGACATTAATCAGAATTCAGAGGTCAACATCAGGTCTTGTATACTCATTACATTTGTGTTAGAAATCCGCCAATATAATATAATTACATTGAACAACATAATTTTGTAACAATGGTTCTTTTAAGTTTTTGTTGTTGTTATAGGCACAAAAACATTTATTTTGTTTTTATTTTATTAGAAGATAATAGAGTTGTATAATAAAATATCATAAAAGGAGCATAGCACAGAATGAAAGAGCAATTTGTTCTTGATGTAAATAAAGCCGTATCCATTCACAATCGCGTAACATATAACAAGACACAAATAATGTATAAAACATCGAATCAAATTGATCTGATTTAATTTGAAGTAACGATATTAACACACATTTAAGGAAGGAATGGTAATCTAGCAGAAATGCGACATTGACTTTACGTGACATAGACCCATTAAATGGCTATCCGTCACATGACCGTTAGGTACTTTGGCATAAATCACATGTCGGGATGACACCGGGCCAATATTTAATGTATGACCGGTGATTCAGTGATGATGAATACTTCATTTGGTATTATGATCGACTGGGGTCATAATCAATAATAACAACATAAATAGTGATGGCCGGAAACAAGCACCTTGGTACATTAGAGATTTGTAAAAAATTATAATATTAGTTTGAGTCGTAAACATACATGCAAAAAAGATGAAATTATCTCAATAATTCCAAAAATAAAATATATAATAATGTATTAATGTTCTGTATATCACTATTTATGTGGGCATATATACCAAAATTTAATAATATCGGTTCATATTCCACAAATTGCTGAAGAAACCCAGCATTCTATGATAATAACATAAAGTATTAGCAAAATCACCATTTCCCCCCTCCCCCTTATACTGTTGTATACTTTTAGTAGGATGAGAAGAGAGCCTTTCCGAATTGAAAAATAGCCAAAACATTTCTGTTCATTTTTTTATGGCTTATCAATTTTTTGGTCTATTTTGACTAGGCTAGAACATTGATAGACGTTTTCCACTGGACGTAAATTTTACGTAAAGGATCATTTGTTAACCTAAGGAAAAGGAGATGGGTCAACGACCGAAGAATGTACTGCTTAACCATAAATTCTACTTAATTTCTACTAGTGTTCGACATATATTGTAATAAGGTTAAAGCTTCTGAACTTATTTTTACTACAGCCTATAAATGTCAAATTTTGAATATCAATCGGAATTTTTGCGCTTTTAAAAGAAGCATGGTGTTAGTGTAATGAGTAATTAAGATAAAAATCCATCTTTTATCCAGACCCGAATGTAGAGTTATCTACCCTGTCACTAGTGAAAGCAAAATATTTTAGAAATATTAATTCCTGGTTTATTTATTGCAGCCTGTTGAAAAAAGGATAAAATATTTTGGGTAATATTCCCATATACTCTAATTCTAAGAAAGTGTATGTGAAAAATATGTAATATATATATATGTATATAAAATCATATTGTTTTATGTTGCTTAATTTTATGTGAAAATGATAAGATTGTAAATGATCCAAAGGAGGTGACTGAAATATTTAACAACTTGTTTGTGAATGTAGCCAAAGATATAGGAGATAAGAACATCAAAATAGATAAAACCCATCCTAGTATAAATAAAATTGAAACAAACAGAACAAATAAAGATAAGTTATTCTTTAAACCAATAAATGAAGATTTTGTCACTAAACAAATAAACAAATTAAACATTAAAAAAGCTACAGGGTATGATGGTATTTCTCCTAAAATCATTAAATTTGCACAACCAGTAATAACAAATCCCATTAAAGTTTTGATTAATAAATCAATTGACCAATCAGTCTTTCCTGAAAAATTAAAAGCTGCCCAGGTATCCCCCCTTTTTAAAAAGAATAATAGTCTTGATAAAAGTAATTACCGCCCTATCAGTGTCTTGCCAACGATTTCTAAATTTTATGAAAGAGCTATATTTGACCAGCTAATGGAATTTTTAAATAATCATTTCAATCCTCTGCTTTCAGCATTTAGATCAGGTTTTGGGTGTCAGACGGCCTTACTTAGAATAATAGAAGATTGGAAGAAAGCTTTGGATGATAATAAATTTATTGCAGCAATTTTAATGGATTTATCAAAAGCATTTGACTGTCTCCCACACAATTTATTAATGTTAAAATTGGAAGCTTATGGTCTCTCAGAAAATTCTTTAAAACTGTTAAAAGTTATTTAGCAAACAGAAGACAACGCATTAAAATTGGTAATAACTACAGT
The DNA here is from genome assembly GCA_963680875.1 of Bathymodiolus brooksi. Classification (NCBI taxonomy): domain Eukaryota; kingdom Metazoa; phylum Mollusca; class Bivalvia; order Mytilida; family Modiolidae; genus Bathymodiolus; species Bathymodiolus brooksi. The sequence goes on from OY804577.1 coordinate 92,240,119, forward strand.
GAATGGGATACATTAATCAAAGGGGTTCCACAGGGGTCAATCCTAGGCCAGTTCTATTTAATGTTTTTATAAATGACATTTTTCACTTTGTTCAAGATAGTACTATCTATAATTATGCAGATGACAATACCCTTTCTTATTCTGATACTAATATAAATACAGTAGTTAAAACTCTAGAAAATGATAGCATAAACTTAATAGACTGGTTTTCCAAAAACTTAATGAAAGCAAATCCGGATAAATTTCAGGCTATTGCCATTGGTCCTAAAACAAATAAACACAATTTATCTTTTGATTTAAAAGGAAATAAAATTACATGTGAAGAAAATGTTAAACTTTTAGGCATAACCGTTGATTCCCATCTAAATTTTGATAAACATATATCAGAAATTTGTAAAAAAGCATCCCAACAATTAAATATCCTTAAACGAATAGGTAAATATTTAAACAGATTAGGACGCCTTACTATTTACTACTCCTTTATTCTTTCAAACTTTAATTACTGTCCGGTAACATGGCACTTTTGCAGCGAAAAAAATACTAAAAAAATTGAAAAAATCCAGGAAAGAGCTCTCCGTTTCATTTATGAAGACTATGAAAATACTTATGAAAATTTACTTAAAAAATCTAAATTGCCATCTTTAAAAATTCGAAGATTAAGAACTATCGCAGTTGAAACATTCAAAATTATCCATAAGCAAAGTCCAAGCTATCTTCATGATTTCATTTCAATTAAAGATCAAAAATATAATTTTAGGCATCAAGATAAAGCAGTTTTACCCAGAGTACGAACAACAAGGTATGGTTTAAATTCTTTCCGGTATAATGCTGCAAAAATCTGGAATGAGCTGCCGAATCACTTCAGACAAGAAACATCATTAGAACATTTTAAAAATATAATTCACACATGGAACGGCAGCTCATGCCAGTGCAATGCATGCAGATGACCTTTAATTTTTTATTTCTAAATTTTCATGCCTTTAGATATTTTTATTATTTTATTATTTTTTGTTGTTGCTTAAATGCATCAGCCTCTTATTTTTAGCTTGCTTTTGTTCAGTTGATATCTGCTTCTGTAACTTGTGTCTATATTGAATTGCATAAATTGATGTATGCTTTTATTTAATATGTTTGTATGCATGATTGTATGTGTTGTTATATACCATAGTCGATTTTAAAAGCTCATTAGAGCTTGTGTTATATGTATGATTTATATCGACTCTAAATAAAGCTTTGAATTGAATTGAATTGAAAAAGTTGCTTGTTTGAAATATTTATAATACATGTGTACGTTTCAGGTAAAATTAACAGTTTAAAACTCAGAATGGTGATTTTTTTTTATGTTTTAGATTATTTCTTTTTAAGAAAGCAGTACATATTATTTAATTCAAGTAGTAATATATTTTAATATTAAATTAACAATTTTAGTATTTAATGTTTTGTAGATCTTTGTTTGTTTCCTTTTGACCATTTCTGCCCTTCTTTGATTTATGGATTCTGGTTACCCCTTTGGTTTCTTCAAACTCTTCTTATTGTAGCTATTTATTTCTTGTCCCAATATTATTGAATTATGGAAACATTTTAATTTAACAAATACTGACAAATATTTATTCTATTTCAATATTACTGTGGTGCTATTAATATCCTGAGAGCTTTTTATTTTCTTTAGAAACTGCTAGTTTATGCAACGTGGTAACACTACCTCAAAGGGTAGAAAGGGTATAATTTACTTGCACCACGATTCTATAATTGATGTTCAATGATAGCTTTATATCTCTATGTTTATTCTATTTTAGACCCTACATGCTACTGTTTGACAATCATTAGTGAGCATATTAAGGAATGACTAAGTAGATGTGCGCAAAAGGTGTTTCTGGAATACAATTCATCAGATATGCTCATAATCAAAAGCAACGATATATATAACTGAAACATTGTTGAATGTGGCGTTAAGCAACATAAATCAAATCATAATCAAAAGATTGGAAAAAAATATAATCCAAAACTTTTTGGGAGCAAGTAAATCAAAGGGCCTAAATATAAAGCCAAATTCGTCTAAGGTCACCAATACTTCAGGGAGGAGAACCTTAATTGTATTACATTACATTATAACTCACTTTACCCATTGCTTTCTAGAGAAGATAAACATATTTTATACGTGAAATGTATATACGTCAACAACTGGTGTAAATAAATATCGCTTTCTAATTATTATTTTTCAAATGTCCTGGGACGTCAAACTGCTGATAAAATGCTTGTGTTTCAGTATATTTTATAGTTTTATAACACAAATTAGCCCACCTATGTTGGCAGGATATATTTACATCAGATATCTGAATTCCTTCGCTAAAACTATTAAACTTTTATCGGATCAAAATCTATCAGAGAATTTCAGTACAGTTTTCTCACTAAAGCTCCTCAAGTTTGATCGGATCATAATTTGCTATGGAATGTGAAATAATTGGCTTCCGAAGTGAAAAATAATAAGTCCTTATTAGATCAAAATTTGGCAAAGATGTTTAATTCCATTTTCACACTAAATTCAATCTACAAAAGTTCTGTCGGATCATATGAATCAAGGATAGACAATCCAGAGACACAGGCCATATTGGGCACAAAACGAAGAGAAACAGAACAATAAACACAACACCGCAACCTAACAGGATGAGTAACATGGACCCCGTACAAAAATAGGAGTGAATCCAGGTGATCGCAAAAGTCAAGTAGTTTCTGTTTATTATAAAACACACGCCGTGTTATTCAGAGTCAAGTCCAGTAAAGGTCGAGTCGCTGATTGAGCAAGACTAAAAACAGGGGTTAACTCATGTTCTCCGGATGGGTTAGCAGTACAATTTGTTGGTAAAATTACAAAATATACAGCAAAGTTGAGGGCAGTCAATTAATATCTATAGAATAGATAAATTTTGTTCCTGCTAGCATTCATAGCCAAGATAACTCAGCTAATTAATGATGTGGTAGGATTTCCTTGTTTTATGCTAGTGGTCTGCATTGTTATTAAAGGTATTTGAAGGAAGAGTGCCAATCACGCTAAGATACCATCATGTATTAATCAGGGGAGCTGTTTGTTCCTGATCAGACATCTGAATATATATAAACCTGGTGCTATTTTTATTGCTGATGTGTACTAAGTGTACAAGTCATAATACATTATTGAGACATTGTTTTTGTAGTCATGCCAATCTACCTGACCGACTACATTCAAGTGAACTGCTTCCCCAGATACACCTAACACATACATGTACACATGACAGATTACTTTCTTGACTTGGTACATGCACGTCAATAAAAATAAATATAGCTTTATGGGCGAAAATATCTCCTCTGATTAATTTTGAATATACTTTGGTCAATATGTTGATAAAGCTTGTCCTTAATATACCGATCAGCTATTCTGATTCTCCTTGTCATTGTATTTTAATCATGGTCTCTTGAAATTTGATAAACATTAGTGTTTTAAATACAGTGAAAATGACTTAAACCGAAACTCACTGGGACCAACTTTTGCGTGCGGAATAGACAGGTTTCAGTTTATAGAGGTTAAAATAAGAAAGATTTCGTGTATTTGGTCTTTATTCAATGTTCAGTTTATGCAAGATTCCGGTCTATTCATGATTCGGTTTAGACATTGTTCATTGTATAATAATCCCCCACCTTTAAACGTTGGAATTAATTCATTTGTAAATTAAAACGAAGCTGTTTTGCAGCCACAATAATACTCCAACGGCAAGCAGCAACAGTTAAGAGAGATGTGATCTTAAAGTGTCTTAAATGTAATCTAGTGAAGAGATCTTAAACCTACAGTAAATGAAATCAATCAAGACTTGTCACAAATTATTTAGTTTTAAGCATATTTGATTATTAGAAACTTCAATGCTTCTATATGTTTCCATTTATCTACTGATGTACTGACAATTTAAACAAATTGTTAATGGTCGACAATATAACAAACCAACAACATGAACCATTCACCTGGTGAATCGCGACCTTCAAAACAAGGGAAACAACAACAATTGTCTATAGAAGTCCTTGTAATTCTCATATACAAAATTTTATTAAACTGTCACCATCGTTCTAAATATAACTAATGAACAAGAATAGATTGTAGATACCAAAGGGGTAATCAGAAGCTGTTAATCAAAGAAGGACATAAAATACAATGGCCAAGAGAAAAAGGACAAAAGGACAAACAATGATCTACAACGCATTACACAGAAAACTTGGCATTGAGCTACATGAAACTTACAGGTGTTCCGGAAGTGTAAGCAGTTCCTGTTCTTCTAGTGGCACCCGTTGTGGTACTGTTGTACGACACGAATATAACCCTATATGGCAAATAACAAATCAGCAGCAGCAATAAACACATAACTGCTTGGTTTATTTCTCATATTTACATAAGAATAGAAATTATCCCTTGCTAAACTAAAAGCATTTGTAGTCAAATTCAATTGAAACAACAAGATATATAGGTATCGAAATAGTCAATCTTTTGGACAAAAAGCATTGGTAATTCTCACAACTTACGACTATATAATTTTCAAATTCCACATTTGGCAGGTCTAATAATAATGGCAGTCGGGCAATTTATTTTACTACTGCAAAACTATGAATGTGGTTTGGGCTACGCCCTTTGGTCTATCAAGATTAAGATGATTTCTATAACCTAGCATAAATTGCTGTATTTCTTATCCATAATCATTATATAAATGTAGAAATATAAATATTTAGGGAATATAATATCATGATGAATAATATTTTAGAAGCTAATAGCTTCCATATAAGAAGTCAATTAAGATTGTATGTCGCTGAATATTTACAAATCATATCGAAGTGGCTACTCATATCTACAATCTAAATATTCCTATTATTTAGTATGAATATATTTCATTGTTTTTTTGTAATATCGTATGTACTTTTCGCGACATCTAGATGTATCATTTTAGGTCTTCTACTTAGAAGCAATGATTCTTAGACAAAGTTTTACATAAAATGGAAATTCTTTACTTTTCTTGGTATCGAGAAGAATGCTAAGCTTTCTATAACATAGAATTGATTACAACCCAGGAAAGTCATCAGTAGCAACTATTGAGAACTTGGAGACTCGTGTAATGGTGAGTGTTAACCTGATAACAGTACAAGAGATCGTAACACAATCATTTTATTTCAAATTAAAAGCTTCTATCATGAGATTAAGTAGACCCGACCAAAATTAAGTGAACAAAATAAATCTAATGTGATCTTACAATAAATGTTTTGAATAAAATTTAATGAAGTTTTCAGGTTTTATTTATTTCGTTTCCTTATTTTCTCGAATGTCTGCATTTGCTGCCAGTAATTTTTATCGAAGCACTTGAATTTCAATCTATCACTTGGCACGACTTTGACAATAACATATTATTTGGTAATCAAATCAAATGCGGATTTCTAAAGAAAATAGACTTAACATTTATAGAAATGTACTGGTTCCACTTTATGAATTATATAATGCGTCACATTGACATACAGCAAGTCAGGCGAATTGATGTATCTTCATTTATCAGTTTTAGCTCAACATTTTTTACAGTTTACCCATTTAAGAGACGTGTTCAAGGCTGAACGAGGAAAAACACATTCTGAAGAGGTACATACTCAATTAATAAACTGTCGTCAAGGTTGAACGAGAAAAACCATATTCCGCAGCGGTACACAATCAATTAAGAGACAGTCTTCAAGGTTGAAGGAGGAAAAACACATTCTGTAGCAGTACACACTCAATTGAGAGACTATCTTCAAGGCTGAATGAGGGAAAACATATTCTGAAGCGTACACACTCAATTGAGAGACTATCGTCAAGGCTGAACGAAGAAAAACACATTCTGAAGCGGTACACACTCAATTAAGAGAGTGTCTTCAAGTTCAAGGCTGAACGACTAAAGCATATTCTTAAACGGGCAAGTGTGAGATAATTACATGTACATTGCTATCAGTGATTGTATCTTACAATAACTGGATATGTAAAGAAAATCGCATCAGAATCAAGAGGTCTACGAGCACTGATACATATGCTTAATTTAGTAACACAGCTCATGCTTAATTTAGTAACACAGCTCATGTCTATAACTTGTGAATACCATTAAAATTGTAGCCTTGAATTTAAGGTTCCAATTAATTTAAAAGTAAAAGAACTCGATTTTCCACTACGTACTGCATGTATATATCCCACAAAATTACTGAAGATATATGCAATGCACCGTAGACTAATTATCCGCTATCTGTTGCGCTATTTCAAAAGGGTTAAGGTTATGGTGTTTAACGCCATTTTCAACAATATTTCAGCTATATAGTGGCGGTCATTTTTTTGTAAAGGGCCCTATCGTAAGTCACTGACAAAATATATCACATAATGTTGTATGGAGAACAACTCGCCGTGAGCTGAACTCTTACCCACAACGTTAGCGGTGATAAGAACTGATTGCATAGGTATTTGTAAATCCAAAGGGGATAATAACGGAATTCAATTGTAAAATACTGCTAATTAAATATACAAAAAGTATATTTGTTAACATTTAAAAAAAAATTATTCTATTTTGAACAATTTACCAGTTATATCTATCCAACTATGGTTTCACTGGAAATTAATTACTTAATAATTTAAATAATATTTAAACTGTATAATCATTTTCAAGCATATATTAAATATTTTGAGGGTTAGCCACCTATAATATATGGTACTTGTACTTTTTTTGCCAGCGTTTACTTAATTTTTACCTTTCTTGCACTTTTTCGTAAACTTATTATAGCTGAGATAAATATAAATACCACCATCTACTTACGTTTTCAATAACACAAATACTGGCCTTTAATCCAACTCAATACAATTCAACTAATTTAAAGCTTATGGGTGCACTCGATTCTGTCAACATAGTGTATGGAGATGTGATGTTTTAATTTCTTCAGACTGTTTTATATTGTTATTGTCAATAGTCTCAGTACATTACACATTCTATTTTTTTTCCTCAACAATTTGGTATTGTAAACAACACTTCTAAGCGGTCCAATCACAAATTGTTTCCATTAAACGGTATACATGTGTTTCAATGTACTTCGCGTGGCAATTTGTTTTTTTTTAATTTACAATAGCCGGAAATTAACACACAAAAAGTACTCATAAATATACAAATACAGACGTCTTTTTTTAAGATTTATGAACCAATTTATATTTTCTCGCGAGCGAAAATCCTCAATTAAGAGTAGCACTTAAATGCAATTGTTTTCAGATCTTCATCTGAGACGTTTTAATTCTGTACCATCTTTGAAGCTTGCAAAATATAACAAGTGCTTGCTTCCGACATAAGTGAGGTTCATCATATAATAAATATTAAAAAAATAATAATAATTAATTTTGAATGAGTTCAACATTAATAGATGATCACATAATTATTCATAATGACGTAAAATGTTATTTACTAGACATTTTAGAAGCAGAAATGATACAACAAATGTACATTAATATTTTAATAGATATGTTATATGTCAAAATATAGTATTTTGACATATAACATATCTATTAAAAGATTTTAATTTTATTTTATTTTAACAATCAATTACATAAATTACTTTTTACCCTTCATTTGCAAATATACTGACATTCACATGCATCGTAAGTTCATCTAATGAATGTAAATTGAAAACACAAACAGCTAAAACATATCAATAACAAACAGCTATAAGTCAAAGTTTGTCAGAACATCGTAATTGTTGGGGATGTGGAAAGAACGTCCAGCTTCTTTTATAGTAAGATTTAAATCAGCAATGAAATGCCATTTTTCAATTCTCATTGTGACTGCTTGTTGCTGGTAAACAATTGGATTAACTCAAATGTATTATCTTGAATATTAAACCAGGGTTACATATAATGAATTAACTATAGCTGGGTTTGTGGTATTGACAAATCCGATAACTTTGAAGTAACGAGTACCAAATCAAATGCAAAAACCAATATCCTTCCCTTTTAAGTGATCTTAGACCTATCTAATCTGTTAAAACTATATCTTATCCACTTCTGGTTGTTTCAGCTCTCGTCTAACCTCGTTCTTGTTTCACTATTCTATCTTTTTATTACTGTGATTTGGACCATGCATAATGACATGTATAATGACGTGTATAATGACGTAATAGTGCAGGAAACACAAAGTCAAAACATTTTAATACATTTTGCATCATGAAGAAACAAATTCTGTGTCCGATTCCCGTATATTACAATGTTTCTACATTCGTGATAGTAAAATATTTACACTTTGCTAAAAAAAAAGTAAGAATAAAGAGATGCTTATATATAAATAGCTATGTAATTTACGGACTAAATCTTGAACCTTTCAAATATGGCATTGTACGTATACAGAGCGAGTGCACATCTTGTATTCCTGAAATCCCATATTTCTTTTCGGATCAGTTACTTATGAAACCAATTATTCCCTCTTTGACCCCGTTTACACTTGCATAAATAGATCGATCTAAAGAAGATCGATGCAAAAAAGATCGATCTTTGTCTAGTGTAAGCGGTTTAGATCGATCTAACATCGATCTAATAAAGTCCAGCTCCAGAGGTAGACTTAAAAAGATCGATCTTATTTGCATCGATCTAACGTTCAGTGTAAACGGACAAGATCGATCGTGATCGAATTAAATAAAGTGAAACTTCACATGCGCATGCTTGGCGTGAAAAATACACGTGTATTATTAAGAATTTATATAATTAGGAAAACAATGGCGGTCAGAGGAGATTCATGGACTTTTGTTGATAGAACTGTGGGGAGATGACCATGTCCACCAGCAATTGCGGAATTTACACACGTAAACTTTTCGCTCTCTGTCTAATTTTCATTCTCACGAATCATTCTTCTATCGCGATTCTTTTCATTTCAATTGATTTCTGATTAATTAACCGTGAAAAAAGCACAAGGAAAAGCATAAATGTTTGCAACCGTAGGTGCACATTTTTGATAAGTTCGTCCATTGTTTAAGCACAAGGAATGATATTTCTACAAAGGCGGGAAAACACATGAAGTGCAGATAAAAATAGGAACATTTGTTTCCATAAATAGTTATCTAGCTTATATTTGTTATTGGTGCAGATGTAGTGTAAACGCATCGGTTTTAATTAGTTCGATCGCGGCCGATTTACTCGTTTTAAGTGTAAACGTAAACGGCTCTACCTAGATCGATTTAATTAAAGATCGATCTTTTTTTCACCATGTGTAAACACGGTCTTAATTTCCTGATAGCAGACAAAGATAACAATACGATTTCCTCTCTATTGAACAGTCTTATAGAAACAGCGATACAATATGATAACAAAACAAAAAAAGAAATCAGACAGCTACGGATTTATCGAAAAGACAACTCCAGGCACAAAGTACGAGTCTTTTTTCAAGAGATGGTTGCTATTCATGATTGAACATTCATTTGAAAAGATTTGTTTAAGCTTCGAGTTATGAAGGTTGTTCTAGAAAGATTTGTTTAAACTTCGAGTTATGAAGGTTGTTCTAGAAAGATTTGTTTAAACTTCGAGTTATGAAGGTTGTTCTAGAAAGATTTGTTTAAACTTCGAGTTATGAAGGTTGTTCTAGAAAGATTTGTTTAAACTTCGAGTTATGAAGGTTGTTCTAGAAAGATTTGTTTAAACTTCGAGTTATGAAGGTTGTTCTGGAAACGTATCGCGTGCACCAAATTATATATCTACGTTTTTGTTTCCTTGTAAATTAAGTGAATGTCAGTATTTTTGCAAATGAAGTGTAAAAAGTAATTTATTTAGGTGATTGTTAAAATAAAATACAGTATAGTATTTTGACATGTAACATATCTATTAAAATATTAATGTACATTTTTTGTATCTTTTCTGCTTCTAAAATGTCTTGTAGATACTATTTCACGTCATTATGAATAATTATGTGATCATCTATTGCTGCTGAACTCATTCAAAATTAATTAATATTCTTTTTTATATATATATATTATATAATATACCTCTCTTATTTCGTAAGCAAGCACTTGTTATATTTGGCAAGCTTCAAAGATGGTACAGAATTAAAACGTCTCTGATGAAAAACTGAGAACAATTGCATCTATGTGCTACTCTTAATTTACGTTTTTCTTTCGCGAGAAAATATAAATTGTATGCTTTCCATTGTTTTGTGAAAGCTTTGAAATACTAGTTTAATATCTAGACTTGCTGCAAGTCCATTTCTTATTAATAATCCCTTTAAACAAATTTGTTGCTATGAATGTTGAAATCTTGACTGACAACTTGTGTTTACTATCCAGTAAGGAAATGTTGTTAGTTTTCTTTTTAATATTATGATTATGTTGTCAGTAAATATAAGCGGTCAGTCAAGATTTGAACTTTTATAGCAGTATTTTTAAGGTATTATCAATAGGAAAGGGATTTGTTGCATATAATGTGTAGTGATTCTTGTATAAAGTTGGGTGTTCAACTACTTGCTTCGTCTCATTTAAAACACACGTTAATTATAGCAACGATCAGCTATATGCCTTAACAATATATCATAATGATTTATTAGAAAAACTTTGGCATCTTAAATGAATTACTAGTATACAAACCTCATCGCGCAAATATCACTCGAGTAAACTATGAGTGGTTTGGCAGTACGTTGCTCCTTTATCAATCTGAACCATCGTCAACATTTTGTAGATTTCATTCTTATAACCATCAATTACTTTCCTTTTATTATCATAAGTATAATGTTTGTCTACACATCAACTACTAGTACTTCATCTGTGCGTTTGTCAAAACAATTGTAAATACCACATCTGCATAGTTTATTTAGATTAATTTTGTTTATTCTTCTGTTTTATACCATTGAACATTGGTGCATAACCGTGTTAGAATCATTTTATTCGGAGAAAACCGTAAGTATATGATAACACACAAGATACAATGAATGTCATCTGCGTGTGGTCTTTACATGTTAGTGCTGAAAGGTTCTCGCTTTCATTTCGTTATCTCATTCTCGAGTCTAAAGAAAAACTAACTTGGATGAAGCTTAATTTCAGCTAAGGGGTAATTAGAAGCAGTAAAAAGAAAAGGGACAGGCAATAGAATGGCCATCAGAAAAAGAACAAACAATAATCTACAAATATTACACAGAAAAAGACAGATTGAGCAACATGAACGCCATAAAAAAAACGAGGGTGAACTCGGGTGCTCCTGAAGAGTAAACAGTTCCTGTTCCATTCGTGGCACTCGTCGTGATACCGTTAAACTTGAAATATCTTTTCCTTCCAAATGACACTCATTTTTGTCATCAGAGAAAGAACATCAGAAATACCTATTCAATTTCATGACAAATTCTACAAAACATTAACACTTCTTTATCCAAGAATCAAAGCAGCTTACATATAAGTGATAAATAAATTAACCCATACATTATATAAAAAAAAAAACAATCATTTGCCAATGTTATTGAAACATCACCATTGTCTAAAAATAATATCATGAGTAGATATCATTACGATGTTTTATACCAGACAAGTCTGATCTTGTACAAGTGGCTACATAGGAAATAAGATATATCTATATTAGATCAAGAAGAGCTTGAAGATACCAAAGGGGTAATCACAATCCGTAAATCAACAATATCACTTAATTCAAGTATTTGTCAATTGTCCGATATATTGCTGAAATATGTAATTATGAGATTTTAGTGAACATCAGGATTCACGAAATTGCATATGGGTTTGATGGTCCTAGTAATAAAAATGTCAGTCCTCATTAATTTTCTATCGCAAAAGACCAATCTGGTGTCAGTCCTTAGCAAAATCTGCCTAAATTTTGCTGGTCATGTCTGAAAAGGATTGACTAATTTTGTGAACTCTGGAATATTTGTTACATTTATCCAGTACAGAATGTACTGAGAAAAGTGAAAATACAGAAGAAGAAAAAACGCTATATTACTGATACTGTTAAATGATTTGGTACAATTTATTCAACACCCTATATATAGGGATTTGTATAGGTCACCGCTTAAAATCACTAATGAGCGTATCCATAGTATAAGCATGAAAAGTCTATTTTCACGTGAAATAGTGTATTTATCAGGCTAATTCAAATTATTGCAACAAATTAAAAATATCTGCAAAGATAATTTTGATATACAGTTTGTTTTGTTTTCAGGAGGTTAAACTTGCTACAAGTTCCTTTCCTATTGATAATACCGTAAAAATTACTGGTTTTAAGGTTCAAATCTTGACTGGCCGCTTATATTTACTAACAACATTTCTTTACTGTGTAAAAAATATAAATGGTCGGTCAAGATGTAAACTTTCGTAGCAACAATTTATTTAAACGGTTATTAATAAGAAATGGACTTGTAACAAGTCTAAAGAATAAACTAGTATTTCAAAGCTTTCACAAAACAATGGAAAACGTTTTATATTTAATATAGAATACAATATATAGTACTATTAATATACATTGCTTCACATCAATATTAGAGACACGTTCTACATGTATGAAGAAACGGAGTAACTTTTCAAGTATGTACATTAAAATAACGATAATCATGATAACGTACATTTATACGGTTCAACAAAGTGCAACTATATACATTTGTTTTATTACAAGTAAAACAAGTCCGCTGGCTGTTTGTCCATGTCCGCTCAATATAATTGCTACATGTCCATTTTGATATGTACATCTCGACGATAATATTTAATAGTTCATCTTGCATGATCATTATTCGCTTTTTGTGGCGGCTACAAGGCGCTCATCATCATTATGGGAATTGAATGCAAGATGTATTTAACGTGCCAGGATCTTAGCACTCTCAGCAAACACGTTACTCACCTTGGTTCACGGTCAGGCTTTCCGTATTATTACTGGACAAACTCACATCGAGTGTGCACCCTCTATTCGACACCATGAGGCGCGATGTGTAGTGATGTTTAACAATTCCACTGATAACTTATTGTTAATACAAACTGAACGTGTGTTATTAAACAATTTGTTCATTGTATTTTACTTGTCGATTTCATTTTCTTTCAGATTAGAAATGGTGGTTAGATTGAGGAATTTCTATACGAGTTTTTTTCCTTCTTCGGAAAAGAACGTACATGTATTTTGATTCATGATCTATGTCAATGCTTAATGTATTCTGATTATTTTAAATACCAAGTACTTAGTATTTCGTATGTGTAAGTAAACGTTAAAGAATACCAAAGGGACAATCATGTGTGTGTTTTGTTAAGTTGAAATTATCATTGTCCTTTACACTGATCTTGTAATAAATGGATTGACATTTCCTGTAGACAGGGGGGGTTCTTATAGGTCTAAAGGTATGATTCAATGTAAATGAGGAAACCATGAGGAAATAGTTTATTTAACCATCATCAGTACATGTTTATATAATTAGGTCCTAGAATCGTTTCAAACGTCCTAAGTATACAGTTTGTGTCGTTTTCATTGCTATGGTTTTCACAAGAAACCAATTTGTTTGTAAACAAACATGACGTGTATTTGTTTGCAAGGATCCTATTATCCAAACATATAATCAGTTTCTCCCTTATCAATTAATGAAACAAGACCATACAATTTATGTTAATCAAGATAATGGTCATTTTCCAGCTTATCGTAATTGAGAATGATTAGAAAATGCTCCAAGCTATTTTGACATGATGGCACGGAACAATTTCCCAAGAAAGCATGTAATTTTAAATGACCAGTATCAGCGAGGGAGAATGCATTATACGTTTCTGAGTATACAATGTATGTATCTTTTTCTCGATAAATAGGTATACAGACTAGAGAAATGAAGACTGCATTGACAGTTTCTTTGCTAAATATTTCTTATTTGTTTTCATATAACAAAGTAATTAAATTTCATATGATATTCATCGGGGATATTGGGTCCCTTAATGTGAAAGTAAATTTAAACATTTGAATACAATATTTGCTTCTCATATTAATTCCTTAATGTCCTATTGCTTAAGCTTAAATAAATTGGTATTGGACGTTTATCATTAAAACACGGTTTAAATTATATTTTAGTATATAGAAATACATGTTATTAAAATAAACACAAAAAGTTCTTATAATAAACAAACGAAACAAAAATAAGCACCAATTTTCATAATTTCTTGAAATGAATTTTTGATAGTATTGATTTCACATTTGTAGACATTCTGTTCTTCCATTTCAGTTGTATTAGGTTTACATTGATGTGTGGATTAACTAATGGCTATATGGATCATAACACAAATTACGTGTATCACATCAAATAGGACAAACCAATAAATGATTGTTGTTTATGTAATTTATGATACAACAAGATAACAATAACATACTAGATGATCCCTCTAGCTAACTGTAAACAATATTAATTATATGTATTTAGTGTAGATCAGAAGATAATCATTAGTATAGCGTTAGAGTCGGGTGTTGTACAATGTATTTATAACATGAATGCATTCTTTTCCTTTGATCTTTTTATGGTTTATATACCAGAAAGTAAGCAACAGCTAAGAACTATGAAATAAAACACGAAGATACGAGATATTGCACACTTTAAATCTGTGCTGTACTTTTATTTCTCTCGGAGTACCGTGGAATAATCAACGACCTAGATGTGATATTGCATGGATTCATGTTACAAATCATTTATACCACGATTTTGCGAGTTAAAAGGTTAAACAATCACATGCTTCTAGTTCTATTGTTTACTCGTTTAACTCGAAAACCCGTGGTATAAATATTACATATACTATACACACAATTCGGTCAGTGTTAAAATAATTCTAACACTGAAATTACAGAATGCTCTTTAACAACATTTTTCAACATGTTACCACCCACTATTTTCACACCCTGTTTCTGAATCATTGTACATTGATATCGTGATAGCTTACTTAATTCAATAATAACCTTATTGTTTATATTACTTATAAATAACTTACGTGCGGGGAAAATATTTTCTTTTTATGTCATTTTTATTATTTATTGTATTTTACGATTTTTACGATAAATATCAGATTTAAAATAAGATTACTACAAAGTGAAAATAAACGAAGTGTTTCATATTCTCTGCTTCATAAATCACATCATGTGCTGAAAGCGAACAACAAATATTGGGCCAGATTTGACAAATCTAAACAATTTGTTATTTAATAGAAAATAACAAGATTTTTTACAGATTTGTTTCGGATAATAATATCCTAATTTGATGTCACAGATGGCAATACATTGATTTATATGTCGTTTTTAAGTTTTCATTTTATTTGTACATCGAGAAAGATATTGGAGTGGAAAAGATAAATCAAAAAGTAAAATATGAATAAAATGTTATCTATTTGTTAACAAAAAAAAGGATTAAATGAAATAGACATATGTCATTTTTCGATTTATGAAATGAAAACGGGTTTTTTTTCGATATATACAGAAAATATAATAGTTAAACAAACTCATGATTTACAAAAGTGGGAAATACATATTGATCTATAGTGTTGCTATGAAACATCTACATAAATCTCCACTATGCATTTGTTGTTGTTTTTTTTGGTATATTTGTTGGTAATAATAGAGCAATTGTGTTTTATTATTCTCAGATATTTCCGGATTATTATACAAAAAGGCGAATTATGCAGAAAAGGTGAATATCTAACACACTGTCGTACTCTACGTCCGTATCTCCATATACTAATTTCCATAAAATATATTTCTCCCATTATTACGGCGTTTTAACCCCGCTGAACCAGTGGTGGAAAATCTGTAATCCTCTAGAGGATTAAAATGTCTCGTGCCTTTCCCCGCATTAATTTCAAATTTTGAAATAAAGTTCGTCTTAAATAATGGGACAAAGAAATTCTCAACTGAAGGAGAATTTATATATAAATGTCACCTACATTCCTGGATTTTCGCTCCTCTGGTGGTCGAATAAATTGAGTTCACTAGTACTTATCGTGGTGATAATAATAGAACTTGTCATGTATTATCTATCAAATTAAAAGAATAAATTAAACACACATACAGTTTCGTAAATTTAATAACACAAAGGTTAACATTTGTGTCATCTTGGGGCAAATAATAACGTCAATTACCATAGTTACTATATACAATGTATCTAGTACATATGTTTATTGTCTGTCGTCATGGAGACGGACATATTAAACAGGATGCTGTACTTGTAGAATGCCTCTAATGTTAACTTAGACTGACTAATTCTCTGGACACGGGTGATTTCTGGGTATGTTTTAATCCAAAGACAAGCAAATGAACATGTCTTAAACTATGTCTTTTATCCTTAAGTTAGGGCAACAAAAACCAACTTACAAATATGGTTATAGCGTCCTGGACTGGATTGCACAAACCTTAACTAAATTTAAGTGTCGATTAAAGCTTAACTAACACTTAAAAATTAATTGAAATATACACAAAAATTAAATTACACTTAAGGCTTAATAAGACTTAAATTCAGTTGAGGTTTGTGCAACCCAGTCCAAAGCCATTATTTCCTGAGGTGGTTGGAAGCTTAGATTCTGTAAAGTTCTGGGTTTTTTCTACTGATAGTTGACCGATTGGTAGTAACAACTTACAAAGAAGAAGTGAACAGGAATAAGAACGATTTTATCATTATAGTCTTGGAATAAAAAAACAATTTCACGGTATGATGATAAAGTGAATACATGTACATATATATATATATACCAAACTTTTTTTTAAATTAACCTACTAATTAAACAATTAATAAAATTAATAATACAAAAAGTAAGGAAAGTTATTACTAATAGTAATTGATTCAAGATATATTTCTTTTATCGCTTATATATTTATTATAATTTTCCTTTTAGTATTATGCATAACCATTTTTTTCCGCGACGTATAATTAATCTTAGATATTATTTACAATCTTGTCTACCTAATTTATATGTCCATTATGCTTGGGTCAAATAATAAGGACATATCTAATAAAGACCAGTCTAAGACAGATTTGATAGACATTATCAGACATTGCCTTGGGTACTTGTAGTCAATAGTCAAAAGATAATTCCAAAACATGTCCTTAGATAACCTCTAGAGCAAATATTAGGATATCGTCTTTAAAAACAGCCTCGGTCATGTAACGGTTTTCGTCATAAACACAGTTTTTGTATTACAATGAATCTCAATATAACTTCATTAACATAGTCCCTGAATTGCAACAATCTTATGATAGCTTCGTTAACACAGCCTCTGTATTACAACAAATCTTATGATAACCTCATTAACACAGCCTCTGTATTACAACAAATCTTAGGATAGCTTCATTAACACAGCCTCTGTATTACAACAAATCTTAGGATAGCTTCATTAACACAGCCTCTGTATTACAACAAATCTTAGGATAGCCTCATTAACACAGCCTCTGTATTACAACAAATTTTAGGATAGCTTCATTAACATAGCCTCTGTATTACAACAAATCTTATGATAGCTTCATTAACACAGCCTCTGTATTACAACAAATCTTAGGATAGCCTCATTAACACAGCCTCCGTATTACAACAAATCTTAAGATAGCTTCATTAACACAGCCTCTGTATTACAACAAATCTTAGGATAGCTTCATTAACACACCTCTGTATTACAACAAATCTTAGGATAGTTTCATTAACACAGCCTCTGTATTACAACAAATCTTAGGATAGCTTCATTAACACAGCCTCTGTATTACAACAAATCTTAGGATAGCTTCATTAACACAGCCTCTGTATTACAACAAATTTTAGGATATATTCATTAACACAGCCTCTGTATTACAACAAATCTTATGATAGCCTCATTAACACACCTCTGTATTACAACAAATCTTAGGATAGCTTGATTAACACAGCCTCTGTAGTACAACAAATCTTAGGATAGCTTCATTAACACAGCCTCTGTATTAAAACAAATCTTAGGATAGCTTCATTAACACACCTCTGTATTACAACAAATCTTAGGATAGCTTCATTAACACAGCCTCTGTATTACAACAAATCTTAGGATAGCTTCATTAACACAGCCTCTGTATTACAACAAATCTTAGGATAGCTTCATTAACACACCTCTGTATTACAACAAATCTTAGGATAGCTTCATTAACACAGCCTCTGTATTACAACAAATCTTAGGATAGCTTCATTAACACAGCCTCTGTATTACAACAAATCTTAGGATAGCCTCATTAACACAGCCTCTGTATTACAACAAATCTTAGGATAGCTTCATTAACATAGCCTCTGTATTACAACAAATCTTAGGATAGCCTCATTAACACAGCCTCCGTATTACAACAAATCTTAAGATAGCTTCATTAACACAGCCTCTGTATTACAACAAATCTTAGGATAGCTTCATTAACACACCTCTGTATTACAACAAATCTTAGGATAGCTTCATTAACACAGCCTCTGTATTACAACTAATCTTAGGATATCCTCATTAACACACCTCTGTGTGACAACAAATCTTAGGATAGCTTCATTAACACACCTCTGTATTACAACAAAGCTTAGGATAGTTTCATTAACACAGCCTCTGTATTACAACAAATCTTAGGATAGCTTCATTAACACTGCCTCTGTATTACAACAAATCTTAGGATAGCTTCATTAACACAGCCTCTGTATTCCAACAAATTTTAGGATATATTCATTAACACAGCCTCTGTATTACAACAAATCTTATGATAGCCTCATTAACACACCTCTGTATTACAACAAATCTTAGAATAGCTTGATTAACACAGCCTCTGTAGTACAATGAATCTTAGGATAGCTTCATTAACACAGCCTCTGTATTAAAACAAATCTTAGGATAGCCTCATTAACACACCTCTGTATTACAACAAATTTTAGGATAGCTTCATTAACACACCTCTGTATTACAACAAATCTTAGGATAGCTTCATTAACACAGCCTCTGTATTACAACAAATCTTAGGATAGCCTCATTAATACAGCCTCTGTATTACAACAAATCGTAGGATAGCTTCATTAACACACCTCTGTATTCCAACAAATCTTGGGATAGTTTCATTAACACAGCCTTTGTATTACAACAAATCTTAGGATAGCTTCATTAACACAGCCTCTGTATTACAACAAATCTTAGGATAGCTTCATTAACACAGCCTCTGTATAACAACAAATTTTAGGATATATTCATTAACACAGCCTCTGTATTACAACAAATCTTATGATAGCTTCATTAACACACCTCTGTATTACAACAAATCTTAGGATAGCTTCATTAACACAGCCTCTGTAGTACAACAAATCTTAGGATAGCTTCATTAACACAGCCTCTGTATTAAAACAAATCTTAGGATAGCCTCATTAACACACCTCTGTATTACAACAAATCTTAGGATAGCTTCATTAACACACCTCTGTATTACAACAAATCTGAGGATAGCCTCATTAACACAGCCTCCGTATTACAACAAATCTTAAGATAGCTTCATTAACACAGCCTCTGTATTACAACAAATCTTAGGATAGCTTCATTAACACACCTCTGTATTACAACAAATCTTAGGATAGCTTCATTAACACAGCCTCTGTATTACAACTAATCTTAGGATATCCTCATTAACACACCTCTGTGTGACAACAAATCTTAGGATAGCTTCATTAACACACCTCTGTATTACAACAAAGCTTAGGATAGTTTCATTAACACAGCCTCTGTATTACAACAAATCTTAGGATAGCTTCATTAACACTGCCTCTGTATTACAACAAATCTTAGGATAGCTTCATTAACACAGCCTCTGTATTACAACAAATTTTAGGATATATTCATTAACACAGCCTCTGTATTACAACAAATCTTATGATAGCCTCATTAACACACCTCTGTATTACAACAAATCTTAGAATAGCTTGATTAACACAGCCTCTGTAGTACAATGAATCTTAGGATAGCTTCATTAACACAGCCTCTGTATTAAAACAAATCTTAGGATAGCCTCATTAACACACCTCTGTATTACAACAAATCTTAGGATAGCTTCATTAACACACCTCTGTATTACAACAAATCTTAGGATAGCTTCATTAACACAGCCTCTGTATTACAACAAATCTTAGGATAGCCTCATTAATACAGCCTCTGTATTACAACAAATCGTAGGATAGCTTCATTAACACACCTCTGTATTCCAACAAATCTTGGGATAGTTTCATTAACACAGCCTTTGTATTACAACAAATCTTAGGATAGCTTCATTAACACAGCCTCTGTATTACAACAAATCTTAGGATAGCTTCATTAACACAGCCTCTGTATAACAACAAATTTTAGGATATATTCATTAACACAGCCTCTGTATTACAACAAATCTTATGATAGCTTCATTAACACACCTCTGTATTACAACAAATCTTAGGATAGCTTCATTAACACAGCCTCTGTAGTACAACAAATCTTAGGATAGCTTCATTAACACAGCCTCTGTATTAAAACAAATCTTAGGATAGCCTCATTAACACACCTCTGTATTACAACAAATCTTAGGATAGCTTCATTAACACACCTCTGTATTACAACAAATCTTAGGATAGCTTCATTAACACCGTCTCTGTATTACAACAAATCTTAGGATAGCCTCATTAATACAGCCTCTGTATTACAACAAATCTTAGGATAGCTTCATTAACACAGCCTTTGTATTACAACAAATCTTAGGATAGCCTCATTAACACAGCCTCTGTATTACAACAAATCTTAGGATAGCTTCATTAACACAGCCTCTGTATTACAACAAATCTTAGGATAGCCTCATTAACACAGCCTCTGTATAACAACTAATCTTAGGGTAGCCTCATTAACACACCTCTGTATTACAACAAATATTAGGATATCCTCATGAACACAGCCCCTGTATTACAACAAATCTTAGAATAGCTTCATTAACACAGCCTCTGTAGTACAACAAATCTTAGGATAGACTCATTAATACAGCCTCTGTATTACAACAAATCTTAGAATAGCCTAATTAACACAGCCTCTGTACTACAACAAATATTATGATAGCTTCATTAACACAGCCTCTGTATTACAACAAATCTTAGAATAGCTTAATTAACACAGCCTCTGTATTACAGCAAATCTTAGAATAGCCTCATTAACACACCTCTGTATTACAACAAATATTAGGATATCCTCATGAACACAGCCCCTGTATTACAACAAATCTTAGAATAGCTTCATTAACACAGCCTCTGTAGTACAACAAATCTTAGGATAGCCTCATTAATACAGCCTCTATATTAAAACAAATCTTAGAATAGCCTCATTAACACAGCCTCTGTAGTACAACAAATCGTATGATAGCCTCATTAATACAGCCTCTGTATTACAACAAATCTTAGAATAGCCTCATTAACACAGCCTCTGTAGTACAACAAATCTTATGATAGCTTCATTAACACAGCCTCTGTATTACAACAAATCTTAGAATAGCTTAATTAACACAGCCTCTGTATTACAGCAAATCTTAGAATAGCCTCATCAACACACCTCTGTATTACAACAAATATTAGGATATCCTCATGAACACAGCCCCTGTATTACAACAAATCTTAGAATAGCTTCATTAACACAGCCTCTGTAGTACAACAAATCTTAGGATATCCTCATTAATACAGCCTCTATATTACAACAAATCTTAGAATAGCCTCATTAACACAGCCTCTGTAGTACAACAAATCTTATGATAGCTTCATTAACACAGCCTCTGTATTACAACAAATCTTAGAATAGCTTAATTAACACAGCCTCTGTATTACAGCAAATCTTAGGATATCCTCATTAACACACCTCTGTATTACAACAAATCTTAGAATAGCTTCATTAACACACCTCTGTATTACAACAAATCTTAAAATAGCTTCATTAACACAGCCTCTGTATTACAACAAATCTTAGGATAACCTTATTAACACAATCTCTGTATTACAACAAATCTTAGGATAGCCTCATTAACACCGCTTCTGTATTACAACAAATCTTAGAATAGCTTCATTAACATAGCCTCTGTATTACAACAAATCTTAGGATAGCTTCATGAACACAGCCTCTGTATTACAACAAATAATAGGATAGCTTGATTAACACAGCCTCTGTATTACAACAAATCTTAGGATAGCTTCATTAACACAGCCTCTGTATAACAACAAATCTTGGAATAGCTTCATTAACATATTCCCTGTATTACAACAATATTACGATAGCTTCATTAAAAGAGCCTCTTATTACTCTATTTGATATCTTTGTTTTCATTACACAGAATCTAAGGATACCCTCATTAACACGGCCTCTGTATTAAAAATAGTAGGATAGCCTCATTAACACCTCCCCTAACGGTTAAATGATCGGTCCCTTACCGGTTGTTATTGCAATTAAAACTTGATGCCAATACGAGTAATGCAACACTTAATAAAGTATGTTGTTTGGTCTAAGGCTTATTATTGAGATCGATAGGTCCAGACAAAACTTTCTATCGCAGAAATGAAAACATCCTTTATTTGTTTATTTTTGTCTATTAAAGAGGGATTTATACATTACAATGTTTACATTCGTCAAATGTCTGACCACTACAATACCAATTTGTCATACTCATGGTTTAGGCTATTTGCTAATGCAAATCGCATTTTCTCTACAGGGCAACTCGTACGTATAGAAATTGAGCTTCGACCGTTTGACCTTCTCTTGGGATATCATGATGTCCGAACGCTTTAAATTGTAGGGTTACAATTTTATCTTTTATGAAACCTAATCCAATAAAAGGTTTGTAACACAGATTCCTATCACCATGGATATGAGCACTTAAGTCTTCAATGCTATATATAATGTTTTCAGCTTATCTGCTTACACCTTACAATGTTAAATGTTTATACATGTATTATAAATTTAGCAGTTTGTTTTTACATGTATGATAATGTTAGCAGTTTGTTTTTATAGAACATATAGGTAATTACTAATGTGACAGGGACAAGTGGGTGTAAATATAGATTGGATACAAAATATTATTTCTAAAACTTGTAATTTACTTTTTAAAAGTTCAATTAATGATCATGGTTGAATATTAATAGGATAAAAAGTTTACTTGGTGAAATTTTTAGGTTTTCGACGAAAAGAGTTTCATATTCATCGAGATAAAAATAGTACAACATTTCTGATAACGTTTTAAAATGATATATTCGCAGAAACCGACCAATAGTGTTGTAGAATAAAAAAATTCTTGGATATATTTTTTTTTTAAGCTGATATATTACACAGAAATCGTATGCAAAATAAATAAGTCACGAAATAAATTTTAAATTATGGAAGATATTTCAGTACTGGAATAACAACAGGACAAACATACCTGCTATATAAGCAACCTTATTACATCTCTCATTATATTCACGGCTATTAATCCCTCTCTTGTATCTTTCGCTTTATTGATTCTACTGACACAAATCAATCTCATATATATAGTTTTTTGTAATTAAGATGTTAATTTGGTGCATCTGCTTTCATCCGAATGTACTTAGTGCAGTAAGATGTATACACAAATGTAATTAAGTTTTACAAGGGGTTAAGAAGTAAGTAAAAATTTAAGTCGTACCAATCGATCCAAATATCGTTATTTAAATATTAAGTTTTCAGCTTTAATATGACATGTACTTATTTAATGGAAATGATAATTAATCTCCTAAACTTACATCAAATTAATCCTCTGGGATGTTATCAAAGTATTAGCATTGATAAGTGTTTTAATAATATATGCAAATAAAGTTGCGATTATCCCTGATTCTCATGATTCTTTATTTCTCATAAAACCATTGTTGAAAAAGTGGTACAGATAATTTTGAAATGGCTTCGATATTTAAAAAAAATCTTGGTGTTTTTTTTTCGTTTTTTTTTATGCATTTTTGGAGTTATTCTGCTTTCCAAGGAACTTATCCTTGGAAAGCAGAATAACCAAAATAATGTAAGAACAAGATTTTTTTTTTAAATATGGAAGACATTTCAAATCTGATTATTGATTGTCAACTAAGGTACATGTAAGAAATAGTCAAATAAGCGGTACATACAAATCTAGTCTAATACTAGAAATTACTAATATTACAGATGTCTTTTATTGGATTTTTTACACAAAAAGAGTTCCAACAACATTGCTAAATTTGAATACGGATATTTACACATGTACTCTTCGATATCTCTGTTAATTCTATTAAAATTGACCACCTGCACCAAATTGAAGATACTGTCATTGAAGTTAAGGCTATCCCTTAACATCTTCATGGATAAACAGTTTTAGAATTTTAATCAAATAATAAAAAAAAGTTTTAATTAAATAGAAAAAAAACTAACCTTTGTAAAGTGACCATTTGCATGTGTTAATCAAACAGTAATACGTCCTTTTTATTCCAATTTTCTACAGCATCCTACAATTACACATAAAAAAGTAAGAGTTATTTTTACAAACTTCATTAAACACAAATTTCCACAGAATTATAAAACTCTCTTGTCAATTAGAAACTAAATCAGAGTCATGAAGTTCAACGAACCAATCGTTGAATAGATGCAAAAAAGCAGCACTAAAATAGTACGAGCGTCTTCCTTAATGTATAAAATCCTCTCATTCGCCGGGGTGTCAATATTCTATTAGTAATCTGCTACAGCATGATAATAGGTAAGAACTGTATCGTCATCTCTCCTCCTTATCAACATTATATGATGAAATAACGTACGCTTACGCCTGACTGAACTGTGTATGACATATTACAGCTGAGAGCGTGTTATTATGGTGGGTTCAATTCAATGCTAGACCCGTCATGCTTTAAATTGAGGGCGGAGGTAGGGAGCAAATTATAGTTAATTAAATTTGTATTAAAAGTTCAAAGTTCTTTATTCCAATTAAGGGCCCCGAAGGACATACTGACAATACAGCAACATATACATAATTAAAACACATAGTATAGATGATAACTGACTTTAATAGCTAGACATCTTCATTTTTATTGTCTATCTAGAATATTAAGATCTCGGAGAAACAGTATGTATTTCATACTTTATGTCTTAAGCTATAAAACGTGTTAATACTTTTTGGGAATTTGAGAAAAGAACAATAAACAAATGTTAACTAATTCTATCCGAACGTGTTGTTTATTAATATACATTTTGTATATATTCTTTAAATTGTACATGTGGGTATTTCACCTTTCCTGTACCACGTGGAATACTAAATGTAAATTTTAATATTTTTCACAGTACAGTGTCAAATTTAAAGTAGCCCTACTATTTCTAAGACCATAAACATGTAAACACTTATGTGAAGAGTATGAATAATTTGTTTTAATGGACTCTAATCATGTAAAAAATTGAATTAATTTACTGGAGAAGAGGAATAATTATGATACAAAACAACAAGGGAACATTCACACAATCAACACAAATGCGAGGTTAAGATGAATACCTATACAATCAGATCTTTATTATACCTGACTGTCTGTCACTAAAACAAAGTAGAAAATCTTTTTATTTATTTATTAATTCATTTATTTAATTTTCTTTTCAGAGGGGGCGGGTGGTGATTGCTCTAACCGCATAGTGGGCAATCTTGCAGTTATATAATAGCGAAAACAAGTTACATTTCAATGAGTTGATGATGCTACTACTCACTTTGTACTATACCACCACGCTTAGATGGAGTTTTACAGTGCTTTCACACTGAAACAACAGTTCACGTGTTGATATGTCACTCCACCCGGGAACATTATTCTGATTCCGAGCCAACCAGCTGTCTTTGCGCTTACTTATAAATGCTGCGTGCTTAGCGGAGAAGAAATAAATACATGTACCAAGTCATTGGTTTGACACGACCGGGACTCTAGCCCAAGATCTACCGTTGTGGTGGGAGTGGGTGCGAGCACGCTAACCATTGCACCATCGATTCGTTTTGAGAGGGATGAAATATATTATGACAAATAAAAGTACCTTCAACAAAATCAGAATGACACGAGAAAATCACCATGGGTGTATAATGTTGACAATAACCAACTGGGTTCAATAGAAAAATTGTTTATTGAATAATGGTAAACATTTTAAAAAACTGAATAAGACGAGAACTTACTATAGATAATAGAACTAAAACAAAAGCGAATTTTTACTGCCCATAATGTCTTATGACTTTAATATTCTTTCCGTCAAATTTAATTCTATATTTATGAATTATTAAGAATCAGATACGCTTCCTAACGAATTAGTTTTCCTTACATTTTCTCAAAATCAGCCTGTAATTTATGTCTGATAAATCTACAACACCTGTCGTTGTCGATTTTCTCCTATCACTAAACTTCCAGCTAATCCATTTCTTATGAGAAAATTATTCCCAATAATTTATGCACCATGTTGAATAAAATAGATGTTTACAACACAATGATTTATATGTTGTAGTATCAACCGTTAACGTGCTTAAGGTATGTTTCATAACTACATCATCTTTTATCCAGTCATAGAATGAAAATAACAAACAGGTAACTTCAAACTAACAAAAATGAGGAAATGAATCAGAAATTGAGAAAAGATGCTTCTTAATGTGTTCTATTCAAGGATTATTCATATGCAAATGTATAACATCTTTAATCACGGTCCTAGGCGACATAGAAAAAAAAACCAAGACATGGAAATCAGTACATGTAAAAGAAAACAAATAACACTAATTTAACATCTAATAACAAGAAAGGCTAAGAAGTTATTTATTAACTTGGTTAAATGTAGGCAAACTTGATTGTTGATTGTTATTTAACTTCAAGTGATTACTATTTCAATAATATTCATGACAAGAACCAGGTTATGAACAATACATAAGTTGTTTCTAGGAGGGCTCAAGCCTTAATTACGTTATGAGTGTCCACCACATATTGACTATATGAGTAACATTGGGGGTGTCTTATAAGAGTCAGGAACTGCTTGCCCTTCGCGGGCCCCTGTGTCCACTCTAGAGGGGGGGGGGGGGTCCGTGTTGCTCATCTTTTTAGTTTTCTGTGTTTTGTTTTTTCCCTGTGTTTTGTGTACCCAATGTTGCCAGTTTCTCTGGATTGTCAATTCTTGATTGCCCCTTCGGTTTTCTGTAATGCTTATTTAAGTGAAAAAGAGTGGCACTGGGGTTGGTCTGTGGTCGGATATTTCGATTACCGGAAGTACTAAGAGAGATAGCGGATAGGGACTCTACTGTTACCTAGGCAACCACTAATTACCAATGCTAACAACCTGTGGTGTGGAAAATTTAATAATGGCTAAATTGAAGTCCTATCTTTAGGAACATCTTTTTTTTATGATTTGTGATAAATGAACGATAATTGTGAAATGAAGAACAGCTGTCGACAAATTATACGGTTATTTCACATATCGTATATTAGATGTTTGGGGTATTGAAATAATTTCGAAAATTAAAATATGATAGGAAAAAATCAACATAGACGATAAAATAAACCATCCGGAAATCAAAAACTACCGTACTTTCTGGCACATAATATAAAACAAAAAATTTGGAGGGACAAAAATATTATTTGTCAGTCCCAATGCTTACTATCATAATATCAGTCCCAATGCTTGTCATCAACAGGTAGCACAATATACAAGATGAAACTCTGGTTGGGTTTTTTTTCACGATTAAAGAAGTATGACGGAGAATAGAAAAGAAAACAACAATCAACAAACTTGACATAAACAGGTTAACATATGTATAAACCGAAAAATGTAACGTACAAAATATAAACACGTGGCAGACATATATAAGATTACACAGATGATAGTAGGTTTGTATACAAATATACAAGTGATAATCTTGTTTGTAGTAGTCTGGTAGTCGACAACATGTTGTTGGAACATTATAAACATTCTCTATAGACCAAAATAAACCAAACACAAGAGGGAACAGATGACCAAGCTAGAGTCAAAAATGAACATAAAATTCTAATTTGAAGTCAAAAGGAAGCTTCAAAACAAAGTGTTCAATCTAGTTTGGAGTGTCTCCAAAAATGCTTATACCAGTATATTTTCCCATGCATATGGAATCTTATATTAGATCATATTTTAAACTTGCAGTCATTCCATCTCCATCACCATACCTACAATGATAGTCACTGTCAAGGTTACTTCAAAATGAACTCTCAGTCAATTGGGTACGAGACGTTACATCGATCAGGTAAGCATGTCCTTCTACAGATATAGTTACCAGTCGTGAAAGCATCATTTACAACGCCGGTGAATACATTGAATAGTGTAAATCAGGTCAAAGGTTAAACAATTATAATATTTAGAGTGGGGCTATGCTTGGAAGCAGTTGGAATGAAATCCCATAAGGTTTATTAACCTGAAACTAATCACGTAGTTTGTCAAAAATGAAATATTGCATATGTTTAAACATATCTATTAATTTAAGAAACATACTACAATATTACACATATATAAAATTACATATTGTAGGATTCGGAAACAAGCTAATTAAGTCTTATACTAATCCGTCTCATTGTTTTTCCTTTAGTCAGTTATGTGTATTGGGGGCAGAACAAAACATTTTAATCTGGAGAAATAAACAAAGATAGTAAAACATAAGTCATTATAACATTAGATAAATATAACTGCGTGAAACATAAACCATTACAACATTAGAAAAAAACCCAGAAATGTTTACATGAAT
Source organism: Bathymodiolus brooksi (assembly GCA_963680875.1). Classification (NCBI taxonomy): domain Eukaryota; kingdom Metazoa; phylum Mollusca; class Bivalvia; order Mytilida; family Modiolidae; genus Bathymodiolus; species Bathymodiolus brooksi. The sequence goes on from OY804577.1 coordinate 92,268,846, forward strand.
TAAAGATATTTGATGTCGCTTCTGTTATGGATTTCTCTGTACTGTAGAACACCTGCCTCAATAAAGTATAAAAGCATATACATGTACAAGAGCGTTTACTTTCTTTTATTATGCAATAAATATTATTGCAATCTTTTAATAGGATATGAATAAGAAAAAGAGGCTTGACACTTTCTATCTTTTGTACTTTCTTTTATCAGCAAAGTGATAATTTTGTCGTCACACGAATTCCACTGTCATTACAAGATATATTATATATGCGCATTGTGAAAGGATTTCAACCTGTAAATCAAAATTAAAAGCTGCATAGAAACATATAAGCAGTTTAAATATTTTTCAATTGATGTATTACCACAATAAGTCAATTTTATTTATGACAGCATAAAGTTTTTAACCCATGGATATTGAAAAACGTGATTCAAACACAATTAAATTTGTCTTAAAAATCTCTTATACACTTTCTTTAAAGACAGACAACCGACGTAAGATGAGAACAGAGTATTTCATTCCCTTTGAAACGTTCTGTAATATTTATATTTCATTTTCTTTCCTAATTATTTTTTAGAAAGCATAAATATGGATGAAATCAAATGTTCTCTAAATTTAATGTTGATTGATATAGGATATGTAAATGTTCTAAAGGGGTATCGATTTAGAGAAGGTAGTTTATATTTTTTTCACTTCCATTGAAACATAATTCAACGTGTTCATAACAACACACTCGTTTTAGAAAGAATTAATATTTTCGCTTGATTCTGTATTCTACCTAAAATGGAAAAGGAAATTGGTGTTCCCATATTGATCAATATGGTTGATTGATTGGTGTTTAACGTCAAGTGAACATTATTTATGTTCTACTAAGACGAAAACAAGTTTACAGACAAGACATCTTATTAGTAAGGGGTGTACTTGAATTGGGTATCTAACTGCCACCTTGTTATCAACATGATGTATTGTTACCCGTAGTCAAGTCCGGTAATAGTCTTATCAGTGATAGAGTAGGAAATAATAAAAGGGAAAATATCACTTCCATTTGAGAATCCATCATTGAGAATAACGATTTTTAGTTTTAGATTATAGTCAACCATAACAAAAAAACTATCAGGTTTGGTTACTCTTGGAACATTTATTATAATAAATATTGTTGGTGTTGTCATGATTATAATTTCAATATGCTATTTACTATTTTTAATACAAGTACATGTAGCTATAGAGTGATGTTCTATTTCAAGTTTTATCACCACCTACACATATATTGAATCCGTCTATTTTTTAATGATAAAAGCATGAAATTAATCATTTTTCCATGATTGGAAATATATTTTGCTACATATTAATAGATACATTGACGATTCCATATTGATAGGTGATATGTCATTGACTGTTGCGAAAAGGCCATGTAAGCAACATTTTGAGCAAATATCATTCCATACTGAAGCTTTGCAAATCGAAGTTAAGAGTACCACTCAACTGCAGGCTCGGGATCGTCTTGCACTCATTCTAGGGTATGAGTTATTCTCATTTTTGAAGACTCTGTTTTGACAGTGAAATGTAGAACAACACTAAAAGCGCCGTTCCTTTGATTTGTGTCCGAGTGTAATGTTGGTCCTTTGATTTGTGTCCGAGTGTAATGTTGGTCCTTTGATTTGTGTCCGAGTGCAATGTTGGTCCTTTGATTTGTGTCCGAGTGTAATGTTGGTCCTTTGATTTGTGTCCGAGTGTAATGTTGGTCCTTTGATTTGTGTCCGAGTGCAATGTTGGTCCTTTGATTTGTGTCTGAGTGTAATGATGGTCCTTTGATTTGTGTCTGAGTGTAATGATGGTCCTTTGATTTGTGTCTGAGTGTAATGTTGGTTTGTCTCTCATGTTTATTTACATCCATATTTTTTCTTATTAATTAGCTACAGTAAAATAATTTGTGATAAAGACAAACGGCAAAGATGTTATGAATGAAAAGTCGAAGTTAAGTCAACGCTGCATGAGATTCGAAGCAGGAACACAGAAAAGGCCACTATCTGGTTTGGTGGATAATATACAATTACGACCCTCGGTAGAGGTGAATATCCAAAAAGCCCGAGGGAAATAACCCTAGTGGGGTTGACAATTTTGGATATTCACCGATTCAGAGGGCCGTAGCTGTTTTATTATACCGAACAAACAGTTGAAATATACTGTTTAATATTTGAATTGTTTAAGTATTATTTCATTAGGGTTATTCACTGGACGTTGTAATTTTCGAGGGTTATTCACCGTTGAATAAAAGGGTTATTCAATGGACGTGTGTAATTCAAGATGTTATTCACCGTTGGCGGCGATTAGAAGCAACAATAACCAGATTATTTGATCTTTTAACCAATATAATTGATTCTTTATTATGTGAGGTATAATAATAAAGGATATTGCTTAGGTATATAACGTCATAGGTCTAACAGAGTCAACGAGAGGCACAAGGTTACACAGCTAATAATGACTGTATGATCTAAGAATACTTATTTATCATAGTAAGACAAAGGCCGTTGATGCTTTTTGACATTTATATGTACTTGTTGGTGATTAGATCGATAGTGGTTTTACTATACCTAATAATAACATCCCGTATAGAAACCCTCACAGATCCACAAAACATGGTATGTAATAGCCTTAGAAGTATAAATAGAGTTGGGTATATATTTCATGCAAGAGATTTAAAGCCCGGTATACACGATACAAGTTTTGCATCCAAGTCTCCATTCAAGAAAACTTGGATCAAGAAAACTTGAATTCAAGTTTGTGTATACACGATGCAAGAAATTTTGATGAATACACACAAGTTTTGGCGGGAGATACAACAAACAAAATGGCATTTCTGGGAGGAGAGGAGGGTGCTTCCCTTTGTATTGCATTATTATGTACAATTGTACTGCGAAGGAGATTAAGCTCCAAAAAGAGGTCAATATGGGCTCGTAAATGGCTTCGAAGGCGACGATGGGATGTATTTCTATGAAGTCTACTAGATCTTCAATCATTTCATTAGTCCATTTAACTGTCTTTTTCCTGCATGTTGGAGTTTCCTCTTTACCCGCCATCTTTGCACACCACGTGTAGTTGTTATTATTTACATTCACAAATTGATGCTGATAAGGATTCTGTCTTCTGATTGTCCAATCTCCATCCAAGTTCCATCCAAGTTGAAAAAAAATAGGATGCATTTCTATTCCATCCAAGTCCGTTCAAGTTTTTTGATTCAAGTTTCTTGTATGGTATACACGATAAAAAAACTTGAATTCAAGAAACTTGAATGGAGACTTGGATGCAAAACTTGCATCGTGTATACCGGGCTTAACAGACTCGTATTCCAAACTCAATTACTTCTAATGATACAGACAGCTATTACCACTCTCTGTAAACTATAAATGATGTAGTTTATGTCAAACAAATGTATTTATTCACAGAAAGATAAACAAACATAATTGTAATAAAAGCAGGGCTGTATAAAGTTACGAAATAAACTTCCCACCTTATCAGGTTCAACACCTTTTAGCAAACACCAATACCAACATCATAGTTATACACGCACACAAGTATCTTAAAGTTCTGTGTATGATATATTAAATATATATATATTAATGAGGTAAAGCAAACCTCTGTATGATATATTAGATATATATATCAATGAGGTATAACAAACTTGACAAGAAGAAAATTTACAACTCCATGTAGGCTGGTTTGTATAAAGGTTCTGATAGAACAATAGCCGAAATTACTGTTTTTGTCGTTTTTACCATTTATTAGCTCATCACTGTGGAATCATCTAATTCAACCCACCATTTCTTTAGAAATACCTGTGCCAAGTCAGGGTCATTACGGTTTTCACAGTTTTCCGGTTGTTGACTGATTTTGTCTGTTTATATAATTATGAGTTTTGACTTTCCCTTTGTAAGATTGTTCGGAGTTCGGTAATTTTGTTATTATCCTTATCAACGAACAGTTACTTTTGCAGAAATAGCGAACTTTTACGAAAATGGTGGCATAAACAAGACAGGACCGCGTAGGGTATTTACCGCATCAGAGTTCGGGAATGTATCATGAGAGGGGTAGATAATTGATTCCACCTCCTGGCTAGGACACAACGGAAATTATATGTATAACATGGTATCAGTAACTGATCAACAATTATGGGTCGAAAACAATGATGATATGCTAATCATCTATTGTTCCAGATATGCATACATAGTTGAGGTCACAAACCTTTTCAAACATACAAACATTAACATGAATGACGGAAATATCTGAAATAATTGTATACCTTATATCAATCACTGTACTGATATTGAGGACAAACATTAAAAACATCAGAACGTTTAACAGATTTAATTTGAGTAAACAGAAACACCAACAAAGTGTAAAGAAGGGGAAACCTCAAGCAAATTTACTACAAAAAGTTGATAAATATAATATATAGGTTACCTGGGGGATAACATACAAATGTAAGTTTTTGTAGGTGTGACAGGTCAACTTCTTATAATTTTTTGACCTGCCATTATACGTATGAAAATCAAAATTAATGTAATAGTTCATGAAAAACCCTGGTTACTGGACAGATTATACCCTCGGAGACTAACAGTCAACCAGCAGAGGTACTGGCCAGTGATATTAATAAAAACGTAGATATACTCATGGATTTAAAACAACTACAGTATTATGCTTAATTGTGTTTTGAATGTGTATTATATGACGACATTTGTCAAGATTCAAGAAAAGGTAGTATGTAGCATGAGTAATCAATATTTGTCAACAAACGAACTGATCATAGATATAAAGCGATCACCGAAGATATCTCCGTAATACAAATGAATCATTACAAATGGACACAGTTTTCAGCAAATGAATAAACGGCCAAAATAATAAAATGCTACAATTTACAAGAGTCGTGTGTTTCCAGTCATGATGTGGTTGGAACCATATAAATTTAATTTCAATAAAAAATATATAAATCGAGAAAATAACAAATAAAAACACAGTTCCGAATGAAATAATGTTATCATTCCGAATAGAATATCGGTACTTCAATAACATATAGATTTCATTCAATAAAGCATTATATCTTCAGTAGAATGATAACTTTTGCAAGAACGTGAACAATTTATTCGTACGATAACAGTTGTTACTGTTATTTCACGACCGAATCTCTGTTGTTTATATTTGATATGCCTTTTTTCAAAAATGATAAAATTTCACATTGACAAAACTAGCAATGGTATTATTTAAAGGGATATTAAAGTTCATGTTTTACAATATTTTGTTCATTTCAAACATCACAGTCGTTTCAACAAGTAATGATTATGAAAGGAAAAGTCACTAAACTTTCACAAAACGTCCTAAACGTTGCACAATTCATTGATAATACCGTCATACCAAGCAGTCAAATCTATTTAATTATACATATCTGACCGATAACAATATTTGCCCGAAGTTGCCATTGACCGGTTGTTGTCAATAAACGCAATGAGCGCTGACTAGTACATGGCAGATGAATTGAGATCTTCTGTCGAAAAAAGCATGGCACTTCAGTTTGAGAGCCGTTTTCAGCCCGTTCCATATTTTCTAAACAATAGTGGATGGAATTTATTCTTAAAAACACACACCGTATAAAAAAAATATACTAAAGAAACCAATATTAATATTGTCACGGCACCATATACATATGGTTTTTTTTTAACTTAGACTGTGGTTTTCGATTGGAAACAAGTGATTTATACCAATTATTGCGCTTAAAAGTTGTTAATTTTTTAAAGATCAACTAAGATAAAGGCATTCAATCAGATACACATGTATGGTCAGCCGTTTTGTAAGAACAGTTTGAAGATACCAACGAGGTAATCAGAAGCCGCAGATCGAAGAACAGACACTGACCAGACGTAAAAGGACAAAAAGACAAACAATGATCTACGACACACTACACAGAATACTAAAGATTGAACAACGCGAACCCCAAAGACCACCGGGGATTAACTCATTCGGGTGCTCCGGAAGGATGAAATAACTGCTTAAATGAAATGGCGGTAGCTGCACTTGTAATAACGGTGTAGAGAAAATGTTGATATTGTGGTGTCTTTTTTTGTTTTTTGTTTTCATTTTATTATCGTTATATAATTACCATATGGTATTGAAGTATTTTAGTGAAGTTTCAATGATATATTTTCTGTATTATGCTCTGCTAGTATTCGTAGATAATAGAAACGATTGTACTTTGATTTTTGATGTATGGAAATAAAGTGATTTATATTCCATATGATTTTGTTTTTAGATTTGTAGATATTGAAATAACAAATCTACGTACAGTGTGATAGATGTATATATTTTACTTTCATTTCTTTGTTGATGATGATAACAGATGAATTGTTCTTGATTGCATTGCATTGCATTGCATTGCATAGGGTAATTTTTTTTTACAATTTATGTCTTATAGCATGTGGCTAAGAGGTATACACTCTGAAGTCTTGTATTTAATATCTTGAAAACTTTTAAATTATTCTGGTTTACAATCTTTTGACAATATATGAGCGTACCTGAAGAAGGTAATTCCAACAAACTGCGTCGCGTGCATTATATTAGATCTATACGTTTTTTTAACTATAATACTTAATAACTCGTTTTGTGTGTCATTTCTCCAGCTTGTTCAGGAAATTGATATATATATATCTCCCCGTCTCCAAGATATAAAATGTATATTGTACATTACATATAGTTTGTTGCATCCCGTGTGAATACTCAATTTCAAATCGTAATCGTTCGATAATTTAAAAAAATAATAAATTCACGGCGTTCCGTCATGGACTTCCGGTTTTCCTTAATGCAACCTCTGAAAGGTGCGCAGGTGTTTTCTATAGTAGAAAAAAAACCATTATGATACCAATATCATCCCATATGGATTGGAGTTTAACTACATTTAGCTGAACTTGTTAAATAGGCCATATTCAATAACACTAACAGGTCAAATCAATTAAAATTAACAAATATTTTGACAACTATCTAATTATTATTATTAAACCAAAATTAACCATAAAATGTTGACTTTAATGACTAAGTAAAGCATGTTGTTATAAGTTCAGATACATTGTATCGGCACTCCTAGCCTAACAAATGAACTCTATTTGTTTCAAGCCAGCTGAAAAATGATGACTTCATTCGGACATTATACATGTGACTTGCATTGCAAGAAAACATGCACAGATATTATCCCACATATGCCTTTGTACAATTCAACCAAAAAAACAAATAGACACAATTAACAGTGTGGGTCTGTTTACACAGAACATAACACATTGACATTGATAAAAGGAAAATTTGATCTTTTGGAAATAATGTTTATTTAGAGCCGACATAGATTTATCTTGTAAATGGTGCATGTGGAGCAGTTTGCATTTGAATAACTATAATTCACTATAATTCTAAAAATGGAAAATAATGCTTTGACCATTTGATAATTAAACATTCAAATTCTAAATAATGTGTACCATGCAGGAGAATGCTTAATTGTATTTCTTCACTTTATTTTGTTTATTAACATTTTCCGCACAATATTTAGAAATCTTATTACATTCTATACCGCAATAGCTCGAGACATATCGGCAATTTTGTTATTACCCTTATCGTAAAGAAACGTCATATTGAGTATCGGTAATTAAACAGTACTGTATTGAAAGAAAAGTTTGAAGCTACGGAAACCCAAATCATCAAAACTGTCCGTATGCCGTTACAGTTACCAAGGAAATTATTTGAAGGGCCACGGGTAACCTTGGAGATGAGTTCCATTATTTACTAAAAATGTAATTATTTCAGTGAAGAAAGAAAAAAGACTTGCTTAGATAAAAAATACTTTAAAAATTGTAATATTGTGAAATTTGGTACCTTAATGAATCTGACAAAAAAATCGAAAAATAAAAAAACTTTGCACCTTTATAAGATAAATCAATTAAAATGTCTGCCCTCCTGGCTGAAATATGTAACTCTCTCATTTTGTAAATATTGTATATAGCTGTTTTCTTATTATGTATTGTATTGTATCTTATTGTGTATTATGTATGTATTTAATTTGTTATCTGTATACCAATGTATCAACAAAGGTTACCAGAAATAAAGATATACCTTGTTATCTTTATATCTTGCTATGTGTTGACTGAACGATTTTGATGACTTCTTAACTTGATGGACATTAACTTCCTTTGAACGTTTGACGACATGCTATTAAGGTCAACACTTCAGAAACAATACTCGTACATCCAAGAGTCTTCTTTACATTTAACTAATTTAACTAACTAGCAAGTTCATGTTTGGTGACTATTTTAGAGGCACAACTCTCTTCGACAAGATTACGGATGTCACTACCAGTCTTAAGACTCTTAGGATTTTCACAATTGTACTTTCTATGCTCAATAATGCAAATTAAATACTTTCACGTTCTAAAAGGGTCTGTAAATAACATAAAATATATCCTGTTTAAATTCTCGTTGGATGCGTATTAAATATAGCAAGATTAAAGACTATGCTAATAAAAATAACATAATATCTTTCTATATATTGAATATATAAATAGCAATAAATTATGGATCAAAAGAAGAAAATCAAACTCACATGGTACACTTGTTTCACAGAGTGCATCGTGGTTCATGTTTAACTTTATATCCTTTTATTTAAATATGTTTCGTATCAGAAGTTCTCCTCCCATTCATTAATTGTAATATCGATAACATCCAAAGGTGTTTGAGTATTACTTAAAAAAAACAATCTTGAGAACTTACAAGAACTTACGGAACAAGCTGTTTGAGCCAATCACATAATTCTTATTGAAATGCAAAAATAGAATTGGTGGTCGTCTGTAGATCTAAAAATGGCGCGACAATTGATTGTGTGACATAATGACAAATCATTATCATTGGTTTTGTTACCGAATTAGTAATTTGACATGCATATATATCTAAACTTCCTGATAGTAAATTGGTTTGACACTTTCCAAAGTACAGGTATAGTAAGAATATATTGTAACTGGTTTTTATATTTCATTATGTCATTAGCCTGTCTTGTTCTCGTTGATGTTTGAGTGTCACTAATCTATGCATTGTAGAAATCTTTACCGTATTGGTTGAGAAATGTAAACACGTTCTTCTTATCGCACGAAAATACATTTACAAACTGTTGATGCTTTAAGGAAATGGTTGAGTGAGATTAAACAAAACAACGTTAACATAGAGTAATTAATGTCCTCCCACCGCATGCCTGCCAACCACAGAGAGAAACACTTTTTAGATTCATAAATGGAAAGAAAAGAAATCAGGATTTTTTACTGCTTGACAGGGTGGAAATAACAAGAGGAGACGCAATGACATCAGATAGGAAATGCTCTATAGCAAAGCTAGACATTGAGATACACTTAGCCCATTAAAATTGTACTGAACATTATGATGACCCCTTACAAAATTGAATAGTCTTTGGAAAGAAACTGAAACTGTTTTAGTTAGTTACCCACATTTGTGTAAGAACAAACCAACATATTGGCTAATTAATTTCTTAGACCGTTTGGCACTTTCATGGACGATGAACTTAGACGTCACCTCTTTCGAGTACATTTTCTTCGAACAAAATTTATAACACCAGTGCTCTTTTACCGATGAATGTTGTCATTTCACAACTCTGTCTTGATGCTAAAGAATCGTCAATCAATCAATTAAAACCAAACTACAGCTAAGAAACTATCCCAATCTACATAAATATTCAGAAAACACCAATTAATGTTTAAGGGGAGGGGCTACGTTAAATAAAAAATGGTCACCATATTTTATAGAACAGTTTATAAATTTTAATACAATAAAAACAAAAATACTGATTTTTCATGTAAAACAAAACCCAAAGAAATAATCTAATTTACGTTTCAAGGGAGAAACATAGCATCTCCCTAAAAGTTAAAAATAAAAAATATCCTATAATGTGCCTATTATGAGAGGTCACATACAAAATAATATAATGAAAATATCTAGTCTTATATACATACCTTCATATTTCACATGCGACACTATTCCTGTCAATGTTAAATATTATATACAATATCTACACAATACCGGAAACATACCATTGGATTAAAGTTATGCATAGATGAGAGGATACAGTATTGTTGACCTTTCATCTTTTATATTTATCAACATCTTTCTATATTTGAACAAGAGTCGATATATGTTTGTTTGTAGTGTATATTACAAGGTTACAAATGCTTTATATAAGGCAATACATCAACAACCAGTATTTATATTTTTCAATTTCTAAAAACTCGGGGCCCATTTTGTTAAACCGAAATAATATACCACGAATTTGCAATACAATGACATTAGATCACCATCTGAACTATAATGTCCAGAACTATTTTCGTTGTGTTATTTGCGATAGTATTTGCTTGATTAGCAAGTGTGAAATATGCAAAGCGAAATTTAATAATAGGTTGGAAAACACTGCACTACAAAGAGAAATATAGCAGTTTCAAAGAAATCGGGGGGAAAAGCCGCTCGTATATTAACATCAGTAGCACATCAACAAGACAGCAGCCTCGTTTTGATTAGTAAATCGCATTGTTATCTATTTTTCTTACATTAATGTCATTTTCATTACGATGAAGCAGCGTGTCAAATACGGCTCTTTCTAAAATGGAATGTTCGCAAACCAAATATATAATACACCGCACTACCTATTAATTTGCTGAGCATCGGACTATCATTGGCGACAGTTGAAATGGAGATTCGGAGTGTGGAATTGAGAAAATATCTAATGAATATTGTCCTTTTAATCCTATTGTACGACAAGCATGGTTCATAATATATAATAAGTTAATAGTGTAATATCACGGCGATATATCTCAACAATGTTTCCATAGTTGAGGATTGGTGTACCGTGTATCTTGGAAATAAAACCAACTGACATTATAATAAGTCTTTCGACGGCTTTGACGAGTAGTTTGTCTTACCTTAAACTGAAATATTAACTTGAAATTATTGAATTAACGAAAGTATAACATGATGACAAAAGTAAACGTTGAAGAAAACCGAAGGGACAATCAACAATAGACAATCAAGTAACACGGGCAACAATGGGCGCAAGGGACAGGACGTAGACAATTAGCACAAAATCAAAAACACAGAAAACTTAAACGATGATCAATACCAACCCCATATAAACCGGGTTTGAACTCAGGCGCTCAAGAAGGGTAAGCAGTTCCTGTTTCTTATTTTTAACACAGGAAAATGCATATACACGTGTGAATAAAACGAACACAGTTACATGTAACAACACTACTGGACTCGATTGACTTCGAATAAAATTACATATTAATAAATATAGTATGGTTAACACACATGGAGACAATTTGGTTTATATTTCTTGTTAATGGCGACATGTGCAGGAATGTTTACTTTATAGAAACGGATGGGTATTAAGGATACTTTCCTGGTTTAAGTTATTAAACGTGCATTTAATATTGCAATTGATTTTTTTCAGAATCGGATAAAGTGGCTATCAATTGTTTTAGAATAAAAACGTCTGTTACAATTTATTTTTCAATGAGCAATGTAACCATGAATAATCCGTGGTTAAATGTGCAATCTAAATAAATACAAATTCAAAAGATTATCTAAGTAAAACTAATGGAACTTCCGTCGGAACAGGGAATACAAAGACAAAGAAAGAATGTTTGTACCATGTACCTTTGTGATGTAGAACTTACTCTGTTAAATGTTCAAAATGTGGTATCAACTGACTCTTGCAATCAAAGGCCAACAATGCGTTACACATATCTTAGCAGAGACAGATTATTTGTAATCAATGAGTCTTGTTTTACATTTTGTTGAGCTTCGTTAAACGTTATCGAGATTTTTAGAGTAACTATTATCATCTTTGAGTTTGAATTATGCCAATTAAGGATATATTTTATGCCCTTCCCCAGTGAATCTGCTTTAGATTCAACATTCTTTCATGCTTGGTAGATACCGGCTATACTATGTCTTGACATCGCGAAATACATGCAGGAGAAGCTATAATACCCAAGACACCACTCTCAATTGTATATGTGAACATACGAAATATCTGTGTCACAAATGACCACGGATATGTTTCGTTTTTCGTTATCACAATCCGGTCGATTCCTCATTCATGACTTATCATCAGATTTGTAATAAGAGCTACACGATGGATGCCATACGTAGAGCAGGAACTGTTTACCCTTCCAGAGCACCTGAGATTACCCCCCGGGTTTTAATGGGAATCATGTTGATCGATCTTTAGTTTTCTGTGTACAATGTAGTATTTTTATATCAATTTTTTGTCCTTGTCTTTTTTTCTCTTTTGGTCATTTTATTGTCTTTCCTTCTTCGATTGAAGGCTTCTGATTATCCGTTTGGTATCTTCAAGCTTTTATTATCGCCTAGCCTATGAAGGATGGAATCTTTGTGCATGACGTAAGATGTTTTGAGCATCACAATTATTGGTGATATTGCTAAGTTAGAAGTTATCTTTTTAAGAAATTTAGTTTTGTGAGATATTTAACGCATGATTCCAACTCCTGTTTTTCGTTAATTTTTTATTTACAGTGGTTTGGATACTGGATCAGCAGTCCTTTTGAAAATCGTATACTTGCTTAATATCGTGTCAGTTTGCTCTAAAACATTTTGCGAAATCTATCTAATAGTTTTTAATCAGACTGATCCTTATAAATGCGATAGACTGGTCGTTCTTTAGTGAGCCGTATTTCACCTATATTCATGATAAGAACACGTTAACAGACTTACATCGAGCAACTTAAAAGGTGATACTGTGCAATTTGACCAGATATATGTATCAAATCGTATCATCTGTCGTCTTCTAGAACACTAAACACAACGCCACTGACGTCATGGAAACCAAACATAAAACGTTTAATTACGTACCTAACATGTACTCAAAAAATTAAAGAATTATGATGTTAGACAACCCATACCTCAAAATTCGCTTCATTCCAATTTCGTCCAAACTCCAAAGGTCAGATAAACCACATATCACATACCGATACACAATGTACCAGACCGATGAAACCGAGACATAAAACGTCGGCGAGAATTGCTAAAGGACATGTTTATAGATATCGTATATAGTCTGGAGTTTACTGATGTGTTATATAACTAATTGAACGAACGTCAAATCACAGGAAATGATCATAATTACAATAGTGGCTAGTAACAAATTGACATTTGATGTTACAAGATATAGGTCAAACAGACATTTACATCCCTATCTGAGATTAAGATGGAAGATTATAGTGTTAGGATGTACAATAAATCATTTGACAATTAGATAGTTTGGTTAATCTACTATGATCTGTCAGTAGATATATGAGAACACTACTACAACAATCTAATCATTGAGTTATCTCATCATCTGATAAATCCGACATATCATTGTCTCGATATCCAATGATTTTCTTTTCTTCATTTGACTCTTTTACTGAAATTTAAACTTCGCGGTGGTTTTGAATTCATTTGAATTTCTTGAATTAAGTTTAGTTTAAGAAGATTTAACGATTGTTGTCTCGGGTTAATCTCGATAACGTCTGAATAAATTCCATTCATGAGGGTTAGACCAACAATAAACACACAAATTCGTGATAGCGTCAATTTGTTTTTTTTCATTTTAAATGTTTTTCCATATTCAAGGATGCAGTATTTCAAGAATTGATATATTAAGTACTAGTTGACATTAAATAGGGATATGCAGTGATACATGATCGCTTCAAGTTGCTGTTTTATGACAGAAAGACCACGACGGTATACATATTGTTCTCGAGGAAGTAGCAAGCACAAACAAACTCAGATACATTACATTATTATCATTGCTGGTGTCGCCCAGAAAGTCGTATAAGTTATTTTAGCATATTTTTAGAAATCTTAATTGATCTTAGTGCAGATAAAGTTTGCACTCCTTGGTATTTGTTCTTATCATAACTATCACAACAGACCATAAAAGAAATGTCAAGCTTACATTTTGAAACTTCAATGCTGTAGAATGCAATTTGTAAAAATTATTAAAAATATTCCAAATTATTTCTTTATCCTTCAAAACATGATATTTAAGTACAGTACATGAATTTTTATTCGTACTACAATACAATAAAAATCACGTCAAAATTTATGATGCAATTTCCGAGAATGTTTGCAATAATGGTTGAGAGATTATTTCTCGATAAGCATAACGTTAATGTTATAAGGATTTGTAATCAATTTTTGTCGTCTGTTAACTTACAAAAAGCAAATTATATGTCGTTTTTGGGCGTTGAGTGTCTACAATAAAAGCGATTCCATTAACTGTGCAACAAAAATAAAAAGGATACTGTGTGGAATGAAAGAAATTCGGCCTCAATTATTTTAAGATAAAACAGACATTTGGTCTGCTGAATAACTCTCAACGGAATTTTCTAAATAACCGGAAGTAGTAAATCTAATGTAATTGACATTAATTGGGTCAACTTAATTCGATCTTGTGCTAAGCGGAATATTTTCATTCGTTTAACTGGAAAGAAAGTTCAGTCGCTTAGAATCCAATTGTAACTAATACGATAATATGAATTATTATGGTGCAGATGTATGTGAATACATGTAATAAATACCGATCGTAATGGGCTCAGATAAATCAGGCATTCAAGCACATAGAAGAAAATAAAAGAGGCAAATGAATTGGTTTTGTTCAAATATATTTTCCCGACAGACGAAGTATTATCTAAATGCAATAAAACACACAGTTGATAATCCTAATTGAAAACAATCATCCAATTATTCAAAATGCAATATTATGATTTCCATGGCATTGTGAAGGTATTAATTCCTACTAAATGGGGACAAATTACTAGAAAGGAGACGTGATTCGGTATCAGTTTGCCCTTCTTAATATGTTTCATTTATAAAATCATGTGACCATCTAAAACCAAAATCTAATTAAAACAAATAAGGTAGAGTGGTTTATACTACCATGTCTAATAATAGCTTATGTTTCAAAATCCAATTGTGGAGAATTTGTACGAGATCTATCTCTCCGTTGATTCATTGGTGTTTAGCATAATTTGTAGCACTATTACAGCCATACGCCACGATATAGCTGTAATACTGCTACAAATTATGTGTATCTATTTCAATCATTTTCATACCAGTATCAACAACTCCCTAACAACATATTTACAAAAAATAAAACAATATTCTAATATTTCCTAAAACAAAATTCAATCACAATACTTAACTGGAATTCAGGTAATAAAATACAACCTAACTGGTACAGACAAAAGCTGGATCTTAAGCCCTATTGTCGAGTATAAAGAAACAGATTATACAGCTAGTCAAACAGTTGGCACAGAAATCAAACATTGACACAAACTATTCCATTTTGCATATTTTATCAAATGAAGAGATTATGTAAAGATTTATAGATTAAGAATTCTTTTTATTAGATAAAAAAAAGATCTAGGGTGTGTGTTTTATTGTTACTGTTTAAATAGCTGTATATCATTCTGTAGAGACGTTTAGTTTTATTTATGGTTTTTAAATGTGTACAACCATCGAAATAAAAATGATATTAAACAATAAATCATACGATTTACAAACAATGTGTATCCAATAAATTTATTTGTAACAAATTGACCTAAACAGGTATTTGTCACATCAGAATTTATTCTGTTTCAATGAGACTGGTAAACGTTTCAACCAGATAATGTAACGTACAGTGTTATGATGGAAAAAAATAGGGGGTTGTGGTGTTTAACGCCACTTTCAACAATATTTCAATTATATCGAGGCAGTCAGTTTTATTGGTAGAGGAAATCGGGGTATCCGAAGAAAACCACCGACCTGCCACAAGTCACTGACAAATTTTGTCACATAATGTTGCATCGAGTACACCTCGCCATGAGTGTGATTGGAAGAAAATAGAGAGGTAATACTATCATCTACATATGAGGTAGCATTTTACCACAAAATGCATTTCATTTTATTGAAATGTTCCCTATTTTTGACGATGTGAACAATATGTACATAAATTATACACTTTATGGTCGTGCCCATGTACTAAGTTATAATTTTTGGTCGGTAATTATGTAGAAATTATGAAAAAATAATTTCTTACTAGTTTCGAATAATCATGAAAACATCGTATGGATATAGAAAGAGAATGGGAGTCTTATTCTTAAGACACCCATTTAATGAGAACGAACGATGAGATTAAAACTGACACTATTTTATAAAATAATATGGGTACAGATAAATCAAAGTCATTTCACTTAAACATAAAATGTGAAAGGATAAACAACAATGTAGAATATATTATTGGGGAAATTGCCAAGTACTCCCAGCTTAAAATGTCATGCAGTAGCGTAAATTTCATTTAAGAAATAAATCATGGAAGCCAGAATGTGTTTTGAGTTTTAACATGGATTGGCGGATATTAGGTTTTTTTTAAATTTACTAATATCCACCAACCCATGTTAAAACTCTAAACACATTCTGGCTTCCATGATTTATTTCGATTCTGATATGTCTAAGAGTACAAATACGGTAGTATACTTTGATTGGAAGACGGTAATTTATATTTACGTTTGCGAAAATGTCTCACACAATTTATGTTGCCAAATTCGAGCAGACGATAATTCATGAACAAGCACATTTACCACGGAAAAGTCAGTCACATGCACCGGCGCATGTGCTACTGAGATATTACCCAATCGATAAATCGCTCGTTTGTCTACAAGGTTAAAGAAGGACGTTATGTTAGAATTGGTAATTTATACTAAAGAACTGAAGATACTTTACTTAGATTTTCCCAGAGCTGCATAATTACAAGAGAAGGTCTAGATCTGATAGTTACGTTTTGGGTTTCCTGATTAAGTGACCATATAGCTTCATTTTTAATTTGCTTCAATGCAAAAATATTACTTTAAGTAAACAACAGTACCCTCTCTAATTATAATACCTCCATGGCTTAGTTTGTATGTATTTCGATTGTGTTTTTGTGTTTCTTATTGGACGTTTAGTATTAATCATTTATATAGGTGACCTTAGCTGATGTTGGTTATCCTGTTTAGGCCCTTTGGTTGTATTGCTCACAAAACTTTAAATTATTTTGTCTTTCCAATCTATTGATTTTGAGCGTCATCTGATGAAGGTTATTCCAGAAACACGTCGTGCGCACTAGATTTTATATCTACGTTTTTATTAATATACCAGAGGTAATTACAAGCAGTAAATCGAAAGACAGATAATACAGTGGCCAACAGAAAAGGGAAAAAGGGACAAACATTGGTGTACGAAACATTACATTGAAAAATAAAGATCCAGCAACACGAACCTCACTAAAATCCGGGTGTTCTTTAGGGTGACATAAAAGAGATCACCTAAAGTTATCTATGCCTGAGGCAGAATGACCTTAAGTTTTAATAAATCACAATATTTAGGATATGTGAATTTCAAGCATAACTATATCTAATAAGATATGTCGGTGCAGAAGCACTGACTAACTGACTACTGGGCGAGATGATACCCTATATTAACTATCTGTATGGTGGATAAATATTCATTTACATGTAAATTATCAGACATCTATAAAATAACCAATCAATGGATTTCATGCAGTCAAATATACATGAATATGTCAGAATGTGAAAGATTATTTTGCTTTCCAATCTTTCGAGTTTGAACGTACCAGAAACACTTCGTGCGAACTAAATTTGATATTTACGTTGTTGCAACTGTTATTTACCTGGACCTACCTTTATTGTAATAAACTTAATAAATAAAAATACATTTTAATGTACTTCTTTCAATAACTCTGTGATTGTTTTTCATTCAATTAAATAGCCTTAGGAGTACTGTCTTTTAAATAATTAAACCAATATATTTTTCTTTAACATTTTATTTGGAATTGAATGAATATTTATGGACAGAATTAAAGTTTTAACGACAATATATTTAGATTTCTAATTCATGTTTTACACTTTAAATAGTCTCTTGAGGTGTATATTGTTAAGAAACTGCGTTCACCCATACCAAATTCTTTATTTTCTAAACACACCAATACCTTTTATATTTCAATTAAAGTTAAATTGAAATGGGTATATCAAGTTTCAACAATTTTTCTGTTTTTATCTTAATACAGACAGTTTTAAAACCAAAAACAGCATATAGGATCAACGATAGCAAAACAATCATAATAAAGTAAAGCAAAGATCATGAATAAGGGTAATAACAAAATTACCGAACACCAAGCAATCTTCCAAAGGGAAAGGCAAAACTCATAAGTCAACAAACAGACAAAGCAGTCAACAACCGGAAAACTGGGAAAATCGCAATGGCCATGACTTGGTACAGGCATTTCCAAAGAAATGGTGGGTTGAATCAGATTTTACGGCGCCAAACCTCCCGCTTCCATTACGGTTAAAAGGTTCCGGTTGTCACTATAACAGCATTTTTAGCAATACTGGGACATCATGTGGTTTTATAAACCATTTTACACTTCCTGCCTTTTTCTGTTGATTTGAAATAGTGCCATGATTTTGTCCATGCAGTAGTAAGAATGATTAACATGCTAGATTATTCATCTTTACGAGGATTAATCAAAATTTAAAGCAAAGGAACAGCTTAGCGCCTTTATTGCTGTTCTACATTACACAGTCACACTAAGGTCTTCAATAAACGCTAGAGAATACCGAAGGGGTAATCAAGAATTTACAATCTACAGAAACTGGCAACACATGTCACACAAGACGAAGAAAAACAAAGCAAAAACATAACGCAATATGTGTTGGATACCACTAAATGTAAACAAACACAAACAGCGTAACCAAGACATGAACCCTCCTACAAACAAGACATAAACCCTCCTACAAACAAGACATGAACCCTCCTACAAACAAGACATAAACCCTCCTACAAACAAGACATAAACCCTCCTACAAACAAGACATAAACCCTCCTACAAACAAGACATAAACCCTCCTACAAACAAGACATAAACCCTCCTACAAACAAGACATGAACCCTCCTACAAACAAGACATAAACCCTCCTACAAACAAGACATGAACCCTCCTACAAACAAGACATGAACCCTCCTACAAACAAGACATAAACCCTCCTACAAACAAGACATGAACCCTCCTACAAACAAGACATAAACCCTCCTACAAACAAGACATGAACCCTCCTACAAACAAGACATAAACCCTCCTACAAACAAGACATGAACCCTCCTACAAACAAGACATAAACCCTCCTACAAACAAGACATGAACCCTCCTACAAACAAGACATGAACCCTCCTACAAACAAGACATAAACCCTCCTACAAACAAGACATGAACCCTCCTACAAACAAGACATAAACCCTCCTACAAACAAGACATGAACCCTCCTACAAACAAGACATAAACCCTCCTACAAACAAGACATGAACCCTCCTACAAACAAGACATGAACCCTCCTACAAACAAGACATAAACCCTCCTACAAACAAGACATGAACCCTCCTACAAACAAGACATAAACCCTCCTACAAACAAGACATAAACCCTCCTACAAACAAGACATAAACCCTCCTACAAACAAGACATGAACCCTCCTACAAACAAGACATAAACCCTCCTACAAACAAGACATGAACCCTCCTACAAACAAGACATGAACCCTCCTACAAACAAGACATAAACCCTTCTACAAACAAGACATGAACCCTCCTACAAACAAGACATAAACCCTCCTACAAACAAGACATGAACCCTCCTACAAACAAGACATAAACCCTCCTACAAACAAGACATGAACCCTCCTACAAACAAGACATAAACCCTCCTACAAACAAGACATAAACCCTCCTACAAACAAGACATGAACCCTCCTACAAACAAGACATGAACCCTCCTACAAACAAGACATAAACCCTCCTACAAACAAGACATGAACCCTCCTACAAACAAGACATGAACCCTCCTACAAACAAGACATAAACCCTCCTACAAACAAGACATAAACCCTCCTACAAACAAGACATGAACCCTCCTACAAACAAGACATGAACCCTCCTACAAACAAGACATGAACCCTCCTACAAACAAGACATAAACCCTCCTACAAACAAGACATAAACCCTCCTACAAACAAGACATAAACCCTCCTACAAACAAGACATGAACCCTCCTACAAACAAGACATGAACCCTCCTACAAACAAGACATGAACCCTCCTACAAACAAGACATGAACCCTCCTACAAACAAGACATAAACCCTCCTACAAAATACATAAACCCTCCTACAAACAAGACATAAACCCTCCTACAAACAAGACATGAACCCTCCTACAAACAAGACATAAACCCTCCTACAAACAAGACATAAACCCTCCTACAAACAAGACATAAACCCTCCTACAAACAAGACATAAACCCCCCTACAAACAAGACATAAACCCTCCTACAAACAAGACATGAACCCTCCTACAAACAAGACATGAACCCTCCTACAAACAAGACATGAACCCTCCTACAAACAAGACATAAACCCTCCTACAAACAAGACATAAACCCTCCTACAAACAGCTGTTATATTTATTTTCTATTATTTTCGTTGTTTTAGATCTTAACTAACACCGACAATGACAACATGTAGGGTTTAATAACCTGTGATTTTACATCGATGATCGATCATAGCAATTATGTAGATTACCTACTAAATATATACATGAACATTTTACCTTAATTTGAAACATCAAACCATGACAATTGACATGCATTATAATGATATACTTTCTTTAAACCTGTAGAATATATCTTTCCCTGGTAATTATTGGTTGAATTTCAATATCTATAGCCTTCGTTTTAATACCCATTTCAATTAACACACTCCATTCTCTATGACAATTAATTAACACTACATTTCATAGCAATTAACTCGTACCTAGCAGACCGTTTCCATTATGGAAATATTAGTTAATATGGAGTGGATTTACAAGTAAATAGCAGTCCTTCATGTCTTATAAATCTTAGCTAAGCGGAAATGTGTTTGCAACGACCATGATAAAATATACATAAATCAGTCACGTAAAATTGATGCTCAATCACCATTTGAATTCAAAATTGCCATTATTTGCATGTTTACAACATCAATTCTAATATTTTATTTTGAGTATAATGTCAATTAATTCATTCGGATATTTATTAATGATTGGTACGTGTTGTGTAGTTTGTGGTGGTTAAGCACATACATTTTTGTTTGTCACGCAAGATCTTGTAGTTTGAGGTTCTCATGTAAAATAAAGTTATTGCATGATAGATTCTGACAATGTCCAAATACCAATGTACCATCTAATAAGATAACCACTTCAAGTCTTACAATATTTCATTAATCACTCCTTAAACAATACCATAAAGTTAGGGAGCTAAAAGCTAATTTTAACAAATGATCATTAATATTTAGGTTTTGTTTAACTCCACTTTCAACAATATTTCAGTTATATTGTTTTATTGGTGGAGGAAACCGGACTAGCAGGAGAAAACCACCGACCTGGGGCAAGTCACTGACAAACTGTATCACACAATGTTGTATCGAATACACCTCGCCATGAACGGGGCTCGAACTCACAAGTTGAGTGGTGATAGTCACTGATTGCATAGGTAGTAATAAATCCATCTACCACACGATCACGACCACGACGACCCCTCATTCATATTTAATATAATAGTAATATTTCAAAATTTCAGGAAAAGAAAATTTATAATAGAAATAAAACAAATAATAAAGTTTCAAATATATTTTCTTAACCATTAAACGAATTTATATTTTGAGAAGAAATATAACCACTAACATTGTATCATATAGCATCATTTCATATTGTTATTCCATCCTATATATTTTTATTTTCAAAAAAGACTTAAAAATGTACTCTCGTCACATTATGAAGAGACAGCTTGAGCCGATTCTAAGCACAACAAATATCAATACATAACCAACCTAACCGAATACAACGTACTAATACTATGTTTTTAATATAATTCTTACCGAAACGAAGTTTAAAATCCGACCACCAATGAGATATAAGTCAAATGAAGTGTAGTGTGAAAGCACATGTATATATATCCATTCAAATGTTAGTCGATTTCAAAATAAAGAATATTCCATATTTAGAAGAAACAACATGAAAAATAAAAACAGAACCAGGAAAGGTAATTGCAATGAATAGTTAAAATAATAACGTTATTAATATTAGGCCTAATGTTAATAATATTCATAAATCATGCTCATAAAACATATCAGTACACGACATTACATAGAAAACGAGACTGTCGTGCGACTACTTACTTGACGCTTTTAAATCTCAGAACAACAAGACAGTAACACATTCTGTGCGAATAAAACTGTTATTTATACAAGTGGAAAACATGTAATACAGTACGGTACAACATTATGTGATAAAGTTTGTCAGTGATTTGCGAGAGGTCGGTGCTTTTCTCCCGGTATTCCGGTTTCCTCCACTAATAAAACTGACCGCCACGATATACATGTAACTAAAATATTGTTGAAATTGGCGTTAAACACCATAACCCTGGCCTTGTAATACAGTACATTCCAGCAGTAGAGAGATTACGGGAATGTGATAATTATTTATTATTATCATCAAAGATATATACATTTGTATGTACAAATAGAGTATATGTGATTTATTACAAACATAGATATAATTATATAGTAACAATACATATATTACATATAGTGTTACCTTGACATCAAAGCATATTCTACTATTGTTATTTGTTACTACAAATAAACGTCGTTTGTCTTTTATTCTTTTTGTTGTTATATATATAACTTGTAGCGCAACCTTTACATAATTGTATATATATATATATATATATATATGTAAACATCTGAAAAAGTAGCCAACGTATAAATCTACGAGATGTCGGATCGGAAACAAGTGTTAACGATACTGTGCAAACAAACAAAAATGATAAATAAACGTCTAAAATGTTAGCACAACGATATCAAAAAAATATGTTAAAATGTAACAAGAATAACTATAAGTCTACAAAAAGACTATAATTATAATGAAATCGACGGATATTTCGCTTGACCGACAAGCTTCATCAGCGTCTGTAATCCGATTTGAAAAATTGTTACGTGAGCATCAGTTATCGTGACGTAAATTACTAAAAATCATAATCTTGAACTTTATACTTTATATTATTCAAGTTTATAAATATGAACAGAATGAGAAAATGTAATGATGAAGTTTACCAACTAGCTAAGGTCCAGGCACTGGATAAAAAGTTAAAAAACAAAAGATTTAGGCCTTTTTGTTTATGCCTTCCGGGTGTAATGTTTGTAACTCGCGGATCCAAAAACTCTCTTTTTTCTGTCTTTGATTTTCTTTCCAACTTGGATTGTGGTCAATGATATAAATTTTGGATCTGCCAAAGTCTTCCAATGAGTGCCCCGGCGACACAAAGTGTTGACTCACGGGCAAGAGCGTCTTTTTCGTAAGGTCACTTCTGTGTCCATTCATTCTTTTGTTGAATGGTTGGACACTTTCTCCTACGTATTGCGACCCGCAGACGTGACAGTCAAGGAGGTAAACCACATTAGGTGTTTTGCAATTGACATTGCAAAATATCTTATACTCCTTTCCTGTCGTCTTGCTATGGAACACTTGTGTGTGCTGCAATTGGAGACAGCACTTGCAACGCTTGTCACCACATGGTTTACACTGGCCGACCGTCGATGAAGGTCTAGATACCGCAGCTCTGACCAGTGTATCCTTAATGCTTTTAGGTCGCCGGAACGCTACAACGGGTGGTTCAGGGAACAACTTGGCCAGCGTTTCACTTTTTTGAATTTCTTTCCAATGATGACGGACAATGCCTGCAATTTTGGCTAAAGAAGGATGGTAAGTGAGAACAAGGGGAACCCGTTTGTTGATCTTTTTTTCTTTGTATTCCAGGAGGTCATTTCTGTTAATTTCACCGGCTTTTGAAAACCCACTCTCTATAACTTTGTCATCATATCCCCGTTTCTTCAAATAATGGCGTAAATCTCCTAGTCTTTGCAAAGTTATAGAGAGTGGGTTTTCAAAAGCCAGTGAAATTAACAGAAATGACCTCCTGGAATACAAAGAAAAAAATATCAACAAACGGGTTCCCCTTGTTCTCACTTACCATCCTTCTTTAGCCAAAATTGCAGGCATTGTCCGTCATCATTGGAAAGAAATTCAAAAAAGTGAAACGCTGGCCATGTTGTTCCCTGAACCACCCGTTGTAGCGTTCCGGCGACCTAAAAGCATTAAGGATACACTGGTCAGAGCTGCGGTATCTAGACCTTCATCGACGGTCGGCCAGTGTAAACCATGTGGTGACAAGCGTTGCAAGTGCTGTCTCCAATTGCAGCACACACAAGTGTTCCATAGCAAGACGACAGGAAAGGAGTATAAGATATTTTGCAATGTCAATTGCAAAACACCTAATGTGGTTTACCTCCTTGACTGTCACGTCTGCGGGTCGCAATACGTAGGAGAAAGTGTCCAACCATTCAACAAAAGAATGAATGGACACAGAAGTGACCTTACGAAAAAGACGCTCTTGCCCGTGAGTCAACACTTTGTGTCGCCGGGGCACTCATTGGAAGACTTTGGCAGATCCAAAATTTATATCATTGACCACAATCCAAGTTGGAAAGAAAATCAAAGACAGAAAAAAGAGAGTTTTTGGATCCGCGAGTTACAAACATTACACCCGGAAGGCATAAACAAAAAGGCCTAAATCTTTTGTTTTTTAACTTTTTATCCAGTGCCTGGACCTTAGCTAGTTGGTAAACTTCATCATTACATTTTCTCATTCTGTTCATATTTATAAACTTGAATAATATAAAGTATAAAGTTCAAGATTATGATTTTTAGTAATTTACGTCACGATAACTGATGCTCACGTGACAATTTTTCAAATCGGATTACAGACGCTGATGAAGCTTGTCGGTCAAGCGAAATATCCGTCGATTTCATTATAATTATAGTCTTTTTGTAGACTTATAGTTATTCTTGTTACATTTTAACATATTTTTTTGATATCGTTGTGCTAACATTTTAGACGTTTATATATATATATATATATATATATATCACATCTTGAATGAAAACCAATCTGGTTTTAGAATGGAATATTCTACTATTAATGATTTATACATAATTCATTCATTATTTGAAAAATAATTAACTAAAAAAGCAAAAAATATATTATGTGCATTCGTTGACTTCAAAAAGGCATTGTATACTGTTTGGCGCGATGCTCTTTGGTCTAACCTACGTTTAAATAATATGAATAGAAGTATGTTTTAGCTTGAACGGATATTTATAATAAAGCAAAACAGTTTAATGTTGACAAAGCTACCAAGCCTTACTATGCTAGTTTGAGATTGGGTCGTTTACATAATCTTTACATTATTTCTCAGTTGGATTTATTTGATAAAATGGTGAAACCAATATAGTGATATGGCTGTGAAGTATGGGGTTTCGAAAATAACAACATAATTGAAAGGGTACATCTCAAATTCTGTAAATTATTATTAAGTTTAAAAACATCAACACCATCTACAGTTAAAGCGAATGTCTCATTTTACCTTCCCTCTTACTGAAATGATGCGGGCTCGCAAATGTTTTCCATATGTGATTATATGCTAAGCACCTTGCCGCACGAATATCGTTGTTATAAGGAAACATGTTCTAAAAAAAAATTGGTAAAAGCCTATATGACAATGAAATACTAAAAAGACAATATACGTTGGTGTTCACGTGTCTTGGTTCTTTAAACCGTGAAAATACGCTACACATTGGTTACCCGTATATAATTGCGTGCTCGACCTGCTTTGACGATATAAATCTTTTGCGACATTTGCGTAGCGGTGGGCTTCTAATTCCAATTACAAATTAATATTAGCTCAACTTTTTATTAATAACATATGTTCCTAGAACAATAGACGAAAAATAATGAAAGATCAAAAGATCTCCATTAATAATGAAAACAAATCAATTTCGGATTGAGGATGTTAAAACGATGTTGAAGTAAATGATGGTAGAAGTATATACATTGTATATAGGTCTTAGTGTTTAGATAACTCTGTAGTTTGTACCATAATAAAGTACTTATTGTAAATAAAAAAATAGATATCCAATTTAGTGCGCATGACGCATTTCTGGGTTAACCTTCACCCGGTACTTGCAAACATCTGAAACACAATACCAATATTATACAATTATTGACTTTTAATGAGGTCTACTCATGACTAATCGGACCTGATCAATGATTGATTGACCGAGGCCAATGGCCGAGGTTAACCAATCATTGACCAGGTCCGCATAGTCATGCGTAAACTGAAATTAAAAGTCAATAACTGCTTTATTAAATAATAAGGAATTTCTCAAACTTAATGATTGTTTTATCATTTTTCAATATTATTATATAAATATTAAAATTTTGAAATCTTATGAAAGCTTTGAAATTTTTGAAACTTTTTGAAAATTTTATCATTTAGAAATGTATTGAACATTTTTAAATCTTTTTGAAATTTTATGAAAATTTTGAATTTTTTTGAAATTTTTTAACTTTAAAAAATATTTTTTTTTTTTAAATTTTATAATTTTGAAATTTTTTGAAAATTTTGAAATTGTATGAATGAGTAAGACGCAATTTGATTGGTCGACACAACTTGACATCTTGGCTTTGGTTGGTCGGTGGGCAAGCCCGAATATACCTCACGAGAGGTGTACTCACTGCACCTCGCATGTACTCACTCTGAGGTAGAGTTGAGAAAATGCTGTTTAGGCCAATAAGAAAAAAGCAAAATTCCTTATCATTTAATAATAAAAATATGGTTAGTGGTGTTAGGGTAATGATGTTTAACGCCACTTTCAACAATATTTCATCTATGTCATGACGGTCAGCTTGATATTGGTGGAGGCATTAAACAAATAATAATTTGATTATCTATCCGTTCGATATTAAAGTAGGATCACGTTAGAACCTATTGCTAGTATAGCAATGTACAATAACACTTATAAGATGACTGGTAATTGTAGAATAGTGGTCTCCTAAAATAACGGTTAATTGTAAGATGGTAGTCACATAAGTATCTAAGATAACAATTATAATTAATTGTAAGAAATTCCTTCAATTTCTAAGATAATGGTTAATTCTAAGTTGATGGATACCTTAAATTTGAAAGATAACGGTTGATTGTAAGTTGGTGGTTATCTTACGTTGCTAAGATAATGGTTAATTGAACTTGGTGGTCATCTTAGGTTTTCAAGATAACAGTTAATTGAAATTGGTGGTTACATAGAGTTTCTAAAATAACGGTTAATTGTAAGTTGTTTGTCACCATAACTTTCGAAGCCAACGGTTAATTGGAAATGGTGGTCACCTTAAGTTTCTGATATAAAAGTTAATTTTAAGTTGGTGCTAACCTAAGTTTCTAAGATAACGGTTAATTGAGCTAGATGTTCACCTTAAGGTTTGGCGCTTTAAAATCTGATTCAACCCACCATTTCTTTAGAAATGCCTGTACCAAGTCAGGGTCATTACGGCTTTCACAGTTTTCCGGTTGTTGACTGATTTTGTCTGTTTATATAATTATGAGTTTTGACTTTCCCTTTGTAAGATTGTTCGGAGTTCGGTAATTTTGTTATTACCCTTATTTCCTGTAGAAAATATACGTACATTGTCAGAAAATATATAATTTATTTGTACGAGCTTAAAAACAGATAAAAAGCGAGTCTTTGGCGAGCTTTTCTGCTTTGCTTCGTAGCGAGTGCAAATGAATTTTATACTTTCCGACAATTTACGTATATTGCGTTTATCCTACAATGTCAAAAAGCCCCAAAAACAACTGCCATATAATCTAAAATGAGCAAATTCAAGAGTCGTCATCATCGTTGTTGACGATGTTCTCTGTGAAGTCCGCGCTTATACTGCTACCGTTTCTTGCCGTTGCTCAACTTGAATCAGGTCCCAGTAAGGCTATATCTTGGCTATTGTGTTGTTTGTCCTTCTTCGATTTACGAATTCCGATTGTCCCTTTGGTATCTTCAAACTCTTCTTCGTACCGTATATAACAAAAATGTATCCAGTCAATGCAATTGCAGGATAACAGTTAATTACAGGTTGGTTGTCTGCTTTCTTTTCTAAAATAACGATTAATTGAAAGTTGTTGCTTACCTTAAGTTTATAAATTAATGGTTAAAATAAAAGTAAGTCGGTTGTCACCATAAGTTTCTAATCTCAATGAATTACGCAAATTTAACACAGATATACCTGTTATGTGTCATTCAAATTAACTTAATTCGATGGAAGTAAAAACCTAGAGTTCATGACAACGACAGACCAAATGGATGGCAATATTATCTTACATGGATCTTTGGATTTGCTTTAATTCCATGACCTATTTTGACGAACAACTTCCTATTCTATCTGAATGACTTTGCAGTTTCAACAACGATTGTCATATTTCGCGTACAACATAATTACGTTGTCGCATGATTATGATATAGCAGTTTATTCACCAATACTTTCTACTGATAATAAAATATGGCCAATCATTTCCAATATCTCTAGCGTAGCCTACTTTAATGACAATAACCTGTTTACATGTCTAATTCTTTTCAATTTCATTATTATCCATAAAAGATTATGTTTGCTTTTAACATCCGAATCAAACATAATTTGCATGCATTGATCATTGTTAAAGGTATACAGTCACGTAAAACTATTTTGATAACAAACATGGTTATTATTAACTCTATCTCAAGATAACACAGCAAACTAATTTGAAAATTATGTTTGAGTGAAAACAATACGTCCTTATACAAGTTAATTTGTAAAGTCAACAGCTAATTAAATAGTAACAATATGAGATATAATGCCAGATATGTTTGTAATGCATTAGACATCCAATAACAATGAAATTATTGACACTGTAATTAATGTTTTTATTGCAACATATATTTTCATTACTGGTACCTTTATATCATAACATTTTTATGGGGAACCAGCATGCACAATGTTTCAGAGTTATGTATACATGTATTTTGGTTTGTGAAAAATTGCGTACGTAGAGAAATAAATATCAAATTGTCAATCTGGATATGTACTTTTATTTCATGCATTTATCAATTATATTGCATACACTATTAATCATAAATATCTTAAGAGTAATGAATAAAATAATATATCACAAAAAAGAGTTTATCTCAAGAATCGAATTAAGATCAATTACAGGAGAAAAGGAAATTGGTTCAATCAAGGGTATATCTATCTGTCTCTAAATGTAAAACGGAAATAAACATACTAAGCTTCCTAGTGACCTACTATGATTATTTGGACGGTCAGTGAATTGTTGAAGGGTGAGCGCTTTAGCGCGAACCCTTTAACTATTTACTGACCGTCCAAATAATCATAGTCGATCATGGGAGCTTAGATCATTTTTGTACGATGTTGCTGATCTATAACTTGAAACAGTAATTAAGTTTTTTCCAAGAACTATGTTCGACGGACTTTCTTGGAAGTTCTAAGACTAAATACGTAATTAATGGTCACTAGACAAAATTAAGCACCGCCCACTGACCTTCTGTAATTTTCTGTCTGCATCGTTTCGTAACTGCACGTTTATCTATCGTCTGCATCGTTATTTTTATGAATGAAATGTTCCACTGGCCAGTAAAGCGTATTAATCCTATTCTCTAGATTTACATATATGGCTCTCCTTTCTATCGTTATTTTTAGGAATGATTCTATCCAATCATAGGTCGTCAAATAAATGCAACATCGTACAAACATTTTGACAATGTCTCTCTATTTATTTCTGTTGTCGCACATGATTTTAATGTTGCCAGTCGCTTTGGATTTTCCATTCTTTATTACCCCTTCGGTTTTCTCTAACGTTTATTTAAACTTGGGAGTCAACAATTCATATCACTGCATTGTTTGTTAAAGTGCCACAGATTTAATTTTGCATACATATATATTCCCAATACATTACATCCTTTTGGCAACAGGTGAAATAAATACAAGACGACGAAAAACAAAACAAAAATACAACACAATATATGTTGGACACCCCTAATCGCAAAAAAACACAAATAATGTAAAGAAGACATGGGCCCTCCTACAAACAACTGAACATCGCAAACAAGACTAGAAGGGCGTAGTGTTAAATCTACACTATTTGTGGAAAAGATAAATGGTTTTCAATGTAAGATTATTGAATTTGCTATGTTTTACACAATGTATTATATCCATTGCTGTAAGTGGTCCTATAATGTAGTGCTAAAAGTAAAATTATTAAAATAGGGAAATGGTACGATCTAATGTAATCTTTAGTGATGAATTGGTAAAACATGAGGCCAAATTAATACGTTGATTTAAAAGATATGTGTATATTATTTTAAACCCTGGCTACCTGATATCAAAATTAGTGACATAGAACTCTAAGCTTGTTATTCAAATAGAAACATTACGATAAAGTGTTTATGCCACATGTAGAGTGTCTTGTTCTGATTATGTAATGTATTGTTTGTGAAAAAAAAGAGCGGATTACAACAACAAAAATAGAAATATTATGTACAAACAAATAATAATCGTAACCAACCATTCGTGCTGTCAATTATTGTCATTGCAGCGGCAGGTATCGGTTAGGGAAAAAAATATTGGATTCAGAGGAACCTCGGATAAGGGTATACGTAAGAAGATTGAATCTTTATTGTTTGGTTGTCCCAGTTTATTTACTTTGGTCACAGACATTGCCTTGTCTATAAACAAAGATATTATCCATTGTTGAAATGAAGTAAGTGAACAAAATCAACATTGACTAACAAATCTGGATATTTCCCAATCTGCTCTCATATAGGAACAACATATATTATGAAAAGAAAGTTTAAAAAGTGATTGTCAACAATAATGTCAACAAAACGAACAATCACCACTCACCTCAAATCACAGAACACGAAAAAGTCCATGACATATCACCGTGGAAATCATACACAAAATTGTGGCGGGGTTAAACCGTTTAATGAGATCCCAACCCTCCACTCTTGATAAACTTGACCTTCAATGTAGTAATGCAGCTTATAAACAACTGGGTAAAAGTCTGAACAGATTCTCTTCCACTAAATAGACCACATACTATTACAAAAATGAATGACAACATAAACATGTACAGTACAATACCAAGGTCAGTCAATGCTGGTAGTTAATTGACAACTAGCTACGAAGGTAAAATATGTTGGTTAAAAACTAATGCTCTAAAGGACAGAAAATAGCATAACTGATTCCTCTAACAGATTTAATATCAATTAGTCATAACTATCTAAAGAAATTAAGGTCTTACGAATCAATAGGTCATCAGTTTGTTTGAATCAAATACTAATACAATATGGAATGAAAAAGAAGTTTGCTTATTTCGGAATCAATTGAATTTGTATTTTGGACGTCACTTTCAACTATATCTAGTGATATCGTTTTGCTAGGGTTTTATGTTGAGAGGGAAAGTTCAATCCAGAGTATCAGAGATGAACAGCGACCTTATGTAAGTCAATGGTTAACTTGGACACAAAAAATTGAATACATGTAAAGGTCATATTCCACTACAATAAGAACCTAATATTGCCTTGCAATTACTGGTACATGGTTAACTTGATCACACAAAAAACCAGAAACATTGTATCGAATACATGTAAAGGTCATATTCCAATACAAAAAAGACATAATATCGCCTTACATCTTTGCAAATATGGAATTACTGGTAAATTGTTTAACATTCGTATTTAATTTCAATGAAAGCGGCTCAATCATCTCAAACATTGTGATAAATATTTCTTCAAGATTAATAAAAGATGTAGAGTTTTCCTCATTTCAAAAGCCAGCAACATTTTATCAATCATTCCTGACATTTTCTCAACAAGCACGTGGAAGAATCGACCCTGAAACCATGATACACCCAAAATGTCAAAGTATATTAAGCATGTAGCTAAAATGAAGATTTATTATAACAAACCTAAATCACACCATTTGCTTGTCTTAAGTGATTTTAGATCCAAAAAATATTATAAAAACCAATATAAATAATCTCTTTTTAATAGAAAGGTTACTATGGTAGCAAACTACAAATCTGATGATCACATCTTGTTTTTAATTTGCTACTTGTAATGATATTCTTGTCGGAAATTGATCGAACATAAAGGGTATCTGGTACGAAGGGTGTTCGATAAAAATATATCTCATTTCTTTCCCTTTAGAAAATCATGAAAATATTGCTAAAGGTAAGCTAATACAATACAGTGGAACTTGTGCAATCCGACACCCGAGTTTTCCGACATCCAGTGACATCCGACAAAAATGTATGGTCCCACAATATTTCTCTGAACTAAAATAAAACCTGAGTATTTCGACATCCTGTACAATCCGACACATTTCCCTGGTCCCTTGGTGTGTCGGATTGGACAGGTTTCACTGTACCTTGAAATAAATTTCATATATGTTCTAAAATATTCATTTAGGTTTGCACCCATAAATCTAGTCTATATCCCGCCACTTTTTATAGAAGTGTCTCTACCAAGCTATTATTATTGCTACATCTAAGGTCTCGATTTCTCTTCAGCAGACGACTCTGTCGATCTTATGTTCGCTCCACTACGGCCACAAGTCTCTTAACAGCTATCTACGACCCTATGGTATTACAAATACATGGTAGTCTCTCAACTGTTATGACCTTGAACACCACGATGAGTTTAGATTTCATATTAATATTACTTCATAAAGAGAGAAGTAGCAAGTTTCAATTTTACAGTTTTGGGGCTTAGCAGACAATAGATCGGACCAACCCGCGTATGCGACAGCGGTGAGCATTCTAATTACTACATCATCTATAAGCGGTCTATAAACATAATCATGTTAACAATTATAAAAACAACACAGACAAACTTTTGTGCAAAATTATATCTTATTATTTGTGTACAATATATATCTGTGAGTACACTCTGTTCATATTTCATATTTAATGTTAAACAATTTAAAATAATCGCTAATGTTAACACGATTTATTTTCTTAGCCTATTCTAGAAAGTTTCAATGAAATTCAAACACTTGTCAAAAGAGTTTTAAACTACGTACACCTTATGAATTCCATTTTGTTTCATTAAATAATGACTTAGAGTAGACAGAAGCATTTTAATTCATAATATTTTCGTTTTACATTGTTCTATACGTGTCAACTCCTGTGTAGACTTTTTGGGGATTTACGGGGTCACTCGGTCAGTTTGGCAGATGCCATGAAATCAGTTCTTAGTATGATGAACTTATTAGAATACTGTAATAAAATATAACCTTTATAAAGGATATATCTGAAAGTTATATCAATTTCCAGGCTTGAGTTAACTGTTGTAGAAAGTCAGGACAGAGTCGTCGTAGGGACTTCCACATTCATTGATGACTATCTGTTAGCTGGCAAATATATATAGATATATATAGATATACAGCTACGTCAGTTCCGAATCTTAAGGACTGGTTCCCGAGTATTGGCTATAACAGTAGGCTATGTTGCCGACTATTATTTTAACATTACCACAAAAACAGTGTGGCAGATATCCGACATGCGTTACAGAGGAAATTGAATAACATTCCTGAGGCCGTCGTCGCGAGCATCATCATTTGATCGATGCAAATGTTGGACACACATGATATTATTCTGTAAAATTGTAAGCTAACGTTCCAACGAGGAATAATATATGTAACTTAATGTCAGTTATTTCAGTCTAGCTTGGGCAATTGTAACTAACCGAATGGAAACCTCACCCTCCCAGTATAGGTTTCTGAAAACCTTTACACGAGTGTGAAACTCAAATCAGTGGTATTAGGTTTGTGGTCAAAAGTCATTTATTAACCACTCTGCCACACACAGAGTTGACATTAAAGTCAAACTAGTTTGCAAATAAACGTTAGTGAAAACCGAAGGGCAATCAAGAGAATCTGGCAACACAAGACCCAAGACGAAGACAAACAAATAAAAAAACACAACACAATATTTGTTGGACACCACTATACACAAACAAATGCAAACAACGTAAATAGGCCGACCTGGAGGTAAAGACGAACCGAACATTGGTTTTATGTGGAAATCGTAGCGGACATCACAACATGGATCAAGCATACAGAATATACCCGAGATGAAATATAAAAGAATGTGCTGGGCACAATCTCTGAAACATTACGACACAAGCACAAAAATGTACTCTCCTGACGAAAAGACTTACATCTTTCTTAAACTGTCATATTTTAGGCATAATAAATGACTACATGATGATAACATTAACAATATTTCACGAAAATCATGCGATATTTGTATTTCAACAAATACTCTTGAAAAAGAAAACATGCTTCCGAATTGTGTCCAGAATGTGTATGCTGACAGACACCGTACATATAACAGAACCGTTAATTTCCTAGAACAAATATATGTATTTCAAATTTTCAGAATTCGTTCTAATGTAGCAGTAAATTTCGATATTAAATAAGAACTTGTATTTACAGTGTCCATGTGCGCTACAAACGTTGATTCTATTGAATATTCCAAGTTAAAGATAAAAACATAGATATCAAATTTAGTGCGCACGACGCGTTTCTGGAATAACCTTCATCAGGTACGCTCAAAGCCAAAATAAAAGTTATTGGAGGGACAATAGTATCTTTTATTTTTATTTTCTAAATTTGATCGGCGGTAAACATATGACGAAATAATAAACAATCACATTTTCTAATTATTTAGCTTTCCATTCCATTGACTTTGAGCGTACATGATGAAGGTTATTCCCGAACCGCGTCGTGACCATTGAATTATATATATACATGTCTTATTGGTAAAATCATGTAGACAGCGTTGACAGAGAATCTAGGCTAACTACCTTACATTTTGATGTTTAATCTATTTCAGTTATTTAAATATGTCATCATGCATCATCATCTTCATCTCTTGCTTACTTTCAGCTAGTGTCGCTTTTATGTTTTATATCATGTTCGTCAATATTTTCACTTTAGATAGATCTCGCATTCATCACCACTTGTGTTATTTATATTTGCTTATGTTCTATCTACTATTTTGTGTAAATTAAATATTGCAACTGTCATTCATTTGTCTGCATGTGCAACAAGAACACAGATGGTTAATTGACCGCATGTACTGCTCCAGGAACAACTAATGTTAGTATCTCATAATAATTCACAGAAATGTTAATTTTGGTTCGTTATCTTAGAATGTGTAGCTGTATTTATATTTCAGTTTGTCACTTTGACGATCTAAGCTTTATCACCTGCTACCTCACCCGTTATTACCTGTCTACTGATTAGAAAAATCTCGACGCCTCACACACACATGTGCATAGTCTAATTAAGATACGAAAAATAGTTAAAATACCTACGTTACACCAAAATAAAATATAAAAATCGTATATTAATGTGCATTCTAGAATGTCGTTCTGTTTCTACCTTTATGGTCCGTGTGATCTAACTTCAACGTGTAAGTAAAACTATTTTCATTTAATCATTTCATTTAATTTGTAGCAAAGTTTTTGTAACGTCAGTGTACTTTTCCATTTGAGTCGATTTTATCTTGTTAAGGGTGTAAATACCCCCAAAAGAACCACAAATACTCCCCACTTTATAGATATGCTAACAACTTCGACCATTGGCATTACATTTCGCTTTAGAACATTGTAAAGTGAATTGTTTTTGCAAACATATTTCTTTAGTTTTTGGTATTGTGCTTTCATGTCAGATTTTTAGTGGGGTTCGTAATACTCGATCTTTAGTTTTATTTGTATGTTTTGTAGATTGTTGTTTGCCCTTTTGTCCTTTTTCTTCTGGCCATTGTGTTGTTTGTTCTTCTTTGATTTACAGATTCTGATTACCCCTTTGGTATCTTCAAACTCTTCTTACGAAGACTATTCGAATTTCCGATCGGCACAAAAGTCACATATTTCGGATAAATCCACGTCGGTATCATTTACAACAAATTTGATTAGCTTTAGAACACTAGAGCTTTAAGACTCGGCCAATCAAACAGCATTAGTGGCTTTATCATCCATGTTGTAATTTATATTGGCCCAAAGAGTCACAAATGCTGATAAGGCCCACCTGAGCAGATTTTCTCTCAAGTTTCTTTCCATTTGCCATAGAATTTTAGAGAGTATGTTAATGTACAACGACGACGACGGACGCCACGTGATAACAATAGCTAACATGATTTTCTAGACCTGGTAATAAGATAATCACAAACATAATATTTTAAGACAAAACATGGCTGACATTTTACTTAGCCATCCTTAATTATGAAAACGTAGATCTGTCGAATTAAGTGCACACGACGCATTAGTAGGTTAAGTGAAGCTTTCATTTGTTTTCTCTTCCACAGAATCTGTGATTGTCAGTACTGTCGTAATTATTACCTATTAATTTTGTTTATATTGTTTCACAGTTTTAGAACAAAGTATCTATAACCAACTGACTTCGGTTTCAATTTTATTAGAATTATATTTTCATCTTTAATGGCAGGGCTCCTCATCTGTCGCACAACAGCTGCGATAAATCAAATATTTGTTTAACATAAACCAGTTTTTATTACATAGCAAAGAACAACAGACATAGACAATGGATTTGCAATATTCCCCTATTTTCTAAGTAAACATTTTTTTCTTCTTTTATTTTTGAATGAGTAAACATTCTTGAATTCGTTTGATGTTTTTTTCCACAAAAATGTAATATTTTACACGTGGCTAATAAACATTTCAAAACGTTTTAATGTTTACAATTCAATCAAAGAAATATTTATAGAAGCGCACAACTAACATTGATAAATAGAGATATCGAATTATTACTTTGATTTTTATAGATTCTGCCATGACAACAGAAAGTGCAGCAAAACAGATGAGACTCTAAAAATAAATATTATTGATATTGATGGAAACAAACAGATGAAAAAGTAGACATAATCTTTAGCATATGCATCCAGATATAACTAATTGTGAGCCAGATTGAGATGAGCACTGAAATCCTGCTTCCGTACGACATGTTAGAGTTATTGGCTTCTATTTGAAACGGTCATTAGAACTTAGGACAGAAGTCTTATTGTGACATAAATAACTCATTATGTTTGTCCTTTTTTTTTCTTTTTTTTTCATACACACAATTGTTTGTTTGTTTGTATTTGTCACAGACATGTTTATATATGCTTAATGACAATAAAGTTATTATTATTAAATTAGATCACAGATTATGATTATCTTACGAACTCTATAACATCTCAGGAGAAAAACTTCTTCACTACTATAATTCCCATATATGACAAATTAGACATTGTTACTTTATCAATTGTACCTACTTTGATTTACGTTACTTTTGGGGCAAATTGGTTTCTTGATTACCAGTATATATTCTTATTGC
The DNA here is from genome assembly GCA_963680875.1 of Bathymodiolus brooksi. NCBI lineage: Eukaryota > Metazoa > Mollusca > Bivalvia > Mytilida > Modiolidae > Bathymodiolus > Bathymodiolus brooksi. The sequence goes on from OY804577.1 coordinate 92,306,386, forward strand.
CTATGGAATTGATGAGAGGTTAATAGACGAAAGTCGTCTCGGGAGAATTTAAATTGTGGTAAATATTGAAACGGTTTTGAAAAATCCTTGGCTCTGCACTTTGTACACTATCCTATGACATTGATTTTAACAACAAACTTTGAATATTCAACGCGACGGACACAAATAACACAAAATGTAACCCAAAATATTTAATTAATTTGAAAATACTTTGGTTTTAGTAATAGTAGATGGGCTTGACCCGCATTTCTCGTAATCAAAGCACCATGGGGACTAAGGGAGTAGTTTTTCCAAAAATTAGGTCCTGTATAAATATATGGAATCACTTGGGAAAGATGATCACAATTTGTCCAGCGATACGCATGTGTGAAGCATAATATATCAGGATTTTTATCACGGCATTGTTTATATAGCCAATGAAGGACGTGTATAAAAAATTAATTTACACGTACTAGATGTGAATCTCGATACTACATTACATTGCTAATGTCGAAAGGTTGGAATGGGAAACATTCAAAATATATTTAATATATCCAAAGTAAACTACGGATGACTCCTATTAATAAGAATTCTTAGTTTTAAACAATTTTACCATGTAATTAAGTGGTTTCTCATATAATTAGACGTTCTTATCAACTTCTCGGATACGATATCATTCGAAATTTCATATTAATTTTTCTAAATATAACAATAATGTCCCTTTTTCATTCGCCCGTTGCAGTACGATAGGATAATAGTCTTCCATTGATAAGGGTAATAACAAAATTACCGAACTCCGAACAATCTTACAAAGGGAAAGTCAAAACTCATAAGTATATAAACAGACAAAATTAGTCAACAACCGGAAAACTGTGAAAACCGTAATGACCCTGACTTGGTACAGGCATTTCTAAAGAAATGGTGGGTTGAATCAGATTTTAAAGCGCCAAACCTCCCCCTTTCATTACGGCTCAAGTTTCCGGCTACCACTATAACAGTATTTATAACAGTACTTGAACAAAACAGGTAAAACAGTTGGCATAACAGCACCAAACTCAGTGAAGTGAATGTCAAAAACATTTTTACGTCACACATTGATAAAAAAATATTTTTGACATTTTTGTTTTTGACCCCTTATCTTTATACATTTTCACTATATGAAGATCCATCGTTTATAATCTTTTCTGCAGAGACGGAATATATTTCGACAAGATCTTGGTATCGGAATATAAACTTTTTAAGAGATCGAATAAGGCGAATCTTTTAATAGCCCTGGTCCAGTTGCCTGTTTCACAGATGAAGATGACGTTTCAGGAAATCAGAATAATTGCTACTAGCCCTTGCATAACGAATCAATTGCGAGATGTAAACACCATATGCAGGAGAAGCTGGTATATTGCTGCACATATTTGTAAAATTTATGATTTTAAAGTTGAAGTCGTCCCGTTTGTCATATATGTTAGTACTGATTTGACCAATGTCGTCAAATTCGAGATATAAGTCCAAAAATGATGCGGACGAAGCGGTATCTGTGGTCTCTTTAACTTCCAGCTCTGGAGGATATATCAATGGAAGAAATTCTGCAAATCTAGAATTATTGATAGATAAAACGTCATCAATATACCTGTATGTGAAATTAAAGGCTCTAGCCTCATGAATCTTCTTATCTTTTACAAGCTTTTGAAGAAACTCCAACTCGTATGAGTATAAAAATAAATCGGCTAGAAGATGGGCACAATTCGTACCCATTGGTATGCCGACGACCTGCTGAAACAGTATCCCTCCAAAGGAAACAAATATGTTATCGATGAGGAACTCCAGCATATTGATCACTTGTTCCTCGGAGTAGCATGTTTTACCTTTTTGAATTTTGTTTGAAAAATATGTGGAATTGTAGCCTAACACAACAAATGTTGAGTCATAGTTTCTATGACTGAAAGCTTTGTGAATTGTTTCTTTTAAGCGGGTTTTTAATTTGTCATGCGGTAGGGTGGTATATAGAGTTGAAAAATCAAAAGTTTTGATGGAGGATACCTGAGAGAAGATCTTGATTTAAGGTTATCCAAAAGATCTTTAGAGTTATTCAAAATCCACATGTGATTTATGCCACTACGCGAGTAAACAGTTTCACAATATTTCTGTTGTCCCTCTTTTACTGCAGACAGAATCTTTGTCAGGTGAATAGACAATTCTTTCGTCGAACAAGATAGCATTTTATACGGGATTTTATCGTCCAAATAACAAAGTTGAAGCATGTTAGTTTTGGTGTCAATTTTAGTTCAAACTGAACTATAAAATAAGGAAAAGTACATATGCTGAATAAGGATAATAACAAAATTACCGAACTCCGAACAATCTTACAAAGGGAAAGTCAAAACTCATAATTATATAAACAGACAAAATCAGTCAACAACCGGAAAACTGTGAAAACCGTAATGACCCTAACTTGGTACAGGCATTTCTAAAGAAATGGTGGGTTGAATCAGATTTTAAAGCGCCAAACCTCCCCCTTTCATTACGGCTCAAAGTTTCCGGCTGTCACTATAGCATACATTAAGCAACCAACAAAACAAATCTTCACAGTTATCAGTTTAATGATTCTACTTAATAGATTAGTTTCTTAGAGTCAAATCATATATTTTTAGTATACATATTGAGGGCGGGGTGTTATGGTGTTTAACGTCACTTAACAATATTTCAGCTATATCGTGGTTGTCAGTTGTATTGGTGGAGGAAACTGGAGTACCCAGAGACAACCACCGACCTGTCGCTGACAAACTTTATCACATTGTGTGTATCTTGCCTGAGCGGATTTCGAACTCACAACTTTAGTAGTGATAGGCATTGATTGCACAGATAGTTGAAAGCCCAGCAACCATCCGATCACGACAGCGACAGCCCCATATATATGCATATCGAGTGCAACATCCAGGATAGTTGGTCAGTGTAACAACCGGTCATTGTTATAATTACTACACTCTATTATCTTTCCATTGACAGATAAACGTATAAGTCATAAGATAAATAATTTACATAACTTACGTGAACTATGCATCGGTTATCGTTGTTTAGCAAGGCTCATGTATTATTATTTGATGATAAATAACTCGAGTTGTTACATAGAGCATATTTTTAACATTAGAAGCGTCATTCTAGTATCTAATAGTGATTTATTACTTAATTCAATTATGTAATTGCTATGATGATACTAATAACTGGTAACTATATGTAATGATTCTATAATATCTACTATTAGTACAGTGATTAGATAACATGCCCGTAGGACTTTCCCGTTTTACACTGTCTGCGTCTACGTTGCGAAACCATTTACCATTTGATAGCAGACAAGACGGGAATGTTCTTTGAATGGCCATTGGCATTTTATTTTTAGTGAGTGAGTGATTGTTGTTTAACGCCAACTCAGCAATTGTTCAGCTATATCATGTCGAGAACAAGTTAATTTTCAATCAGATGATGATGAAATCCGCTTTGTTCTAGACCAACACACTTAGGTTAGTGACTTGTATATTGATGAGAAATCGAAGGTAGTCCCAATCTCAGGATATCATAACCTTTCGACATTGAGCCTACCTCATTAAGGTTATTCCAGAAACGCATCGTTCCACTAAATATGATATCTACGTTTTTATTAAAGCCATATTTTCTAAATTCAACTCTTAAAAGCAATGCAATATTCGAAGGCAAACCATACAGGAATGTGTATTCATAGACGTCTGCATTGAAATCTATAATACGATCCTCTCCTGGTCATATTTTAACACAGGTCTTATATGAACTATCATGAATTATTATTAGGTGGTAATTTGCAAGCTGCTGATGGTATGGTTGATAGGTCAGAATTCCAAGATGACCACCAACACAGAAAATAATTAACTATCGTATTTTTAAAGACATTCTTGTCTGCATCTAACATCTCTTTAACTATGTATGACTCAACGGGAATGTTCCTTGGGTGGTCATGTACAACACCTGTGTGCTTATCCAGTGCCGATCGGAATTCTACAATGGTCATCACCGCAGAGCATAGTTTATTAATGTGTTCGTGGAGGTATTATATGTTTGACTGATGCTATATTGTCTAAGCGGACGATGTTTACAGTATGTCGACTATATTATTTAGTAAGATGTCTTCATTTGAATTTCATCTTTATATGTGTAATGGATAAACCTTTGTCGGTGAATTGCGACAGGTCGATTGCTTTCTCCGGGAACTCTGGTTTTCCCCACCAATAAAACTGACAGCCACGATATAGCTGAAATATTGTTGAAAGTGGAGTAAACAACCATAATCATGCCATACCCATGTTTCCTTGTTTAATATTATGGTGCTTATTTTAATATTTCACGAAACGATATGGCTGAAATATTGCCATTGACGGCGTTAGATGACTCATAATTATGTCATAGACGGGGGCCATGTTCTCACAAACTACCAATGATAGATTACATCGTGACATAAAACCATTTAGAAATAATATTAAAGATACATTGATAAAATGGAGTTTTGTCTTCCGGTATAATGCAAACAAATATTTAAATGCAAAGTTTGAACTCCCTCTCCCTCTTCCCTTCTCTCTCTCTCAATAAATGATATCATTTTACACTGTAAATTATTGTTTCAAGTTGCATTATGCGATGGTGTTAAGATTGTCACACACCAAATGATTTTTGATTGTTTATAACTGTTAATACAGTGGTCAATTCAGAAATAGTAATAAATCACGTGACAGCAGCTGTTGATCAAATTAATCTGAAGCTATTCTCTTTAACGTCAGAATTTAAAACTTCTGTATTGAAGAAAAGTGTAACTGGTAAATACTACGTACATTTGGGCAACATCTTATAAAAACAAACAGATGAAATAAAGCTTCACGACATATCCAATTCTCAAATGGCAATGGATCTTTCCCGTTTATGTAGATTGTTTTGTTCCTCTATCACCGAAAATACGCTTACTGAGTAACACGGTGGGTGTCTAATAAGAAACAGGAACTTCTTAACCTTCGCGAGTACGGGGTTAACTATCGATTGTTGGTGGAGCGTTTCTTTCATTCTGTGTGTTGTTGTGTTCATTTTGTTTTTCTTTGATTGGATTTTGGAACTGTTTTGACAGTATGGTATTTTTGTTTTCATTATGTTCTATGTCTTGTGTCCAATGTTGTCTATGCCTCTTGGTTGTTCATTCGTGATTGCACCTTCGGTTTACTTTGGTATAAATAATGCAATTCAATCATTTAGACCAATAACATACTTGATACCACATATCTTATTTATCAAACTCTTGTCCTATTTCAAAGAAACTGTAACGATCAAGTTTCTCCCTCAAAGGGAAGTCAATGTCAGCCTCTCAAAGATCTAGCATAATAATTTTTAAGAATTTAGTCAAACGTTATAAAGATAGACACTATCAATATGAAATCCAAAACGGTCAGAAGATTTTGACCAAAAGCGTATATACAAATATCGACATTGAATGCGGTAGGTAAGTAACAACATGTTCTCTAATATTAAATAGATTTGATCAAATATATTCTCACACAACGTATGCCTAGCTATGCCATAACAACAAATGGTTAATCCGCGAAAACCAGATTAACAACAAGATTTGACCGACGTTAATCGGTAACACATGGGGTGGAATTTCGAAATCAAAACGTTCTGGACACTTCAATTAAAACTTCAGAACAACCATACTACATTGTATATTAGTAAGAAATGATGTATATTTAAATGAATATGAGAGACTATCGAACATTACGCTTATACACAAATTAAAGTAAAAGAACAGCGCCTTTATTGCTGTTCTACATTGCGCAATCACAATTTTGCCGTTCAGTGTGATAAATGAATCGCAATGTATCAATGAATCCAACTTGTACGCCTTTGCCAAGTTCGTAGCGAATGCAAATGCACATATATTGTGTATCTCTGAATCCTCAATGTTAGTGACATACTATATGACATCTTTAGTCAAATGGTATTGAACATATGTAGCCATCAAATATGACACGACTGATAATCAAGAGAACAAAAGCCTTTGAATGTAGACAAGCTTCATTCATTAACAAGTACGTGGTAAAATATCAATTTACTCATAAACATCTGTCGACTATATTACTATACTAGATTTTGTACACTTTGAGTGGTATATTTTGTAATAAAACAGTTCAGCCCATCTTTGAATTTTACTAAATACACAAATAAAATATAATATTTATGAAATTTTAGCAGAATAAAAATTATTGTCCGTTACAGTAATACTTTATCAAATTTAGACAGATTTAGTCAAACAAAATACTCTTAAAACACGAACATTAGATTTAAAGAATACCAAAAATCAATATTCGTTCTAAAACTTTTCTTGTCAGTTTATTAAACGTAATGACAAGTGACATTAGATAGAAATTAAAGATAAATTGTATTTTTATGCAGAGGTGCTTGACGATTATATCTAAAAATTTAACTAAATTAAACTTGGAAACTGTTGTAATTTGTGCATTCAAAGTTTACTTACCGATTAGTATCATTGTCTGGCATTTTGCCAAATTGTTGACTGGTTTGAAATAGAAGAATATAGTCCAAACATAGAACAATACTTATGTTGAAAAAATATCAAACTTTCTTCTTCGATTTAAATGTTTATTGTAGATATAAGCTGGTATTCAGATTTTTTCCTCAATAAAACAACGCATGTGTCAAGAACAGGAAGTACTCGATATTGAGAGGTGTTCATTTAGATTAAGAAATCAAGTATTCGTAAATGATTATAAAGAGATTTGACATACATTATTGTCATACGAAGATTAATGATTTGTATTTTGTAACAAAACATTTGAATTTAGAATGGTAATCGGATAATAAATTACTTAGCGATTGGATAATAAAATAATCATGTAGAATAGCAGGGAAAATGGTAGAACCATTGTACGCATGAACTGCCTACCATTCCGTATCACCCGAGTTGTATCTCCCTGTTTTTGATGGTGTTCTGGTTGCTCAGTCTTTAGTTGTCCGTGTAGTGTTTTGTACATCATTGTTTATCCTTTTTCCTTTTGGCGACTGTATTGTTTATCCTTCTAATTTCTTATTATCTCTTTAGTATCTAAGCTGTCTTGTATATAATATAATAATCGCCTTATATCATCATATGTCATAAAATGATACATTCATATGCCTCTATTGCTACGACTATTGGATTGGATTTTAAAATTGCCCCGACAGCATAGAACATTTTGTTTTTCATTTTATTGTATATTAGCTACACATATATATCTATTATGTAATGGTTAGTGTGTACATATATCAGTGTGGAAGGTTGGTGTTCAAATTCATGACAACCCACCTATATGGAATGGGTACTTGCTGTCTTTTCACTCATTTATAAGACCTGACAAGAACGGGTAATGCTGTGAGTCAGAACAGACCAATGTGTCCTGGTAGTATGTCTAACATCTGGTATTACGATGGTCGACTAGCACTATGCGATACAGTTCAGTATGTTGCCAATGTTGGTCTAGTAAAATCTGACATTAAACGTATGTGTACGATAAACATAATGTACCAATGAATTTACACATATAAATTGTTAGTTGTTTTCATGTCGAAAGTTTCGTAACCTAAATATCGAAATGATGTAAGAACACTAATACCAAAACGACAAATGCTCACTAAACCACAATAGGCGAATAAAGACCTCTAAAATCAACTCCTCTCAATGTCTGACAATTTGATATTTGTAATAAAAGTTTATCCTCACACTATAAATTGTTTTCATATTATACCTACTAAATGTGCCTTAAGATATTTTAAGCACTCATTCATTCAACATAAAATATATGTCACAAAACTAAGTACTAAGGATTCCATTTGTTCTAATCAATACACTGTTAAATTTGTTTAAACAGCAGCAGACCTTAGATTGACAATACATGCTGGAAAGAATGGATAGATGTGATTTAATCGTGATATTGTTTGATATAACAAGCCATACTGAGATGGAAAGTTGTTCATGTAGAAACATTTAGACGTCTTATGGAATCCCCGCGGTATTGTAACATTTAGATCTAGAATGGAAACCCGAGGGAACACCGCGGTATCGCTTCATTCAGACGTATAGTGGAGGCCCCAGGTTGTTGTGTGGAAAGAATCAAATAAGGATAATAACAAAATTACCGAACTCCGAACAATCTTACAAATCTTAAAAAAAATTAAACTTTTGTAAAAATTTATACATAAAATTAAATTAAACAAAAATCTGTAAATAAAAAAGATGAAAATATAAAATTTTAGAACAATTTAAATAAACAATCTTTCTAAAATGTATTAATTTAAAATATTATATGATACTTATGCAATTAAGCAATTTTCTTAAAATCTAAATTCAAAAGTTTTTAATAAAAATTTATTTATAAATTTAGAATTATCATAATTTTGAAGAGTATTTTTTAATTGCTCATTCCAAGCTAATTAATAATAAGATAATTCAGTTCACTCCAAGCTAATTATTTATAAGTAATTAATTTCACTCCAAGCTAATAAATCATAAGATCAGTCATTTTCATATTGATTTGATTGTTTGTGATATTTGTATGTTTTTCATAGGAAGCAGATTTAAAAAAAAGCATTTGCTTGTTTCTGAATCCTATTGTAGAATTTCTATTGTTCTGTTTATATATGTCAATTATACCAATAAATATGCTTATACTAATCACTCACTCATTCCTATCATAGTCCAAACAATAATATTAATTAAATGATATATCTTTTCCGCCAATTGATTAAATTACCTGTACTGTAATTAATAGCTTACCTTAACCCAGGTGAGCCTCTCTTGTTCTACACTGTTCAGTGGTAAGTATTTGGTGAGTATTCGCTCATATCAAATTTAAAACATTCAAGTTCAGAAAGTTTTAACAAAGGTTCTCAGTTCAGTAGGTGCGAGCAGTTGGAAAGCCTTGCATCATGGATATTATACATACAGAGACGAACCGTGGTAAGAAATCTATAATATACGATGGATATTCCTACAGAAAAGTTAATTCTTTAAAAAAATGGAGATGTTGTGTATCGCCATTCGGTGCAGTACCGGAAAATCCTGCAAAGCTACCGTAACCACAGATGAAAAAGGAGTTGCAGTCGTGAAAATGAAAAATGAACATAATCATGAAAGTGACGAGAAAAAGGTTGAAGTGAAACAACTCCGCGTACGTAAAAGGAAACAATCCGGGGACATAACCTCACGTCCGAGTAAAATCATCCGTCAAGAAATACAGATCCAGGCAGAAAATTTACTAGAAACATGAAAACAATATTTAAATAACATGCCTTTTTCATGTTGATACAAACCAGGGTGAGCATAGATTGATTTGATTTAGATTTTTTGTCTTTAACGCCACTTTCAGCTATATTTCAGCTATATCATGGCGACCAGCTTTAGCGGTGACAGAAGCCGGAGTGCCCGGAGAGAACCACCGACCATGGGCAAGCAACTGGTAAACTTTATCACTTGCGGCTGCGAGTCGAGTGCACCTTTTTTGTAATTTACAAAGCTGTGCGCGAACCCACGCCGTATTGGTGATAGGCTTGTATGAGTTGTTAGGTAATCCAACTGCCTAACTTACTGAGCCACTCGGGCCCAGGGTGAGCATAGGGTAAAGACTGTTGAAAAGGCATTGGTACAACATCCTCACCACTGAATTTCGCTTCACATTGAGCAATATCGTGTTTCCAGTTATTTACACCTAGTAGATCTGTATGGAAAGTCATCTTACACAAATCTGTTAATATTGTTGCAATTGGCCATTGACATAACATTAATTCTTCTATCGATATCGAGTTCGCTACAAACATGATCTTAAACGGCACGATATAGCGTTGTTCTCCATAGCTGTTCAAGATCATAATCATTATGATTCTTTCTGTGTGCCAGTTTTTATACTCTACTTCAGGTTTAAGAAAGACTCTAACGCTTTCCTATTATAATGCGACCTTTTTCAATAATTCTTTAAATCGGACTAAAAACACTAGTAAGCGCTAGTAAATGTTGTTTCCAATGGCAGAGATCGCGAAATAGCTAGCTTTGTTAATCAGAGATGTTTTTGTTCACTTGTTGCTATTTGAACAGTGGATAATGTCATACTGTATATTTGCTGATAGATAAGGCGGTGATTGTGACTGAACAAAGTAAACTGAGACATCCTATCAATAAAAAGGGAGGTTGTCCGTGTTTCTTATTTCCTTCCTTATCGACGTGTGTCGAACTGCTCACTATTCCGGGGCATATGCGTTCACCCTCAGTTTTTAGTGGGGTTCGTGTTGTGTTCTTCAATCTTTAGTTTTCTGTGTAGTGTTTCTATATATCATTGTTTGTCCTTTTGGTCATTGTATTGCCTGTTCTTTGATTTACCCTTCTGATAACCCTGTTGGTATCTTCATGCTGTTATTATCGGAGGCTCCCATCATCAGAACATTTCTCTGACTACGAACTTCTGCAATATCTATAATTGACAACCAGTGTGGTTGGTTACGATTGACTATTATATATTTTATATACCAATCAGTAAATATTTAAAGTATCTTTAATGTTAGATATAGATTTCCTGTTTGTAATTAAATGACTTATTATTGTGTGCATTGTACTTTTCTCAAAAGTGCCACTTATTGTTAGAAGTGATGAAGTCTTTATTAATGTATAAATAATTAATATTTCCAAGTGTCAGCTGTTCTGTAAATGGAAATAATACAGGGAACAATTGAACAAATATATCGGTCAAGTTTGTGACGCTTTTTATCAAATTTCTATATATCATTATATAAGCCATTATAAAAAAGCAGCAAATCAGGATAAATTCATTACATATAGATTTTCCTTCTGCTACTAGTGGAATACTATTTTCGTCCACTCGAGATAGTTAATATGAAAATTTACTATCGAGAGTGGAGAAATAGCGTAATCCACCGGTAACAGAAACAGAGTTGGAAGATATCAAAGGCGTATAATCTTTGGTATAATCAAGCTGGTCATGGTGTTTTTGTCCTCTGAAATATTGTGAACGTTTTGGCTCTCCAATCTTTCGGCATTATCACAATGGAAGATGTTTAGTTATCAATGTACGTATTACGTGCATGTAGACTTGTGTAAAGTATTTAGATTTATCTTGACGAGGAGGTACCATTAGAATCTGATGACGAGGAGGTACCATCAGAATCTGATAATTCTATTTAGAATATATCTTATCAACAACTATTCTGATTTTTTTATACAAAGAGGTGTGTAAACTCTGTAATGAAAAGCGAAAGATCATTCAATTTATCTCTGTTTTAAGCGTAAAGCAATTTAAATATAATCATTCTGTAGATAAAAGGAAAATACTAACAGATTGTTTATGATTAGGATTTCTTACTTTGATCTTATTGAATTAATCATCAGGTATAAATTACTCGCTATACAGCCAAATACCATTTCCAGATTTTTTGCTCAGTTAGAAACACGATTTAATAAATTTTTCTGAAAAAACAGATTGTAGATTGGTAATTTGTAGGAAAAGTTTAAGCCCATGTATTTATAAATTAGCACTCTTCGGTTTACGAGAAATTCACATTTTCCCGAAACTACCCATTACAAACGCGCTATTACGAATACAACCGTACTGCCGTACGCATTTTTAATTTTTTTTACTTTATGTTTATACAACGCGCACTCAAAATTTTCAAGGGCAGTAATTTCCTGACAAATGGTCCGATCAAACTTCCGCGTGAGTAAGAGATTGCTTTGTCATGCCAAGTGTGCCTTTTTCAGCTATATCATGAAGAGATTACGTTGCATTTCGATGAGAAATGATAATGCCCGCTTTGTACTAGACCAATACATGTAGTTTGATTTTTATAGTGCTAGCTCATTGAAACAACTGTCCGTGTATAGACATGTCTTACCATTCGGAAAAAATATCCTGATTCCGAGTCAACAAATTGTTGATCTTGCTCTCTAATACTGCGTGCTTTGCAGAGAAACAGCAAATCTTTTTGATGAAATCTTCTATGTGAAAACGTGCAGTAACTCTTTCAAAACGCCGAAATGATATGCGAATCTTCATATAGCAATCATGTTAAGTGTTAATGAATTTCGATTTAAATGTAGGTGGAGTTGCGCGTTGTAATATGTTGTGATGAACGGACGGATATGACAGAAACGGAATGGAGACATACATTTGGTCTGTTGAGGTCCAATCTAGTTATAATTAGATGTTTAACAATATTTATTCGTGGTCTTGACGTTTATTGAGTCCTGAGGCAAAATCATTTTTTATTCTCCATTTTAAGTTTTGTTTTCTGCACGGCGAAGCCTGTGAGATACAGGTTTTGTAAAATGGTTAAGAAAAGATTACCTGAATAATTTGTTTTCAAGAGAATCATACCAGAGTCCTCAAAAAGTATGCAAATTCAATGAATTGTAGACATTTGTTTGATAATTTAGTAATTGGAAAATTATTATCACTGTTCAGACATGGAAATGAAATATTATTACACATTTCCTTACAAAGAATCGTTTCAAATCTTTAAACGTCTGAACTTCAGGTCCCTGAACCCTCACCAGGGCCAGTACTGTTTGTCGTAGACGTCAGTTGGGTCCCTCGTTAATGACATTTTGCGTACACTTCATTTAGCTTTTGCACCCCTGAGTACTGAAAGTGACGGTAAACAAACATTTTGACATTTACTTTCAAAATAACCTAGCATTGCCATCTTCAAAACTGTGAAACTAACGTGTTGGCATTTGACAGGATCATTAAATCTAACCTCTCATCAGCTACAACATCACTTCATGAACTATATCAATGATGTTATTTCCTTTCATTTACGTGTATCGTTGATGTCCGTACGTGAATCCATGACGACTTTTAATTATGCATATACCTGCTTATATAAATGTGAGAGGTGACTTTGTATCACATTCTGAATCTACTTTTGAAAACATTCATATTCTAGTAATCATAGGGGATTTTCCTTCCTGTTTACCAATTTTGTTTCTAGTAGCAATGGCACAACGGCAAAACATTAATATTATACTACCATTGGATTTAATGCTGAGAAAATGTATATACATGTAGTTCTTCGGGTGTGATAGTGTTTTGTCACAAACATTTATCTATTTTTATTAGGGAGGGCACCATTTCAGAGAGATTGTATATAAATAAATGATTTTGTTAAAAGGTGCATTATATATATATATATTTATGTGTCAAAGTTAAGTTCCTTAATAATATAATTTTAGAAAACTAAGGTCGATCTCCCTCAGGCATAGTCAACCCTAACCTATTTGGCTATCCTGTTTAGGGCCTTTCGCTTACATGCTCTAAGATAAAAACGTAGATATCAAATTTAATGCGCACGACGCGTTTCTGGAATAACCTTCAAAGCCAAATAATTTAAAGTTTTCGGAGCAATAAAACCAAAGGGCCTAAACAGGATAGCCAAAATCGGCTATGGACACCTATGCTGGAGGAAGCAGAACCTTAGTTTTATTAATAATTACATTATTTTGGAACTGTAAATTTCAGCATAGAATATTAAATTATTTTACTTCCTTATCTTTGACTATGAGTGTACCTGATGAAGGTCATTCTAAAATTAGTTATCTAGGTCTTTAATGCATGAATCATTTCGATTCTAACGTATCATTGGAAGTAGTCGGCTCCATCAGAAATGCATATAAAAACAAAATCAGCTAACTTTTATTTTGATGGCATTTTGATTAGGCAGTTAATACAATTTAAACGCTCAAAATATCGTAAAATACATCATCAATGTCGCCAGTATTCTCTGAATACAGCATCACCGGAAATCGACAATTTCCAAAAATCAATCATTGAGAGTGTATGTTTAGTATTTTCTCCCAGAAAAATAGATATGTAAAGAAACAACACAAATATTTTAATGTATGAACCAAGTTCTTGTATGACTACATGAAATCATCCAGGAACGATGATCGCAATTTATCCGGCAATACCCATGTGCGAAGTATATTATATCGGTGATTTTATCACGACTAATGCGGGACATCAACATGTTTAATTAATTACACCACCATACACAAAGTAACCCCAAGTGCGCTTTATATCAAGCATTATACATGATAAATTAGCATGAAATATGCATGATTATGGTGTTTGTATGTAATGCTTATATTCTGTAACGTTGACCTTTGGTTTTAAGAAAATACCACTGCAACTACAATTGTAAATGGAAAACCAATTTATTAGTGGGTATTCAATACATTTTATATATTTATATCATCTTTTTGATTACTACTGATTAATAACATAGACAAAGTGTCAGTAAGGTGCATAGTTATACAACAACCTATTAAAACAAATCTACTTCCACGTTAGCTTCATTCAACTTCGCCATAACATCTCAATAAAGTGTGAAAGATCTTTAGTTTTCTTGCTCTCAAAGATTCATTTTTATAAATTTGTTCTCCAATCGTTAGACTTTGAGCGTACACGATCAGAGCTATTATCAATAATTTCAGAAACGAGTCATGTGCACATTAGATGTCTTCATTCTTAATTACTATAACTTGATTGGTGGCTCTATTGATGGAATATTGCCCCGGAGTGTTTCGTTCGCCCAGTAGTCAGTTTTTCGGCAATTGCATAATATATCAGATATATTTATCATTTAGATTAACAGTTCTTAATGTAATTTTATTAGTATTGGTGTTCATCTCCGCATCCACAAGCTTAGGTAGCCTTAGACGATTTTGGCTATCCAGTTTTTATCCTTGGGTTTTCATGCTCTCGAAGCCTTTTTCTAACCTGGTTGTTCATTCGTTTAACTTTGAGTGTGGCTCCTAAGGTTATTACATTGGTATTCCAGGAACGCGTCGAGCGCACTAAATTATACTTTGTAGATTTTGAAAGAGTCGTCGCATTGTAGCTGCTACAAAAGGAATAATTATTTTCCTGCCAACACAACTCTCCATTCTTGTCACGTGACTGTCAAAATTCGCTACCCCGGTTGTCCAGTTCCTCCTTCATTTCTGTATGTTTCTAGTAGACTTCTTTTTTTACCTTGTTCTCATAATAAATATGAAATATTTTCCAGCATTCAATCAATCGATTTATCCATAAAGGGTGGTAAAAATATTAACTGCTGTTAGTGTCCAAAACGATTATGTATTAAATATCTGTTTTTACTTATTGTTTTAGCATAGATGAGACAGCCAAAAAGAGCTGCTGAATTAGTATAGATATCAGACAGCTGCTTAGTTCAAATAGCATTGAATGCCAATTCGTCTATTCAGTAGTAATAAATTCTAGAGCTCCCATGTACAAAAATAATGTCATTGGTTGAAAACACTGACCAATGCCGTAACGCCATTCCATATTTGGTGTACAGAAAACCTAGCGATTTATTACCAAAATACATTGACACTTAGTTTTAGTACCATACCAGCTTTTGAGATGTAAAACATTACCATTGCTATTACTAGTTTAATAGTCATTTTTCTCAATCCTCTGCAATTACGAATTTCCTGTATTTTATTTTCAATATAGTTTTATGTGCCCAGTTCAATAACCTAGGAAATGTTTGTTCTAAGTATTTTAGCATTACTTTACAATCTCAAATATACAATGTTTATTTCCTTTCATGTCTTTAAGAATGATTGAACACATCTTGTAATGCCTTTATTTTAACAGTGTTTATTAACAGATGTTCATGTACATACATACACAAATTAATTCAAAATATATGATCATCAATAGTTGAAAAACATATAAAATGCAAATAGCTATTTCGTGTATTTGATATAGACTTGTTGAACAAAGTTGAAAATGTATCTATAATAAAATATAATTTAACAAGTCATTTGGAACTAACATGAAACCGTGTACCATTGACGGAATGCATGTTTACTTCTCATTTATAGTGAAAACATATTACTTTACTTTCTGTTGACATATGTGTGTACTCTGTTGACATATGTGTGTACTCAAGGAATGTTGTTTTATTGCAGTTATGTTTGATTTATACATATAGTTATATAGTTGGAAAGTGTGAGCAAAATGTCAAACAAACAGCAGGTACGAAAAACTTATTTACAAAGCATCTCCTGTAACCGCCTATTGCGAATTACCATGGATTTCCATGACAACAAGCGTCATTAAGCGAGCGCGTAATGAAGATGAAGTTGTACTAAGAACAAGATGCTAGGACGTATTAATTGCTAAATCTACCGAAATTCCATTCCATTTATAAACAGGATTTATCCAAGCATATTCAAAATACACAGTTTTTAATGCCACTAAGCTATTCTAGGGTTAGAGTTGTGGTGCATAACGCCACTTTCAACAATATTTCAGTTATATGGTGGCGGTCAGTTTTATCTGGAGAAAACCACCAACCTGTGGCAAGTCACTGACAAACTTTATCACATAATGTTGCATCGAGTACAAATCGCCATCGTGCATCAGGACCACGACGGTCCCTAAAATATTATAGCTTAACTATGGTGGAAATAATCTAGATAAAATTAGATGTTGTTTGATCTTTATTTTTGACGATATACTAACATCTAACAACATCTCGTATGGGATCATATCAGGTCATATATGTTCAACGTACCAATCAGCGGGCGAACCAACCATATCTTGAAGTATTAGATGTAAAGATTTTCAACACTCATGGACAAATGCACTTTCAACAGTTTTGACAGCTTGCAACAGCCAATATTTTTACAAATATGATTCATTGTTTGTCGGTTCTAGTCACTGCCTGTAACTGAAATACTGCTACATTGACATTATACAACAACACCCACGCATTAAAATATAATCCTGGAAATAATCAGATAGTCGAAAATTAAGAAATGAAACACGAGAGCAAATTGGCAACTGGATGAAATGGAAATCACATTTTAATTTCCGGTTTTTTATTGTAGTTGTCGCTCAAAATGTGATGTCCTATGTTGGCATTTGCTAAGACCTGTCCGTTCTGTCGTCGCCATCATTTAAAATAAAAATGTGAAGTGGTTAAATTTAATGTAGCCTTTCTCCTTCAAAGCGTTAACACTTCAAATATAAAACTTTAAACTATTAAACACTCCCATTTCAAAATTTGACCTTAACGCGAATATTAGTTGCTCGTATATTTTAAAACACGTTCATGGTTATCCTTAATCTTAATTCAATTATCAAATAAACAATTTACATACACGAAATTTCTGAGGTTTTATTTCGAGCTTTTTATTTTGAATAAAGGTCTTGATGTCATTAAAATAGACAATATCCATCTTCAAAATTCAGTTAAGTCTAACGTTCCTCCTTAATTTAAAGATATATGCTCCAATCATTTCGTATGGGTATACTACACCTTCTTCAACCAAATATCCAAATGCAAACACGTGTTACATGATCCCAAATTTGACGACTTCATCAATGCCTCAAATATATAAAAACAAGTCATTTAAACCTCCTTATTACAGCAGTACATATTCCCAATTCATATAAATGTATATCCAGGCCAGCCGCGTTAACCAAACGGCCGAAATATTGTGAGCATAAATCCATAAATTGGAAATATAGCTTTAAAATCTTATGGATTCTGACGTTGATACTTAGGCACTCGGGCAATATATATCTCTAAAGACCCAAATGTTGCAAAACATATGCCTTATCTTCATGACAAGTACCTTGTTGTCATACTGATCACGCTCCAATCCTCTCCGCTTATCATGAATGGAGATTATCGGAACGTGATACTTCGTTAGTTACCGACGATTACTTAGTTATTAATATCTGAACGACTGATAGAGCTTGTATTGGCATAGCCTGCTGCTCAATCCCATTCTTATGCAGCTATGTATAAAATATGTTTAAAGCAATCTGAGCGACTTGTAAGACGATGTCTTCACTAAATAAATGGTTTGTCGCAGCCACCGTTTTCTATTGTACCGATCAAAGTTGAGAAAAAAAGGCAACAGCACAACATCGGCAATGCAATAAATCACACACTCTGATGATTTCTACAGAGGACAATAAATGCACAAATGGATAACATACAGTATGTCTACTTTAGTGGACGGTTCTGACCTTGGCATACACTGCAATAGGAAATGCCATGCTTATTTCGATAAATTACCGTCTGATTGGTAAAGATTAGCTAACCAACATGTTAAATACCGTATTATCAAAGGAGTAAATAACTGCCATGAATTATTAAGTTCTATGAGTGAGGATGTTTATAATTCATTGATAGTATTGTTATGACAGATGCTCTTAATAGTTTTAGACAATGTAAACCCAGTCAGTGTAATTAGGGTCGAAAGCTATTATTAACAACATGATTTGTTCTCAATATATATCTTTTTCGTTGTATTGTATTCATATCGTGCTTACTGATGACAGTGTTTAGAAGATAAAGTTATTCACATTTAATTATCTTCGTGATAGTTCCACGTCTATGTGTGAACAACAAACTTGATGACATTATTCGTGGACAACTATAAAATCGTTATTCACTAATTTGGAAGTTATAAGCTACAAAGGGGTAATCAGAAGTCGTAAATTGAAAAGGGCAGATCAAAAGAGGACAGCGATTACCTTAACCTGTGAGATGTATCCGGGTTTCTTATTTTCATTCATGATCACTAATATCTATATGCCTTTTTAGTTGTTCTGTTTTGTATTTTTTATAATTGTTTTATATAATATTTTGACTGGTTGTAATGTATTGTAGATAGACCTTTTATAAACCATTCAATGGTTGGTGTTGAGAAATAAGGATAGTCAAACCTGTCTTGAAGGACACCTTTATATAATATATCACTGTCTATAAAGGACAGTCTCAATTTTCGCATTAATGAATATTGCATTTAATTTTAACATGTATACAAAGTGCAAATGCTCATAAAGGGCACATTTTCAGGTTCCATCGATTGGCCTTTATTTGCAGCTTTGACTGTACGTTATTATTACCTAGTGTCTTCATTGTACGTTAACAATGTTCGTGGCTGTTCTATTAATACTCATATATTTTCAATAATTATTGCCATTTGGATGATTTATTCTAATTATGTCGGTTGAATACAGGCTATTAATAAGTTTATATTGTCAATTTAATCAGTAAATATATACATGTGTCTATTTCATATGCAGCTTACATATATGAAAGAAAGAATTTATAAGCTTAATAATTTTTCAGAAATATGTCCGCTTAATAAAGGTTTGAAAGTATTATAAGCTTAATCATACTAATAATTTTATAAAGTGGATTATACCGTTCTAAGCAAACACTTCTGCATCTTGAAACAAGGATTTTATTTTTTATTACAAAAATATAGAAATTTCAAAAATGTACAATAAATAGCAACATTTATCTCATCAATTATTTGTTATGAAGTCAATTTAAAATTTATCCTTTTTTCTTGCTGCAAATAAGATAAGAGTGCATTATCAATTATGATCAAATATTTTATAAAATTGAATTTTTTATACTATTAGGAGCCAGATGTGAAAAAAATATCAGTAATTCCCACCTTTAGCGATTGCACTTTATTCTTACAAAGCTAAATGAAAATCAAATTAATATATTTTTTATGATTTAAGAAATTATATTTCAAATTGAAAGATCTAAAAAGTACACTGGGAAATAAAAACAAAACGATTTATTGTCACGACAGCTAAATATTTTTGGCAAAATAAAACTTTATCGAATTGATTCATACAAATGATTTGATGTTTATCAAAACACAACATGATTTTTTCGTTTTTTCCCTCAACATTTTTTCGAGAAACACTAATAAGATGTGTTTAAATGCAGAGTGTGTGTATTGAATAGACCATTTGCCAGTTTCCAACTTGTTTCTAAAATTAAACGATTTTTCCATGATTTTGTAATGGTTGCCTACCTTTAAGCCGGACAACAGTGTCCATTTCATGTAATGTTCAACCAAAATCACATCTATTTTTCTCATACTCTGTATTCTTTGTCCTTTCCGTTGCTCTTGCATAGAACGGAAACCATTTTGTACTCAGTAAGGGAAATAACTCAAATAAAAAATGTCAGAAACGTATAATTTTAGAATGAATAAACTTAGAGAAAACCGAAAGAACAATCAAGAATGAGCAATCCCGAGACACTGGTAGCATAGGATACAAAAGACACAGGACGAAGACAAACAAAACATAACACGGAAAACTAAACGGATGAAGAACACGGATCCCACCAAAAACAGAGGGTGAACCCAGGTGCTCGCGAAGGGTAAGCAGTTTCTGCCTCTTGTAAGAAACATGCCATGTTGAAATCGGGAATGTGCAGGTAGTTTATTCTCTTGGTACTATGTCGTGTGGTATATTCGAGCTGAATATACGAATTGTTTGATATATCTGATACAAAGTACCCCTATTTTTTTAATTTCTTTATTATCTTATTCTGCCTGTTGACAATTATCACCTTGACCCAGGCTGCCAAGGTGATGCAGTTACATAAGAATATAATTCCTTTTACAATTAAACATTATTTTAAATTTCACAATAAATCACACAATTCTATTTTCCCATCAATATATCTATCAACAATATAACCTGTATGAATATATGTTATATTAGTGTCAATGCTGAATCACCGATAACTGGGCCGATACTACCATCTAGGACTAATAGTCCACCAGCAGAGGTATCGTCCGAAGTACAGTGTAGTAATAAAATGGTAGATATAGTGTATCTAATTTTACTGTGGACGACGTGGTTTTTTTTTGTGTTCATAGTCAAAAGATTGGAAAGTGAAATAATTCATAGCCTCTGGTATGAGAACCGAATGGCTTAAGTAATATGACCAAAATCGGCAATGGTTACCGATAAAGTAGGAACTGTAAATTGCAATAATAAATACGTCTTACAAACCATGTCAATGCCCAACAAACTGACTTCTTAGCGAATATTAGCCTTATAGAGATGGCAATAAAATAAGGGCAAAAGAGAATTGTTATTTGTTATCGATAATTAAAAATGATGATGACAAACGCAAAATATCCTTCCTCAAACACTTGACTATGAACTTTTCATATAATACCCGTATTTCAATTAGACAACAGCACTATATATCTTAATCGTATTTGAGCAGAATAAAGCAAATTTCCAAAAGTCAAAACTACCACACTGTCGGAACAGTTCCAAAATTTAATAGACAAATCGTAGAAACAGAGACAAAATCGATACTTCGAACACACATATTTGATTTTGTTACTTTATGCTTTATTATATGAGAAGGTATAAATTGTATTGAGTTATACATTGTTTCATTCTAACAGTGATGACCACCATTGTCAGTTTCTGTTATCTATATACATATCAGAATAATAGAAGAAAAATAAGAAATATTTTTTTTACCAAATAAATGACTAAACCAATGGCCTCTAAGTTAATATGATTGTGTATATTCAATAATTTAGGGAATAATGGATACAGACAAGATCATTTTGAAATGTTTTTATTACTATATGATATAATACAACTGTTATGTCTATACAATTTACTGCAAAGGATCACAATACAATTATATTGTCTACAAGGTGGAATAAAGTGTCAGTGTCCTAAGCTACCATCCCACAAGTCAAGTGTACTTATGAACACCAGTATTTAATAGGTCGCATCTACAATACAAAAGTGACACAACACCGAAATAGTGGAGCAGGAACTGCTTACCCTTCCGGAGCACCTGAGTTCACCTCCGGTTTTTAGTGGGGTTCGTGTTCCTTGATCTTTAGTTTTATATGTATGTTTTGTAGATCGTTGTTTGTCCTTTTGTACTTTTTCTTTTGGCCATTGTGTTGTCTGTTCTTCTTCGACATACGGATTCTCATTGCCCCTTTGGTATCTTCAAACTCTTCTAACAATAGAACAAACTCAGAAAGAACACATATCAAGAAAAACCTAATGGTTCTAGTAGGATAAACACATTCTGCTTCATGAACGAACAATCTCATTATGTGTTCATTTTATGTAGAAAACGTAAAATTAGGTTTTGACCATGTGATCTCGAAATTGGAACTTCAGCAGTCAATGAAGCTTGCAATCAACCACGCCCATTTCCTTGAATTAGTATCGAATGTCATACAAACTAATAACTACAGACAATAACAACAGTTAAAAATGTGGAATATTAAAATAATAATAATAATATCAATTGTATCTAAAAACGTAAACATGATATTATAAGTGTTGAATGGCTATTTTTGCAGTTTTATTGGCATGTAAAAGCATTGACAAATTACGCCATCACGCTTCATACAAAGTGTACTTCAAAAATGCTTTTATACACCAATAAAACTACACAAGTACTACTTACATGTAAAAAGCCCTTCATCACCGCATCATTTCACTAAGAGGGGATGTTTGGGCCATAAAACTAGTTATTGAAGGGTCTGTACCAAGCCAGGAAAGTAAGTGGTCATGTATTTATGTTAGGGGTATCGATTTTGTCTATTTCTTCGATTTGTCTATTGGATTTGGGAAATGTTCCGACAGTGTGGTCATTTTATTGTTTTTCATTTTATTATATTCAGGGTGTCATTCGGTATCTGTGATTTATACCACCAAAATCGTCGAATAAAATGGCATTTGAGGATTTAAATAAAATGATAAAATATATCTGCTAGCATACTTTGTATTCGTGTACTGTATTATACCTCCTTGTTATAATTACATGTCGGAAATCATAATCTAACCGTTCATATATAGCACTGATTCCGTTAGCTGTAAATTATATCTATGGTTACAAGTTGTCTTCATCATTCAGATATCTTTGATAATGTCTTTCAACATGCTCATTAACCTTTATTTCGTCCTCGCACCTGCTGTTTAAACAAACGCTTAAATGCTTTTTGTCATAATTTTAACCTTTATTCAGGAAGCAACTTGTAGCTGTGTAATGTATTTTCTGTTTGAAAAGACGTTATTGATATTGTTTGACATACATGGATAGTGTCGTTGGCAAACGAAGTCCAAGGAATATATACCTAAACCTGGACATCGAAGGAAATAGTTTTTCATATTAATTTTACACTTGAATATCAGTCTTGCAATCCGTTTGTTACCCATGGTATCATCAGCTTGATTGATTCTTCTGATGTACAATGCAATGCACACAGCTAGCTCTGCTTCATACCTGGACCTGCACCTAGAAATTAACAGTGGAGGCTTGTTAAGAACGAAACTTTAATTTTCAATTTTTCCATTGTGGACTTTCAATTTACACGTTGCAACATTTCAGCAGCACCTCTCAGTTCATAAGATATCTCAGCGTTTATGGTTCCTATCATGATTTCCTTGATAGAAGGTTGCTGCCAACTAGGAAACTACTGAACCAAAGGCTTCTAGTGTTTCACAAAAACATCATGTTAAATTTGCTAAGCTCTAAATAGCCATGTCATTTAATTCATAATTTAATTTTGGTTCACTTTTCAATGTCTACAGTATTTCTATTTCGAGGTAAAAGTACAGTTGTATATTCTATCAGATTATCTTCTTTTTTATAAGTTTTATTTCGAAGTAAAATACAATTATTTACACGGTTATGTAATCGACTTATTTCAGTTGGATTACGGTATATAATTATTAATAAAATCTACATTTTTGAATCAAATTAGACAAGATGTAATTAAGATTATACACAATTCGGCAATCAAGACTTCAAATACATTGTAATATTGTTTTTGTCTTTAAAAAATATTGCTATGGGTATATAGCCAAAGACATGAGCATTTCCAAGAACCCTGGTAATCCTACTTACACAAATACTAGTTTTTCCAAGGAAGAAATTCAATTTGGTAAATCACAAGTCATGCATGTTATCAATGAATAGTCTAATTACGGAGAAACATGATGACTTACCTACATTGAAATGCCAAAACTTCAGCACAATTCATATAGAGAAAGGTATATTTCCAGTTCTTTCGTTTGTTCAACAAAAGAACTGTCTATTAGTGTGGCTAAAGTTATGTCTGCAGTCTAAGAGGAACTACAATCATACTGTGACAATAAAAACAGAGATACCTGATATATTTCTACGACGCGTTAAGGAATACCCTTCATCAGGTACGCAAAGTCAAAATATTGAAAAACCAAAGTCTTTACAAGTGATAGATTCTGTCAAATTTGAAAACAAAGAAATTCTAAAGCACTGGAAAATGTTAACTCGCTTTCTTTTTCAAACATTCCATCTGCCCAAGTATTCGATTATTTTTTGCGTTCTTTTTCAAATATTTCATCTGTCCAAACATTTGATTATTTTTACACTTTACACTACAATTCCCCTCGATTCATAAATATGTTAAACTGCATTTCTATGATTAATACAGAAGATCAAAGCTAATTTCATATTTGACTGAGCTCACCTCCGTATTAGTAGGCTTTGTGTTCCTCAGTCTAGTTTACCGTGCAGTGTTTTTTGTCTTTTCGTCTTTTTATGTTTTGACCATTGTATTGTCTGTCCTTCGTTTCTGATTACCCTACTTTGGCATCTTTAAACATTTCTTACTGTCTTTACTTTGATTTTTGTGATCTGTGCTTTTATCGCGATTGTTTCATTTACTATCGATTGCTGATTTTTTATCACATCTTGGAACATTTTGATTTTATTTAATGTCATTTAGAATTCATTCCCTCATTATGGTCGGTGTTTTCCTAACAGAAAATAAAACTGTAATGTCTTCTTTAATTTTGTTGTCGTCTGGTATTTCCTAAAATATGTGACAGCTTCTGGTTACATAGCGAGCATAACTGATGACATGCATCATAAATAATGAACAATATTATTTACAAAATGTAATATCGGTCTGCAGTACAAAATGGATATTGTTGAACAATCGCACGAACTTGTTGTCCAGTAAATGGATGTTTCAAGTTGATATATCGGTCTGCAATACAAAAAGAGTTTTTGTGAACAATCGCTGGGTCTTGTTGTCTAGTAAATAGATGTTTCAAGTTGATAGTTCGTTTGGAAAATACTTTTTTTCTGCTGCTGTTTTAATAGGTTATTATTCTTCGGAAACTTTGAATGTCAATATTGATCTTTCGTTTTTGACAGATATTATGCTTTCGCTTTAAAAATAAAAACTTGCCAGTTTATTTACCATTCAATGCTTAGTCATGACATGTTTATAAATAATGCAATGTACTTTTAGCTTCAGCACATCGATTCCTGGTCTACATAAAAGATTTAATATCATAGCCGAAGACACGTCTATCAATAATTTCAGCAGTGTTATAAAAATTAATTGGGGGGGGGGGGGGGGGGAGGGGGGGGGACAAATTCCTCAACATCAAAATACAACTGCTGCTCTTTTGATTTGGGGTTACATTTAAGAATAATAATAATGTAATATCTATATAATCAGTACTTGATGAAGGTTATTCCAAGAACGCGTCGTGTCCATTAAATTGGATATCTATCACTGGATAGATACCTCTGCTGGTCGACTATTAGTCCCCGAGGGTGTCATCCGCCCAGTAGTCCGTGATTCCGCAATGACTTTGTTTATCATATATATTTTCTATCGAATTTTGCGATTCCTAAATCATGTAATTATTATTAAAATTAATATTCTCTTCCCTCAAGCATAGGTGACCTTTGTCTATTTTGACGATCCTGTTTATGCCCTTTGGTTTTCTTACTGCGGACTACTTTTATATTAATGCTTTCTAATATTTTGACTTTGAGCGTACCTGATGAAGGTTATTCCAGAAACACGTAACGCGACGTGCGCGCTAATTTTGATATCTACGGCTTTTATATCGTAAAATAAACGTTAGAGAATACCGAATGGGCAATCAAAGATGGACAATCCAGAGAAACTGGCAAATAAACGTTAGAGAATACCTAATGAGCAATCAAAAATGGACAATCCAGAGAAACTGGCAACATAGGGCATACAAGAGAAAAACATAGAAAAAACACAACACAATATGTGTTGAACACCACTATGCGCAAACAAACGTAGACCTGTTAACGGGTTAACATCTGAACACTCACATTTGTTTCATCTGTAATGTATAATGTCCTGTTAACGGTTTAACATCTGAACACTCACATTTGTTTCATCTGTAATGTTTAATGTCCTGTTAACGGTTTAACATCTGAACACTCACATTTGTTTCATCTGTGATGTCTAATGTCCCAAGAAAATCAATTTATTGATTCCTACACTTATTACAAGGAATATTTTTGTCTTAGGAATAATTATGTCGCGTTATACGACATCAATGATCATCTAAGTTATAACGTGAGTTATTATGACTAAAACAGCAGTTCACACATTTTGTCAACTTCCCTTACCGAAGAAAATATTTTGGTGTGCCCTATATTCATTTTATGTGTATGTTTTGTAAATCGTTGTTTGTCCTTTTGTACTTTTTCTTTTGGCCATTGCATTGTCTGTTCTTCTTCGATATACAGATTTTGATTACCTCTTTGGTATCTTCAAACTCTTCTTAATTGATAAGGAGTATTAAACATACATCATACTTGTTTTAACATCGTTTTCCTTTCACGATAACTCGTATGGAACAGAGTATGTTGGTGTTATTGTCTTTGTCAGTTGCACGTTTCCGGGTGATCATAGTATTCTTGAGCTATCTGAAAGTGTTCCTCGTAAATATATTTACAGTCTGGTAAGTAGCAGTAATTCCAATATCTCTGATTTCCACATTTTCCAAACTTCGGTGTATATTTTTTGTAACACTGTACATAGATCAATTATACAGTCAAACCTACCTTAAAGGGTCACTCTATATAACAAATCACTGTCTCATTTTTCCCATTAATGAATAGTGGATATAATTTTAACCTGGATATAAAGGCCATATTTTCAGGTTCCCTTGAGTGGCCTTTATATACAGGTTTGACTGTATCTCTTATTACTAATCCATAACACTATCCACGGAAAGAATAATCGAGAACGTAATGTCTACGTTGTTTGCATTTAACGAGGACATTATAAAAATTCACATTCACACTTGAATTTCATGTTAGTGTAAACATATTTTATTAAGTAATTCATTAAGACAATACAAGCATGAATATGTACAAACTATTCGGATGAATCATTAATAGGATTCGGAAACAAGGTACAAAACTTATATTAATCCGTTTCCTGTACATGTTGTTCCTGAATTTCATGTTGACATGGTGTATCCATCATTTTTGTTAGATGAATACTTTGCTGCTGTTCCTGCATATAGTAAAGCACATTTAGATTTGACATTGATATGCATATAGTATTGTGTTCTGGTAATCAGATTGGGACTGTCGTAATCGTGATCGTATGGTAGTTGAATTTATAACTACCTGTACATTCATTGCATATCACCACTAAGATTGTGAGTTCGAATCCCGCTCGTGGTGAGGTGAACTGGATGCCACATTATGTGATAATATTTGTCAGTTATTTTCAACAGATCGTTGGGTTTCTCGTTGGAGCTACATATCTACTTTCGGATTGTTGTATCACTGAGGTAGCACAATAATCGTATTGGTCTAGATATTATCATCAAAAGTAGCTTGGCATTCAGATGGGTACCAACCGTGCCCGTCTCCTCTCCGACTTCTCCCTTTATTTCTATTAAGTAGGTTTCATAAAGGGCGTCTCTGTCGTTTTATTGTGAGTCTCGTGTTAGTTGTTTAGTTGCTCATTGCTTGTCTTTTCGTCTTTTTCTTTTTTGTCATTATATTGTCTTTCCTTTCGTCGGGTTCTAATTATCCCCTTTGGTATATTCACCATTTCAAATGTAATGAAGCATGGAAGATTATAGAAAAATATTTAATGAACAGAACGATATCAATCGACGAACTTGACAAATGAGTTCATATTACCCCAAAGTTCCCACCGGAGTTGGATTGCGGAATTCTGCAAGATTACACACGGGTGAAATCTACAGATTTTTGGTGAAAAAAGAAAACCACGAACTACGATTCCACAGAGCTACATTGAATGTCCACACATTCTTTTGTTTTGAAATCCAAAGAAAATATTATTATATTATCATTACAATTGTAGTCTTGAAACATTATAGCGTATGACTATGGGGAATTCGCTTGATTTATTTCAACTTTTGTATTATCTTGAATAAAAAACAGAGGACATTTATCACTTGAAAACAAAACATAACATCATAACAAATAATTCTTATAAATAGTTATTATGTATCCCTTGTGCATTGATAATAAAACACATTTCTATTTCAAAAATTGTTGTGTTGCTTATTTGTTTGTTTTTATTTTATTTATTTATATTAAGATGATTATCTAGTGAACAGTATTTCATATGATTTACATGACTCATTTTCATTTAAACAAAATTTAAAAACAAAATAGTTGTGCTGGGATTGGCTGATACTTTGATGGACTAAATAATGCATTGTCAAGGTTTTCTTTACCTCTGTTTTTACATTGTAAGGCAGTAAGTGAGAAAATTGAAGCGATTTTATTCATCAATTTGGATGTTATATTGTACAAATAAAGTAAATAAAACACGTTATTGTATGCTTAATGTAGAACAGTAATAAAAGCGTTATTCGCTTGCTTTAATTTGTGTCTAAGTACATGCATAATGTTGGATATTCTCTCATGTCCATTAGAGAAACGTTAAAGACAACAAAAGGTGCAATCAAGAATGGACAATCCAGATACCCCAGTAATATTAGATACAAGACAGAATGAAGTCAAACAGAACAAAAACACAATACAGAAAACTAAAAAGAATGAACACCACCAAATACCCTGTAGGGAACCAAGATGTTCGTGACGGACAAACAGTTCTTAAAAACTGTTATGTTACTCATATAGTCAAATTCATTAAAAGTAATAGAGAAAAGTAAAACAAATCTACGTACAACGGCAAATATATATTGCAATTTGAGAAGTGGACATTTCGCAACTATCTACCAGTTCGTGTTGACGACCGTAGACTATTTATAGGGATTACTTCATACTAGGAGAAACGTAGCCTTGTTTGAGTAGTTTTGTGTCAGCAGCTTAACTCTGTAGTGGGCACAAGCCTGGAATCAGGTATGAGTTGTGAAATGTAATCTCAATACACATGGTTCTTTCAAGGCTAATGTCATCGTCGTTCCGGGTATTATCTATCATATTTATCTATCGATTGGTGTTTTTGTTTGTTGAGGAGTGTATCGGGTTTAATCATGTATATTCTTTCGATTTGTATGAAAGAAGAAAGTAAAATATACACATCATACTTTCTTCAATTTCTTAAATTCCTTAAGTGCAACAAATAAATTCTAAAATTCCTCGACAATTATTTTAAACTGTAATTCCGCTAAAATGCATTGGTTTCTTAATTGGTATAAATTGAGAATTTCTTTCAAATTGGAAGTGGGTGTTGGAAAACACGTTTAGGAAGCAAATCGTTTTTGAAGTAATATTTCTTGCAAATATTCATTAATTTTTCCTGTAAGTTAGTTGTTTCTGAAAATTATTATTTACAGTTAGATAATGAACAATTTACATTCTAATTACTTCACGAATTAGTATTTCAAACGACACAAAAGGCATTTTGTTTATTTTGAAAAAGAAAGTGTGCACATACACCATTTTTGTTTATTAACAAATAATTATAAAAGATGCATTTAATCAAATGTTGCACTTTCAAAATCATTTGCCTCAATTAGAACTAATGCAACAATTATAGAAAACCGTAATAAATGACATTTCAACAAATATCTGTTCTAGGTAAAACTGACTGTTTGCATTTTTTGCAAGATTTTAAATGGTGTTCATGTTTTCCGAAAACATGTTGACATAGAATAGCATTTGTGTATCCATGTGTAACCTTGTTATTGCTTTACTGTGACAGTGATGGTATTTTTATTCAAATGTGGTTTATTTATAGATTAATGCATGCCCTTTTCCATATCAGGACTGTTATCATCCCGAGAGACCGATAGCGGCCAGAGAGCTTTAGCCCGAGGGTCGATATCGATCGAGTGATGATAACAGCCCTGATATGGAAAAAGGCATGCATTAATCTATTTATCACATATTTCAAGATTGAATTCACATATTTCAACATTGAATTAAAAAGAACAAAATTAACTTCACACACACACACACACACACACACACCAAACTATGAGTGATTGATATCGGTTGAGGGATGATAAAAGTCCTGATATGGAAAAAGGTATGCATTGTTCTATTTATAAAGAGGCTTGATATCATGTTATCAGAGTTTTGCCCCGATAGCTGCCCATGGGCTGATATCGCTGTGGCACTGCGGTGTTTTCGTATGGGCAAAATTGACGTTATTACTTATAAATAAGTGATAAGCTATTTTTACGCCCTTTTCATATAGCTTTGTCAGGGTTAGTGTTAGGATTATGGCGTTTAACGCCACATTCAACAATATTTCAGTTATATCGTGGCGGTCAGTTTTATTGGTGGAGAAAACCGGAGTACCTGAAGAAAACCACAGACCTGCAGTAAGTACTGACAAACTTGATTGCATAATGTTGTATCGAGTACACCTTGCATTGAGCGAGATTCGATCTTCGATCTCACAACATCAGTGGATAATATATTTAATGCATTTTTTGCAAAAAAAAAGGACAAATTATGTAAAATGATATTGGAAGCACCCAGATCTGTTGGAATTGACATGTTAGTTTTATGTTTGGTGTGACATACATATATTATTTCTGATCGTGGAAAGCACTTTCGGAATTGAGAATAAATATATCAGCTTATATGTTTTCTAATGATGTTGCACAGCCCTATATGATGAACACTAGTTGGGTTTTATAGCTGTGGTTTTCCTTAAAGCATGTTGTCAGTCATTTCAGATGTTATGTTCTTCAAAATGTGTCATCGTGACCATCACTTGGATGACCGTTATGGAATATCTGTGTCACAAATGACCACGGATATGTTCCACTTGTCGTAAACACTTCCCAGTCCTTTCCTCATTCACGACTTATTACCGGGTTTGTAACTAGATTAACACGACGGGTGCCACTAGTGGAGCAGGAACTGCTTACCCTTCCGGAGCACCTGAGTTCACCCCCGGTTTTTTGTGGGGTTCGTGTTACTCGATCTTTAGTTTTATATGTATGTTTTGTAGATCGTTGTTTGTCCTTTTGTACTTTTTCTTTTGACCATTGTGTTGTCTGTTCTTCTTCGATATACGGATTCTGATTGCCCCTTTGGTATCTTCAAACTCTTCTTGGAACAAATAACAAATTCTGACATCTCTAAGCAGATACATGTTAGTGTGACAGGTCTGTCGTTGTTTAGTCAGAATCTGTCGGTTTATTCCTGAAAAGAAGAGATATGTTAGTCTTTGTCGTAAATTACATAGATACGGAGGCTAAAACGGCCTCCTTCAACTTTCTGGTTAAGAAAATTAGTGTAAGTAAAAACGATTTTTAAGTACTTTGCTATTTTTGCCTATAAACTTCTATCGATAATAATGATCACATAAAGTTGAGATATCTTTTAATCCAAATTAGTTGTCAATAGAGGACCACCTTTGTTTTGTGAAGACTTCTTCTTTGTCAAATTCGGTTTCAGCTGTTTTACCGCTTTGACTTAGAGTGCTTGAATACGTTGTTTGTCGGAATACCCAAATTTCATGAATATCATAATGTTAGAATATAGAATATAAAGTAGACTACCGCAAGTCACTGACAAACTTTATCATATATAATGTTATATCTAGTACACCTCGCCATGAGCGGGATTCGAACTCATAATTTTAGTGGGAGATAGGTTGTTTGTTTGTTTAATAGTGCTTAACGCCACTTTCAACAATATTTCAGTTATATCGT
Organism: Bathymodiolus brooksi; assembly: GCA_963680875.1. NCBI lineage: Eukaryota > Metazoa > Mollusca > Bivalvia > Mytilida > Modiolidae > Bathymodiolus > Bathymodiolus brooksi. The sequence continues at coordinate 92,338,224 of OY804577.1, forward strand.
GGCGGTCAGTTTTATTGATGGAGGAAACCGGATCGAGGACCCGGAGAAAACCTCCGACCTGTCATTAACAAACTTTATCACATAATGGTGTACACCTCGCCCTGATCGAGATTCGAACTCACATCAGTGGTGATAGGCACTGATTGCATATGTAGTTGTAAATCCTACTACCATACGATACGACCAGGATTGTCTTAACAGCAGTATAGGCCCTCGGGCAAAACAGTGCACTGGGGCCCCTACCTCCACAACCACTCACAGGAATAAACATGTAAATGGTTAATAAAATGAAACATATATTTATTGAATTGGTACTCCCAACAAACTTAGTGTGTAAGCATTTAAAAATAACATGCCATACACAACATACCTAGATTACCATAAAAAAAATTTACAGACCATCGAAACTCACATCTTTCCCCCCAATTTCTGTGAGGCCCCCAATGGGCATTTTTCATAGATTTTTTAACAGACCATCGAACCCCACATCTCTTTCTAATTTCAGTGAGGGCCCCATGTGGGATTTTAAACAGATTTGTTTACAGACTATGGGACATCACACAGTGGCGTAGCTAGGGTCGGAATGATATGGAGGCTAATTTTTAATTAGACATGTACTCATACTAGGGTAATGATCTGTATTTGTTGGCTGTAAGGTTTCGGATAGGGTGTTTGGTTGGCTGCTCGATCAAATAGCTGTTCCCGCTCAATTTACTCGTCTCTTTCCTTGAAGCAGGTCAATGACCGTTTTACTCCAAACGACAGCTTTGATTAGATCAAAGCCTTTTGTTTGAAGCGTTGCAGGAACCAGCGGTTGCAATAATGATTGCACAGCAACAAGGCAAACAATGAAGTCAAATTTTGAAATAGAGCAAAGTAACTCCTAGCCTTTGCATCATCGCCATGTTCTAGTTCTTCGAGAGAACTACAAATAACTGAAAATGCTGACAGAAATGAGAATAAGGAGTATGACCGACTCGCCCATCTAGTCTCACACAGCGTTTTCAGTGTTTTCCTTCTACCCATTTCGTCACGAACCTCTGATATATTTTTTCTTTCGTTCACTTTTCAATTTTTGTACATTTATTAATTGTGTAGTCGATTTTCACTTTCCGTTTTATTCCTTAGACATTTATTTTATTTTCCAATTCATTGTTCACATCTTTTCTTTATTTCACATGGGAAATGTCCTTCAGTGGCATAGCAGCGGGTAAATGAAATGGTATACATGCACAAAGTAATTATCAAAGACGGATGTGCTTATCTTCCGTGTGTGAAAATATCTATTCCTCGTATGTTCTGGCTGTACACGGCTAACCTTGTGTTTTTATTCAAAGCTATAAAACATTATTACAAATAATATTTCAATGCCTTAAAAGTTTTCTTATAAAGCAAAAAACTATGCTGGTCAGCATTTGTTTGTTCAAGTGATGTGTACGCACTTGCGTTTTTGCGTCAATATAGCTACGCACTTGGTAGCCATACATGTTATATACATGTTATACAATATGATATATTTTGGAATCTTGAATATTCATAACGGGTAACTATTTGTACCCGCTTGAGCTTTTTCATCATTTATCGTCTGTCGCCGCTCCATATGGACAGATATTAAATGGTTTATTCGAAACGAAATCCTTCGGAGCACATGTATGAGTTCATCCCCGGTTTTTAGTTGCATTGTCCTTTGTTTTCTGTGTAGTGTTTTGTAGAACGTTGTTTCTCCCTTTGACTTTTTTTCCTTTGGTGATTGTATTGCCTTATCTTCTTCGATTTACGGATTCTGATTACCCCTTTGGTCATGATATATCTTCAAACTCTTCTTATCTACCATTTTCATGAAAATAAATGAATATATAAAGTTTCTGTTCGCTAATCAACGTTATGGCTAATAAAATTTATCTTAGAAATGTTAATAATGCAGTCGTTTATTTAAACAATAAATTATGAAAGAAAATTACAAGAATATCCTGTGCGAGGACGAGTCTATAGAATAGAATAGAATAAGTTTATTAACCAAATCAGGGCCCCAGGAGGGCATATACAAATAACAATTATGATTGATACACAACAAGAATACAAATAACAATTATGATTGATACACAACAACAATATATCAACTTAAATATTCGCGGTGAAATATCAATAATTGTGGTGCAGGCACACTCGGGCAGGAAAAGAGATATATGCACATAAACGTACATACACTTACTCACATATATATGAGGGGGGGGGGGGGGGTGATGAGAGAGAACATATACATATGTATCAGGTGATTCATCACCAATCTGCAAGAGACACCTTGAGTCGATGCTAAAAGGAATAAAGTCCTACTTGTGTCTAGTGCAGACAGGCCATGTTGATGTGGAAGGAATATTGTTTGGAACATGGAAAGGGATCAGAGCTTTTGGATAACCAGCAGTGAGCATCAAGGGACGATGCCAAAAAGAATATTTTCTTTCTCATGCTCAATGCAGGTCATCCAGTTTGCAGATCTCCAATTCCATTTAATCAAATAGTTGTTGATAAAAGATATTGACAAAGATATCTGAGTATAGTTGGGTCTTCATTATTTAAGATCCATATGAGTTTACATTTGTCATCTAAATTTTGAAAATTTTGACACTCAGATGTCAAATATGTAGTAAAAATTTCCCTATGGTTTGCATGGCAAGTACAATGAAGTAAATAATGGATCTCATCTTCTACCTGACCCGAAGTGCACCTGCAACAAATGCTGTTTTCCCGGAGAGTACCCTGGTATCTTCCTATTTCTATTTGTAATTTGTGAGCTGATATTCTTAATTTGGACAACCTTCTTCTCTGCTCAAAATTTTTAATGATTGACAAATAATTTTCATATCCAAAATTGGTTTTTATTTTTAAATAAGTTCTTAATTTTCCCTCTCTAAGTGAATGGGCTTGTTTTGTCCACAATTCCAAATAGTGTTGTTTTACAATTTTATTGCATTTATATTTAAAGGTTGATGTTTTGTCTGTCAAGAAATTAGTTAAGCTTGGCATATTTTGCAAAATATGTTTTACAGAGCCATACCATGATGGTTGCTTGCCTTCATAAAATTTCTAGTACATTTATATGCAGCTTTAAGAAGTGGGAAAGATGAATCCAGATTTTCAAGTCTATGCCAAAATCTTAAAATTTGCTTTAATATATCGAAATGAAGAGGGAACCGGCCTAGTTCTGACTGTACTGCAAGATTGGTGCTTTTTTTATGCACTCCCAAAAGAAATTTACAGAACTTCAAGTGTAACTTTTCACAATGTAGTTTAGAAAAAATTTGGTCTATTGGAATATTTCCATTTCTAAACCGTGAGGTAAACGGGTTAAAATAACCCCAAATTTCACAGCCATATAACAGAATCGGCTTAATAGTGTGATCAAAAACGTGAATTGAGGTTTTAACTTCAGGATTGTGGACTAGAAAATCACTCTTCAATTTAAAAAAGGCCTTTAAGGCTTTCTGATAAAGTTCATTTTGAGCAATGTTGAAGGAGCCAGAGTTGTTAAACCATATTCCTAAATATTTATAACGAGATACACATTCTAAATTATTATTCTGAAATACAAACTTATGTGAAAGATGTCTGCCCGCCTTGTTAAAAATCAAAATTTTGGTTTTTTTAATATTGATATCAAGACACCAATCAGTTCAAAATGCAGAAAGTTTGTCTAATTTTTCTTGCATTCCTTCTGCTGATTTGGATAATAAGACAATGTCATCAGCATACATCAAACAATGGATTGGGGAATTATCTAAAATGACTGGGTCTTTTGTGCTACTGAGATAACTGGGAAGATCATTAATAAATATTTTAAATAAGTTAGGGTCAGGTTGTCCCCTTGTTTTACTCCCAGTTTGGTGGCGAAAAATTCTGTTAATTTATCGTTTATCTTGACACAAGATGTACTATAACTGTACATGTTTTTTATGATATTATAAAATCTTGAACTAACCCCTATTTCTAATAACTTGAGTTTAATTCCTGTATGTATAACTTTATCAAATTCTTTTTGAAAGTCGACAAAGCAGGCAAACACCCTTCCATCTTTAGTTTTACAATACTGGTCAATTATACATTTTAAAATAAACATATGATCAGATGTTCTAGCTTTTCTAGTGAAACCTATTTGACAGTCATCAATAATATTATTTTGCTTTAAGAAGGAATCTAGTCTTTCATTTAAAATACTGTTAAAAACTTTGCCAACTGAGCTGGTAATAGTAATACCTCGGTAATTGTTGGGATCTGCGGCATCACCAGATTTATGTATTACAGAGATATAACCTTCAGCCCATGAGTGTGGATATTTGCCATGAGACAGACAGGAATTAAATAATTTTGAGAGACATGGCAATAGTACTGTTTGGCTCTGTTTTATCATGGTATTGGAAATATTATCAATACCTGGGGCCTTCTTGTTTTTCAGCTTTGATATTGCTGAGGTGATCTCTTTTTGGGAAATAACATTATCTAAATCATTATAACATGGTATCTTTTCAAGGTCATCAAGTCTTCTCTCCAACCGAGATAGTCTTACTTTATATGATTCTTTAAGTTCTCCAAGGGATTGGAAATGGGACAACCACTTGGATGGTGCTACAGCAGAACTATAATCGTTATTTTATTTTTTTTTTTTAGTTCGTTAATAATATTCCAATACAATTTTGGGTTATCGTCATGAAGAGACTGAAGCTGATCAATCAGAGAGTTCTTGTACTCCCTGTATTTGAACTTCCTCAGTCTGGAATATTGCTTGTCAAGTTTGAAATAATGCCCTCGTACTAAAGGATCATGTGGGAATTTACTGTAGACTTTCCCGTAATTTATTAACTTCCTCCTAAGTGACTTAAGATCTGTATCATGCCATTTCTTATCTTTGCAACTTTTTTTACTCTTTGTACCCCGTTTGAGTGAAATTGAGGCGGCTGAAATAAATATATTTGATAGTTCTGCTGACGCATCATCAATTAAGATTTGTGAATTATCAATATCTTTATTTTTAAAATTTTCTATTTTTTTCTGTATATCTGGAGATAAAAGGGCTGCCTGGAATTCAGCTATAGAATCATCTGACCATATAAAATTACTACTTTTGTCATACAATTTAACCTCATCAGCTATTATATCAATAGTAAATTTTGCTGACATTGACCATTCGATTATACAATGACAATCTGATATTGTAGGTACAAAATTATTAACATTAAAATACAATATTTGATCCAGAATACTCTCCGAGATTAAAGTATAATCGACAATACTTGTACCATTTGTCGTGTAGCAAGTGTAGTTGCCACATAAATCACCAAGGACTCTACCATTTAACATTCTAATCTGATTAGAAATACAAAAATCAATAAGTTCCTTTCCCCGTGTGTCTAAAGTGGTATCTTTACTCTTACGGCATCGGATTTGCTTATCAACAGTATAGTTGTTAAAAAGGGGTGTATGTGAGTTATCATCGTCTATGATAAAGTCATCAGAACTTGAGACACTGGCATTGAAATCACCATATTTCTTGTATTCAGCTGTTTCGTTTTCTATGCATTCCAGAATATCATGGTTGAGCCCCTGGGTATATGATGATGTCATAGGTGGGTTATAAACCAAACAAATATATAGGTCTTTCAAAAATCCAAAGAAGGATTTTTCTAATTTTATCCACTGAAAATCAGGGTTTGTATTTTTTTGAATTTTTACATGTGGTCTTATATGAGACTTAGTTAATATAGCTAACCCTCCAAAATAGCGGTTATTGGGTCTACATATAGGCCTACATATTTGATAAAAATAAAATGTTCCCACTCTGTGAATATTGGATTCATAACCAATATGTGTTTCAGCTAAAAACACAATGTCATACTTGTTAATTTTGTTGATAAAAAAGAGATCCTCTAATTTACTGCCCTCCTTGTTTTTCAGACCTCCTACATTTAAAAAACACATTTTTAAGGAGGTTGATGAGTGTAATGGGACCATTACTAATTTTCATAAAGTATTACTGATCTTGGTTATTTTTGGGACAAAAGAGTGCTACTTTTCTGATTGCACAAACAAAAAAACAAAAAAATTATTTTTGGGATAAAAGAGTGCTACTTTTCTGATTGCACAAACAAACAAACAAAAAAAAGAACCCCAAAAAAGAACCAAAAACAACAACAACAACAAAAAACCACCCACACTATTGTAGGAAGAGAAAAGTGGTTATTATACTTCCAAGTGTAGATTAAAAGGAAAATACAAGGAATATTATTTACACTGTTCTATAATAACCCAACTATTAAAAAATAAAGGAGGGTTGAAAAATCAGTTAATACTTTTGCTGATTAAAACAGTGGTATTTTGTTTTTATATAACCAGTTAAGTTATTGGTAGTTTTAACAATTTTTGGTGATATCCTGGTATTGGTTAGCAGACATTCTGTACTGGATTAAAGGTTAATAATTATATGCACATACTATTTGAATTTGAATAAAAAAAAAAAAAAAAAAAAAAAAAAAAAAAAATGAGATACATGTACCATTGATAACATATTACATGGTGATGATTGTACAGTGTATTGTTTTGTTGTAACATATTTTATATGCATATATAAATTATATATGCAAGTATAGTCCATTATGTCATGTTTATCTAAAACGGCCGCGTCCAATTCCTCTGCCAATTCTGTTTCGGGATCGGCTTCTTTGTCTTCTTATTGGTAATGGAATATTCAGAATGTGATGTAGTTTTCTTTATCTTCATTGCTAAGAGTGATACACCTTTCTCATTTAAGTGGTATCCGTCCGGCTTAAGTAAATCTGAATTTGGTTGTCCTTCGAAGTACAAATTATGATGATCCAGGAGACAAACAGAGGTAGTGTGATCTACGTCGCTAAACTGTTGCTTCAGTAGTGCATTTACTATCGTGTGATATTTTAAATTATCCCTCCTCGGAGTGGCTAATGATATGATGCATATTGTATTTTTCCATATTCTATTAATGATGGTGATAATTCTAGTGAGATCTTCCACACAGTCTTGATGCGACTTAGTCTTGAGATCATTAGTTAGAGAATGTAGTACAACCACATCAGGGGGAGTGTGTGGGTTGCATGATAATATGTAATCTCTGCATTCTTGCAGGGTATAGCTAATGTGCTTAACAACTTCAACATCAGGCGTGAGTTTTTCTTCATTTATACCACTGATGTTTGAGGTTCCGATGAGGAGAGCAACAGGTTTTGGAGGTTGATCATATTTTGTCTGTTCATTTTTCTGGCATAATTTTCCAGAAGCAGAGCTAATGCCTGTCACATGTGTTGCATTGTCAAATGAGTCTGACAACTGACTTTTCAGATTAAGGATTTCATCTTGAGCTTTATCTAGGGTTGTTTTGAGAGCACGTTCTGAATCTAGAAGCTGCTGTATTTCCTGGTTTTTTTCACCCAGTCTATTAGAAACGAAGGCAGTCTCAGAATTTGTAGATGTTACCAGATTTTTCAGTTCATTTCTGGTTTCGTTTAACATTTCTCTCTGATGTTTTAAAGTATCCTCATACTGTGATTTGACCAGCAGAATATTTCCCCTTTCATGCTGAAGTTGTGCTTTAAGTGAGTCTCTTTCTTCTTTTAAATTTATCATTTGTTGCTTAAGTGTTGCACATATAGCCTCAGCAGATTTGTTTGTACCTTGTTGAGGGATTATTTTTGCAATTGATGAATTGCAAACATTTACAGCATCCAGTATTTTAGACGAATCTATCAATGTCACATTTTCCAGTTTTTTTATTGCTCCCAAAAAACAGTTTTCTAATGTTGTTATTTGATCATCTGGAACCTTTAGTGTTACAGTATTGTTATTGTCATTCATGGCTATATATGGACACACGTTAACTATGCTGTCGAACATATGTAAAGCGGATGGTAAAAAATCATACACAAGAAGAAGTTTCCCTCCCCTAACATATTGATGTCCCCTGAAAATGTCTGAGCCCAGAATTTGTGTTCCAGGTACTTGAAAATTGCTCTTGTTGCATTTCGTGGTAGTCTGAGGTAGTGGTCTGAATTGTCAACTGCTTGGTTAAGATCTTTAACTTCTGACAATACGTTTAACTCCACTGACGTAGGTTAGATCCCATGTTATAAAGGTTACTCTGGAGCACGTGTATTTGTTTACTATGTATGAACATGTGTTCATAACTTCATATGTCTACATTAGGCCAAGAAAGAAAAAAAAACTGTGTTTCCGCTAACATGCTCTAAAATATTTGGGTCGGTAGGTAGGAAAAAGATTTCATTTTTTTAAATATTTTTTTTATTTAGTCGTACTTTTCCTTTTTTTAGTTTTAGACTGGTAGAATCAAGTTGAACAAGCCTTAATGCAGAGGGTACCTGGTCAAATCGTCCCCGCCAATATCGCCCCCACATTAATCAAAATCGCCCCAACATTAAAAAAAAATAATGATAGTTTTTGTTCTGTTTTGATGTTGTTCCAATCGGAAGCACATCAAGGAGACCCAAGCCAATGATATATATTCTTGATATTGCAATAAAAACTTGTTGCGAAGCTGTCTTAATAAATTTTTTAAATTCTGTATTTGCTTTTATTTCCATAAACGTAATAAACTAGCTGAAATTACACTGAATATAACTTAGAGGAGAAGTAACAAATACCAATTTTGTAGTCTATTGTTTTACCCAATCGGGGCCGCTCAAACACACGATCTACCACACTCGAGAGGAGCACGCTAACCATTAATATTTCAATTAAAACACCATAAAGATACACTAAATATGAATTATACATTAAGATTATCAAACAAACTGATTTACAAACAAAAATATGTCAAAAATTGGTATATAAAGAAAAATAGTTTTTTGGATGGTAAATTAACCACTTATTTCAAATTAAAACAAAAGTTTGGTTTTGAGAGATACCTTTCATATACTAAAAAAAAATGAATAATATAGGAGATCTCTGTAAATTCCATATTTCAGCCCATAAATTAAATATAGAAGTTGGGCATCATAATAAGACTCCTAGAAATGAACGTTTCTGCAAAAAATGTAATACCAGTGAGATAGAAGATGAAATGCATTTTTTACTTTTATGCAATCATTTTGAAACTGATAGGAAAAATATTTTAGATTTAGTGGCAGGTGAAGTTAAGAATTTGTGAAAACAAATTAATTTTTTTAAGGAATAATGAAAATATTTCAATACTTACATGTAATACAGTGGGCAAATTTATCAGATGATTTGTATTAATGACAGCAATCTAGCAACAAATACAACATGGTTATTGTTTATTACTTGTTTATTACTTTTAATGTGTTGTGATAAATATGTCATTGTGTAGCTGTACTCTGTATAATTATGATTCTTTCTTTGTATGTTTGTGCTTATAATATAATGCCTTTATGGGGCCCATGATTTGGAAATAAAATATCTTGTATCAAAACTTCGATAATAAGGCATTTTCGATACCTATTTTTATTTGCACCTGCTAAGCATGCGCAATTTACTTTTCCGGTATATATTTCAGAAAGTGAAAGTAGAATTAGTAGATTGACAAAAGAAGGTCCAAATCAATAAATGTTTACAAGCAAATTAGCAACCTGATTAGTTTTGTTGTTGTTGTTGTTCCAATCGGAAACACATCAAGGAGACCCAAGCCAATGATACATATTCTTGATATTGCCAAGCCAATAAAAACTTTTTACGAAGCCATAATTAAGCTTGCCCAAGCTAGTAATGAAATTATATAAATCTGCTACCATTAAATAATTACAATTTCAACAAATGACACGCTAAGTTGGATTTTTATAGTGCTAGCTCACTGAATCCACTGATAGACATGTCTTCCTCAAGGGCTCATTATCCTGATACCGAGCCAACCAGTCTTTGCTCTTTCTCCTTAATACTGCATGCTTAGCGGGGAAGCAACAAATACCAATTTTATAATCTATGGTTTACCCGATCGGGATTCAAACCCATGATCTGCCGCACTCAAGAGGAGCACGCTAACCATTACACAAATATTTCAATTAAAACTCCACAATGATGCAAAAAAGTATTAAAGATATACATTGTGATTATCAAACTGATTTACAAGCAATGATATAAAAATATTGATCTCAAGCGATTTTGATTAATGTGGGAGTGATCTTGTATGGGGGCGATTTTGCAGTGGGGCGATTTGACTTGCATTCATGCAGAGCCTTGCCATGCAAGTAATTGTGATCTGATTTTTTATTGAGGTTCTATTTATCATGGAGTTTTCAAACAAACCATGCATATGTACCATTTTAATTTTTCCAGGACAACGAATATGTAATGTTGAAGATGGTGCTATTGCTGGAAATGGAACATATCTAAGAAATGGTTTTGTTTATGCCAGTTTAGCTGGCTATCTTCAAACTGAAAAAACACAACATGGCCAGGTACAATTATATCAAGATTATTGAAAAACAATATATGATTGTCATTCAATTTTGTATGTGGAGTGGTTTTTTTTATGAATTACTGAAGAAAATGTCTTTCAACAAAATTCACAGCCTTACGAGATAACATTAAATGTTATTGACATAAAAGGCGGCAAAAAGGGGAAATAATTCAAAATTTTTAACTTTTTTATTTTGCTTCCGATTTTATTGTTTTCAGTCTTTTTTTTTTTTACCAAAATGCTTGTCTTAATGTCTTGTATATGAGTCAATACAGAAAATCACCTATTTTATTTGTTAAAAGTGGATAAAAAAGGAGCCCAAATTTCGAAATTTCACTTAGTTGGAAGGTATTCACAATTTTTATCTTTCATCTAATTTTGATACAGTTTTTTTTCCTTTAATTGATTGTGACAAGAGCTTCAGGTAGTATTCCAGTAGCTATATTTCCTCTATCAGGTCTGGTTTTCAAGTTAAACTTGACTACAGTAAAACTGGTGCGTGAGGATGTACTTGTCGACTTCCTTTGGTCAGTATACAGGGTAGCTCCCTTTTTTGGCTGTTTCTGTATCGTAGAAAAAAACAATAAAGCAAACATCTAATTATACTTACATTGTGTACACAATGTACTTGAGGATATGTTATCTATTTAATTAATACATTGTTACAGATTTAGTCAGATCTTATATTTTCAATAAAGATTTCACCATACTGGTAAATTGTAAACCACAATCATAAATTGAGGGGGTTAGGGTTATGGTGTTTAATGCCACTTTCATTAATATTTCAGTTATATCGTGGTGGTCAGTTTGATTGTTGGAGGAAACCGGAATACCCGGAGAAAATTACTGACCTGCAACAAGTCACTGTCAAACTTTGTCACCTAATGTTGTATCCAGTACACCTTTGCCATCAGTGGGGTTCGAACTCACAACTTTAGTAGTGATAGGCTCTGATTGCACAGGTAGTTGTAAATCCAACTACTGTACGATCACGACCACGATGGCCCCCAATCATAAATTGAAAGATTACCAGTACATTACATATGGCTGTTTCATAAAAAATGGCTCCAACATGTGAAAAAAATGTGCAAATTAAACTCACTCCTAAAAACTTTCTGCTGATAATTTTCAATGTTGTATACATTGAAGTACCGGTAAATGAAACAAGAAAGAAACTATGAACAGATAAGCAATAAATTTTTAAGAACCTTTTATTGAACACAAATTGGCATAAAAACCATGTAAAACACATACTTATTCTATATCAGTTAAACAATCGTTAGTCTCAATTATTTTGTATAATGATTTCTCAAACAATGCAACTGATATAAATGACTTTTTGTGCAAAATATTGGGTTATTGGTAGTTGTAGTTTTTCTTAAAAGCTATTTTTTATGAAAAATTCTCAATATTTTTGTCCAATCTACCTGATAAAGTTTTTATTATCAAAATAATAATGAATATTTTTACTTAAGACAGCAAAATTTTCAAACTTTAAAGATAAGTAGCCATTTGTAAAAAAAAAAAATATCATTGATTCTTTGAACGATCACAAAATAATTGGTTGTAGAAAAAACATTTTGTCTAATTTGTTGCACTCCTGACATTTTATAAATTTATAATAAAGAAAAAAAAGAAGAAAATATCACATTTTAAAATGCCAACATTGAACAGTGATGTTACTGTTAACTCATACAATAATGTTTACCTGTTTTCAATGAAATATTTGTACAGAAATGACAGTATTTGGAAATTTGTAACAATTTTTTGCCATACCACTTCTTTAATACCCAGTTTTAGCAGCAATATTTTTAATTATGTACATTTGAAAATTTGTATTATACCACTCTAATATATTAGATAAATCATAAATAAATAATTAGAATATTTTTATAGGCTAGAAAAGGCAATTTATTATAAATTATCATTATTTTATCAATGGTACTATTTTATCAAGATATGTTTCACACCTGATATTATGTTGCCATCAAGAAAAAGAAGAGTTATTAACTTAAAAATAATTCACAGGGGAAAAAATCAGTTGGTGTTCTTTCAGGCATTAGTTTTACCAAGTTTTAATGATAATTGTTTCTTAAAGTAATATTTTTCTAGTTATTTGTAATTTGTTTACAGCCATACTTCTCGAAAATTCCAACTTATTTTTGAAATATACTATACAAAAACATTTAAAACATGTATTGATCTAAATTAATATTGAAAATAGATGTTTAAAGTACAATTACAAGTATTTTTTGGATACTTAGAAAATTAATTATATCAGATTTCAATGATTTTTAAATATTTATGTCAGGAGTGCAACATTTACATGATTAACCATAAATTATCTATAAGAAAATAGATAAATGCATTTATCATAAACTTTATCAATTCAATTAATCTCCAATAGCTAAGGAACCTAGAAAACATATTCCCTTGTCAGAGAATGTCTCTAGTATTTTTTGGATACTTAGAAAATTAATTATATCAAATTTCAATGATTTTTAAATATTTATGTCAGGAGTGCAACATTTACATGGTTAACCATAAATTATCTATAAGAAAATAGATAAATGCATTTATCATAAACTTTATCAAGTCAATTAATCTCCAATAGCTATTGAACCTAGAAAACATATTCCCTTGTCAGAGAATGTCTCTAGTATTAATACCTAATAGATAGTAAAGCATGAGACCATTTAAAATGAACAAAAATGCTTTATTACATAAAATTAAAAGCACATAAAATGCTATTGGCACTTTTAATTTTTTCAAACATTATTCTAAACTTGACAAAATCTCATTTTATTTAAATCATCCATATAAAAAGCTATAATTTAGACTGTGTAGAAGATCACTTAAAACTAGTAGCACTCCTGACACGAATCAAATGCTTCTGTGAGAGATATTTTATGTATCTCAAACAGGTAAATGGGTTTTATCTGTTCTCTTGGTCAGTCTCTGTTGAAATAGAAAGACAAATGTGATTTTAGTTACATTTAAAAGAAAATATGTCTAAGAAAATATCAATGTTGCACTCCAGACATTTGAGGGTGCTGCCTTTAATGTGACATTCTTGGCCTTACTACTGATTTTAGTGTATCCTTTAACTATGGTTTTGAAGCAGCAATGATGTATTAAGATTTATTTATACCCCATATCTTTGAAAACTAAAAGACAACATTTCTACAATGTAATTTAGGAAAACTTGCATAAATGTTTGTTGCACTCCTGACTAGGTACATCTTTTTTTACAAAGCCATATTTTTATGCAATAATAAATGTGAAGCATGATCTATTGCTATCTTAAAGTATGTCAACATATCAAAGTTTGTGATGAAATAGATTTTGATAACATATTGTTTGATTTAGCACTGTGGTAGGTTGTTGAAAATTAAGGATTTTTTAAAGTGTCACAAAAAAGGGTTGCACTCCTGACAATTTTGACATGTTTTTTGGACATATTTTTTTTGTTATTCTAGATATCTTAAAGATTTTTTCAGTAACAAACATCAAATCATTACAGATCTTTTGAACTATTTAGATCTAATAAAATCATAAAAATGAGTAAATTAGACAGCTATAGCAGTAGGAGCCATTTTTTTTTAAACTGCCCATATACCGGTATATCATAGTAAGTTAATTATGTAAATGTAGTTGTGTAATTATTCTAATACTGATAGTTGAACCATATTTTGTTAAACTTTCAGGTTTTAATAGAAGTAAAAACAGATCTAGAACAGAATATAGTACCATCTGTGGATGCTATTGTTACAGCCAGGGTATGTTACAATCTAGATACATGTATAATATAAAGACAGGTTTTACAAATGTGTGTGATATATACCCAGGTAAAGTGAAACCTGCTTAAACTGAACTCCGAATAAAACGGAATCCTGCATAAACCGAAGTTTATGCAAATTCCAGTGTTGGAAAATTTTTGTTGATTTAACCTGTATAAACAGAACACCTGTCTATTCTGAACTCAAAACCTGGTCCCAAGGAGGATCGGTTTAGACATTTTTCACTGTACAAGTAGATGCTACATTATGTATTGATTGCAAGATTAAAAATAAGTGTTTATTGCTACAAGAAAAAGAGGACATAATTGATAAGGTTAGAGAATTTTACCTTCCAACGGCCCAGCAATATGACTACTCAACAAATTGCTGCTCGTTCGGAGCTGATGCAAGTTGTCTTTTACACATGGAAGGAGCATAGTATTCTCCCATCTTCGCTAGCTAAGGGTTACGATCCGCTCTACTCATCTGCACCCTTGGCATCGTTAGACGGATTTCCGTCTATAATTGCCGATATAGATTTGCTCTGATTGTCTGTCAATGAGTTTATATTAAATTTTTCACAAATCTTCGCTTGATAAACAGCCATATTATAATCTCGAGTCAATTTTCAGGGCATTCAAACGAAAGGAAATGAAAGCCTCATGTCGATTGGCTGAAAATGACATCATTACAAGGGAGGTAACTGTCAAAATCCAGCAGGTGGCAGTGCGCGGAAATTACGAAAATCCGTCTAACGATGCCAAGTGTGAAGATGAGTAGAGCGGATCGTAACCCTTGGCTAGCGAAGATGAGTATTCTCCATATACGAGGCTCTTATTTGTGTTCCGTCTTAATTTGATTTATCCCTCACAACTAGCGACACAGAGTGATTATTCAAGATTGTAAGGCAACTTTGACCAACGAAAAAGCGAAGTCGGCCTTACCAAGGTGACCTCTTTGCCTGAATCACCTTGTTAAAATGGACACACGAACCTATTCATAATTTAGGCATATAATAAAAAGCTACAACATTATTTTTGGTAGAAAAAAAAGAAATGTATTATTGTTGGTAATACAAGATCTGCTTTGAAAGACTTTTTGAATCATTCTACATATACTTATTATTATTATTTATTAACTAGGTAAAATAATAGTCTGTATTATTTTGTGTTTTCTTCAGATAACCAATGTGAATCCAAGATTCTGTAAATGTTTAATTCTCAGTGTTGGTAAGATAGGACTAAGAGAACCATTTAGAGGACAAATTAGGTAATATTTAGTGTTGATGAAATAATAATAAAAACAGAATAATATACAGATCAAACAGTATAATGACTTGATTGGTCTAGAACAGGCATAAACTTTAAATCCGCGAAATGCATATGACATCTTTACTGCATAAACCTCAATTGTAAAAGAATGACATCATAGTAAAGACATTGCATCACATGTTTGCTTTCAGAGTACATTTCCAATTCAATTATAGAATCGATTTGTCAAATATGACAAAATACTTCAGAATATTCCAAAGATAAAAATGATTTATTACAAATAATAAAGTACAATGTTTGTTATTTTTATTCCCTTTTCAGAAGCAGAAGCAATCCTGATTGTTCTTGCTTATAGCCAAAATGGGGAATAAACTATTTTTAACTTCTGTTTCCAGTCTTGACGAAGACTTTTTTTTTACATAGTATTCAGCTCTTTTTTTACCACATTTCTACCGTTAAGTATGAGCTATCGCTCACCTATTAATACTGGACAAAATATGTGAAAATAAGAAAAATTAAGTTTGAATTGCTTGTACAAAGCCACGTTAGGTTCTGGATATCCTGTGGTCTTAATACTGTTATTTAGAGAAGAATATTTTGGATGTATTTCTTATTGGACTTGGAAGAAAATTTGATGTATGTTTCCCCCATAATTCAATTGATTGAGTTGAAAGTGACACAGATATATAATATTTCATTACAGTGTGCTTTGTAAAGATATCTACATAAACAGAGATCTCAAATCTCAGCCATCGAGATATAAAGTATTAAATTATTTTATTTTCTTTGACAGAAAAGAAGATGTAAGATTCTCAGAAAAAGACAAGGTAACGTCAGCAATTTTAAATATTAGAAATTTATAATGATGCCATCATAGTTACTTGTGCTGTTTTAGTTTAAGGAATATTATTTAAAAACCTGACCGCATCGGTGGTGTAATGGATAACACACTTTCCTCAAATGCTGTATATCTTTGCTTTGAACCACGGTCGGGTCAAACCAAAGATTATAAAAGAATTATTTTCTGCTTCTCGCTAAGGAGTAAGAAAAAAGACAGAATAAGATATTTTTCTCCTACTCTGCCTATATTTTTCTCCTACTCTGCCTATATTTTTCTCCTACTCTGCCTATATTTTTCTCCTACTCTGCCTATATTTTTCTCCTACACTGCCTATATTTTTCTCCTACTCTGCCTATATTTTTCTCCTACTCTGCCTATATTTTTCTCCTACTCTGCCTATATTTTTCTCCTACACTGCCTATATTTTTCTCCTACTCTGCCTATATTTTTCTCCTACTCTGCCTATATTTTTCTCCTACTCTGCCTATATTTTTCTCCTACTCTGCCTATATTTTTCTCCTACTCTGCCTATATTTTTCTCCTACTCTTCCTATATTTTTCTCCTACTCTGCCTATATTTTTCTCCTACTCTGCCTATATTTTTCTCCTACTCTGCCTATATTTTTCTCCTACTCTGCCTATATTTTTCTCCTACTCTGCCTATATTTTTCTCCTACTCTGCCTATATTTTTCTCCTACTCTGCCTATATTTTTCTCCTATACTGCCTATATTTTTCTCCTACTCTTCCTATATTTTTCTCCTACTCTGCCTATATTTTTTCTCCTACTCTGCCTATATTTTTCTCCTACTCTGCCTATATTTTTCTCCTACTCTTCCTATATTTTTCTCCTACTCTTCCTATATTTTTCTCCTACTCTGCCTATATTTTTCTCCTATTCTGGCTATATTTTTCTCCTACTCTGCCTATATTTTTCTCCTACACTGCCTATATTTTTCTCCTACTCTGCCTATATTTTTCTCCTACTCTGCCTATATTTTTCTCCTACTCTGCCTATATTTTTCTCCTACTCTTCCTATATTTTTCTCCTACTCTGCCTATATTTTTTCTCCTACTCTGCCTATATTTTTCTCCTACACTGCCTATATTTTTCTCCTACTCTGCCTATATTTTTCTCCTACTCTGCCTATATTTTTCTCCTACTCTGCCTATATTTTTCTCCTACTCTTCCTATATTTTTCTCCTACTCTTCCTATATTTTTCTCCTACACTGCCTATATTTTTCTCCTACTCTTCCTATATTTTTCTCCTACTCTGCCTATATTTTTTCTCCTACTCTGCCTATATTTTTCTCCTACACTGCCTATATTTTTCTCCTACTCTTCCTATATTTTTCTCCTACACTGCCTATATTTTTCTCCTACTCTTCCTATATTTTTTCTCCTACTCTGCCTATATTTTTTCTCCTACTCTGCCTATATTTTTCTCCTACTCTGCCTATATTTTTCTCCTACTCTTCCTATATTTTTCTCCTACTCTTCCTATATTTTTCTCCTACTCTGCCTATATTTTTTCTCCTACTCTGCCTATATTTTTCTCCTACACTGCCTATATTTTTCTCCTACTCTTCCTATATTTTTCTCCTACACTGCCTATATTTTTTCTCCTACTCTGCCTATATTTTTCTCCTACTCTGCCTATATTTTGTCTCCTACTCTGCCTATATTTTTTCTCCTACTCTTCCTATATTTTTCTCCTACTCTGTCTATATTTTTCTCCTACTCTGCCTATATTTTTCTCCTACTCTGCCTATATTTTTCTCCTACTCTGCCTATATTTTTCTCCTACTCTTCCTATATTTTTCTCCTACTCTGCCTATATTTTTCTCCTACTCTGCCTATATTTTTCTCCTACTCTGCCTATATTTTTCTCCTACTCTGCCTATATTTTTCTCCTACTCTTCCTATATTTTTCTCCTACTCTTCCTATATTTTTCTCCTACTCTGCCTATATTTTTTCTCCTACTCTGCCTATATTTTTCTCCTACTCTGTCTATATTTTTCTCCTACTCTGCCTATATTTTTCTCCTACACTGCCTATATTTTTCTCCTACTCTGCCTATATTTTTCTCCTACTCTTCCTATATTTTTCTCCTACTCTGTCTATATTTTTCTCCTACTCTGCCTATATTTTTCTCCTACTCTGCCTATATTTTTTCTCCTACTCTGCCTATATTTTTCTCCTACACTGCCTATATTTTTCTCCTACTCTTCCTATATTTTTCTCCTACACTGCCTATATTTTTTCTCCTACTCTGCCTATATTTTTCTCCTACTCTGCCTATATTTTGTCTCCTACTCTGCCTATATTTTTTCTCCTACTCTTCCTATATTTTTCTCCTACTCTGCCTATATTTTTTCTCCTACTCTGCCTATATTTTTTCTCCTATACTGCCTATATTTTTCTCCTACTCTTCCTATATTTTTCTCCTACTCTGCCTATATTTTTTCTCCTACTCTGCCTATATTTTTCTCCTACTCTGCCTATATTTTTCTCCTACTCTTCCTATATTTTTCTCCTACTCTGCCTATATTTTTTCTCCTACTCTGCCTATATTTTTCTCCTACACTGCCTATATTTTTCTCCTACTCTTCCTATATTTTTCTCCTACACTGCCTATATTTTTTCTCCTACTCTTCCTATATTTTTCTCCTACTCTGCCTATATTTTTTCTCCTACTCTGCCTATATTTTTTCTCCTATACTGCCTATATTTTTCTCCTACTCTTCCTATATTTTTCTCCTACTCTGCCTATATTTTTTCTCCTACTCTGCCTATATTTTTCTCCTACACTGCCTATATTTTTCTCCTACTCTTCCTATATTTTTCTCCTACTCTGCCTATATTTTTTCTCCTACTCTGCCTATATTTTTTCTCCTATACTGCCTATATTTTGTCTCCTACTCTGCCTATATTTTTCTCCTACTCTGCCTATATTTTTTCTCCTACTCTGCCTATATTTTTTCTCCTACTCTGCCTATATTTTTTCTCCTATACTGCCTATATTTTGTCTCCTACTCTGCCTATATTTTTCTCCTACTCTGCCTATATTTTTCTCCTACTCTTCCTATATTTTTCTCCTACACTGCCTATATTTTTTCTCCTACTCTGCCTATATTTTTCTCCTACTCTGCCTATATTTTTCTCCTACTCTTCCTATATTTTTCTCCTACTCTTCCTATATTTTTCTCCTACTCTGCCTATATTTTTTCTCCTACTCTGCCTATATTTTTCTCCTACACTGCCTATATTTTTCTCCTACTCTTCCTATATTTTTCTCCTACACTGCCTATATTTTTTCTCCTACTCTGCCTATATTTTTCTCCTACTCTGCCTATATTTTGTCTCCTACTCTGCCTATATTTTTTCTCCTACTCTTCCTATATTTTTCTCCTACTCTGCCTATATTTTTTCTCCTACTCTGCCTATATTTTTTCTCCTATACTGCCTATATTTTTCTCCTACTCTTCCTATATTTTTCTCCTACTCTGCCTATATTTTTTCTCCTACTCTGCCTATATTTTTCTCCTACTCTGCCTATATTTTTCTCCTACTCTTCCTATATTTTTCTCCTACTCTGCCTATATTTTTTCTCCTACTCTGCCTATATTTTTCTCCTACACTGCCTATATTTTTCTCCTACTCTTCCTATATTTTTCTCCTACACTGCCTATATTTTTTCTCCTACTCTTCCTATATTTTTCTCCTACTCTGCCTATATTTTTTCTCCTACTCTGCCTATATTTTTTCTCCTATACTGCCTATATTTTTCTCCTACTCTTCCTATATTTTTCTCCTACTCTGCCTATATTTTTTCTCCTACTCTGCCTATATTTTTCTCCTACACTGCCTATATTTTTCTCCTACTCTTCCTATATTTTTCTCCTACTCTGCCTATATTTTTTCTCCTACTCTGCCTATATTTTTTCTCCTATACTGCCTATATTTTGTCTCCTACTCTGCCTATATTTTTCTCCTACTCTGCCTATATTTTTTCTCCTACTCTGCCTATATTTTTTCTCCTACTCTGCCTATATTTTTTCTCCTATACTGCCTATATTTTGTCTCCTACTCTGCCTATATTTTTCTCCTACTCTGCCTATATTTTTTCTCCTATACTGCCTATATTTTTTCTCCTACTCTGCCTATATTTTTTCTCCTACTCTGCCTATATTTTTTCTCCTACTCTGCCTATATTTTGTCTCCTACTCTGCCTATATTTTTTCTCCTACTCTTCCTATATTTTTCTCCTACACTGCCTATATTTTTCTCCTACACTGCCTATATTTTTCTCCTACTCTGCCTATATTTTTCTCCTACTCTGCCTATATTTTTCTCCTACTCTGCCTATATTTTTCTCCTATTCTGGCTATATTTTTCTCCTACTCTGCCTATATTTTTCTCCTACTCTGCCTATATTTTTTCTCCTA
Source organism: Bathymodiolus brooksi (assembly GCA_963680875.1). Taxonomy (NCBI): domain Eukaryota; kingdom Metazoa; phylum Mollusca; class Bivalvia; order Mytilida; family Modiolidae; genus Bathymodiolus; species Bathymodiolus brooksi. The sequence goes on from OY804577.1 coordinate 92,359,015, forward strand.
TTCTGGCTATATTTTTCTCCTACTCTGCCTATATTTTTTCTCCTACTCTGCCTATATTTTTCTCCTACTCTGCCTATATTTTTCTCCTACTCTGCCTATATTTTTTCTCCTATTCTGGCTATATTTTTCTCCTACTCTGCCTATATTTTTCTCCTACTCTGCCTATATTTTTCTCCTACTCTTCCTATATTTTTTCTCCTATTCTGGCTATATTTTTCTCCTACTCTGCCTATATTTTTCTCCTACTCTGCCTATATTTTTCTCCTATTCTGGCTATATTTTTCTCCTACTCTGCCTATATTTTTCTCCTACTCTGCCTATATTTTTCTCCTACTCTGCCTATATTTTTTCTCCTATTCTGGCTATATTTTTCTCCTACTCTGCCTATATTTTTCTCCTACTCTGCCTATATTTTTCTCCTACTCTGCCTATATTTTTTCTCCTATTCTGGCTATATTTTTCTCCTACTCTGCCTATATTTTTCTCCTACTCTGCCTATATTTTTCTCCTACTCTGCCTATATTTTTTCTCCTACTCTGCCTATATTTTTCTCCTACTCTGCCTATATTTTTCTCCTACTCTGCCTATATTTTAGCAATTAGAAGATATTCTTGGCATATTATAGCCTTTATGAATACATTAAAAAAAAAATTGTTAATGTTCATCAGTTGAAACTGGTATAAAATTTATTTTATGAAAACATGTGAACAAAATAAGTTCTGAATTACTGTGTCAACATAGTAGTCTGTATCCTCTAGTTTTCTATGTCTCAGACTTGTGACTGGTCAGTGGTTTTCTTGAGGTATTTTGTTTCCATGACCATTAAAACTGACCATCATGATAGATTTTATATATCTGAAATATTGTTGAAATTGGCATTAAAAACTCAACCTAACCTAAAAAGTTTCTTTCAGTAAATGAGCAACTTCTTACCAGGTAAGAATATATATGAAGAAACCGTAAAAATAAATAAATACAAGACAGTAACTGTAGTAAGAAACGATTTGATGACCCTTTTTGGGGAAAATAAACTTATTTATTTTATAATTTCAGGTCGAAATGTACAAATGTTTCCGGCCAGGAGATATTATTGTTGCCCGAGTTGTATCCTTTCATAATAAAATAATAAAGAAGTAATAATTTTTCTATGCAGGTGTTAAAGCTGTGATGAAATCATAATATCCATGTTTGTATATATAAAGATCCTAAGTAACTAAAGAGCAAGGGACAAACATGATTTTCCTCGTCATCTTCTTGATATAACCTCTACATTCATTTTTATGGGGAGATAACCCCTACTTATTTTTTTCTTCAGTTGGTAACCTTTATTATTATTTTAAGTTGACTTTCCTATACATTTTGATCATTTTAGTGAGCATGCTTCAGGTTGAAAATGTCATGTTTCACCACTTGAATGATAACATCATTTTAGCTGGATACCTTGTCAATTGATAATCTTAAATATCACTCTCAGAGTTGAAGACTTGCATTTGTATTAATTTTTTTTGCTTTATTGCAACAATAACACAATTTAAGTGATAATGCAAGGCCTTAATATACCCTTAGTGAAAATTACTCTTTTATTTTATGGATGCTAAGGCCTTCTAAAAAATTAAATTGACTGAACTTGAAAATATTATTTGGAAATCAATATACAATACTGTTTATAAGTATATTTATTTGTTTTCCTTTACAACGTATCAGTTGTCATTGGGTGATGCACACTCATATTTATTAACTACAGCAGAAAATGAACTTGGAGTTGTCATGGCTACAAGTGAAGCAGGTAAGATGCTATTTATGAATACAAACATAAACAATTATTGACCGTCACTGTTTAAACTTACTTTTCATGATTTTACTGACGAAATAAGAGCTCACTTTGGGAAAGTGACGACTTGAATATTCCACATAATTTGACATAAAATCTTAGAACCTTGAAGTTAAATTTAGATAAATTACAAACAAATGCAATACTCTTTTAGTTAACCTGGATCATTAGTTCTTCACATACTGGGTAGTACTTGAGTGAGACAAATCATAGAACCTCAACTGTAGGTGAATGATCATTGGATAAACCTTAAAGTGTTAACATGTCTGTGTGGATTGGAAATTCAAGGTGGTTGATATTGAATCCCACCGTTTATACAGAGTTTTATGGGGGGAAATGTTGAAGCATCTTCTTCTCAGAAACCACTGAAAAATTCTGTCAAGATTCATTAGCAGTAGAGTATCAATTATCCATTAGTCACTTGCTGAAAACTTTTTCACACAAGATTATTTTTGGGGCTGTCGTGGTCGTGATCGTATGGTAGTTGGATTGTTAACTACTTGTGCAATCAGTGCCTATCACCACTAATGTTGTGAGTGTGAATCCCAAACAGAGTGAGGTGTACAACATTATGTGATAAAGTTTGTCAGTGACTTGCAAAAGGTCGGTGGTTTTCTCCGGTTCCTCATTTTCCTCCACCAAATAAATCTGACCGTCACGATATAACTGAAATATTGTTGAAAGTGGCATTAAACACCATAAAGCCAAACCACAAGATTATTTTGAACTCGGCATGAAGGGGGGGGGGGGGTAAATGACTCACAATCATGGTGATAGGTACTGATTACATAGGTAGATATAAGGACATGTTTCATACATGTGAGGGCACACATGACACTCATGATAGTGTAACATAGGACACGATGGGAAAATTTATTAAAAAATTCTCAAAAACCACAGTGACTTGATTGAATTCCTTGCCAAGTTTTTTTTTTTGGTGTTGACCCTTAATTCATGATGACCATTTCCAGAAAACATACCTGGTAGTTTAACATGACCCTATGGGAGAATTAAAAAAATGTCTGCTTTGAAACTACAAAGTTGTGTGTGGCTGGTTTAATATAACTGTAATATTGTTAAATTAACGTTGAACATTCATAATCTGTACTATAAGGTAAAGGTACAATACAAAATACAAACCGCATCAGTGGTGTATTGGTTGGTGTGCTCACCTCGAGTGTGTTAGATCGTGGGTTCAACCACCAAAGACAATCAAATTGGTATTTGTTGCTTCTCCGCAAAGCACACAGCTTTAAGGGGAAAGAGCAATTACTAGTTAGCTTCAAATCAGGATACTAAGTAGTGTGTCCAAGTGGGGCGACATGTCTACCCGTGGACTGTTGTTTCAGTGAGCTAGCACTACAAAAATCCAACTAAGCGTATTGGTCTAGTACAAAGTGGACCTCATTATCATTTCATTGAAAATTAACTTGTTCTCACCATGAAATAGCTGAAAAAATGCTCATTTGGCACTAAACAACAATCATTCACACATGAATGAAATACAACAGTACATTCTAGATACACAAAAGAACGCCGATACATAAAATGAAAAATAAAATGACAAAATATTGGACAGCATGGACCATGTGCTTTGAAATCGTAGGCATATCCGGATTCATGAATGACACTTAGCATGTAAAATGAAAACACTATATAATGAACTACATATAATGATATATAGTTCTCTACACACCATGTAAGTTTTGTGTCAATTGAAATCATAAGATGATGACTGCCAAAGAACAACTTTCATTATTTATTTTTTTTTTATAATTGAACGATTGGTATTTAATGCCAACTTTAGCAATATTTCAGCTATATGGTGGTGTGAACAAATTTTATAAATGATTTCCTCAACTACAAGACCCTTAGAAATCATACATATTAGTGTAAGAATAAGAATAAGAATTTTTATTGTCCAATAGAGGGCCCACAAGGGGCAACGTCATTACAGTGATTCATAAACAATTACATTAAAAAAATAAAATAATATATGTATAAATATTATTTTTTGTAGGATTACCTATGGATCCAGTAAGTTGGTGCGAAATGAAGTGTCCAAAAACATTGACAATAGAACATAGAAAAAATGCTAAAGTGCAATCTAGATATATACAAAATGATTTGTGAATAAAAATGTTATGTAAAAAAAATGTTAATATTGACTTGACTGTCTAAAGCTGAAGATGTTGAAAATTAACAATTGTATGCAAATGTTTCAGATACATATGTACAAATTAATTGCAAGATATTTGGATATTGCCATTTTTCTTGCATTAAAGCAGGACATTGCAAGTGGGGAAATAGGTACTGATTTTTACTGGGACAATGGGTCGTTTCACCAGCTTCGACTTCTGGACAGATGGTGTGCATTGGGCAGGAGAAGTTTATAATGTTTATAAAAATCAGTTGTAACTTGAATACCAGTATACAATGTAGTACTTGTGTTATTATTATGAATGTATATATATTGGTAGAAAATTGTTTATGTGGAAGAAGAGTTTGAAGATACCAAAGGGGTAATCAGAATCTGTATATTGAAGAAGAACAGACAACTAAAGATCAAGTAACACGAACCCCACTAAAAACTAGGGGGTGAACTCAGGTGCTCCGGAGGGGTATGCAGTTCCTGCTCCATTAGTGAAAGCTTATATCATTGCTCGACATTAATGTCAATTTTCATTTATATTTTTATTTTTATTATATCTTGAAGTGCAAGATTTCAAAAACATAACAAAGGAAGATTCAGAAGTACCAACTTATTTCATTTCTCATATTTTTGTCATTTAAAATGAAGTTTCGGTAATATTTCAAGACAACATATATAAGCTCAAGGTTATTCAATATTTAATTTATCAAAATTAAATAGTCACATGGCAAATGGAGAGCAAATTTTGAAATGTGAAAGCCAACAACTGATGGAAGAGGTTGATATGATCTTAGGCCATTTAACCTAGCTAACCAGTAAGTAAGGGAGCACAATGTGTATACATTTGATATTCCGATAATCTTTTGGAAAAATTGACAATCCATCTCAACAAATCATAAAAAGTGTTTCCAGGACTTGAATTTCAAATAACGTACATTATTTATTGAATTTCAAATAACATACATTATTTATGTCATGGTCTTTTCTGCATTGAATGGTTTCAGGTGAGAGGTGATTTTTTGTTTTGATATTGGTTGAATTATTGACCACTGTTTGAAATTTCTTTTCATATATCTTTCAATTATCCTGATGAGAGCCCAGTTGTTAATTCCTTTTGTACTTTTTGTTGTGATGTCTGGCATATTAATGACAGTGTTTGTATGATGACTTTTACCTATCCTTCTGATTCTTAGGATGCCCCCTGCATTATGGGATAAGAATAACAAATGTAATACAGCAGTTCCCCTCTCACCAGGTCTTGTCAGGACAGAGGTCAGATGCACAGAGTAAAATGCTAGTAAATTGTCCCCGTCAAGAGAGGTCAACCCACGTCATTGTTGAAAAGATGGCATTATAAGAGAGGTCAACCCACGTCATTGTTGAAAAGATGGCATTATAAGAGAGGTCAACCCACGTCATTGTTGAAAAGATGGCATTATAAGAGAGGTCAACCCACGTCATTGTTGAAAAGATGGCATTATAAGAGAGGTCAACCCACGTCATTGTTGAAAAGATGGCATTATAAGAGAGGTCAACCCACGTCATTGTTGAAAAGATGGCATTACAAGAGAGGTCAACCCACGTCATTGTTGAAAAGATGGCATTATAAGAGAGGTCAACCCACGTCATTGTTGAAAAGATGGCATTATAAGAGAGATCAACCCACGTCATTGTTGAAAAGATGGCATTACAAGAGAGGTCAACCCACGTCATTGTTGAAAAGATGGCATTACAAGAGAGGTCAACCCACGTCATTGTTGAAAAGATGGCATTATAAGAGAGGTCAACCCACGTCATTGTTGAAAAGATGGCATTATAAGAGAGATCAACCCACGTCATTGTTGAAAAGATGGCATTACAAGAGAGGCCAACCCACGTCATTGTTGAAAAGATGGCATTACAAGAGAGGTCAACCCACGTCATTGTTGAAAAGATGGCATTATAAGAGGGGGACTACTGTATTAATGAAGATATAAACAGAAATGAAACTGGTTTCATAACATTTGATTTGAATTTTTAATATTCATTTAAATCCACATCTTTTCTTTTTAAATATTTTTTTTAAGCCAACTACATTTCAATATTTCAATATTATTATTTTGTTACAATGTGATTACTTTCTGTCATTAATCCATTTAGTTAAAAAATAATATCTTCATGACAGAAATGCATTTCACTCCATAATTATATGGGGGCCGTCATGGTCTTGATTTTATGGTAGTTGGATTAACAACTACCCATGCAATCAGTGCCTATCACCACTAAGTTGTGAGATTGAATCCTGCTCATGGCGAGGTGTACTCGATACATTGTGTTAAAAATTTGTTGTCAGTGACTTGCAGCAGGTCAGTGGTTTTATCCGATTTCATCCATCAATAAACTGACCGCCACGATATAACTGAAATATTGTTGAAAGTGGCGTTAAACACCATAATCCCCCCTTAATAATATGATTTAAATAATCTAAATCTAAAATATAATTTTCAAGTTATCAATATACAATTATGGCTTTCGTGGAAAGTTAATGTCCATAATTATCAAATTGAGAAGAGTTAAATCCTAAACCCTGAAGACCTGAGGGAAATCACTGTTTCCAAATTTGATAATTACAGATATTTACTTTTTCCCCCAAGGACAAAATGCATATGGTTTTATTATAGTACACAGTTTTTTATTTTCATATTGTTACTATAGTAAAGTATAATAACTAGACATTGTATGAAAATTATTCCAAGCTAGAATGATTTTATTTTTATGAAAATTTAATAGCAGGACACATGTCAAGTTATCTTCTTCTATTATTTAGACCACAAGATCAGAGTGAAGAAGGCAAAATTATCTTGATTTTTTTATTCTTTGAATAGTTTCTGTTTAATTCAATTTCAAATATAATTTAATAAAACAAATATGTTTGACATTAATATTCTAAATCATTCAACTATTAAAAAATTGTTCCCAGACCACTTGCTGAGGCAAAAGCCATGAGTGCTTGAGTAGCTTGTACTGTTTCTAGATGAAGCTTTGATTCCTTCAGCCAATCCTCGGCTACTGAACGTGCCTCGCCTTGAAGCTGATTCATAAATCTAACAGCCATCTCTAACTCGCCTTTATCTATCCAATATTTAGCATGAGCTAAGATACTATAGTTATTCAGACTGTCTAGTTCTAAACTATCTTGTTCAGTCTTTGCATAAACTGTTTCAAAAATAAAGAAAGACTGAATGTACGAAAGACAGTATTTGAATACGCTTCCTCCAGTTTCATCTATCATGGCAACTCTTTTGCAAATGCTTCTGACCTTTTTGAATCTTTCTGTCAGACTTTCATGGGTCCACACACCTCTTTTATATGAGATTTCCGGCATTGTTTTTAAAATAGCATTTACATATGGATGATTTCCTGCTGCATCAGACACTGCGGCTATTTCATTGGCCAATGGTTTAATTTTTAGTTCCCACACTTCTATATCTTCTATTCCATGTAACAAAGCCCCATTCAGTGCCACACATGCTAACCACAGTTGTTGTGATTTCCTGGATAATTTTTCTGCTTCTGCTCTTCCTGTAATTAGTAAGATATTAAAATGAACATTACATTTGACGATATCCACTGAAGTGTCAGAAGGTTCTGATTGGTGGTTGGTTTATGGTGTTTAATGCCACTTTCATCAATATTTCAGCTATATTGTGGCGAACAGTTTTATTGGTGCAGGAAACCAGAGTCCCGGAGAAAACCATCGACCTGTTGCAAGTCACTGACAAACTTTATCACATAATGTTGTATCGAGTACACCTCACCATGAGTGAGATTCAAACTCACACCGTTAGTGGTGATAGGCACTGATTACACAGGTAGTTGTAAATCCAACTACCATACGATAACGGCCAAGACGGCCCAAGAAGGTTCTAAGAAAGAAGTTCATCTGATTACAAACTTTTAATTTGATCATCAGCTTTCAATAGGAATACAAAATAACTTATATATTATATCATAATAATATTATATATCATTTCGGCAAATTTCCTTATAACGACCAATTTTCTTGTATAAATCTCAATAAACGATAACTCTGTATAAATTCTAGAATAAGAGCTATCTATATTACATTGAATTTGTACATAGCTATAAACTTTTGACCACCTGGAAATTGAAATTGAAAATATCTTGAAGGGAACCCCTAAAGGGCCATTCCAGCCAGGTTTGACTTCATCTCGCACAGTGATTTTAGAGAAGATTAAAATGTAAAAAGCTAACAAATAGCAGTTGCCCAATGAGCAGGTGAGCTAAAATGAGAGTTCACACTTGTATTAAGGTGTATACTCATTTGATACATGAATGAATGTATTCACTACATATTTCTTCTGTAAACAAAATAACATCTGGTGGAATCAACAATTTACATTATGTTTCTTTAATACAGATAGAAAATAGCTTCCAATCTTTTGTCCTAGGCCAGTAAAAGATCAGAACAACATATCCTCTCTCAAAAAGATATTAACATTTTCATTTAAGAGTTGTTGTTTATAGGTCATAAAATACCTTCTACAGCTGATTCAATTCCCTTCAGTCTAGCTATCCAGTTAGCTACTTCAGTATGGAAAGTTTGTCTTTCTTCTATAAGTTTAGTATTTAACTCCCTCTCAAAGGTCTGTTCTAATTCTTTTTCCTGTACTTTCAGTATGTCTTTTAAATGATCACTGTGTGCTGCAGCCTGTCTCGCCAAGTTTTGTCTCAATTCTTGTTCAAATGTCACTCTGGCGTCAATATCCTGTAAAGTAAAAGAATGGTGAATATATTGAAACCTTTGAAGTCAGGATAATCTTTGATCTTTGAGATGTACGTACTGGTAATGGAACATTGAAAGTTATTGCAAAAATACAAACCATTAAATATTTTTGTATAATTATGGGTTTTATGTGAAATCATAAAATGTTACTCCCCTAAAATACCTTGATATATGGTATATCTCTTTTGAAATGTTGATATATGGTATATCTCTTTTGAAATGTATTACTCAAATGAATCCATTTCCAGTTTCATGGGGAAAATGAATAATGAATCTATTCCCTTCTTAATTTAGTAGTATAGATGTTGTCACTGTTATGATCACATAATAATGGCTGAAAATGATATTGAAAAATCAAGAGTCTTATTTTGTTAAGATTGGGAAAATATATAACTTATTTAGAAACAGATAGAAAAGTGATCCTCTAGCGAGCATTTCTGACCTGTTTTTCGGTAAGTGCAAGCAAATTTAATCTTTACTGAAAATGTACGCATCTTTTGTATATCTTGCAATGTCAAAACGTCCAAAACTATCGGAAATTGTACGGTCATTCTAATCGTGTTGAAAGGTGTATTTTGTCATATCTGTGCTATACTGTTGCCGTTTCTTATCGTTTACTCTACAAGAGTCAGGTACCAGCAGATGAATAAAGCAAATACTTATTTGTATACCTTTATTGTACAGCAAAGGTAATGATTGCAGGATAAAACATTATCACAGTCTGAGCCAAAAACCACTAGCCCTATGCCCCAGTCGAGTAAAAATTATTTCGAACAAGTAAAAATTACATAAAATTGGCTTCATCAAATAGAAAAAATTCTTCTAAAATGATTTTTGGGCTAGTTTGTCAAAATATTTTTTTGCCCAGACTGTTGTTATCATATTAGACACATGATTTATAATTACCTCTCTTTCTTTCTGTAATAAGAAGCTATTCTTTAGTTTCTCTTGTTCATCAGATACTCTCTGATCTGTTAATTTTTCATCCTCTTTTCTTTGCTGCTCCATAGACTGTTGGATTCGTACTTGTTCCAAAGCTATCTGTTCAGCGAGTTGCTTCTGTAGCTGCTCAATACGACGATGAGCATGGGCAATCAGGGAATTTAATTCATCTTCTGTTAATTTTTTACCTAAAAACACAATGTATATGTGATAAAGAAAGATAATCAGAGGCTCATAGGAGCCTGTACTGCTCACCTGGTTTACCAACAAGTATTTTTTTTCTGTGGTTGTTTAGTTTTACACAATAGATTTCTCCTTTCTATACATATATGACAACCTTGATTTTCATCAAGTTGATAGTTGCATTCCTTTTGCAATTTTGGGCTTCTATTCCAATAATGTATGAAGTTAAAAGCTCAAACTCATACTAGTATATTTGAATTATCTGCATATTACTATTGTAATAAAATATGAAAAGAATTGGAGTCAAGGGAAAGGAGTATTTACATTTTGGCCTCTTATTTCATGATTCATGAGGTAAAAAAACTCGTAATCAAACTTTGTTTTCATTTTGTTCAATGTAAGCAAAAAACAAGTGAAAAAGTGTTGTGTTTTCTGTTATCCTGGATTTTATTCATATGTCAGCCAATCAGAAATTGCTTTGTTCCCTGACGGTCATATTGAAAGTAGAATTGGAATGAAATGAGGATTTTTTTTGGATTACCCATAGACTATTCCTGTAAAGTTTCGGTACAAATTTTTCAGTGGTTATTGAGGAAAAGATTGAAATAAGAATAGTTTAGACAACAGACAATTTGACAGTTCCAATTGGCATAGTAGTTTCAGAGGATATTATTTTTTTGTATTGTTGTAATAAGGAATACCTGTGGCAGCCAGGTTTTTTGTCCAATCACTATGAAGAGACTTTTTGTAGAGAACCTTATAAACACCATTCCTGTATAAAGTTTGGTACCAATTGGAACAGTAGTTTCAGAAATAAGAATGCCTGTATCCACCATGTTTTGGTCATATCAAAATAAAATGAAAAAATGTTGTCGAGCACCTTCTAAACATCGTCCCTCTAACGTTCGGTTCTAATTGGCAGAGTAGATTCTGAGGAGAAGATTGAAATTTGAAAAGTTAGATGACAGACGGACGCCAAGTAATGGCAAAAGCACACACCACCCTTCGGGTCGGGTGAGATAAAAAGTGATGTTCAACAATCTGACCACAAAAGAATGAACATCATGTTTTGTTCAATATTGTATACTGGTATCAGAGAGGTGTTGATAATTGTCGGTGTAAAAAGTACCGATAAGTTGAGATATTAAAGACGGCAATGCCCAAATGTCATTTGTTGGGCTATGAAAATCGACTGGTGTTATGATAAAAGATAATAAGAATTTCTGTGAAATATTTACTAACCATGAGCTTTACCAAGTTTAATTTCTGGCATTATACTCTCCAATTCCTTCTGAAACTGTTTCTTGCCTTCTTCAACAAGATCTTTGTATTTCAACATCATCTTTGATTGTGACTCCATCTTTGTAACTTGGGTATCAGATTTATGCATGTCATTGATCAATCTGTTATAAGTCTTCTGAACTTCTAGTAATGTCTTGTTCTTCTTTGTGATATCATTGGATTTGCCTTCATCTATTGCATGCTTCAACTTTTCCAAGTTTTCTCTGTAATGATAAAATAAGCATAAACATAGCTGACTCTACCTGCCTGTTTTCATGTTTTTACTGCAAGATATTGTTCTAAAACGTCATGGTAGTGATTGTATTGTAGTCGGATTTACAACTACCTGTGCATTCAGTGCCTATCACCACTAACATTGTGAGTTCGAACCCCGTTCATGGCGAGGTGTATTTGATACAACATTATATGATCAAGTTTGTCAGTGACTTGCGGCAAGGTCGGTGGTTTTCTCTAGGTACTCCAGATTCCTCTAGCAATAAAACTGACCACCATGATATAACTGAAATATTGTTGAAAGTGGTATTAAACACCATAAATCCTAAACCTATTAAATGGAACAAAAATCACACGAAATGTTGAAGACCATCCAAGTAGCCTCTATACCAAGCTTGGTTCAATTTGCTCCAGTGATTTTTTTGAAAAAATTGAAATGTGAAAAATGTAAAATGATGACAATACCTCACTTGACATTTAGTTTATGAAATAAAATGGGGTAAAATGTTAGGCCATATTTTAAACATACAGGAAACAGTTGTAAAACAGTCAAAATTGTTTAAAAAAGACTTTTAACAGTATTAAATTGTAGGGAAAAAAACTAACCACTCCCAATGATAAACCTCAAACTTCCAAACAGAAATGAAATGACAGACAATTTTTGTTTTTATTTACCATTATTTCTTTTGTAACAGTATTTTATGCTATTAAATTGCATTTATTTTCATTATAGATTTCAATGAAGCTGAGCCCTAAGGTCAGCAATAAACTTTTTTTTTTACTTTGCTATAACCTGACCACCAAAACTGCCCCTACTAAATATATATTATTGATGATTAAAAAAAAATGAAATCTATTATTAGAAGATATCTGCATTATAGTACATTTTTCTTACTGATAATTGAAGAAAGAAAAGATTTCCTATCACACAACCAACTTAAAACATTGGATTAGAGCAAACCAGTATCATTAAAGAAAGATCTTATTGTAGCTAATCCTGCGTTTGATATATAATGTGTCATATGCATGTTTTCTTACCTTGCTTGGTTAACAATCCTTTGAGCAGAAGCAACATTATCCTTTCTGGCTTCAAAAGCTGAAGATACCTCCTGCCACTGGCTTTCCTTGTTTAATATCTGTAAAATACAATTTTCATTAGTTGCTTAACTTTTAATTTGAATAATTTGTCACGGTTTTTTGAGTTCACTTATTTCCAAATGTGAGGTGCATTGTAACTTTTTGAAATTGGAGGAGTTCTCCTGACACTGTGATTTCTTCTTCTTGAAGAACATCCCTGCCAAGTTCTTGAGGAACATCCCTGCCAAGTTCTTGAGGAACATCCCTGCCAAGTTCTTGAGGAACATCCCTGCCAAGTTCTTGAGGAACATCCCTGCCAAGTTCTTGAAGAACATCCCTGCCAAGTTCTTGAGGAACATCCCTGCCAAGTTCTTGAAGAACATCCCTGCCAAGTTCTTGAGGAACATCCCTGCCAAGTTCTTGAGGAACATCCCTGCCAAGTTCTTGAGGAACATCCCTGCCAAGTTCAGTTCCATATGTTTGAGCAGTATTGCAAGATAATATCAAAATGTGTAAAAGTTAACAATGACTGACTGACGGATGCCATATGATGCTCAAGCTTACATTGGCTAGGTGAGCTAAAAAGTTACTATTGTATAAGATCATCCATTGATCAGTCTTGTATAGTTTGAATTTAATCAAATTTGCAGTTTTTGATGATAAGTTAAACTCTGTTTTGCAGTGGTGGTCATCTCTGATTTTGGATCGACAAATAAAATACAAATGTATTAGAAAGTTGTATAAGGAACATTCTGACCCAGTCACAATTCCATCACACGTGGTTTCTGAGAAGAGATTTGAAATTTCAGACAATAATAAATAATTGCTCTAACAATCATGAGGAATATCCTTACAGACATGATGAAAGAAATCTCACAAAATGTTGGAGAACCATTTTGGATGCATTTGCTCCAGTGGTTTCTCAAAATATTGAGGTGAACATACATGTACATGTACATCTCAGGGCATTTTGGATCAAATGAGCTAGCAATGGTGAGCTGTTGAAATATTTTTGAACTTAATTTTTTTTTAAATAATTTACTGATATTTCATAAAGAATTAAACAAGTTATGAGACGGCTGTAAGAAAGTCAGTATCTGCTGTATTAGGAAAGGTTATAGCAGTTGAAAGAAATGGTAATCTTATCTTTTTATTTCTATTGCCCTCAATTACTAATATACAATTCTATACTGTCAGAAATATTCTTTTTCCCTGTGTATCATTAACGCTGGATAATGCTTCTTTCAAAATGAGATATGCTTATTAAATGTAGATCATTTGTTGTTTATCCCACTTTCATGCCATACTCTATTATCGCTAGTTGCTGAAATATTTCTGAACACCTTTGGCAAAATATATCATCTTACCGGTATATATCAAGCACAAAGGTACCTTGGAAAATTGTAGTTATCTTTCTTTGATATATTGACATTTATAATATTTTTGCATTAAAAGTAAATAAAGATAACCTGAGATGAGTCATCCATTGCTTTTTTCAGAGCCTCACAATGAGCATCGGTTGCCTCTATAACTTTCTTTTGTACTAAGAGTGCTTCGGATACCATCTTGTTACAAGTATCTGTCACATTCTCCAATATTATTTCTAAAGCTGCCAAATAAAAAAAAACAAACATCAAGATGTAAATATATATCAGTCAGTGTTCATTACATAATTTTACGAGTTGTACTGGATACAACCTTATGTGATAAAGTTCGTCAGTGACTTGCGACAGGTCGGTGGTTTTCTCCAGGTACTCTGGTTTCCTCCACCAATAAAAATGACTACCACGATATAACTGAAATATTATTGAAAGTGGCATTAAACACCATAAACCAAACCAACAAACCATAATTTTACTTGCAGATATGGGTCATGAACCTCTCTGGCCTATAACTAAGGGATAATTTTGAACAAATGAAAGATCAGATCTTTTGTGTTCGTTTGAATGGTATGCAAGGTACAAAAACGAGCCTAACCATTTTATTACATATCCTCTTATATTGAAAGTTTATAATATCAGATCAAGAACATTTTAAATGGTATGAGTTGACGTCGTAATGGAAAAAGCCAATAATTGTACGAGTTTGCATATGTCCTGTCTCATCCAGCAATGCCCCTCTTGTAATTTCAATTTAAACACTGGAATATTAATTAGCAGTTTTATTATCTATTTAGAAAGTAAACCAAGGGTTAGTGAACATATACAGCATGCCCACAGGTTTTTTCATCTGGGGGTACATGTACCCTTTTACCTTCATTTTTGGGGGTACATCCAAATTTTTGGGGGTGCAATGTACCCTCTAACTCTTCATTTGGGGTACAAAGAAAATGAACTGCATTTTCTCCATGCAAGGTCGTGCACCATGCTGTTTTTTGTAAATATTAGGGGTTTTAACAGTAACAGTTCTTCTGATTGGACAATTTAAAAACAAGGGCAACGCAAAGTGTGGCATATCCCCTCGCCTAAAAATTTGACCCTGTGACCTTGACCTTTGACCTATGACCTTGAAAATCAATAGGGTTCCAGATTCTCTTAAGGACTATGTATGTACCAAGTTTGGTCAAAATCCATTGAAATATGTTGATTCTAGAGTGTTCACAAGGATGTTATGCGGTAAAAATTTGACCCCTTGACCTTTGACCTTGAAAATCAATAGGGTTCCAGACTCTCCTAAGGACTAAGTATGTACCAAGTTTGGTGAAAATCCATTGAAGGATGTTGATTCTAGAGTGTTCACAAGGATGTCACATGGTAAAAATTTGACCCGGTGACCTTGACCTTTGACTATGACCTTGAAAATCAATAGGGTTCCAGATTCTCTTAAGGACTAAGTATGTACCAAGTTTGGTCAAAATCCATTGAAGGATGTTGATTCTAGAGTGTTCACAAGGATGTTACGGAAGGACGAACGGACGGTAGCATTACTATATCCCTTTGCAACTTCGTTGGCGAGGGGATAATAAGGAGCCAACAGAATTGGGCGATCTATAAATCATATCATCTCACTTAAAATATGCAAGGAACGCTCCGATTGGATAATATTGCAGAAATTAACTAATCAGAACAACTCTATTATACGTACTTTGAAGTGAATTGTAAACAAAAGGTAATTTTTATACAGTGCTCGCAACGGGTTCTTTACGTGCACGCACATAGGGTTCTTTCAATTATACGTGCACAACTTTTATTCTACGTGAAACACGTACTGCAGTATGTGAATGGGCATGCTGATATACAAGTAAACAATTCCTTATTCAAGGTCTTAACTACACTGTTCCAATAAAAAAAAACTTTTTGTCATGTGGTAAAAAAACACAAACGAAAGAAAGTCATATAAGTAATTGTAATTTAAATATTGAAAAAGGCAGATATTTAAATACTCCTGCAGAAGACAGGATATGTAAATTGTGTAATTCTGGAGTAGAAGACGAATTCCATTTTACTATTATATGTTCAAAATTACAGTCTTGTCGTGAAGAATTTTTCAAGGATATCTGTGATGTTGTGCCTTCATTTATTAATATGTCTGACTTTGACCAATTTAAATTTATATTTAGTAGTAATGATCTAGACATATGTAAAATGTGTATATTAGGTGTCAATAAGTTGTATAGTCTAAAAAACAATGGTTTTAATTTTTTATGTCACTTTTATTGATCTTTAATTGTCAATGGGAGGTAACTTGAAATTTTATACATTTGTATTGTATGGGAGATAACTCTGTTTTTCCTCAGCTGTTATGTTATCAAATATTGTGTACTTAAAGTTGTCTTAGTTGTGTTTGTCATGTTCTGTATTGATGATAATCCTTTGTTTGGATTTTTAGATCAATAAAAATTATTATTATTATTATTATTATTATAAGGAGCATTTGTAGTATGTAACAATTCGATCACACATGTGGTTTCTACAAAAACCATGATGACAATGAACATAAAGTAATGCCAATATATAAAAATCATATTTCCCTAAAATACATAATTAATAATAAAAATAAAAACGTAGATTTAGTGTGCACGACTTGTTTCTGGAATCACCTTCATCAGGTATGCTCAATATCAAAAGACTGGAAAGACAAACAATTTAAAAGTGTTTGGGTGCAATAAACCAAGAGACCTATTATTAAATAATCTTTAAATTTACAATAAGAATTTAAGCTTCAATTATATTGCAATATTCCTACTTTTTATACAACATATGTAGGTAGTAGGGAGATAAAAAGTTTTCAATCAATGAATAGTCCCTGATTTGGCAGTTTATATAGACAATATACGTACATTTCCTGAAAATGTCAAATTTATTTGTACAAGCTTTAGAAATAGGTAGAAAAGCATGCCTTTGGTGAGCTTTCTCGTCCTGTTTCACAGCCAGTGCAAATGAATTTTATATTTTCTGACAATGTACGTATATTGTATTTATCCTGCAATGTCAAAAAGCCCAAAACAACTACCAAACTGTCTAAAATGAGCAGAGACAAGTGTCGTTCTAATTAATTTTAATGTTGACCTCTGTGAAGTCAAAGCTTACACTGATAACGTTTCTTACCGCTGCTCAACATGAATTGGGCACCAGAAAAACTATATTTTGGTCAGTGACTGTTTATAGCAAAAATGTATCCAGTCAGTGCAATATGACTGCTTTGAGAGAACCAGTGCAGGATAAATCTTTGAAACTCGACACAACATGTATGGTCTTACCAGCATTTTCAGCTGCCTCTTCCGCCTCTTTACGTTTTAATCTTTGCTCTATTTCTTCTTTTTGTCTCTGTTTCTCAGTCTTCACAGGAGTTATCACTGGTGAGTCTTCAACCTTTGAAGCAATCTTTAATAAACAAAATGAGTGACTGATTAATTGTTGATTAACACTAACTCAGTTATCTTTTAGCTATATTATGATGAGAACATGTTACTTTTCAATGAGATGATGATGAGGTCTCACTCTGCATTGTACTAGACCAACTTGTACATAGGAGGCTCCTGAATTTTCTCACTTCAGGAGCACACCTATAGCTCCTTAGCTTTGAAAACTGCTGATGGTAAAACGTCATATAGCAAGAAGCCAGAAAAGCTAATATCACGCTTCAAATTGTACCTACCTGTTCTTTTTTAACAACCTTTGGCAATTTACTTTCTGCTATAACTTTGTCTTTATTTACTGTAATAATAGGTGCTGGTTCTCCCTTTGGCCTGTAACATATCACATTTAAATTAATTCTTCCCAAATATAAAAAAGCATCATTTCTATATGAAGACATATCACATAATTTTTCAATAGGGATGTCAATATTTTCCCCGAGTCATATTTCTACTATTAATAAACATTTTTATTTCTCTTCAATTTTTTTTTCAATTCAATTCAAATATTTTATTGAATAAAGTGCATAAATTTAATTATACAATATCCAATGGGATTGCACATCAGGCATAGCCTATGTAAGTGCTCTCCCTCAATAACTAAGGACATCAGGTATAGTAATAAGAATAAATAATTAATTTACATTATAATTAGTGTACATAATTTTTTTCTGAGGAGAAATTCATAATTTTGTAATAATTTTTAAACTGTCCATTTATTCATTATAATTTAGAAATTTGCTAATTTAGAGTGTGAATAAGTAATTAATATATTCTTCTGTATATTAAGGATACATATGTACATGTATATAAAAGCCTTAAAAAGGCATATTCATACATATGCATACATATACACATAAATATTAGATATATATTTGTTTAACTATCTTAAAGAGGCATTAGCTACAATTTTGACAAAAAAAATTGTATGTTTTGGAAATTGGTAAATAGCTTCAAAATGATGAAATAAAGGTCAATATTTCACATTAAACAGCTTATTGTACCACTTTTCGCCTTTTAAGAACGAAAATTACCATCGATTTGTTATTTCCTTGCAAGCAAATAATTTGGCCACGCTTTCTCCGTATGCAACTGACCTTACTTGTGACAGGTAAAAACGAATTAATTTGTATTTTGTCACTTATTAACTGCAAACTTTCATGGTTCTTTGTCCATAATTAATGCTGACTAAAAGCAGATTCACAGAAAATAAGAAATAAGTGCATTGTTGTACTGATTTAATGACGATTCGGCAAACTCCATAAACAATGCCGATAATTAATAAGATGGCGTCCATTTCTTGATCGATCTCAAAACACGAGCAGTTGCACCTTTTTTCCCCAATGCACGTACATTTCATAACATTTATAAGTTACAGAAACACGTTTTATTAAGGCATCAATCATATCTGATAGTTTTTATGGGTAACAAAAATTTACGATTTTGGCAGATAATTTATTTTTTTTAAATTCAAAACAAATAATACAAAATCAAATTTAAAAGTGTTAATAGTCAAGTCTCTTGGTTCCACAAATAAAGGTGTGGACAGAGTTCATAATAAGTACATTATTAGCAAAAGAAAGATCAGGTGATCCCATTAAGAGTACATCAATGTTTAGGAAGTCGGCTAGGTCTCTCAGTTGAGTAAACAGCATAATTCTTTGGTGAATGAAAAGGGGACAGACATAAAAATAGTGGAAGTTGTCTTCAACATCATCCCCACAGGGACACCTTGAACTATCTGACAAGTGTGACAAGAACTTGTGTTGATTCAAGTTACTTGCCAAGTTTCTAAGTTGACAATGGAACATGTTATATTTTCTTGTACCCAAGGCAAAGTAAGGGGGAGGGACAGATATAATAGAACTTATTTGCTTTTTGAACATGTCTACTATGTTGATTTTGGGTGTCTACATCAAGTGAATTCCAACTGTCAATTATATTAGGGGGAAAACTACATTTGTATGAAGTGGTATTACAGAGTGGAGGTTCAAATACTCGGCTACATCTCAAATTATAACTAGAGTGATGGTTAGCATGTAGAAGAATTTCATTTAAAAGATATTCAGGTGTTTCATCATGGAGAATTTTATGTAATAAAATTAGCTTGTTTGTCCTTCAACGTTCTTTCAGTGGCACCCATCTCAGTTCAGTGTACAATTGTTCATGTGACGTTCCCTTTCTTAATCCTGTAATTATGCGAGCTCAATACTGGGTAAACAAACAACAGTTTCATAGTACAAACTATCAACAATAGCATATCTACTTCAAACTTGTAAACATTCAGTCATTTCAGTTTCTACATTATAAAATATTAAATAATTTCGAAATACATTTCTCATCATTTTAGTCCCAAAGTTATTTTGTCATCATCTGCTTCCATTAGCCCTTTAAATTATTATTTGTTTCTGGGAAATTACTATGGCAAATGAAACCAAGCATGACAGAATCGCTACTTGGATGAGCTCTCAAACATTATTTATGAGCCCCAAGCCAGGTGTTGCTTGGAAATAATTACCGTCAAATAGGGATGTTATTGTGTCTTCTCCAATTCCGTAGTTTTTATTTATTCATTTAGCAATGGAACTTCTGGTTAAATGAAATGTTTGTGAAAATAGTGACTAGAGTATAAATACTGCTGTTAAAAATGTGGATGTTTGTTGAGGGAGTGACATAGCAAGTAAACAAACCAAACAAACGACCGGTGAAAAAAGTAAACAACTAGGACCTATTTCTATACCCTGGGTTGTTTTTGTTGATTAAATTTTTGAGCTCATTTGATAGAAACATGCGACTGTAAGCTAATAAAAAGTATGCGACTGTAAGCTAGACAAAAGTGTGTATGTATGTTTTACCTTTATGCTCTATTTACAGTAGCTGTAACCATATGAATTAATTGGTGGGATACCGGTCAAAATGTTGAAAGCAGAGACACTAAAAACTATTAATGCTAACATTGGTTTAAATCTGCATAGTACTTTCTGTGGGTCAGCTAAGCTAAACCTGAGGTAATGTTTTATGGGACCACACATACATGAATCAGAATACCCAAACTTGTTACAAGAGATTTCCATATGGTTCAATCTACAACAGTAAACAGGAAAAGCTGATATTGAGGACAGCAGGACTTACTTTGGAAGTTCCATGATGTTTGGTAGATTCTGAAAAATTGTATCAAAAACATCTTTGCTGTATGGCACATTGTCTTCAATTTGTTTCCTAAAGCTTGGATCATACCATGCATAGCCAACAACACCTCCTGCAGTCACTGTCGTCAGTCCTAAAACTTTCCACAAAACTCCAGATTTTCTGCAAAAAATGGAAGCATTTATATGCATGAGTTATCAAATAGAAATTTAAAGCAACATAATTTCAAACTTACCCCTGTATAGTTGAACTTAATGATAGAAATCATTCACTTTCTAACAGGTATTGCATTAATGAAAATATTTCATTTATTCCATTGCCAATTGAAATCAGCAAGCAAAATAATTGGTTTATTACATGTGAGCAGACCTTTACATATTTGTTGATAGTTGATACAATTGATATTTATATATTTATCAATAGTCATGGATAGCAGGCATTTAATGAAGAATGTAGATATATTTCAATCACTATACATGTATTGTTACAAAACATGTGAGAAAAGCACTTAGAAGACAACAAACCAGGTTTTCTAGTTTTATCATTGTTTATAACGGTAGTAAAAGTTGAATAGTACTAGATACAGCTTGTACCAAAAACTTAACACTGAACCAGCAGTCCAAATCCTGGTAGTGTGTGACAAGTTTTACTGAAATATATTTATTTGAAAATAGCTTTATTTTAAACCAAGTAATCATGTTTCTAAAATACGTAAATTAAAATATCTTTATGAACCAAGTAATCATGTTTCATAAATACTGTACTTTGGTGTTGGTGGAGGAGGGCCTAGAATTGGTGGAGTTACTGTAAGAGGTGGTTTTGCTGCCGGTGGTGGGGCCTCTGTTGATCTGCATCTTCTTACATTGATCTGAAAATAATGCAAAGAAGTTAAATTTCAGTATAAAAATCACATTAAAATGCAGTTTACACAATAAATCGTGGGTTTGGTCCCCAATCGAGCCAAAACCAAAGACTATATAATTGGTATTTGTTCCTTCTCCACTAAGTACACAGCATTAAGGAGTAAGAGCATAGACTGGTTGGCTCAGAATTAGAATTTCTATTTACACATGTATATATACATGCAGTATAGTAAATGCAAAACATATTTTTATTTCACAAATGTACATGTATGTATAAACTAATTTATTTCTTGAATACTTATCTCCTTTATTTAAGAAAAAATATTGAAACAAAAAGTGTCATTCCTTATTTACAAAATACGATTTTATACTATCTTACATGTATGTTGAACTCCAATGACCATGTCATGTATGATCATCTGTTTAATTTGACTGAGTTAAGGTTTCTGGTTGTTAAAAACTTAAATATTATGGTACAGACTATCAACTGTACCAAGCTCACAAGTCACTGCAGTTCCATTAATTAAACATGTGGTGAAGAGCCAATAAGAAAGCCGTTCAGAAACTAATACCGCCATTCACAGGAAGTCTGATGTACTACTCAAGTATTATAAACATGCAGTGCAAACCAGCATGAAATCTGACAAACAAGTCTACAAAATTTCTCAATAATACATGTAGTTATTTCTTTGAACCTTTGCAAGCAGAGAGATTTACGATCTTCACTTTAGCTGACTGGGTAGGGATCTAATCTCATTGAGATTAGACTTCCGAAGAAATTTTCTGTCTGTATATCAGGGGTCGACTTAAGAAAAAAAAATTACTGGCCCTTTGGACCAGTAAAATTTTTGAACAACTGGCCCCTTCAAAATCCCACTGGCCCGAGAAATAAGTGGACCGATATGAAAGGGGGGATTTGCCCCCCCCCCCAAGAAACAGGAAACTCAAGATCGGGCAATATGAACCCCATTAAAACCTTGGGTGAACTCATTTTCTACGAAAGGATAAGCAGTTCCTGCTCCACTAGTGGCATCCGCAAATAATTAAATTGACTGTCAGTGATTTAAACATGTACATATATAGCTTTTGTATTCTATGAATGAATGTTGTACTTGCTTTAAACAAGGGTAAAATTCATGACATTTTCCCATACCTGCAGTGTTTTTAATGCATTACAATTAACAGGTATGGTTAGAAGATAATTAAACAATCTACATACAGATAGTCAAACTTGTCTCAGCGACAGCGACCCCCTCTGTATAACGGCTTCTTTTTTAAGCCAAACTTATTTATTCCTCCCCAGCGTTTTCCAGTGCATTCGACCTTTAAATAACGACCCACTGTCTAACGCGACTAACGACCATGTTTTTTGGGTAAAAATCCTTCATATAACGACTATTAGAAGATTATTATCAAACCGCAAGTTAAATAATAAATAAACAAACACAGTCCCGGGCCTAGTCCGAGATCTCGGATTATCCCGGGCCCCACTTTGGAAATTTTTTCGTTTTGCCCAGCTGATGCAGCGATTGTTGCAAATATCGGCATGATCTACTGACAACATCTCACTCCCAAAGTCCATACCTGTTACTAGTTCATAATAATAGATTTTTCATATTAAATGAAGTCACGATTAGCGTTATTGTGTATCCGCCATTTTTGTTTACAGGTAAGTTGTTCACTGTTGATTTATTATTGTTGTTTGGTT
The DNA here is from genome assembly GCA_963680875.1 of Bathymodiolus brooksi. Classification (NCBI taxonomy): domain Eukaryota; kingdom Metazoa; phylum Mollusca; class Bivalvia; order Mytilida; family Modiolidae; genus Bathymodiolus; species Bathymodiolus brooksi. Next base: position 92,382,074 of record OY804577.1, read on the forward strand.
TATTTGGGTTTATTTCTTATTTATATTAAATATTTAAAATTGCTTACTATAGAAAATACCGTTTTAATCTTTCAGTTTTATAAATAAATAATCGTGATTTTGAAAATTATTGAATTATGAAGTACTGGTTCCCAGCATATATTTCTGTCAATATCCGTTTAACGTGCGGCAACAGATCAAGGTAAACACATGCTGCTTGTGTGATTAGGCTATTTATAGCTTTCGGTGAGTGATTGAAGTTGAATTTTAACGTTTTATCAGGAAATTTCATTATTAGTCTGTTATCAGTCGATATTGAATGACACGGAAGAAACGAAAGTTGCTGGCCCAAGTGGCCCGAGAATATCAACTGGCCCAGCGGTCCAATCTTTGTTCAGTTTGACTGGCCCGAACGTAAATATACTGGCCACTCAAAAGTATTCTGGAAATTTCCAATTTGACCCCCCCGGTGCATTCCGATGTATATATTGGCATGGACGGATTGTGTCAGATCAAGTGCAAGTAATAAAATCTGCAAAAATAATGATAATAGTGGGCGGTAAAATATTCGGGATATAGTGTTCAGTACCAGTCGTGTCAACTACGACATTAGTATCAGATCAGGATAATAAATATATCTATTAACATTTTTCTTTTCATTTTTTTATTTCAATTGAATGTGGACGTGTGCCGGTGTGGTCGTTTGGAATGACAAACTTTTACTGCAATGACAACATCATAACAACATGATGGATATTCGATCATATTGTCACGAAGAGGACGGATTAAAATTTCACAGTAAGCCACCCAAATAATGTTTACCCTTAATTTTGAGGAGACGTTTGACGTTGTCCTCCACATTTCAGCTTTTCACAGGATAATGAAATAAGCATTCGCCGACCTTCAAAATTAGGGAATAATGAGTTAGGGAAGGAAACACAGAATTCGGGTTGGAAAGATTGTCATTCGATACCTTTCAGAATTTTCCCCTGTGCTAAGCATGAGTTATTTATTTTAATCAAAATCCCCGAATTCAGTAAAAATGCATTCTACGCTGAAATATTTCATTATATATTTCATTTCAAACCACGATTAAATAAAATATTGGCAATTTATTTTTTCACTAGACTTTAATGAAATTTTCAGCATTAATTTTGAGATTTGGGTCTTGAAGTAAAGGAAAGAATCGAGTGTAATCGAATGGAAAATAATCTGCCATCAATCCTTTTCGTTTCCTTCCCCTGATTTTTTCGGGCTGACAAATGGCTGCGCCCATTACAAAAATATCTGGTAAAATTATTTTTCTGATTTCACAATTTGTATTGGTTTATCTTTTCATGAACGGTTTGCACTTATAAACTGTGATATTTTTGGACGTAGGACTACCTACTGTTTTACTCGGCACATGATTTATTCAATTGCAGCACCTACAGAATATAGGTTACACGGAATACCGTTACACGCAAATTTTTCTTCACAAGCCACTTTTGTCATGCTTCTGATGAAATCGCAGATTGGCCATGATTTTGCTGTCCGCACAATATTTACATACGAAATTTATATAAAAGTGAATAAAGAAAAGTTTAGTTAATGCATATTAATATGTTGCTTTATTTTTACTCAACAAAAACGCACATGATATAGATATACCCAATACATACACATCTGTGCTAATTACCATCTGAGCAAGGCAAATAAAATAAAATGTTGTTTCTATTACAAATTTTTATCAGATGACTTAAATATGTGAGCTTCAGGGAAGGGCTTCGCCACCCTCCCCCGAGCCAGATTAGATCTCGTGGAAACCTTGCGCATCCCCAAGAACCATCTCTGCTGACTTTGCGAGTACAGTTCATTTAAAACTTGCTAGTATTGTGCCACTTTACAACAGGTCTGGCATCATCTGTCTGACCCTTGACACGATTAAGCTCAAGATTAAATTGTGGCATAGTAGCCATACCCATTTCCAAACAAGAGTTAATGGTGCTAAAAGGGTGATTTATCTGTTTTTGACAAATTATTTAATAATAAATCCCTTTCAGAAAAATACATGGCATTATAATGTAATTAAGTCTCCCAAACAAAGTTTGGGAGACTTATTGTTTTTGCTCCGTTTCTTCTTCTTATTATTATTATTATTCTCTTCTCTTTATTCTCCTTTCTTTCTTTGGCACATGAACTTGTCCACGGCAGATCTCAGGAACTACTGGACAGAATTTCATGAAACTTGGTGGTGTTATAGATATATGTTTCTAGTTGGTCCTAAATTTTTCAGCTTTGTGGTAAAGGCGGTCAAAGTCATATTTTGAGGGGTTCAAAGGGGGTGGGGGTTACTATAGAATCCCATGGGAAAGTTGAAATTGCGTACATTAATGTTGATAACTTCTAAATGGATAATGAGAGAGACATAAAATTGGACATAGTGATAGGTCACCATTAGAGGAGCAATTCTGCGTTTTCAAAATGGCTGCCAAAACACGGCATAAAAAATGGGCGATAAAAATTCAACATTGTCCGATATCATCAAAATTTGATATGTGGGTAGATAATGATGTCCCGAATTGATTCCCGACATTGAAAAATTTCTACCGATCACCATTTTCAAAATGGCCACCACAATACTGCAAAAATTCAACATTGTCCGATATCATAATTATTTGATATGTGGGTAGATAATGATGTCCCGAATTGATTCCCGACATTGAAAAATTTCTACCGGTCACCATTTTCAAAATGGCCACCACAATACTGCAAAAATTCAACATTGTCCGATATCATCAAAATTTGATATGTGGATAGATAATGATGTCCCGAATTGATTCCCATAATTGGAAATTTTCTACCGGTCACCAGTTTCAAAATGGCCACCACAATACCGCACAAATTCAACATTGTCCGATTTCAACGACATTTCATATGTGGGTAGATTATGATGTCCTGAATTGATTCCTGACATCGAAAAATTTCTACCGGTCACCATTTTCAAAATGGCCACCACAATACCGCACAAATTCAACATTGTTCGATTTCAACGTCCTGAATTGATTCCCAACATCGAAAAATTTCTACCGGTCTCCATTTTCAAAATGGCCACCACAATACCATAAAAATTCAACATTGTTCGATTTCAAAGGTAGCTTTTAATTTATTTTTTAAACCTGTTGTCAGTGGCCGGTTTGGGAGACTTCATAATCGTTAGATTATAATCATATCTTGTTATTACTGTTTTTGACATAAAATTAAGGGGTCAACATGGTCGAACGGGGGAATTTCAAACTTTAAACTTTTTATTTTTTTTCAGCCAATTTTATTGTGGTTTTTTTTACAAATGTTTTTCTTTAAGGGTAATTGATGGGCCATTAAATAAATTTAGCCATTTTATTTTAAAAAAAGGTCTAAGGGCCCAAATTCCAAAATTTTGCATATGTGGAATTTGGTAGGTATATATAGAATTTTTATTTTTCATCCAGTTTTGATGTGTTTTTTTAATTGATTGTGTTTAGTGGAAGTTTGTCAACAGATTTCCTCTATCTCTTACATTTCTGTCATAAACTCAACTGAAAAGAGCTAAAAACTGGATGGAAAATAAAAACATTGTTCATACATGTTACATATATACTGATTTGTGAATAATTTGTTGGCATATTTCCAATAGCCCCGACCATTGTAATTCAACAATATTCTTAGGTAAGTTTGTCAGACCTCATACTTAAAACACAGATTATTCTAGTTAGGAAGAAAAATGTATTGAAGAAATCAAAACAACGTGAATTGGGATCGTATTTTGAACCAATTTAACCCACCACACTTTTCTTTGAAAATCAGGTCTTTCAATATTTTTCAAGTGTACCAGTACTTCACTAGTTACAGGGAGTACTTTTTATTAAAATTTGAACAATTTTCATGAATATCTTAAAATCAGGAGGTACAAAAGTACATTTCAGGTGGGTTAAAAGTACCTGGAATATTATGAATGGTTAGGTTGAAAACATCCAGTTTTATCCTCTTGTCCTTCAATTGTACATGTGCTGCCAAGAAAGAGATTCTAAATTTGCCAAGGTCTTTATCAGTTTCTCTGTCAGAAGTTGTTCAAATTGTGCAAAATGAAAATTGCAATGTATATAAATTGAACAATAAAAAAAAATTGTTGATTTTGACATACATTTTTATGTACAATGTATTTCTATAGAAAACCATGGTAATATGAAAAGTGTACATGAAATTGATGATATGTTTCTATTTGTAGGTTTAATTCCAGCTCTGTGTCGAACCTTTTCAGTATGCTGCAGAATACATCAACCTCAACAATCATTAGCATCAGTAATCCCTGTTCGTAACTACAGTATAGCTACACTAAAACCAGTACATTCAAAGTATGTTTAATTTTGTTGTTCGTATGACACGTTTATATTCCCATTGACAAATATAAATATATAGAACAAAAAAAAAGTACATGTAATTTGCCTGATAATGTTATGAAGTCTTTCATGTTTATGTTTCTGAAGTTCTTTTAATGTCCGAATGGAGCAACATGTCTACCTGCGGACTGTTGGTGCAGTGAGCTAGCACTATAAAAATCCAACTAAGCTTGTTTACTGTTGATCTAGTACAAAGTGAACATCATTATCATCTCATTGAATGTAAATAAACGTTAGAGAATACCGAAGGGGCAATCAAAAACAGACAATCCAGAGAAACTGGCAACATACGGCACACAAGACAAAGAAAAACAAAACAAAAACACAACACAACACAATATGTGTTGGACACCACTATGCGCAAACTTGTTCTCACCATGATATAACTGAAGAACAATCGCCCACTAAATATACACAATGTATGGGGAAATGTTTTTATTTTTTTTTTCTCTCTGAAACGACTGAAATGTCCATGGAATGTTCCTTGAATGATCCTCAAGAAAATACACATATTTTTATGGCAATTGTAAATCCAAGATGGTCCTCTACAAATTTTTTATTTTGTCGTGCTGATTTGAAATTACAGAAAAACCACCACAGCAGGAAACATTTAAAAGGACCTAAATGGATAAATATTTAAAAAAAAATATACTTTCAGAAACCACAAAAGTGATTTGAATAGATACCTGTCCATAAATGATTATTGAATAATAAATTGATAATTACGATGTATGTTATCTGAATACATCTAACTATAACTAAGGCTAGCGAGTGATACATACTAGTGTGATCCTCCTCTAATCACGTTTTATCAACATTTAAGATATAAAATTGAAAACCAGAAAAATAGATGGCAAACAGTAGATTTCAGTTCTCTATAACCAGATTCTTACAATCCCTATACAAGCTATCATTGTTTTTATCACTGACAGAGAAATTTTACAGCTTTATTGTGAAAACCAGACTTTTTTGGAGAGTTCACCCCTTCGTCTTTTTGTAGTTGTCTCAAAACATTTATCAGGGTACAATTGAAGTGAGCATCAGGGGTCCAACGTATTCTAGTAGTTTAAGTGTAATGATAGGATGTCGATAGCCACCCAGGTCTTTCTTTCCCTGTACAGTAGAGATAATAGCTGTTTGTAAACAAATATCCTTGAAATTTCTTCGACATCTTATTTTTACTTTTTTTTTTTTTTTAGCAGGCCAGTTTTACAAACATACAGCCCATTAGTGCAGACAGTGAGAACAAGAATGCATTGGGATTGGCTTACGATTAAATGTAATAAAACAGAAGGCAAACCAGAGTCTAACCAAGATGTTTTAAAAAGATTCAAAAGACTTAATTCAGGGCTGTGGATAAGGACAAGAGCTGGCAGGAAAAGAAAGTTGTGGACCAAGTATTCCCAGCAAAAATACCGGCTTCGGCAACATGTATTTTGTAACACACAACAATCAAACCTTCTTGATAAAATGGTAACAAAGGAATGGAAAAAGAAAACATATTTTGTAGATGATCCATATGAACCATATCAGAAGAGAACAGGGATGGAGAAACTAGGAATGGACATTAAAAAGCCAAGATTTATACCCTGATTCTTATGCTTCTCAAAAAATAATTAAAGGGGGGGGGGGGGGGGGGGGAGAGCATCCAAAACAATTGATTTCCTGAAGATGACACATTTCTGTACACCAGTCTTATATCATGTATTTGGTATGATCTCTTGCTTAAATAAAATACATGTCAGATTTGATTTTGACCATAATGCCTTTTTTCTTTTTATACATGTTATGCACCTTTAAATTGTTGATAATTTCAGATGTTCCCAGATATCTGGCTATGTTTGAAATAAGTCATTACTGGTATTATTTGAAGTGATTATCTTCATATATCATAAAATATACTTCCTAAAAAGGAAATATTTAGATCAATAATGCCATAAATACTTCAACACAATATTAACTATACTTTTTACATATAAATGTGTGCAAGAACACTATTGAAAATAATTCTGCATTTGATAGACAACACTGACCATGAGCACTTTTGACCCTTGCACTTGGTGGTCTTTCTTTTCTTTTTTAGCTCACCTTGCCAAAGGCAATGTGAGCTTTTGCCATCACTTGGCGTCCGTCGTCTGTCGTCCGTTAACTTTTCACATTTTAATCTTCTCCTCTGAAAATCCTCAGCCAAATGAACTGAAACTTGGTAGGAAGCATCTATGAAAGGTCCTTTATAAAGATTGCTCATTTTGTCCCGATCCATTAACAAACATGGCCACCACAGGCATTTCTTGTTTCTGATTGGTCGATTTTTTTAAATCTTCTCCTCTGCAGCCGCTTGGTCAAATGAACCGAAACTTGGTAGGAAACATCTATGGAAAGTCCTCTGTTACGATTGCTCATTTCGTCCTGATCCATTAACAAACATGGCCGCCACAGACAATTCTTGTTTCTGATTGGTTGATTTCTAAAAAATCTTCTCCTCTGAAACTGCTTTCCCAAATGAACTGAAATTTGGTAGGAAGCATCTGTAGAAGGTCCTCTATAAAGAGTGCTCATTTCGTCCCGATCCATTAACAAACATGGCTGCCACAGGCAATTCTTGTTTCTGATAGACAGATTTTTGAAAATCTTCTCCTCTGAAACCGCTTGTCCAAATGAACCGAAACTTCTCCTCTGAAAATCCTCAGCCAAATGAACTGAAACTTGGTAGGAAGCATCTATGGAAGGTCCTCTATAAAGATTGCTCATTTTGTCCCGATTGGTTAACAAACATGGCCACCACAGGCAATTCTTGTTTCTGATTGGTTGATTTCTAAAATATCTTCTCTGTTAAAAGAAAAATAACTCTTGTTTAAATATAGATATCAGTATTCAAAATGCAGTTATCTCTGTAGATTTTTAAAAATTTTCTCCTCTGAAGCCGCTTGGCCAAATGAACCGAAATTTGGTAGGAGGCATCTATGGAAAGCTATTTCATTCCGATCCGTTAACAAACATGGCCACCAAAGGCGACTCTTGTTTCTGATTGGCTGATTTTTTAAATTCTTCTCTGAAACCGCTTGGCCAAATGAACCGAAACTTGGTAGGAAACATCTATGGGCGGTCCTCTATAAAGAGTGCTTATTTCGTCCCGGTCCATTTACAAACATGGCCGCCACAGGCAATTCTTGTTTCTGTTTGGTTGATTTCTAAAAATCTTCTCCTCTGAAACCGCTTGGCCAAATGATCTGAAACTTGGTAGGAAGCATCTATGGAAGGTCCTCTATAAAGAGTGCTCATTCCGTCGCCATCCATTAACAAACATGGCCACCACAGACGATTCTTGTTTCTGATGGGCTGATTTTTTAGATTCTTCTCCTCTGAAACCGTTTGGTCAAATGAACTGAAACTTGGTAGGAAGCATCTATGGAAGGTCCTCTATAAAGATTGCTCATTTTGTCCCGATTGGTTTACAAACATGGCCACCACAGGCAATTCTTGTTTCTGATTAGTTGATTTCTAAAATATCTTCTCTGTTAAAAGAAAGATAACTCTTTAAATATAGATATCTGTATTCAAAATGCAGTTATCTCTACAGATTTTTAAAAATCTTCTCCTCTGAAACCGCTTGGCCAAATGAAACGAAACTTGGTAGGAAGCATCTATGGAAAGTCCTCTGTAAAGATTGCTCATTTCGTCCCTATCCGTTAACAAACATGGCCACCAAAGGCGACTCTTGTTTCTGATTGGTTGATTTTTTAATTTCTTCTCCTCTGAAACCGATTGGCCAAATGAACCGAAACTTGGTAGGAAGCATCTATGGAAAATCCTCTGTTATGATTGCTCATTTCATCCCGATCCATTAACAAACATGGCCACCACAGACAATTCTTGTTTCTGATTGGTTGATTTCTAAAAAATCTTCTCCTCTGAAACCGCTTGTCCAAATGAACCGAAACTTGGTAGGAAGCATCTATGGAAAGTTCTCCATAAAGATTGCTCATTTTGTCCCGATCCATTAACAAACATGGCCACCACAGGCAATTCTTGTTTCTGATTGGTTGATTTATAAAAATCTTCTCTGAAAACAGTTTGGCCAAATGGACCGAAACGTGGTAGGAAGCATCTATGGACGGTCCTCTATTGGAATTGCTTATTCCGTTTTGATCCGTTAACAAACATGACCGTCATAGGCAATTGTTGTTTCTTATTGGTCGATTTCTAAAACAGCTTTTCCTCTGAAACCGCTTGGCCAAATGATATGAAACTTGGTAAGAAGCATCTATGGATGGTCCTCTATAGAATTTGCTCATTTCATTTTGATCCATTAACAAACATGGCTGCCACAGGCATTTCTTGTTTTAGATTGGTCGATTTCTAAAAATCTTCTTCTCTGAAAATGCTTTGCCAAAATGAGCCGAAATTTGGTGGGAAGCAACTATGGAAGGTTCTGTATTAATTTTCCTCAAAGCAGAATGAAAGGTGAGTGACACAGCCTCTAGTTTTTTTTTTGGACAGTTTTAGGTAAAAAAAACACTTAAGAGCACCATATATGCAGCTAGGTCACGTGATGCTACTATTTTAAGAGATGTTTAACTAGGTATTGCATGGATTAATCTGATGTTATATCAACATGGTTGTCTTTGTTTGGTTTATGGTGTTTAACGCCACTTTCAACAATATTTCAGTTATATCATGGCGATCAGTTTTATTGATGGAGAAAACCACCAACCTATCACAAGTCACCGACAAACTTTATCACATAATGTTGTATCGAGTACACCTCACCATGAACAGGGTTCGAACTCACAACTTTAGTGGTGATAGGCACTGATTGCATAGGTAGTTGTAAATCCAACTACCATATGATCACGACAACTACGGCCCCTATCAACATGATATGTAAATAAAAGTAACAAATTTTAATTTGGTTTACTGATAGGATCATCTGAGCTATTATTATCACTTTGCCTCAATTGTTGTCTGTTGTGCTCATCCATAAAGTTTTGCATTTCAATCGTATTCTGCAAAACCAACGAGCCAGTTGAGGGTAAACTTGGTAGAAATTGTTCATTCTTGTAGACCTCTACAACGTTTATTTTTTGTGTGCAAATAATGAATCAGAAATTCAACATGGCAGGGAAAATATTGTATTACCGGTATTTTATTGGCTAAAACGTTAAAAAAAAAAAACATTCTTGTCAAAAACCAGTGGGCAGATTAGATTGTGATATTGTAGTGATGTTCATCAGATTGCTCTGTGCTAATTTTAAGAATTTGTTGCCATGGAAAAATCAAGATAGCTTTAAAATTAGTACAACTTTCAACAATTTGATATTGGCCGAATACGGTGGCTATAAGAGAGCACAATTAGGTCCCATTGGAATGACAAACCTATATTTAATCTCGGAGGCAAAATGTGAAAAGAAAAAAACTCAAAAGGCATAAATATAGGAATATCGGATGTCCAATCTGCTTTTGATGTGGTGCAACATAAGATACTGCTAGACAAGTTAATTGATCAACCTATTCATCCCACATTATGGCTCATTATAAAAGACCTCTACAGTGGCCTCACTAATAAAGTTAAATGGGATGGTGAACTAAGTGAAAGCTTTGACATTTTACAAGGTGTAAGGCAGGGAGGAATCCTGTCCACACACCCTACTAGCCAAATTACGTTGTCAAAACGTTGTGACAACGTAGCTTTTTCGTTGTTACAACGTAATAATTTTACGTTTTAACTACGCCGATTTGTAGACTCCCCTAGACGTAAATACCACGTTGTGGTACTACGTAGTAAAAGACCATTATACAACCAAACGACAACCATGACCATGTAAGGACGTTTACACAACGTAACCACCAACCATCACAAGACCTTTATACGAGGTAATTACAACTAATTAAGGACGTTTACACAACGTAACTACCAACCATCATAAGACCTTTATACGAGGTAATTACAACCACCAAAGGACCTTTACATGACGTAATTACAACCACATAGGGACCTTTCGACAACGTAACTACAACCACCTAGGGACCTTTACACAACGCAACTACGACCACCTAGGGATCTTTACACAACGTAACTACGACCACCTAGGGATCTTTACACAACGTAACTACGACCACCTAGGGATCTTTACACAATGTAACTACGACGACCTAAAGACCTTTAGACGACGCAACTACAACCATCTCTTTATAGTTATACAACTACAATATACAACCCTAAAAGGACTTTTATAGCCAAATTACGTTGTCAAAGCATTGTGACAACCTAATTTGGATAGTAGGGTAACTATAATCACTATAAGACCGTTACACCATGCAACTACCAACTACATTATTTTTTGTGTATTTAAGGACCATTTGTGATGTTCTTATTTCCATCCCATGTTCTTAATTTTTTTGAGTTAACTAATAAAATATAAAGTTCTAAACATTTATTAATCCAAATTATTGCAACTTTTACAGATGATGAAACACTCTTTCTACTCTCAGACTCCCCCCATCATAATCTATTTTAAAGATGCCAAAATGTTTAGATGTAATTATTATACAAATATAAATATGTCCAGTAATAATAAATATATCAGATTACAAAACATGTATAATAAATGTACTAAAAATCTTTATCTTGTGAATGTTGCATTTGACAAAATTTTAGATGTATATAGATAACATCTCTAGAAGTAATGAATAGGTACACATCCAGTGGAGGACATACATTTTAAGCTCCCTGAACTATTATGTGGGCCCTTTTGCAGCCAGCAAGAATAACCAACAAGGTCAAAAGGGCCATGAACAGGGTGTTGGGGTGGAGTCCTTGACAATGGGCCAAACATTGATCCCTTTCCCACCAGCAAAGAGGTCTGGGTAACAGAAGGTATCTTCTTCAATGGTGTTGTTCCATGGGAGATCCTGATAATTGTTTTTTTTTAAATTTAACCACTATATCTCAGATTTTTATTGCTGTACTGGGTTATAAGCATTTTATGCTAGAAAACAGAAATATCTCAATAAATATGGGAACTGAAGCACTAGTTGCTGGCTAAGGAAACAGCAGAAATACATGTATACATATAAAAATATCACCCTGCTTAGGCCTGCTAACTATGGACCAAACTTATAAGAACAACTTGACTTATACATCTATTCTTTAGTTTAACATTAAACACTAAAAAAGATATAATAGAAAATTACCAAAAAGGAAGAAAAATTTGTAGGAACCAAGATCACACCACCCAACATCAATACACAGAAAAAAGAATTTGTTCATTCTTTAAATTACTAGAGATGAAGGTCATTAGAGGGGGATCGTTAGGATAAAGAGGTGATAGTCTTGATTTTTGGTGTTTGAATGCACAAGCCAGAGGAGTGCAGCCTGAATTAAGAATTCATATGTCTGTTTGTGGTTTTGATTGGTTCTAACATAAGGACTGAGCTGTCAAACTATTAAGCTGTGCACCAACGAAGGATTCGAGGATCCAACTGCCAAAATGTAGGCTATGAATAGATTCTGGCTAAGTCAAGGAGCCCATACAGCTTGGGATTCAAGTGCTGAAACCCCCCATACAAGTTTGGAAATTTTACTAATTACAGGGACATTTTGAGGCCATATGAAATTGGAATTGGAGCATATTCTAAGGTCAATATTAAGTATTTTAACCAATTGACTTATGATTCTATTACTAAAATAGCCTTATTTTAATAACAAAGACTTAAAAAAACTCCATTAATTTTGTTGAAAAGTTAGTTCATTAAAAAAGTTGTTTCCAGGATATAAGGGGCCCTGAAGCATAAGCTTCATAGTAAGATCTACCAGTGTACACATCCCAATCCTGAAAAAGCTGTAACCCCAAAATATTCTTGTTAATTGTATATAAAAATATAACAAAGAGCAATAATCTTTTAAGCTTAGCAATTCAAAATAAAAATATCAAAACCAATATATCACATCCCCTACACAGTACAGAGAAAAAAATATAACCCTAATTTTTCTTTCTTTCTTAATGAAATAAAAGAACTGCCTAGCGCATAAATGCACGACGTATCCCCTGCACTTGCATAATATTTAGTTTTATATATTTATAGAAAGCAGCCTTGCAGTCTTAATGTATAACATACTTTATTGAAGGATGGAGTAGATTGCAGCATGACCTGAATAATATACAGGAAGTACTCCATTTTGAACACTGTGTAAACCTCTGATGTAAATATAGATTTTCTCCCAAAACCCTTGCTTCAAATATTTCCATGTAAGAACCCATCCAAGATAATGATAATTACAAGCCACATGCACAAAATTATTCAAATCTATTCATGTTTACTAAAGTTATCGCATAAACAAGACACAATTCTCAAAATTGTTGATTTTTCAACCAAAAACTATGATTTCCCCCCAAAACCCTTGCTTCAAATATTACCATGTAAGAACCCATCCAAGATAATGATAATTACAAGCCACATGCAAAAAATTATTCAAATCCATCCATGTTTACTAAGTTATCGCATAAACAAGAAAGTGTGACGGCGGACAGTGGCTATTTCTATATTCCCCACAGCTATCGCGGGGAGATAAAAATATATATTATTAAATATGGGGGCAGTCGTGATTGTATGGTTGTGGGATTTATAACTACCTATGCAATCAGTGCACATCACCACTAATGTTGTGAGTTCGAATCCGCTTAGACGAGGTGTACTTGATACAACATTATGTGATAAAGTTTGTCAGTGACTTACGGCAGGTCAGTGATTTTCTCTGGGTACTCCGATTTTTCAACCAATAAAACCGACCACCATGATATAAATTAAATATCGTCGAAAGTGGTGTTAAACACCATATGGCATAACCCTAACTCTATCTATTAATTATCCGTTTAACATGATAAATCCAATAAGAAAATAATGAAACTTGTATAAATACACACAATCATATAAATCTGAAAACAAATCAAATACATTTGTACTTTAAATGTTAAATTTCAATTTATATACTGGCATACAAATCATGATTCTCATTCAACCAATCAATTTTCATTCACCATTATATTATATCATACTATCCTGGGTACTCCGGTTTCCTCTACCTGTCTACCATTATAAACATAACCTTATAATTAACTCTAACCCACATTATCTCAACCATATTGATACTGATATAAATCACAAAACTTGCATACATAAAAAAAAACACATACAAATTCTAACATTTGGTCAGCAAAAAAATGTAAGATATAAAAAACAATAAAGTTAAATGAACAATGAAAGGTTTCCTTAAACTATAAAGTTTTTTTTCTCCATCAAGCATCTGGAAAGCTCCCCTCGTTGGTGGATTGGTTCTGAAAAAAATAATATGATATTAATATTTTCAGCTAAATCGAACAACTTTAGGGGTGAAAGTATTTTTAGTAACTATTTTGATCATGATCAGAAGCTTGAAATTATTATATTTAGGAGATCATAACTGTATTGTATTTTAAGCTTTGTGGATGTAAATCGTCGGTTTTACGGTCGCAAAATGTGTTTACCTAGCGACGCATAGCGTAGTTAGGTAAACAGATATTTGCGACTGTAAGTGAAGACACATTGTAAAACCTATAATTAATTGATTATAACTCGGAAATATATTGCATGGATATATATTACAGAGCTAAAGAAAGAAATCCAAAAACAGTGACCAAACATATAGTTATGTTAAATTTTATTGATAGGACAAATCTAGAAAAGATACATCTCCATTTATGTAAAAAAAAACACCATGGGAACAGAGGAGAATTAGAAGAGAAATAGTACAAAAAAAGTGCAGTTCAAACATTTAGATCTATTGCAAGACTACAATATTATCAAAATTAAAACCTAATTTTATAAAAAGCATTACAGTATGTAAAACATTAGACTCGGAAAGGAACTTACACTTAATATGCAACAAACTAAATATCTCTATATTAAAAATTGATTTAAGACAGTACTTATCTTGCTGTTTTTGATATTTGTTGTTGATATAAACATATCATGTAAAATGTTTTTCATGATCTCATTTCATTAACGAGAAATTACGAAAATTACAAAAGCACATATAAGCAATCAGTGGGGAGTAAATTTATATCGATCAATCAGTGGTGTGATCTAATTAAATAGCAATTAAGCTGCATAATCACCCATGCCCAGTACTTCTTTACTGACCAATATTACAAAAAAAAGGTATCTTCATTTATTATACTTTTATTATTTCTACACTTAATATAGAAAACTTTAAAAAGAAAAGAAGAAATGAACCAAAAAAATAAGTCCATGTTACAAAGCTCTGACAAAGGATCATATTTAATATAATTATTTACTCTTGGGAATGTTAGGCATTTTTTCTGCAGTTTTTTTTACATAACTATATTCCTTATTAATTGATTTCTCAAAATTTCATTACAGGTACTGTAGTTAATTTGTTTTTGAGGTGGGATCTCTATCAGATACATTTTTTGTAGGTTGACCTTTTTAAAATTTGTTTATTTTGATATTATAGTCAACCGTAACTCATGATATCTAACATACATGTAAATCTCTTCTTAAGAAATGTTCTGTATTTGAAGTAGATTGTGTACATGTAATTAAATGTAACAAGTTCATCTAAAGAACCCTTTGTTTCTGTAATAGCCACACACTGTAAATATGGGAGGAGCTCTATTGGTATAAGTGTATGCATGTACAAATAATGTATCATTAACTTACTTTCATTAGTTTTATATATATCAATATGTCCTTTGTGCATGAAATCTAATTTCTGGTTCATCATGGTAGCTTTCGTGATCCGATAGAGTTTAATCCCTATAAAATTGCCTCAGGACTAGATTATTTGATAGTAAAATATAATGTTGATGTCTGGCTAGAAGAACATGAAATCGATTACCTCTGATTACATGATGGTGAAATTTGCTGTTGTCTAGCTATAGCTATGTGTTGATCGGTCTGACATTACAGGACATGAAGCAGGTGACATCTGTGGTTTCCAATATTACATGGGGGGCAGGAATTATTTCGACTGGTTTGCTATGTTGAAAAGTCACATGGTCATGATCAGTTACATTTGTACATGTATGTGCCTATAACAGCTTATAATCTCAAATCCAATTGTACTTGTTTACCACTTTTACAGAAATGAACCAGCTCTGAAATTATAAAGAAGAAATTTAAGTTATTTTATTCAGTCTCATTTATATATATCATCATACTGTCTTAACAATAAAAAAAAAGAAAAAAGAGGCTACTGCCCCCTGCCTCCTAATACAAATGTAGTATAGCCAGAAATGAGGTGCCATTTGATAATTTGCATATCTAAGATGGGGACATCATAAGGAAGTCTGCAATTTTCATATGATCTACATTAAAGATATAATTTCTAATTGCATGCATGTTATTTTCTGAACTTGAAAATGATACCTTTGGCTTTAAGTTAAATCAAGCTGAATTAATAAAATAAATGAAATACAAATTAAATGTTCGAGGTTCCTGGACAAAATGAAAATCGGATGCCTCTAACCTTCATCTGATCTTAAGAGTCTATGTAAAAATGTCTGTAATACATGCAATTGAGGCTAATGAGGGAGACTTGGGGTCAATTACTTTCAAATGTAATCGATTACATTACAATTACTTTGCAATTTTCATGATTACATTACATTACGATTACATCAATTTTCAAATGTAATCGATTAAATTACAATCACTTTGTAAATGTAATCGATTACATTACTGATTACATTTAATGTCATGACAACCAATATATTAGTGTTTTATGTTATTTTGTCTCGTGTGCATCTGTCTAATATCTCTTCTTTTCTTTAATGTATTTCTTAATCAGAACTATGAATTACAATTCAGTTGTAATGTGATCATTACATGCAATAACAAACAGTACATTGTAAATTAATAACAGCAATTCTCATTTTCCTATTTTTCGTAAAATATGTCTTCTCTTATTACTATATATGACCAATATTGATTCCATCTTATACTATTAGTAAATATTATAACATACATTTGCACATTTTAATAATATATATATATCAAATAATTTCAAACATCCTGTGAAAGTCTATTGGGGATAATAAACTAGCAGTTAATTACCTGATAAAATTTGTAATTAAGGTATTATTTATGACACCAAATTATGTAACAATCACCATTACTAAATTTCACACCATTTGAATGTTTGTCCTTGATATATAATTCAGAAGATAATAAAACAAAAATCATTCTGATTCTAAAAACTTGCTTAAAAATGTACATAATTTCTCAGTCTAGTAAATTTATGTAAATAGGTTTAATAAAATATCCATTACAAGTTGCATAGTAACCCACAAGTAATGAACAAATTATCATATAATCCAATATTAAAAGGAAAATCAGCACCAAAATAAAATGCAGAAATATCACATATATCTGAATATCAGATACAAGCCCCATTAGAATATTCTTTAAAAAAAAAAATCAAAATTTTTAAAAATATTACAACTTGTTATTTATCAGTTAATTTGTAATATACATGTATACATGTACGAGCATCATAAATAAATATTTCTGAAAATTATAATTTACATTTTTATATAATATCTTTATTGAAATTTAAATCTCTTTTTAAACTAAGAAATATGAAAACTAAATCCTTAATTTATATAACTTGTAATGGATATTTTATTAAACTTATTTACATAAATTAAGGATTTAGTTTTCATATTTAGACTGAGAAATTATGTACATTTTTAAACTAAGAAATCTTCATGAGATACCTGTTTTGGTTTATAAAAAACATGTCTTTGTCTTATGCGAATCATGAGGACATGGTGATAGTCTTTCATAGAAGCAATTTCATATATATATGAAATCTTGAAAGTTGAGTCAGATAATTTAAATTTTTAGAGCTTGTTGTGTTTTACACAAGCAGACAAACTGTTTTCACTGAATTTTTGAAACCCTAAAGAAATTGAAATTGAGATATTATTTGTTTGGATATCAAGTTTTAATCAAGTCATAATTTATACTTAATATTTTTTGTAGCTGTGATAGTTTTGATTGCAATTAAGCATATAATAATATCTACATTATTTGTTTAATAAATTTCATGAAGAAAATTCATTTACATAAATCATACATTAAATATCTAAAGACATATATGTTTCAGTTAAGACAAAATAAGTCAAAATGATGAAAAGTAATCTAAATGTAATCAGAAAGTAACCATGATTACAGGCTACAGCCAATACAGGGTCAAAATGAATGTAATCAATTACATTACGATTACATGTAATCTAAAAAATGTCCGATTATAGATTACATTCGATTACATGAAAAATGTAATCGATTACAACCGATTACGATTACCCCATGTCTGCAATGAGGCTCGACACAAAATTTAACAATGATTGAAATTCTGAATGACATTTGGCGTCAACACAGTATTTTCTTAAATCAATTTGGATTGCTCATTCATAGATGTAATTCTATTGACTAACCTTATATTTCTAGCTTCTAAACTCGAGGCTGTTGTATGTTCGGGACATCAAAGAAATTGTTAAAATTGTCACAAAACATCAAAATGATTTGAATTTTGGTAGCAAATTCAAACTCCGGAAATAGCAATAACTTTCTATTATCGAATCGTTGACGGACACACTGAATTTCCGCATTGTAGGAAAAGTACTTCTAATTTTTGGATATGGTAATTTTATTGCAAGTAATTAAATCTTGGAGATACAGACAATGGACAAAAGTATGCACACGCTTCCAATTTACCCTATATATTTCATATAAAACTACAGTTTTTCAAAATATTATCTTGAAATCAATTCACGTCCGATTTTAATCATTATTTCATCAAGGAAAGCAGAAAGATATGTAGTTTATAGTAGTAATTTTGAAATAACTTTTTCTACAAAGGTACTATCTATTAAAGCATTGTATTTCGAAAGAAATTAATTCAGTTGTGTGTTTAGCTTGTATATTCTAAAAATGTTTATCATAGAAAATTATTTTGAAATTATACAGTAAAACTACATACAATTCTGTTTTTATTGATATAAAAATTATCGGAATCGGATGTGAATTGACTTCAGGATAAGCTTCTGAAAAATTGTAGTTTTATATGAAATATATAGGGAAAATTGGAAGCATGCGAATACTTTTGTCCATTGTCTGTAAATTTGTATATATTGCCTTATACATCACGTTCTACTAAGTTCAGTGGAAAGAAGAACGATTAACGATCAAGAGGTCACCTTTGTCTTTGTCTTTGCCACCGATTCGATCCTCGTACATGGCGTTTTTATTATGTTTTTTTTTTATTGCTATTGATATACAACTATAGCCAGTTGTATCATCTTAACGCAAACTTTGAATGTAGCTAAATAACAACACAACTTAGTCACATTTTTACTGATGAACCTGGAAATGCAAAAAGTCCCTATCAACCATGCATTTTTGGAATCAGGAGATCAACTACTATCAAATTCAAAGTCATATCTAGGGAATACCTTCCAATTTGAACAATTCACTTTTTAATTAAGATCCTTTCCCTTTTCCAGTGAAATACCTTAATGATTTATCTTTATATTAAAATACGGTTGTCTGACAACGACTTGCATATAAAATATATCCTGAAATACGTTACCAGGACGTAAAAATTACGTTTGAGCTTTTACGTTAACATCAAGACCATATCCGTACGTAACAAAAACGTTCAAACTACAGTGTCACAACGACTTGCATATAACGTATTCTGAATACGTTACCAGGACGTAATAATTACGTTTGAGTTTTTACGTTAACATCAAAACCATATCCGTGCGTAACAAAAACGTTGGAAAGTACGTTGTCACAACGTCTTGCATATAACGTATTCTGAATACGTTACCAGGACGTAAAAAATACGTTTGAGCTTTTACGTTAGCATCAAGACCATATCCGTACGTAACAAAAACGTTCACACTACAGTGTCACAACGACTTGCATATAACGTATTCTGAATACGTTACCAGGACGTAATAATTACGTTTGAGTTTTGACGTTAGCATCAAGACCATATCCGTACGTAACAAACACGTTGGAAAGTACGTTGTCACAACGTCTTGCATATAGCGTATTCTGAATACGTTACCAGGACGTACAAATTACGTTTGAGCTTTTACGTTAGCATCAAGACCATATCCGTACGTAACAAAAACGTTGGAAAATACGTTGTCACAACGTCTTGCATATCACGTATCTAAAATACGTTGTGGCAACGTAATTTTCACGTAAGAAAGGGACCTGACCAAACAGCAACCAAACTGGAACGTTGTGAATACGTAGTGTACTAGCTGGGCATTTATATAAAATCGTTGTACAAGACCTGTTGCTAGAACTGGAAAGTCAGTGTCTGGGATTTCAGCTTGTAGATATCTATATTGGTACACCGACCTGTGCAGATGATATTGCACTCATAGAGTCAAGTAAGGACAATCTACAAATCATGATAAATGTTATAGGAAGATACGCAAAGCAACATCATTATAGGATTCATCCAATGAAAACAAAAATTATACAATACTCTACAACAAATGATGAATATAAATGGTATCTAGGTGGCAATGAGATAACAACAAAAGAAGATGCAATACACTTAGGAATAATAAGATCAGAGAAAAATGAATGAAGCAAGAATATTGAAGCCAGATTAGAAAATGCAAGACGCACAAAATATGCCCTGATGGGATCTGGTTTCCACGGCACAAATGGTATAGATGCTGCAACCCCCTACAAAATATATCACACATACGTACTACCAAAATTAATATACAGACTAGAAGTCTTACCACTGAAAAAGAAACATGTAGAAAATCTAGAATCTTTCCATAGAAAATCAATACGTTATTTAGGGACCGACCATTTAACTTGAAGGGGGGGGGGGGGGGGGGGTTATGGTTTTTTGTTTCGTTCAGAATTCTTTTTTCGGACAACACGAGAGTTAGAATATTTATTTTTTTTGTAGCGCAAAGCGCGAAATTTTTTTCCAGAATTTAACATTAGATTATATGACAAAAACTCTGAATCAGATTTTTTTTTTTTTCCTCCACCAAAATCATAATATTTTTTTCAGCAACATTGGGAATCAGAATATTTTTTAGAAAAAAAACCATAAACCCCCCCCCCCCCCTCAAGTTAAATGGTCGTTCCCTTACAATCGTTACCCCAAAGAATAGCAACGGCAGCTATATACCTATTGGTGGGTGCGATACCTATAGAGGCAGAACTTCACAAGAGAAAATTGAGTCTACTATACTCCATGCTTGCGAGTGATAATTCAAAAATTAAAGAGATCATTAATAGACAGATCAGTGTAAACTATGACAATGAGGACAGTTTCATTTGTAACATCCGAGATATACTTAGGGGCCAACCATTTAACTTGAAGGGGGGGTTATGGTTTTTTGTTTCGTTCAGAAATTTTTTTTCGGACAACACGAGAGTTAGAATATTTATTTTTTTTGTCGCCCCCACCCCCTTCAAGTTAAATGGTCGTTCCCTTATACTGTATGATCTATCATCAATAACAGAACTACAAGCAAATTTACCATTAAAAATCAGCTGGAAAAAACTTGTAAGAAAAGAGGTTGAAAAATTCTGGTTGAAAAGACTTCAGAATGATGCCACTGCCAAGACTACCTTAAAATATTTGGCCATAAAACATCTAGAAGTTGGGACAAGCCAACCCTTATGGAAGATGAAATTAAAAACAAGAATTGCGGTCAAGAAATCGATAATAAAAGCTAGAATTATAACAGGAACGCTCGTTTTGCAAAAGGATAGGCATAGATTTAATAAATTTGATATTTCTAGTATATGTCCAATGTGTAGATTGGAAGATGAGGATATAATACACTTTCTACTGAAATGTCCCCTGCTTGCTGGATCTAGACAGGAACCTTTTCGTCGGTTAAAAAATGAAGTCATAAACAATTCAGAAGATGGAACTTGGTTGAGAATTTTTAATAATGATGAAAGCATCACAACTCTGATAATTGACTGTAGGAATTATTCAGAAACATTTATGGAAAGTACTAGTGTAATGGAGAGATTAGAGGAGCTATCCATAGAACTCTGTTACAGTCTATATGTTAGACGTCTACAATGTACGCAGGAAACATGAAGTAATGAATCTGGAAGAACTCTAATGGGCTACAATTATGTTCAGGAATGTAATTAACTGTGCCATATAAAGTAATAAGGTTTTTGATTTCATTCTATATCTAGAATGATAGATCCATAATGTCCAGGGTGTACTCAGAGGTATCTATAAAATAATCCGTTATTATCCTTTTATATATAATATTTTATACATTTTAATTTTAGCTATGACATCCTCTTGAAATATCAATATAACCAAAATCTTTCTTGGAATTTTACCTTTTAAACATTACATAAATCCCTGTATTTTATCTTTTAAGCTTAAAATAAAGTTTGTTGTAATTTTGTAGTTTATATTTTAAAATTTCAAATGTAACCAAAATCTTTCTGTGAATTTTACCTTTTAAACATATCATAAATTGTTGTATTTTACCTTTTAAATTTATAATAAAGTCTGTTGCATTTTTGTAGTGTATATTTTAATTTTTTTTAAAAAAAGAAGAAGAATGATCGGTATGTCAATAGCTTCATATTAGCATAAAATTTTAGATTATTTCTCATATTTTTAATAGGTAAGAAAATATTTTGATAAGGCTGTAAATAAATTTTTAACACAAACTTGACATAACATAACTTAAAAATAAATTCACTGTATATAGTGCACTAATTGCAATTTGCCAGCTAAAGATAAAAAATAAATACAAAATAAAAATAAAACTTCCCCACGCCAAAAATACATGGAAAATGCATGGTGTTCCTACTAAAGGAAGCTGATACACAGAGAAGAAGAAGAAGAGGATAACTCTCAACCCACAAAATGAAAGACATAATACTCTGCGGTTGTTAACTTTTTCATTGACGATAAAATGAACAACTTTATGTTTTTATAAGTACACGGCTGGTAATCGGCACAAGCAGAACAGTTGGTTCTGCAAAGAAATTCGTGAGGATAACTTCCGGTTTTGGTGGAGGAGAGTTCACGAAGACGCTTCGCAAGGTATGTACATGTCAAAAATTGAAATTTTCTTTTTTACTGCTCGAATATTGCAAAATCAGAGAATGCTATGCTGTGGCGAATGCTTTCACGATTAGAAACGTGTATAGTTTATTCTTGTATATGAAGTGTAACTCTCGCAAAATCAATCGTCCCACGAAAAACATGACGAAAATTGTGACACTCTTGCATTTCTAAGTTGTTCTTGACAAAGATACAAGTTAAATTTTCAATATTTTTTCATCATGGGAGTCTAAATGTAATCGGGGATAAATTCCGATTCGTCAGAAGTAAATTGAAGTCTAGATAAATCTACAAACTGTCAATTTTCTCGTTTTCCTGCTTGAGGAGATCGGTTCTGATAGAGCACATTGCGAATGCATGAGGAGATTTGATAATTTTGGTAATTGTTTTCTGCAAAATTGATAAATTGACACTTTTAAAAACAAAACTGATAAATACTCTAATCAAAATAAACTATTCCCTGTCCACTTTCAGGAGATGCCAGGATTCAAGGAAAAGAGGAAAAGGGGACTGACATTGACTCTTTACAAAAAAACATTTCGATATAGATTGCCTGTATCACCGCCAAGGAAGCGAACAAAAACAAGTAGCAGTACACCAAATTTAAAATCCCCATCAATCAGGACACCAAGTTTATTAAAAAAATCTCTTTCAATTTCAAAATATGTATATCCTTTCAAACGGGTTTCCACATCTATTCGGCGCAACCTTTTTACAAAAGATGACGGAAACTTCACCGCAGATCTACACAAGTTATAATATTACATGATTTCAGCACATACATAGGTCTAACGTAAATAAACATTCACTTAGTGCTAGTAGTCATGAATAAATTAAACACAAGATGTCAATTAAACTGTGGACATATCCTTAAAATCGGTAAAGCGCTTTACATCTTGTAACCACTACTAACAGAGATCTTTTTTATTTACAAGTATGTACACATAACACACTACATAATAGAAAAACAAACCACAAATTAATATTAATCTCAACTGTATGATATTTAATTTAGAGTGCATCATTTGTATTTGAAATTATAAAGATATGATTCACATTTAGTTTAAATATTCTTGATTATAAAATTATCTAACAGTGCATTTTCAAATTTTTTCCAATGTAAGGGAAGTTAATCTTGTGTAACCAATATACAATGGAAGGTGTCACAAACAACAAATGATCAATAATGACAAGTTAAATCATGGGAAACCGCAGTTACAATTATGAATTGATTCCTTAAATGAAATGTTTCTTTCTAGGTGGACTGCCCATGAACAATGAAATATTACTTTTATACTTTAAAAACCCGACGGGAAGAAGGGCATCAGTTCGTGAATTTATTACCAGACACACATGCAAAATTTGTGATTATACAGTGGATTACATGTATCCTACCAAAACTAGCAAATCACCTCATGCATTCGCAATGTGCTCTATCAGAACCGATCTCCTCAAGCAGGAAAACGAGAAAATTGACAGTTTGTAGATTTATCTAGATTTCAATTTACTTCTGACGAATCGGAATTTATCCCCGATTACATTTTGACTCCCACGATGAAAAAATATTGAAAATTTAACTTGTATCTTTGTCAAGAACAACTTAGAAATGCAAGAGTGTCACAATTTTCGTCATGTTTTTCGTGGGACGATTGATTTTGCGAGAGTTACACTTCATATACAAGAATAAACTATACACGTTTCTAATCGTGAAAGCATTCGCCACAGCATAGCATTCTCTGATTTTGCAATATTCGAGCAGTAAAAAAGAAAATTTCAATTTTTGACATGTACATACCTTGCGAAGCGTCTTCGTGAACTCTCCTCCACCAAAACCGGAAGTTATCCTCACGAATTTCTTTGCAGAACCAACTGTTCTGCTTGTGCCGATTACCAGCCGTGAAGTAACATACTGGAAGAACTTACTAATTTATTCATATGACACCAGTTTGCCTCTAAGATACTGAATAAGAACATGTATTTGCATACTCTCCTTTCGAGAGCGTTAGAGCGTGATCACCCTTCATCTTAGTCCGAGATTCCTCTGCCGTCCGACGGCATTATTATTTTTTGCTAGAGCTCTAGCAAAAATATAAAATGCCGTCGGACGGCAGAGGAATCTCGGACAAAAATATAAAATGCCGTCGGACGGCAGAGGAATCTCGGACTACCTTCATCTGTTAAACTGTTATCCCCACACACATAAGTTCTGATAATTAGGATGACCGATAACCACTGTTCAACCACCCATTGATTCCAATAGAATCTTTAATTAATCTCCTATACATATACATGTATATATATGAATTCATATGAAAACAAATAACACACTGTCAGAACGTTTCACAGTCTTAATATTATAGCACAATCTTTGAAACAGAAGCAAAAATTGATACCTTTAACATGAACACTCGCTCTCCTGACCCAATAAAAGTGGCGCCGTGTTAAACTAGTTTTATGGGCCCTAGCCTTCGTAATTCCATATTAGTGAAATGATGCGGTCATGCAAGTGTCTACTACGTGTGAGTAAAATGCCGAGAATCGCATAGCCTATTATATATCTAGGCGAGCAGCGTTTGTGTAATGATCGGCGAGTCCTAATCTTAAACTTTATACATGTACATACAAATAATTTTATTTTTCAATGAAGACACCCTTACAGACAAAAACATCAACATACATAGAACAATAGTGGAAATTGCAGCCTTTTATTTTGTTTTTACCGGTGGATCTTGATAAAATGCGTTTTTAGTATAAGTTCTTCTTAGCTGTTTTTATCCGTCGCCAATTTGTTACTCCACTATACCTGCCTCGGTCCAGGGCTGATAACTGGTTGGTTCAAAAGGCCAGACTCGGGATTTTGATTGAATTTCGAGTCAAAAACTATACCAACTCTATTTAAGCGAGTTGGACCGGTTAATCGAAATAGGCTCAATAGACCTACATAATATATGTATAATATTTGGTTGTATTTAAATAACTTGTTAGCAGAAACAAATATTTATTTCGGTTGATTTATTGATTGATTGATGTTTAACGCCAACTTTAGCAGTATTTCAGCTATATTTCGTGGCGTGAACAAATTTTATATTAACTTACGACATCTGCAAGACCCTTAAAAATAAAACATGCTTGTCTATAAAACAAACGGTATTCATTTCGGCAACATTAATTGAGGACGCTAAAGTAATAATTTTTTGATTAGAAAACGGAAAATTTGAGTTTTCTCGAAAACAATACATTTTTTTAAAACACAGTAAACGAGAGTTTTGTGCAGAATTTTACTACCATTTTTAAAATATGCATTTCATCTAACAATAACCTTTCATTATTGCTGCACTCATCTGAAATTTGACATTTTCCCCGATTTTTACCGCCAAAATAGAGGTGGGAGTAAACTAACTAGAGGTAGCAGCCAGGTAAATCTTACCTTGATAGGGACAGAGACACGTGTACAGGCATATTTTGACACTCCATTTTTAAACTTTAAAATCTTTCTAAAAGTTCACATAAAATTTCTTCATAAACCTATTTTTTGACATCTTAACATATATATAAACATCGCAAGAATGGGTAAAACAAAGGACTTGTCAAAAGATTGTAAAAACATTGTGTTAAATCTATTCAAGTTTTTTCAGCTTGAGAAGGCCAGGGGAAGACCATTTTATTCCCCAGATAATTTGATTAAAAGAACATGCAAGGCTGCTGGCATATCTTACAGTTCTGTGTATAGAGTTGTAAACGGTAAAAGTCCTCCTGAATCCAACAGACCGAAAGAAAGAAAACTCTTGATGATTTTGACCGTTGCACGCTGGTAATCGTGAGGAGGGTTTGATTGATAGGTGTGATTTGGTTTTTCTTGCCAAAGCTAAAGATGGGGATTATCACCAAGAAATGAACGGGCCCATCTTTCTAAACTGGTTCGAAAATCAGCTTATGCCAGCATTAAAAAGCCCAAGTGTTATCGTTTTAGATAATGCCAGTTATCACAACATCAAGACTGAAGAAACTATTGTGCCAAACTTTAATCAGAGAAAAGCTGTCTTACAAGATTATCTTTCAAAACACAACATTCCTTTTCAGCCCCTTGAAACTAAAAAGTAACTTTATGAAAAAATCAAATTTAAGAAACTCCTTTCCGTTTTTAAAACTGATAAAATTGCCAACCTACAAGGTCACGAAGTTCTAAGAACCCCTGTTCGCCATTGCGAATTGAACCCCATAGAACTTATTTGGGCACAGGTTAAAGGGTTTGTTGCAGAAAACAATACAACTTTTCGTTTGAAGGATGTGAAAGAACTTGTTTATGGGGGGGGGGTTTGGCAGAATTACAAAGGAAGTTTGGGCGAAGCAGAAGACCATGTATTAAAAATAGAAAAGGAGTATGGGAAAGAGAATTGCATTGATAAGAGTGAGATTCCCCCAATAATAATTGATTTTGATGACGACGAGTCCAGCGACGAGGAAAGCTGAATCCAGTCCATTATGATTACAGATTGAAGGGTACACCGGTTGTAAATGACAGATTGTATATAACGTTTTTACCTATAAAATTTTATTCATATCCAATAATTGTGTACTCTATGTTTAACTTCAGTGAATTTATTAGCAGAAAAAACCGTTCTTTTTCGAATTATTTCCGAAAGTTTGAAATAACTTGGTCAAATTAAAAATCAGTAATTATGAAAATTTATGATTTCACGTTTTTTTTCAAAATTGTCCAGGTAAATCTCAGGTAAGCCTGTGTATAAATGTCACGTAGTCAAATGCATTAACCATGAAGGGAACATAGCCTTCTCCGGCACTTCGACGAGAGACAATAGACCAGCTGCGGGACCACCGTCGTTCCTATTGTTATATGGGATTACGTCCACGGTGAGTTGGCTGTCACATTTAACGAGCAAACTTGGCCTATTTTGAAGAACTTAGCCTGAAATAAAGACCAAAATAACGCCAAAAATTGGTAATTTTTCAGATGAGCAGGGCCTTCAGAATAATTTCAACCGTAAATATTTATACAATTCCAAAATGGTAGTAAAATTCCTGACAAAACTCTCGTTGGATGCGTTAAAAAAAAATCTACGCTTTACGAAATATTTAGATTTTTCCGTTTTCTAATCAAAAAATTATTACTTTAGTTTTATTTGCAAGCAATAATTTGTAAGTGTCCTCGTCATGTTAAAGATGGTTCAATCCGCTATTCATTCGCTCATACTACATCTTTTATATATTTATGTACATTAAAGTATCGTATTTCGAGATAAATTATGTTTATTCTACCTGATGAATTTAACTCGGTGAAGTTTAAACAAAATGTATTCCACTTTTAAAGTTCTACCGATCAAAATATTGGGTCTTTTAAATTAATACAATCAATAGGGAAATAATTGTTATCTTTGTAACACAGGGCAATACACATATATCATGTTAGTACTAGTTGAATAAAGTATACACCTATGTATATATATAGACCACTCGGTGTAAACAAACCCCGATATCTTACAAACCGACCATGAATAATTTCAGTATAAGAAAATCTTTTATTTTTTAGGATTAATCCGTTTATAAAATATCTGTTACAAGTAATTTAATTATGAAATAGCAATATCGTATTGCTTACCTTCTCGTACCACAGTTTACTTTATATAAACATGGATTTTTCAAAGTTTAGAACAACGGGTGATTTATCCGACATAACGGTTATTGTTGAAGGAGAAGAATTTAAATTGCACAAGTTCCCATTATATGCGAAGTCGGATTTTTTCTGCAAACTTGCGAAAAATACGTCTAATGAATCGGGAAGAGTAGAGCTTACCGATTTCCCAGGTGGACGAGCAGTTTTTGGGCTTGTTGCTGACTTTTGCTACAACATGAAAATTGACACTACTAAGGACAACATTGTTGCCCTAAGGTGTGCTGCAGAGCTTTTACAAATGTCGGGCACAGCGAATCTAATTGAAATCAGTGATAAATTCATTCAAGATACAATAACAACAGCCAAGATGAGCCGTTCAGGCAATATTGTTGCCTCAATGATTAAATCTTGCGTTTCTATGAGTTCTCTGGCAGAGTCTTGTGGCATTATCGCTTCGTGCACTGATGCCCTTGTTGAGTGTTGGTTGAAGCCAGCTACAAAATTCAGCTCGCCTACAAGTGTAAAGAAACAAGAAGAAGACAAGTCTATCAAGTCATTACTAGCGATTCCTTTTGACTGGTTTTTGAAAGTGTTTACAACCGCTCGGGATCGTAGAGTGAGACATTCTCATTTGGCTGAGTTAATGATTCAATACATAAGCCATATCATTGAACAGGACGAAACATCCCAACAAAAGGAAAAAGACAAACCAAGCTGTGACAAAGAATCTTTAAAAAGTCCACGATATGAAACTGTCAAATCAGCATTGGACACTGGACATGTGATTGACTCCATTGTTTTAGAAATACCCGAAGATGCTCTGTATGATGATTCTGTCACAATGGACTGGATTACAAAAGTCCTTCGTGTAGCAACCAACCATGGATGTGCATGTCGTCGTCAGTTGGTGAAAGCCGCTGGAGAAATGATGAACAGACTTTCAGCAGAGGATTTGTGTATTGTATCTCCTTCTCTTTTGCATGATATTGTGTTAGAAACATGCAGTGAAAATAATCAAGCAGAGAAAGCTTCAAATATTGTGAATACATATATGTCCGAGATGGTACGAAAGGGGGTCTTGACTGCCGAAACATATAAACTTTTGTCGACAGCTTTACCATCAGATGCCAGAACAAATCAAGACCACATGTACAAAATTCTGGAATATGTTTTGTCTTCGGGTGAGCATTAACCATCTTTTGTTCCTCATATCCATTTCCATAAAATACTTTGTTTCGACTAATTTTAAGGGTAATAAAAACCTAGATATATTAAATTTAGTGCACACGACACGTTTCTGGTATAACCTTCATCAGGTAGACGCTCAAAATCAAAAGATTGGAAAGCCAAATAACTTAAAAGTTTTGGGAGCAAGACACCCGAAGGACCTAAACAGGATAGCCAAAATCGGCTATGGTCACCTATGCATGAGGGAGAAGAACCTTAGTTTTGATAATAATTACACTATTTAGGAACTGTACATTTCAATAACAATAATAATTATATCTATAGAATCATGTTAGTGCCGAAACACTGACTACTGGGTGGATACTATACCCTTCACCTACAGAGGTATCGACCCAGTGATCATAATAAAAACGTAGATATCAAATTTAGTGCACACGATATGGGGATATTTCTAACTATTTTTTAATGTTTTTATTAATCCAGTATAGCAAAGACTACAAAAGGACGTTGTCATTTTTTTTTCAAATTACA
This sequence comes from Bathymodiolus brooksi, assembly GCA_963680875.1. Classification (NCBI taxonomy): domain Eukaryota; kingdom Metazoa; phylum Mollusca; class Bivalvia; order Mytilida; family Modiolidae; genus Bathymodiolus; species Bathymodiolus brooksi. The sequence continues at coordinate 92,411,988 of OY804577.1, forward strand.
ACGTTTTCCTCATATATTGGAAAGAAGGTCACGGTTTAACCTTGGACTTAAGGACTATGGCGATCACCCAAAATTCGAAGACGAAAATCATTCAATCTTTCTCTGTGTCAAAATATATAAAATAAAATAATCCATTAATTCTCTAGTATCTAGTAAAGCTCTTTATACTGCACTAAATGCAATACAAATTAAAATTAAAATATATATCTGAAAGTACTCAAATTAGGCATGTCACGTCAGTGCAGTCGTTCACCGTACGATAAACTTGTCGGTGTATGTACCTGAAACTAAAGGTGATTCAGTGCTATCATGCATACATCCTTTCTTACTAATAAAAACAATCATGCTATTGCATGTCCCTGTACCTAATCATTACAAAAATGGTTTGAATTTGAAATTGTAAGAGGTGGCACGTTTCTACTCTTAAATGTTAAAATAAATCGAGACGATATATACTGGTACATTTATATAGTTCAGGTTGTTTGCTTTCTCATGTTGGGGACTGTAAGGCAATATTTGATGACAACGATTACCCTCACTTTCGCCAAATACAACTGGAATACGTTATAAGTACAGTCGAATCTCGTTATGTCAAAATCGGTTTACTCGAAATTTCGGTTAAGTCAAATTTTGTTCTGGACTCTCGTTTTAAACGTATAGTGATTTTCAACTTATTTTATTCCTTTTTTTCCCCGAAATGGTCAATTTAATCAACTGTCAGAATGTATTTACATATTAACACTTATTATTGAAAGGAGTCATTGTCATTGGGGGTTAAACATATTTTATTATAGATTTTGACAAGCTTTCAAAAACAACATTCAAGTACTGTAAACCACTCATAAGGTGTTTTTGTTAATTCTAAATTAATTAATGCATGACACAACATTAGTGTAACAGATTATATACAATTACAGTATGTAGTTATTTAATATGTGTACTTTAATGATTACAGATTCTTACAGAAAATATGATGATTTTAAATTTCTTCTATTCTTAGCTTGTTTACTCAAGCAGTTGGATAAATGTTGATAATAACTTTAAACGCCACTGTCTTGCATGAAATTCCCGTCAATTTCCGGGTTACGACGGTCATTAACGACGGAAATTAACAGTTTAAAAAATATTTTAATATTTTTGGTCATAGGTCAACAGATCTTATCCTTCTGCTATCAGTAGATTACGATATTCGTCCACTCTCGAGTGTTCAATTTTCAAATTTTAAAGCTAATTTTAATGATTTAAACCCCCCTCCTTGCAAAATGATGCGGCCATGTAAAAGTGTTTTCCAAATGCGAGTAAAATTCCAACCCTCACATTATTTAACTGTACGTGAGAGAAGCGTAGTTGTAACAGAGAAAGCTAAATCCCAATTGTTATGCATAATATATATTTATTCTTCGATTAGTTATATTAAAGAGCGTCGATGGCCTTATAAAATTATTATTTAAATAGTACACAAGGCTATCGGAAGACACAATAAGGAGACAATGCAAAATAATTTTAATGCTATATTTTATTACCAATATCTACTTATGAAATCACCAGTATTGTCCTACCTTTTTTACTGTATTTTAATGATATGAAACTAGACTCCATATTGTTGATTTTTTTCGGATACTCAACGTTTTAACTTAAAACTGACTACCTCGAAATTACTAAGGAAAACCACAACAGCCGCAAGTAACTGACAAACTTGGTAATACAATAATATTTTCACAAACAACATCTACTTTAGTTTTAAAGCCGTCTACATCTTTCAAAGAACTATCTACAAAATATTTGTTTACAGAAAAAGACAACCTCAACAAAGACCAGAGACAAGAATTAGTTGATACTATAGATTTCAAGTTAGTCACAGAGGAAACCCTACAGAAAGCGTTATACAGCGATGTCATACCAGCTGTATATGTAGCAGAAGGTGCTTTATCTCTTTGTTCCAGACTGAGGACGGAGCTCGAATCTGTCAAACGAATCTCACAAAAACGAGAAGAGGAGATAAAACGACAGCAAAAACAACATAGTTCAAATTCAAGAAGTTCCTACCATAACGGAATGTCACGAAAAGACGATTCATTGTCGTTAAGCGATCTAGGTAAGATGTTTTAAATCAGAAATTGTATTCATATAGTACGGTATATGTATATGTAATGGAACATGACTCGAGTATATTGTACAAAACTGCGTAACAATGTAAACTAACCTTAAGACGTACCCTTAGGAGGGTGAGGGGGTGAATGTACGTCATAATTGGAAGCCATTTTGTGCCACTTGAAGGTAAGTTTTTACTTATAGCATTATTTATTGCAAAGATAGCATTAAATGTGATAGCGCGTCAAATGCCCCTAAATGTCCGCTAAACAACGGTGTATCCATCGTTCAAAAACTTGTTGTCAAACTCTCAAACACTTCGAGAATGTTTTTTCCACCTGTTGCGAAAACGTTGTCGAAGTTTTACTACTCTATGTCCGGGCAGACAAAGCCGGTTGGAATGTTCCCGACGGCTAGTATCAATCATCTCATGAAATTACCCAAATCCCTGTATTTTGAACGAAATGACCCAAATATACAATGTGGGCCCCTGTGGGCGGCGCTTTAGTGAAGATGTTCTTTTTTTCCGATGAACTGCGGTTCTGTATTTCACGAATATATATATGTTTATTTAGAATAACTACCCCTTTACATCGGGGGCACATACGAATAGACGGCTTGATCACAGGATGGAGTAATGCCCATACTTTGCAGTATAGGAACTTGATCGATGGGGTGGAGTCAATGGTATAGTCCTGGGCACAGTCAGGCACATCCTTGTAAATTCTTCAATGAAATGGATCTACACGTATGAAATCTGATGTACAGGTCTTGCAGTAAGATAGCACTCACTTCACCTCTCTGCTATGATATTCATGGCCTTCCAGAATGTACAAAACTCATGCATACAGTGACCGTGATATGTCAGTAACATGTCTAGTACTAGTTGCGTAAGAGTGTTGACAACAGGGTGGTCGCTAGGTGGTCAAGACAAGTTTAGAAATACCAAAGTGGTAATCAGGAGTAGTACATTGAAGATAGACACAGATATTTACAATGGCCATTAGACAAGGGACAAAAAGAACAATGGTCTATAAAATACTACTAACATACAGAAAACTACAGATTGAACAACAGGAACCCAAATAAACTCGGGTGCTCCGAAACGGTGAGTAGTTCCTGCTCCATTTGTGATGTCTAGTCTTCGTGTTACTGTGGAAATCGTATTGAACATCAGTATACGCAAATAAATACAAATAACTTGAATAAAACTTTAACCCCATACAAGACAAATAACAGTAAAGACGAACCGAACATCGTTGTTACGCGAACATCGAAGCAAACATCCCTCACCACAATCTTCCTAAGAAAGAAGGTCGTTTTCCGTGTTAACCACATTGACAACACATGTTTTCAGTCGTAGATTTTATCAGCGTTATTGAATGACGATGTTGATAAAAAAAAATCGTTTAACCAATTAAAACAGAGCGAACTTTGGACTGACGAGATCGAATTCCTTTCGCCACACAAACCATTGATAAGTTTGAAAGAATGAACACAAACATGACGTACTAGTATATCAATGTTTTTGGGTATGAATAGGACGTGTGTACCCATTGCAAATATTTAAACGTCAAACTGAAAAGGAAATTGATCTTTTACTATTCAATAAGAACAAGAATAACTACTACTGGCGTAATAATGTATCTCGTCTTTTATCTGCTCAAATAATGAATAATAACGAATGAATATTTTTAAGGTGTTTGAATTCGATTACATCTCGCGATGTCTTACAACAATCTTTGGCCAGATGTAGCGTTTATAAGCAGAAGTAAAGGGTACCGCAAAACTGTGGTCTAGGAGCCGTTTCATATTCATTTTAGGGTATGGGTTCTTACTCATTGATGAATAAAAGCGCTCTTCCTGCACTTGATTTTGCGTCCAAGTGTAATGTTGAATAGTCTCTTATGTTCATTTATATCCATATGCCTTCTTACAAATGGGCTAACTTGCGACAGGTCGGTGGTTTTCTCCAGGTACTCCAGTTTCTGCCACCAATAAAACTGACCGCCACGATATAACTGAAATATTGTTGAAAGTGGCGTTAAACACCTTAAGCCAAGCATAATCCAACCTACTAATAGGCTAAAAGATTGAAATGCCAGATCGATCATGAAACCTTTCGTTGTTCGAAGCAAAGACACATCATGTAAGCTGTTTTTCCACGATAGTAAATCTATGCATATATTACGAATATTGGGAATCTAACTGGATAAATGTTGAATTTAATTGATGAACTTTGACAATCTTACTGTTATTTGCAAGAAATACGACTCACGACACTAAATAAATTTTATATCAAAACTTAAACGCTACCCCACTTGGTTTTTATAAAAGGAAGACGATTTCTATCAAGCGAAATGAAAGCAACACCAACGTCGGCGCCAGGCTTACCATGTTGTATAGACGTCGCCAGGCTTACCATGTTGTATAGACGGCGCCAGGCTTACCATGTTGTATAGACGGCGCCAGGCTTACCATGTTGTATAGACGGCGCCAGGCTTACCATGTTGTATAGACTATAGTCAATGAGTATTTAGTCCGCGCTACTGTCGCAACACTTGGACGTTTAGTTACATCGTTGTGTCGGTGACATTCCAGAAAAGGGATGGTGGGTAGTTCAACTGTTTAAGTCTGTTTAACCTATATTGATTTCATCATGATTTGTTATTTTCAGACAACCTTGAGCCTACCAAAGAGAAACCAACACCAATTAAAATGTTATCTGATAGTCTAAATGCCAAGAAAGACAATTCTCCCATGATTGGATCACGCAACAAAGTGTCAGATTCGAATTCCAATTCATCGTATACGTTTCGTTCCTTAGCTGACCACGAGGAAGATAACCTACAAAACGATGACCGTTTTAAATACGATAATTCATTCCGAAACACAGACAATGCAAGATCAAAACAACGACCTATTGGATACGGATCATATAGATCAACTTATTCGTACTCTGGAAGATATTAAATCTACAGTGTATGAGACAGAAAACGAAATATATTAGTCGACTATTTATAGAGATTGTATGGAGTTTAATATAAAAGTGCTTTCTCACTATGATCAATTTTAATATCTTGCGCTTGATTTGCGAATACAAGCTATTTTACACAAGGACACACAGGGATTTCCAATTATTTTGCTTGAATATCATTAATGTGAATATTACTATAGTTTGTATATTTATACAACATTAATCTATGGTTACGTTTATATTAAAACATTTAATATTGAATTGTACATAAAAAAAAATTTAATTAAAATTAGATATTTGTTGGATATATGTTGGCGATATACCAACATTTAACGACATCCTGATGCATGGCGTCTTGTCATGGGTCATATTTTCAATCGAATAATCAGCGACGTATTTAAATCTATGAACAAAAGGTAGTCTCAATATTTTGTCGCTTTGTCTGGTTTAAAATGTTTCTACTTCCGTGTAAAGTTTACGAACATGCTAATTTGTGCTTTGGTCAGTCTAAACGAAAATATCGTTTTGGAGATTGCAGCTATTGTTATAGAGGTCGCTCACTGTCTTTACAGATAACCGAGCTGACACTAGTACTAAGAGCTGTTGTTCGGTTGTTCAGTATATTTTTCCATCTTGCATACGACTGGACGGTCAAATATGAATGGCAGACTACCAGAAATTGGGTATTGTAGGATATCAGTGCATCACACACACAAAAAAAGAAAAAAAGAGTGATTGAGTGATTGTTATTTAACGCCAACTTAGCAATTTTTTTTAACTTTATCGTGGCGAGAACAAGTTAATTTTCAATGAGATGATGATGGGGTCCGCTTTGTACTAGACTAACACGCTTAGTTGGATTTTTATAGTGTTAGTTCACTGTAACAACAAACAACGGATAGACATGTCGCCCCACTCGGACACATCATCATATTTCTCTTTAATACTGCTTGCTTAGCGGAGAGGCAACAAATACCAATTTTATAGTCTTTGGTTTTTTAGCAATTGTTATCTACAAAATGGTCTCAAGGTAAAAAGTCATAGACGATATTTACTTTTGATCTTGAACCGTATTCTCATTACTGTAATAGATAGAAAAAATCAAACCATGAAAAATGCTTAGGCATGAAAACTCAACTGAAAAGCTAAAGCACAACAGAATTCACTGATGACATAGCCTTATAAAGCTTGGTTATATACTTAGGTTCCCGTATGGAGATATAATAACGGGTTTTTTTATGGAATTAACAGTACAAAATCAAAATTACCAATTTTCATTTTATTTTACTACATATACATGGAACAATTCAAGTCATTCACAATGATGTACTATTTGATTCTCTAATAGATTTAATCAGAGGTTTTGGAGTTCGAGACTAAATTTTGCTAATTAACGGATGCATCAGCAAGCTTACAACAAAATATTCTTGACGTACGAATCGACGAAACCTCATAGGAGAATTAGATAATACGATAAATCATGGGGGTAAAATGAGAATGTTGAGTTTCCGGAGTAGAGTATTAATAAAAGTAGCAGTATTTCTTTAAAAAAAAACCAAACAAACAAACAAACAAACAAATAAAATCAAACAAACAAACAAAGCAAAAAACCAAAAATAAAGCAAAACAAAATAGAAAAACAAAAAAATCAAAACCATTCCAAAACAAACAGTTATGATGATTAGTTCGTTTAAATTGGTAAACGATATGATATGCTATTCTAAAAAAAAAATATTGAGCTGAATTATTTTTACAATTATATTAATTCCAAAGCATGCAAACAAACAAACAAAAATATGTAGATATATATATATATAGGTACATGTAAGGTTAGACGTAAATGTATATGTCAATCTTATCGTATAGTCAATATTAGAAATGATTTAAAACTAGTTTTGGAATAGAAAGCTATTTGTTCAAGTTATCAGAACCTAAGAAATTTTGGCTTACAAAATTATGTCGTTGTACTTTTAATTGTCAATTGAATTTGGAAGGTAGGCTAGCAAAACATTCCAAGACACGATAGACCTGTACTATGAATATGTATAACACATTGGAGATGGATTTCATTTTCTACTTACATGTGTATTTGTAAATATGTTAAGGTAGCAGAAATAAGTAGAAATATATCCCTATGTATACCTTGAGCACCCCCTTATATATGATGGTATACATTGAGCAACCCCTTATAAAATGAAAATCTGATCATGTACCTAAACTGACAAGAAAATATACATCTTCTAAATATTATGCATTTACCACATCCTTATGTAAATGGGAAAATATCACAGGCACTTGTTTCATTCAAAAAATATATGCCCCCTCCTCTTCCTTACTTTCTTTATTTCTTTATAATTTCATCTCTTTTTCCTTATTTTAACTTGTCCGTGTCAATATTCATACAATCTCATGTTAACAACAATTTGCACGTTTCGACCCTATTCAATATTCATACAATCTTGCATGTTTCGACCCTATATTATAGATACTTGTTCGTGTCAATATTCATACAATCTCATGTTAATAACAATTTGCATGTTTCGACCCTATATTATAGATACTATTAGAATCTCATGTTAACAACAATTTGCATGTTTCGACCCTATATTATACTATTAGATACTATTAGTATCTATAATATAGGGTCGAAACATGTAAATTGTTGTTAACATGAGATTGTATGAATATTGACACAAACAAGTTAAAATAAGAAAAAAGAGATGAAATAATAAAGAAATAAGAAATTTTATTGAAAATAAATTTGTAAACAGAAAGTTAGAACAAAGGGAGGTGGGTCCGTGCCACGAGCGCCTGTGACTGTCTACCGAGTCATTGTTCACTGTCAATTTTGTAGGCGTGAAAATTGTAATATTTTCATGCCTATCAATTTTTGACTATGGATAGTGGCTTATCTTCTTACAGAGTGGCTATTGGTATTTTGTATATGAAGATTCGTCCTGTGATAGTAAAACATAGATATACAAATCGTTATAGTTTTCACAACTTGTTGAATGAATTATTGAATAGCATATATTACTGTGCATACTTATACATATCCATTTAAATATTATTTTGTTAATATATATTTTGTATTGTTTATTATAAATATTGTACTATTAACATCGGGTGGTGTTGAAAGGAACCCGGGGCCTGGGAACACCAGCACAAACCAGAACTACTGTTTAACAGTCTATCACCATAACATACGAAGTATAAGAAACAAGATAAATGATATAGTACATATTGTACAAGACTTTGATATTGTTTTCTTTACCGAAGCGCACTTAGACGGTTATATTGATTCAGAAAATATTTTATTGCCGGGGTTTGAAAAACCTATTCGGAAGGATAGAAATTCCGCGGGAGGTGGTGTTATGGTATACTAGTATTTTAAAAATAATATCCGATTTTCTAGACCTGTAGCCCTTTTCACAAAAATTCGTAACAATAGTCCTAACTTTTTCACTTAAGATTATCTTACGGCAATTCCTAAGTCCTTTTCACAAAGATTATCTTACGACAAATTTTAATCTTACGACTAAAATTACACTTACGATAAAAAATTCTCCCTTAGGTGTACTCGATACAACATTATGTGATAAAGTTTGTCAGTGATTTGCGACAGGTCAATGGTTTTCTCCGAGTACTCCAGTTTTCTCCACCAATAAAACTGACCGATATATTGTTGAAAGGGGCGTTAAACACCATAAACCATCTTCCTTAGCAACCTAGTTTCATTTCCATAGCACAACAAAGCATTTTTTTTTAATAAAATTATTCTAAAAAATATCCTCGGTGTCATATGGTATTTTGAACCCCATGGTAAATTGAACCCGGGGTCAAAATATCATAGGTAAATCGACCCCGGGTTCAATTTACCATGGGGTTCAAAATACCATATGACACCGGCACTAATTTATAAGCAATTCTTATGCTATGATGTGTCTGTATGTTTATATTGAATTTTTATCTACCGGTAATACAAAAAAATGTATATGAATCGGTCACCAATAACTGCACAAAATATGAACGGGTATGATGTTCGTATAGAGGAACATTTCTAATGCATGTAAATTAAAATGATCTATAATAATTATCATTACTTGGAGTTGTGCGTCATCATCCACGCGTGGTTACTTTTGGTAGAAGTATTTTTTAAGGGAGTACATCTGGAGTGTGAAAAACACCCTATTCATATAATTCATTTTATCGGTTATTTGTCAGCAAAATATTTACCCCTTTTTTCCAATTAATCCCATCCCACATATAATTAAACGCTTGTTCTTTTACTGATGAAAATTTATCCCGATTTTTCTGAGATAACCCAAATAAAGATGTGTTTATCATCTATCAATCATGAAGACGAATAAATATCCCTGTTATATATTAATATTAATATAACAGAAGAATGTACACAAGTTTATGTATTGCCAGAGTGTTCGATGATCAACGAAGTTGCCAGAAATTAATAAATTATATTACTAATATAAAGGCAAAATCAAAACGATATCATTGGATCCAGAAAATTCCAGTCCTAAAGCGGCTGTTCATACAAAACTTTTGTAAGCGAAGTAGATGTCTAGAAGAAAATCCTGTATTCCTGTTTTTATCCAAAAAAAAAATGAAAAAAAAGAATTCTCCCCAAGTTTGCAAGTACATGTAGTCTTTTCGATTGTCGATCGTTCCCAATTTGAAATCTAAAATTAATGAGAATTATCCTGATTTTTTGGTCATGTAAACGATACACTGCTGCATTGAAGAGGTAAATGTACGGAATGCATCGTTATAGACAGACTCTGTTATTAGTCACGCCAAAAAGGAGTAAACAACAATGCCATTTGTAGCGTCTGTTTGTATTAAACCATATTCATTTCAATAAACATTTATCAATATGTGTAAATAGGTTTGTCATACGGTCAGAGAAAATGCGCTAACGATGAATTGCTCTCTTATTTTCATGTCGAAGGGCCAATATATCGTCCATCTTTTTTTCTATTTTTTTCACTTACGATAAAAGATAAGACCAAAATTTCTCTTACGATCAAAATTTTACACTTAGGACAGGGTAGTTTTACACGTAAAGTTAGGACTATTTTTACACTTAAGATTATCGTAAGTATTTTTGTGAAACTCTTTTTAATCTTAGTTTTACACTTACGACAATTTTTTATCGTAAGAATTTTTGTGAAAAGGGCTACAGATGACCTAGAATCAGCAAATGTTGAATCAATGTTGTTTGAGCTCTTTACTAAGGGACCAGGCAATATTTATCGCAGGCATGGGACCGGTGCAAATGGACATGGGACATTGATTTTTTTTAACGTTGCATATCCATGGGGCAAACATTTTTTTTTACAAATGAGATGCCCATGGGACAAATACTTTTTTTGATGCATTATTTTGTGGCTGAATTTTCTTGAATAAATAAAAAAACCTATCGGAATAGTAAAATCTACTGCCCTTTGACATCTTCATTAAGGTCCCCTTCTTCAGAGGAAAATATAATATTGTAGTATATATATAGATAGTACCTCAAATTTCAAGCACAGCTATACGTGTAGTAATCATCAAATAAATTTAATATTTTATAATCATGATAATTGCTAAATTTAGTTTTCAGATAGAGTTACAGTACATTTCTGAGAATACATAAGAAATCGCAGTGATGCATGCATTCATTAAACTAGGTGATGTTGAAATATCTTTAAAATTATTATTTACATTTTGTTACTTTATTTTGTGATAAGTGTGATTAACCCCATCACTCTATTATCAAGAGGAGGTAAAAAGATTCCACATCACCTAAAGGGGGATAATCACAGTCACTGTGATTTTTCATGGAATCTCACAACTTGTACTGTACATGTAAAAAACAATCTACATGTATATGAATGAAGAATATAAAAAGCATGTAACCAGTATATCAACTTTATTTGTATGATTAAAGTAATGTACAAAACAAGTACAACAAAGTTAACAATTCTAACACTAGTAACCACTCAAATGAATTAATAACTCTATAATTTTAAAACAATTAATAATTTGGACACCAAAAATAAACTACATCATCATGTAAAACAACAATTGTTTAAACTACATGTATCACCGTGTACAAGCAAACATTAGGGGAGGTTGTTTTGTAAACCAAGGGGTGTACGGTTTTTTAGGTTGTTTTTACCAGTTGCAGAAACAAAAGTGAGTATGAACTATAAATAAAACGTTGAAAGGGACAATGTTATATACCACGGAACTCAGCAGAAAATGGGCTTTCATTTGGGATTTTTCTGGGTTCTCTGGAGCATTCTGGTTTTGCAAACACTTCGACAGTTTGCATCGATGATGGATGTTTACTAGGGGCATGTATATGTATCATTGCAATCCTGTTCAGTTAAAAACTACGACTGAAAACATTATTAAATGCAACAACCTCGAAAAGTCTTAAAAATCGATTGTGTGCTCTCTTAACTATATTGTTGCTGGATTTTAAAGTAGCTTAAGAATTGCATGCAGATTTGGTACAAATACTCAGTATGACATTCATATAAGGCTTAAGGAAGATGTACTTAATCCAATACATGGTTTACGATGCCTCAACAAGAGAGCGTAGAATAACAGTTCCCACTAAATTTAAAGACTATTTAACAATTTGATATGGTTTTTTTTAATAAATAATCAGTTTTGAAATTCATAGTTTCTTTTTTCCCTTATCTATAGGTACATACTATCATACATTTTTATCCAATACAACCATGACCAAAACTTAATTGGTTGACACAAATTATGTTCACATGATAATGGGACACTTACTTTTTCTATGCATGCAAGTCATGGGGCATTGATTTTTTTATATCCTAGATCAATATAGGACATCCATATTTTTCGAACAAGTTTCAGAATTTGCACCGGTCCCCCCTGCTTGATAAATATTGCATCGTCCCTAAGCAATCTTCTATACTTGTTAATATTACTTATAGATCAGAACGCCAGTGCGATCCAAATTTTTGGACTCTTTTTAACAATATGTTAAAGGCAGCAATGGACGAAAATGTTAATATTATATCTCTTGGTGATCTCAACAAAAATTGTATGGTTAATCCACAGGCACTCGAATTCCGGACCCCCCCCCCTTTTTTCCTCATTTGGTCCCTCCCGCGATTATGGTATGGATCTTTGTCTGGAAGTATATCTTTGAACCATTTATCCATATTTTACAACATTTCGTGTTACAACTCTCTCGTTCTACTAACTTTTGTTTCTAGGTCCAGCTGCCGTATTACTTATAAAGGACGAAGTCCTTATAACGGTAGGCTGTCCGATTTTTCCTTCTATATTGATAGCTAAATATCTGTTCACCGGAAGTTTAAAAAATAGATCAATTGATAATTTAGAAACGCAAAAGAAATATGTTTCAATGAAAAATTCCCAATTCTTTAATTATTTACTCTATGCAAAACCGAAATAAACTTGAAATAAAATTCTAATAAACAAATCTCTTTCTACGAAACTTCCGATGGAAGAGCAGCGTAACCATAACAAATCGGCTACACAATTCATTCAAAATAAAAGATAATAGCCTCACCGGATGCAATTACGAACGGACACAATTACGAACGAAATAAAAAGTATGTCCCCTAATTGTTCCTTCAAAACATGAATTAAAAAAATGCTTTTATAAATAGATACCCCGCTAAATTACACGTGCCCCATTTTCCTAATACAATGTATATAGAGTAGATACATTGTATTAGGAAGATATTAGGAAAATGGGACATAGTTCATAAAGGCGTTTATTTCACAACGAAACATGTCAAACGGGTTCATATACGTTGTACATGCACATTTTATTGATAAAATAAAAAAAAAAAAAAAAAAATCCTGGACCCAAGTGCCTGTGACGAAAATGAGGAAAAGTGTATATACTGAACAAATACTTCTGTTCAGTAACGCATTTAGAAAACGAGAATAAAAATTTACCCGACTTCGATGAAAGAGGAAGTGAAACTCTTGGTAATTTAATAGTTTTTGAGCAAGATGTCGTTTACTTTATCTCGACTCTAAACCCAAACAAGGCAGTGGGACCAGATTGGATAAGTAATAAAATGCTAATAGCCGTTAAAAATGAAATTGCTCTACCTCTTTCTACATGTATGTTGTTCAACAAATCACTGAAATTATGTGTTTTCCCGTTAGATTGGAAAATGTCTCACGTTATCCCACTTTTTAAAACAGGAGACAACTCTCTGTTATCTAATTATAGACCAGTGGCACACTGTTATGTTGTATTAGCAAAGTCTTAGAAAAAATCGTTTATAAACATTTATATAACCATCTACTCGTCCTGAATATAGCTGAAAAATTGCTCGCTGGACGTTAAACATCAATCAATCAATCAATCAAAATCTACAATTATATAAATTCCAGTCTGGGTTTTTACCAGACCATTCTACAAATCACCAACTGATTGAGTTATATCACGAAATACTACTGGCATTAGATAATAGTCTATTAACATCTGTAACATTCTGTGACATTAGTCGTGCTTTCGATAGATTTTGGATTAGGGGTTTAATTTTAAAACTAAAAAGATATGGTATCAAAGATAAGCTTTTACGATGGCTTAATAGCTACTTAGAAAACAGAAATCAGAGAGTTGTCTTGAAGGATGGTATATCAGAAGCTGGTAATTTACGTGCTGGTGTCCTCTTTTGTTCCTAGTATATGTCAATGATAATGCCGATGAATGTTTAGGCTTATGTAGACTATTTGCAGACGACACATCGATAGGTCATTCTGCTCATGACGAACATACCCTAGTCAATCTGACAGATATAGACTTGAGTAATCTATCAAAGTGGTCAGAACAATGGCTTGTTAAACTCAATCCGGATAAAACAGATATAATGGTATTCAGTATTAGAAACCGCGACTTTAACTCAAATTTTAATTTTAATAATATCCAGATTGACCCCGTTGCCTCACAGGGACACTTGGGCGTATATTTTAGTTTGGATTGCAAGTGGACTATTCATAATAACAAAATTATTGAAAAAGCGTCAAACAATTGAATGTTCTAAGAAAACTTAAGTTCAAGCTTGACCGTGAATATTTAGAAAGAATATATTTAACGTTTATTCTTCCTATTTTGGAGTATTCTTGCGATGTATATGGGATTACTGTGGTCAGATGAATGCCGATCGTTTAGAAAAAATCAATCTCGAAGCTGCCAGAATTATTGACAGGTTTGACTATATACTCAAGGAAAGAATCATTATATCGCGAAACGGGTTGGGAAAAACTCTCAATCAGAGCACAGGCGCTCGTGGCACGGACCACCCCCTTTTTTTTCTATAGGGTCGACACATGCAATTTGATGTTAACATAAGATTGTATGAATATTGACACAAACAAGTTAAGATAAGGAAAAAGAGATGAAATAATAAAGAAATAAAGAAATTTTATTGAAAATAAATTTGTAAACAGAGCGCCTGTGAATCAGAGGGGAAACAGCGAAAACTTGTTTTATTTTACAAAATAACCCAAGGCTAGTGTCCTGAATATTTAACCGATCTGATGCCACCACTTGTCTCTGAATCTACTAACTATAACTTGCGAACCAGTCAAAATTATACCACACCTCTATCACGTCTTACTCTGTACCAGAAATCATTTTTCCCGTCAACCCTCAAACTTTGGAATAATCTAGACTTAACTATGCGCAATTCCCCGTCTGTACATATTTTTAAAAAGAAATTAAAACAAAAATTCGTTCAATTTCCCCGGCCTCCTACATATCACTTCACCGGCAATAGAAACCTGAATATACTTCATGCCAGATTACGCCAAAAATGTAGTTTTTTAAGATCAGATCTTTTCAGAAGTAATCTTATAGAAAATCCAATTTGTTCATGTGGAGTTAGTCCTGAAACTGCTGAACATTATTTTTTATATATACATGTACTGCACAAAATATGTTACTGCAAGAAATAAGTTGAAAAATAATATACAATTAATAAATATACCTTTTGTATTGAATGTATTACTTTATGGCGATGAAGGCGAAAGTTATGAAACCAACAGCATTGTTTTCCAGCAAGTTCAATTATTTATCAAAGAAAGGGGTAGTTATTGTTTACTTGTCGTCTGCCGTCTCGGTAATTTAGCTCACGAAATGAAGAAGTTCGAGGACTTGCATGATGTCATTTAATTTAAACCAATGAGATGAATGATTTAGAAAAGTCCGGGAAATATGATTGCTGAAATTACCAGAGGGGGGATTAGTCCTAACATTTTTGACCGGCACCACCGGGGGAATAGTCATGTAGTTGATTTTAGGATTTAATAGCAAAACTACTGTCATGTTTTTATAAAGGAAAAAGGATAGTGAAGTACGGTATAATGATATGTGATAAAGTTTGCCAGTGACTTGCAGCAAGTTGGTGGTTTTCTCCACTAATAAAACTGACCGCCACGATATAACCGAAATATTGTTGGAAGTGGCGTTAAATACCATAAACCCCCAATAAACTATTAACTTGTGCGCACGATTTTGCTACCAAAATTTTTTTTCCATATGACTTTGTTTCTTAATTTTTTCCAGATATATAACAAAATATATTTTCA
Organism: Bathymodiolus brooksi; assembly: GCA_963680875.1. NCBI lineage: Eukaryota > Metazoa > Mollusca > Bivalvia > Mytilida > Modiolidae > Bathymodiolus > Bathymodiolus brooksi. The sequence continues at coordinate 92,427,676 of OY804577.1, forward strand.
CACCTCCGTGTTTGCTTCCGTAGAACATTATTAGGGATCCCCTCATTAATAGGAGTGAGTACTAGTGAATGAGTGAGTGATTGTTGTTTAACGCCAATTCAGCAATTTTTCAGCTATATTATGGCGAGAACAAGTTAATTTTCAATGAGATGATTATGAGGTGCGCTTTGTTCTAGACCAACACGCTGAGTTGAATTTTTATAGTGCTAGCTCACTGAAACAACAGTCCGTGGTTAGACATGTCGCTTCACTCGGACACATTATTCTGATTCCGAGCCGACCAGTCTTTTCTCTTTCTCCTTAATGCTGTGTGCTTAGCGGAGAAGCAACACATACCAATTTCATAGTCTTTGGTTTGACCCGACAGGGGTTCGAACCCACGATCTACCGCACTCGAGGCGAGCACGCTAGCTATTACGCCATCGATGCGGTCCCCTCGTTAATAGATACATGTATTACAAAATTCATTTAAAACCCTTATGATGTTGTACAGTACAGTAACTCCTAGACAATATCTTAGCTAAGTTCAGATTAAAATTCTATTAATTGGTTCTCAAGAAGTTTAAAAGGTGAAAGTTAACGCACATAAGAAGAACCACAAGTAATGGCTAAATCTTAAATTCGGGGCAGGGTAACTAAAACTCTTTCTGCTAGTAAAAAGGAACTATACCATTGGCAATAAGTATTTCCTTGTTAAATGGGGATGTATATACTGTATGTGGTCAATGTGCTAAATTTTTTTATTAATATAACAATCTGAAGATTTTTTTTAGATAGTATCCAATCGTTAGAAAACCCCGGTGGTCGTCATATTTGTCTAGGTTATCTTTAATTACAAGAAAACAGTCAGATTCAAAATCATTCTAAATTGTAACGATTGGGCTTTCGGACTATCTGACGTTCGGACTATTGGACCTTCGGACTATTGGGTTTTCGGACTATCGGACCTTCGGACTATTGGGCCTTCGGACTATCGGACTATTGAGCCGACACCATATTGGAAAGCTGTAAAAGTCGATCCACTGCAGCCACACGTCTATATACCTTTATACAGGAAGTGCCCTCCTCCCCCCCTTTCGTAGAAATGACATCATCTATTTATAACAGAAAATTCGCCGATCTGTGTCAATATGAAAGGAAAGTTTGTCGCAAACGTTTCATTTGTTTTTATTTATTAAAAAAAAATGTCAGGGGCACGACATGTCGTTCTAGTGAAAATTATTGGTGCGGCAAATAAATAAATAAAGTTTTATTTAGAGTCGATACATATCACAACATACATGCATGGCGTACCAGGACAAATTAATGGGTTACATAGCAAATGCCGTACCTTTACATATCGGCTGAGCTACGCCCGCCATGAGAAGTTCTAAATAATTTCAACATACAACACTTGAATTTGAAATCGAATTAAAAATTAAATAGTAATATGTCTTTTTGAGAATGTTTTATCGTGTAAAGCGATTAACTGTCTTGAACAATTTGGTTTAACGACTCGCTTTAAAAGTCGACCATCAGTGAGTTAACGGTAGTGAAAAGGGAGTTTGAAGCTCGTTGGTGAAGGGGGACAATCCTTACAAGGAAGCAATACAGGAAGTAAAATGATGTCACAACTTTGTTGACGCATGCGTCAAAAATATAAATATGTCGACTTTCCGCTGTAGGAAAACAGGTCCTTGAATAGAATACATACCCACGTTCACATACAAGAATGTAGAACATTTGAGGGAAAGCAATGTGTCGTTGATAAGTGATTTAAAGTCCACTTGTTTGGTCTTTCCGTTCTGTTCCGAAGAACACTAGAAAATGTCGTTTTTGAGTAGCTTCCGAAAGTTGTTCCGTCTCGGCGGAGAGGATGATGCGAAATCCAAGAAAAAAGAACTGTTCAAAAACATCAAAAGGGATGTCGACCCCAAAAATTTGTGGGACATTTTGTCTGAAATTGGTGACGGTGCATTTGGGAAAGTGTACAAGGTAAGATGTTCACACTGCAAAATTCTCGTAAATTTTGGCAGGTGTGTCAAAAACCACAGGCACAGGCATAGTCCACAAATGCATCCGTGATGACCTCGCAACGCTAGTTAACACAACATAGGGAATGAGAGATCACTGTACATGATTTCCCCCTGGAAATACCACCAATCAATGAACAAAATGAAAAGTGTATTGTCAAAAGACAACTACCCACACTTAATTTACCTTAGTCCGAGATTCCTCTGTCGTCTTAACGGCTTTAATGGATTTTCTGTAGCCGTTGGACGTCGGAGCGCTATACATACAGAATTTGCGGATTTGCTTCTCCAACTCTTGGTCAGCACATTTCCACATTTCGTGGCTATCGGATTTTATTTTCTATCAGAAACCCTTAATGGCCTTATATAAATCGCTTCACCAATCATTTTTCTATTCATTCATAACCATCCTTACCCTCAGAAAGTGGTGCTACACTCCATTACAGCACGATTTTGCCTTAGATCCTATGATTCCGCCATTTGTCTTCCATTTTTCAAACATTTGTCACGTGACTTCGAGAAAACCACGATTACCGCAATGTATCATGGGAGATGATTTGCATATAAACAAACAAACAAATATTTGTATTGCCAATCATACACGCCTGTTAAGGCAGAACAATTAACATAAAATTTAATACAGTTGATTATATTGATTGGTAATGATTTTAACAACAATAGTGAATTACAGATAACCATAAGAAAAAAAAATGATGTAGTACCTTGTCCAAAAAGGGGGGACGTAACACATGCTCTTTCCGAAGCCCGTTGGTAACACTCTGCCATTGAATCTTTTCTTTCCAACACATTCTGTATTATTTCCTTCTGCTCTGCTTTGATCTATAGATGGACTGTTTGTCCTGCAGAATACACTTAAATGTATCGTCTTCCATGTGATTTGAATGTTGTTTACGTATGCAAATAATGCTCAAATAATTTGGTGTGCTGAATTAAGTAGCTCCCATCATGCAATGCGTTACTGTTATCATTCAGTTAGTATCGCGAGATCACGTTTGTAGATTCGAAAATGGAAGTCAAATGGCGGAATAATAGGATCTAAGGCAAAATCGTGCTGTAATGGAGTGTAACACCACTTTCTGAGGGTAAGATGGTTATGAATGAATAGAAAAAATGATTGGTGAAGCGATTTATATAAGGGTTTCTGATAGAAAATAAAATCTGATAGCCATGAAACGTGGAAATGTGCCGACCCAGAGCTGGAGAGGCAAATCCGCTGTTTTCCGTATATATAGCGCTCTGACGTCCAATGGCTACAGAAAATCCATTAAAGCCGTTAAGACGACAGAGGAATCTCGGACTAAATTTACCTCTCACTTATTAATTACAATTTACATGCAACGGTAGTCCGAGATTCCTCTGCCGTCCGACGGCTTTTATGGACTTGCTGTAGCCGTGGGACGTCAGAGAGCTCTACATACAGAAAACAGCAGATTTTCCCTCCAACTCTGGGTCAGCACATTTCCACGTTTCGTGGCTATTTGATTTTATTTTCTATCAGAAACCCTTATATAAATCGCTTCACCAATCATTTTTCTATTCATTCATAACCATATTACCCTCAGAAAGTGGTGTTACACTCCATTACAGCACGATTTTCCCTTAGACCCTATGATTTCGTCATTTCACATCCATTTTGGAACATTTGCCACGTGACTTCGAGAAAACTACGATTACCGCAATGTATCATGGGAGATGATTTGCATATAAACAAACAAACAAATATTTTTATTGCCAATCATAGGTGCCTGTTAAGGCAGAACAATTAACATAAAATTTAATACAGTTGATTATATTGATTGGTAATGATTTTAAAAGCAATAGTGAATTACAGATAACCATAAGAAAAGAAAAATGATGTAGTACCTTGTCCAAAAAGGGGGGACGTAACACATGCTCTTTCCGAAGCCCGTTGGTAACACTCTGCCATTGAATCTTTTCTTTCCAACACATTCTGTATTATTTCCTTCTGCTCTGCTTTGATCTGTAGATGGACTGTTTGTCCTGCAGAATATGCTTAAATGTATCATCTTCCATGTGATTTGAATGTTGTTTACGTATGCAAATAATGCTCCAAATAATTTGGCACGCTGCATTAATTAGCTCCCATCATGCAATGCGTTGCTGTCATCATTCAGTTAGTATCGCGAGATCACGTTTGTAGATTCGAAAATGGAAGTCAAATGGCGGAATAATAGGATCTAAGGCAAAATCGTGCTGTAATGGAGTGTAACACCACTTTCTGAGGGTAAGATGATTATGACTGAATAGAAAAATGATTGGTGAAGCGATTTATATAAGGGTTTCTGATAGAAAATAAAATCCGATAGCCACGAAACATGGAAATGTGCCGACCAAGAGTTGGAGAGGCAAATCAGCTGTTTTCCGTATGTAGAGCTCTCTGACGTCCCACGGCTACAGCAAGTCCATAAAAGCCGTCGGACGGCAGAGGAATCTCGGACTAATGCAACGGATGAAGCCTGAAGGCAATGAAGGGGATCATGTTTCCCTTCTCAATTAAAATGTTTTAATCACAGGAGTCTGACATTTTATCAATATTATATCCAGAATAAACTTCAAATTGGAAAAAAAGAAGTGAAGTTCTAAAAACATTGTGAGTGTAATGAACAAGGAATGCAACATGATTTTTGGAAGTTTGATTATTTTTGTAATGTCACAGATTTGGGAGCTGTCAACAGGTATCATTTCATTTAACTTTTAACTTTTAAGCATCTATTTCAGCTGGGTTTTTTTTGTGATAACCAAAGGATTTACAACTATCTGTGCAGTCAGTGCCTACAATGTATCACCACTAAAGTTGTGAGTTTTGAATCCCGCTCATGGCGAGCTGTAATTGATTCAACTTTATGTGATAAAGTTTGTGAGTGATTTTTTTCCGGGTACTAGAATTTTCTCCACCAATAAAACTGACTGCTGCGATATAACTGAAATAATGTTGAAAATGTCGTCAAGCACCGTAACCCTTAAACTTCAATGACCCATCGACTGTATTTACTGAATACCCCTCTTATAACGTCACAATTGTTACATACATGTAAGTGTTCTTTTAATTAAGAAAAATATTTCTGAATAAAATTCAAAAAGCTTATAATTAATTTTATAAACCCAAATCTGAATGCGATTACCGAATCATAATTACAATTTTACTACATGTATTGACAACTTTTATTACCAATGCAACCACATGAGTGGTGTAATGATTAGCATTCTCGCCTCCAGTGCGGTAGATCATGGGTTCAAGCTCCGATTGGGTCTAACCAAAGAATATAAAATTGGTATTTATTACTTCTCCGCATTACAGCATGCAGCATTAAGGAGAAAGAGCAAAGACGGCTTGGCTCGTAATTAGGATAATGTGTCCGAGTGGGCAACATGTCTGTCCTTGGAGTGTTGTTTCAGTGAGCTAGCACTACAAAAATCCAAATAAGCGTCTTCGTGTAGTGCAAAGCAGAACTCATCATCTCATTGAAAATTAACTTGTTCTTGCCATGATATTGCTAAAAAATTGCTGAGTTGGTGTTAAACAACAATCAACCACTCGCCACTTTTATTACCTCCATTGAATTCAAAAGTTTAAAATTGTAAATTATGTTACTGTGTGATGAGTGGTAATCACATAGAAATAAGTCTATAAAATTAATTAAAAGCTACATTTTGTATTAAAAGTGATTTTGAATTTGAGTTTGATATTTTTGTATTAATTAAAAGAACAGTCCAGTAACAATTGTTGATGTCGTAAGATTGGTATGCAGTCGATGGGTCATTGAAGAAAAACAGCTGAAATAGATGCTTAAAAGTTAATAAGTAGTTGAATAAGTACACAAAGCTGTGCAGAAACATTGCTTGTTATGAAATTAAGCCTGTTCAGACAGCTTCCAAATCAGCGAGATTGCAAAAACAAACTTCCCAAAATCATGTTGCATTCCTTGTTCGTTTCACTCATCACGTTCGTAAAAGTTCCATTTTGAACTATATTCAGGATATATTGATAAAATTTCCGACTCTTGTGATTTAATCAAAAGACCAAAAAAATAAGAATTGAGAAGCTTTTTTTCAATGGATACATATATACAAAGGTATATAAAACGATTGGCGACCCTATCTCACCAACATGCAGGAATCATGCTATTTCACAAACATGAAAAGAATTTTTGTGCTTTTGTTTTAATGTTTGGGGGAAGCAAGATATGGATACTTCATACTTGTGAAAAAATTATCGAAATAAGCAAAAACAAAACACAGGCAGCAAAAAGTATAATTACAAATATACCATGCTATTATGCATATAAATTTTGCCACATTTTTGGAGACACATAGTGGCCTAAATCCCAACCTTAATGCAGATAGAAATGCTTATATAGGAGTGAAACAAATGATTGATTTGATTTGATTTTTGGTGTTTTAACGCCACTTTCAGCATTATTTCAGCTATATCATGGCGACCAGTTTTAGTGGTGGAGGAAGCCGGAGAGAACCACCGACCCTGGGCAAGCAATGGGTAAACTTTATCACTTGCGGCTGCGAGTCAAGTGCACCCTTTTTTGTAATTTACAAAGATGTGATGAGCGAACCCACGCCGTATTGGTGATATGCTTGTATGAGCTGTTAGATCCAACGACCTACCTGTAACTCATTGAGCCACCCAGACCCCCTCAAACAAATGACTTTTTGGAAAAAGATAATTGAATTGTTATTCTTTATCAGATCTTAAAAAGTCCAATTTTGCTGAGGTGAAAATAAATTTCAGTTCTCGAAATGAAAATTTGAATTTACTGGTCCGCATCAAATTCTTGAATTGATGTTTTTATAGTTCTTTTGAAAAAATGAAAAAGTTACTAATACTTTTCCAAACAAAGTTTTGCTGGTCTTAGGCCAGAGGATAGTTAAAACTATGCAGAGGTTGTAGGTCGTATTGCCAACAACTTTGCCAAAGTGTTGAGAATTGTGTTCATACTAATAGCAACTTTGGCTATTGTATGATTTTATGTGGAAAGATCCCTAATACAATGTATAAGTCATATGTTTTGCTGAAAACAAAAAGCACAGTAATCTAAAATTAATGCTGGTCTGCTTGTAGGAAGAACGTTGGCTGGTAGAACACTCTCATTAACTAGTCATATACTCCAGTATAGGCCAATCTTCCATGGTCAAGTGCTTTTTATACTGCAATCGAATATTTAAGATCTAATGTAGATTTTCTTATGTGGGTGGGTTTTTTTTTGAAATTATGGGTTATTCATGGAATGTTAAAATTTTTAAGGTATTTCATTTTAAAATTATGGTAAAAAAAATGGGTTTAAATTCTGAAATTTCGCACATTTGGAAAGTATATAGAATTAATCATTTTTTGTCCAATTTTCATGTGTTTTTTCCCCCTCTGAATTGATTGTGTTTAGAGTTTCAGATTGTATGCTCATATTTTTTTCATATTTTACGTTTCTGAGATAAACGACTGAAAGGTGACAATTTCCATAAGTTGATTTTTTTTATTTCATCCAATTTTAATGCAGTAATTCTGTAAAATAATCAGCTTTATGGTTCTGGGTTGCAGAACGAAACACTTGTCAACTTACTGTGATCGTATCATGCTGCGTCTTGCATGCCTTGCATAACCTTTTATTTTCTTAGAATTGATTGTGTCAAAAACTTACAGTAATATGTTGACAGATCTCTTCTTGTAAGTTGTACATGTTTTATGGTTTTAGGATATAAACTCAACCAAATTGCAAAAGGTACCAAATTCCAAAATTTAAATTTCTATTTTTTTTAGCATCACCCGACCTTGTCATCCTTCGTACATATGTGTCTTCTGCAAAAATCTAGAATCAATTTTGACTCAAACATGGCAGAGATGGTCCTTGGGAAGTGGGGATTCAGATGTGTTGAAATGAAGTTGATCCTCAGTGACTATTAGGGTGCATACAGGGGTGAATTTAAGTTAATCTTGGTTTAAAATGATCAAAAACAAGTGATAGAAATTATACAATATAATGTATTTGGTGTCCAGCATCATTGGGATATGTAGATCTAGATTTATACAGACGAAGGTCCCAGGGTCTAAAGGGCTAAAGTTTTAGGTGTCCAAAGTTTACTATAGTCTTCATTTTGTGGAAAAATAAAAGAAAAAAGAATTTCTTAAGAATCGGTAATGGGAGTGGATTAATAATAATAAATGGCATGGATCATCACTGATTATAAGTACATTGTATAACCAACACAAATGAAGATTTCAGGGTTTATTGAGTCAAAAATTTAACATTAAAGCTGCAATGGAAAAAACCCCAATTGTAATTGTAGAATGTACTGGTATTTGACATGAAGTTTCCTTGTGAAATGGAGGTTCAATCTTATACAAATAAATGATCTATGACATCCAAATTTTAACATTGATTACAATGAGGAAGTTTATTAAAAACCCTTATTAAGAACCATATATGGAAATGCAATAATAGATTGCTTGAGTCACTAATGTGATACACAGATTCAAGCTTGCACAAATGAAGCCTCCAGGTTTATGGGTTCATGCCCTGTTGATCCAAAATTTAACAGACATGTAAGCAATATGAAAAATGTTAAAATAAATAATTTCTCAAGAGCTACCAGCAGTACGTATACTAGTATGTAAAATTACAAAAATACAACCTGGCATGTACATGTACCTCTAGTATATATATGTACAAAGGAGAAACTGTCTTCAAAAAGTAACTTGTTCTCAGGGTCAGATTCAGGTTTTCAAGTTAGGGGGGGGGGTGGAGCACTTAAGAAAATTGCATCGAGTGGAGGGAGGCACGAAATTGTTTGGGGTATTTCGTGTTTAAAATCACGATTATACACCAAAAAAATCATATTTTTTCCAATTTTAGGGGGGGGGGGGGGGGGGGGGGGCGCTGGGTGCATCCCCCCCCCCCTCCCTGGTTCTTGCCATGATATATCTGGAAATAGCGAACTTGGTATTAAACAACAATCTCTGACTTTTAAAGTTATACATTTTAATCTTAACATTTAACCAGCTACGATACATTTTACAGAGAGCTATATATTATTTTACATGTTAATGTAAACAAATCTGTCTGATACTTAGCAAAGAGTAAGGTTATATGTTTGACTTATTACAACATATTATTTAATTACTTGTAATGTATTTGAACACTTTATATAATAAGATGAATTAATAACATACTATTTTTAGAAGTTGAAAAATTAAATACAATGTATAATATAATGTAGAGTTGGGTTAATTTATTTATAATCATAATAATACTAATTGTATACTAGTACTAGTAGGTGATTTTTGTTGAATGTCCAGAAAAGCTTTCCTGTGTTCAGGTAGCATGATTATTGTACATGTGTCTAGATCTACTATCAATTAATTAATACACACATGTACTTTCTAATGCTACTGTGGGGCCTGGTCATAGGAGGCAAGGTGGTTTAGGTCAAATTGACTTCTGGTCACAAGTATAACATCGATGAAGTGGGTTTACATCCTGTTACCCACCATTGCACCAAGATGTAATACAGTCCTCGAAATGAAAATTTGAATTTACTGGTCCGAATAAAATTCTAGAATTTATTTTATATATACAGTCAAACCTGTCTTATGTGACCTTCCAAGGGAACAGAGAAAATATGGTCACATAAGACAGGTGGTCGCTTAATACAGGTTTAAATGATAAAAAATGCATTATGAAGGGAAATAAAAATAAGGTCACATAATTCAAGCTATTGCTTAATAGAGGTGGTCACTAAAGCAGGTTTTACTGTATATACCTGGTCAGTGTGTTATAACGGTCCAAGTATCCCTCCCTCCCCCCGAATAAGTCTGGTAGTCATGATAATGCTGACAAACACCAGCAAATCTGACCACACCCTTTATTCAACTACTCCATTCAACCTCTTTAGTAAAATTTTCATTGAAACACTGTATATGCATACGTAAACATGGTTAAGGTAAAAATGACACAGGTATCAAAATGCTTTATACCCAAATAAAAATTACCTAGGTAATATAACACATCCATGAATGAATATGGAAATGTAGTGATATAACATACAATATGTATTAATAGAACATGATTAGATATGTTAATGAGGAAATGTACTATACTGGGGAAAAAACCAAAGGGGTAATCGTAAGCCGTAAATCGAAGTAGGACAGACAATACAATGGCTAAAAGTAAAGGACAGACAGTGATCTACAAAATAAAATAACTTGTAGGATGAAGGTGGATCAATATGGCCAAGATTACAAATTCAAATTGATAAAAAGAATTGCATATTTATAATACATTTGTAGTAGAGTTTATTAACCCCACAAAAAGAGGCAAAACTACTAGTAAATATTTATTAATCCTGAAAGACTCACCACAAATTCACAATAGCTAGTTAATATTCAATACTACGAGACCTTGACTTGTGCTGTAGAGTGCACTTCTCCTACACATACAATGTACCTATAGACATGAATATTGTGATGAATTGGCACGAGAAAATGTATTTTATATCAGTACATGTATATTTTTTTTTTTAATTTATTTAGCTTACAAGTTGTATAAGGGATGTAAAGAAACAATGTTTATTTGATTTATATACATTTGTACATGTATTTTATAATATTATACTTTACGTTTTTATTTTCCCTATTTGTCTTTGTTAGCGCAGCCGATCAATATTTTAGTATATTGACCGGGCCCGATCAATATAATGTTTTCTTCCAGAATTTCCGAACTTGTTTTTTGTCTTAGATATACAATAACAGAAACATGTCATCTGACAGATTTGCATGTATTGAGTATAATATAACAAATAGTTCATGGCACTTCTGGCCAAATGGCCCTTAGTGCCATGAACTATTTGTTAAATATGTGATACATATGTATTGTAAATATGGACACTGTATTGTGCTTATTTTTTTTACCTGTATCACAAAAGATAATAATATCACACACCAAAATTTGTTGTCCCCTATATGCCCTTTGTTCATTTGAAAATAAAAAGTTTACATGACAACTAAGATAAAAAAGTGAAAAAATTCTTCCTAGGCAAAAAATCCCAGTCACCTTGTTTTATTAAATAGACTACTAAATAACTAATATTAGCCCAGGAGTCCATTCACAACTATTATTTTTCTAGAGGAATGGCAGTTGTTAAATTGGCTACCTCATGTGGAATCTACTGAGAAACTAACATTTATTGAGAGTGATGGAGGTCAATTATGAATTTGGAATAACTCAACACTTTATTAGTCATAGGGAGCCTGGTGGTCCACATCTTCTTAGATTGTCTTAGAACTTATGCAGTAATAAAAGACAAGGTAGCTTTGCCATGAGTATCTAAAGGGACATTTTTTAAGTAATGTAAGTTTTCCAGACATAATGTGAAGAGACTCTTAAGAGACAGATACATATGTACTCTTTAACTGTTACCAATATTTTAGATAAACTAACTGCTTACTGATAGCATTTTTATGAAAGGTGTAATTTACAGACAATGCAATTTTCCCCAAAAGAGCATCAGTATAAAACTAAAATTTTGTCCTGCCTAGAATGTTTAAGATCTTTTCTTCTCTTATTCTAAAAGGGAATTTTAAAGAATGGAACACTTGATTGAAGATAAAAAGTGTTCTTATCGTTTCACACATTTCATGTTGTTATGCGCCTACTTGTAGTAGAAGTCATCACGATGAGCATCAGTCCTTCAGCCCAAGACCAGTAAAACTTTGTTCGGACCAGTAAATTTTTCTTTCGAGGACCGTATAATGCTAATTTCAGTTGACAATTTTCTGTTATTATTTTGTTTATTTGCATCTTTTTTATCAACTTAATAATTCATGCTATTATATTATTTGGGATGTGTCTCAATATCTTCAGGTGTAAGGTAGTTTTATTTCACCTTCCTTTTATTATCTATACATTCAGTGCCTATTATATTACTACTTAGTTTTGTGAGTTAAACTTCCTCATGTGACTCAGTACAAATGTATGTAAAAAAAAAACCATAATAATAATAAAGATTGAATTAATTTAAAAAAAATACATCGGGTTTTATTACAATAATGCTTTCTGATTTGTAGACTTTAAATTACAATCTCTACCCAGGAATTCGAACAATGTTTGTGATAGAATAGTACCTTGGTAGTGATGTTTCTTTGTTGACCCTCTCCAAAGTTTGTGTTTTTTTAGTTAATCAAAATCATAGGTACGTACATTTTGTACATGTACATAGTGTACAAATTGTATTACATGTGCAAAAAAATATACATTAATCACCCTCTTATTAGGTCACCTTTTCTGCAATGAAATTCTAGATCTCTTTATCCAGTATATCTGAAATTGGCCCGATATAAGAAGGGTGACCTTTGGTGGAAATGGTCTTATAAAAGGGGGGCTAATGCACTTCTAACAAACCTAGAGCTTTTTGGGGAATGATAAAACAGTTTAGAACAATGATAACCAGGTTAGTGTTACAAACCCAGTTGAGCATCGGGGCCGTTGTGGTGGTGATCGTATGGTAGTTGGATTTACAACTACCTGTGCAATATGTACCTATCACCACTAAAGGTGTAAGTTCAAACCCCGTTCATGGCGAGGTGTGCTCGATTGTCTTAGAACTTATGCAGTAATAAAAGACAAGGTAGCTTTGCCATGAGTATCTAAAGGGACATTTTTTAAGTAATGTAAGTTTTCCAGACATAATGTGAAGAGACTCTTAAGAGACAGATACATATGTACTCTTTAACTGTTACCAATATTTTAGATAAACTAACTGCTTACTGATAGCATTTTTATGAAAGGTGTAATTTACAGACAATGCAATTTCCCCAAAAGAGCATCAGTATAAAACTAAAATTTTGTCCTGCCTAGAATGTTTAAGATCTTTTCTTCTCTTATTCTAAAAGGGAATTTTAAAGAATGGAACACTTGATTGAAGATAAAAAGTGATCTTATCGTTTCACACATTTCATGTTGTTATGCGCCTACTTGTAGTAGAAGTCATCACGATGAGCATCAGTCCTTCAGCCCAAGACCAGTAAAACTTTGTTCGGACCAGTAAATTTTTCTTTCGAGGACCGTATAATGCTAATTTCAGTTGACAATTTTCTGTTATTATTTTGTTTATTTGCATCTTTTTTATCAACTTAATAATTCATGCTATTATATTATTTGGGATGTGTCTCAATATCTTCAGGTGTAAGGTAGTTTTATTTCACCTTCCTTTTATTATCTATACATTCAGTGCCTATTATATTACTACTTAGTTTTGTGAGTTAAACTTCCTCATGTGACTCAGTACAAATGTATGTAAAAAAAAAACCATAATAATAATAAAGATTGAATTAATTTAAAAAAAATACATCAGGTTTTATTACAATAATGCTTTCTGATTTGTAGACTTTAAATTACAATCTCTACCCAGGAATTCGAACAATGTTTGTGATAGAATAGTACCTTGGTAGTGATGTTTCTTTGTTGACCCTCTCCAAAGTTTGTGTTTTTTTAGTTAATCAAAATCATATGTACGTACAATATATGTACGTACATTTTGTACATGTACATAGTGTACAAATTGTATTACATGTGCAAAAAAATATACATTAATCACCCTCTTATTAGGTCACCTTTTCTGCAATGAAATTCTAGATCTCTTTATCCAGTATATCTGAAATTGGCCCGATATAAGAAGGGTGACCTTTGGTGGAAATGGTCTTATAAAAGGGGGGCTAATGCACTTCTAACAAACCTAGAGCTTTTTGGGGAATGATAAAACAGTTTAGAACAATGATAACCAGGTTAGTGTTACAAACCCAGTTGAGCATCGGGGCCGTTGTGGTGGTGATCGTATGGTAGTTGGATTTACAACTACCTGTGCAATATGTACCTATCACCACTAAAGGTGTAAGTTCAAACCCCGTTCATGGCGAGGTGTGCTCGATACAACATTATATGATAAAGTTTGTCAGTGACTTGCGACAGGTCGGTGGTTTTCTTCGGGTACTCCGGTTTCCTCCACCAATAAAACTGACCACCACGATATAACTGAAATATTGTTGAAAGTGGCGTTAAGCACAATAAACCAACCAACCAAATATTGTGTTGCATCTTTAAATTCAAGTTGACTACATTGTATTTTCAGGCTGAACGTAAAGAGAAACCCATCTTTGCAGCATTAAAGCATGTGGAAATAAAAAGTGAAGAAGATATAGAAGATTTCTCTGTAGAAATAGATATTCTAGCAGAGTGTAAACACAAGAATGTTGTGTCATTATATGAAGCGTTTTTCTATGATAGTAAGCTATGGGTAAGTTGAGCAACATTTTTTTAGCTCACCTGGCCATAGGCCATGTGAGCTTTTGTCATGGGTAAGCGTCCGTCGTCCGTCCATCCGTTAGCTTTTCACATTTAAATCTTCTTCTCTGAAACCGCTGAACAGAAATCAGCCAAACTTGCCAGAAATGTTCACTGGATGGTCCTCTACCAGATTTGTGTTTTTGGTGCTGATTTGAAATCCAACATGGCTGCCAGGGTCCATAATGTGTTCTCATTGGCTGAAATTTTAAAAATCTTCTTGTTAGAAACCACTAAGCCAATTGAATTGTGACTTTGCAGGAATGATCATTGGGTGGTCCTGTACTAAACTTGTGAATCGTTTGCCGATCGGAAATTCAAGATGGCCACCATGACTCGACTTAGTTTAACATTGGACCCTATGGGAATTTCACATTTTCATCTTTTTTTCTGAAACCACAAAACAGATTTGAACCAAACTTGGCAGAAATGTTCATTGGATGGTCATATACAAGATTTGTGTTTTTGGTGCTGATCGGAAATCCAACATGGCTGCCAGGGCCTATAATGTGTTCTGATTGGTCGAAATTTTAAAAAATCTTCTTGTTAGAAACCACTAAGCCAATTGAATTGTGGCTTTGCAGGAATGATCATTGGGTGGTCCTGTACTAAACTTGTGAATCGTTTGCTGATCGGAAATTCAAGATGGCCACGATGACTCGACTTAATTTTAACATTGGACCCTATGGAAAAAATGTTTAAAAGTCTTCTCCTCTGAAACCAGTAAGTCATTTTAAAGCAAACATGGAATGAATGGTCCTTAGGTGGTCAACTTTCAAAATTATGTCCTGTGACCCCGACCTCCATCCAAGAGGGCAACCATCAGCGAACATAGTTTTAACATAGGACCCTATGGGAAATATATTTAAAAATCTTCTTCTCTGAAACCAGTAAGCCAATTTAAAGCACACATGGCATGGATGGTCCTTAAGTGGTCAATTTTCAAAATTGTGTCCAGTGACCCTGACCTCCATCCAAGATGGCCACCTAACATAGGACCCTATGGGAAAAAAGGTTTTAAAATCTTCTCCTCTGAAACTAGTAAGCCAATATAGCAAACATGTCATCGATGGTCCTTAGGTGGTCAACTTCCAAAATTGTGTTCAGTGATCCCGATCTCGGTTCAAAATGGCCGCCGTCAGCAGACATAGTTTTAAAATAGGACCCTATGGGAAAATTGTTTAAAAGTCTTCTCTTCTGAAACCAGTCAGCCAATTTAAAGCAAACATGGCATGGATGGTCCTTGGGTAGTATACTTTTAAAATTGTGTACGGTGACCACGACCTCCATCCAAGATGGCTGCCATGAGCAGACATAGTTTTAACATAGAACCCTATGGCAGTATGGGATTTGAATAGTAACTTAGATGTATTCAGCATGCAGACATTCTTAAGAGGACTTATTTATGTCAGGTGAGCGATACAGGCTCACCTGAGCCTCTAGTTTATATGTTAATACGCACATTTTGTATTATGTCTTTTCTGTGTTATTCTAAAGATAGTCATTTTTACTACATGGTAATTTCTTCTATTCATTTTGAAATGAAAAATATTAAGTTATAAATCTAAATAATCTGAAGGTTAATGGTATTTAATGCCACTTTCAACACTATCTCAGTTATATGGTGACTGTCAGTTTTATTGGTGAAGGAAACAAGTACCAGGAGAAAACTACCAACCTGCCACAAGTCACTAAGCTCAAAGTACAACAAAGAAGTGTAATAGAAGTACACTTAAAAAATCTGTTTAGCTCACCTGGACCAAATTAAAGTGATTGCATGTCATGCATATGTGTTGTCATCACTTTACCTCTGTCATTGACAAAATAACAGATCAAAACAACATAAACAATTACTCTGTCAGACCTCCAACCCCTGAAATATAGATACTGAAACAAAGATAAAAGTTGATACAAGGTTAGGTCGTGATGGTTTAGATTATTTTGTTGTGCAAAATCTTTCACTGAATTCATATACATGTATGCACCCCCTTATAAAATGGATAGAGATCTCAAACAAGGTTGATACTTAAGTTATGCTGAAGTAAAAATGTTTGATCCTGTACTGGTTCTATTTTAACAGTCTAATTGCATTGATTGGATATAAATTTGTGTTATATATGGTCACTGACCAAGGTTTATTATATAGCTTTTCTTGTACCTGATTCATGTTGAGCCATAGTAAGAAACTGTAACAGTATAACTATAAGGGTGGCCTTTACAGAAGACATCATTGAAAATGATTAGAACGACACTTGTTTCTGCTATTTTTAACTAATAAAAATATAGGTAGCCTACACATTCAAAATGAAATAAAACATCATGCATTTTTTATAACTGGATAATGTTGGCATACATATGTACATGTATGATATGCCTAAATTTCAAGGTCAAATAAACTGAATGATTTTTGTTTTTCAGATGTTTATCGAGTACTGTGGTGGTGGAGCTTTGGATAGTATCATGGTGGAATTAGAAAAACCATTACAAGAAAAACAGATCCGTTACGTTTGTCATGAGATGTGTGAGGGGCTAGAGTTTTTACACGATCACAAAGTAATACACAGAGATCTGAAAGCTGGCAATGTGCTGTTAACTTCTGAAGGGCATGTAAAATTAGGTTTGTTTTTTGTTGTTGTTGAAGATTATAACAAATCTGTTCAAAGGTTTCTTGGATCGTCCTCTGCAAAAAATGTGTAGATCTCAAATCCAAGATGGCCACCACTGCAGAATATTTTGTAACATTGAGATTGACCATATACATTTGTAATAACAAAACTTTTGTCTCAGAAATTGCAAATTTGTTTGAATGCAAATTGTACAAGAATAATTTTGTATATTTTATATGTTGTGTTAGCTATATGGGTGTATGTGAGAAATGTTTTTAAAACACAACAGAAATTTCATTGGAGAATGTTCCTTGGAATTGGTTTTCTAGAAAATGTACAAAAATTCCAAGATTGTCCTGAACAAATTATATATTTTTTTCATGTAGATATATTAGAGAATGTAATTGAGATATATTAGAGAATAGAAACAACTGTAAGAAAGTTTAAACAGACCTAAACTAGAAAGGTTCAAAATATATTTAGATTTTTTCCATTGAATTCCATTTAAAAATTCTTGTACAAAGTAGAAATAATAATCATCATCTCATCGAATGTAACTTTTTCTTGCAATGAAATATCTGAAAAATTGCTGAGTTGGTGTTAAACAATCACTCACTCACTCTATCTATATATACGTATCGAGCTTCCAATTTCAGTAAATTCAATATCTGAAGCACATTTTAGATAGCATATTTCATTGTATATTTACACTATCGTAAAAAAAAAAAAAAAAAAAAACAACCATACCGATTGAAACCTGAAGTTATATTTCACTGTTTATTTATTTCATATATTTCAGCTGATTTTGGTGTATCTGCCTTGAATACTAGAACAAGTCAGAGAAGAGACTCCTTTATTGGAACACCTTACTGGTAAGTCATAATCAATGTTGACATTGAATACATTAAAGGGATATTGTCTACCACAATCGTAATTTTTTCATACCCAAAATTATTGTCGTTTTCCGTACTGACCTTCATAAAATGAAGATTAAACAACGAATTATTGTCGAATTCGCTACGAAACGTTGTTTTTTCGATTTAAAAAAGCTGACCATCGTTACTGGAAGCTAATTAATTATGCACTGACATGAGCGAGGCCAAATCTATTTTTATCTATTTTTATGCCAGTAGCCCGGATGCTGCAGCATGGATGTTAACATTTGTGTTTGTTTACCTCTCAAATACGGCCGTTTTATGCTATTCATTGACAATAATTTGCTGTTGCCAGGTGCAAGATTACATATATTGAATAATATCTACCGAAAATGATCATAGGCATCATCATAAATTCATAAAATATGAAAAACGATTGAGAAAAGAAGGAAAAAACATGCTCGGCTTACTTATCAAGCAAAATCTTTGCCACTTCAGCATGAGTTTGGACGCATATCACTTCCTTGAGTTCGTTCCAACGGTCCAACTGATCCCCTACATATATCCTGCATTTGTTCCATTTGGAAGATACTTCACTTCTATTCATCTTTCTCTCTGAATCCGTCAAAGTCCGCTTTCTTCCACGCGTTGACACTTTCTCTTTTGCTCAAGAACCACATGTTGTTTATTGTTTCTAAACAGTGTGCATGCTCAAGACGGGTTCACATAGAAGGCCATATGAATAGATTTGAATTCTTGTTATCCTGGACAATAATTCCGATAACGATAGTTTTGGGTCTTTTTTGTCAAAAAATCATATCTTTTGCAGCAGAACTCGGTGTTAATCTTCATTTTATGAAGGTCAGTAGGGAAAACGACAATAATTTTGAGTATGAAAAAATTACGATTTTAGTAGACAATATCCCTTTAAAAGGGGCCTTTATTGCTGTTATTTAAAGTGAGAGTGAGATGACCCTGAACCTTCAGATATATGGTAGTACAACATGTGGTGTTTCTAATTTCTAACTAATAAACACCCCATCTGACATGGATTTCTGATGAGAGAAAAAAACTTTTAGACAAATCTGAGAACGTTTAATCTAATGCAATTCTTGAAAAAAAGGAGAGATTTTTATTTTGCTTAAACTCAGCAAAAACTTCAGTCACATCTATACTTTAGTTTGAGAATTATATGAAAGGTTACAATCAATGGAAGGGAGAGACACCATTGTAGACACCCACAGAAAATTGATAAGAACAAACTGGTGGACGGAAGAAATTGTGTACATCACATGAAGCCCAATGAAATACAATAATGTATATAGGAAATTATGTCAATTATAGATACAGTCAAACCTGCTTTAGTGGCCACCTCTATTAAGCAATAACTTGTATTGTTTTACCTTAATTTTAATTTGCCTTTGTAGTACATTATTTAAACCTGTGTTTAATGACCACCTGTCTTATAGGACTATTTCAATGTTCCCTTGGATCGTCACATAAGACAGGTCTTACTGTATAGTAATGATAAATTTCATGACTGTTAATTGACAGTATATTATCACTAATATTTTGATATATGTATTGTATATTTATAGGATGGCACCAGAAGTTATCATGTGTGAAACTTTAAAAGACAGTCCATATAATTACAGGGCAGATATTTGGTCCTTGGGTAAGAATTAGAAATATGCAGCTCAATAGCAAAGAAAATGAAAGTTATGGCACCATGTACCATAGTTAATATTTCTTGAGCTGTACTATCACTATAAAAAATACAAATATTTCACTTGCTTTTGAAATCTATTGTTTTCTTTTAATTACCGTCTTTTTGTGTATTAAATGCACTGGTGCAGGAAGTTTATCGGTAATATTTAATTTGAAAACAAGTTCAAAACGTCAATGAAAATGATACGGATGGAGCAGTTGATTTTTTTGTCGTTCTTTACGTGAATTATGGTTGTTTTAAATAATGAATATGTAGATATGTTTAATCTTTAATCAGTATTAATTCATCAAATAATGAACCGTTCATGTGATCAAAGATAGGCAAGCTTGGGTCAGGCTTAAAATAGGAAGTAATTACGATCGATTCAAATAAAGAGAAAACAATACAAAAGTAATAACATTAATTAAGACCTGATTAAAGAGATTATGATTTCTTTTGAAGTGTACTCATATTGTACCAATGCTACAATGTATTATATAATATTGACAGGTGTCCCAGTATGTTCAATTATCTTTTCACACCTTGTTATACAATATACGGTCCTTGACCTTGTCAATTGCTGTAAAAATCAATAATTCAAACAAAGGTTCATTACCCAAACACAGGTAATTTCACCCCAGGAAAAAATAGATTGAAAAAAAGTAAAATATCACACGTCTGATAGCATACATTTGACAGTTATTCCTGCATTTGTATGGACAATTAGTTCCGAACAACAACACCAATGCACAAGTATGATTATTGACAAACATCGAGAATATTTACATACCTTTCAAAAAGGCAATGAACAAGCAATAAATATAATTTTTATACAATTTTATTTTAAATAACACATATATAATGAACACAATTAATGTTATCTGAACATTAATTCATTGATCATTGGGAATATTGCCGTCCGTGAACTTGAAGCTATGCTACCGGCAACTCTGCGTGACCTGAAAAAAAGTGTGATACTTGCTCTTATGCATAAAACGCACACCACCTACTAATTATCATTTTAAAGCATAAGACCGTGTTCTATACGTACCAAAAAACAGTAGGAGATTAGTAAATAATTGGCTGGTTGCTGCAAAGTCTATAGGTGAAGTCAATGTTTTTACAAACACGCTGATACATTGTTTGTCCCTGCAACTGTCCATTATCATAACTTACAAACTGCTCACATAGTGTTCGACATTCAATCAATTATAATATCTTGTTATTGTAGGAGTGACTATGATAGAATTTGCACAGATTGAACCACCCAACCATGACATGCATCCCATGCGAGTCCTTATAAAGATACAGAAATCTGATCCACCCACATTAAATGCTCCGTCTAGATGGTAAGAACAGCAATATACAAGGCTATTAGAACTAATGCAGACATATTTATTGATTATTATATGGCATTTTTCATATCACGTGCCATATCAACCCTCGACCCATATTAGCTCTTGGGCTAATATGGGCGTCTCGAGTCATATGACATGTAATATGAAAAATGCCATATCATAACCAGGGCTAGAAATTAACTTTTTTCCCCACAAGCAAAACTTTGCTAGTTGAATAAAAGTCTACTAGCAAATAGACTGACCTTACTAGCAACCAAATGTAATTTTGTTTAAATATATGATTAAAATTATGTTACAATAAAGCAGTAAAGTCTTAGTAGATATGTTGCTCCACTTGGACACATTATCCTGATTCAGATTCAACCAGTCTTAGTGCTTAGTGGAGAAGCAACAATACAAATTTCATAGTCTTTGGTTTGATCCGACCGTAGCTTGAATCTACCGCATTCGAGGTTAGCACGATAACAATTACAACACTGATGCAGGTGGGAATTATTGAAAGAATACAGTGGTAAATTTATTTGGTGCATGTATATACATCATTTTGCATGTAGTGAACTTTTTCTATTTGTTAAGCATTATTTATTATGTCCTTAAAGTATAGAAGAGTTAGAAGCAAAAATTAAGAATCTTGTTACGTATGTTATATCTAAAAATGAATTATTTTGGTGAAATTCTTGTTTCTGATTGGTCGGTATCTAAAAAATCTTCTCCTCTGAAACTGCTTAGCCATATGAACCGAAACTTGGTAGGAAGGTTCTGTATTAAGTTTCCTCAAAGCAGAATGAAAGGTGAGCGACACAGGCTCAACACAGGCTGAGCCGGCTGAGCCTCTAGTTATTATATGTATTTAGAGACATAATCCTTATACAGTTACACTTTTTATACAACACAAGATGATTCAATCTTTGGTTCATAAAGGAGTGTCACCATTCGTTGCATAACAAGCATTTTCCATGTTTTCTTCGTAATCCATTTTGACGGTATCAGACGACGGAAGTAAACAACGATACATTAATAACGAAAATTGATCGGATCGGTCAACGTGAATTTCTGAAGAAATTTTTTTTACCAAAAAAGACAAAATAATTGTGAAAAACTAAATACTCGATTACATGCAAAATTTCCGGCCGCCATTTTGAAAATCCATATTACACCCCCACCTATGTAATACGGCACACATTATTACACCCCCATGTAATACGGATCAGGTTATTACACCCCTGGGAGATAAATGTATGACTTGCTGTATTTCGAATTTATCACATATGCAAAATTAAACATATCTTGCGTAAGTATATGATAATAATAATTATTATACTTTACGTAATTATCAGTACTGATGTTTTGCACTGATTGTTGGCAGACATTTTGTATACAGTCAAACTAGTATTCAGCGGTCGTCCTCGGTACAAATGAAAAATGACAGAATAAGACAACTGACTGCTTATTTAAGATCAGTCTCTGTGAATTGTCAATTTCAGGTCCGTAATAATTCATGTATTACATTTGTCGGAAGGTAGCTTAATGGAAAGCATGGTGGTCGCTAAATGTAATGCTAGTGTTTTTTTTAAAAGAATTGATTATTGACTAATTTGATAGCTTAAAGTAATATGAAATGCCAAAATCATTATTTTCAGTTTTCTAAAAATTTCTGATATATGTAAAGATTAAATATATAAAGAACGTAAACCATTCACTTTTTGAGAGCTACGATGTATAATTCAGGAGAAAACGTCATTTTATTCTGTCTTCGATAATTCTTGCTACCCGGACAATAATGCAAATCATATGCTATTGACCTCAGATTTGAACTCATTCGGTAGAGATTGTGCGCATGCTCAGTTATAGTCTTGACAGGTAACATCATTTTCGTTTCGATTTACATTCCATTATTTTCCATTCAATCCACGATTAAAAATAATTTTCCCTTAGCGAAACGTTAAACAAGGATCTCTTTACCTGGAAAATAAATATACATCACCATCTATGATCTAAACCGCCGTAAATGTCTTTTAGCAGCATTATGTGTATAATCAAGGACGTATATAGAATCTTATATACGTCCTTGGTATAATTCAGCAAATTTCGCGGGACCCAGTAAGGGGACACCGCATACGCAACCTGTAATTATGTTAAAACATTTTTTTTTTATATTAAAAATGAATACTACTTTGTTTCAAATCTATTTAAAATTTATTTGGCCTAAGAGACAAGAATGTGAAAGAAAGCACACATTCTTTATCTCATAATAATATATAGGCAAATAATTTGATTCTGAGGGGGCCTGGCAAGATTAGTCAGGTTAGAATATTTGACAGAAAATTCATTCGACACATAGTCCAGGACATGTTATAACATTGTTTACTCAGTTCAGGCCAGATTATTTTTTTTTATTTTCTATGAAGCAAAGGCCAGAATTTTTTTCCAACTTTGGGTGGCCAGATCATTTATTTTATTTACAAAAACTGCCAGAAATTCATTGCAGTTGATAATCTTTAATGTAAAACATACATGAAATAATTTCTTTCCAATGCAAGAAATTTAACTTCTTTCAAAACCAGAATGATACATGTGCTCACCTGTTTATGTTGGTGATGAAATTTCATGATCGGCAATCATCGGAACAGTGCATCCGAAAGTTAATTAGCCGCCATTGTCTTGACAAAACACGTACGAGATGGAATGATTTTCTGTTCTTAATCACAGATGATCACGATTTTCGTCCTCAAACATGCACGAATGGTTTAGTTTTTAGGGAATGTAAACATATCAAGAATATTTTTGAAGATGTTTATTTCACCAAAAACTCGTTTCATATTACTTTAAAAGAACAAATTAAAAATTTATTACCGATGATTTTTTATATATGCAACCCGGCCATTTCCTTCTTGGATGGATTTATATTTATTTTGCCAAAAGACACTTCCAATATATAATTACAGTAAAATAATATTAATATTTATGAATCTTTTGTGAGTTGGTTAGATCATAAACATTTATATTCATTTTAAAATCTGTTAGTTGCACATACAGTACAGAAGTTGAAATTTTTGGTATTTGGATGTGGAATTTAATCAAAGTTGAAAAGGTTTAATTTTTGTGGAAGGAGGATTTATGTTTGGTTGTTAGATGTTAATGGAATAAGTCAGCCTCAATGGTTGAAATGAAAAAGTTAATTACATGATATTTTGGTTGGGTTTAATTGGGTTATGGTATTTAACACTACTTTCAACAATATTTCAGTTATATCGTGGCGGTCAGTTTTATTGGTGGAGGAAACCAGAGTACATGTAGAAAACTACTGACCTGCTGCAAGTTACTGACAAACTTTATCACATAATGTTGTATGGAGTACAACTCACCATGTGCAGGATTCAAACTCACATCATTAATGGTGATAGGCACTGATTGCATGAATAGTTGTAAATCCAACTACCTAGGCACTGATTGCATGAATAGTTGTAAATCCAACTACCATATGATCACGACCACAACATGATATTTGGGACAGTGTAAGCTTGGAATATTTCTTTACAACTTTTTAATTTCTATTGTAGGTCTAAAAGTTTTAACGAGTTTATCAAAATATGTTTAAGTAAAGACCCAGACCAAAGACCCACAGCTGGAGAATTATTACAGGTATAGAAGTTAAAAATTATATATTTTTATTTGAAGCATGATAATAAAGAATTATATATATCAGTGCTTGCTGTGCTTTGATAATTGTCAATTTACTCCCTGTAAGGTTTTCAATATCATTTTAAAAAAACCGAGTGAATGAAAATGTTGTAAGCTGGAGCCTATTGTTAATTATCACAATTGTAAAGAAAAATATTAAGAAATTGGAAATCGAGGTTAAACTAATCAATGAGACTCTCCCCCCTTGGATCTCCAATAGAGATATATATATATTAATAAACGATAAAAAATCTGCACAGGTTCACTTCCACTCAAAAAGACTACATGCTATCACAAAAATAAATATCAACATAAACATGGACAGTACAGCAGGGTCAATGAATGCTGCTCGTAGATAACTGACTACTAGTTAGGATGGTAGAATCTTTTGGTTAAAGACAATTATTCTTAAGAAAAAAAAAAAATGACTTATATTTCAACTTCTAAAGGTCATATACAACATCATTGTTATAACAAAAGATCTGATAACATATTCTTGTCAGAAACCGTTTGACGTATTTAAGCCAAATCATACAAAAATGATACTACAGTATTCCTCTGCTAATCTTGTAATTATTATGACTATCTGAAATAAAAGATAAGATAACTGCTCGGAAAATTTCAGCCACTTCAGTAATTTGACTTTTCAGCATAAACAAACGTCCCATAGAAATATAATTAGTTGTAAAATCAGGTTCTTCAGACGAGAATCTTCTGTTCCATCTATGGTACCCTTCATAATATCCTCATTTACAAAAAAAGTGAATGTATATTACAAATTGGGTCGTGGTTGTGATCGAATGGT
The DNA here is from genome assembly GCA_963680875.1 of Bathymodiolus brooksi. NCBI lineage: Eukaryota > Metazoa > Mollusca > Bivalvia > Mytilida > Modiolidae > Bathymodiolus > Bathymodiolus brooksi. Next base: position 92,453,104 of record OY804577.1, read on the forward strand.
AGTTGGATTTGCAACTACCTATACAATCAGTGCCTATCACCACTGAAGTAGTGAGTTTGAATCCCGTTCACGATGGGGTGTACTCGATACAACATTATGTGATAAAGTTTGTCAGTGACTTGCGACATGTCGGTGGTTTTCTCCAAATACTCCGGTTTCCTCCAGCCGAAGTTGCAGCATGGGTAGTGGAATCCTGGAAAGGTGTTAAGAAGTCCTGCATACTCAATGGTTTTAAGAAAGCAGAGATATACCCGTATGATGACAACACAGTTGACTCCGATGTCGAATCATCAGATGACGACGAGCCATTGTCAAACATAGACACCGGAATCACTCCAGATCTTGCTGAATTGTTCCACAGTGATTCCGAAGATGAAGACTTCGATGGTTTCACCGACGACCATTAAATACATTTAGTGCTTAGATCTATAAACTTTCAGCAGTGCCTTTTAACATTGATATTGTAATAGTGCTTAGATCTATAAACTTTCACCAGTGCTTTTTAACATTGATATTGTAATAGTGGCTATTTGTTATTGCTGTTGATATAATTATGTTGAAAACATGTATGGCTTATTAAAGATGAATTCTACTTTCATTTTATTTCAAGTGGTATGGTACTGCATTTCAAATAATTAAGACTTTAAGAGCTTATTATTTTAAATAATATAATTTAGATTATCTTAACTGATCAAAAAATAAATGCAAATATTTAATAATCAGCTCATAATGGCTTAATTATTTTTGCAATGCTACAGTAATTTCCCTTCATGGACCCCCAGTCAATACAATAATTATCTCCACTTGTTTGACCTAGAAATTGTGCCGATCGATTGATGAAAAAAACACTTGGATAACATCGAAATGCATCTAAATAAACATGAAAAAGGAATCAAAAACACAACAATACATATACATTGTACTTTATTTAACATTCTTTATTATGATCATAAAATAGACAAAAACAAGTACAAGAATGAAAACAGGTCGGTCCAATCTATCACGCTCGTGTTTCATGTCCAATTTTTTTTCTGTTGACACCTGAATTCAGAAAAAATACATATATTAGCCGCACCACAGTATAAGCCGCGGGCTGACTTTCACAAAAAAAAAGTGGCGGCTTATTTTCCGATTTTTTCGGTAACTGAAATATTGTTAAAAGTGGCGTTAAACACAATAACCCTAACCCTATATTACAAATTGGATCAAAGTAGGCAGGGTTTTAATAGTTGTCATGTTGTTTATTTTGCATGTACATCCTGTCATGAAAATCTTGCCAGCATTGTCTACAGTCCATCAGAATGCTTTCCTGTCACCAGTTAAACTGCTAGACACAAAAGTCATATTATTACAAATACAAAACACCAATAACATTTACTGGTTTAACCCTGCCATATTTATGTGCATATTTTATCGTAATGGTTTGCTTGATTCATAACAAGAATTAATATGACTCAACAGTACAATGCTGTTGTCAATATAAACTTGTTAATCTGTTTCCTTAGTTGACTTTAGAATATTAAATTTCACAATGAGGCTAAGCTTTTTGGGTTTTGTGGGAATTTGAGTTTGTTCTTTAAGCTCATCTCAACCAATGGTCCATGTAATATATTGTCATCAGTTTGTCAAACTTTACATGAAGAATTCTTGGATGGTTCTGTACAGTTTTAATTACCTTATTATGATCAGAAAACCATTATTACCACCACCATAGGCCATTGTTTAACATTATAGTTTATTTTCTCAAAAATCAAAAACTTGATTGAAATCCATATTACATATGAATAATCAGGTTAGCCTCTAGCTTTGCTTGTTTGTCTACAGCTCATTAATGAATTCTGATTAGGCAATTGGCTGTGCAATCGCTGCCTATCACCACTTAAGTTGTGAGTTCAAACCCCGTTCATGGCGATGTGTACTCAATACAACATTATGTGATAAAGTTTGTCAGTGGTTTTCTCCGGGTACTCCGGTTTCCTCCAATAAAACTGACCGCCACGATATAACTGAAATATTGTTGAAAGTGGCATTAAACACCTTAAACCAAACCAACATATGTCAAACGTATACTAATTTAAATTATTATTGCTTTCAGCACAGATTTATAAAAGACTATACAGATAAAAGTGACATCTTAAATTTAGTGTTAGAATCTAAAGCTGAAGTAGAAGAAGTTGTTCAAGATTTAACAGAGGAAGAGGACATACAAGAAATGAAGGTAAACTTTGTAGATTTAGGTTTAATATTGAAACATGGATAAAAAAAAATTATGAATTATATATAAACATTAAATATAAATTATAAACTTTCATATGTGTGGAATAATAGACCAGTATTTTTTTTCGTATTCTGACCAATAACTTCATTTGTATGGTTTTTAGTTGAGACGGAGTTTAAAAAAAGGACACTATTTTGAGGTTAAAAAAGGGACACTGAAAAGGGGTATATTCACCACAAATTTTACCAGTTGTATTGTAACCTATGTACTTGCAATGGTCATTAATCAATTGATGTCAGGTTCAAAATGTAATCAATGATGGTGATATAGGAAATGTGCTTCATAGTGCCAGGAATGTGGCCATTCCATGCCCAAGACTGCAATGGGTATTTGAGAATAATCAAACACACCTGGTCTGTAGAGTCTGCACACTTAAGACTTCTATTCTTTCAGTTTCTATCAATTGAATACTTCTGTCTTTGAAGTTTCTTACAATACTGTACTGATAGTTTTGAAAATGATTACAATGAAATTCTTGGGGACAAGAAATGGCTGGAAAATACATAATGATTTGATATCATCTATAAAGTGTAAAAATTTCAGAGTACAAGACAGACGTTGACTTCAGTTTCATTTCCTTATGCCTGCTTCACAAAAAATGAAATAAAATTTTCTAAAATTGTATATTTCAGCGCCATATGAGTGATGATTCAAGTATAGATTTAGATGAGGTATCAACGTCGGGAGGTGAAACTGACCAGGACAAAGCACCATCTCCGGAAAAAGATGTATCTCCAGAAAAAGATGTTGTACCGGTATATTGTTTTTTAATTGTCATTTTTGTAATAATGTAAAATATTATAGGTTGGAGTTATTGTACCATACATCACATTATTTTGGCATGAAAAAAAATTGATATTGCAGGATCTATTTGACATTTAGATTTTCTTTCCATTTATTAAAAACATGTTTATTTTACATTAAATTCTTTACATGCAATGTTGTTACATTACTGCTACTTCAAATGTAGTGAAAATACCTCAAATTTTCTTCCAAATAAAAACAGGTCATAAATTTTCAGATCAATCATTAATATTTTGCTACTGTTTTTCTTTTGAATAGAAGGAAAAGAAAGAACCTATTGTACCAGAACCTGTGCCTGAAAAGGTAGAGCCTACTTTAGAGCCTGCGCCTGAAAAGGTAGAGCCTACTTTAGAGCCTGTGCCTGAAAAGGTAGAGCCTACTTTAGAGCCTGTGCCTGAAAAGGTAGAGCCTACTTTAGAGCCTGTGCCTGAAAAGGTAGAGCCTACCCCAGAGCCTTTGCCTGAGAAAGTAGCCACGCCAGAGCCTTCACCGAAACAGTCTCCAAAAACTTCCCCTAAAGTGTCCCCAGAATCATCACCTAAAAAATCTCCTGAATCATCACCACAGAAAACTCCTGAAAAGTCTCCTGATAGATCTCCAGAAATCAGTCCACAGAAAGAACAAGATCCAGATAAATCTTCTGATGAAGGTCTGGGACCAAGCAGTGATGAAAAGTCTGATAATGATCAGGTAAATATCTGAGAAGATACAGTGATTATACAATGTAGGTCAAAAGTTGACTATGACAGTTAGGTAAATGTCTGGTAGTAATAAAAGGTCATAATTTTCTGATGAGATAAGGGTATGGGGTTTGTTTTATGGTGTTTGACGGCACTTTCAACAATATTTCAGTTATATTGTAGTGGTCAGTTTTATTGGTGAAGGAAAAGAAAACCACAGACCTACAGCAAGTCATTGACAAACTTTATCACATAATGTTGTATTGAGTACACCTCGCCTGAGCATGATTCGAAGTCTCAACATTTGTGGTGATAGGCACTGATTGCATAGGTGGTTATAAATCCAACTACCATACGAATATGACTTAGACGGCCCCCTGATGAAATAAGTTGGGTTTTAAAGTAGAAACTATCTTATTTGGTAGCACACAGATAAATAAATTTAACCAAGTAGTTGATGAAAGGTTATTATTTGACAGCAACCTGAAAAATACAGTTGACTCGAGTATAAGTCAGAACTTTCTGAGAACAGGTGTAGATCTTTATTATTGATTAGTCAATTAAATAACTGGAACCAATCAATGATTAAATATCAGATTCGTCTGATAGCAGTAAAAATAGTGATGAATTAAAAGTCTATTAAATAAAAATACAAAAAATTCCCCCCCCCCCCCCCCCCCCCCCCTGCTCAAAGTTTATATCATTATTAGACATGAAAACCACTCGGACGTTAGCCAGTGGTTAAGAAAATAACTTGGAATCGAAATGCAGACAAACTACCTTGTATTCTATAGATTTGTATTTTACAGGGTGATTTTGTTAATCATGTTTTTACTCACAGACCTATGCTTTTGGCATAGTTTCCTTTCTTTTTTTATTACTTAGATTTACACCACACAATCTGGCTTGACATTTCTGCCCTTTTAAGAGCGAAAATAATAATTGAAAAATTATTAGTAATAGACTTGTGCTCTCCATTTGTTTATTTCACTGTATCAATTTAGGAGCCAGGATGGTAGAATAGACAAGAATAACAGATACAGAAAATTATCAAAAATGTCAGTGCTGACTAGAATCTTGACATATGTCTGGAACTGAGACACAGTACAATCATATTTAACCTGTACTATAATTTAATAATTTCCATTTTCTAGTATGAATGTACATGTTTGCAATTACAGCCAATTTTATTCTCTAATATATTAATTAGCACACATCAAATTTTCTCTGCCAGGTAGAAATAAACAGATGATTGGTTTGGTTGGTTTATGGTCTTTAATGCCATTTTCAACAATATTTCAGTTAAATCGTGGCGGTCAGTTTTATTGGTGGAGGTAACCGGAGAAAACCACTGACCTGTCGCAAGTCACTGATAATAAACAGGTGAATCAGAAACCACACCCAGAATAAAATTACACATGCATATATAGATACAGATGATATCTAAGCTTGAGATAGATTTAATACTTTCTAATGTACATTTTGTTCCATTGTAGACTAAATCCTTCATACCTGTATTTCTGCCATGCTATAATCAGTAGAAATATTTCAGTTATAGGTTGGTTTGGTTTGGTGTTTATTGCCACTTTCAACAATATTTCAGTTATATCATGGCAGTCAGTTTTATTGATAGAGGTACCGGATAAACTTTATCACATGATGTTGTATCGAGTACACCTCGCCATCAACGGGGTTCGATGTCACAACTTTAGTGGTGATAGGCACTGATTACACAGGTAGTTGTAAATCCAACTACCATACGATCATGACCTCGACAACCCTTTTCAGTTATATAGTCTGCTGTTTCAAATAGGACTGATAAACAAATGTTTTTTTTACAGAATGTCAGTCCACACAAACCAGCTGATGATATAAAATATGACATTGAAGAAATCGTAGTTGAATTGATAGATGAAGTTATAAAATCAACAGAAGCCCAGCCATCCGTAGCTGAGGTTGTGTTTGATACGATACAGGACGTTATAACACAGGAAGGAGATGATGATCAGAATGAGACATCAGTATATGATGTCACTGACATAGAAATGGAATTAGATGAAACGGAGCAGAAACCGGAGGAGCCAGACAATAAAAGTGAGGAGTCGGACAATAAAAGTGAAATCAGCGACATGTCCAAGGGAACTGAGGATAGTGAGAAGGAGAGTATATGTAATGACAAAAATAGCATATCAAGTGTTACGCGAATAGAAATCGGGCAGCCTGGTGATAAACCTAAAACTGAAATAATTACTAAACCACAGCCAGAAACTGAAATAATTACTAAACCACAGCCAGAAATGGAGGTTCAGGAAATAAAGGTCAGAATTGAAAGTGACGACGAAACATCGATAAAATCTGAGCGTAAAGGTAAAAACATTTCAGTGATTACCATAAACGGACAACAGCCTCCCCCAACAGGAAATAGTATACTTGTAAATGGACATGTAGCTGGTGTCAAGGACACGTCAGGAAATGAAATAATGATTAATTCCATCTCTAATCAGAAAAATGATCCCAATGTTCAACAAACAGACCTTGATGTAGAGGAAAATAATGAGGATCAGAAATCTGATTCTGAGAGTGTGAACACAGAAGAAAGTATTGATAAAGTAGAAACCAGTAAACCTATCGTCATAAAAGCACAGGCAAAGCAACACATTAGAAATAGAAGTGTAAGTATTGCTAGTGACAATATTAATTGCACTCATTTTTATTATGAGACTTAAAAAAATTGACGATTTTAACAGACTTTTTGAAATTTGTTTTCAATATGCAGGACATAGGTCTTGCACCCAATAATTTTCTGCAGGACCCACTCAAATTGTGTAGGACCGGAATTTACAAAATTCTAAAATTTAAATGGAATCGGCGATAGGAACAATAAAAATCCGACCCGCCATGTTTTCAAATATAAACACACGAAATGGTCACGTTGATGCATCACAGCCAGTTTAAACTATAAAAATACCATGATTAATAGAATTACTATGGAAACAGTTGCATGTTTAAGAAGTAAATGTCATTTGAAGGAGAATCTAATTCCGAGTTGACCGTGATCGTTCCGGCATACCAGTTGCATTTCCAATTTCCGGTGCAAAACAAAATACACAAACAAAAAATTTTGTTGGACACCTGGACCGCCATACTTGGCAGTATTGCCTGTCCTTGTGATTTTCTGTCCGATGGTCCGATGAATTTCAAAAGTCTGTTTTAATATTGTATGGTTTGTCGTTGTCGTCTGTCTGTACGCATAAAGGTTTATCAATAAAAGACCACTAAAATTTTACTAACCACAAATCTTTACTATCAACACATTTGTTCATTTACATCCATATCCTTAATTTGATAAGGCCAAATAAAAAAATATGTGTGTTTACAGTCACCCGACCGACCCTACTTTTCAGCCACCGACGACCCTAACCTTTTTTATCGGCAATTGTTCGACCCTAATTTTTGCTAGCGACCTTATCAATTTTTACACAGAATTCGGATAACCATTTTTGTTGTTTAATCAGCAGCAATGTTTTATTTATTCAACCGCTAGCTTTTTGTCGAAATTGAGAGCAAAGAAGGTAGAAAAACTGCGTAACTCGTCATAAAACAGCTTCAACAAATGACGGCTTACCGGAAATTTCGAAAATGAAATATCGGATTCCGGAACCGGGAACGACTATTTCCGGTTTTGCCGATAATAATAAAAAAAAAAAAAATGCCGACCAACCGACCCTGGATTTTTTTGACATGTGACCGTAAACGCACATATTTTTTTATTTGGCCTAAACATTTCCCCAGACATATTGTGTGTGATATAGTGTTTAATTTTCACACTCCTTCAACTTTCAATCGTTAGATGTTATTTTCTAAGATCTATGCATAGTCCATTCAATTAGTCAGCACACTTCAAACTACAGTTTAACCTGCCCATGCGGTCACCTCTATTAAGCAGTCACCTCCTGTATTAAAAGGTCATTTTTTCCTTGTTCTGTCGTAGAAAATTTTATATGAATTGAATCTCTTTTAAGAGGTCACCATGTCTTATATCTAAGGCTACTTTTTCTTGACTGTATTAAAAGTAGTGTATATCAAACTGTCTAGTTTTCTTACTATTTATTACCTGATGGGAGCCCTGTAGTTGTGTTTTGCATGTATTTGCTACTTCGTAATGTGATGTCAGGTACAGTAATGAAGGTATTGGTAAGATTACTGCACCTGTATTTTGTTTTCTTGTTGATAAATCTGCATCTGGGAATAACAATATACAGTGAAACCTGATGAAACCGGACCCTGAGTAAACCGGAATACTGTACATTCCGATCTAAATTTCAAGTCCCCAGTTTTTTCCTTAATAATCTTTGTTAAAAATCATTGAATAAACCGGACACTGCACATTCCGAATTCCGGCCTTGACTTGCGGTCCCAATACACTAATTACTGTTATAAGTTATCTCCGTAAACCGGTCATGATTAGATCAATCAAGCGTGTGTTTACATATATGTGAATATCGATCGGTAGTAAGGGGAAACGTATTGAAAGTGTTTATCGAAGTGTGTATATTAGCACACCTGTAATTAGTGATCACTGGTAACTCATGTGGTTAATGTTTAAATGTTCATTAAATGTTAAACAAACATGGAATCAACACCTAAAAAGCGAAAGCTTAATCAAGATGAAATACCCCGTATAACTTATAAGTGGTTTTTTTTGCCGGGGCGCTTTTAAAATATCCAACATGGCCATGGGGGAATCCTTCCCGAAAACAATGCATATGTTGACAATGATCATAAATGAACAACAAACAATGCCTTATTATTTAAGTGATGAACTAGCATCCAAGCCATACAATCATAACTTGAGATAATTTATTGTTAATCGGATTATACTTTATAGTCTTCACAGCTGGGAGTAATCAAACTTCCAGACTTGACATAAAAAATGACAAATACATTTGATTCCTTTTTTCTTTTTATTTCAATCATTAAAAGCTTGAGTAAACACAGTCTGGCAGTCTAATTATACACTAAGTAATTATGACACCTTTCATACATACACACATTCAACCTTATCGACAGCATTATTGATTATTTTACGCACGGTTAGATAGTCACACTTTTTTTTTAGTTTATTTTCGTATCAACGTTTACTGGTTCAAAACACAACTCCACTAGAGAGTATTACAATAAATGTAATTCTCTGAATAATTAAAAAGTATTATACGCATGTAATGATTTTGTGGAATAGTGTCCAAACAAGTAAAGAAATACGAAAATATTAGACAGTAGTAAATGTGCACCCTCCTGCAAAATAAAGAATCTGGACAAAAACCTGTGCATTATGCATTAGAAATTACGATACTCAATTATTTCAAAACAATTCCTATTTTGAATTGTTAGTTAAGCAATTCAGACAATCTGAATGTAATTCTAATATAATGGTCTATCCACTAAAATTTGATTTTGGTTAAAACTCAGGATCGCAAAAACTAAGTACCGCTAAAAAAAATCGTGAAATTTGGCTCCCGTGAAAAAACCACTTATACGGTAGTCAGAGAGTAGACACTGAATAAACCAGCCCACTATCAATACCGGCCGTGAAACGTGGTCCCAATGGTGGCCGGTTTACACAGGTTTTACTGTACATCAAATAACATCAAGACGACAAAGATACTTAGATGTAGCGTGTATGGATGGAAAAAAAGAGTACCGCTCAACTGTGGGCTAGGGGCCGTTTCACACTCATTTTAGGTAGTGAGTTATTCTCAATATTGAAGACCCTAATGTGACTGAAATGTACAACAACAATAAAAGCACTGTTCTTTTACATTAATTTGTGTCTAAGTGTAATGTTAAATAGTCTGCATGTTCATTTCCATCCATATCCTTAGCTTCCTTACTAGCATAAAAGATTGACAGGAATGCAACATTAAAGCTCTGCAGTGAAGCAAACTTAATTAATAAATAACTCATTATAATAAAATACCACCATTTAGTGAGTATTTCATATTAATTAAATACACTATCTGTTCTGTGTTCATTCAAATATATATTTTTCTTTTTTAATAACTTTTTTGCATGTCAGAGTTATCTCCCTGTAATCACTGGCACGGTTTATTTTTGTCATCTAATTTTTATGTTTTTTTAATTTGATTGTGACAATGATTTTTTTTTTTGGAAAAGAGACTAAGAGGGGTCCAAATTCTGAAATTTCACAATAGACACATAGTATGAAGGTATTTAGAATATTAATTTTGCATCCAATTTTGATTGTTTTTTTAATCAGATTTGACATATAGCTAGTTCTACTAAGATTAAAGGGGGCTAATTAAGGGGACTGACAATTAAAATAGAAAAACAAGACGAATACCCAGAATATAGTGAGTCTAACAAATTATTGTTTCCTGCATATTATTGTGTTAAACACAATTCTGTATCCACATATGCTTTTACTCTTGTTCAACTTTCTCTTAATTATCTGGATTGTTTTTGTGTCAATGTGATAGTTTGAAAGCACACAGAGAGATGCTGTGATATTGGTCAATATATTTTTACTGTCTTGCATATGATTGAATGTTCATTGGGTGAAAAGGGGTGGGGTTAGTGTATGGTGTTTAATGCCACTTACAACAATATTTCAGTTATACTTACATTTGTACTTGGTTAAAACCACTGACCTGTCGCAAGTCACTGCCAATCTTTATCACATAATGTTGTTTCGAGTACATGTGACGTCGCCATGAACGAGATTCAAACTCACAACTTTAGTGGTGTTAGGCACTGATTGCATGGGTAGTAAATCCATCTACATATACATGTACTAGACGATGAATGAAATGACGAATGTTACCTGACATAACCCCATATTGGGATGCAGTCTAACCTGGATATTTCAAAATAACCACTTGGCACCACTCTTTTCATGGAATATTAATTAAAAATATTCAATGATATAATCAGAATTAGTCAGACCTGTATCATCAGAACCTCCTTGGAACCAGCTTTAATGTTTAGGATAGACAGATGCTCAGTTTATAAAGTTAATAGGAATTTCTAACATTGAAGCTTTCTTTAAAGTTTGGTTTAGACAGGTTATTATCTTTTTTGATTGAAACTGTTTATTGATTAGAAAGCCCAAATCTATTTAAGGAGATTGAGATCAATGGTCTAGTACGGTTAGATCACCACAGTCTTTGCCTTAATTTTTTTCACCTACTTGCAGCCAAATTTCTTTCATTATTTTCACTTCAATGTCCGAATCCAGTTTTACTTGTCCAGGGCTTCAGGCAAGTGGATTAGCGCGAAGACTGTCACCTATAAATGTATATACAGACTACTGTACTTCTAAATTAATTTACTTAGGGAAAAATAAACAGAATATCTGCCCAGGATGTATGATTGGTATGTAATGTTTAATCCTAATTAAAATGATATTCTAGACGAGTCGTGGACTCATCACATGTATTTTAGGACTCACTATTATTTTACAAAAACAAAGAATTTGCTTTGTTGGGACTTTAGACTTTTTGCTGAAACTTGTCAAAATTTAATCTTAAAAGGATCTCTGATGTACATGTACCCTCACATTTGTATGTATTTACATGTATACATGTATTATTGTTTACATGTACTTATTGATGTAATGACAATCAATCATACTTGAACATCTAACTCACACTTATATTGTCTTAGATCAGATCATGGCCTGGGGCATAAAACATCTGTTGACAACTAGATTGATTTGTTTTATGCTACTTTTAGCAATTCTTCAGCTACCTTGTATACTGTTAGTAGACAGTGGCTGATAAATTTTCTAAGCTGGTCATGCATCTACATATTTATTACATACTTAGTTCAAATAAAGGCAATTTTGTATGACCAATATGACCGGAAGTAAACTGTCCATATTTTCACACCCCGGGAAAATAACCGGTTATTGGATTGCTACAAGATCATTTCCATATCGAGGCCCATATTGGCCCGGGCCAATATGGGCCTCGACTTCGTCTCAGGCTATATATTACATGTATGTACAGTCAGTTGTCAAAATTATTTGGAAACTTTCCATGTTACTTATATATTTCATATTACACACATGTACATATACAAATGTACATGTAAACTACAATGTACATAGAAGTATATAATTTTTCTAAAGAAATAATCCTGAAATCAGTTCATAGCATATTGGTATTTTTTTATCAAAAAAAAAGAAGAAAAAAAAGCAGAATTAAATGTAGTTTAAACTTTTACTCCATATATATAATGTCAATATAATTTTATCAGCTAACAATTTTGAGAAATTTGAGAAGTTAAACATAAAACTGAATTAATTTTGCCTAAAACACAATACAATGATAATGATAGTACTTGTGTTGCTTCTGAAAAGTATTTGAAATTGCTACAATAAAAAGACTGCATAATTTTCTGCTTTGGTTGATAAATGACATGAACTGACTCCATGCTTTTCTAGCTTTTCTTTATATGGATGTACAGACAGTGTTCAAAAATATTCTGAAAATTCCAAATTTGACTATTTATTTCATATAAAACTACCATTAAAAAATATATATCCTGTTTCAAACCCAGTGAAAATTGATATAGGAATTATGAAAATACAATATATTTGGTGTAGAAAAAAAATGTACTTTGGAGAAACATTTATAATATATGTTTGTAACTTCTATATACATTTTTAAGTAGAAATTAAGAAAGGAATGTGATTACTATGGTAATTATTTCTGATGTCCTTTAATAAAATACCTGTAAAAATGTCACATTTTGCAGACCATGTGCATAGTCTCATTAATAATTAGCACATGTCAGGTATTTACATATCATCAGAATAAGTATATGAATTTGGTTTAGATTTGCAATTTTTTAGAATATCAATTATGATTCAAAGATGATATTTGATATTTATTGCAATATTTTTATAAAAGATTTGCAACTTTTTTTTCCATCTCAGGGTAAATTTGCTATAGACCATCCATAAAGAAAATGTTGGTTTCCTATTTCCCAACCGACCCACCAAAAATCACCCCTACCAAAGAAAAAATCTTTGAGTTTGTCAAAGAATTTTTAAAACTAGTTAGCATGTTCTACTTTAAAAATGTGTCTTTTTATACGATGACAACACATTTTGAGGTTGTATTATGTTATGGGTCTGTCGTTGTCAGTCTGTAGATGAAGTGGTTTTTGTGCGACAACAAATAACAAAATAATGAAAACCAAGGAGGACTATTGAAGTCTAGATGTTAGTTGAATGATTGATTTGCAGTATGTTTTTTTTTGAAAATGTCAATATGGCCTAAAATAGTAATAAAACATGCCAAGGGGGCTCTAAGATTAAACATACACTCGAGATAACTTATTTTAATTAAAAAAAAAAAAAAAATCCTGGACCCAAGTGCCTGTGATTTAATTCATATAATTCACACAGGACTACACCCTGCTTTGCTCATTTTTGATTATTCCAATTTTCCAATATAGTTATGATTGGTTTACTGTGAATTAAAAATTATAGCCTGTTATAAATATTTATATATATAGAAGTCTAGAAGATTGTGCAACGATACCGATAAAGATGTAACATCTTTATCAGTTTCGTTGCACAATCTTCTAGACTTCTATAATTTATTTTGCTTGTGCTGCATCGTCATGTCTCAACGATCCGTTACTCATTAAGTTCTCTGGTTGGTAGATTCCCTTAGACTTTATATATTATATATATATATATATATATATATATATATATACATATATATGAAAATGGATTCCAGATTGGAGAACAAATTAAATAAAAAAGAATATTATTAGGCATAAAACACTAAATTATTAAAACTTTTTAATAAATCCATCACTAAAAATATGTCATATATGGATTAAAACTAAAACTATAGTTCTGAAATATTGTTGAAATATATTTTTGAATCCCTAATTACTGGTCTGTGATCATACAAACTTGATTAATAATATAATATTAATATAAATACTAAAAAATTGTAGTGTACCCCAAACTCTGACAGCCATAAGATGATAAGTCAGTAAGGCATACATGCTTCAACAGTTATAAAACAGGCAGGAATGCTGCATTCTGCTTCATCTTGATAGTATTATAAGTATAACGACATTCATTTGTCTTAGGAAGAATGCTGTATTATACATTGAATCTAACATACATTGTTTGTGTAGATCTTTTGATGTGTCTTTTCTTATTAACTATGATTAAATCATCTCTAGATGAACAGTTTCCTGTGTATAATGTACTTATAGGTCAGCGGTCTATAATTATGTAAACAATGATTTTACATACATTTTGTAAATGTTTCCATTTTCAGGAAAATAAAAGTCAATATCGAACCTTAACGAAGACAAGGACATACGTGAGAGATGGCGTTGTTGTCACAAGTACTACACAGAAAGTGGTCCAGGCCGGAGAAGAAAATAGGATACGAGTGGACTATGATAACAGGTATGTCTTGTTTTAATAAAGAAAAGGGAGGCTATAAAAAAAAACTTGTGGATTTTGATAAGAGATACATCTTGTTTAAAGGCCCGTTGTCACTATCAAAGTTTTCCATCAAAAACTTGGACAAAGTGTCTGTTGTCACTATCAAAGTTTTTTGATCATCTTTGTCAAAGAATTGGAGGGAAATCTTGTAAACACGAAAAAATGGCTCCAAGTCTCACAAATTATGAAAACATTGCTGTCACTTTATGTCTAATGAGCATTGCAATCCTTAGAAGGAGACCTTGGGACCGTGCAAGTGTGAGAAGGAGGGCAACTAGATCTTGGTTGCTGAGAAGGAAACAAAGAAGCGGATACTGTCAATACATTTCTTAAAGAATTGCACACCGAAGACCCAAACGAGTTCCGAAATTATTTTAGAATGGACAAAACAACATTCAAGATGCTCCTTGAGAAAGTGAGACCACTGATAGAGAGACAGGATACCAAACTTCAGGAAACCATATCTGCGGCAGAATGACTTGCAGTGACATTGCATTTTCTGGCTACTGATTTTCCCTTTCCCGCCTTTTTTATTACCATGTGCCTTTGTTTTGTAAACATCATCTAAACATTCCAAAACAGTATTCTGATTGGTTGATTTCCATCAAAGTCCATCAAAGTTAGAAGAAAAATAGGATGGAGTTCTATTCCATCAAAGTTGGTTAAAGTTTTTGATCAAAGATTTCTTTGACCGTTGTCACTATCAAAGTTTCATCAAAAATTTGTCAAAGTTTTCTTTGACAAAGAAAACTTTGATAGTGACAACAGGCCTTATCGAGGAGAAAGGGCGATAACAAAAAAGTTATGTACAGTATTATGATAGCAAAACAGGTATGTCTTATTTAGCGAAGGGAAATGGAGATTACAAAAAACTTGTGAATTATGATAACAAGCAAAATGTATATCTTGTTTTAAGAAGGGGGAGGGAGACATTAAAAAACTTGTGTATTACGATAACAGGTGAGGTGTAGACTAGAGTGTAATTGATCTCAAGTTTAGGAAAGGGACAGGATGGAAGAAAACAGGACTGTAACTGATCATGAAAAGAGGTTTACAACAAACACAGTATTTCTTGTTAAATAGGAAGGGTATGTCTTGTAGTGTTGATAAAACACAGGATAGCAGATTAGATATTAATAATAACTTTAAGGGGGGGGGGGGGGAATTGTACTACGATAACACTCTACTACATGATATATTTTTTGGAGGAGATTATAGGTCTTCCTTCACCCACAAAATGATTTACAAAGAATTGTTATGCCCAGAAAGTGGTGTTAACCTGAGATAAACATACTGAAGAATCAACAAATGTGGGGGAATATAAAACACTAAGGTCTACCTCACTATCACAACCTGGTTTATTGTGTTCTTCTAACCACTGGTAACCTTGGTTTGCTTGGATTTCTACAGAATCTCAAGTGTAGACTGATCATGAAGACTGCTGTGTTTTTTCCAAATTGTGATTAATATTCTGGTCCATATTGTACTGAAATGCTTCCAATAGAATATAGAGAGCAAGAGATAGAGAAATTATTGATAAATTCCATGGTTTATATATTTCATCAATTTATTATATACATTACAAATCATATGCTTCCTAGATCCAATGGTTTGTCATATTCATTTCATATATATGCAGATTATAGAATATACCTACAATGTTCTATAGCAGACATGTTTTACATCAGTTGTCTGACATGAGAATTTCTATCATATACAGTAAAACCTTTGGGACAAAGAGAAAATGGCCTTATAAGACAGGTGACCTCTTAAAAGAGGTTCAATTCATATGAAATTTTCTATGTCAGGACAAGAAAAAGGTGACCTTTTAATACAGGTGACTGCTTAATAGAGGTGACCGCCGCATGGGCAGGTTTGACTGTAATTAACTAGTACTAGTCTTTTTATAACCCCATTTTACTTGATTAGTACAAACTGGACTTGTAGTTATAGATACATTAAATTATAGTAATTTACCTCTTGCCGACCTACATGTAGGACAGGGTATTTAACAGCAACGAAACAATGTGCTGTATATTTTATGCCCCCTTCACTAGGCATCTGGGGTTTTATTCAAGTCCATCCGTATATACTGCATATGTGTCCACTCAATAATAGGAAGTATGGTGTTTTAACACCACTTTCAACAATATTTCGGTTATATCGTGGTGGTCAGATTTATTAGAGGAGTACCCAGAGATAAGTTCACCTTAAGTATATCATTTGAAATTTATGCACAAGGTCAGGGACCATAAAAGAGATTCCAAGTTCGATTTAAGACTTTACCACTTACCAAATGAAATAATTCTGACACGGTTACACATGATAGCAGATTAAATTAATAACTTTACATGGTAAGTAGTTTTAATTTCCGACCAAAAAATCAACTGACTTGAAACTTGGTGACACACAGTATAATCTGTTTCGGGGGTGTTTACCTTTTATAGGGAATAAATCAAATACATAGGAGACGACAACATTTTCAGAAATTTAGAATTTACCAACCATTAATGGCATTATTTCACTTTTAATGACAATGTCATTTTCTCAAGGTATCATCATACATATAGCTTCTATCAAAAATATAAAAACAGGTCAACTTCAAAGTCTAATACAAATATTTTGTCATACTAACTGCTCAATATTTACCTATAAAAATACTAGTTTTTACCATCAGTTATAAATGCTCTTGATTATGACATTTTCTTAGAAAAGGTTAATATATCTTCTCAGAAACTATAAACCATATTAATTAAATAGACCTTACAGGAAAAGGTTCAAACACCTTCTCAAAAACCACAAACCTGATTAAACCTAAACAGTTCAGTGTACCTTAATGGTAATTAAGAAATAAATCATGGAAGCCAGAATGTGTTGGGAGTTTTAACATGAATTGGCGGATATTAGTATTTTATCCCGAGCCAGACGTGAGGGATAAAATTTTACTAATATCCGCCAATCCATGTTAAAACTCAAAGCACATTATGGCTTCCATGATATATTTTGATTCTGATATGTCTAAGAGTACAAATACAGTAGTATACTTTAATTGGAAGACGGTAATTTATATTTACGCTTGCGGAAAATGTTGCACACAATTTATGCTGCCAATGGAAAAGTCAGTCACATTCACCGGCACATGTGCTAATGAGATTATACCGAATGGATAACTCGCTTGTTTGTTAACAAAACGAAAGAAGGAGGTTATATTAGAATTGGATAATAAATCAATAAATTTATAAGCAAGGGAGCAATACAGGCTCAGGTGGAGTCTCAAATTCTGACAAGTTTTAAATTTGATCAAATCCAAACTGTACGTTAATTATCTCTTATTGTGCTTACTTTTTAATGAGAATTGGAAGGCCAAGATGGCTGCCGTATCAGGACAAAGTTTAGCTCAAGACCTCTAGTGAAAAATGATTTTAAAATCTCATTCTCTCAAAATTCTTAAACTTTTGAGAGTAATCTTTGAAATATAATTGAAACATGTACTAAATGTTAATTAATAAAAATGAAATAAGTGTTGTTTTTGTTTGTTGCTAAATTAAATAAAAACTTGGAAGTTGATTTGAAAATAGAAAAAAACAACATGATTATGATATCAATTACCTACATCTGGTAGAGATTTTTCTGTTTTGATGCTCATTTAATTAAAGCTTCTGAGGGAACCCTTCGTTATAGATATTGGACCTTATTTCTCTGTTACGGGGTACAACCACTCTGAAAGGGACGTTATTCACTAGTTGTGCTGAATGAATAAATTCTCAACTTTCACTTAGCTAGGACAGGATATTAATGAGTTCCTCATATATGGGAATTCCCAGTAGATCAGTCAAACTTAAATTAAAACAAAGAAAGACTTGTGCTTATAATAATGATAATAGTGATACATTTTACTTTATTTTATGAGGGTAAACTCAGTTAGCTACACTAATCTTCCCTGAGGCCAGCAGATTACACAATAACGAATGATGATACATGTACATGTATAACATTATATTACAATCCTCAAAATTAAGTTATAATAACTACATGTATGTCTTTAAACATTTTGGATTTTTTTCTTCAGTTTATAATTTTTTTTATTATGAGTTTCAACTTTTCATCTGTTTTCAATATGCTACTAGAACTAAGTCAGCCTCCATTTGCCACACTGTGATGTTGTTGAACAAGAAAATCTACCAGTAATCGGGCTGAATAATGGTCACTATAATCATGTAATGAACAACCTTGTTGATTTCAATAATTATGACATTTACAATGATGTATTGAATATTGTGTATTTGTCATTGTCAAAGGTTATGTCGAAGACAGAAATATTGTACACCTGAAATAGATCCTGTGTCAGAACAGAGGTGTTGTACACCTGGATATAGACTTTGCTACTACTTGTTACCAGAAGCTTGAGTCAGGACAGAGGTGTTGAACACCTTTATAGCCTCTGCTACTGGAGATCTTGTTACTAGAAGCTTGTGCCAGGATAGAGGTGTTGTACACCTGGATTATCCCTGCTACTGAAGGTCTTGTTAATTACCATAAGCCTGTGCTACTAGAGGTCTTTTGACCAAAGATTTGAATAAAGCATGAATAAATCTGGTAACTGGATATATGGAGAATAACTACTGAAACATTTATAAATGAAATTATTCTAAATATTTATTCTGCCGAGGGTTAGCTTGATCAGGAAACGCTAATGTTTACACTCTACACTTGAATTTCTGGAAATTTGGAATGTAGACACTTGGCTTCTGCTATTTCAACTACTCGATTACAGTGAAAAAATACCTGTAATTTATTATGCCTGTTCTACTACTCTAGTACCTGTGGACGAGAACATTCTGTATCCAAACTTCAAAGCCAGAGAATCAGGAAGAAGCTTCTGAAGCAGGGAAGAATTTGAGACTTGTTCTACCTGAAGGCATAGTAATAATATAGAAGTTTAAAGGAAAGAACAATGTGAATGGAACATACAAGGACATCATATTTCTTCTGATTATTGCTTCATCTTCATATAATTCTATAATTGTTACTTCTAAAGGAAATAAATAACTCTATCTAATGAGCTAAAATAATAGATGCACTATGACAAAAGAAAAGATGGCCGAGTAAAATCACGATATTAATTTGTGTTTGTTAGATCCTGTTTCTGTATGCCACAAGCCATGTAGATTGTCTTACACCAGAAAATTACTACATCTCAATTTATTTGATTAAAAGGAATTGATTTATAGAAAAAAAGGACAGAATATTGCTGAATAATGGTTTTATATAATATTTGATAAATGAATACTTGTTGGTTATGGTTTTGATTAGGTTGAATAAAGAAGACTTGATCAGCTGATTATCAGCTGATTTTTATTATTATTATGTGTGTCAAGTAATAGGTACATAAAGAAGTTACATAGAAACAAATGTGTAACCATGTACTGTTACACAATAAGACAATAGACAATAACTTAACCAGATATTAAAAAGAAACATGTGTGGAATTATATACAGTAAGACAATTATTGAACCAGAGATTAAATAGAAACAAATGTATGTATGAGAAAGAAAAAAAATTATCCTGAAAATATATAGAAAAAAATGTGTGCATGAGAAAACAATAAAAATTATCCTGAAATTACATAGAAACAAATGTGAAATTACATGTACAAGAAGACAATAAGTTAACCAGAAATTCTATGAATAAAAAAAACCATATGATTTATGTTAGACAAAGACATGGAAGAATAACGTTGAAATTGATGTAGGAATCCCTTACAGACGAACTGAAATTTACACATATGACATTTCTGGCTGATGATATATAAGTATGTTATGTAATGATACATCCTAGAACATTGTCTACATGTAATAGATAAGTTAATGCAGGTTATATATAACCAGATAGATATTCCACAGAGTATGGTCTGTTGTGGAGGATCAATTTCATTATATGCTGTGTCAACTTTTTCCATAGCGATAGAATATATACAGCTGATCAGACATGAAAGCAGTATACACATATTGGGAGACATATTACTGTTGTCAAGGATAGCCATTCAGCCATTGTATATTGAGTAGCAGTTGATTGACACTTACTGTATTTTTTCCATTTATTTTTAGAAACTGAACATTGTGGTCAGTTTATATTGAAAGTTACAATAAATGACATAAAATGGATTTTTTATGTGATGTTTTTGACAATAGAGCAGATTTGACAGGAAATAGACATATATTTGGATTATTGTCATCGAGTCATTCATGGAAGTCATTTTGTTATTCTAGTTCTCATCAGAAATCTTTACAAAAGGAATTCAATAGATATGTTCCCAGATTGTATTTCCAAGCATTCTTTTCATCAAGCTCATTGATATAATCCTGATTGTGTAGGATTATTTCGTGTGGTGATAGTATTTCAGAACATTAACCTATGATTGGATTGGATAAATAGCATTGCAAGGGTAATATAATATCATATCTCGGAAAACCATGGATACATTTTCATAGAAATGAAATAATTGTTGAATTTAACAGAATTTTGGAATCAAATATACATTTACTGGAAAATGTGGATTATGGTATTAACATATTAGGTAATAGAAGTTGACAATTTAATACTATTATCTTTATTTAAACATGGAGGATAGAGTGTTCCAATAAAACATGACTAAAAGCTGAAATAACCATAGAAATTACTGATTATACAATCTTATTACTTTTATTCTGGAAAAATCTATAACAATACTGCAGCCAAAAAGGTCAACGGTGCCAGTGAACATTTCCGTATTACGTAATCTGCAGAAAAGTCAATTTACAAAACGCTTAGAAGAACTTTGAGATGAAATCATCCATTGGTTTGATGTTTATTAGAATTTCCGATATTTCAATTATAAATAATCTGAATAAATACTTTTTAGCAGACTGGATTTTGACAGAATTAGCCATTCAGTTTCTACATTATGTGTAATTTCCATTACACTATTAAGGAATAGACAATTTTCATGAAAATTCATTTGTAATTTTATTCTATATTGGCGTTGGAGAAGTGTTCATATCTTTATAAAGAGGGAAATTATTGTTAGGAAAACAATATTTGCATAATGGCAGAGGCAATATCAGATCAGTCGTGGAATTTCACTGAATTAGATTTGTTTGATAATAGTGACGACAGTCACGACACAGACTTGCAAACATCAGAAGCAGTTGTACGTGTGGATTCAGAAAATAACATGGAGATTTCAGAACCACGGATAGATTTTATTGTTGGACCAGATGGATTAGATAATATTAATTATTTGTATTATGAGATAGATATTTCAAATGCACGTAGAAATTCAGACACTCCATCGATAGGTTCAACTAGTACGGCAGCTAGTGTAAAATCTTTCATAAGTGACAATGACGCTCTTGCTATGTTCCCAATTCGGATCAGCGCAACGTTATGGAAAGACAATCCAGAACAGGATCCTTTCAATACATTTTCAGTATCGGAAGATAATTTGACTAAAATCATAGATTATCTTGAAAATGTTACCTCAAAAAACAAAAACCAGAAAGGATTGGAAGTTACGGAAAATATGATGAATGCTATGCAAGAGGAGTTCCGTGATACAGTATCAGACAAAGTCACTTTTATCCTTGATACTTATTACTCATTGTACATGACCAGGTGAGAAAACGTCAATTGAAAGTTGGGAGAATATGTTTTGAGCACTTTAGGAGAATATATTATAAATAAGTTAGATACATTATACGGTAAACTACCTCTTATAAGAATATCCCTTCTGCAATGAAAAAGTGGCCTTAGAAGAGGGGTGATTTCTTTTTAGATTGACATGTATGAGACTTATATTATCTCAGTGCATCTGAAATCTGATCTGACAAGAGGGGGATTATTGTACCAGTTTTCCTTGTCAAAATGAAAATTTAGTGCTTTTGGATTCATGTGAAGCAGTGTTTATTTATTTTTAATCTTAGCTCTCCTGGCTAGAGACAAAGTGAGCTTTTGCTATCACTTGATGTAAGGCGTCATTAACTTTTTCACATTTGACTCATAGTAGTCTTCTCACTCAAAACTGCTGTACCAAAATTTTCCTCCCCGGAACCAGCAATATGTATTTCTATAATATTTGCTGTTAGGCATCATTGTAATATCTTATTTCAGATATTGACAAACCAAGCTCCCAGGGCCTGTAGGGTTTAAATTTTAATGTAAGCTGCATTGGGGAGGGGGTTATTTTCTTAAGAACCAATGTATTTAAATATACAAATTCAAGTCTGTGTAAATGAAGATCTGAGGGTATATTGGATCTGAGCAATAGGGAATATGTTTACAAAAATTATGCATCAAGCATGACGTCAGTTATGGAAATGCAATTGTTTTAATAACATGAATCATCGTTGTGATATGTAGATTTAAGTTTGGACAGGGTTTATGGTATCTGAGCCCTCGAGACCAAAATTTTGCATTTAGACCAATGGAGAAATATTTTTATCGTTGTATCTCTGTTACTGTGGGTGTCCAAACTATAAAATAGGCTGCAGTGAGGAGTGAATTAAAAATCATCTTCTGAATAACTAAGAAATGGAAATTTAATTGTATTTGACATGTATATGAAGCATCATTATAAACTGAAGTTCAATTTCTACCAATGAACATCACAAATTCTGTCATAATCAAGGGGTCAAAATGTCACAATTGATATTATATGAAATAATTTAATTAATCTTTTTTATCATGTTAGCTAACAGGTATTCAGGCTCATGACAGTCTGTAGTTTTAAAATGCACTGCATGATCCAAAGTCAGTAATATTTCTAGGATTTGTCATGATTTTTTTTTTACATCTCCACCAACTGTGCAAATCTCAAAATTATTGTTTGAAAAAATATCTCATGTAGAAAAAAGAATTTATCTCATCCTTTTAGTACATTTTCTTTAGTAATTGTCTACAATCAACAAATTCTTCTTTCTTAACTGTTAGTCAATCAGCTACAAATCATTCGCTGAAGCTACTCTCATTTAGAAATTCAACATTAAATCTCAAAAAGTGGCAAAAGGCTTAAAAGATCCACATGTGTTCTGTGCACAAGGGATGGTCTTTTATGTGGGCTTATATTGTATACATGTATAATAAAGTTTAGGTAATATCATACGTATGTTTGAAAAAGGGAAATCATTTTTATGAACTTGTGTCAATTTAAAATAAATTAAATAGTCAATGGGTAGAAATTGCTACACATGTCAAGACTGTTGAAGGCTGTCAGAATTGAATTTTTTTGTTCATATTAAAAGTTGCCAATATTCGATGTTTTATACTAATATAATGTTATGAACAAGAAGCCAGGTTTAAAAAATATGTTATAATGTCGTAATTAGTGAAAAGAATTTGAAAGTCTGTCGATGGAATCGCTATTGATACATCTAATTATAAGTCGGCTTCTTATTTCCGAAGTTTACCGAATACTGATAACTGCTATAAATAACCAGGAAGAATTTTGCATGTAAATTCGTTAGAATTAATATAATTTAAGAAATATATTTATGAAATTGGATCCCGGGGTAATCAGTTAATATTATATAATGGTATTTAGTAAGAATGACACTTAAAATCGGAAGTACGTGATGAAATCAATAAAAACAAACCCAAACTTTGCAAAGAGGCCCGATAAAGGGAAAATTGTAAACAAATTGTATTGCATATTATTGACAACACTTGAGTTCACTTGATTATATTTTTTTTTCGAAAAAAACAGGCATGAAGTTCATTATTTTAGTCTCTAATTTAAAAGAGATATCGCCTAGCGTTTTCTCCTGAAAAAAAGAATATATAAAAAACTACGATGCAATTCTACTGTCAAAATACGATTCGGCCGAAAAAAGATACTAAATTATGCTTAAGTGTTGAAAAATGGAGTAGGTCGGTATAACATCTTTTTTTTATTTTTACACAAAGCTTGCTGAATCCTCCTTTTTGTGTCGTTTTCGTGTAGAATCCGTCAATGTTTTGGTTTGTGCCATGTGCTTTTTCTTCAACAAACAATTTTGCACATGCACAAACGCTTTACCGAATGAGTTAACTGTGTAGGTCGTATGAATGTATGAATATTGTGTGGGTAAACATTGGAGTCGTGGAAGAAAATCAAACAACGACGTATTTCCTTCGTTCTAGGCTATTTACGTATGATATTATGAAAAATTTCAACTGCAATTAGTATAAAACATCGAATATTGAAAAATTTTAATATTAAGAAAAAATTCAATTCTGACAGCCTGTATGCCTTTAAAAGAAAATGTAAAACAAGCAATGTATTTCCTTCCATTTTATTTTATCACAATACATGTACATGTATGTGATAGTTAATTTATGTTCTAACTGATAATTTGTAATTATTGATCCTGTATTTGTATTTATGGGTTAATTCCAAGGATTGGTTTGATAATTAATGTCAAGATTAATGGAGTGTCTAATAGCTTGTAACAATTGTCAATTATAAATTGCCTTCCATTCATGTACTACTGTCATGCAAAATGTACATGTATTATGTGTGCAATGTTCAAGTTGAAAATACAGTGAAACTTATCTAAACTGAACCCTGAATAAAACTGAAATTCTATATAAACCAAACTTAAAATAAAGTCCTAATGTAGGAAGTCTTTGTTGATTTAAACTATATAGTAAACGTTAGAGAATACCGAAGGGGCAATAAAAAAAGGACAATCCAGAGAAACTGGCAACATAGGGTACACAAGACGAAGAACAACAAAACAAAAACACAACACAATATGTGTTGGACACCACTATAAATAAACAAACACAAATAACATAAATAAGACATGCACCCTCTTACAAATAACCTGTCTATTCCGAACACAAAAGTTGGTTCCAAGGAGGTTAAGTTTAGACAGGTTTCACTCTATTTCTACCCCATATTGTATATATCATGTATACTATTGGGTACAGTATTCATTTATGAAGGGATCAATTACAAGACTTGGTAAATTTAGATTTTAATTCCAGATTATTATTTTTTTAGCCCACCTGGTTCAAAGTGCCATGCAACCCCTTGTCATTACTTTCCTGCTGTCATCATTGTTGTGAGCATTGTGGTACACTCTTTTCTTTAAAAAAAAGTACTGATCATGGGTCTTCCCCACCGCTGAATAGAAATTTAAGATGGCCAGCAATGTAGGAGAAAGTTTAAAACATTAGACTCTACAAGAAATAAGGGTAATAACAAAATTACCGAACTCCGAGCAATCTTACAAAGGGAAAGACAAAACTCATAATTATAGAAACCACTTTGTAGCCACTGAACCATTTGAAAAGAAAGCTAAGAAACAAATCAAACGTTAAAGAAAACTACTACTCTGAACTTCTTAATTTTCTTGTCTCCAGCAAATTCATCAACCATTTGGATAATAGTATATTTGTTGAAATCTACCCAACAGAAGCTTTCAAGCAAACTTAGTGATCAGCGATACTGGTAATGAAAAAAAGAGATAAATTTATCAATTATCTTTTGTGGTCCGTATAAATTGATGGAAAGCACTCCAATACAGCGGTATTGGTTGACACATAATAAATCTGATGAAATTGAGAAATTTCCTTTAAAGCTTGATTATTGTCATTTTGATGATAGCAACTTATGATAATGCAATTTGGTCTGAAAATATAAGATCCTGGGAAAAAGACTTTATAATGTAATTGATTTTGTGCTGAAATGTAAATAAATTACTACTTTGGAATGACAGGGGGAGTGGGTAAATATATTGAAGTAATGGAATAAAGGGCTCAATAAATAATACCTAGCAGAGATGAAAATTTTCCTCTGATTAACTGATTTCCTCTTTTGAACAAAATATTATGAAATAAAATGTTTCAAACTTGGTCTAAACAGTTAGAAAATGAGGGTACAAAAATGTATTTGGGCACTATATAGGGGGGGTTTCCTCTTTTTTCAGCAGAAAACAATTTCTTCTCTGACCTAGTGATTAGGAGTCGTCAGTTTTGACATCAAGCTCCTGTGGTACTCGACGACCGCATCAACTTTTACATTTGTTGATGACGATCGCTTCTCGCAATGCAAATACCATAAATAATAGATGGGTTGATTGATTGTTTATTGCTTAACGTCCAGTGTCAAATATTTTCATGCATATTCAAGACGATGAATAACATAAATATAGACTCATGAATTTCTTAACATATCAAATTCCTAACTTTGGGTATTAACATATCACAAAACTAGCATTTAATAGCATTCACTCAGAGATAGATATGATATTAGATGTTTTGTCAACTGTAGGGTGCCCATGTGCTCATTAAGATATTCAACAAATGAACAATTGATAAAGTCTCCAAAACAAGTACCTGTATAGAGTAATCTAAATGATTCTGGCATTTGGAATGGATTCAGCACACATTTTATCAGATGATATTTGTCAGTGATTTGCAGCCAGTCATTGCTGTCTCTGGTTTCCTCCTTTGATAAAACTGACTGCCATGAAATAACTGAAATATTATTGAAATTGGTGTTAAATCACCCTGTTTATGCAATAACATAAACCATTGGATGTTTTTCAAAGAAGGAAAGAGAATTTGAAATTGATTTTATGTTTATGACATAACTATAAAGATATTAGCAATTATCATTAGATTAAGATAAAAGTTTTAGGGAAAGCCTATTTATATTTATTGTTTATTATCAGTTATGGCACACACAAACAAATGTGGGGGGTTTTTTTGCTGGCCAACAAGGAAAAGACTTCTAATTAACTTTGATTAATGGTTGCAATTTACTTTCAAAATTATATCTGATGGTCCCACAAATCATCCAACATGGCTGCTGTTACTATAAATAGAACAGAGGGAATCACAGCTACAGAGCAAATTAAGCCACATTTTTACACCAAAATGACCTGAAATGTGTACAGTAGTTTGACATATGATGCAAGTTTTGTGAAACAAAGCATTTTGCCAATTTTGGCCCAAAAAAAATAATTTGATAATCTCTAAAACCACTGAACCATTTTTTTTTCTTAAGCTATGCTGAGCTTTTCCTTTTATGGTGTTCTTTTAAAATTGTAGTTGACAACCCAGACCCCAATCAATCCAAGATGGCTGCAATTACTTATAATAGAAATGTCTTCAAATGTCAGTCACTGTAAAATGAGCTGAATTTACAACACTGTACATGTAGTACATGTATTATGCTAATGAATAGTTTAATATATTTCAAGTTTTTTCTAAGAAATTCGAAAATTCTGACAGTTTTTTGACAAATATGCAAATTGGGCCTATTTTAACAATAGTTGATTGAAAATCTTCTCCTCAGAAACAACTTGGGTAAATTAAACCAACTTAGATAGACCTTATGTGATTTCTTTAAAAAATTATTGCAACCCTCTACTCAAGATGATCACCACTGCTGAACATTGTTTAACATAGATCTTATATGCATGTATATGAGAAATATTGCAAATGCCTTCTTTTCAGAAACTACTGATCTGATGGAACCCAAACTGTATAGGAATGAACATTGGAAGGTCCTGAAAGAAGTGTGGTTTTATTTCTTTTTTTTTGGCAGTGCATAGTTTAACATAGGACCATATGAAAAATACAAATGCCTTCTCAGAAGGTGCTGCACTAATAAACCCCAAATTACACATAAATGAGCAAGATGGCCACCACTGCTGACTATAGGTTAACATAGGACTGTTGTGAAAATATAAAGTGGCTGTGTAATTAATTTTCATCAATTGTTCTTGACTAATTAGCTGCATACAGTTGTTTTATTTTTTAAATGTTTAAAATTTTGTGTGTTAGCGAATCTTGTTATGGTGGGGGAGGGATATTACCAGCTTAGAGTTGAAGATATAAGATTTTGCATCATAATTCAATTGGTACATGATTGGTTTTATAATAGCATATCACATTGATACTAAATGATTGCAGTATTAGTTTGATTATATTTATCTCTCTAAAGAAGATTTGATTTTGCATGTGGGAAAACGTTTTTTTAGCCATTTGTTGTTTCAAAGATCAAGAACTAGGAGTGAACATTGTTCATTTACAAACAAATTGTATTTTGATCAACAGATATTTGTAATAACTGAGTGTATACTTTCATGAGTAGATCATGAAATAAAGTTGTGACAATTTTCCTGATTACAATTTTTGAGATTAGTGGAAGAAAACTGATATTAGTAATAGAAAGAAATCTAATTCATGAACAACAAGGGATACATATGATGGCACACTTTGCAATAATTTTTTTTAACCATGAAGATATTTATACCCCCCACAACGAAGTTGTAGGGGGGTATACTGGTTTCACCATGTCCGTCCGTCTGTACGTCGTCTGTAGACAAATCCTATGTCGTACGATAACTTGAGTTGTGTTTCTTAGAATCTTTTTAAAATTTTATCAGCTGTTTACTGGTGAAGAGAAGAGGATCCCTTTCATTTTTGATGATTTTCACTTTTGCCGTTCCAGAGTTATTGGACTTGATATGACGGAAAATAGGATTTTTACCCTATGTCGTATGATAACTTGAGTGGTATTTCTCAGAATGTTTTGAAATTTTATCAGCAGCTTACTGGTGAAGAGAGGAGGCTCCCTTTCATTTTTGACGATTTTCACTTTTGCCGTTCCAGAGTTATTGGACTTGATATGACGGAAAATAGGGTTTTTACCCTACATGTATGTCGTATGATAACTTGAGTAGTGTTTCTCAGAATATTTTGAAATTTTATCAGCAGCTTACTGGTGAAGAGAGGAGGATCCCTTTCATTTTTGACGATTTTTACTTTTGCCGTTCCAGAGTTATTGGACTTGATATGACGGAAAATAGGGTTTTTACCCTACATGTATGTCGTATGATAACTTGAGTAGTGTTTCTCAGAATGTTTTGAAATTATATCAGCAGCTTACTGGTGAAGAGAGGAGGATCCCTTTCATTTTTGACGATTTTCACTTTTGCCGTTCCAGAGTTATTGAACTTGATATGACGGATAATAGGATTTTTACCCTATGTCATATGATAACTTGAGTAGTGTTTCTCAGAATGTTTTGAAATTTTATCAGCAGCTTACCGGTGAAGAGAGGAGGGTCCCTTTCATTTTTGGTCAGAACAATCAGTAATGTTTTGGTTATGGAAATAGGTTGGACAGATGTGGGGAGTGGGGTGTATATCTTAGTGAGCTGTGCTCACAGTAATACTAGTTATATAAATATTCCTAGGAAAGAAGAGGGAGTTTTCTAGAATCTTTAAAATGTTTTAAAGTACAGTGAAACATATCTAAATCTAACCCTGAATAAACTAAAATCCTGTATAAACTGAACTTTCAGTAAATGGCTTGAGATTCTTTTTTTCCTGCTACACAGTCTTGTCATTTTCATTTGTACTGAAGTAGTAATTCCTAATAAAAAATATCGTCCAGGAAAAAATTGTAAGGGCAAATAATAATTTTGAATAATTTTCTTGGGTGGCAAGATTCAGGTATTGACAGCATGATAGGGTAACCAACCTTTAAATCAGGATAATGTATCCATGTGGAGCGATATGTCTGCCTACAGACTGCCATTTCAGTGAGCTAGAACAATAAAAAACCAACTAATCATGTTAGCCTAGTACAAAATGGACATGATCATCAACTTGTTCTCACAGTGATATAGCAGAAAAATTGCTCATTGGCATTAAACAACAATCACTCACTCAATCCATATTAGACATAATACACTCACACAAATCTATTTTATTTTGACAGGAAGCAGGATTTAAGAGAGTTAAAGATGTTACAGAAACAAGAAAACAAACAGTACCAAGATTTAGTTTATAAATCACAATGTACGAGGGAGACACAAGAAAGGAAGTTTGATTTTGATATGCAGGTAAGAGGCATTGTTCTTTAGAGTAACCTGAGTATTTTGATAAACTGTGGTTTGCCAAATTCTTATGTGGGTTGGCCTGATTCCAAAATATATAGTTATTACTGTAAACATAAATCATTAATTAATTAATTAATAAAATGTGTAGTTTATTTAGATTTCATAAAAGTACATACATGTAGCTGGAAAATGTTGTCTGTATTAACCATGAAATGTTAATCTGACTGATCTCAACTTGTATGTAAGTGAATTATTTCAATCTTGACCTTATTTTTACTTGAGTTGAGAATTTATTTTAAGTCTGCACTTCTCCTTTTATTTTATCTATAACCATTGACTTAAGTTAAACCAATCTTGGCTAGTGTGGTCCCATCTGAAATATATTTTAACTGGTTTAACCCTGTCACATTTTTGTGTTTGTCCCAAGCCAAGACCTGGATTTGTAATACCCTATATCATGGTCCATTTTGTGCACAGTTTGATATGAGAGGTAATTGTTTGCTTTGTTGATATTGGTGGAATTATTGACCATCACTGTTTAAACTTTCTTTTCATAATGACAGTCCAGCCATCTGTGCAAGATGGCAGGCATGCACTATTAAATGAAAATATGCTTTTAAATGGCCAAGTTGATTTAATAAATTATTGACAATTATGAAAAATAGGCCTTCTTTGACCTTAAATCTTTGTTTGAAACCACTTAGCTGCATTAAAAGTAACTTGGCTAGAATGGTTCTTTGGTGGTCTCCTTTGAGAAATATATCTGACAGCCACGTTCTGTCAATCAAGATGGGCAATGGATTAGAACCCTTACAATAGGGACATCTATCTGTTGGATGTGCCATATCAATCGATTTAGGACGGGGTGCACATGTATGTAAATGAGTGAATAAGTTATCATCATGAAGACAGCTGAAATACTCTTCACTTGACATTAAGCAACAACCAAATTAATGAATTTCACTTTGCTAATCTAGAGTTATATCCCTTAATACTTATCTTGTTGGCTCATTTATTTGTTCTTTTCTCCAGAATTTGAAGAAGAATTATGACCAAGATATGGATACATTAACTAAACAACAAAAGCAACTAGTAGAGAAAGCAGAAATGACACAACAGATGGAAATGAAAGGAGCTGCTAAACGTATCAAGATGGAACAAGTAAGGGCAAAGTGATTTGTATCATTTCCCAATCACTTGAACCAACAAGTAAAATGCTCATAAAATAGTAAAATAAATCATTAATCAGTTGTCAATGTGTCGACAGCATTCCTTTGAAAAGACGACAATTTACACAAGTCAGAGACGATAGATAGTTGTCTTTAGTTTATTTTCTTTAGGAAAAAAAATGAATATGTAAAGAAACTAAATGACTATTTTAACGTTTATTTATATGCAACAGGGTCCTGTATAAATAATATTCGAAATCACTCTGAAATAATGTCCATAACTTGTCACGAGTAAATTATACATGTACCAAATGAAATATATCTTATCACAGCATTGTTTATATAGTCTGTGGAAGATATCATATTATAACTTTTTTTTTTTAAATAATGGTCTTTTAGGTTGCACAAATGGACAAATTTACAAAACATTTCTGATAGTGGTGTCTGTGTGGAACTACCTGCAAGCCTATCAATTTATATTACTAAGAATAATATTTTGTTTGTTTTTATCTGAAATATAAGATAAAAGATGGCTACCTTTATATGACATAGTTTAGCATAGACCCCTATATGTAAACAGCTTTATAGATCCTCTTTTTAAAGTATGCTACTGAGCCAATATGGTTTTTTTTAATATTTTGTTTGGATATCCAAGATTGTCACCAGATGCATGGTTTGGTTGGGTTTTATGGTGTTTAATACCACTTTCAACAATATTTCAGTTATATCGTGACAGTCAGTTTTATTGGCAGAGGAAACTGGAGGACCCAGAGAAAACCACTGACCTGTCGCAAGTCACTGACAAACTTTATCACATAATGTTGTACACCTTGCCCTGATCAAGATTCAAACTCACAACATCAGTGATGATAGGCACTGATTTCATAAGTAGTTGTAAATCTAACTACCATACGATCACGACCACGACAGCCCCTCTAGCTTCAGGGACATACCGGTAGTTTAATATGGGTATAGGGAAAATAATTAATATCTGCTTCCTTTAATCTTGTATTAGCATTGGATGGTTCTTCAAAAAAATTGTGTTTATTTTGTCAATCGGAAATCAAAGATGACTGCAATGACAGGATAGACTGGTAATATACCATCGGAATAATGGTAAAAAGTATATTCAGAAAGTACTGATATTATTGAACTGTACAAGGTCCTGTATCAAGAAGAGTTTGAAGATACCAAAGGGATAATCAGAATTTGTAAAATAGAAGAAGAACAGACAACACAATGGCCAAAAGAAAAAGGACAAAGGACAAACATACATAACGATCTACAAAGCATACACATAAAACTGAAGTTCAAGATGGGTGTCATGCATTGAACAGGTCATTTATTACCAGATGAGATGCTTTTAGTTGTTTTTTAAAATTTTATTTATAGGAAAAAGAACTGAAAGTGTTTAAAGAACAACTGAAAGTAGAGATGAAGTTACTGAAGCAAGAATTAGATCTCATGTCTAAGGACAATAAAAAAGAAGCCATAAGGAAACGGAAAGATGAGAAGGAAATAGAACTTTCAGAAAAGGTGATGATTAAATCTTGTTTTAGATAACCAGCTGTATTTATAGTCAAACCTGTATTAAGAGGTCATCTTTGGGACAAATGAAAAGTGGCCTTACAAGACAGGTGATCTCTTAAAAGAGGTTAAATTCATATACAATTTCCTATGAGAGGACAAGACAAAGATGACCTTTGAATACAGGTGAATGCTTAATAGAAGTGACTACATGGACAGGTTTGATTGTACATGTTTGGTACATAAAGATCTTCATTAATGATTAGAATGCTTATATTGCTAATTTACTGAATCTTCTTCACAAATCATTGGTTTTCAAAAACATTAGTTTAATATCTTTTTAGCTCACCTTGCCAAAGGCAATGTGAGCTTTTGCCATCACTTGTCGTCCGTCGTCCGTCGTCTGTCGTCCGTTAACTTTTCACATTTTAATCTTCTCCTCAGAAACCCCTCAGCCAAATGAACTGAAACTTGGTAGCAAGCATCTATGGAAGGTCCTCTCTAAAGATTGCTCATTTTGTTCCGATCCATTAAGAAACATGGCCACCACAGGCAATTCTTGTTTCTGATTGGCCGATTTTTTAAAATCTTCTCTTCTGAAACCGCATGGCCAAATGAACCGAAACTTGGTAGGAAGCATCAATGGAAGGTCCTCTATAACGATTGCTCATTTTGTCGCGATTGGTTAACAAACATGGCCACCACAGGCAATTCTTGTTTCTGATTGGTTGATTTCTAAAAAATCTTCTCCTCTGTTAAAAGAAAGATAACTCTTGTTTAAATATAGACATGTGTATTCAAAATGCAGTTATATATATCTGAATTGAATTACAGATATATGCCTCTGAAACCCCTCAGCCATATGAACTGAAACTTGGTAGGAAGCATCTATGGAAGGTCCTCTATAAAGAGTGCTCATTTCGTCCCAATCCATTAACAAACATGGCCACCACAGGCAATTCTTGTTTCTGATTGGTCGATTAAAAAAAATCTTCTCCTCTGAAACCGCTTTGCCAAATGAACCGAAACTTGGTAGGAAGCATCTATGGAAGTTTCTCTATAAAGATTGCTCATTTTGTCCCGATCCATTAACAAACATGGCCACCACAGGCAATTCTTGTTTCTGATTGGCTGATTTTTTAGATTCTTTTCCTCTGAAACCGTTTTGCCAAATGAACTGAAACTTGGTAGGAAGCATCTATGGAAAGTCGTCTGTTGCGATTGCTCATCTCGTTCCGATCCATTAACAAATATAGCTGCCACAGGCAATTCTTGTTTCTAATTGGTCGATTTCTAAAAATCTTCTCCTCTGAAACTGCTTTGCCAAATGAACCGAAACTTGGTAGGAAGCATCTATGGAAGTTTCTCTATAAAGATTGCTCATTTTGTCCCGATCCATTAACAAACATGGCCACCACAGGCAATTCTTGTTTCTGATTGGTCGATTTCTAAAAATCTTCTACTCTGAAACAGCTTGGTAAAATGGACCGAAACGTGGTAGGAAGCATCTATGGAAGGTCCTCTATGGGAATTGCTCATTCCGTTTTGATCCGTTAACAAACATGGCCATCCTAGGCAATTCTTGTTTCTTATTGGTCGATTTCTTAAACAGCTTTTCCTCTGAAGCCGCTTGGCCAAATGATATGAAACTTGGTAAGAAGCATCTATGTGTGGTCCTCTATAGAGATTGCTCATTTCATTTTGATCCATTAACAAACATGGCTGCCACAGGCAATTCTTGTTTTAGATTGGTCGATTTTTAAAAATCTTCTTCTCTGAAACTGCTTTGCCAAAATGAACTGAAATTTGGTGGGAATAACCTATGGAAGGTTCTGTATTAAGTTTCCTCAAAGCAGAATGAAAGGTGAGCGACACATTTGTATATAATATGCATCTGGTCGATAGCTCTGGAATTTACACAAATTTGTACCAAAACATTATAAAAGAAGGAGACTGGCAACATCTGGTTGAAAAGTCCGAATTTTTTGCAAAATAATGTTTTGTATTTTACCTAATAATATATATATATTTATACATTTTTCTTGGTGTGGTTCTGATTTTGCAAATATTTTAGATTTCACTTTTTCATTGCGTTATGAAAAATTAAAAACTACTACCAAAATGGAGAACACAAAATCCATGTTTTTTCCAGAATGATTGATGTGTTTTTTAAACATGGACAGTCTGCAAAAACACAATAATTTTATGGACCAAAGTCATGAATAAATTGGATGAATCAAGAAGATTGTGAATCACATGTTATTAGAAAGATAGATTTCATATTATTTCTTAGCCTGGACAATTGTCATATTATTAAATGGACTTTCTCAAAGACAGACAAATTTGTTTTCACTGATTTTTTAAACGATTTATTTCATTGATTGTGTATTCTTACCATAACCCACACAAAAAATGATTTATTGTGTTAATTTTTTTTTATCTCATAGAAATAAACTTGTGTAGGTGTACAAATTGCTTATGTCCCCCAAATGAAGTTGTGTTTGCTCCGTTTCTTATTATTATTACATCACCCAGACTATTGTTGGGTGATGTATTGTTATTCTGCGTTTCTTTTTCACTATTATTATTACGTCTCCCCGACTGCTGTCGAGTGACGTATTGCTATTCTATGTTTCTTTTTCACTATTATTATTATGTCTCCCCTTCGAACGAAGGGAGACATATTGTTTTAGTCTGATTTTTTCTTCTTCCGCTTCTGCTTCTTCTCAGCGTAACTTGTCCGGACCATAACTTTTTTGTCTTTCCATATAGGTCAATTATTTTTGGTATGTGGGTGCATGACCATAAGGCGGTGTGTCGCGTACCGTAATGACCTTCGTGGGACCTTGACCTTTGACCTCAAGGTCAAATAATTGTTTTTTAAATAGTATTTATTTGGTATGTGGGTGCATGACCATAAGGTGGTGTGTCACATACCATAATGACCTTTGTGGGACCTTGACCTTTGACCTCAGGGTCAAATAATTGTTTTTTAAATAGTATTTTCTTGTCAGGGCCATAACATTTTTGTCTTTTGAGATAGGTCAATGATATTTGGTATGTGGGTGCATGACCATAAGGCGATGTGTCGCGGAGCATAATGACCTTCGTAGGACCTTGACCTTTGACCTCAAGGTCAAATAATTGTTTTTTAAATAGTATTTTCTTGTCCAGGCCATAACATTTTTGTCTTTCGAGATAGGTTGTTGTACAGATGGCCGCATTAAGGGGAGACATAAGTTTTAGGTATCTAAAACAGTTCTTCCTAGTTCTTATTATTCTTCCACACATTTTTGTCCGCTTGATTTCTCGGAGATGCCTGGATCAAACTTTATGAAACCTTGTAGGAATATCATATGCCATGTGAAGTTGTGCTTATAATGGTTGATTTTTTACCTTTGGTATCACCCTACAGCTAATCATTTTTAACGTTTTTTTGTCTTATTTTGTTGTAATTTAATTTCTTGTATTTGGCACGTATTGTCACGTGGATAGCGTTACATTATTCATGACGTCACTAGTAATAGGATCGAGAATTCTATTGATAAAAAAATATGGGAGGTACATATTTTGGGTGGTATTATAGTACGATAAAACAAATGAAGAATTGATGTGAAAACAATAATGAGAAATGATTTTAAAATGATTGTATTCAAACCATTGACCATTTCTATAAAGACACAACATGACAACAAAATCAACGTTTCATGTAGCGCGAATCAACAAAATGTTACACTGTTAAACATGACCATCATTACCGTAGAAACTTTAAATCTCTCAACATTATTTGGTGCATTGTTTGTTTTTTCTGCATTTATTGAGACGCTTGATTTTTTTTCTCTCAAGAAATACGTCCTCCGTTCTCCATTCCATGTTGAATGCAAAGCGCTTTGAGATTGTTTACGTTTTACACAATCTTTACATCATGTATAGCAACGTAATGACCCCCCAGTGACGTTACGTAACTACCAGCCGGTAGCATGGGTTTTGTACCAACGGGTCATCGACCAATCAAAAGCCGACATTTGTATCAAGCCGGGGATAAATTGTGTTTGCTCCGTTTCTTATTATTATTATTCTTATTCTTTCTTTCTTTCTTCCGCCAAAAGTTTATCCGACACATTTCTCAGCGACTACTGAATGAAAATCAATGAAATTTCACAGGAATGTTAAGCACTATGAGTAGATGTGCAGACTACTTTCGGAATTTTTGAAATGGCCGCCGTTGCTATGGAAACGACAAAAAAGCTAAAAAAAAAATATGAAAAACACAAAAATGATCATAGCAGGTTACTCGCCAAACAGAAATTGATGAAACTTGATAGGAACAACATCCACATCTAGTGGAACGAGATAAGTCAAAAAAATCAAGAGTCTGTCAGACAAACTTTGCTGCAGTTGCCATGGAAACAAAAAAGGGGGGATTTAAAAAAGAATTTGGATTCCTTTCATCAAACTTCATGAAACTTTGTAGGAATATCCACCATAGTGCGTGACAGCTTTTGGGTGTTGGAAAAATTCAAAATGGCGGCCGTTGCCATGGTAACCAAGATACAAAATGGCCGCCAAAATACAAAAATCCTCCGATTTGGGCGAAATTTGGTTTCCAAGTAGATTATGATGTTGCGAATTGATATCCATTGTTGGTTTGCTATGGTCGCCAAAATACAAAAATCCTTCGATTTGGACGAAATTTGGTTTTCAAGTAGATTTTGATGTTGGGAATTGATATCCATGGTTTGGGAGCCATATTATGATCCACTTTGTAGGAATATCCACCGTAGTATGTGGCAGCTTTTGGGGGTTGAAAAAATTAAAAATGGCAGCCGTTGCCATGGTAACCAAGGTACAAAATGGCCACCAAATACAAAAATCCTCTGATTTGGGCAAAATTTGGTTTCCAAGTAGATTATGATGTTGCGAATTGATATTCATTGTTGGTTTGCTATGGTGCTCGGAATTGGGTGAAACTTTCCAGAAATTTTGTCTGACATGTGTACACATAATTTTGAGGCTTCGAAATTTCAGAATGGCCGTCATTGCCACAAAAAAACGTGAAAAAGTGCTCGGAATTGGATGAAACTTAATAGAAATGTTGTATGACATGTGTATAAATGGTTTTGAGGCTTGGAAATTTCAAAATGCCCGCCGTTGCCATGGAAACCACAAAAACACTCAATTTAACACAAAGGTGAATAACAACCATATCTTTTCAGACTTAGTATGCAAATAGCTATCTAATATTTGCTTATTAATATAATAGTGTATGACAAACATCTTTTGCATTTGATTTCATGCTAATAATGTAGTCTTCTAACATCTCCATTACTGGTGTTGTAGATGATGGCAGACAATTGAAGCCATTTTTTTCTTGCTTTACTTACTAGTTTATTGTAGCACATAGTAGGGTAACATAACAAAGAAGCCCTACTATAGACATGATAGAGTCAAAAACTGGGCTCTAATTATTTCTTGCTATGTTCTCACACTATTCTTCATTCATACCACTAGTACTTGTATTGTTCGTTTAGGGGACATTTGTAACGCTCTGCATTACAGTAACCAATATTTTCTTTTAAATTTTCATGTTTTTGCTGAAATGGTTAAAGAAAATAATTCTGATTGGTCTTCATTTAGCATTGTAATTCTTTACTGTCTTACTGAATATTAAAATGATTGTTTATAGCAACAAATCATATGGTGACGATTATCTTAAAGTGTCTCTTGTCAAATAATTGAGGCAGATCAATTGATACATGATATCTACATCTGTATGCTTATGCAAATGATAAAACATCAATACAGATACAAGGAATTGCGGTTGTAATGTGT
Source organism: Bathymodiolus brooksi (assembly GCA_963680875.1). Lineage (NCBI taxonomy): Eukaryota > Metazoa > Mollusca > Bivalvia > Mytilida > Modiolidae > Bathymodiolus > Bathymodiolus brooksi. Next base: position 92,491,776 of record OY804577.1, read on the forward strand.
TTACTTGTACATTTCAGGGCTTTCAATATTTTTCAAGTCTACCAGTATTTCACCATTGAGTCATTGACAGGTGGTACTTCTTCTTAAAATTCAAAAATTTTGCATGAATATCTTATGCAGCAACACTCTTTGAAATTAGCAGCTACCAATTACCATTTTTACCATTTGAAGTGGATAAATATACCTGGTACTGCCCCTTATTGAAAGGCTTGCCATTTATATAAAAGTGTTTAAAGCATTCAAGTTCCATTGCCCAAAATTTTATTGAAAGACATTTATGTCGTGAAATGTGAGAGAATCTGATGAAATATTTTTCACACTTTAAAAAAGTCATTTTGCTTCAGAATATGCATATGATGTTATAATTATTTCCATTAACTGTTGAAATTATAGAAAAGGATTAGTTTTACTAATTTCAATAATAGTTTAGTGAAATCTGTCTAAACCAAACCTCCTTGATACCAACTTTTGTGTTCAGAATATAAAACAGATGTTTGGTTTATACATGTTAAATTAACAAAGATTTCCTACATTGGGACTTTATTCCACCCCTTGGAACCAGCTTTTGTGTTTTGAATAAACAGATGTTCAATTTATGCAGGGTAAATTAAAAAAGATTTCCAACATTTGGACTTTATTTAGTGTTCAGAGCTCCAGATAATTTTCAAGTCCAAAGGGTAATTACCCCTACTTTTGAAAATGATGGGTATTTGCATATTTCCTTTGCACTGTTGTACTCTCTACTTCAGAAAAGATTGCTTACATGTACACTTTTAAAATAATGTTTGACACAAGTGTTATTCAATAAACGCAGGATGCAAGCGAAATGTATATCTCTGTTTAATTTGACACGATTGTGTCATGTTTATTAATAAAATGTTGTAAATATTTTGTTTTTTGCTCGCCGACTTCGGCAGTTTTCACAGCCGTGTTGATAATGTCATCAATGATTCCTTTAACTATACTGTCACTAGACACAGATGAAACTGTCAGGAACTTAAGCATAGAATTTTCCGTAGTGCGCTTATTCATGTTCTTGCTCATTTTCAACGAACAACGTGTTCCCAAATTTACTTTCGTTTCAGTTCTTACTTATTACGTAAACCGCATTTATTTGTAATATTGACCGTGATTGGATGATTTATCGTAAACATCCAATCAGATCTCTTTTGACATCGATGCTTAGAAAGGCAAGCATTCGGTACCCCTCGGAAGTATGCGCTCTCTTCTTCGAAAAGTATAAAGGGAAGTAACTACAGGGAATTTCTCAAAGACAAAAATGTATTGTTATGTACACGACTGTACAAGTACGCTCCGAATTTGAAAAGTTTGCTTACATAGCAATATGTATGCGTAATGTGTACACTCTGATCTGATAATACATGCGTTTTTACTTGTTTTCATAGCGTAAAAAACGCAAATACGCAGCTTATCTGGAGCTCTGGTGTTCACTTTATACAGGATTAGATGGGGGTCGGTATGGTCGTGATTGTATGGTAGTTGGATTTATAACTACCTATGCAATCAGTGCCTATCACCACTAGCGTTAAGAGCTTGAATCCCGCTCAGGCGAGGTGTACTTGATACAACATTATGTGATAAAGTTTGTCAGCGACTTGCGACAGATTTCTTCCACCAATAAAAATGACGGCCACTATATAACTGAAATATTGCTGAAAGTGGCGTTAAACACCATAACCCACCCACCCATTTTACATGACAGAAATACATGTATGGAAGGGTTTTGTTTAGGCAAGTTTCACTCTATATTGTAATAAGTTAAATAAATTATATATTTAGGGGAGACTAGTAATGATAAGTTAAATAAATTGTATTTTTAGGAAAGACAGTTTATGGAAAATCAACAAGAAAGGATGGTAAAACACATGAAATCAATAGCTGACCAACACAGATCTAAAGTAGCATTATTAGAAAGTCAATTCTTACAACAGAAACAACAATTACTAAGAGGTGTGCATCTTAATTTATTGATGATTTTAATACAGTACATGCAATCAGTGCCTATCACCACTCAAGTTGTAAGTTAGAATCCTGCTCATGGCCAGGTGTACTTGATACAACATTATGTGATAAAGTTTTGTTAGTGACTTGTGGCAGGTTGGTGATTTTCACTAGGTACTCTGGTTTCTCCACCAATAAAACTGACCGCCATGATATAGCTGAAATATTGTTGAAACTGACGTTATAACCCTAACCCTAATACAGTACAGTAAATGTTTACATGTCCTTGTCGCTAGGCATGAGGAGCATTAAGATTTACCTACGTCCAAACATGCGTCCTGTACCGCATTTGATTTCCACTCAATAACTTTAAAAGTTGCCCTTAAGCAAATCATTCAAAATTGATACACAAGGTCAGGGATCATAAAAGGAAGCCCAAGTTCGATTTTGGACTTTACTACTTTTTCTGTCCTGGAGTTATGCTCCTTGATTAATTGAAAAAAATGGCTAATTTGTTTTTTCCATTCTCTGACTTCAGTTTATGTTGGTTAAATGTTTTCAAATTTATGCATGATGCTTTTAAGTGCAATACATAGTATGCCTTTAACCATCCCCAAGTTATGCCCTGTATTCTTAGCTGGAAATGACTTGTAGAAGTTGAAGGCTTCACATTTGTAAAGATTCTTGGAATTTATGGCTTATTAGGGCTATCATAACTGTCAGCAATTTTTCAGCTATATTGATTCCAGATATATTGGAGAGGGAATATCAAAACAATTTTAAATGTACTACCTTCTGAAACCATCTACCTTAGTTAGGTGTCTGGAAACTTATAACACTTGAGATTGGTATCAGCACTTGAACCCACATTGTGGTGTTCAAATTATGGTCAGAAGTTGACAACTTTAACCATGGAGCAACTTTAACCCAGTTGGGATTTGATCATTTTAATGTGAGTGAGTGGGTGATTGTTGTTTTAACTCAGCAATTTTTCAGCTATATCATGGCGGGAACAAGTTAATTGTAAATGAGATGATGATAAGGTCTGCTTTGTACTAGACCAACACACTTAGTTATATAATAGTGCTAACTTACTGAAACAACAGTGCGCAGATAGATATGTTGTCCCATTTGGAAACATTATCCTGATTCCGAGCCAACCCGTCTTTGCTCTTTCTCCTTAATGCTGCGTGCTTAGCAGAGAAGCAACAAATACCAATTATATAGTTTTTAGTTTGACCCAATCAGGGCTCGAACCCACGATCTACCTCATTCAAGATGAGCACTCTTAACCATTACACCACCGATGCAGTTCATTTTAATGTGTAACTAATATTGGTACATGTATAATATGATATTGATTTTTTTCTTTTTTCAGCTCGAGAGGCAGCAATATGGGAGTTAGAAAAACAACAGCTACATGAAAAACATCAATTAGCTAAAAGTCAGCTTAAGGATATGTTCTTTTTAAAACGACATCAAATGTTGACAAGACACCAAAAGGTTAGTGCCATCAAATATCAGCCATCCTAGAGTTAACCAGAGATTCCAAAATAGTGAAATAATATGGGCATGAAAGTTTCCTACATTTTAAATTGGAATTCCTCAAAACTATGCAAGTTTACTTATTGCCATATTGATAATCGCATATCATTATGGCAATTTAATCGGATCTGGTTTCACTCATGTTTATCTCAAAATAATAAAATAGGAGAATACTACAATGCTGCTATTCGCGAATGTGTGTTTGCACATGAGTGAATTGTTACACATGATTTATTTTCAATATTCCAAATGCAGGAGTAGTTATATAAATTAAGCATCTATATTTCATGTTACTTGTTGAAAAAAAAAGCATTTTGTTTGAACTTTGGACATGTTTTCTATTAACAGGAAGTAGACCAAATGAAGAGAAGTAATTTAGCAAAAGAAGAAGAAATGCAGAGTAGGCATGTGCAGGAGAAAAGACGATTACCTAGAATACTTAAAAACGAGGCTAAAACACGTGCTCAGATGTTTAAACAGAGTCTACGTCTTAGTGTCGTAGGATCGCCTGAGGATGATAGGTCAAAAATGAAACAGGTTTGTTCTTTATTAGGAAATATTTTTGTGAAGATTTCAGATTTACAGATTATTTTTTTGGCTTAAATTTAATATTATTTTTCTTCTTTTTTTTTTAAATCTACGTTGCGAAAATGTATGTTTATAATGATTAAATGTTTAATTTCATAAAATCTCTAAAATTATTTTATAATTGAACATTTTTAATTTTCATAAGAAAAAAAGAGAGTTTATTATACCTGTTAGAAAAATACTATATCTAGCACCAACAATTCTATATCTGGCACCAAAGGCACCAAAAGCATCAAAGCATGCTTATGAAGCTGTTCGAATTTTAAAGCAAGCTGCAAAAATCGGCTTGCTTCAAATATTAACGACTGACTGTAATTAGAATTTTAATTAATGTAATTATTTGTATATTCAGCTGATCAAAGAGGTAAGGTAAAAAAAACACCTGATAATAAATATCTAATGCAGGGTGAGCGTAGTATGCTGTGTTTAATTATATTCTGCACACAAAATCAAGACCATGTAAGTCTCCTGTGACATATACCCAATATTGACGTCTGTGTACTGATATGTACCTGTATCAAGTCGTCAAAATACAGATTTTAGTATGACTATCCATTTACAAATATATTTTTTCTGTCTGTAGTGACGTATTAAGATATTGTTTACCAAATAACTTATTTAGTGTTATCTTAATAATATAAATTGATGTGAATACTACAATCTGATTGATTGCTCCACCTGGAGGAAATTTGATTACTTGATAACCTGGGTTGGTATTGTGACGTCATCAACATATTCATTCGCCAACGACAAATTCAAATAGTCACATGAAATAATCGTAATTAAAATCGAGGTATCATTAAATAAGGAATATTTTCAAATTTTGAACAGGTTATATGGTTTGAAACAGTTTACGCTTTTCATAAACCGCTTCACAGTTTATTAATTGTAAACTGCCCCAAACCAGGTTATATGGTATAACCTGTTCAAAAATTGAAAATATTCCTTAAACATTTATATACATCGCAGTTCAAAAAGTCCTCTTTTCCATATGAACAATGTAAACTCATGTGAGCCTGCACTTGTAATTATATGTTTATATCAGAAATGCATTTACTTGAAAGATATTTTTGCATTGATCAAACCAGAGTTTAACGTCATATGAACGTCCTTTATGATTACAAAGCTATTGATGTCCTTTCGCCAAGAAAAATGTTTTCATGGTATTGATTCATCATAGACTTTGCACCATTTTTCTCCCTTTTCCTTCAAAACACAATCTGTTTAAAACACTGTGGTACATGTACTAACATTTTATATAATGTAGAATTCCCAAAGTTTAAGTTCTGATCAATAACTCAGTGATATATATTTTATTTCCTCATTTTTTTTTATGATACTTTGGTGGAATTTTTATTTATTAGTTTTGTTGATATTCCATTGATTTGTAATTTGTATATTTAACAATTTTATTTCCAGTAATATACCTTTTTTTATGTATGAATAATTTCATTAACCAAACAGAATTTGTATGTTTTTTTTTTTAATGTACTCCATGGTACCCTTAATATATAAACAAAAATCCAAATTAGGGAAATGGGTGTTAAAATGCAATTGTCCAAATTATTTGCTATATTGTGAGGGAATGTATTTTTATGGGGGAGACCAGAGTATGTGGAGAAAACAACCAACCTTTCATAAATTGGTGAAGAATTACTTTTATTACATAAATTTGTATATAGTACATCTCAATACAGATAAAAATCTAGCTGACAACTTTTGTGGGGAAAGGCATAAGTAGTTACATAAGTAATTAGATGTAACTTCAATTACCATACGATCTGTGCCCTGATTCCCCTATCTTCGCTAGCCAAGGGTTACGATCTACTCTACTCATCTTCACCCTTGGCATCATTAGACAGATTTTCAAGGTCACACGGTGACGGTTTATATGTAATGCAGCTAGTGGTAGCTGCAACCAATCAGAACAGGCTTTACAAAAAGCACATGTTCTGTAGGAAAAATGTCAATAAAATAAAAATGCAAAAAATCGTCAGTCCGGCACGATTTTGATAGTATAAAAAATTTTGTACGATTAGCCGCTACACTATTCGTAAAAAAAGTTTTTACGAGGAGACACTGCCTATTATAATCTCAAGTCAATTTTCAGGGCATTCAAATGAAAGCAAATGAAAGCCTCACATCGATTGGCTAAAAATGACATCATGACAAGGGGTGTAATTGTCAAAATCCAGCAGGTGGCAGTGCACGGGAATTAGGAAAATCCGTCTAACGATGCCAAGGGTGAAGATGAGTAGAGCGGATCATAACCCTTGGCTAGCGAAGATGTGATTCCCCCCACTTGCCACTGGCAGTGGCATGCCCAATATCCTTTTAGAAAAGTTTGAAGATACAGAAGATATAAATTGAAGGACAGACAATGCAATGGCCAAAAGAAAAAGGACAAACAATGATCTAAAAAACACTACACAGAAAACTAAAGATTGAGCAACACGAACCCCACAAAAAACTGGGGGTGAACACTAGATGTACCCGTCATGTTACTCATGTTACAAATGAAGTGATAAATCATGAATGAGGAAAGGACTTGCATTTGTTTAGTAATATTATTGTATATTAAAGAATAGATTACAAAGGATTCATTAAATGTAATATTGTTGTATTGTGGATCTATAGATGTTTCTAGTGTAACCTGTGTATTTACCTTATTTTATCCTGCAATCAGTACATTTGTTGTACAAATATGCTATACGAATAAATTTTTGCTTTATTCGTACTAGACGAATAAACTTTTCAGCCTACGAATAAACTTTTAAACCTACGAATAAACTTTTAAGCTACGCCTTTATATATTCCGAAACTACTTTTTTGTGTTTTTTGCTCTCCTGTGAAGGAATTAAAATATGAACCGTAACCAATGTCAATAATCGACCGTCGTCTTTTTCTAATAAATGTTTTCGTTCTCACTATTTGTAAATACAAACCGACAAAATGAAACTAATAATTTTAAAATTTCATATTTTTTATACATATTTTACGATAAAAAAAATGCTAGAAGTCAATAAAAAACAAAACAAAAATATTAAACAAATCCGAATCATTTATAACTTGACAGGAAAGCTTTGAAAACAAAACAAAAACAGCTAAAACTACAAGACAAAGGGAATAACATCCTTTATAACAGAAACGTTCTGGGCAGTCACACACCACAATCTTTACTAAACACACTTATATGGTTAAATAACTCAGTACAGTTTGAACATCAAACTCTAAGATTACTACATATATTTTATTATAAAATTTCTTCATATTAAATGTTCAATTAATTCACATCAATTACTTCAACATATCAGATAGTAGACTTCTTCAAGGTGAAAAGATCACATATTCCTGCTATTGCATCAAGTCACTTTAAAATTATAGATAATTATTTATATTCTGAATTCTTTATGACACCACAAAATATCTATATAATTTGTTTTAACCATTTGGAATAATTGTATTCAGTCACTTCCTCCAATCATTTTGCATCTTTTTTTAAAACATTTTTTTCTTTTGCAAAATTCCAACAAAGTTGTATGATTTGTCAGTTGAAACTAGTGTTTTATCTGCTGGAATTTTACTCACTGTTGATCAGGATTACAGTACATTTTTTATTTTGTGCAATTCCATTTGAAACTGATTCACATACCCCTGGCCTGTATGCAACAAATGAGTGATAGTTCTTGAAAAATGTCCTTTGTTTAATCAGATCTTTATAAAACGTTCATAGGTTTTTATACAATTATTTCTTTCATATATATATATAGTCTTTGCACTTATTTCAAACATCACATGTACATTGTACACTGTTAGACCATTAACTCAGCCATTCATCTGAAAGACATTAATATAGCATTGATTATAATTAAAATACATGTTATTATATATTTACTAATAAAATAACCAGAAAAAAGGAACAAAATGCCGACTAACTTAGCAATGTTTGAATATTTGTTTGAATGTTTGAAGTTTCAAGCTTTCATAATGCATTTTTGCATGACCTGGTGCTTGTTGACACTAAATCAGATCTCTATTTTGATTTTCTTCAATTTATATATGAAAGTTTTATTTTATTCTATAAAAATAAATTCCAATTTTCCATTGAAACCTATGTAAAGTCCAGAGGATTGGTATTAGCTTCTCCTCCTTTATATACTTGCATTGTCGCAAAATACATAATTTATTTGTACGAGCTTTAGAAACAGGTAGAAAAGTGCATGAAAGAAAACTTTCCAGTCTCATGAAAAAAATGAAGGAAAGTTGCAAATTAGAGTTAATTAGACATTAATCAATCAGTGCCAGAAAATATCTTATCCTGTCCAGAAGTTAAGAGAAAATAATGTGGAGGGGATAGATATTATGCAAATATCAGGGCATAAAAATGTGGCATTTATTAATAATTTGAGTGAGGAAAGACACAAGAAAATATCAAACATCCTCAGCAACACTGAAACCAATAGAAATGCTTTGGTACCAGTGCAGTTTTCAGCAAACTTACCTCGTAAAACCTCCACAAATTCTACAGCCAGTAGCACTTCTGATGTTTCGTGTCGAAGTAATCCAAATGTTTCTTCCTATTGTGCCAATACAAATATGTCAAGTCAAATTAGTTCTATGTTATACGGCGTGGTCATCCATAACAAATGGTGAATGTGTACACAATTTTCACAAATGACATATCCCAATAACTGAGCATTTGAGTGTTTGACATCGTTGGTAAATACATTTCCGTGAATCAGTTCAGTTTGTTCAGATAAATGATTAATCTTTCTGTTTTCTCTACTCTACCTAGTTTACTTAAAACATGCTCGAATCGTTGATACATGTTGGTGTTGCTTTCACATGTTTACAAACTGTTTGGGTCATACTTAAATACTCCTGCAGTAGAATAGAATAGAATAGAATATGTTTATTTGTCAATTAAAGACGCCCATGATAGGCAGTATAATTACATGAAAATCACAATATTTACATTAATTGGTATGATTAGAGATTGATTGGATTTTACATACAAGACATACAAATACATGTAAATATACAATTTTGTAATCAATAATTTTGACAAGCATAGTGATCCCTGTAATAGATTAAGAGACAGTGCATCATCCACAGTTGTATATCTAACACAGATATATAATTATTATTATTAATATTGTATAACATAAAATATTACTATTATTAATTTTGAATTATATCATTTCTAGATGATTGTAACTTTAGTATCATATCAGAAAGTTGATTTATGATGAAATTGTCTTCATTGGACATTAACCATATAAATTGCTCTCTAATATCTAAATGTTTAAAGTTATAATTATTATTATTTATAAGATCAATAAATGGTGTTCTCACATTTTGAAGTGCTTCACATTTTAATAAGAAGTGAATTTCATCTTCAACTTCCTTTAAACATATGCCTGTGTGTCATACAAAGGTGGATGCCTGCAACTATATGGTTCTTTTTTATTTAATTTTTTTAATATAAACTAGTAAAAGGAATATATCGGATGTTTATTATTTGATATAAAAAAAATAAAAATAAAAGTGAACCATATAGTTGCAGGCGTATACCTTTTCACACAGGCGTATATATTTACCTGGTTACTACTGCAGGCATATTTAAGTATGACCACATGTGACATATGATCGATAAATTAATGTGTTTTCATATCTATGAAAAACATATTAAATATATATATTTCAGGTTCTAAACTATCAATTTTCTATATAGATTTTCATCTTAATCAATAAATCTTCATTTAAATAAAGTTATTTCACTTCCTTTTGAGAACTATTTGTTTGCGAATTTTTGTCGGCAAAAAAAATGTGGTATTTTACTACACCAAATAGTGAGGATTCCGTTGCATAATGTATTAAAAAATGCATTTTTACGAGTTAAGATTATTTTTTAGGACATCGTGGATTGCAGGATAAATAACAATATTGGTCTGTTGACGGTAAATATAGAATTTATTTGATTCGGTGCGAAACGGGGAGAAAGACTCACTAAAGCTTGTCTTTCACCCTGTTTCTCAGCCTCGTCAAATAAATTCTATATTTACCGTCAACAGACCAATATTGTATATATACAATGCATGTATAAATAGTCTTATAATGTTTATGCAAAAAATATGATTTATCTTATATGCATGTATATATGTATTATTGATATACATGTCATTTTCAATTAATTTTCATTTTCATGTTAAAAAAAAAAAAAAATGAAATACAATGTTTTACTTTGAACGCCTGCAAAATTTGTAAGTGAGTGAGTGATTGTTGTTTAATGCCAACTCATCAATTTTTCAGCTCTATCATGGTGAGAACAAGTTAATTTTCAATGAGATGATGATGAGGTCCGCTTGATTCTAGACCAACACACTTGAGTTGGATTATTATAGTGCTTGCGCACTGAAACAACTGTCCGCGGGTAGACATGTCGCTCCACTCGGACACATTCTGATTCCGAGTCAACCAGTCTTTGCTCTTACTCCTTAAAAGAAAGGGATTTCCTTACAAATTAAAGGAGATAAATGGCTGTCAATTACCTTTGCTCTATCGACTAGTTAGATTTTATTATTTATTAATCTGATCTATCCCTCTAACAGGAAAATTTGAGTAATGTTATGTTAATATGGAAACTATAAAGCAAACATCAGTTGGGGAAAAAACCAGAAATAAAAGGTTTTCATATGATTTCACCCAGGGATGATGAGTAGAGAGTAATCTGAGGGTGATTAGCGATGAGTTGCTGCCAATGTCGAGGCAGATATTGGTTGGGTTTTCTTTAGATCAACAATAAGAACATTGTAACACATAGCACACAGATGCAGTACTTAGATTTAAAGATTTCAACATTTTTAGCTCATCTGACACAAAGGGTCATAGTAGGTATTGCCATCATATTGATTCTGTTGTCATTAGCATTATCTATAAACTTTTCACATTTTGATTTTCTTCTCTAAAACTGCTTGGTCCATTGAAACCAAGCTTGCTAAAATGTTCATTGGATGGTCCTGTACAAAGTTTGCTTTTAATTTTGATAATAAAAATCCACTGTAAAATTAAGAAGACTCAAGATACCAAAAGAGATATTTTTCTATTTTTTGTATGTTGAGCATTTTTTTAACCAATTTAAACATCCAAATTTTGAAATTTTGCATATTTGGAAAGTACCTATAGAAATTTTAGTTTTCACTCAATTTTGATGTGGTTTTTTTTTTTGCCATGAATGTTTGATTGTGTTGAAAACTTTAAGATGTAAATTGACAGATTTCCTCTATCTCTTACACAGATAATCATTGACTTTATCTCTATTATAGTTTGAAGAGAATGAGAAAAAGAGAATTAAATCTGAACAACAGAGACAAGAACTGAAACATAAGAAACAATGGGAAGATTTAGTCTTCAGGAACCAAACTAGTTTGAGAGAACTTGAACAGATACAGGTAAATATTTGGTTTGAAAACAAGAAAACTTGCACAATTATCAGGTTCATGTTGGTATTCAGAAATGAGACAAGTTTCAGGGAACTTTTACAATTCCATGTAAAGATTGGTCTTTACAGTTACCGATGATCTGTGATCTGTAAAGTTCTGACTTTTTGTGCAACATTAAAACTGATAAATGATAAACAGTGCTTGACAAAACTATATCATTTGCAATAATTAAGCAAAAACAAAATTTTACTAGTTTAAAGGAGAACGAAACCAACTGATGATTTGGGGTTTTACAGAATTTAAAACTAATAAAAAAAAATGAAAATATGACCATTTTAATGAAAATTTTACAAGGGCTGATGTTAAAGCACATTTATATCTTATTGATTTTAAATTTCCCGCTAAGCATGCAGGCTGCCATTTTCCCCTTATCAGTGACGTAACTCCATCTATTCCGATTTACCTGTTCAGCTTAACTGCATCAAAACAATAATATCATCATTGGAATTCGGTCATAATAGATAAAAAATTAGAATTTCTATCCATACCCTGTGATTTTATGCAAAAAATGGATTTAACAGAATTGAAACACCTTCAGAGGCTTATCCTGAGACCTATTTTGCTGACAGTTCACTTGGTCTTGATCTATACTTTAATTAAGGAATTAATTGCCTGGTAATCATTATTAACCAGAAAAAATTTGAATTAAATTTTCTGCATTTTTTAATTTTATCAATTTTGCATTTTGATTTAAAGATTAGGTACCCGTTATTCCTATTGAATTAAACTTTTCGTCGATTTAAAACTGGGATAAAAATTATTTTCCCAGATTGCCGATGATTACTACAAGAATACGTAATAAAACAACCCGTAAAAAATCGTTACTTGACCGAATCCGATCAGAATTTTACTTAAGAAAAAGTAACCAATCAGAATTTTTATACGGAAGTTCAACGTTATTGTAAACTGGTTCCCGCTAGTATAATACTATTATACGAAATACGAACGAGATATGGTAGTCGGCCAAGAACCAGCAATGGGATTATCTCAAAATAATTTTTCACTCGAGACATCGGAAAGTAAGTGAGTTCGATTTCTTGCCGCAGCTACCGCTCATGACACAAAATGACTACAGCATTTCAGCGGCGGTCTGACGCGTTTTCATTCTTTTAGTGCGGCATTTCCGATAATAACGCGTCAATGCCGTGAATCAGCAGCCCAGAGTGATCCCTGAAGTGGTACAGATTGTTTCAGCTATTTTTCATTGATTTTCAATTATTTTAGATTCTTACAAGAAATCATCCCTGATTATAAGAATTTCACATGAGAATCATATGTGCATGTAACACTGAATAATTGTTTATAATAAGATCTCTAACAATGATGCAATGATTGACAGATGACTGAATGAGTTTATTCTTTACAGGGTGAAAAGAGGAAAATGTTGATGGAACAAGAGACGCAGAAAATAAAAGAATTAGATGAGCAGTATTCTAATGAATTGAGAGAGTGGAAACAAAAACTTGTTCCAAGAAAACAGGTCAGTTTAACTTTTAGTTAGCTTAGTATGATTACAGTAGTCACCCCCACCAAAGGGCACTGCATCTGTAATGAAAAAGTGGCCTTGTAAGACTTGGAAGGGTGAAAGTGGCCTTGTAAGACTTGGAAGGGTGAAAGTGGCCTTGTAAGACTTAGAAGGGTGAAAGTGGCCTTGTAAGACTTGGTAGGGTGAAAGTGGCCTTGTAAGACTTAGAAGGGTGAAAGTGGCCTTGTAAGACTTAGAAGGGTGAAAGTGGCCTTGTAAGACTTAGAAGGGTGAAAGTGGCCTTGTAAGACTTAGAAGGGTGAAAGTGGCCTTGTAAGACTTAGAAGGGTGAAAGTGGCCTTGTAAGACTTAGAAGGGTGAAAGTGGCCTTGTAAGACTTGGAAGGGTGAAAGTGGCCTTGTAAGACTTAGAAGGGTGAAAGTGGCCTTGTAAGACTTAGAAGGGTGAAAGTGGCCTTGTAAGATTTAGAAGGGTGAAAGTGGCCTTGTAAGACTTAGAAGGGTGGAAGTGGCCTTGTAAGACTTAGAAGGGTGAAAGTGGCCTTGCAAGACTTAGAAGGGTGAAAGTGGCCTTGTAAGACTTAGAAGGGTGAAAATGGCCTTGTAAGACTTAGAAGGGTGAAAGTGGCCTTGTAAGACTTAGAAGGGTGAAAGTGGCCTTGTAAGACTTAGAAGGGTGAAAGTGGCCTTGTAAGACTTAGAAGGGTGGAAGTGGCCTTGTAAGACTTAGAAAGGTGGCCTCTCTTTAGGGTGACACTTTACTAGTATTTTACTATCTGAATCGATTGCATTTGAAATCTGGCCTGATAAGAGGGATGGCCTTTTGTGGCAGTGTCCTTTTTAAGAGGGGGACTTCTGTAGTATCAATAGTTAAATGTCTTGCTACAATTTACAGATATTAAACCCTACAGCAATCTGTTTACAACTTGTTAACATTATCTATAAAGATAAGGATATGGATATAAATGAAAATGAAATAAAATTCATCAGAAATTACAAGTTAAAGAACACTGCTTTCATTGATGTTTTTCATCTCCCAGTCATCTATAGATCTACTATAAGAGTATATCACATGATATATTCGTAATTTATACATTTTTCTTTTGATCTCACTGAAGGATATTGTCAGTATCAACAGACTGACTGTTGGATACTGGAAATTATCAGTCAGTGCTACATCAAATACATGACATTTCCGATAAAAATAAATGTCAGACTTTTTTTACAAGATTCAAAAGTCAAATTAAAAGCCAGAACAGTGATTACAGACTCAGGAGAGCCTATGTTTTTACTAACAATTAATGAGTCAAATAGAAGTGTAGAAGCTGAATTTCCTACTGTAGCAATACAATAACATCCATGTTTTTTATTTCCAGAGATTAGAAGAAGAATTTCAAAAGCAACGAGAGGAACAAGATATATTTTACGGGACAGTTGTAATAACGGGAAATGAAAATGCTTTTTCAGGTTCAAGGTCGTCTGTGACAGGGTCGTTACAAAGTAAAGAGGACTCAAAATCAAGACCTTCAACAGTAATATAATACATGTATATGCTAGTAATATTTAATATATATATGTTGCCATAGCAATGATGCTACAATGTGATATGTTACCATAGTAACAGTGCTATTTTGAAGTTTATTACTGTGGTGACAATAGTACTGACAATGTGTTCTTTGAAATTATCTCTTACATTTCATGAATCATTTGTGTTCTGAGTGTTGTCGGTCTCAGTATACTTTGCGTTTGAGGTAGATTCTAGAGCTTTGATTCGGTGAATCCGATAAAAACAAGTAATTCAGTGAATCCGACAAAAGCAAATGATTCAGTGAATCTAATAAAAACAAGCTATTTATAAAACATTAATATATAGAATACCTGCACTTATGAAAAATTGATATCATAATTTTAAATTTTTATATTTTTGAAAGTTTTAGAATAAATTTTGTTTATCTACTCTAGGCCAAAAAAAATATATATGTGTGTTTACGGTCACCCGACCCACTCTATTTTTCAGCCGCCGACCCTAACCTTTTTTATCTGCAATAATTCGACACTAATTTTTGCTAGCGACCCTATCAATTTTTACACAGAATTCGGATAACCATTTTTTGTTGTTTAATCAGCAGCAATGTTTTATTTATTCAACCGCTAGCTTTTTGTCGAAATTGAGAGCAAAGAAGGTAGAAAAACTGTGTAACTCGTCATAAAACAGTTTCAACAAATGACGGCTTACCGAAAATTTCGAAAATGAAATACCGGAACCGGGAACGACTATTTCCGGTTTTGCTGATAGTTATAAAATTTTTAAAAAAAATTAATGCCGACCGACTGACCCTAGATTTTTTTGACATGTGACAGTAAACACACATATATTTTTTTTTTGGCCCTACCTTATGCATATTAGGTCTAGTGTATATTTAAGTTTCCGTTCACATTCTAACTGTAGTTACTGCCTAGGGGTAATGCTTACTAAATTTGACTCAGCATTAGAAATTCTCTGAAGTGTTTATCAACTTTGGACTTAAAATTTAGGCTATTTTCTTTTAAGATTATTTTTATTTGATAAAAATGTAAAATTGAGATCTAACATTAGAGGTGTTTGATGTGACAACAGTTGAATACACAGAAGTATTCATTTAATATATCCATAGATGAGAGTTTTTATCTGATCAGAGCATTTACTCTTTTTTAAGTAAAATGAGTTGATAATTGTGGCAAACTTGGTCCAAACAGCTAGAAAGTGAAGATTGAGGGAAAACTGTTTAGAGGTTTCCTCTTTTTTTAAGTAAAATAAATTGAAAAGAACTATGTAAAACTTGGTAAAAACAGCTAGAAAATGAAGATTTAGGGGAAACTGTTTAGAGGTTTCCTCTTTTTTTAAGTAAAACAAGTTGAACATTTTGTCAAACTAGGTCCAAGCAGCTAGAAAATGAAGACTTAAAGGCATTGTATAGGAAGTTTATTTTGATCAGTGAACACTTCCATCTCTGTATAATATGATAGCTATGTTTGTTGAGTTATATATCTTTTGTTATTATATATTGTAATATGCTATAGGAGTTCATATATGTTACAGAGATAACACAATATTATATTTTAGAATGGCAGTGCCATGTTTGTTTTTATTTAATTGTCCGTCATATTGTGGATGTAAGGTTTAGACTGATTGGCTGTCACAATATGACCAAAACATGTAATTCAATATTTAATAAAACCATGTTATAATGGTACCGTAAACATTACTGATATGCTTCTATATATAGAATCACATCTGTAATTTATTTTATACTGCGATCAGTCCATTTACTGCCTATATATATAAACATTTGGTTTATATGTTTACTAGACCTATTAAGTCTCCTGGTACCCTACTAGAGTATTATTATACTGTAATCAGTCCATTTACTGCCTATATATATAAACATTTGGTAATATATGTTTACTAGGCCTATAAAGTCTCCTGGTACCCTACTAGAGTATTATTATACTGTAATCAGTCCATTTACTGCCTATATATATAAACATTTGGTAATATATGTTTACTAGGCCTATAAAGTCTCCTGGTACCCTACTAGAGTATTATTATACTGTAATCAGTCCATTTACTGCCTATATAAAGGTGTACATATAACCATTTGGTTTATAATATGTCTACTAGGTGTAGACAGTCTACTGGTAGTACCCTGCATCTTATATAGAATGAATCACAATATACATTAGTTGAACACAAACAGAACTGTAGACACACTATGCGAAATGTATCCAAAGTGTCCAATGTTTTTGTCTTTCTATGTGTAAATTTAAAATTTTTTGCATACATGACATTGCAGTATAAATACAATATACATACATTGTCAGGGAAATATATAATTTATTTGTACCCGCTTCAAAACAGGAAAGAACAGCTCTTTTTTCATCCTATTTCGAAAACTGGTACAAATAAATTTTGTATTTGCCAACAATGTACTTATATTGTCTAGGCCAAAAAAAAAATATGTGTGTTTACGGTCACCCGACCTACCCTAATTTTTGCTAGCGACCCTATGCATTTTTACACAGAATTCGGATAACCATTTTTGTTGTTTAACCAGCAGCAATGTTTTATTTATTCAACCGCTAGCTTTTTGTCGAAATTGAGAGCAAAGAAGGTAGTAAAACTGCATAATTCGTCATTTTACCGGAATTTTCGAAAATTAAATACCGGAATCAGATTGCGGAACCGGGAACGACTATTTCCGGTTTTGTCGATAATAAAAAAAAAATTAAAAAAAAAAAAAATTTATCCCAACCGACCGACCCTAGATTTTTTTGACATGTGACAGTAAACACACATATATTTTTTTTTGGCCCTATTTTTAATGAGTCATAAGATTTTGACAAGATTCAAGATTAAACATTTGTCAGAACAGGTTTATTTTCATTTGTGCTGATATGAACTTCAATTTATCAAATTTATTAACAACACAGATGTATCATAATCTTTAATTTGTAAATCTTTATTCTTACATTTTACTTACCAAATTTTTAACACAAATTTGTTGAACATTCAGTGTTTAATTACACAGAGAAATACATGTTATATCCTATAATTATAACCTCCAGATTTTATCAATCCTGGGTCACTGTGACATTTTGATAAATCATATGTATTAATTGATGTGTGATAATTCTATTGACAGTTAGATGCCAATGTGACTAGCTATAGCCACATGATTATGACTGTTGGATTTGATTGGTTATTGACATGTAAAAGATTTGCATATTTAACTAGAACATAGTACTTCCATTACATTCCTCTGCTGAAAGTGCCATTAAAACATTGTAATGATACAACTTGTTATAATGTTATGCCCCCTGGAAGATTAGCAGTCTATCTTCATCTATACATGTGAGCCTAGAGAAGATACCACCCTTAGGAACTTTTATACACTGAAGGCTATACACTGGTGCTGAAGAGTGGTACAGCTTAAATGCCAAAGCATATACAATCAAACCTGTCTTAAGAGGTTACCTTTAGGACAAGGAAAAAGTGACCTCATAAGACAGGTGACCCCCTAAAAGAGGTTAAATTCATATGAAATTTTCTATGACAGGACAAGAAAAAGATGACCTTTTAATACAGGTGACTGCTTAATAGAGATGACCACATTGACAAGTTTGACTGTACATGTAGATAATGATTTTATTTCCATTTTATTGTTAATGATGTAAAGTAATAGCTTGATATGAAGATGTATTCTGTGGTACTAATCTCAAGAGTTTGTGAATCAGTAAGAAAAGACAGTATTGTAGAATTGCTGATTTATAATGTTCTGTTAAATACTAATATACCATTCACATCACAGTACCTGGTAACGTGCAAAAATATCTGAATCTGGAAATATCAAAAAAAAATTAAATCATGCATCAAAAATAAACATCACAGTACCTGGTAATGTGCAAAAATATCTGATTCTAGAAATATGAGAAATTTGTAAGTTATGCATTAAAAATACATTCAAAGATAGATGTGTGTGATTTTCGTATTTTTTGTCAATGATTACCCTATAGAAGAATAGATTGTGAATTTGGCTGTGATTGTGAAAGTCACAACAATGAAATGAGTGCCAAGGATTTGTATAGACATGTCTTCAACCAAGTAACAATTAACATTTTTATCAAGAAAGGATGAGATAATGAATGCAACACAAAATTTCTACACAAAAAAGAAATTTGAAGGTCATTTGTTCAAAGTATGCTTTATTTGTTGAACCTATTTTGATTGTAAATATCTTAGCTTCCTTACTGAATATATTTATTTCTGTGGGTTTTTAATTTGAATAAAATATCTTGGCATTACGTTTTTCCATTAAGTTTTGTAGATAACATTAAACGGCAGAGTTTTTAAGACCTTACCCACCAAGTCAGTTAGTCACCAAAGATTGTTTCGTTTAAATTATCGCTGCTCATTTGGCAATGCTACCCTGTAGATATCACCCTTGCAGTTTCTGTTGTGTTTATCAAGATGACTTCATTAAAGTTGTCAAATTACATTGATGCAGAAAATTGAAAAATTAGTTGTAGATTCAATAGGTACGATATAGATTATTTAAAAAAAGAAATGAAAAGCACATTTTGGTGCATCTTTTTGCAGCCATTATGCATAAAATCATTGCAATCATTTCATTAATTCAAAAAATTAAGAATAAGCTGTATTTTTAGCATGGAAGCAAAGTAAGAAAATGGTCCAGTTAACCAAGGGTATATGAGCATGCTTTGAAACCAAATGAGATTTTGTTTTGCTTGACAGTTTGAAAACATGCCTTACTGGTCCTCAGCTAATACTCTGCACATAAGAATATCGTTGTATAAAACCATGATTTCTTTTTTGGAAAATTCTTTTCAAGTCATTTCTTACTCAATTTTCAGCATTAAAAGCAGAATTAAATATAGTTTCTTCTTATAATTTTCATATAATTTTATTTCTTATTTTCCTTGAAACATGATTTGAACACAAAGAATTTTTTTGTGCTAAATCTTACTATATAATCATAGAAAATTGTGTTGTCGAGAATTTACATTTGTGCTTAAATCATAAAATGCTTGTAAATAAAAGTTCCAAAAATTATATGAAAATATTAATATAAACTCTTAGTAATTCTGCTTTTAAAGGTCAAAATTTCAAAAGAAAATCGGATAAGGAATGACTTTAGGAGAATGTTTTGAAAATAAGTAATTTTATATGAAATATATAGGGAAATATCTGGTGTGGAAAGATTATTTACCTGTAAATGTACATCAGCTGTAAAGACTAGATCGCCATGATATAGCTGAAATATTGCTGAAAAAATCAATCAATCATTAAAGACTAAAAATTTTATGGATATTTTAACACAATAACAATCATTATTAAGGACGTCAGTTGAAATTACGTAGAAAATGTATTAATTTGAAATTTGAACATTCTTTTTTATTTAACTTTGATTGATCTAATATTTGTGTTGTATAATTTGCATTGTCACTTGCTGTTGAATGACAATTTTAAAACTTTTTAGTTATTTAAATCTTATGTTTATATATAACATAGAATAAATTGCTGGAGGCTGTTATGGCAGAGGACCTATTGTAGATGAGTTTGCATTGAACTGCAATTGATGTCCATCACCACCAAAGTTGTGTACTTGATACAAATTGGTTTGTCAGTTGGATGGGTGGATCGTTTTCTCAGGATTACATCATGATAACACAGAAATTTTGTTGAAGGTGATGTTAATACACAAATGTATATATCTGTTAGCGGAAGCTAAACATATATATATACATTGTATCTGTTAGTGGAAGCTAAGCACTTATATATATCTGTTAGTGGAAAGAAATTAATATATTTGTTTTATTTGTTGATATTTTTAGTTTTAAATTGCTATGAAACGAAACGAAAAACAAAACACACCTGTTTACTCTATTTTTATCTGTATCTTATTTAAGATTTGTATTGTTATCCATGTATATGAAAGCCATGTTAAATAGGAGTCAACAGTAAATAATGACATGCCAAAATGCCTTGCCGTTTTTCTAGTCTTTAAAATAAGCATTTTTTAAACACAGCAATTTTCTGAAAGGTACATTTTTAGCATGATTGTTTTGATGACCTTTATTTCTTTAAAATCACACATTTGAAATTCAGATCTGAATCATAATGTAAAATTCATGTTTAGTTAAATATATTATCCCTTAGCTGGATCATTTTGTTCTAAATTTTCAGAAGGCATTTTGTTCTAAATTTTCAGAAGGCATTTTGTTTCATGTTCATTGTAAGTAGATGTAAGTAAATTATTTCCTATTTTTGCAGATTATCTCTCCTTTTTGCTATGTAACTAGTGCTTTTTTGTTAAAAAAAAAAGATAAAGAATAATTCCAAACTATGGATTATCCAGGATACATAGTTTTTGATATGAAGTGGTCTTCATTGTAATTTTGGTTTATTCATAATGATCTATTGGGCAAGGCTCACACCTTAAAAAATAAATATAAATATCTTATATTTCAATACAACTTGTGTAACCATTGCTCACCCTAAGGAACTTATGTAGCTGTTAACACATGTCTTCCAGTGAAGACTACATTATATGTTTGTATCTCACTGTTTGTCCTTTGTTTATATGTTATTGCAGATTATTGTTTATACAGATCATTATTGTATACTATATCATTTCAAAATTATGAGTTTTCTCTATAAATAAATGTGCTATCTGTTTTATTGTGAATTGTATATAAAATGGGCTAATTATTTAAGTTCATTTCAGTCGATTAATAAAATTTTCCACAAAATATGAAAAATAAACATTTAATTATTATTTATCTCTTTGTCTTCTTTTATTTTCATGTGATCTGTAGTAAAATGAAAAACAAAAAATACAACATTGGAAACAATTAAAAAAATCATTGAGTTTGAATCGTGCTCATGGGAGGTGTACTTGATACAACATTCATGCTCATGGGAGGTGTACTTAATACAACATTCATGCTCATGGGAGGTGTACTTGATACAACATTCATGCTGATGGGAGGTGTACTTAATACAACATTCATGCTGATGGGAGGTGTACTTGATACAACATTCATGCTCATGGGAGGTGTACTTGATACAACATTCATGCTCATGGGAGGTGTACTTAATACAACATTCATGCTGATGTGAGGTGTACTTGATACAACATTCATGCTCATGGGAGGTGTACTTGATACAACATTCATGCTCATGGGAGGTGTACTTGATACAACAATCATGCTCATGGGAGGTGTACTTGATACAACATTCATGCTCATGGGAGGTGTACTTGATGCACCATTCATGTTCATGGGAGGTGTACTTGATATAACATTCATGCTCATGGGAGGTGTACTTGATACAACATTCATGCTCATGGGAGGTGTACTTGATACAACATTCATGCTCATTGGAGGTGTACTTGATACAACATTCATGCTCATGGGTGGTGTACTTGATACACCATTCATGCTCATGGGAGGTGTACTTGATATAACATTCATGTTCATAGGAGGTGTACTTGATACAACATTATGTGATAAAGTTTGTCAGTGACTTACTGCAGGCTGATGGTTTTCTCTGGGTACTCCAATAAAACTGATAGATATAACTGAAATATTGTTGAAAGTGGTGTTAAACACCATGACCCTAACCCATGGTCTAGGATGTCTTAAGCTCTGTGGTTCACAGATTGACAAAGACGACTTTTAAAATAGATTTTTCTAGAGAATCAGTTTTGGAAATAGTAAATTGCTTGAATCATGTGGATTCAAATTTACACACCTACATGTGGATCCAAACATTTAATATGATGTTTTAGCCAACATTTAAAAATTTAAAAGAGTGAGTGATTGTTGTTCAACGCCAACTCAGCAATTTGTCAGCTATATCATGGTGAGAACAAGTTAATTTTCAATGAGATGATGATGATGATGGTGTCCTCTATGTACTAGACCAACACACTTAGGTGGATTTTTATAGTGCTAGCTCACTGAAACAACAGTCCGCTCCACTCGGACACATAATCCTGATTCCGAGCCAACCCGTCTTTGCTTTTTCTCCTTATTGCTGCATGCTTGGCGGAGAAGCAACATATATCATTTTTATAGTCTATGGTGTGACCCAATCGGGGCTGGAACCGAAGATCTACCACATTTCGAGTCGAGTATGCCACCGATGCAGCTCGAAGAATGAAAAGACAAAGTTCTGTATTTTGACAGGAATCATTATTGTAATATGAAGGTTCATTTTTAGCTCACCTGGCCCAAAGGGCCAGGTGAGCTATTGCCATCACTTGGCATCCGTCTCTGTCGTACGTCGTAAACTTTTTCAAAAATCTTCTCCTCTGAAACTACTAGACCAATTGAAACCAACTTGGTCTGAATCATCACTAGGGTGTCTAGTTTCAAAATTGTGTCCGGTGGTGCCGTGCACCAACCAACATGGCCGCTGTTACTAAAAATAGAACATATGGTAAAATTGCAGGTTTTTGGGTAATAACTCAAAAACCATTAATAATATCAGAAATCTGACATGGGGTAAAAATGATCAGCAATGTTGAAGTAAATCTGATTACCCATCTTGGAGTTATTGCCCTTTTTTCATCAATTTTTTTTTTATACTTTTCGTCTTATATTTCAAAAACTATAAGAGATAAAGGTTAAGTTTAAATTGCAAAAATGTGCAGCATGTCAAGATCTACATACCCTGCAATATTTAAGTAAATTCCATTACCCATTTTGGAGTTATTTCCCTTTTTTCATCAAATTTTCAAATTTTAATACTTTTCGTCCTTTATTTAAAAAACTATAAGAGATAGATGTTAAGTTTAAACTGAAAACATATTCAGCATGTCAAGATCTACATACCCTGCAATTTTGAAGTAAATCCCATTACACATTTTGGAGTTATTGCCCTTTTTTTCATCAAATTTTCAAAATGTTAATACCTTTCTTCCTTTATTTCAAAAACTATTAAGAGATAGATGTTAAGTTCAAACTACAAACATATTCAGCATGTCAAGATCTACCTACCCAACAATTTTGAAGTAAAACTGATAGATGTTAAGTTTAAATTGCCAAAATGTGCAGTATGTCCAGATGTACCTACCCAGTAGTTTTTAAGTAAATCCCATTACACATTTTGGAGTTATTGCCCTTTTTTCACAAAATTTTCAAAATTTTAATATTTTTCATCCTTTATTTCAAAAACTATAAGAGATAGATGTTAAGTTTAAACTACAAACATATTCAGCATGTCAAAATCTACCTACCCTGCAATTTTGAAGTAAATCTGATTACCCATTTTGGAGCTATTTCCCTTTTTTCATCAAATTTTCAAAATTTTAATACTTTTCATCCTTTATTTCAAAAACTATAAGAGAAAGATGTTAAGTTTAAACTGCAAACATGTTCAGCATGTCAAGATCTACATACCCTGCAATTTTGAAGTAAATTTGATTACCCATCTTGGAGTTATTGCCCTTTTTTTCATCAATTTTTTTTTTTAATTTTAATACTTTTCGTCCTTTATTTCAAAAACTATAATAGATAGATGTTAAGTTTAAACTGCAAAAATGTTCAGCATGTCAAGATCTACAAAAAAGTTCCACAGTTGAAAATGTTCGACAACTGTGTGAAGAGTTATTCCTCTTGAAATGCATATTTTTTTTGTAGACTTTCACTGCTTTTGGTTACTCAAATAATCAAAGGGAAGCAACTCTATTACAAAATGTGAAAGTAGCAAAAGCTAAATTTTGAGAATCATTGACATTTATGTTTTTTTACAGCAATGTTGATAACTTACATTAAAGGGGGAACCCCTGCCCAAATTTTTTTGGAGAGGTGGTCTGCAATGAGGAGGGCTACATTTGTTATTTTTTGACCGAAGTTATCAAGTTTTATTGACTGATGTTGTTATTATACCCAGGTGAGCAATACAGGCTCCTGGGAGCCTCTAGTTAGTTCACCTTGCCAAAGGCAACGTGAGCTATTGCCATCACTTGGCGTCCGTCGTCGTCCGTCTGTAATCTTTTCTCATTTTAATCTTCTCCTCTGAAACCCCTTAGCCAAATGAACTGAAACTTGGTAGGAAACATTTATGTAAGGTCCTCTATAAAGATTGCTCATTTCGTCCCGATCCGTGGCCGAACATGGCCACCATAGGCAATTCTTGTTTCTGGTTATTTCTAAAAAAATCTTCTACTCTGAAATCGAGTAGCCACATGAACCGAAATTTGGTAGGAAGCACCTATGGAAGGTTCTATATAAAGTTTCCTCAAAACATAATGAAAGATGAGCGACACAGGCTCAGACCACCTGAGCTTCTAGTTTGTCTTTGTTGTACGAATTGCAAATCAAGTTGCAATGCATGAAATGGTGGGCTATACCGGTATATAGGCAATAAAAAAAGGATGCCCATTTTAGTGTTATTAACTCTATGACACAGCTACAAATAATATTTGTCGCTGGATGTTAAACAACTAACAAATCCGTGGTCATCTGTGACACAAATATCATAACCGTATACTTCTAACAGATTTAATTTCTTACTCTTTGATAAATTCTTTGGTACTGAATTTGGTTTTAATATAAACAACAGTCATGTCGCTCCACTAGGACACATTATCCTGATTCCAAGTCAACCAGTCTTTGCTCTTACTCCTGAATGCTGCGTGCTTAGAGGAGAAACAGCAAATACCTATTTTAAAAGTCTTTGGCATGACCAGACCTAGACTCGAACCCACGATCTACCACACTCGAGCCGAGCATGCTAACCACTACACCACCGAGGCGGTTTACAATAAATGGATATGACAAAGTAATGATACAAACAAACAAAAATGTATTCATAATTGATAGACACGCAAAATAATACAGACGAACGATCCCAAACCCTTTTTATTTTGTTGTCCAGTCGAATGATTCCCCATTTTTTAGTTGTATTTGCCGTGAAGGACCGGCACATGTAAGCTGTTGATACTATACAATTGTGAAACATAAGAGATTTCCCCTCACAGATAAAAATACCCCAAGATGTACCTCGATGTTATCAACATGCGCATCTTATTCACGTCTTATTTATATCTCCTCGTTCTCGCAGACAAACAATAACAACATCATGGAGAACTTTGGTAAGATATTATTCATTAATTAATGTTTATATACTTGTTGTTCTATCTTTTATTTTTGTTTTTGCCTTGTTAAAAGTTTTGTCTTTTTGATTCTATAACTTGTCATAATCCCTTTAGTTTTTCGGAGTTTTTTTTTCACATTCTGTGCATGTTTCATGAATGGAAATTTTGATGTGATAAGCAGGAATGAGTCATTCCAAAACATTGTTATGTTTCTAAATTTAATATTTGGCTGCAGTATGTAAAGAACTAAAGCAGCCATAGTTCAAAGAAAATAGGTAAGTATAACTAGATACATGTAATAGATTAGGTATTTTTTAGTAAAAGAAAAAAAAACTGATTGGTGGTAACATTTAACATTTAGATGATACTTATATATGTAGTAAAAATGTTGCTAATGAAGGCAAACAAGCATGGTTTTTATTTACTGAAAAATTGTTAAAAGTTTATTGGTATTCAGGATAAATTTAGATTTTTTAAATTTCACAAATTTACAAAAACTTGTAAAAAACTGTTACATGAAAAATATGTAAAAAATTGGTATATAAAATAAAATAGTTTTTTGGATGGTAAATTAACCACTTATTTCAGATTAAAAAAAAATTTGGGTTTTTGAGAGATACCTTTCATATACTAAAAATTTTGAATATTGGAGATCTATGTGTAAATTACGTATTTCAGCCCATAAATTAAATATAGAAGTTGGGCGTTATAATAAGACTGCTAGAAATGAACGTTTCTGCAAAAAATGTAATACCGATGAGATAGAAGATGAAATGCATTTTTTACTTTTATGCAATCCTTTTGAAACTGATAGGAAAAATATTTTAGATTTAGTGGCGGTGAAGTTAAAAATTTCCATACACTCAGTTGTGAGAACAATTATTTTTTTTAATGAATAATGAAAATATCTCAATACTTAATACAGTGGGCAAATTTATCAAAGATAATTTGTATTAATGACAGCAATCTAGCAACAAATACAACATGGTTATTGTTTATTACTTTTAATGTGTTGTGATAAATATGTCATTGTGTAGCTGTACTCTATATAATTATGATTCTTTCTTTGTATGTTCGTACTTTTAATGCCCTTATGGGGCCCATGATTTGGAAATAAAATATCTTGTATCTTGTATCTTTAGTTCTGAAATGAGTGAATTAGATAATGTGTATATTATACCTATTGTGAAGGAGTTGTATATGTAATGTCTTTAATTTTGAATTGGGATTTAGCGAGGTAAGTTCCAAAAATGTTGTATCATGTTTATCTGAGATTTGTACCCGTACCGAACATTTTCCTTTTTTTAGCTCACATAATTACATGCGACGTATGCTCAAAATGTTGTGTCCGTCGTGGTCATTCGATGTGTCCATTTTTCACATTCTTTTCTATGAAACAACTGGAGCTAAACTTGGCCATGCTGATCCTCAACACTGTTTGTGGTTTTCATTTCGTTCTGTCAGTTATGTTTTGATTTGCTGAAATTGTAAAACAAAATTATATTCCCATAAATGGAATTGATATGGTAGGAATAGTTTTGTCCTGTTTTGTTTATGTTATGTTCTCTACATTGGAGGCGGAAATTCAAGATGGCTACCAACGGAGGACAAACTTGACAGAGACCTCATATATAGGAATGCATAGTAAAAATAATCAACGCAGGACGAAGTTTTAGTACCCAAACGACAAATAATCAAAAATCTCACAACAAGAAACTTGATTGAACATGCATGGTTCCTTACAAAATATTCATTCTTTCTGTGGATATGAAAAAAAAAATCCGCCACGTGACTTGTTGAACATATGACCATGACAGAATAGAAATGAAAATATTTTTCTCAGAAACCACAAATGTGCCGTATATAAAAGAAGCTTAGAACTATCACTTTCCCCTGCTATATAGCTTTATTAAGCATTTATTATTTGTTTTTACTTTACAGTGTGATGCAAGGAGACGCCAAACAACCTCAATCTAGTAGTAGTAATAGTAGCAACAGTCCAAGCGCCGAGGGTCCTATCGCTGTACGAAGGCACCCACGTTTACGTATCGACAAGATGGCCGCCGTGCCAACACAAAACTGCAACACAGATTTAGCGACACAAAAGGCAATACTTGAGCAGCTCTTCTTGAAAAGGGAAATCGAAGGTGACTTTTGGTATGTTGTAGTTGCTGAATGGGTGGAGCAACTTAAACGTTATGTTGGAATTCCTAGTGCAAGGAAATTTTACCATAACCGATCACATCCAGGCCCCATCTTCACCCGTCGAGATTACGCACATACAGTAGATGTAGTCCACGAAGATGCTTGGCGAATGCTGGTACAATGGTATGGTATTGCGGATGGGCACCGACCTATGAAATTAGTAGTTTACTCGTATTCGCGAGCACAGGAGATCGAACACAATTTGAATTCTTTCAAAGTAATGCTCGCTAACGCTCCACCAGAAGAATTTCATAATATAAGATTTAGTAAACTAGAGAAAATCGGTCATATTGAATGGAAACTGCGAGAAATATATCAGATCCATAAAAACGAAAAGAGTCGTATTTGGGCAAAATCTGACTCAGATAGTGAGTGGCAATTGACTCTAGACAGAGATAAAGCTGTCGGTAAAGCTCTAAATATAGACTCTGATTTCACAAGACCCATTATAGCTTTGGAAATGTGTAAAGGTGATGGCGTCTGGAGAAATAGTCCGGGTTCTTCCGTATGTTCCCAAGACGTCGCCGATGGTCCACTTTATGAGAGGAACATTTTCGATGATATCACAAGTACCTGGGAGGTTGACATTCATGAGCAGATAGACCATCTTGGGAAAAGTATGATAGATAATCTTCATGTTAATTTCAATGCTTTTGTACAGCGAGCTAAGGATTATGTGGATGAACGGGACACAAACCTGCGACACCGTGAAAGAAATCTGTGTGTACGTGAAAGTTACATAGACAATCTGGAGAAAACATTGAAGGAGAAGGGAAAAATACTTGATTCGACTTTACAGGATTATAAGAATCTTATACAAATCAATGAAGAGAAGATAGAATCTTTCGAAAGCGAGCATTTGAGGACAATGGAAGAGATGGAAGTAACATTTGACCAGAGACTGATTGAACTAAATAAACAGAGAGATGCCTTTGAAAAGGAAAGAGAGAATTTTCATGATGAACTGCAGGTAATATGTGGTAATTTAACAAGGAATATCCGTTTAATAAAAATAAAAGTCTGGGAATCTAATGGTCTTCTCACAATCATCTCGAGGTATGATGTTAACTCTGAGACGAAGACCAGCAACAAAACAGCTACCCCTTAAACGTTTAACAGAGTTAAAGGTGTATTGTTATTGGTTATATTTACTTCACGTTTCGGCACTTGGCATATAAAATATATTTATGATTGTTACAGTTTTTAAATACATGTATAGTATGATTAAAGCCAGGTGTCAACTCCCTCAGGCATAAGTAACCTTAACCGAATTCGGTTATCCTTGTTAGGCCCTTATATTTTCTTACTCCCAAAGACTTTGAAAAGTACATTTTGTATTTAACTTTCCAATCGTCTCACTTTGAGCGTATCAGATGAAGGTTATTTTTTAGTTCGAATTATTTTAGAAACTGACATGCTAATTATTTAAGGGTATAAGGTGCAAAAGATTTGCTACGGTTGGTTTAAATGTTATCTCTAGCGAGTGATTTGAAAGATTTAACACTGAATCCATAGTTCAAGCCATTAACATCACGTAGTCATGGTAACGGATAGTACTGATATCTAGACCAAAAGAAACAAATAAAAAACTTGATTGCATCAACAACATGACTGATGAATATTCGATTGCGAGCCAGTCTTGGAAGTCTGTGACTACTTGTAACTATTTCAAGTTAACCCTGGTTGACCCCCATAGCAATTCATTGTCTCCAATATCCTCATATAGGCATTACAAAACAATTAACTGTTTATTTCTGATTTGGCTAAATATTTATTAGTGGTGCAGTTCTTAGCAAATTACGATAAAGACTTTGTATCAACCTCTAACGACATAACTGTCACTTTGCGTCCATTGTCGTCAGCCAGACTGACGGTTGTCTTATCGGCCATCAGAACATTATTTTGCTTATTTACTAATAAAACTTGACTTTTCATGTACGTTGATTGGGATAAAAAAAAATGCTTATAATGATCGCTATGCTGGTATGACATACAGGGGCTCGTTTGTGGTGATATCTTGAGTTTGCACTGTCAGTGTCAGTTACTATCCAACACGAACCACAAAATAGTAACTGCCATTGATATTACAAATGTATATTTTGTATATACAACTTATAATCTCGAGATATCACCCTAAGTGACCCCAGTAATTGATAATGGCGCACTTTTTAGATTGTGAGTAAAAGGTAAAATTTTAAATTATAATTTCATTTCGTTTCATTTTACAGAAAATGTCCGAAATGTACAAAATACAGGAAAATAAAATCAAACTGGACATTGGTGGACAGCTGTTTGCGACATCTCTGACAACTCTATCCAGAGATCCTACTTCAATGCTAGCAGCCATGTTTAGTGGACGTCATCAGTTAAAAACAGAATCGGACGGAAGTCACTTTATTGACCGGGATGGTACTCATTTCCGGTACATTCTTAACTATCTTCGTGATGGCTGCCTAAAAGAAGGCACAATACCATCAAACGAAACCGTTTTACGGGAATTGTTGACTGAAGCAGAGTATTACCAGATTTCTGGACTGGTTGAATATTTACATAGTATATTATTCAAAGAAAATGAGAGTTGCGAATCGCCTGTTTAATTCTCATAGAATACTTTCTATCGAATGACTAACATTGGGACAAGTGATATATTGCAATTGTAGGTTAATATTATAGCAGATTTGATAACACCCTATTATTTAAAATGTCTATCATGTCTACAACTAATTGATAATTAATCTTTCATACAATAAAATGATTGTATGTCATTACAGACTGCTCAGTAGTAAAAGAGAACAAGCATTGTAACCAAGGCTTAGTAGTTTTCTTGATATCTTGCATAAAGTTTCAAATTACATATTAAAATATTCCAACAAGTTTATCATACATACCATATTTGTATAAATTGTCGTGAAAGGTAGCACAAGCTGAACCTTTCAAAAAGCAGATATAGTTCTGAACCACCGTTAAGACGACATAAATGAATCGTATAAACAAGATACATTCAAACGTGTATTAAGTGGTAACCTTCGGGACAAAGAAACAACGGCCTTATAAGACAGGTGACCTCTTAAAAGAGGTTAAATTCATATGAAATTGTCTATGACGGGACAAGAAAATGTGACCTTTTAATACAGGTGACTGCTTAATAGAGGTGACTGCATGGGCAGGTTTGACTGTATATACAATTACGTTAGTCAATAGTAGAATTCTTCATATTTCATCGTCCAATCACAAACTGCTATGTTTCATTTAGGCCATTTTGAATGTTAGATATGAACGAAATGAAACAAAAATCTAAACTATCCACTGATCATTTCTGCAAGAAGAGTTTTTGAAGATACTAAAGGGGTAATCAGAATCCGTAAATCGAAGAAGGACAGACAACACAATGACCGAAAGTCCAAAAGGGCAGACAAAAACTGCATTTTATAGAAACATCAATGAAAATGTAGTTGAATTACACATGGAATTTCCTCATGAAAGAAGATTAAACATTTTACGAGTCAGGTGAACTAAAATTGTATAATTCATTTTTACAATATAAGTTCATGTGAGCTTCTGGTTTATGTTCAATGTCATATTAGATAGTAGTATTTCTAATATTTCTGTGAATTTTTGGAGGTCCATAGGTTATTGCTGTAGAACAAGAACAAACGGAATGCGCCAATAGCATCTGACGTTTTATCATATATTTTCCATTCAACTTTTCACATCACTAACCACGATCAGCATAATATATAAAAATTACTGGGAATGGTTAAAGACTCCTTTAATTAATCTACAAGGGCGTGGCTACATTCGACTGAAAGACGCACGTGTGTAGAACAAGCCAATGTTTTAATTTCTAGGTTTTTTCACTGTTTTATTGACCATGTACAGACGGAACATCGCCGGGAGTAGCTAAAACGCACGAAAGTGTTTTTTATAACGCATGGTAGTGTTTCTGGAAGATTTCGTATCGTAAAGGTATAGTATTTTCGGGATCACCCCGACGGCTCCATACTACTAATTATCTACACAATACCGTCAATTACTGATTTAATAGTCCGTGTTGCCACTGTAACACCTATAGAGTCGCAATATAATTGATTTACACTTGTTCGTGTTGTGCTGTTTCTAATTCATATGAAGAGATAGACGTATCGATCAATCAGGTCAAACAAAGCGACATAACTAACCAATGGAAATAGACCGGTGTTTCTGATAAATTTCTTGGTTGAGTCTTATAAAAGAAGTGTTTGCTAATCATTGGTCAGTAATGGTGCGTACGGTCCGCTTGTTTCTTTGTGTGTATTTATATATCTCCATTCACCGAAACGACAAAAGTGCAAACAAAATTGTTGTGACGCTAAAGATTTTACATGGTAGCATGGACTAGATGATCATTGACTACAACATTGTTAGTTTGGAACCGTCGGGATTATATCCGAGTCCCACAAAAATCCTGAGGTAAAGCAGTTCCTGCTCCACTAGTGCAAACCGCATCGGTGGTGTAATGGTTAGCGTGTTCACCTCAAGTGTGGTAGATCGTGGGTTCGAGTCCAGATCGGGTCAAACCAAAGACTATGAAATTGGTATGTGTTGCTTCTCCGCTAAGCATGTAGCATTACGGACAAAGTGCAAAGACTGGTTGGCTAGGAAACAGGATAATGTGTCCGAGTGTGGCGATATGTCTATACGCGGACTGTTGTTTCAGTGAGTTAGAACTATAAAAATCCAACTAAGCGTATTTGTCAAGTACAAAGCGAACCTTATAACCTCATTGAAAATGAACTTGTTCTCGTCATGATAAAGCTGAAATATTGATGAGTTAGCGTTAAACAACAATCATTCACTCACTCGCTTCACTAGTGCCAACTGTCAACAACATGTTTTAATATACCGGTGAGTTGTCTTTCTTTGTATACAAGATACAAGATACTTTATTTTCCAAATCAGGGACCCCGGAGGGCATGATACAACATCTATAATTAGCACATACACAATAAATATAGTAAAATATAATAATTATTTTATTACCATTAACCATGTCTGTCACAGATTAAAACAAAGGGAAGTAATTCAAGCAAGATTGTCTTAGAATTTTATATTCAGTTTGAGTATAGTATATATAGTTATATATACATATACGTCTGAAAATTAAACCAAACAGTGTTAGAATTAGATTTTAGAGCTGTCAAATTTTTGTTCTTCCCTCGACGGGATTTGAACCCACACCCTTGTTACACTGCAGCACCATTCGCTTAGCCTTACGTCCAGCGCCCTAGACCACTCGACTACATACATATATATATATTAAGTACATAGCAAACGATATAGGAGAGGTTAGACTTAAGACATGTAGACTGGAAAAACATATTTAGTTGAAAATGTTCAAGAAATTAATTAGTGGTTCCTATCATGATTTCCTTTATAGAGGGTTGCTGCTAACACGGAAGCTACTGAATCAAGGATTCCTATTTGCTTATAAGTTGAAGTCGTCACTTCAAAAGTTTTACGGTCGCCACCATGACTTGGTTACCCGTTACAATCAGTCACAAATAACCATGAATATCTTCCACTTGTCATAAGCTCTTTCCGGTCATTTATTGATTATCACCGGGTTTGTAACTAGAGTAACACGACGGGTGCCACACGAAGAGCAGGAGCTACCTACCCTTCCGGAGCACCAGAGTTCACCCCCGGTTTTTAGTGGGGTTCGTGTTTCTCGATCTTTAGTTTTCTGTGTAGTGTTTTGTAGATCATTGTTTGTCCCTTTGTCCTCTGGCCATTATGTTGTCTGTCCTTCTATTTACGGATTATGATGAGCCCTTTGGTATCTTCAAACTCTTCTTCCAAATGGCTACATCTGTTTACTAAATGATATTTTTGATCAACATATTTGCACAATTTGGTGGACGAGTGTTTCAACAGACGATTGGTATTCTAATGGACACGATCGTGCTCGGATAACTTCCGATTTGTTTCTACACGCTTATGAGATAAGATAAGATAAGAATAAGATAAGAAAACTTTATTTTGATTCGGCACATAATAAAACAGTACAACATAAGCTGTAAGGAGCTTTTCACCGAATATACATTAACAATAAAACAACACAAGTCACATGCAAAGTTACAAACTAAAATGAGCTAAGACATACAGGCATAAAAAGGAGGACTGTGTATAGATCTGCACAAGAACCCACGTGGCAAGTGCCTCTTTAGACTCTTGTTCAAGATCCACACACAGATGCCCCAACAAAAAGCAGCATTTAAAAAGAAGCAGCAGATAAACAAAAATAATAATAAAATAATAATACTGAATACTTAAAACTGGTACTGACATAATCAGTAAAAGCAGCACTGTCTAACTAAAAAATCAAAGAATATACAATTTTCAAGCCAAACTAAAAAAAATTAAATAATTAAAAAAATAAAAAATGAAAAAATATAAGCAAACCAGAAGCAAAATTGTAATCATCTACACATGCAGAACAGCCTCATTTGGACCCATTCCAGGACTGCAAAAGAATCTTGAATTGAGAGAAGCTATTTTCAGTCCTGAAATGATCTGGGAGGCTGTTCCACAATGTAGGTGCAGCAAATCTGAAAGATTTTTTTACCGTACCGTGTGGATTTGATCTGTGGTATTTACGGTTTTCACAGTTTTCCGGTTGTTGACTGATTTTGTCTGTCTATATACTTATGAGTTTTGACTTTCCCTTTGTAAGATTGTTCGGAGTTCGGTAATTTTGTTATTACCCTTATGTCCAAAATGTTGTTGTATCTGAAAGAATATTTAGAGTTTTTCATATGGACAAGATCATGAAGACAGACAGGTGCAAGTTTATTAATTATTTTATATGTTTCCAAAGCCATGGTTCTCATTATAAGAATAAGAAAACTTTATTTTGATTCAGCATGTATATAACATAAGCTCTACAGAGCTTTTTACCGAATATAAAAACAGATACATCAATATCAAAACAAGAAACAGACAGACTTCCCTCAATGACCTCCCAAGCTTTAGAAAGAAAATTAGCCCAGACCTTTAATTCCAGCTTAGGTTATATAGATGTGTTCTGTCACTGAACAAGTCTAGATTCGGTGATTATCTGCATCTCATTTATATGCTTGAAGTAAAGGATACTTACTGACACTCAAAAGTCTCTTACCTTGACCTTCACCTTGAAACCGATAACGGAGGACGATTGAAAGCTCAACTCTACGACAAACGTGATGAGTTCACCTTTCCAATACCCGTAGTCAATTTCCTTTCACCAGTATCAATATTCCAGCAACATCAGCATACAGAGTTTACATTTCACAACTCATACGTTATTCTAGGGCTTGAGCCCAGTACTGTGATTTTTCGGACAGAGCTGCTCAAACTAGACAATGTTGCTCCTAGCTTGAAGTCATCGCTACACAAATTATACGGTCGTCATCACTATCTGGTCGATCGTTACAAAATATTTATATCTCAAATGACAATGAAACTTTTCTTTTTACGTATATTTTTTCTTTCGTCTATCACCGATAAGACTATACTTTTATCGAATTTTACTATTTATAAACACGACGGGTGCATTAAAAGAAGCATTAATTACTTACTCTTCGCGTGCACCTGAGTTCACCTGGGGTTTTTGGTGGGATCCGTGTTCCTCATCGTTTTTTGTTTGTTTTTATTTTCTGTGTTGCCCTATTCTATATTTTTATTCTCATAGAGCCAATACATAACAATGGTACAGCTATTAGTGTGTTTTTACGTTGTTAGTTCCGTGTTGTGATGTCCGTTACGTACGTTACGTACATATTCATGCCTCGAGGATACGGAGGAGTTGCCATCTTATGGAAAAAAGATATTGACCACATGATAAAACCAATAGATTTAGGGTCAGAAAGGATACAGTGCGTAAAAATCAAGGAAAGCTGTAACTCAAACATACTATTAACATCAGTATACCTACCAGCAAAAGGGAGTAAAAACCATCTCGCAGAATACCAAGAAGCAATTGACCAATTATATGAGCTCCATCAAAAATACAATGAAACCCATAAAATTATCATAGGAGGAGATATCAACGAAAATCTGAATGAACCAACAAACACACAACGCAATCTCTACCGGTGAGACTTCATAGACGAGTGCTGCCTAAAGTATGACAATACCGCAAAAACCTTTGTTAACCCACTAGGACAGGAATCATCGGAAATTGATTATTTTCTGCACAATCTATCAAACAGGGAGTTCCAAAGAAAACAAGTATTACACGATATACCAGAGAATACGTCTGATCACCATCCAATCCATATGAGCATCAAATTCAAGCATAAAAATGCAGAATGTCAACTGCAAGCAAAATAATAGCAGGATCGCAAAGAAGATAAACAGTCTCCAAATAAACGAAAATATGGAAGAAACAGCATTAGAACAAGCCATATTAAAATTATGTGAACTTCTGAGAGAAACAGCTACACTCACCTCATCAGCAAAGACAAATCGAAATTAAAAATATGGACACCTGAAATCCGGTTATCACTAAAAACGACAAGGCAAAAATATCAAAGTATGGAAAGACCATGGGAAACCTAACGACAAAAACAACATAATGCTTAGGGAGAAAAAGCAAGCAAAAAAGGAATTCAGACGTGCAGAACGAATTGAGCTAGCTAAATTGAGAAATGAAACGAGGAAAAGGAAAATATCCTAGAAACAATGACAAAAGATACCAAAATGTTTCATATACTGGTACGTAAGAACAGGAGACAAGGAAATGACATGATCATGGAACTAGAAGTTAATGGGAAAAACTACATTGAGAGTGAAAACATCATTAGTGGATTTCAAGAACATTTTAGCAGTCTTGCCACATTCAACCAGAAGACGTGTATAGATAGCACATACCACAACTTGGTTGAAGACGATAGTCACATAATAAATAAGCTAGTTCAGAGTAACAACATCAAAAACGTAACCTCTGATGAAATAGCAAACGCTATCCGTTCCCTAAACAAAGGAAAGTTAGCAGACTACCATGGGCTAATGATAGAGCATATCATCTATGCAGGATCTGATATCACAGGCACTTGTTTCATTCTAAAAATATATGCCCCCTCCTCTTCCTTACTTCAAGGTAAATATCTGCCCTTTTCCCCTTCCTCACTTCGTCTCAATATTTTTCGCTTATTTGTGATCCTTTCGCTGACCCAATTATATCGTTACTCTCCCGAGATATTTCTCTTTTCGACTGCTACATTTAAACATACCTACCGGGCCCCCCTCAGACGAATTGGACAAGAATATTCAGCGAACGTCGCTACGTCTACTTTTCAGTCATTGAAACGGATACACCCACTTCCGGTTTGCGCTGGATTTTTCATATGCATTCGGAATTCTCTAGACCGGCCATGTGTAACAATGACATCATGATCATCTCCTCTCAAATGTAAAGTAAGCCTTTAAAATACAGATAATTGTTCCAATGCAGATCATAAAAATATGTTCAACTCCAAATTACTGACATTTGATTTTTAAAGCACCTTTTTTTAAATTTTCTAAATCAATTTAGACCAGACCGGAAGTGGCTGTATCCGTTTAAATGACTGAAAAGTAGACGAAGCGACGTTCGCTGAATATTCGTGTCCAATTCGTCTGAGGGGGTATGTATATTTAAATGTGGCAGTCGAAAAGAGAAATATCTCGGGAGTGTAACGATATAATTGGGTCAGCGAAAGGACCACAAATAAGCGAAAAAAATTGAGGCGAAGTGGGGAAGGGGAGAAGGGCAAATATTTACCTTGAAGTAAGGAAGAGGAGGGGGCATATATTTTTTTAATGAAACAAGTGCCTGTGTCTGATATGGAGAAACTACTTGTTGCACTCATAGGATGCATCTTTAAACACGGAAGCATATCGGAATCTCTAAAGATGGGCCTTTTAACACCAGCATTTAAAATTAAGGGAACAAGGCAGCAAGCTATCAACTACAGGGGGATAACTGTGTTGCCAGTTGTAGGCAAGATCGTGGAAAATGTCATCAAATGCCGAACGAATAATTGTGTACTAGAAACACAAAATAAGAGACAAAGAGGCTTCACAGCAGGGTCATCCCCAATGAACTCAGCCTTACCAATAGAAGAAAGTTATAGGGAATCGAAAGACAACAATGCAATCCTGCACCTGCTACTTCTGGATGCGAAAGCGGCATTTGACACAGTCATACATAGCCACATGTTGCGAAGGGTATTCTTGGCGGGCATTGATGATGGACATTGGGGATTGATTAAAGACCTGCACGAAAACGCCAAAGGTGTAATCAAATGGAAAGGAAATATCTCACAACCATTTCAAGTTAGGGACCGACCATTTAACTTGAAAGGGGGGGGGGGGTTTATGGTTTTTTGTTTCGTTCAGAAATATTTTTTCGGAAAACACAAGAGTTAGAATATTTATTTTTTTGTCGCGCAAAGCGCGAAATTTTTTTCCATAATTTAGCATTAGGGTATATGACAAAAACTCGGAATCAGATTATTTTTTTTTTCCTCCACCAAAATCAGAATATTTTTTTCAGCAACAGTGGGAATCAGAATATTTTTTTAGAAAAAAACCATAACCCCCCCCCCCCCCCCCTTTCAAGTTAAATGGTCGTTCCCTTAACAAAGGAGCCGACAAGGAGGTATACTTAGTACTAACCTATACAAACTCTATATCAATCAACTTCTTAATATGTACGGAATAACTGGGATTGGATATAGAATAGGAAATATTTAAGTGTTAA
Organism: Bathymodiolus brooksi; assembly: GCA_963680875.1. NCBI lineage: Eukaryota > Metazoa > Mollusca > Bivalvia > Mytilida > Modiolidae > Bathymodiolus > Bathymodiolus brooksi. The sequence continues at coordinate 92,530,490 of OY804577.1, forward strand.
TAGTACGGCATGTGCAGACGACATCGCACTAATCAACCAAGAACAAGATCAAGCACAAATACTCATAAACATGGCATACGATTACGCATACTAGTATATGGAAGGCTACGAATTACAACCAACAAAAAGTGTAGTCCTAAACATCTCCCACAAACAGCGTAAACAGGAATCCAACAACTTGACCTTTACCATTGGCCCCAACACAATGCCATCAGTGGAGAGTGCTACACGCCTAGGAATCATCAGAACCACTTCACTCAAAGGAAACATGACAGCAACTGTGGAAGAAAATATATTAAAAAAAAGCAAGGAGAAGCGTCCATAGCTTACTTGGGGGAGCATGTCATGGCCATAATGGTCTTGATATAGAGACAATAGTGCATTTATACAAAATATACATATCTCCGGTACTCCTCTATGGATTAGAACTTATACTACCAACAACAAGCTCTCTGTTACTTCTTGGAAATTTCCCGAAAAAAATCCTGAAGCAAATACTATCGTTACCGACCTGCGTGGCTGACATATCAGTGAACATCTTAACAGGAATACTACCGATTGAAGCTCAACTGCATATCCGAGCATTAAGCCTATTTAACAACATTTGCAACCAGCTAGAAAGCAGCGTAGAAAAATCGCTAGCAAGACGCCAACTACTGATAAAAAACAACGAGAGCGCTAGCTGGTTCGGTGCTATCAAGCACATGCTACGGAAGTATGACCTAAAGGAGGCTAGCTGGTACCTGGACAACCCAGTTAAGAAGACCATATGGACTTCTATTGTCAAGAAAACGGTATACAGTCATTGGAGTGGCTCAATAATACAGCTACTGTCATTATATAAAGGACTTAATTTCCTAACCGCCGAAAACCTGGAAACTGGAAAGATCCACCCTTTGTTTAAAATCAATTGCCACTCAGCCATAGATACAGCGAGATTAGCAATAAAATTAAAGCTGCTTACAGGCACATACATTCTACAGAGCAAAATGATCAGAATGTATAAAAACGAGATCGATCCAAAATGTTTATTATGTGCAAAGGAAGAAGAAAATATTAAACACTATTCTAAATTGTAAAACCCTCAGCAAAGTAAGAAATACCATACTTCAGGAGCTAATTACAACTTTCAACGCATTAGGAATTGAATTTGATGAACTTTCAGTCAACGAAAAACTGCAACATATTTTGGACGTAACTCCGGTAGTGAAAACAAAGAAACTCTCTCCAGCCAGTGTAGTAGAAATAGAACGCCTTACTCGACGCCTGCTATATCAACTTCATGTAACCCTCTATGAAATGATCTGTTGTTAGACGAAGAGCTAGTATGAATAGACTATATTTCTGGAAACAGATTTAAAAAAAGCATTTGCTTGTTTCTGAATCCTATTGTAGAATTGCTATTGTTCTGTTTATTATATATGTCAGTTATACCAATAACATATGTTTATACCAAAGAACCGTAACCAAGACGTTACAAAGAACACCATGAACACTTAATGAAGCTTTTATCGCCAAAAGCTTTTTATTCTATACTACATGTATAATATGGCAACACATTTTACTAAATATACTAAATAGCGACACGTTCTTACAGTGTGCGTGCAAATTTAAACCTGTTTTACCTTTTAAACTATAGAAGATTCTTTTTAGACAACTTGTTAACTGCTTTAATAAAGGATTTTATACGTATTGTGTGTACTGTGATAAAATGGATCTGGCCTTTTAGCTGATGAGACGATAACTCTTAGAATTAGTAGTGAAATGCATATTCTTAGATCTAAACTAGTCAATTAGATGCGAATCTGTAATTTTAAAGAACTTTTTAATGGGCGACACGGTTGGGGGAAACGAATTTGGAATATAACAAAGTGATGTGATATACATGTACGCTAAAGACCAATCTTAGACTATCTTAATCATGGAAATAACTTTTAGCCGCAATTTCAGGAGTCGTAAATTCTTAACTGTAATATGATTTTATGCGAATTGTGTGGGGGTAGGACTTCACTGTATATATGTGCACCACTAAATTCGAGTGGTGGAGGGAATACGAGCACTGTACATAAACGGAGCACCTGTTCTACATAATGACGTATGGTTCCTCTACAGAGGGGGTTAAAGATACAGAGAAGAAGAAGAAGGTTACCGCATAAAACGATGTTCGGTTAGTCTATCTACCACCAGTCAGTTGTTGGTAGGAGGGCTCATGTCTTATTGTGTAAATAAAAAGGAGGATTCATTTATTTTTAAAGAGTGGTGGTTTCTGCAAGACTTGAAAAATAATAATAAAAACGGATAATTAATCCGTCTCCGAGAGCGATTTCTGTTTTATAACCCCATGCTGCTTGACTCGCGCGTTTCTTTCCCCTAAAACAACATACCCCCTGATCAAAAAAGCATGGCATTTGATATTGGTGAATTGGTATAAATCTATGTATTTAGATTATTTTTAGGACATATTGATGGTCATGTATTTCGTCAGTTTTCCCAAGATTAACATTCTACTTATCCATAACTCCCAAATTATAAAATATTTCAATATTGGAGCTGTCGTGTGTGTTGACACACAGGGGCTAGGTGCGTCCGATTTTTTTTAATTTTTTTTCGGACGCACCTAGCCCCTGTGTGTTGACACTGGCACTGTTGGCGAACCTAACTCAGTAACTGTCTTAAGGCTTTCGAGACGTTTCGGCCATAGTTTATATTTAATAAGGATGGATGAAGAAACTGAGTCGTACTAGTCTGTACTTAAGTATGGATTATTAGGGGATTTTAAAAAATTAATCATGATAGGGTAAAGACGGTAAAATTCGGACAGTGAAGTTGATTTGCTTACCGTTTGTTTAATAATACACTCATACCTGTTAACCTCTGGGAACTGCTAGGGGGAGATCTCCCCCCTACCAACTCTTCTAAGGGGGAGATTTTGTGCATCGCCTTTAAACGCACAAAATTGTACTTTGTAGTTGCATACATGTGATAGAGTTGCTATGCTACAACTGGAGATTTGTAAATTTTTGGCTGGAGATTTGGTCTCATAACTGGAGATTTTTTATCGACGTATTTGGTGCATGTTTTTATTGTTAATTGATGTTTTCTTTTTGTTTGTTTCAGTATTGAACCAACTGCATCCCATTTCAATATATATTGTTTACATTTCTGTCTTATTAGTAGTGTTTCATATGATGAATGAAGGATAAAAACTGTATTTATAATTTATTCATAATCATTCATAATCATAAGGTTATAACAAAGCAATAAAAATGAAGACAGAATGCTCTGAACAATAAAGTCATAGAGCACTAAAATTAAAAAGTCACTTTGCTGCTGGTGCGTTGGGTGATAGCATACGCTTTGGCATTTTTGTGGTTTATCAATTCCATCCTGGAACTTAGTCCTTAAATAATACTTTGATCGGCTTTGGTCCCAAACAAGCTATAACAACTCAATCTGAGATGAATTCATTGCACGTTTGATCGAAATAAGAAGTTTTCCACGGCATCAAAGGTTGTCCGACTTGTTTGCACAACGGTTTATAACTATTTTTAATTGCCGCTATCACACTTCTAATCATCTAAGCGTGTGCCACAAACCCACTTCCTTATCCCCAATTAACTGTCAATCAGTGGATAATTGTTGTATAATCATCAACACCTCAATTAATCTCCATGACCCAATTTATCTGTAAAGGTGTCAAACAGATCAATAACCGGATATCATTTACATTCGTATCTCTCAGCGTTTTTCATCAGCACGGGAGTTCCAAATGGGGAATTTCCAGAAATATTGATCGCAAAATGTAGGTCAAGATTTTATTGTACTTGATTTTTTTGTTGGAGGGATATCGTGCAGGAGGAAAAGGTGTGTGCGGGAGATTAATGTCTCCCGCGCATGAGACCCAGTCCATGCGGGAGATAAGGCTCTTACGCTGGAGACTCCCACGAAAAGGGGGAGGGTTAACAGGTATGTACACTGTATGGTTAGGCCAAGAGACCCCCGAAAGTTTAAGCAGTATCTAAGGTTATTAACAAATGAAAAAATCCGATACTTTCGAATGGTATTAGAGACTAGAAGAGTGTATAACGAATAATTATGACACATTTCGTACAGGAAAAATTCGGACAGTGTCTGCAAATTTCGGACACGAATCTGAATAATACGGACAGCCAAGTAAAAGAAATCTGTACAAGGCTTTTGTCTATTTTGACGTCTTGTTCTAACTGTATTAATCGGGAATCTTACCTCTGTATTTTAGATCACTTAACAGCTGATTAGAGCTGTAAAGATTTATTTGACTTAATTGTGTCTTTCATTATCTAATTATGTTTTAGTGGGATTCGTGTTGCTCATCTTTCGTTTTTAGTGTCTGTTTTTGTTGCTTTTTTGTTTGTTTCTGTCTGTTTTGACCATGATATTGTCTTTCCATTTTGATTTACGATTTTTTGGATACGCCTTGGTGTCATGAAAGAATGAGTCCTTTTATTAACTTTTTTCATTAATATAAATCCATATTATCTTTGATTCAGGGGGCCTGTGTGTCTCAATGAGTTAGGTCGCTGGATCTAACAACTCATACAAGCCTATCACCAATACGGCGTGTGTTCGCACCCGGCTTTGTAAATTACAAAAAGGGTGCACTCGACTCGCAGTCGCAAGTGATAAAGTTTAGCAGTTGCTTGCCCATGGTCAGTGGTTCTCTCCGGGTACTGCGGCTTCCTCCACCACCAAAACTGGTCGCCATGATATAGCTGAAATGTTATTGAAAGTGGCGTTAAACACCAAAAAATCAATCAATCAATCTTTGATTCAATTTAAATCTGAGCCAGATCGCTTTCAAAAGAAATGCAATAAAAAAAAGGACTAAACAAAATTTGAATGTAGTGATGACAATGTTTGCTGTCGCAAATCTCACCTGCGTATTTCTGTTTGTTCGTTTGAAAGAGGTTTAAAGGGCTATATATCACGTCGGCTACTTTAAGTGACAAAGAAAGCAGGAATATTGGCAAGTAACTGATAGACTTGTTCACATGTTTTTACACTGTAATCGATGAAAATCAAAAAACTTGTATCTTTGGAGATAAATGTATTATTAAAGGTAAGTATATATATTAATTAACTATTATAACAATGACTTTTTCAAACAGTTTAGATAGTATTTATCGGATTCTGTTAATTTTTTTCTTTAATTGTTCTTCAATTTTTTTCAGTTTATTCTCTTCTTGCTTCCTTTTGCGTTCAATTTTGACAATCTCCTTTCTTTGCTTTTCTTCACTTTGGAGTTTTTTCTCTGTGATGATTTCTTGACTAGTAAGAAGTCTATGACTAGTGTTTTTCTTTACCTTTTTGTTAAGTTGTTGGCTAGTTTTGTTTTCTATGCACAAAGGTGAAGGTGAAAATAAGTTCTCCACCTCCGAGCTCCATATTGAAGATGGCACAATAGCCTCACCATTTTTATCAGCGGTTGCAATTATGTTTAGTTGACCAGATGTTATCAAATCTAAAAGATGTTCCGGATTTTCAGGTTCAAAACTGACATTGCCATTATTTTGCGACTGATCAAGTGAAATCAGCTGTGTCGGTGGTATTTCATTATGACCATCTTGTGTGTCAAGATTTAGTAATGCTTCTACTGCCATTTCTGTTTCCTCTATTGACCGTGAGTTTTGTTTAATGACATTCAAGATCCTTTCTTCAGCTTCTGAGACAACAGTTTCCACTCTGGATTTTGTGTTATGAGGGATAACGGGAACCTGACGTTCAGTCGATATTGCATGGAAGCATTCCTGCGTTTGTTGGAGTACTGATATTTCTCATGCGCGTTCTTCTGTTGGTTCTGCTATCGCACGTTCCGTTTCATATGCATTTGATGGCAGATATGCCGATTCAGGAACGGCTGCTTTATTTAATGGGTATATGCCACATCCGCGAAACCCATTAACAATATTTTGTTTTGTCATGGCCGTCACCCATGCTTTAGAAAATAGCCCAGGAAATGTCCATTTGTTGACTAAATTACAGGGATGGTCAGATAAAAATTCAGAGCAATATCTGTTATAAGCCTTGTTGAAGGGACCAAAAACTGATCTGTCCAGGGGCTGCAAGAAGTGTGTTGTATGAGGTGGAAGTGCAAGTATGGTAATGTTTTCTTGTTCAGCTTTTTCAAGAATTGATAAGGTCTCGTGGGATCCATGCCCATCCAAAATGAGTAACTGTGGCCTATGTGGACCACAGTGTCTCAAAAATACTTCAGTGAACCACTTTGACCCTATATCATCATTAATCCATGCACGTTCCTGGTGTGTCCAAACGGTATTCGGTGGGGACTCTGCAGTGTTGTAGCCATAGAGAAACTTTGTTGTTTTACCTTTCACGATCATCATCGGTGGCATAGCAGTCCCTGAAGCATTGACGCAGGCCATTATTGTTATGTTGGTTCTATCATTACTTGTCCTGCTGACAACACTTTTTGTTCCCTTCAAAGCTACAACGTTTACTGGATTATGTCCCATTTGTTTCCCAGTTTCATCCGCGTTCCAGATAAATTCTGGGCTCTGGTTAAGATTAAGGTTAGTAATTATTTCGGACAAGTCCTTGAAGTATTTGTCAACAACTACCTTATTTAGCATACAAGCTCTATTTGTTTCGAGCTTCTCCGGTTTCCTTAAACTTACTTCTGGATGTCGTTTCACAAACGAATACCACCAATCTTTACCAGGTATTCCGTTCTTGAAAGAAGCGACGGACGTTTTCTTGCACAGAGTTCCAACTTTTAGTAAGAGTTGGCGTTTTGAAATTCCAAAACCTTTGGCTGCTGAAGATGTGGCTTTCTTAATGATATCATTTTCAATTTCAGCAGGTAAATATGGTTTCCGTCCACTTTTTGCATCCATGGGTACTTTTTCCTTTACCCTGTCATTTATTGTCGACTTTGGTATCTTGTACTTTTCTGCCGCTTTTCGTAGAGACATCCCCCCTCTGACAGCTGCTACAGCATCATCAACAGAACTACGTTCGTAGACTGCATATGTTCCTCTTTTATCAGCTCTGTATTTTCGAGCCATCTGTAAATAAATTTAAAAAAAAATTGAGAGATTTACACAAATTTGTGGCATAAAACAAAAATGTGTATCAAAACCAAACTTACCCAACAAATTTTCTATTATGTGTCGAACAATACGGAAAATAATTTTGTATTGCAACTTTTGTCACTTTTCCGATTCAGATAATTAAAAATTCAGATGTTCAGTGACAGCCGGAACCTTTGAGCCGTAATGAAAGCGGGAGGTTTGGCGCTTTAAAATCTGATTCATCCCACCATTTCTTTAGAAATGCCTGTACCAAGTCAGGGTCATTACGGTTTTCACAGTTTTCTGGTTGTTGACTGATTTTGTCTGTTTGTATACTTCTGAGTTTTGACTTTCCCTTTGTAAGATTGTTCGGAGTTCGGTAATTTTGTTATTACCCTTATTTACAACCACATTTCTTTTAATACAAGTCTGTTGAAAATTAAAAAATATCAGGAAATGGGAGGGGTGTTTAGGAGAAAAAAAAGCAGATAATAGAGGAAAAGGGGTGGGGGACTTCCCATTTGTGCTAAATCATAAGATTGTTCTATAGTTGTGATTCAAATTTAATATTTGCATGAGTTTTCATATGACGTTCGCTCGTAAATTTGGTGGACGAATTTGACCTCTAAATTTTAGAGATGGAGGGAAAATTCGGACAGTTAAATAAATACAAATTAAAACAAACTGTTGATTGCAGTATGTGTAATTCTTGAAAAAATATGTTTCTTTGTTAATTATTTCTTGACTACACTTTAATTTTAGTCATAAAATAAAACTAACTCACCTTATTTCGTATTTCTTTCCACCATATATAAACACATTCATATGTTCCCGCTACAAAAACTTAAAAGACCACGTGATAGTACATATCCGTATTCGATTTCAAAATTACTCAATGCCACGGGTTCATTTCGGAATACCTTAGACTTTATCTTTCATGTAATGGACAGTAGCAATATAGAATACAGTTGCAGTGTGCATAATAGAGAGCAATCTAAGGAAAACGTCCGAATTATCCGGAAGTCCGAATTTCACCGTTGTTACCCTAATACACATCACAGTGATACATATATCGTCACGGTATGTGTTTTCGTGCGTCATCTGTTTTCGTTTTATCCATTTTATTTTGATTTCCACAGCGCACGCATTATTTTTGACGTGTCTTCCGGTTTCTATTTATGGAACATAAACAATACTACAGCGTGACATCTGTAAAAGATGTTAAAGTTTGCTTTTAAAGACGTAAGTACCAAGAACAGTGAACCTACCTACTGAACCATACTTTTTGTAATGCTAAAAATTTACTTCATTTATAAAGTAGCTGGAAAAAAATCCAGAAGGGCTATACACAATTTAACTATGTCATCTGCCTCTCAGACACCGGCTCTTCCTGTCATGTAACTGTCATGGGGTCACTGATCGTACTTGTAAACAAAAGAGCTGACTGAAATGTGTCTGTTTCTTATATAAAATACATGTCACTTTGCAGTGCATTGTGGTTTCAGCACTAAAAAAAACATCAAAAGTAAACACAATTTTGAAAGTGGTAATTTTCAAACATTCTGTTATTTTATTTAGATGTAGTATGATTTGGTAGATGGCCAGAACCATGAAATTTAAAAACCAGCCATTTCCGGATTATATATTCGTTTCCATCCCGTATATCGGCCTTGTTTTTACTTCACACGAAAACAGATGACGCCATTTTACTGACAACAAAAGTTGCCAGATAATCGAAAGTATATTAAAATACAAGAATGGCTTTAAAAACAATCTTATGTACAAAGAAATATTTAACTAGCCATTCTTTGAAAATTCCAATCATCATATGAATGAAGGGTTAACACTGTTAATCGCTATATCGGAAAATCGATAATAGCACGAAAACCGATAACACGATGCTACACATTACATATTCATTGATTGGCGTCGAGATGACTGACCATTTATTTACTCTGCAAATCGCCGTGATTGGGAAAAGAAAAGAAGAACAATGATAATATTTGCTAAAATATATCGTTTTAGATATTTTTTTTTTGTAATAAAGTACAGAAAATGATGATTAATTCCAGATTTTCATATAGGTAACACTCAAAACTAAGTAAATCGTAGATTATGACTTCTTTTCTTCGTGTCGATCTGCAAATGGCAGCGATTGGGAAAAGAAGAACAATGATAATATTTGTTAAATAATTTTTTTTTTTAAATAAAGTACTGAAAATGGTTATTAAATCTAGATTTATAAGACTTAAAACTATGTAAAATGTAGATTTTGTTTTCTTCTCTTCATGTGGACCTGCACATTGCCGCGATTGGGAAAAGAAGAATAGTGATAATATTTGCTAAAATATATCGTTTTTCTCATTTTTTTATTTATTTTTGTATTCAATATGATTATTAATGCATAATATTGTTATAAATAACACATAAAACAACATAAATAAAACCATGGCCGAAGCGTCTTTTTAAAGTGTGGCCGAACTGGTACTATGGCCGAAACGTCCTGTACCCGTCCTAAGTGGTTTTACAGAGTCGTTCTGAAATTCACGGGAAATATAATTCACGCGAAATATTTATGAAAAAAAAAACCCAAAATATTAAGCTTCTTTGTACACACTGTTGATTATATAATCTTGTTGAGATTAGGATTCCGAAGAAATTTTCTGTGTTCTTCATCCTAATCTCGTTTCAAGCCCTATCAAGGGTATTCTGGAAATTTAAAATTTGATCCCCCGGTGCATTCCGATGGATATTTTGGCATGGACGGATTGTGTCAGGTCAAGTGCAGGTAAGATTTCATATGTAGACATATTTTCTAGTTCAAATCTGCAAAAATATTAATATTTCCTTACCTTTTACAGTGTATATCCGATAAAATAATCCAAAATCCACTTCGAAGTGTCTGCCATTTTAGTGAACTCATGAACTACACCACATGATAAAAATCGTCACGGATTGTGTTACAGCCTGTTTCTAAATTAAAGGTCGATGTCAAATATTTATTGTGTATATGCAAGCATATCCTTTATGGGCTGTTGATTGGTTTTAATAAAATATTTATAACAAAATTTAAAAATTTCAAGCCGTGTATATGGGATTTTTAAATTATAATAAAATATTTGACATCGACATCTTGAATCTAGAAACAGGCTGTATCAAAATCCGTGACGATTTTGATCACGTGGTGTAGTTCATGAGTTCACTAAAATGGCGGACACTTCGAAGTGGATTTTGGATTATTTTATCGGATATACCCTGTAAAAGGTAAGGAAATATCAATGTTTTTGCAGATTTGAACTAGAAAATATGTCTATATATGAAATCTTACCTGTACTTGATCTGACACAATTCGTCCATGCCAAAATATCCATTGGAATGCACCGGGGGGTTAAATTTTAAATTTCCAGAATACCCTTGATAGGGCTTGAAACGAGATTAGGATGAAGAACAGACAGAAAATTTCTTACGAATTCTAATCTCAACAAGATTATTGATTATAATATTTGGCCTTGCATGGTATACTAATTGTAAACAAACCAACCCATTTCTTTCCGTAGCTTTAAATCAATATAAATGTCCTGTAAATTTTGTTGTATGTTGGTGCATGTGGTTGTAAAAAACAGTAAGTTGACATAATTGTTTGCCACTTCCGATTTTTCAGTAGGGTAATTCGCCCATTAGTCAAACACCTTCTTACACATTTGCCTAATCTCGTTGAGATTAGGATTCCGAAGAAATTTTCTGTCTGTATCTTCATCCTATAAATCTCATTTCAAGGCCTATCAAAGGTATTCTGAAAATTGTTTATTTGACCCCCGGTGCATTCCGATGGATATTTTGGCATGGACGGATTGTGTCAGATCAATTGCAGGTAAGATTTCATATATACATGTAGACATATTTTCTAGTTCAAATCTTCAAAAATATTGATATTTTCTTACCCTTTACAGCGTCTATCAGATAAAATAATCCAAAATCCACTTCGAACTGTCCGCCATTTTAATGAACTCATGAACTACACAACGTGATCAAAATCGTCGCAGATTTTGTTACAGCCCGATTCAAGATGTCGATGTCAAATATTTTATTATAATTTAAAAATCCCATATGAACGACTTGAACTTTTTTCATGTTATAAATATTTTATTAAAACCAATCGACAGCCCATAAAGGATATGCTTGCATATATACAATAAATATTTGACATCGACCTCTAATCTAAAAACAGACTAGCAAAATGTGTGACGATTTTGATCATGTGGTGTACATGTAGTTCATGAGTTCATTAAAATGGCAGACAGTTCGAAGCGGATTTTGGATTAGTTTATCTGATAGACGCTGTAAAAGGTAAGAAAATATCAATATTTTTGCAGATTTGAACTGGAAAATATGTCTATATGAAATCTTACCTGCACTTGATCTGACACAATCCGTCCATGCCAAAATATTCATCGGAATGCACCCGGGGGTCAAATTTAAAATTTCCAGAATACCTTTGATAGGCCTTGAAAAGAGATTAGGATGAAGATACAGACAGAAAATTTCTTAGGAATTCTAATCTCAACGAGATTAACATTTGCCGTTAATGTGGACACATCATTAGATACAACAATAAAACTATTCTAACATATCTTTATTTGTATTAAGAAGAGTTTGAAGATACCAAAGGGGTAATCATAATGCATATGTCGAAGAAGAACAGCCAACACAATGGCCAAAAGAAAAAATACAAAAGGACAAACAATGATCCACAAAACATACAAATATTGAGTAACACGAACCCCACTAAAATCCGGGGATGAACTCAGGTGCTCCTGAAGGGTAAGCAGTTCCTGCTCCACTAGTGGCACCTGTCGTGTTAATCTAGTTACAAATCCTGTGATAAGTCGTGAATGAGGAAAGGACCGGAAAGTGTTTACGACAAGTGGAAAATATCCGTGGTCATTTGTGACACAGATATTCCATAACGGTCGACCAAGTCATGGTGGTGACCGTAAATTTTTCGAAGTGATGATTTTAAATTGGTGCATGATTTCAATCGATTTTTAACTATTATTGAAACTTATTTTATATTTGATTTGTTCGACAATGTATCGAGGAGAATAACCAAAACCGTTCAATTTGGCCTTATAAATGTTGGACATGATGTTCAAGCCAAAGGCAAATTTCACCTCCTTTTCAGGAGCGCTATAAATCATACAGACATTTACTGATGATGGATGCCGTTACATTTCGATTTAGTTACGTCAGACATAACTTTATCTTTTGGATGCAAAATAATTAAGCATCTTGAAATGATCTGAACTAACAAACAAAGATGTCTGACATCAGGGACATGTCCAAATTAGAGGCGAACTACCCTGTACATGTCACGTAAAATCACATTTTTTTCCAAAAATCATACAGACTAAGTTATAACACAGATCATTTCTTGATCAATTTTTGGGAACTTTTGCTCACAAATGTTTAATGCAAAATGTTTTGAAGTTTTTCGTTATAATCTTCATATCATATTTTAATTTGTAGTTTTCAACTTTTCATGATTTTAAGACCAAAACTTTATTTTTATTAGTGTAGTCATTTCATATTATTTTTAAGCATAATCTATTCTCAAACTATTTTTACTGGGTTTACCTCGTTCCAATGGTTTTGCGGAAACACACCTTGTATAATATTCGATACCTATCGTTTGAATGAATCTGTATTTATACAAACATATTATAATATTAATAATTAATATGAACTAATAAAAAATAATAATATCCTTTTAAAACAGGAGTGTTTACCTTGTGTTCAAGTTATCGATTGTTGACAGTTCTCCGATGGCACCTTTTTTTTTTTACCTTAACCTGGTTTCGATGTACTAGGAATTCCCTGTTATGGAGAGCCATTTGGGCTAATATGCTTGACTGCTGTGGCGGATTATTTATATCAGATATATTTGAACCAAATAAAAGAATTTTTTATTATTTTAATTCTGCATAACACACTATCACAGATGGAAAAAACATGATTACATAAAATCTAAAAAAAATGTTTGGGTGAAATTTTATGCACTTTTTGACAATTTTCATTTTAAATGTACATTTCACATTATAAGAGTTGGAAGAAACAGCTAAACCACACATATGGCATAAAATTAATGATCTTTACTTAAAGATGTCAACAGTTTTAACGTTGTTTACTCCGGTTGTATTATCGAAAAACAACAAAATTCTCATAATTATTAATCTGGCTTTCCATACATTGTAGTTTTTTCCTGTGCACAACCGCAAGTGCAACTTTATTGTCATTGGTAACTAGGAAGCTGGATAGCAGACGAACACAAAACAGTTTTCACATGTTCAATAAACGATATCTAAGTTGGTTTTTAAGATTTATCAAATGAGATGGCATATAAGGGTGAAGGAGAAGTTGAGATTTATTATTACATATAGTAAAACGGCAAAAGCTTACCTGAAATGTGAAATGCAAGCATTTCCAAAAAGTAGGTGATGTAAGCAAAGCGTGTCGTCAGTGGAACGTGACCTGCATCCTCTGACCGGCGACTGCGTAAATGGAAGTACGCGAAGCACAAAAAGAAAATACCTCGGTACGAGGTTAACACGAAATGAGGTGAAGACACTATGCTTTTAATACACATATAGGGCTGAAACACAATATAATAATAAGGGCTCATACTCAAAAGCAGTGTGTTATGTGCAATATTAACATACTTCCATTGAATTTAAAGGTATCACTCTAATATCATGTTTTGGATGGTGAAACACAGAAGTTGCATACAAAATTTCAAGAAGATATCTCTCATAGATTTTGAGTAACAGGCAAAAGGGTACCGAAAATTTGCACAAATAAGGCGTTATGCTGTTGCACTTGAAATTTGTTTATTTTTACACCAAAATTTACTTTTCAAAATAGGAAAACAACAAAACTATTTTAATATAAATCTTTAGAAAAATTAATCAGGATTAATTTGATACCAAATTCATGAAAATCGGACGTTCAATTGGAGAAATTATCAGGCTTTATCCAAAAGGTATGTTTCGTAAAATAGTTTTAGACAATAATTTCTCCCATTCGTTATGTGAAGCTTAAACATAATAAAACACCTAATTTCATACAAATAAATTATGTTTCCCACTCATCAAATATAACAAGTTAATAAAAAAATCCATTTCAGTGGGATATTGGATTAAAATTTTGTTTATTTGTATTTCAAAGTCCAAAAAATGTCTCCATCAGAAATCTGTAGGGTCCGTAGCCAGTAAAAAAATCTTCTAGAAAACACTGTTAAAAGATTGATATTTTCATGTTTGAAGATGTAAAATACACAGAGTAGTTATAATCAGTCAAAATATGAACAATTGTAGACAGAATAAAAACTGCAGAACAGAAAATATGGTTACGGACACTACAAAAACCATGTAGTGTCTGTAACTATATTTAAAGGTGTAATTATAATCTTGTGAATAAATGTTAATTAAAAAGAGAACTAGCAAGTAATTCTGAGTAATCTTAACATCATACCAACTTCAGACATTGTAGATCATAGAAAACATGTTGCTTTTAAGAATAACAGTACTTGAATTTTCAGCTCTGCTGCAACACAGCATTGCCCTTTATTGTGTTTTACCCGATACCATATTTAAAATCATTCATACATCATTTAGTACCTAACTAAATTATATCAAAATAAGGGTGAACCGTTTAATATTAGATTCAGATGATACAGCAATTACGACTCATCCAAGGTTTCATTTCAGTTTTGCAAGAAACACATAAAATTCTCCTCTAATCCCATGGAATATTATATATATATAAAAAAGTTGTTAGGCAACCATTTAATTTTTTTCTGTTTCCCCTCTCCCAACCCTGAATGGGAAGGTCTGGTCGATAGGGAGGTAAAAAAAACCTAGGTGTCCATCTGATCAACTTCTGGTTGTCAGTTTTGTGTTTGAAAGTTTGAAGTTTGTCAGAAGAGTGGCCAGTGAGATTAGTCAGGAGTGGTTGGTGAGGTTTGTCAGAGGAGTGGCTGATGAGGTTAGTCAGGAGTGGCTGGTGGGGTTTGTCAGATGAGTGGCTGGTGAGATTAGTCAGGAGTGATTGGTGAGGTTTGTCAGATGAGTGGTTGGAGAGGTTAGTCAGAAGAGTTGCTGGTGAGGTTTATCAGAGGAGTGGCTGGTGAGGTTTTTCAGGGGAGTGGCTGGTGAGGTTTATCAGAGGAGTAGCTGGTGGGGTTTGTCAGATGAGTGGCTGGTGAGGTTTGTCAGATGAGTGGCAGGTGAGATTAGTCGAGTGGCTGGTGAGGTTAGTCAAAAGAGTGACTGGTAAGGTTTATCAGAGGAGTGGCTGGTGAGGTTTTTCAGTGGAGTGGCTGGTGATGTTTATCAGAGGAGTGGCTGGTGAGGTTTATCACAGGAGTGGCTGGTGAGGTTTGTCATGAGTGGCTGGTGAGGTTTGTCAGGAGTGGCTGGTGAGGTTTATCAGAGGAGTGGCTGGTGAGGTTTATCAGAGAAGTGACTGGTGAGGTTTATCAGAGGAGTCAGTTTCTGGTGAGGTTAGTCAGGAGTGGCTGGTGAAGTTTATCAGAGGAGTGGCTGGTGAGATTTGTCAGAGGACTGGCTGGTGTTTATTGTTTCCTATTACTTATTTACTATGTAACTTTTTGCCTGTTTTATTTTCAATGTGTATGTACCTTGTGATCACGGTGTTCTTTACATGTATATTAAATTATTTTACAGAATGCAAACCAGCTCCATTCAGTGACAGGAGCTTTGTCATCTGATGCTTCCAAATATGATAACAGGGTATGTACTTGTATTATATAGGACCAAAGAAAAACAAATATGTTTCTTATAACATCCTTGGGAAACAAAGGGTGCAGCAGGGCTTTCAATATTTTTCAAGTGTACCAGTACTTAACTATTTACAGGCGATGCTTTTTATTAAAAATTGAACAATTTTTATGAATACAAATGTATCTTATACAACACTCTGGAGGTACCAAAGTCCATTTTAGGTGGGTAAAAATATCGGGTACCGTCCCTTACTAAAAGGCCTGATGCAATGGTATGTAGGCAAAAGTATTTAACCTATACATGTATGTATGTTACGCTGGATAGGGATCTGACTTATACAGTCCTTGTCTTTAAAAAATGGTAATGAAAAATAGGGTCAGTAGGGTAAGCAGAATCATGGTTTTTTTAAACCCAGTTACCATAGAAATTATTTTTGTAACATTTGTATAACTGATTTAATACCAGTAATTTCCAATATGTGAAAATGCAAATGGAGTATTTCACCACTCATTGTAATCACAACAAAAGCTGAAAATTTTATATAGTGCTATATTAAGTTTTTTTGGGTTAATTGTATACTATTAGTAGTTGAATTTACATCTAATTATGAAGTCAGGTCCTATCACTAAGATTTTGTGTTTGGTGTTTGGCCCTACTTGTTTACTTGAAACAACAGTGTGTGTTAACAATTTTCGTCACTTGTGGTGTTGTTGTTGATGTTGGTGTTTTTTCTTTTTTTTTAAGTCTGGTTTTCTCCACAAATAAAACTTACTGTAACAATGTACATTTGTTAGGGTTATGATGTTAAATGCCACTTTCAGTGACTGCCACGATATAACTGAAATATTGTTGAAAGTGGCATTAAACACCATAGACCTAACCTAAGCCTCTACTTGGTCAGCATTGGTGGCATAATGATTAACATGTTTTCCCCAAGGGAGGTAGATCGTAGGATAAGCCACAGTCGGATCATACCAAAGACTATAAAATTGGTTGCTTCTCTGTTAAGAATGCAGCATTAAGGAGTAAGAGCAAAGACTGGTTGGCTCGGTCGGTATTAGGATAATGTGTTCAAGTTGAGTGACATGTTTTCCAGCGAACTCTGTTGTTTCAGTTGATAACACTATTAAAATCCAACTATTAATGTGATGGTATAGTGCAAAGTGGACATCATCATCATCTTATCAAATTGTTACTTGTTCTGCCATGATATATATATAGTTGAAAAATTACTCAATTGGTGTTAAACAATAGTCTTCACCCTCACTGGGTCAGTTGATATTTTGAAATGCTATGTCAATCTTCTAAAATTAAAATTACTTGATCAATATGTGTACACATACATGTATATATTAATTTTTGTGCAATTAATATTTGTATTCTACAATTAGAATTAAAATTTACAGGAAGAGATTGAAATCCAATGGGCAATGAAAGCATATCATCATGCAGAGACATATTTTAATGTAAGTACATTGTATCAGTATTGAGGGGAGACAATTACATATATATTTTTTGTACAAGCTGTATCATTATATTAAGGGGAGATAACTCCAATGTATTTAAAGTGTTGCTCACACCTACTATTTCTTTCTTATATTTAGTATATTGTGTCACCTTTTTGTTAGCGTTTAAAAAAATAATAACTGTATTTAAATAAAAATGGCATTGATGTAAAACAACACGAAAGAAAATTGTCTGAAAATCCAAAAATAAAGACCAAATTTACCAAAATACTGTCACATTTGTTCTTTACTTGAGAGAACTCTGTGTAAGTAGACAACACATTGCATGTTGTAATCTATTTTGTTTGTTGGATCTCTATCATGAGAGGGATGGCATTACACAACTTCCAATGGACAGAGGGGATGTCGTTGTTGTGATCGTAAGATAGTTGGATTTATAACTACCTATGCAAATAGTACCTATCACCACTAATATTGCAAGTTCGAATCCTGCTCAGGCGAGGTGTACTCGATACAACATGTGATGAAGTTTATCAGTGACTTACGACAGGTTAGTGGTTATCTCCAGGTACTCCGCTTTCCTCCACCAATAAAACTGACCACCACGATATAACTGAAATATTGTTGAAAGTGGCGTTAAATATCATAAGCCTAACCCCAAACCCTCAAACGGACAGAAGGCATGCTGCCAAAATTAACAAATAATGTACTGGTAATGGTTATCCAAAGCAGTTGACATGTATCAGTCTATCATTGAGTGACACACAACACGCTTGGTTGATTATAATATTGATAGATTATCTCTTACAGTTGGTAAGCTCTGTTGATCCAGCCATACTAAAGTTAACAAAAACAGATAATGAAATATATGATCATTTCCGATCTGAGTTTCCAGACCTAAAAATAGACAAAATTGATACTGATGAAATGAAGTCTGCAGAAGGAAAAGAGGTTAGTATCATTTACATAGGTTGAATTTAAAAGTAAATTTGACTATTGAAATAGAAAAAAAATGTCATCCTAGGGATCATAAGTTTTCACAAAAAATGAGAAATATTTTACCCTTACATGGGAATTTTTCTAATCTTTCTAACACCTCGTCACAACTGGTAGACAAACATTGTCGTATGTTTAACAGTAACATGACAGGTCTCACATGTGGAGCAGAAACTGCTGACCTTTCTGAAGTTCACACTGGTTTTAGTGGGGTTCGTGTTAATCGATCTTTAGTTTTATGTGTATGTGTAGTAGATTGTTGTTTGTCTTTTGGTCCTTATTCATTTGGCCATTGTATTGTCTGTCCCTCTTCATTTGGCCATTGTGTTGTCTGTCCCTCTTCATTTGGCCATTGTGTTGTCTGTCCCTCTTCATTTGGCCATTGTATTGTCTGTCCCTCTTCATTTGGCCATTGTATTGCCTGTCCCTCTTCATTTGGCCATTGTGTTGTCTGTCCCTCTTCATTTGGCCATTGTATTGTCTGTCCCTCTTCATTTGGCCATTGTATTGTCTGTCCCTCTTCATTTGGCCATTGTATTGTCTGTCCCTCTTCATTTGGCCATTGTATTGTCTGTCCCTCTTCATTTGGCCATTGTATTGTCTGTCCCTCTTCATTTGGACATTGTATTGTCTGTCCCTCTTCATTTGACCATTGTATTGTCTGTCGCTCTTCATTTGGCCATTGTATTGTCTGTCCCTCTTCATTTTGTATTGTCTGTCCCTCTTCATTTGGCCATTGTATTGTCTGTCCCTCTTCATTTGGCCATTGTATTGTCTGTCCCTCTTCATTTGGCCATTGTATTGTCTGTCCCTCTTCATTTGGCCATTGTGTTGTCTCCCTCTTCATTTGGCCATTGTATTGTCTGTCCCTCTTCATTTGGCCATTGTATTGTCTGTCCCTCTTCATTTGGCCATTGTGTTGTCTGTCCCTCTATGATTTACGGATTCTGATTACACCTTTGGTATCTTCAAACTTTACTTGTCATTGAGATTGATTACAACTCGTCACAACCAGTAGGCAAATAATTTTGAAACATCGTCACATGAGATTATTTTGATTACACCGCATCACAACTAAAAATAGCCACATAATCTTGTCAGTGTCTATGCAATACATAGACATGCAGTATTCGCACTAACCCACTTGCCCGAAGCCTGGGACAAGTAAAACTGGATTCGGACAAGTGAAAATTATGAAAGAATTTGCTTGAATAATTTTTTTTTTTCTAAATTTGGCTTTCATACAAGTAGGTGAAAAAAAAAATTAAGGCAAAGACTGGACATGACATTGTATTTTGGTCTTAAACAAAAGTCTTATGACAGTATGAATCCTATCTATCGTTTGTTTGCGAGTCGACAACTGATCTTAACAAAGATTTCAAACATCCTGATCAACTTGAGACTTAATTATTTTTAAATTGTAACATTATACTCATATAACCCTTAATGTTAACTGGCATAAATACAAAGGAAAAAATATATTACTAATTATGAAAGAAAACTTAAGCAGTCCTGATCATCAATTCCATCAGTATCAACAAAACAAACAATCACCTCTCATCTTAACTGAACTCACTGAACAAAAAAAGACCATGACATATGACTTTGGGAATCCTGGCTTGGGACAGGCACAAAAATGTGTTGGGGTTAGACCGGTTAATGTACTCCGAACCCTCTCCTGACAATTGGATCTCCAACGGCAATACATATAGAAAATGATAATAGAAAACCTGCATATTCGCTTCCACTCAAAAAGACCACACACCATTGCAAAAATTATTGATGACATAAACTTGGACAGTACAATAGGAGAGTCCATGAATGCTTATAGATAAATATTTTTTTCCCTGGAATTTTAGTTCATATCAATCATATGTTAAGTGAAAAAAAAATTGCACATATTTTGTGAGAGAAAACAAAATGGCATAAAGACTATTAAGTAATTTTGGATTAGGAAAATATATTTTTGTCTTATAGAAGTGGCGTACATTTTGTGAGACATACAAGGAGAAAGTGGAAGATTACAACATGGGAACATTACTTAGAACAGATTGTACACAAGATTACTCAGAAGACAATTCATTTCTAGGTAATGTTACATTTCAAAATGAAAATTGACATTGTTATTTAGATAATAAAAATGTAGATATAAAAATGTAGATATCTGTATCCACAAGTGATCACAGACATGTACCAATAATAAATAGGTCTTTGGCACATTCCTGATTTTATTCTAAAATTGAAAGGTTTTTTTTGGAGTTACTTCCCCTACAGTGAGTAAGATGGTACCTGTTCTATGCAAGAGCAATGGAAATGACGAAGAATTTGAGTAGAATTCTCGTATAATTTGTAGATATCAGAAACTTGTGAAAACTCAGAGTAGAGTTTTATAGTAAAAATGAAAATTTACAACTTGTTACAACATTTTGTACAGATTATTAAATATATGTATGTTATATTCATTAAACTTTGCATTAAAATGAACCAATTTAAAAGTGAAATTCTCCTATGAAAATGAATAATTTTAGAGTCAAGTCGGAAATGTGCAAGCAGTCTATTGATTTTGACATATCTATCTGTGGAGATGAAAGTCATAACAGTAACTATTACTGGAATTTCTATGTATTATATCAAGTCGCTAACAATGAAATAAATGTGAGTGACATTTGCTTTCAAACCATATGATATGTTCACAATTTTCATTCCATTCAAAATATGACTTATTTTCCAATTATGTTTTATGTTTTCTTTTTAACAAAGTTGAGATGCTAATATTAAAATCCCATAGTTAGAAGAAAAATACAGTACTAATTGAACATTTTTTTTTATCTTTCAGTTGTGAGAATACAGTTTTTAGCAATAGAAATAGCCAGGAACCGTGAAGGTCTAAATTCAGAATTAAGATATAAAAAGACAGTAGCTAAAGAGTCTTCATGACACAGACATCAAAGTCATTAAAATGTTTTAAAATTGTGATGAATTTAGGGCTATTCCACTTAGACATACTTCCCACCCAATCAGTGTATGGGAACACATTTCTAAGTGCAGTCCCTTTAAAAATTAATATGAAGACATTTCTAATTGCTGCTCAACCTTTCATTTTCTGTGTTATGTTTTGTAGATTATAATTCATCTATCTATTTATATACAGTGTGGGTTCACACCCAGCTTTGTAAATTACAAAAAAGGGTGCACTCGACTTGCAGTGGCAAGTGATAAAGTTTGCCAGTTGCTTGCCATGGTCGGTGGTTCTCTTCGGGTACTCCGGCTTCTTTCATCACTAAAACTGGTCGCCATGATATAGCTGAAATATTGCTGAAAGTGGCATTAAACACAATCAATCATCTATTTATTCTCCATTGTATTGTCTGACCTTTCCCAATTTACATCTTTCATATCTTCAATGTTCTTCTTGCAAGCAATGTCTTAATTCATCAGCATACACATATGTGGTTCATGTCGAAAGCTGCAGCATTCTTTAGATAGGAGGTATGTTTAAATGGAATAGCCCCAAGTACAAAAACCTGTTGCAAAACTGACAAATTGTTCTTGAACAAACTTCCTTATAACTTCTTTTAATAACGTCAACTTATGTAATAATTTCTTTAGAAATCTTGCTTTTGTAATATATTCATATTAACACAATACAAGGCAGATGCAACAGGGATAAAAATAGAACTTTATGAAGTTATATGCAATAAATGTGAAAGTTTCAACTTTAATATTGATTTGGTTGTTATGGAAATGGCAGATTTTCAAATGTTTAAAAAGAATAAAACAATTCTAAGGTATGTTCATTGTTTCAGTTCTAACTATATACAATTCAGTTGCTCTCTATCAAAATGTGTGAATAGCATTTGTCACTGTAAAAGGTACTGCCATTCTTATGATTTTGAAATTGTAACCATGGTGATAGTAAATGTTAAAAATATCAAATCTGATCTTGTTTAAGAGTTCAGTTGAAATGTTATATACATGTACATGTATATATTATGTAATTGTACATAGTTTTAGTGCTATGTCATGTACATGTATATATTATGTAATTGTACATAGTTTTAGTGCTATGTCATGTACATGTATATATTATGTAATTGTATATAGTTTTAGTGCTATGTCATGTACATGTATATATTATGTAATTGTACATAGTTTTAGTGCTAACAAAGAAAATAATTACAGTGAAACCTGTCTAAACAAAACCCTGCATAAAACGAAATTCTGTATAAACCAAACTATGAATAAAGTCCCAATATAAGAAATCTTGGTTAAAATAACCTGTGTAATCTGGACACCTATCTATTCTGAACACGAATATGGTTAAAAATAACCTGTGTAATCTGAACACCTGTCTATTCTGAACACAAATATGGTTAAAATAACCTGTGTAATCTGAACACAAATATGGTTAAAATAACCTGTGTAATCTGAACACCTGTCTATTCTGAACACAAATATGGTTCAAACGAGGTTTGTTTTAAACAGGTTTTACTGTACTACAATATGTGTATAGCAAATCTTCATTATTCAAAAATATTAATTAAGAAAAAAAATAAAGTAACATAATTCTATTTTACTGATAGGTATTTGTTTTAATTATCAAGAATAAAATGATAAAAATACAGACAGTTACTGTGTATTATTAACTGTTAATATAGATAATTATTATGCCTTGGTTTATATTTAAAATGAAATGCAAATAAATTGACTATTTTTGTTACATAAAAATCAAATTGGTAATCTTAGTTAATAGTTCCAATGACTATGGTCTCTAGCTATAAGGAACAAGTCACAACTATATTCCATAGGAACATAGTCTTATAATAAATAGCACACTTTTCCACATGCGTTTTATGATTGTGATCTTTTTGATTTAGTGTATTTATGCCCAGAGGACTTTGATAACATATGGATTGTCACTGTTCCTTAAAACTGGTTTAGAGGGGCCATCGTGATCGTATGGTAGTTGGATTTACAACTAACTATGCAATCAGTGCCTATCGCCACTAAATTTGTGAGTTTGAATCCCGCTCAGGCGAGGTGTACTTGATACAACATTATGTTATAAAGTTTGTCAGTTACATGTGACAGGTTGATGGTTTACTACGGGCATTCCGGTTTCCTCCATCAATAAAACAGACCGCAACGATATAACTGAAATATTGTTGAAAGTGGCATTAAACACCATAAACCAACCAACCAACATGATACAGGATTATCTTTGTTTTCTTAATATTACATTCACAAGTCTATTTGTGTCTTTTTAATAGCCATATTATTTCAGTATTACTAGATTAACTTTGGTGTAATAAAACACTTATAAAGTGGTTATTCAAACTTATTATCTCACTTGGCATCAGGAAATAGTTAGCATCTCAAAGGGGGATGAGGGGAGGTATAATAAACTATTGTCCTCATATCCATTAAGTAGGTGTGTACTATTTGTGATTTTTTTTTGGTAAACTAGCATAAAAGATAGATTCAAAAATAAGAGAAAAATTATTCTAACCGTTTGATTCTACATTTTGTTTGTATTACTGAATTTCAAAGATGGTGATTTTTTACAATGAAGAATATTTTAGAATCCACATCCGATTCATACTACATGTTTAGAAATATTGTTCACAGTTTCTTTGAAGGTCTTTGTAATTGTTGATAGGAATTGAGATAAGAACATTAGACAGAGTTATTGTTTAGCACCTAGATGAACCTGTGATATATTGTTCTTTGTACATACACTTGGGCGCCATCGTGGTCGTGATCGTATGGTAGTTGGATTTATAATTACTGGTACATATGCTATCAGTGCCTATCACCACTAAAGTTATGAGGTCTAACCTCGTTCATTGTGAGATGTACTCGATACAACATTATGTGATAAAGTTTGTCAGTTAATTGCAACAGGTCAATGGTTTTCCCCCTGGAACTCCGGTTTCCTTCACCAATAAAACTGACCACCACGATATAACTGAAGTATTGTTGAAAGTGGCGTAAAGCACCTTAAACCAAACTAACTATATACACTTGTATGAAAAAGTCAGATTTACATCCTTATCTTCAGTCTTGCTGTCAACTGTTTCATAACCAGCATGATGTAGTCCAGATTTTCTCCCTTAGACAAGGTATATGTATAATTACCAGGTGCATCATTAATTGATTCCAAATTCTCTCACTCGACTGTTAAATTAATGTGTCTTGCACACAAATACAATATTATTAGAGATTTTCGTCAGCCAGACTGAGGACATATTTGTCATGATATAAAGGCTATTTCTTTAACAAAAGTAGATTTTTTGAAAATCAAGGTTACATTAGTACTGGTATAACACTCATTTCTGATACAATATTGAATACTGGTAAATAAATGATCCACATGTTTTTACTTATTTTGAATTACCTATATTTAAATCTACCTATGCAATCAGTGAATATTACCACTGAAGTTGTCAATTTGAATCTCGCTCATGGCGAGGTGTACTCGTTACAATATTATGTGATAACGTTTTTCAGTGATTTGCGACAGGTCAGTCGTTTTCTCCGGGTACTCCGATTTCCATCACCAATAAAACTGACGGCCATAATATACCGGTAACTGAAATATTGTTGAAAGTGGCGTTAAACACTCTAACCCTTATTCTGAAAGTGTTTCAACCTCCACATTTTCCCATAGCATAGCATAGACTAGTCTATTAGTATTTTAAAATTATGTTTCAGACTAATGAGTTTTGGGTTGGCAGATTTTGGGACTTGAGCAAACAAACCTTGTAATTTAAGGTTGCCAACAAGATCAAGGTCAACTAGGATATTTCTTTTCATAGAAAATTCTTTTTCCTTAGAATTTCCTCGGCAAACTTTATGGCTGTGAACACATGTATGGTAGTTGTATTTACATCTCCCTGTTCAATCAGTAGTTGCAGTTAACATCCCACACATGGGGAGGTTTACTCCATACAATTTTATGTGATGAAGTTTTCATTTACTTATGCAAGGCTCGTGGTTTTCTATCGGCACTATCGTTTTAATAGCCAAGAAAATTGACTGACACTTTAAAAGTAAAATTGTTGAAAGTGTCAAACGCCCGAAATGAAACAAAAATCTGGATATTGGCAAACTTGTGCAAATAGTCTCATCAACTAAATATGGGCAAGCGTCTTCCTGCTAGGCTGTAGGGTAATTAGTTGTATAAAGGTTTTATTCAGCAATATTGTAACCCATAAATAAGGGAGTTTCTGATATTTAGAATAGAATGTTCTTAATATAATTTGGTCATTATTGTGTTACAGTCAGCTGGAATCACACTTTTATGGTATGATCCAACAAAAGATTGCAAATTTAACAAGTTTTCCGATTTTTTCTACTATTTTCCCTTTGATTTTTTGGACTGTTCCAAAAGTGGTATTTTTTTGTTTTTCATTTTATCACAACAATTTGAATTAAAATACATTTAACAGATGTCATGGTTGAGGGTGATATTCGAAACATAATGTTCTTGTGATATAATTAAATGGCCTGGGAAATTGTTCATCTCTCAACCACTATTTTCTTCAAACATCCATTCGAAGTATGACGCGTCTGTTTAAAATACCAAGGATTTAAATAGTATTTTACTGTACAAATCCTTGAAAATACTAATACACAACAAATTATAAAACATTTTAAATTTGGTAAAAAGATTTTTATTAAAAATATATCGATATTAATTTAATACAGCAGGTGTGCATTGTCATGCCAACATATACGCATATTTTGCACATAGTGGTTCATTAATAAGTTATATATATATATATATTGATTGTTATGGTGGGTGCAGTTATTAGCGATGTTGGGATCTTGTGTGGTAGATTTAATTTTCGATCCCCAGTCTATACAAATCAAAAACTAAAATTGCAAGTTTTGCTTCCCCGTTTGTCACGTAGACACGATAAAATATCGAAATCAGGATAATGTGTCTGCGTCGCACAACACGTTTGTGTATTGTGTCAGATAACTAGTACTATGCAAATACAACTCGGCGCGTTCGTCTACTACAAAAACAGCATCATTATCATCTCGTCAACAAGTAGCATGTTCTCGCCTTGATATAACTGCAAAATTGCTCAAATTGTTTAACAAAAAATCAATTCGATTTTGGCGAACCTGTTTATTAGACCTATGGTTTACTTGCTCTCAAAAACTTCAAAATTATTTGATTTTCTAGTATTTTGACTATGAGCGTATGATAAAGGTTAACCCAGAAAGGGTCCTGGACATAGATATCTACGTTTTTATAACTATAAAAAATGGAATTGTTTACTTTTACTAAAGCTATATGCTATTGTATCTTTGTGACATGATTAATTGTCTATTGTTCACCAAATGTTTCGTTACAACCAGTACCTGTTAACTCTACCTATTTGTACCGGTATGATTTGTTAACATTTTATTTATTTGACATTATCAATTGAGTCATTTCTTAAGAATCTTTCGGATCACCTGAGTTCACCTCGGTTTTTAGTGGGGTTCGTGTTGCTTGATCTTTAGTTTTCTGTGTAGTGTTTTGTAGATCGTTGTTTGTCCTTTATCTTTTGGCCATTGTGTTGTCTGTACTTATTACTCGAATTACGGATTCTGGTTACCCCTTTGGTATCTTCAAACTCTTTTTGAACCACTGAATATTTGAGGTCGTATATTGGTCGGAGTTATGGTACTTGTGTGTCATCTCTCTTTTTATAGAAACATGGACCATTATTAATGGTACTTTAGTATGCTGTCTTTGTTTATAATTAAGAAATGGATTTAATGTAACATCATATACTGTTGATAGAATTAAAATTTGATACCAAATGTCTACCATTTTTCAACTATCACATCATAAACCAAACCATGTACCACAAGCGCCAATGATATAACTGAAACATTGCCCATGTGGCGTTAAACGACGATCATTCAATTATATGTATTTGCAACTCGACATATGCCTGACAATACATATGTGATCGATATCGGAACACAAGAAATGAGCGCATATTTGCCACACATGTAAAACATAATTATTCATTAATATCCCTTCAGTTGAATGTGTTGGTTTATATGACCAAAGATCAAGTAAGGTTTTAGCATCACTTTGTGGCTGTCGTTCAATGTTTTACATTTTAACCTTCAGCTCAATCAAAACGGGATCAAGATGGTTAGAGTATATCCCTATGAAGTGGAGATACAAATGAAGTTGATCCTACATGACAAGTCACAAGTGGCAATAGTTGGGAAGTTAAAAAGGGAATTCAACTTTTAAGTAAATCGATAAGACGAGTTTGAAGATACCAAAGGGGTAATCAGAATCCGTAAATCGAAGAAGGACAGACAACACAATGGCCAAAAGAAAAAGGACAAATAACGATCTACAAAACAAACACATAAAACTAAAGATCGAGTAACACGAAACCCACTAAGAATCCGGGGTAAATCTTCCAAAGAACCATGCAACAATACAAATGCTAATATCATTGTGATATGTAGGAAGAAGAGATTGAAGATACCAAAGGGGTAATCAGAAACCGTATATCGAAGAAGAACAGACAACTCAACGGCCAAAAGAAAAAGTACAAAAGGACAAACAACGATCGGCAAAACATACATATAAAACTAAAGATCGCGTAACACGAAAACTGGTTCACGATATAACTGAAATATTGTTGAAAGTGGCGTTAAACACCTTAACCCCCTGGTCTTATGTTCTAACGGGAACAAATCCATGACTAGGCAATAAAATGAATCTTCTTTTATTCTTTCATCATTAAATATCTTTAAAATTAAGTACCACCAACGCAGATTTGATTAGTCAATGCTGTTCAAAAATTGTAATAAACAAATATAGTAAGTTATTTTTTATCTTAAATGTCAAGTACTATTTTCACATTTCAATTTTCAATAGCTTGTCTTAAAATAAATGATTGATCTCTGTATCCACAATAATTTGTGAATAAACCAATAAATACAAAGCTGTATGTTAACAGAGAATTTGTTTTTATGTTTAATTCTAATCTCGGATTAATAGCAATGCAAAAGGTCAGTCATGAGAGAAGCTAAATTAGTCCTCATCGGAAACTTAACAAATAGAATCTAATTGTTGCCTAGCAAACTGTCCTTGAAAAAGAATGATATCCAAGAGAGAAAAGTTGAATTGTCAACATAATTATACTGATAATCTACAGGTAATAAACAACCCTGTTCACAGCCAAACATTGATAATAAGACAAGTTTGAGGACACCATAGGGAATAATTAGAAATGATAAATCAAAGGACATACAATATAATGGCCAAAAAGAACAAGTATAAAGGACATACAATATAATGGCCAAAAAGAACAAGTATAAAGGACGAACAATGGTCTGCAAAACACAACACAACAATGAACACTGAACAACACGAACCCCACTAAAAGTGAGGGGTGGACTCCACTAGCGGCATCTATCGTGTTACTCGTGATAAAAGTCCGGTCACAAGTCATATTCGGTGTTAAATCATGAACGGAGAAAGAAGGACGGGATTGTGACACCGACATACTGAATATATCCGTGGTCATCTGTGACACCGACATACTGAACATATCCGTGGTCATCTGTGATTACGACATACTGAACATATCCGTGGTCATCGGTGACTATGATATTCCGTAACATTTAACCAAGACATTATGGCGATCGTAAAACTTTCTAAATGACGACTTCAACTTTCCGTTTAGGAACACTTGATTAAGTAGATTCCTCTTTAAGAAGAGTTTGAAGATACCAAAGGGGTAATCAGAACCCGTAAATCGAAGAAGAACAGACAACACAATGGCCAAAAGAAGAAGGACAGACAACACAATGACCAAAAGAAGAAGGACAGACAACACAATGGTCAAAAGAAGAAGAACAGACAACACAATGACCAAAAGAAGAAGGACAGACAACACAATGGCCAAAAGAAGAAGGACAGACAACACAATGACCAAAAGAAGAAGGACAGACAACACAATGGTCAAAAGAAGAAGAACAGACAACACAATGACCAAAAGAAGAAGGACAGACAACACAATGACCAAAAGAAGAAGGACAGACAACACAATGGTCAAAAGAAGAAGAACAGACAACACAATGACCAAAAGAAGAAGGACAGACAACACAATGACCAAAAGAAGAAGGACAGACAACACAATGGCCAAAAGAAGAAGGACAGACAACACAATGACCAAAAGAAGAAGAACAGACAACACAATGACCAAAAGAAGAAGGACAGACAACACAATGACCAAAAGAAGAAGGACAGACAA
Source organism: Bathymodiolus brooksi (assembly GCA_963680875.1). Lineage (NCBI taxonomy): Eukaryota > Metazoa > Mollusca > Bivalvia > Mytilida > Modiolidae > Bathymodiolus > Bathymodiolus brooksi. The sequence goes on from OY804577.1 coordinate 92,560,111, forward strand.
CACAATGACCAAAAGAAGGACAGACAACACAATGGTCAAAAGAAGGACAGACAACACAATGACCAAAAGAAGAAGGACAGACAACACAATGACCAAAAGAAGAATGACAGACAACACAATGACCAAAAGAAGAAGGACAGACAACACAATGGTCAAAAGAAGAAGGACAGACAACACAATGACCAAAAGAAGAAGGACAGACAACACAATGGTCAAAAGAAGAAGAACAGACAACACACTGACCAAAAGAAGAAGGACTGACAACACAATGACCAAAAGAAGAAGGACAGACAACACAATGGTCAAAAGAAGAAGAACAGACAACACAATGACCAAAAGAAGAAGGACAGACAACACAATGACCAAAAGAAGGACAGACAACACAATGGTCAAAAGAAGGACAGACAACACAATGACCAAAAGAAGAAGGACAGACAACCCAATGACCAAAAGAAGAATGACAGACAACACAATGACCAAAAGAAGAAGGACAGACAACACAATGACCAAAAGAAGAAGGACAGACAACACAATGACCAAAAGAAGGACAGACAACACAATGGTCAAAAGAAGAAGGACAGACAACACAATGGCCAAAAGAAGAAGGACAGACAACACAATGACCAAAAGAAGAAGGACAGACAACACAATGGCCAAAAGAAGAAGGACAGACAACACAATGACCAAAAGAAGAAGAACAGACAACACAATGACCAAAAGAAGAAGGACAGACAACACAATGACCAAAAGAAGAAGGACAGACAACACAATGACCAAAAGAAGGACAGACAACACAATGGTCAAAAGAAGGACTGACAACACAATGACCAAAAGAAGAAGGACAGACAACACAATGACCAAAAGAAGAATGACAGACAACACAATGACCAAAAGAAGAAGGACAGACAACACAATGACCAAAAGAAGAAGGACAGACAACACAATGACCAAAAGAAGGACAGACAACACAATGGTCAAAAGAAGAAGGACAGACAACACAATGGCCAAAAGAAGGACAGACAATACAATGACCAAAAGAAGGACAGACAATACAATGGCCAAAAGAAGGACAGACAACATAATGGCCAAAAGAAGAAGGACAGACAACACAATGGCCAAAAGAAGAATGACAGACAACACAATGGCCAAAAGAAGAAGGACAGACAACACAATGACCAAAAGAAGAAGAACAGACAACACAATGGCCAAAAGAAGAAGGACAGACAACACAATGACCAAAAGAAGAAGAACAGACAACACAATGGTCAAAAGAAAAAGAACAGACAACACAATGGTCAAAAGAAGAAGAACAGACAACACAATGGCCAAAAGAAGAAGGACAGACAACACAATGGCCAAAAGAAGAATGACAGACAACACAATGGCCAAAAGAAGAAGGACAGACAACACAATGACCAAAAGAAGAAGAACAGACAACACAATGGCCAAAAGAAGAAGGACAGACAACAAAATGACCAAAAGAAGAAGAACAGACAACACAATGGCCAAAAGAAGAAGGACAGACAACACAATGGCCAAAAGAAGAATGACAGACAACACAATGGCCAAAAGAAGAAGGACAGACAACACAATGACCAAAAGAAGAAGAACAGACAACACAATGGCCAAAAGAAGAAGGACAGACAACACAATGACCAAAAGAAGAAGAACAGACAACACAATGGCCAAAAGAAGAAGGACAGACAACACAATGACCAAAAGAAGAAGAACAGACAACACAATGGCCAAAAGAAGAAGAACAGACAAGACAATGACCAAAAGAAGAAGAACAGACAAGACAATGACCAAAAGAAGAAGAACAGACAACACAATGGCCAAAAGAAGAAGGACAGACAACACAATGACCAAAAGAAGAAGAACAGACAACACAATGGCCAAAAGAAGAAGGACAGACAACACAATGACCAAAAGAAGAAGAACAGACAACACAATGGCCAAAAGAAGAAGAACAGACAACACAATGGCCAAAAGAAGAAGAACAGACAACACAATGGCCAAAAGAAGAAGAACAGACAACACAATGGCCAAAAGAAGGACAGACAAGACAATGACCAAAAGAAGAAGGACAGACAACACAATGACCAAAAGAAGAAGAACAGACAACACAATGTCCAAAAGAAGAAGAACAGACAACACAATGGCCAAAAGAAGAAGAACAGACAACTCAATGACCAAAAGAAGAAGGACAGACAACACAATGACCAAAAGAAGAAGGACAGACAACACAATGGCCAAAAGAAGAAGGACAGACAACACAATGACCAAAAGAAGAAGGACAGACAACACAATGACCAAAAGAAGAAGAACAGACAACACAATGGCCAAAAGAAGAAGGACAGACAACACAATGACCAAAAGAAGAAGGACAGACACCACAATGGTCAAAAGAAGAAGGACAGACAACACAATGGCCAAAAGAAGAAGGACAGACAACACAATGGCCAAAAGAAGAAGGACAGACAACACACTGACCAAAAGAAGAAGGACTGACAACACAATGACCAAAAGAAGAAGGACAGACAACACAATGGTCAAAAGAAGAAGAACAGACAACACAATGACCAAAAGAAGAAGGACAGACAACACAATGACCAAAAGAAGGACAGACAACACAATGGTCAAAAGAAGGACAGACAACACAATGACCAAAAGAAGAAGGACAGACAACCCAATGACCAAAAGAAGAATGACAGACAACACAATGACCAAAAGAAGAAGGACAGACAACACAATGACCAAAAGAAGAAGGACAGACAACACAATGACCAAAAGAAGGACAGACAACACAATGGTCAAAAGAAGAAGGACAGACAACACAATGGCCAAAAGAAGAAGGACAGACAACACAATGACCAAAAGAAGAAGGACAGACAACACAATGGCCAAAAGAAGAAGGACAGACAACACAATGACCAAAAGAAGAAGAACAGACAACACAATGACCAAAAGAAGAAGGACAGACAACACAATGACCAAAAGAAGAAGGACAGACAACACAATGACCAAAAGAAGGACAGACAACACAATGGTCAAAAGAAGGACTGACAACACAATGACCAAAAGAAGAAGGACAGACAACACAATGACCAAAAGAAGAATGACAGACAACACAATGACCAAAAGAAGAAGGACAGACAACACAATGACCAAAAGAAGAAGGACAGACAACACAATGACCAAAAGAAGGACAGACAACACAATGGTCAAAAGAAGAAGGACAGACAACACAATGGCCAAAAGAAGGACAGACAATACAATGACCAAAAGAAGGACAGACAATACAATGGCCAAAAGAAGGACAGACAACATAATGGCCAAAAGAAGAAGGACAGACAACACAATGGCCAAAAGAAGAATGACAGACAACACAATGGCCAAAAGAAGAAGGACAGACAACACAATGACCAAAAGAAGAAGAACAGACAACACAATGGCCAAAAGAAGAAGGACAGACAACACAATGACCAAAAGAAGAAGAACAGACAACACAATGGTCAAAAGAAAAAGAACAGACAACACAATGGTCAAAAGAAGAAGAACAGACAACACAATGGCCAAAAGAAGAAGGACAGACAACACAATGGCCAAAAGAAGAATGACAGACAACACAATGGCCAAAAGAAGAAGGACAGACAACACAATGACCAAAAGAAGAAGAACAGACAACACAATGGCCAAAAGAAGAAGGACAGACAACAAAATGACCAAAAGAAGAAGAACAGACAACACAATGGCCAAAAGAAGAAGGACAGACAACACAATGGCCAAAAGAAGAATGACAGACAACACAATGGCCAAAAGAAGAAGGACAGACAACACAATGACCAAAAGAAGAAGAACAGACAACACAATGGCCAAAAGAAGAAGGACAGACAACACAATGACCAAAAGAAGAAGAACAGACAACACAATGGCCAAAAGAAGGACAGACAACACAATGACCAAAAGAAGAAGAACAGACAACACAATGGCCAAAAGAAGAAGAACAGACAAGACAATGACCAAAAGAAGAAGAACAGACAAGACAATGACCAAAAGAAGAAGAACAGACAACACAATGGCCAAAAGAAGAAGGACAGACAACACAATGACCAAAAGAAGAAGAACAGACAACACAATGGCCAAAAGAAGAAGGACAGACAACACAATGACCAAAAGAAGAAGAACAGACAACACAATGGCCAAAAGAAGAAGAACAGACAACACAATGGCCAAAAGAAGAAGAACAGACAACACAATGGCCAAAAGAAGAAGAACAGACAACACAATGGCCAAAAGAAGGACAGACAAGACAATGACCAAAAGAAGAAGGACAGACAACACAATGACCAAAAGAAGAAGAACAGACAACACAATGTCCAAAAGAAGAAGAACAGACAACACAATGGCCAAAAGAAGAAGAACAGACAACTCAATGACCAAAAGAAGAAGGACAGACAACACAATGACCAAAAGAAGAAGGACAGACAACACAATGGCCAAAAGAAGAAGGACAGACAACACAATGACCAAAAGAAGAAGGACAGACAACACAATGACCAAAAGAAGAAGAACAGACAACACAATGGCCAAAAGAAGAAGGACAGACAACACAATGACCAAAAGAAGAAGGACAGACAACACAATGGTCAAAAGAAGAAGGACAGACAACACAATGGCCAAAAGAAGGACAGACAACACAATGGCCAAAAGAAGAAGGACAGACAACACAATGGCCAAAAGAAGAAGGAAAGACAACACAATGACCAAAAGAAGAAGGACAGACAACACAATGACCAAAAGAAGAAGAACAGACAACACAATGGCCAAAAGAAGAAGGACAGACAACACAATGACCAAAAGAAGAAGGACAGACAACACAATGGTCAAAAGAAGAAGGACAGACAACACAATGGCCAAAAGAAGAAGGACAGACAACACAATGGTCAAAAGAAGAAGGACAGACAACACAATGGTCAAAAGAAGAAGGACAGACAACACAATGACCAAAAGAAGAAGTACAGACAACACAATGGCCAAAAGAAGAAGGACAGACAACACAATGGTCAAAAGAAGAAGAACAGACAACACAATGGCCAAAAGAAGAAGGACAGACAACACAATGGCCAAGAGAAAAAGAACAGACAACACAATGGTCAAAAGAAGAAGGACAGACAACACAATGGCCAAGAGAAAAAGAACAGACAACACAATGGTCAAAAGAAGAAGGACAGACAACACAATGACCAAGAGAAGAAGGACAGACAACACAATGGTCAAAAGAAGAAGGACAGACAACACAATGGTCAAAAGAAGAAGGACAGACAACACAATGACCAAAAGAAGAAGAACAGACAACACAATGGCCAAAAGAAGAAGGACAGACAACACAATGGTCAAAAGAAGAAGAACAGACAACACAATGGCCAAAAGAAGAAGGACAGACAACACAATGGCCAAGAGAAAAAGAACAGACAACACAATGGTCAAAAGAAGAAGGACAGACAACACAATGGCCAAGAGAAAAAGAACAGACAACACAATGGTCAAAAGAAGAAGGACAGACAACACAATGACCAAGAGAAGAAGGACAGACAACACAATGGTCAAAAGAAGAAGGACAGACAACACAATGGTCAAAAGAAGAAGGACAGACAACACAATGGCCAAAAGAAGAAGAACAGACAACACAATGGCCAAAAGAAGGACAGACAACACAATGGCCAAAAGAAGAAGAACAGACAACACAATGGTCAAAAGAAGAAGGACAGAAAACACAATGACCAAGAGAAGAAGGACAGACAACACAATGGTCAAAAGAAGAAGAACAGACAACACAATGACCAAAAGAAGAAGAACAGACAACACAATGGCCAAAAGAAGAAGAACAGACAACACAATGGCCAAAAGAAGAAGGACAGACAACACAATGACCAAAAGAAGAAGAACAGACAACACAATGACCAAAAGAAGAAGGACAGACAACACAATGACCAAAAGAAGAAGGACAGACAACACAATGGCAAAAAGAAGAAGGACAGACAACACAATGGCCAAAAGAAGAAGAACAGACAACACAATGGTCAAAAGAAGAAGGACAGACAACACAATGGTCAAAAGAAGAAGAACAGACAACACACTGACCAAAAGAAGAAGGACAGACAACACAATGACCAAAAGAAGAAGGACAGACAACACAATGGTCAAAAGAAGAAGAACAGACAACACAATGACCAAAAGAAGAAGGACAGACAACACAATGACCAAAAGAAGGACAGACAACACAATGGTCAAAAGAAGGACAGACAACACAATGACCAAAAGAAGAAGGACAGACAACACAATGACCAAAAGAAGAATGACAGACAACACAATGACCAAAAGAAGAAGGACAGACAACACAATGACCAAAAGAAGAAGGACAGACAACACAATGACCAAAAGAAGGACAGACAACACAATGGTCAAAAGAAGAAGGACAGACAACACAATGGCCAAAAGAAGAAGGACAGACAACACAATGACCAAAAGAAGAAGGACAGACAACACAATGGCCAAAAGAAGAAGGACAGACAACACAATGACCAAAAGAAGAAGAACAGACAACACAATGACCAAAAGAAGAAGGACAGACAACACAATGACCAAAAGAAGAAGGACAGACAACACAATGACCAAAAGAAGGACAGACAACACAATGGTCAAAAGAAGTACTGACAACACAATGACCAAAAGAAGAAGGACAGACAACACAATGACCAAAAGAAGAATGACAGACAACACAATGACCAAAAGAAGAAGGACAGACAACACAATGACCAAAAGAAGAAGGACAGACAACACAATGACCAAAAGAAGGACAGACAACACAATGGTCAAAAGAAGAAGGACAGACAACACAATGGCCAAAAGAAGGACAGACAATACAATGACCAAAAGAAGGACAGACAATACAATGGCCAAAAGAAGGACAGACAACATAATGGCCAAAAGAAGAAGGACAGACAACACAATGGCCAAAAGAAGAATGACAGACAACACAATGGCCAAAAGAAGAAGGACAGACAACACAATGACCAAAAGAAGAAGAACAGACAACACAATGGCCAAAAGAAGAAGGACAGACAACACAATGACCAAAAGAAGAAGAACAGACAACACAATGGTCAAAAGAAAAAGAACAGACAACACAATGGTCAAAAGAAGAAGAACAGACAACACAATGGCCAAAAGAAGAAGGACAGACAACACAATGGCCAAAAGAAGAATGACAGACAACACAATGGCCAAAAGAAGAAGGACAGACAACACAATGACCAAAAGAAGAAGAACAGACAACACAATGGCCAAAAGAAGAAGGACAGACAACAAAATGACCAAAAGAAGAAGAACAGACAACACAATGGCCAAAAGAAGAAGGACAGACAACACAATGGCCAAAAGAAGAACAGACAGACAACACAATGGCCAAAAGAAGAAGGACAGACAACACAATGACCAAAAGAAGAAGAACAGACAACACAATGGCCAAAAGAAGAAGGACAGACAACACAATGACCAAAAGAAGAAGAACAGACAACACAATGGCCAAAAGAAGAAGGACAGACAACACAATGACCAAAAGAAGAAGAACAGACAACACAATGGCCAAAAGAAGAAGAACAGACAAGACAATGACCAAAAGAAGAAGAACAGACAAGACAATGACCAAAAGAAGAAGAACAGACAACACAATGGCCAAAAGAAGAAGGACAGACAACACAATGACCAAAAGAAGAAGAACAGACAACACAATGGCCAAAAGAAGAAGGACAGACAACACAATGACCAAAAGAAGAAGAACAGACAACACAATGGCCAAAAGAAGAAGAACAGACAACACAATGGCCAAAAGAAGAAGAACAGACAACACAATGGCCAAAAGAAGAAGAACAGACAACACAATGGCCAAAAGAAGGACAGACAAGACAATGACCAAAAGAAGAAGGACAGACAACACAATGACCAAAAGAAGAAGAACAGACAACACAATGTCCAAAAGAAGAAGAACAGACAACACAATGGCCAAAAGAAGAAGAACAGACAACTCAATGACCAAAAGAAGAAGGACAGACAACACAATGACCAAAAGAAGAAGGACAGACAACACAATGGCCAAAAGAAGAAGGACAGACAACACAATGACCAAAAGAAGAAGGACAGACAACACAATGACCAAAAGAAGAAGAACAGACAACACAATGGCCAAAAGAAGAAGGACAGACAACACAATGACCAAAAGAAGAAGGACAGACAACACAATGGTCAAAAGAAGAAGGACAGACAACACAATGGCCAAAAGAAGAAGGACAGACAACACAATGGCCAAAAGAAGAAGGACAGACAACACAATGGCCAAAAGAAGAAGGAAAGACAACACAATGACCAAAAGAAGAAGGACAGACAACACAATGACCAAAAGAAGAAGAACAGACAACACAATGGCCACAAGAAGAAGGACAGACAACACAATGACCAAAAGAAGAAGGACAGACAACACAATGGCCAAAAGAAGAAGGACAGACAACACAATGGCCAAAAGAAGAAGGACAGACAACACAATGGTCAAAAGAAGAAGGACAGACAACACAATGGTCAAAAGAAGAAGGACAGACAACACAATGACCAAAAGAAGAAGTACAGACAACACAATGGCCAAAAGAAGAAGGACAGACAACACAATGGTCAAAAGAAGAAGAACAGACAACACAATGGCCAAAAGAAGAAGGACAGACAACACAATGGCCAAGAGAAAAAGAACAGACAACACAATGGTCAAAAGAAGAAGGACAGACAACACAATGGCCAAGAGAAAAAGAACAGACAACACAATGGTCAAAAGAAGAAGGACAGACAACACAATGACCAAGAGAAGAAGGACAGACAACACAATGGTCAAAAGAAGAAGGACAGACAACACAATGGTCAAAAGAAGAAGGACAGACAACACAATGACCAAAAGAAGAAGAACAGACAACACAATGGCCAAAAGAAGAAGGACAGACAACACAATGGTCAAAAGAAGAAGAACAGACAACACAATGGCCAAAAGAAGAAGGACAGACAACACAATGGCCAAGAGAAAAAGAACAGACAACACAATGGTCAAAAGAAGAAGGACAGACAACACAATGGCCAAGAGAAAAAGAACAGACAACACAATGGTCAAAAGAAGAAGGACAGACAACACAATGACCAAGAGAAGAAGGACAGACAACACAATGGTCAAAAGAAGAAGGACAGACAACACAATGGTCAAAAGAAGAAGGACAGACAACACAATGGCCAAAAGAAGAAGAACAGACAACACAATGGCCAAAAGAAGGACAGACAACACAATGGCCAAAAGAAGAAGAACAGACAACACAATGGTCAAAAGAAGAAGGACAGAAAACACAATGACCAAGAGAAGAAGGACAGACAACACAATGGTCAAAAGAAGAAGAACAGACAACACAATGACCAAAAGAAGAAGAACAGACAACACAATGGCCAAAAGAAGAAGAACAGACAACACAATGGCCAAAAGAAGAAGGACAGACAACACAATGACCAAAAGAAGAAGAACAGACAACACAATGACCAAAAGAAGAAGGACAGACAACACAATGACCAAAAGAAGAAGGACAGACAACACAATGGCAAAAAGAAGAAGGACAGACAACACAATGGCCAAAAGAAGAAGAACAGACAACACAATGGCCAAATGAAGGACAGACAACACAATGGCCAAAAGAAGAAGAACAGACAACACAATGGTCAAAAGAAGAAGGACAGACAACACAATGGTCAAAAGAAGAAGAACAGACAACACAATGACCAAAAGAAGAAGGACAGACAACACAATGGCCAAAAGAAGAAGAACAGACAACACAATGGCCAAAAGAAGAAGGACAGACAACACAATGACCAAAAGAAGAAGAACAGACAACACAATGGCCAAAAGAAGAAGGACAGACAACACAATGACCAAAAGAAGAAGAACAGACAACACAATGGCCAAAAGAAGAAGAACAGACAACACAATGGCCAAAAGAAGAAGAACAGACAACACAATGGCCAAAAGAAGAAGAACAGACAACACAATGGCCAAAAGAAGGACAGACAAGACAATGACCAAAAGAAGAAGGACAGACAACACAATGACCAAAAGAAGAAGAACAGACAACACAATGTCCAAAAGAAGAAGAACAGACAACACAATGGCCAAAAGAAGAAGAACAGACAACTCAATGACCAAAAGAAGAAGGACAGACAACACAATGACCAAAAGAAGAAGAACAGACAACACAATGGTCAAAAGAAGAAGGACAGACAACACAATGGCCAAAAGAAGAAGGACAGACAACACAATGGCCAAAAGAAGAAGGACAGACAACACAATGACCAAAAGAAGAAGGACAGACAACACAATGACCAAAAGAAGAAGGACAGACAACACAATGGCCAAAAGAAGAAGGACAGACAACACAATGACCAAAAGAAGAAGAACAGACAACACAATGGCCAAAAGAAGAAGAACAGACAAGACAATGACCAAAAGAAGAAGAACAGACAAGACAATGACCAAAAGAAGAAGAACAGACAACACAATGGCCAAAAGAAGAAGGACAGACAACACAATGACCAAAAGAAGAAGAACAGACAACACAATGGCCAAAAGAAGAAGGACAGACAACACAATGACCAAAAGAAGAAGAACAGACAACACAATGGCCAAAAGAAGAAGAACAGACAACACAATGGCCAAAAGAAGAAGAACAGACAACACAATGGCCAAAAGAAGAAGAACAGACAACACAATGGCCAAAAGAAGGACAGACAAGACAATGACCAAAAGAAGAAGGACAGACAACACAATGACCAAAAGAAGAAGAACAGACAACACAATGTCCAAAAGAAGAAGAACAGACAACACAATGGCCAAAAGAAGAAGAACAGACAACTCAATGACCAAAAGAAGAAGGACAGACAACACAATGACCAAAAGAAGAAGGACAGACAACACAATGGCCAAAAGAAGAAGGACAGACAACACAATGACCAAAAGAAGAAGGACAGACAACACAATGACCAAAAGAAGAAGAACAGACAACACAATGGCCAAAAGAAGAAGGACAGACAACACAATGACCAAAAGAAGAAGGACAGACAACACAATGGTCAAAAGAAGAAGGACAGACAACACAATGGCCAAAAGAAGAAGGACAGACAACACAATGGCCAAAAGAAGAAGGACAGACAACACAATGGCCAAAAGAAGAAGGACAGACAACACAATGACCAAAAGAAGAAGGACAGACAACACAATGACCAAAAGAAGAAGAACAGACAACACAATGGCCAAAAGAAGAAGGACAGACAACACAATGACCAAAAGAAGAAGGACAGACAACACAATGGTCAAAAGAAGAAGGACAGACAACACAATGGCCAAAAGAAGAAGGACAGACAACACAATGGTCAAAAGAAGAAGGACAGACAACACAATGGTCAAAAGAAGAAGGACAGACAACACAATGACCAAAAGAAGAAGTACAGACAACACAATGGCCAAAAGAAGAAGGACAGACAACTCAATGGTCAAAAGAAGAAGAACAGACAACACAATGGCCAAAAGAAGAAGGACAGACAACACAATGGCCAAGAGAAAAAGAACAGACAACACAATGGTCAAAAGAAGGACAGACAACACAATGGCCAAAAGAAAAAGAACAGACAACACAATGGTCAAAAGAAGAAGGACAGACAACACAATGACCAAGAGAAGAAGGACAGACAACACAATGGTCAAAAGAAGAAGGACAGACAACACAATGGTCAAAAGAAGAAGGACAGACAACACAATGACCAAAAGAAGAAGAACAGACAACACAATGGCCAAAAGAAGAAGGACAGACAACACAATGGTCAAAAGAAGAAGAACAGACAACACAATGGCCAAAAGAAGAAGGACAGACAACACAATGGCCAAGAGAAAAAGAACAGACAACACAATGGTCATAAGAAGAAGGACAGACAACACAATGGCCAAGAGAAAAAGAACAGACAACACAATGGTCAAAAGAAGAAGGACAGACAACACAATGACCAAGAGAAGAAGGACAGACAACACAATGGTCAAAAGAAGAAGGACAGACAACACAATGGTCAAAAGAAGAAGGACAGACAACACAATGGCCAAAAGAAGAAGAACAGACAACACAATGGCCAAAAGAAGGACAGACAACACAATGGCCAAAAGAAGAAGAACAGACAACACAATGGTCAAAAGAAGAAGGACAGACAACACAATGGTCAAAAGAAGAAGAACAGACAACACAATGACCAAAAGAAGAAGGACAGACAACACAATGGCCAAAAGAAGAAGAACAGACAACACAATGGCAAAAAGAAGAAGGACAGACAACACAATGACCAAAAGAAGAAGAACAGACAACACAATGACCAAAAGAAGAAGGACAGACAACACAATGACCAAAAGAAGAAGGACAGACAACACAATGGCAAAAAGAAGAAGGACAGACAACACAATGGCCAAAAGAAGAAGAACAGACAACACAATGGCCAAATGAAGGACAGACAACACAATGGCCAAAAGAAGAAGAACAGACAACACAATGGTCAAAAGAAGAAGGACAGACAACACAATGGTCAAAAGAAGAAGAACAGACAACACAATGACCAAAAGAAGAAGGACAGACAACACAATGGCCAAAAGAAGAAGAACAGACAACACAATGGCCAAAAGAAGAAGGACAGACAACACAATGACCAAAAGAAGAAGAACAGACAACACAATGGCCAAAAGAAGAAGGACAGACAACACAATGACCAAGAGAAGAAGGACAGACAACACAATGGTCAAAAGAAGAAGGACAGACAACACAATGGTCAAAAGAAGAAGGACAGACAACACAATGACCAAAAGAAGAAGAACAGACAACACAATGGCCAAAAGAAGAAGGACAGACAACACAATGGTCAAAAGAAGAAGAACAGACAACACAATGGCCAAAAGAAGAAGGACAGACAACACAATGGCCAAGAGAAAAAGAACAGACAACACAATGGTCAAAAGAAGAAGGACAGACAACACAATGGCCAAGAGAAAAAGAACAGACAACACAATGGTCAAAAGAAGAAGGACAGACAACACAATGACCAAGAGAAGAAGGACAGACAACACAATGGTCAAAAGAAGAAGGACAGACAACACAATGGTCAAAAGAAGAAGGACAGACAACACAATGGCCAAAAGAAGAAGAACAGACAACACAATGGCCAAAAGAAGGACAGACAACACAATGGCCAAAAGAAGAAGAACAGACAACACAATGGTCAAAAGAAGAAGGACAGACAACACAATGGTCAAAAGAAGAAGAACAGACAACACAATGACCAAAAGAAGAAGGACAGACAACACAATGGCCAAAAGAAGAAGAACAGACAACACAATGGCAAAAAGAAGAAGGACAGACAACACAATGACCAAAAGAAGAAGAACAGACAACACAATGACCAAAAGAAGAAGGACAGACAACACAATGACCAAAAGAAGAAGGACAGACAACACAATGGCAAAAAGAAGAAGGACAGACAACACAATGGCCAAAAGAAGAAGAACAGACAACACAATGGCCAAATGAAGGACAGACAACACAATGGCCAAAAGAAGAAGAACAGACAACACAATGGTCAAAAGAAGAAGGACAGACAACACAATGGTCAAAAGAAGAAGAACAGACAACACAATGACCAAAAGAAGAAGGACAGACAACACAATGGCCAAAAGAAGAAGAACAGACAACACAATGGCCAAAAGAAGAAGGACAGACAACACAATGACCAAAAGAAGAAGAACAGACAACACAATGGCCAAAAGAAGAAGGACAGACAACACAATGACCAAAAGAAGAAGAACAGACAACACAATGGCCAAAAGAAGAAGAACAGACAACACAATGGCCAAAAGAAGAAGAACAGACAACACAATGGCCAAAAGAAGAAGAACAGACAACACAATGGCCAAAAGAAGGACAGACAAGACAATGACCAAAAGAAGAAGGACAGACAACACAATGACCAAAAGAAGAAGAACAGACAACACAATGTCCAAAAGAAGAAGAACAGACAACACAATGGCCAAAAGAAGAAGAACAGACAACTCAATGACCAAAAGAAGAAGGACAGACAACACAATGACCAAAAGAAGAAGAACAGACAACACAATGGTCAAAAGAAGAAGGACAGACAACACAATGGCCAAAAGAAGAAGGACAGACAACACAATGGCCAAAAGAAGAAGGACAGACAACACAATGACCAAAAGAAGAAGGACAGACAACACAATGACCAAAAGAAGAAGGACAGACAACACAATGGCCAAAAGAAGAAGGACAGACAACACAATGACCAAAAGAAGAAGAACAGACAACACAATGGCCAAAAGAAGAAGGACAGACAACACAATGACCAAAAGAAGAAGGACAGACAACACAATGGTCAAAAGAAGAAGGACAGACAACACAATGGCCAAAAGAAGAAGGACAGACAACACAATGGCCAAAAGAAGAAGGACAGACAACACAATGGCCAAAAGAAGAAGGACAGACAACACAATGACCAAAAGAAGAAGGACAGACAACACAATGACCAAAAGAAGAGGAACAGACAACACAATGGCCAAAAGAAGAAGGACAGACAACACAATGACCAAAAGAAGAAGGACAGACAACACAATGGTCAAAAGAAGAAGGACAGACAACACAATGGCCAAAAGAAGAAGGACAGACAACACAATGGTCAAAAGAAGAAGGACAGACAACACAATGACCAAAAGAAGAAGAACAGACAACACAATGGCCAAAAGAAGAAGGACAGACAACACAATGGTCAAAAGAAGAAGAACAGACAACACAATGGCCAAAAGAAGAAGGACAGACAACACAATGGCCAAGAGAAAAAGAACAGACAACACAATGGTCAAAAGAAGAAGGACAGACAACACAATGGCCAAGAGAAAAAGAACAGACAACACAATGGTCAAAAGAAGAAGGACAGAAAACACAATGACCAAGAGAAGAAGGACAGACAACACAATGGTCAAAAGAAGAAGGACAGACAACACAATGGTCAAAAGAAGAAGGACAGACAACACAATGACCAAAAGAAGAAGAACAGACAACACAATGGCCAAAAGAAGAAGGACAGACAACACAATTGTCAAAAGAAGAAGAACAGACAACACAATGGCCAAAAGAAGAAGGACAGACAACACAATGGCAAAAAGAAGAAGGACAGACAACACAATGGCCAAAAGAAGAAGAACAGACAACACAATGGCCAAATGAAGGACAGACAACACAATGGCCAAAAGAAGAAGAACAGACAACACAATGGTCAAAAGAAGAAGGACAGACAACACAATGGTCAAAAGAAGAAGAACAGACAACACAATGACCAAAAGAAGAAGGACAGACAACACAATGGCCAAAAGAAGAAGAACAGACAACACAATGGCCAAAAGAAGAAGGACAGACAACACAATGACCAAAAGAAGAAGAACAGACAACACAATGGCCAAAAGAAGAAGGACAGACAACACAATGACCAAAAGAAGAAGAACAGACAACACAATGGCCAAAAGAAGAAGAACAGACAACACAATGGCCAAAAGAAGAAGAACAGACAACACAATGGCCAAAAGAAGAAGAACAGACAACACAATGGCCAAAAGAAGGACAGACAAGACAATGACCAAAAGAAGAAGGACAGACAACACAATGACCAAAAGAAGAAGAACAGACAACACAATGTCCAAAAGAAGAAGAACAGACAACACAATGGCCAAAAGAAGAAGAACAGACAACTCAATGACCAAAAGAAGAAGGACAGACAACACAATGACCAAAAGAAGAAGAACAGACAACACAATGGTCAAAAGAAGAAGGACAGACAACACAATGGCCAAAAGAAGAAGGACAGACAACACAATGGCCAAAAGAAGAAGGACAGACAACACAATGACCAAAAGAAGAAGGACAGACAACACAATGACCAAAAGAAGAAGGACAGACAACACAATGGCCAAAAGAAGAAGGACAGACAACACAATGACCAAAAGAAGAAGAACAGACAACACAATGGCCAAAAGAAGAAGGACAGACAACACAATGACCAAAAGAAGAAGGACAGACAACACAATGGTCAAAAGAAGAAGGACAGACAACACAATGGCCAAAAGAAGAAGGACAGACAACACAATGGCCAAAAGAAGAAGGACAGACAACACAATGGCCAAAAGAAGAAGGACAGACAACACAATGACCAAAAGAAGAAGGACAGACAACACAATGACCAAAAGAAGAGGAACAGACAACACAATGGCCAAAAGAAGAAGGACAGACAACACAATGACCAAAAGAAGAAGGACAGACAACACAATGGTCAAAAGAAGAAGGACAGACAACACAATGGCCAAAAGAAGAAGGACAGACAACACAATGGTCAAAAGAAGAAGGACAGACAACACAATGACCAAAAGAAGAAGAACAGACAACACAATGGCCAAAAGAAGAAGGACAGACAACACAATGGTCAAAAGAAGAAGAACAGACAACACAATGGCCAAAAGAAGAAGGACAGACAACACAATGGCCAAGAGAAAAAGAACAGACAACACAATGGTCAAAAGAAGAAGGACAGACAACACAATGGCCAAGAGAAAAAGAACAGACAACACAATGGTCAAAAGAAGAAGGACAGAAAACACAATGACCAAGAGAAGAAGGACAGACAACACAATGGTCAAAAGAAGAAGGACAGACAACACAATGGTCAAAAGAAGAAGGACAGACAACACAATGACCAAAAGAAGAAGAACAGACAACACAATGGCCAAAAGAAGAAGGACAGACAACACAATTGTCAAAAGAAGAAGAACAGACAACACAATGGCCAAAAGAAGAAGGACAGACAACACAATGGCCAAGAGAAAAAGAACAGACAACACAATGGTCAAAAGAAGAAGGACAGACAACACAATGGCCAAGAGAAAAAGAACAGACAACACAATGGTCAAAAGAAGAAGGACAGACAACACAATGACCAAGAGAAGAAGGACAGACAACACAATGGTCAAAAGAAGAAGGACAGACAACACAATGGTCAAAAGAAGAAGGACAGACAACACAATGGCCAAAAGAAGAAGAACAGACAACACAATGGCCAAAAGAAGGACAGACAACACAATGGCCAAAAGAAGAAGAACAGACAACACAATGGTCAAAAGAAGAAGGACAGACAACACAATGGTCAAAAGAAGAAGAACAGACAACACAATGACCAAAAGAAGAAGGACAGACAACACAATGGCCAAAAGAAGGACAGACAACACAATGGCCAAAAGAAGAAGAACAGACAACACAATGGTCAAAAGAAGAAGGACAGACAACACAATGGTCAAAAGAAGAAGAACAGACAACACAATGACCAAAAGAAGAAGGACAGACAACACAATGGCCAAAAGAAGAAGAACAGAGAACACAATGGCCAAAAGAAGAAGGACAGACAACACAATGACCAAAAGAAGAAGAACAGACAACACAATGACCAAAAGAAGAAGAACAGACAACACAATGACCAAAAGAAGAAGGACAGACAACACAATGGCCAAAAGAAGAAGAACAGACAACACAATGACCAAAAGAAGAAGGACAGACAACACAATGACCAAAAGAAGAAGAACAGACAACACAATGACCAAAAGAAGAAGGACAGACAACACAATGGCCAAAAGAACAAGAACAGACAACACAATGACCAAAAGAAGAAGGACAGACAACACAATGGCCAAAAGAACAAGAACAGACAACACAATGGCCAAAAGAAGAAGGACAGACAACACAATGACCAAAAGAAGAAGAACAGACAACACAATGACCAAAAGAACAAGAACAGACAACACAATGACCAAAAGAACAAGGACAGACAACACAATGGCCAAAAGAAGAAGAACAGACAACACAATGGCCAAAAGAAGAAGGACAGACAACACAATGACCAAAAGAAGAAGAACAGACAACACAATGACCAAAAGAAGAAGGACAGACAACACAATGGCCAAAAGAAGAAGAACAGACAACACAATGGCCAAAAGAAGGACAGACAACACAATGGCCAAAAGAAGAAGAACAGACAACACAATGGTCAAAAGAAGAAGGACAGACAACACAATGGTCAAAAGAAGAAGAACAGACAACACAATGACCAAAAGAAGAAGGACAGACAACACAATGACCAAAAGAAGAAGGACAGACAACACAATGGCCAAAAGAAGAAGAACAGACAACACAATGGCCAAAAGAAGGACAGACAACACAATGGCCAAAAGAAGAAGAACAGACAACACAATGGTCAAAAGAAGAAGGACAGACAACACAATGGTCAAAAGAAGAAGAACAGACAACACAATGACCAAAAGAAGAAGGACAGACAACACAATGGCCAAAAGAAGAACAGACAACACAATGGCCAAAAGAAGAAGGACAGACAACACAATGACCAAAAGAAGAAGAACAGACAACACAATGACCAAAAGAAGAAGGACAGACAACACAATGACCAAAAGAAGAAGAACAGACAACACAATGACCAAAAGAAGAAGGACAGACAACACAATGGCCAAAAGAAGAAGAACAGACAACACAATGACCAAAAGAAGAAGGACAGACAACACAATGACCAAAAGAAGAAGAACAGACAACACAATGACCAAAAGAAGAAGGACAGACAACACAATGGCCAAAAGAAGAAGAACAGACAACACAATGACCAAAAGAAGAAGGACAGACAACACAATGACCAAAAGAACAAGAACAGACAACACAATGACCAAAAGAAGAAGAACAGACAACACAATGGCCAAAAGAACAAGAACAGACAACACAATGGCCAAAAGAAGAAGGACAGACAACACAATGACCAAAAGAAGAAGAACAGACAACACAATGACCAAAAGAAGAAGGACAGACAACACAATGGCCAAAAGAAGAAGAACAGACAACACAATGACCAAAAGAAGAAGGACAGACAACACAATGACCAAAAGAAGAAGAACAGACAACACAATGACCAAAAGAAGAAGGACAGACAACACAATGGCCAAAAGAAGAAGAACAGACAACACAATGACCAAAAGAAGGACAGACAACACAATGACCAAAAGAACAAGAACAGACAACACAATGACCAAAAGAAGAAGGACAGACAACACAATGGCCAAAAGAACAAGAACAGACAACACAATGGCCAAAAGAAGAAGGACAGACAACACAATGACCAAAAGAAGAAGAACAGACAACACAATGACCAAAAGAACAAGAACAGACAACACAATGACCAAAAGAAGAAGAACAGACAACACAATGACCAAAAGAAGAAGGACAGACAACACAATGGCCAAAAGAAGAAGAACAGACAACACAATGACCAAAAGAAGAAGGACAGACAACACAATGACCAAAAGAACAAGAACAGACAACACAATGACCAAAAGAAGAAGGACAGACAACACAATGGCCAAAAGAACAAGAACAGACAACACAATGGCCAAAAGAAGAAGGACAGACAACACAATGACCAAAAGAAGAAGAACAGACAACACAATGACCAAAAGAACAAGAACAGACAACACAATGACCAAAAGAAGAAGAACAGACAACACAATGACCAAAAGAAGAAGGACAGACAACACAATGGCCAAAAGAAGAAGAACAGACAACACAATGACCAAAAGAAGAAGGACAGACAACACAATGACCAAAAGAACAAGAACAGACAACACAATGACCAAAAGAAGAAGGACAGACAACACAATGGCCAAAAGAACAAGAACAGACAACACAATGGCCAAAAGAAGAAGGACAGACAACACAATGACCAAAAGAAGAAGAACAGACAACACAATGACCAAAAGAACAAGAACAGACAACACAATGACCAAAAGAACAAGAACAGACAACACAATGACCAAAAGAAGAAGGACAAAAGGACAAACAACGATCTACAAAACTAAAGATCGAGTAACACGAACCCCACTAAAACCGGAGGTGAACTCAGGTGCCCAGGAAGGGTAAGCAGTTCCTGCTTCACTAGTGCACCCGTTTAAAAACATTAAAACATTAATCTTACCGCCTAGATTAAAAATGAAAGGCTCTAATAATTCACATTCGTTCTACATTCTAGATACACATGAATGCTTAGTTTTGACTTTATGTGAAGATTGTTATGCTCGCAAGCTTTCTATTAAATAACTATCACGGTCACAAGAAACATGCAAATAACCTTTTGACAGATATTATTTTGTCTCCACCATCCAATGGTAAATCAAATACCTCTAATATATTTCTGATATACGTATACACATCTCTGTTACCACAACGGGTTTGGGGGATTATGATTTCACGATTTGTGTCATGACGGGATGGGAAATGCATATAGTCTTGTAAAAAGTTTGGTTTTTATTTAAGGCATTGTCGGAGATGACACTAATATGACTTGATGAATTTCGAGAAATAAAACGTTTTCTGCAATTTTGCAGTGATGAGTAATGATTAAATAAGGGTAATAACAAAATTACCGAACTCCGAACAATCTTACAAAGGGAAAGTCAAAACTCATAATTATATAAACAGACAAAATCAGTCAACAACCGGAAAACTGTGAAAACCGTAATGACCCTGACTTGGTACAGGCATTTCTAAAGAAATGGTGGGTTGAATCAGATTTTAAAGCGCCAAACCTCCCGCTCTCATTACGGTTCAAAGGTTCCGACTGTCACTATAACAGTATTTAAATACAGGAACAAAATAGGTAAAACAGTCGTCAAAGCAGTACCATATTCAGTGAAGTAAATATCAAAGACAATTTTACGACACACATTGATAAAAAAATATTTTGACATTTTTCTTGGCTTCCTTATCTTTATACATTTTCACTATTTGAAAATGCATCGTTTATAATCGTTTCTACAGAGACGGAATATATTTCGACAAGATCTTGGTATCGGAATATAAACTTTTTAAGAGATCGAATAAGGCGAATCTTTTAATAACCCTGGTCCAGTAGCCTGTTTCTCAAATGAAGATGACGTTTCAGGAAATCAGAATAATTGCTACTGGCCCTTGCATAGCGAATCAATTGCGAAATGTAAACACCATATGCAGGAGAAGCTGGTATATTGCTGCACATGTTTGGAAAATTTATGATTTTAAAATTGAAGTCGTCCCGTTTATCATAAATTTTAGTACTGAGTTGACCACTTTCGTCAAATTCGAGGTATAAGTCCAAAAATGATGAGGACGAAGCTGTATCTGTGGTCTCTTTAACTTCCAGCTCTGGAGGATATATCAATGGAAGAAATTCTGCAAATCTAGAATTATTGATAGATAAAACGTCATCAATATACCTGTATGTGAAATTAAAGGTTCTAGCCTCATGAATCTTCTTATCTTTTACAAGCTTTTGAAGGAACTCCGACTCATATGAGTATAAAAATAAATCGGCTAGAAGAGGGGCACATTGGTATGCCGACGACCTGCTGAAACAGTGTCCCTCCAAAGGAGACAAATATGTTATCGATGAGGAACTCCATCATACTGATCACTTGTTCCTCGGAGTAGCATGTTTTAACTTTTTGAATTTTGTTTGAAAAATATGTGGAATTGTAGCCTAACACAACAAATTTTGAGCCATAGTTTCTATGACTGAAAGCTTTATGAATTGTTTCTTTTAAGCGGGTTTTTAATTTGTCATGCGGTAGGGTGGTATATAGAGTTGAAAAATCAAAAGTTTTGATGGAGAGAAAGATCTTGATTTCAGGTTATCCAAAAGATCTTTAGAGTTTTTCAAAATCCACATGTGATTTATACCACTAAAGTTATTGTTCTGATATTTTGGTATTTACGTATGTTATGATATTGCTATGAGGAATTACATATCAAATCAAGTTTCAGTTTCCTTGCATAATAATGCAATCTATTTGTCTTCTATAGCTGTGACCGATAAGTGACATGTGATGCCTCAGACTATTTGTATGTATCGTATCCAGTCTAATACTCGAACTATTCGGCGGAAGTGAGTACTCTACGTACTCCACTTTCTGCTTTCATAGCAACCATGGTAACACAGTCTGATTTCACTGATGTTACCCATAGCCATAGCGTGTCTGTTAGATGCATGTGACCACAATAGAGCAATTTAGATTTAAGAAATTTAGCTATTTTTGTTTATATTTAGATAAAACCAGTTAAATAAAAACAAATAATGACAAATGGCAGTGTTATTAGCTTTAATGTATTGTTTTTAACTATTTCATCATTTTAACTACAAAAAAAAACATCTGACAAGAAAATGGAAGAGTTACTAAATATAAACTTAATTCTTATGTGAAACTACCTTTATAGACTATTAGGATGATTTACTGACAACTAGTTTTTATGTTGGATATAACGGTACACTGT
This sequence comes from Bathymodiolus brooksi, assembly GCA_963680875.1. Classification (NCBI taxonomy): domain Eukaryota; kingdom Metazoa; phylum Mollusca; class Bivalvia; order Mytilida; family Modiolidae; genus Bathymodiolus; species Bathymodiolus brooksi. Next base: position 92,582,673 of record OY804577.1, read on the forward strand.
TTTTCACTTTTCATATTGTGTCTCAGAAAAATGAAATATCCCAAGAAACTCGATTTAATTTCTTTTTGCATACATTGTATGTGTTTATATGTGTTTATTGTTTCTATACAGTGTAACACTAATTAAATTTATATATGAGAATAAAAACGTAGATATCTGATTTAGTGCACACGACGCGCTTCTGGAATAAACTAAACGCTCATAGTCAGAAGGTTGAAAATTAAAAAAGTCTCGTCAATTTACGTGTGGTATTTTTGCATAGTCAATTGCAAGCAAGCCATTAACAGTATTTCTATTATTATCTTTGTGGGCATTTCAAACTCAAATACTATATCTCGTGAATGACAGTTTTATTAGTGGATGATATCGCAGTACCCAAAGAAAAACTCTGATCTATCACAAGTTACTGGCAAACAATTATCACATTAAATGTATATCAAATGCACTTCGCGACGGTCGCGAATGGAACTCAACATTGACAGTGATTGATGTACTGCTACATTTGTTCAATTTTCATTTTTACAAAGTCAGTGTACAATTCAAATAGGTCAAATGACAAAGGTATTATCTCCAAAGTCTGTATATAGTAATAAATGGGTCAGAGGACAAAGTTATTATTTACCAGATCAGTGTATTGTAAAAATTGTGTCAAAGGACAAAGTTATTATTTACTAGATCAGTGTATTGTAAAAATTGTGTCAAAGGACAAAGTTATTATTTACCAGATCAGTGTATTGTAAAAATTGTGTCAAAGGACAAAGTTATTATTTACCAGATTAGTGTATTGTAAAAATTGTGTCAAAGGACAATGTTATTATTTACCAGATCAGTGTATTATAAAAATTGTGTCATAGGACAATGTTATTATTTACCAGATCAGTGTATTATAAAAATTGTGTCAAAGGGCAAAGTTATTATTTACCAGATCAGTGTATTGTAGAAATTGTGTCAAAGGACAAAGTTATTATTTACCAGATCAGTGTATTGTAAAAATTGTGTCAAAGGACAAAGTTACCATTTACTAGATCAGTGTATTGTAAAAATTGTGTCAAAGGACAAAGTTATTATTTACCAGATTAGTGTATTGTAAAAATTGTGTCAAAGGACAATGTTATTATTTACCAGATTAGTGTATTGTAAAAATTGTGTCAAAGGACAAAGTTACCATTTACTAGATCAGTGTATTGTAAAAATTGTGTCAAAGGACAAAGTTATTATTTACCAGATCAGTGTATTGTAAAAATTGTGTCAAAGGACAAAGTTACCATTTACTAGATCAGTGTATTGTAAAAATTGTGTCAAAGGACAAAGTTATTATTTACCAGATTAGTGTATTGTAAAAATTGTGTCAAAGGACAATGTTATTATTTACCAGATTAGTGTATTGTAAAAATTGTGTCAAAGGACAATGTTATTATTTACCAGATCAGTGTATTATAAAAATTGTGTCAAAGGACAATGTTATTATTTACCAGATCAGTGTATTGTAGAAATTGTGTCAAAGGACAATGTTATTATTTACCAGATCAGTGTATTGTAAAAATTGTGTCAAAGGACAATGTTATTATTTACCAGATCAGTGTATTGTAAAAATTGTGTCAAAGGGCAAAGTTATTATTTACCAGATCAGTGTATTGTAGAAATTGTGTCAAAGGACAATGTTATTATTTACCAGATTAGTGTATTGTAAAAATTGTGTCAAAGGACAAAGTTATTATTTACCAGATTAGTGTATTGTAAAAATTGTGTCAAAGGACAATGTTATTATTTACCAGATCAGTGTATTATAAAAATTGTGTCAAAGGGCAAAGTTATTATTTACCAGATCAGTGTATTGTAGAAATTGTGTCAAAGGACAATGTTATTATTTACCAGATCAGTGTATTGTAAAAATTGTGTCAAAGGACAAAGTTATTGTTTACCAGATCAGTATTGTAAAAATTGTGTCAAAGGACAATGTTATTATTTACCAGATCAGTGTATTATAAAAATTGTGTCAAAGGGCAAAGTTATTATTTACCAGATCAGTGTATTGTAGAAATTGTGTCAAAGGACAATGTTATTATTTACCAGATCAGTGTATTGTAAAAAATTGTGTCAAAGGACAAAGTTATTATTTACCAGATCAGTGTATTTTAAAAATTGTGTCAAAGGACAAAGTTATTATTTACCAGATCAGTGTATTGTAAAAATTGTGTCAAAGGACAAAGTTATTATTTACCAGATCAGTGTATTGTAAAAATTGTGTCAAAGGACAACGTTATTATTTACCAGATCAGTGTATTGTAAAAAATTGTGTCAAAGGACAAAGTTATTATTTACCAGATCAGTGTATTTTAAAAATTGTGTCAAAGGACAAAGTTATTATTTACCAGATCAGTGTATTGTAAGAATTGTGTCAAGGGACAAAATTATTATTTACCAGATTAGTGTATTGTAAAAACTGTGTCAAAGGACAAAGTTATTGTTTACCAGATCAGTGTATTGTAAAGATTATGTCAAAGAACAAAGGTATTATTTACCAGATCAGTGTATTGTAAGAATTGTGTCAAAGGACAAAGTTATTATTTACCAGATCAGTGTATTGTAAAAATTGTGTCAAAGGACAACGTTATTATTTACCAGATCAGTGTATTGTAAAAAGTGTGTCAAAGGACAAAGTTATTATTTACCAGATCAGTGTATTGTAAAAAATTGTGTCAAAGGACAATGTTATTATTTACCAGATCAGTGTATTATAAAAATTGTGTCAAAGGGCAAAGTTATTATTTACCAGATCAGTGTATTGTAGAAATTGTGTCAAAGGACAAAGTTATTATTTACCAGATCAGTGTATTGTAAAAATTGTGTCAAAGGACAATGTTATTATTTACCAGATCAGTGTATTGTAAAAATTGTGTCAAAGGGCAAAGTTATTATTTACCAGATCAGTGTATTGTAGAAATTGTGTCAAAGGACAATGTTATTATTTACCAGATTAGTGTATTGTAAAAATTGTGTCAAAGGACAAAGTTATTATTTACCAGATTAGTGTATTGTAAAAATTGTGTCAAAGGACAATGTTATTATTTACCAGATCAGTGTATTATAAAAATTGTGTCAAAGGGCAAAGTTATTATTTACCAGATCAGTGTATTGTAGAAATTGTGTCAAAGGACAATGTTATTATTTACCAGATCAGTGTATTGTAAAAATTGTGTCAAAGGACAAAGTTATTGTTTACCAGATCAGTATTGTAAAAATTGTGTCAAAGGACAATGTTATTATTTACCAGATCAGTGTATTATAAAAATTGTGTCAAAGGGCAAAGTTATTATTTACCAGATCAGTGTATTGTAGAAATTGTGTCAAAGGACAATGTTATTATTTACCAGATCAGTGTATTGTAAAAAATTGTGTCAAAGGACAAAGTTATTATTTACCAGATCAGTGTATTTTAAAAATTGTGTCAAAGGACAAAGTTATTATTTACCAGATCAGTGTATTGTAAAAATTGTGTCAAAGGACAAAGTTATTATTTACCAGATCAGTGTATTGTAAAAATTGTGTCAAAGGACAACGTTATTATTTACCAGATCAGTGTATTGTAAAAAATTGTGTCAAAGGACAAAGTTATTATTTACCAGATCAGTGTATTTTAAAAATTGTGTCAAAGGACAAAGTTATTATTTACCAGATCAGTGTATTGTAAGAATTGTGTCAAGGGACAAAATTATTATTTACCAGATTAGTGTATTGTAAAAACTGTGTCAAAGGACAAAGTTATTGTTTACCAGATCAGTGTATTGTAAAGATTATGTCAAAGAACAAAGGTATTATTTACCAGATCAGTGTATTGTAAGAATTGTGTCAAAGGACAAAGTTATTATTTACCAGATCAGTGTATTGTAAAAATTGTGTCAAAGGACAACGTTATTATTTACCAGATCAGTGTATTGTAAAAAGTGTGTCAAAGGACAAAGTTATTATTTACCAGATCAGTGTATTGTAAAAAATTGTGTCAAAGGACAATGTTATTATTTACCAGATCAGTGTATTATAAAAATTGTGTCAAAGGGCAAAGTTATTATTTACCAGATCAGTGTATTGTAGAAATTGTGTCAAAGGACAACGTTATTATTTACCAGATCAGTGTATTGTAAAAATTGTGTCAAAGGACAAAGTTATTGTTTACCAGATCAGTATTGTAAAAATTGTGTCAAAGGACAATGTTATTATTTACCAGATCAGTGTATTATAAAAATTGTGTCAAAGGGCAAAGTTATTATTTACCAGATCAGTGTATTGTAAAAATTGTGTCAAAGGACAATGTTATTATTTACCAGATCAGTGTATTGTAAAAATTGTGTCAAAGGACAACGTTATTATTTACCAGATCAGTGTATTGTAAAAATTGTGTCAAAGGACAACGTTATTATTTACCAGATCAGTGTATTGTAAAAATTGTGTCAAAGGACAAAGTTATTATTTACCAGATCAGTGTATTGTAAAGATTATGTCAAAGAACAAAGTTATTATTTACCAGATCAGTGTATTGTAAAAATTGTGTCAAAGGACAACGTTATTATTTACCAGATCAGTGTATTGTAAAAAGTGTGTCAAAGGACAAAGTTATTATTTACTAGATCAGTGTATTGTAAAAAATTGTGTCAAAGGACAAAGTTATTATTTACCAGATCAGGGTATTGTAAAAAATTGTGTCAAAGGACAAAGTTATTATTTACCAGATCAGTGTATTGTAAAAATTGTGTCAAAGGACAAAGGTATTATTTACCAGATCAGTGTATTGTAAGAATTGTGTCAAAGGACAAAGTTATTATTTACCAGATCAGTGTATTGTAAGAATTGTGTCAAAGGACAAAGTTATTATTTACCAGATCAGTGTATTGTAAGAATGGTGTCAAAGGACAAAGTTATTATTTACCGGATCAGTGTATTGTAAGAATTGTGTCAAAGGACAAAGTTATTATTTACCAGATCAGTGTATTGTAAAAATTGTGTCAAAGGACAAAGTTATTATTTACCAGATCAGTGTATTGTAAAAATTGTGTCAAAGGACACAATTATTATTTACCAGATCAGTGTATTGTAAAAATTGTGTCAAAGGACAAAGTTATTATTTACCAGATTAGTGTATTGTAAAAATTGTGTCAAAGGACAAAGGTATTATTTACCAGATCAGTGTATTGTAAAAAATTGTGTTAAAGGACAAAGTTATTATTTACCAGATCAGTGTATTGTAAAAATTGTGTCAAAGGACAAAGTTATTATTTACCAAATCAGTGTACGGTATTATAAAAATTGTGTCAAAGGACAAAGTTATTATTTACCAGATCAGTGTATTGTAAGAATGGTGTCAAAGGACAAAGTTATTATTTACCAGATCAGTGTATTGTAAGAATTGTGTCAAAGGACAAAGTTATTATTTACCAGATCATAGTATTGTAAAAATTGTGTCAAAGGACAAAGTTATTATTTACCAGATCAGTGTATTGTAAAAATTGTGTCAAAGGACAAAGTTATTATTTACTAGATCAGTGTATTGTAAAAATTGTGCCAAAGGACAACGTTATTATTTACCAGATCAGTGTATTGTAAAAATTGGGTCAAAGGACAAAATTATTATTTACCAGATCAGTGTATTGTAAAAATTGGGTCAAAGGACAAAGTTATTATTGACCAGATCAGTATATTGTAAGAATTGTGTCAAAGGACAAAGTTATTATTTACCAGATCAGTGTATTGTAAAAATTGTGTCAAAGGACAAAGTTATTATTTACCAGATCAGTGTATTGTAAAAATTGTGTCAAAAGACTAAGTTATTATTTACCAAATCAGTGTATTATAAAAATTGTGTCAAAGGACAAAGTTATTATTTACCAGATCAGTGCATTGTAAGAATTGTGTCAAAGGACAAAGTTATTATTTACCAGATCAGTCTATTGTAAAAAATCGTGTCAAAGGACAAAATTAATATTTACCAGATCAGTGTATTGTAAAAATCGTGTCAAAGGACAAAAGTATTATTTACCAGATCAGTGTATTGTAAAAATTGTGTCAAAGGACAAAGTTATTATTTACAAGGCCAGTGCATAGTACAAATTGGGTCAAAGGACAAAGTTATTATTTACAAGGCCAGTGCATAGTACAAATTGGGTCAAAGGACAAAGTTATTATTTACAAGGCCAGTGCATAGTACAATTTGGGGGTCAAAGGACAAAGTTATTATTTACAAGGCCAGTGCATAGTACAAATTGGGTCAAAGGACAAAGTTAATATTTACAAGGTCAATGTATACATGTACTACAAATTGGTGCAAAGGGCAAAACTATTATCTACTAAGTCCGTACACAGTACATATTGAGCCACAAGACAAAGTTATCATTTACAATGTCAATATTTAGTACAAATTGGGTCAAAGGGTAAATATATTATTTAGAAAGTCAGTGCATAGTACAAAGTGTATCAAAGGCCATTATTAACAAAGTCTTAGTATAGTGTAAATTTGGTCAAATAACAAAGGTTTCAACTTATACAATCGGGAATATGAGTAGAAGTTAAGACATGCAAATCTAATAATGGTTGAGCGAAAATCTTCTGAAGTGATGACTTCAGTTCAAATTTTCAAGCTGTAATTGATCGCTAAATCTGACACTGTAACAATATATCACTTATGTATCAAAAAGCAAATCTATATATATAGATACGAATCAATGTTTTAGTGCTTTTTTCAGATTTACTTAAATAAAGTTTACTGTACGAATATAATTACGAATATTAATTAACGCTTAGTTAGTGTTAGTAGTGAATAGTATTGTAGTATAATATAAACATGACAGAATCAATAATTTGTCATACGGATTAAAAAGTGTTGACTATATGTAAATATTTTGATTACCACAAGTAAATAAGAACATAATTGATAGAAAGAAATAAAATAGCCTTGCGAAGGGCAACACACGATTTCTTGCTATGAAGTGTTGGTAATAAGGAGCAACCACAAACGGTCACAAATAAAAGCGTAGATATTAAATTTAGTGCGCACGACGCGTTTCTGAAATAACCTTCATCATGTATGCTCAAAATAACCTTCATCAGGTACGCTCAAAATAACCTTCATCAGGTACGCTCAAAATCGAAAGATTGGAAAGCCAAATAATTTAAAGTTTTTGGAGCAATAACATTCATTTCCTATGAGATATTGGTAACTAGGAGCGACCAGAAAAAGAACACTTTCAACAAGTCGTTGGTAATATGTTGTCCAAAAAGACTACTTTTAATGAGATGATGATCATTAGGAGCGACCACAGTTGAACACTTCCATCGAGATGTTGATCATTAGGAGTGACCATTAATGATTACTTGCAGTGAGAAGTTGATAATTAAAAATGGCTACAAAGGAATTCTTCCAATGAGATGGTGATCATTAGGAATGGCAACATACCACCACGTCCAATAAGATGTTGATTATTAGGCTCGATTACAAAAAACTTATTCCAATGAGCTCGTGGTCATAAGAAGTGGTCACAAACGGCTACTTCCAATACGATATTGGTAATTAAGAGCGGTCACAAATGAACACTTCCAATGAGCTGATCATTAGAAACGGTCACAAATGAACACTTCCAATGAGCTGTTGATAATTAGAAACGGTCACAGATGCACAATTCCTATGAGCTATTATGCGCTACCAATGAGCTCATAGTCATAAGAAGCGGTCACAAATCACTACTTGCAATGAGCTCATAGTCATACGAAGCGGTCAAAAACCACTACTTGCAATGCGCTCAAGGTAATAAGAAGCGGTCACAAACCACTACTTGCAATGAGCTCATATTTATAAGAAGCCTTCACCAACCACTACTTGCAATGAGCTCATAACCATAAGAAGCGGTCACAAACCACTACTTGCAATGAGTTCATAGTCATAAGAAGCGGTCACAAACCATTACTTGCAATGAGTTCATAGTCATAAGAAGCGGTCACAAATCACTACTTGCAATGAGTTCATAGTCATAAGAAGCGGCCACAAGCCACTACTTGCATGAGCTCATATTCATAAGAGGCGGTCACAAACCACTACTTGCAATGTGCTCAAGGTAATAAGAAGGATCACAAACCACTACTTGCAATGCGCTCAAGGTAATAAGAAGCAGTCACAAACCACTACTTGCAATGCGTTCAAGGTAATAAGAAGCGGTCACAAACCACTACTTGCAATGAGCTCATATTTATAAGAAGCCTTCACCAACCACTACTTGCAATGAGCTCATAACCATAAGAAGCGGTCACAAACCACTACTTGCAATGAGTTCATAGTCACAAGAAGCGGTCACAAATCACTACTTGCAATGAGTTCATAGTCGTAAGAAGCGGTCACAAACCACTACTTGCAATGAGCTCATATTCATAAGAAGCGGTCACAGACCCTTACTTGCAATGCGCTCATAGTCACAAGAAGCGATCACAAACCACTAATTGCAATGAGCTCATAGTCATAAGAAGCGTTCAAAAACCACTACTTGCAATGAGCTCATAGTCATCAGAAGCGACTGTAAGCCACTACTTGCAATGAGATATTGGCCAACAGGAACAGCCACAAGTGAACGCTATCAATAAGACATTGGTACTCAGGAGCGGCCACAGACGACCACTTTCAACAATATAATGGGCATTAGGAACGGCCACAGATGTCCACTACCAATCAGATATTGGTCATTAGGAGCGGACACAAACGACCACTGTTGATAATTAGAAACGGTTGAACTTATTCTTCTCAGTCATATTCTCTGAACCCGTGACCCTATTTGCGTCCTGTTTCGTTCACAGTATTTCATGGCCGAGGACATGTTTGCAGCAAAGGCGCCTCATAGAACACGAACTCTACATTGTAATTAGAAGTATCGTTTCTATTACAAACAAACAAACGTTATTTGAGTGATATATTTTGTATCAATTCTCGCAAGCATTTAATCTTTTCCATAACAAAAATATTTTTGTTTTTATTATTTAGTAATATATGGTATGTATGTATTTTTTCCTTATCTTCATTTTTAATATAAAAGAAGCAGAAAAGGCAAAGACCTTTACTGACGAATTGATACTCCAACGTATGAACTTTTATTGAACCTGGATATACAAAACAATACTATGTAAATCAGGAAGTAGTACGATTGACATTTTGAACTTAAACCAGTGTTGATAAAAACGAAATCGCTTTTCTTAAGAATCTGGTATCTATGTGTGTTTAATTCAAATTTTCAAGCTGTAATTGATCGCTAAATCTGACACTGTAACAATATATCACTTATGTATCAAAAAGCAAATCTATATATATAGATACGAATCAATGTTTTAGTGCTTTTTTCAGATTTACTTAAATAAAGTTTACTGTACGAATATAATTACGAATATTAATTAACGCTTAGTTAGTGTTAGTAGTGAATAGTATCGTAGTATAATATAAACATGACAGAATCAATAATTTGTCATACGGATTAAAAAGTGTTGACTATATGTAAATATTTTGATTACCACAAGTAAATAAGAACATAATTGATAGAAATAAATAAAATAGCCTTGCGAAGGGCAACACACGATTTCTTGCTATGAAGTGTTGGTTATCAGGAGCAACCACAAACGGTCACAAATAAAAACGTAGATATTAAATTTAGTGCGCACGACGCGTTTCTGAAATAACCTTCATCATGTATGCTCAAAATAACCTTCATCAGGTACGCTCAAAATAACCTTCATCAGGTACGCTCAAAATAACCTTCATCAGGTACGCTCAAAATCGAAAGATTGGAAAGCCAAATAATTTAAAGTTTTTGGAGCAATAACATTTCCTATGAGATGTTGGTAACTAGGAGCGACCAGAAAAAGAACACTTTCAACAAGTCGTTGGTAATATGTTGTCCAAAAAGACTACTTTTAATGAGATGATGATCATTAGGAGCGACCACAGTTGAACACTTCCATCGAGATGTTGATCATTAGGAGTGACCATTAATGATTACTTGCAGTGAGAAGTTGATAATTAAAAATGGCTACAAAGGAATTCTTCCAATGAGATGGTGATCATTAGGAATGGCAACATACCACCACGTCCAATAAGATGTTGATTATTAGGCTCGATTACAAAAAACTTATTCCAATGAGCTCGTGGTCATAAGAAGTGGTCACAAACGGCTACTTCCAATACGATATTGGTAATTAAGAGCGGTCACAAATGAACACTTCCAATGAGCTGATCATTAGAAACGGTCACAAATGAACACTTCCAATGAGCTGTTGATAATTAGAAACGGTCACAGATGCACAATTCCTATGAGCTATTATGCGCTACAAATGAGCTCATAATCATAAGAAGCGGTCACAAATCACTACTTGCAATGAGCTCATAGTCATACGAAGCGGTCACAAACCACTACTTGCAATGCGCTCAAGGTAATAAGAAGCGGTCACAAACCACTACTTGCAATGCGCTCAAGGTAATAAGAAGCGTCACAAACCACTACTTGCAATGAGCTCATATTTATAAGAAGCCTTCACCAACCACTACTTGCAATGAGCTCATAACCATAAGAAGCGGTCACAAACCACTACTTGCAATGAGTTCATAGTCATAAGAAGCGGTCACAAACCGTTACTTGCAATGAGTTCATAGTCATAAGAAGCGGTCACAAATCACTACTTGCAATGAGTTCATAGTCATAAGAAGCGGCCACAAGCCACTACTTGCAATGAGCTCATATTCATAAGAAGCGGTCACAAATCACTACTTGCAATGCGCTCAAGGTAATAAGAAGGATCACAAACCACTACTTGCAATGCGCTCAAGGTAATAAGAAGCAGTCACAAACCACTACTTGCAATGCGTTCAAGGTAATAAGAAACGGTCACAAACCACTACTTGCAATGAGCTCATATTTATAAGAAGCCTTCACCAACCACTACTTGCAATGAGCTCATAACCATAAGAAGCGGTCACAAATCACTACTTGCAATGAGTTCATAGTCGTAAGAAGCGGCCACAAGCCACTACTTGCAATGAGCTCATATTCATAAGAAGCGGTCACAGACCCTTACTTGCAATGCGCTCATAGTCACAAGAAGCGATCACAAACCACTAATTGCAATGAGCTCATAGTCATAAGAAGCGTTCAAAAACCACTACTTGCAATGAGCTCATAGTCATCAGAAGCGACTGTAAGCCACTACTTGCAATGAGATATTGGCCAACAGGAACAGCCACAAGTGAATGCTATCAATAAGACATTGGTCCTTAGGAGCGGCCACAGACGACCACTTTCAACAATATAATGGGCATTAGGAACGGCCACAGATGTCCACTACCAATCAGATATTGGTCATTAGGAGCGGACACAAACGACCACTGTTGATAATTAGAAACGGTTGAACTTATTCTTCTCAGTCATATTCTCTGAACCCGTGACCCTATTTGCGTCCTGTTTCGTTCACAGTATTTCATGGTCGAGGACATGTTTGCAGCAAAGGCGCCTCATAGAACACGAACTCTACATTGTAATTAGAAGTATCGTTTCTATTACAAACAAACAAACGTTATTTGAGTGATATATTTTGTATCAATTCTCGCAAGCATTTAATCTTTTCCATAACAAAAATATTTTTGTTTTTATTATTTAGTAATATATGGTATGTATGTATTTTTTCCTTATCTTCATTTTTAATATAAAAGAAGCAGAAAAGGCAAAGACCTTTACTGACGAATTGATACTCCAACGTATGAACTTTTATTGAACCTGGATATACAAAACAATAAAACAATACTATGTAAATCAGGAAGTAGTACGATTGACATTTTGAACTTAAACCAGTGTTGATAAAATTAACTATTCAGTTGTTGACAACATGCTTTAAAGAAAATATTCCTAATCACTTAATCTTTCAAATATAAATTTCAATTTAATTTTCTTGTTTGTCAGAATTCCGATTAGAAGGAGGAAATTGACAGAAAAATAAAGTAATATTTGTATAAATTATGCACGCTTATAAACAACATCGTGTTTAAGGCATGATATGATGTTTGTCCTTAAATTGACATTTTATGCTATTCGTTAATCTTTCGGCTACAGTTCCTATCACCACTAACGTTGTGGGTTCGTATATAAGATGGGTCGTCATGATCATGATCGTATGGTAGTTGGATTTACAACTACATGTGCAATCAGTGCCTATCCCCACTAAAGTTGTGAGTTTGAAATCTGCTCATGGTGAGGTGTACTCGATACAACATTATGTGATAAAGTTTGTCAGTGACAGGTCGGTGGTTTTCTCCGGTTTCCTCCACAAATAAAACTGACCGCCACGATATAACTGAAATATTGCATAGCAACACTTAGAATGAATTAACTTACATTTAAGAACCATTATATATACGACCGCTTATACATGAACATTTGAAATTGTATTGGCGTGACTTTAGCTTTACATACAATGCCCTTTTCATTTGGCCAATGAATTGTCTGTCCTTCGATTTACGATGCTCATTTTACCAGCAATTTAACTAATATAAATGTTGTTTACGGATTAGAGTGTAGGGTTGGTATATGTCGATGAAACGAAAGGTAAGCTACACGAACGGATATGCAGTCAACGACTCGTCATCATTAACAACGTTAAGAAAGTTGTTTACCAGTATTTTAATCAATTTGATCATTCGATCCTTGCGAGTTCGTATCATCGAAAAAATATACTATAGGACTAATAATCCAAGCCTAGCAATACCTCCCGTATACAAAAAGAAGACTACTAGATACCTGGATATACTGCAACACCCTATGGTTGTAAAGACAAAACTGATGGCATAGGTATTCTATCTAGCCCTACCTATAAATCGGTGAATGCGATGGATATTTTCAGCTCCGCTCCTCGGCGTAAGCGAAGCCATGATCATCGTTATTATATATACCCTATACTCCATGATGTTTCACTAAATAACGTTCAACAATTGTCACAGAAGGCGTTGGGTATGCATCATATTCGTTCGAAGCTATTTGCATTACCCTTTTCGAAACTACACTCCTTGTACAACTCATGTTTGGAAAACCACGTTACAAATCCGAATTCAAAGAATACAAGATTACAACAATCGTCTTGGATAAACGTTGGAAAATCCCTTAGGATAGTGATAGTCACATACTTTATAAGTCCGTTGACATTGAGAAAGAAACCCTTTGCTTGCCAATAAAGATCTTGATGCCATTAACATAGACAATATCCTCACTATTTTAAAGACCAGTATGTTCCTATAATCTCGTTTACCTTTACAACAGCTATTGCAACCACAATATTCAACTACTAGAACGTGTTGCAGGATCTCATTGTTGACGACATAAGTCTAAGTCTCCTGACTGCACATGTACAAATTCTCCATTTATATATAATCCGGCTGACTCACGTTATTACTGGTGACCTTAACATTATCAACAACACCTCTCAACGAGATGTGGTCGCCAATAGGTCAAAATATCGTGAGCTTATCGATAAACTGGAATCATATCATTAACATTCTTATGGATTTCGTTGTGAGTTATGCCAGACAATGGGCAAACCGTGAAAAAGAGAACATATATACTATTTCAGAATGAGTGAAGATTGTGAGGTCTTTGATAGAAAATAGAATTTAAAAACCCAATGGGCCAATGAATACTCGCGCAACATCAATCTTTAAAGACCTAAATGTTACTAAGCATAGATGAAGAATATGATGTTGTCCCTGCAGATAATGCCCATAACAATATCGTTTTAGTTTGAAAATCACATTACATAAACCTCTTGATAAAGGAATTATATATTCACAATTCACTTGGCAATCCCACATATACTCTGTCGAAACATACAAAAGAGGAGAAATCCTGGACAATCATATGTGTGCTTTTGTTCATTTGGAATTTCTACCAAAGAGGAAGAACTGGATCTTCCGTCGCTCTACTGGATTTCTTAACTACTAAGTGTCCGTACAAACAGGTTATATAGCTGGGGCTCCCAAATATCCCACGAAACCTCTTTCCAAATTATTAACATATATTCTATCAGCGTTCAAAACCGGGCTTCAGAGTTATTGTGACATTAGCTACTCAAGTTGTCGTGTAAATCAGATGTGCATTTTGAAAAATTCTAAAGATCTGTTAGAGTACATTCAATCAAGATCCATCTCCTCATGCAATAGCATTAAGGAAATTGAATTCTCTATCCATTCAAAACTAAAATACAGATTAGAAGAATAAGTCCAACTGTGTTTCATTAAAAGGAATAAACTTCGTCGATACAAATACCTTATCTTAGGACAAAAGTTTTCTGAAACTGATATATAAATGATGTCCTTTCACTACATAATTCTACGTTTGGTGATTTTGTTTATCCCCTCTAAACTATTGACCTTGAAAGAATGAATACCACATATACAGCTAGATCTGCTTCACACCTTGACCTACATCTCGAAATTGACAGTGAAGGCTGGGTAAGAACGAAACCTTACGACAAAAGAGACTTCAATTTCCCCCATTGTGAACTTTCCGTTTATACGTAGCACCATTCTAGCAGCACCCGCATATGAAATACATATCTCTCAGTGGATCCGATATTCTAGAACATGTTGTTCCTATCATGATTTCCTTGATAGAGGATTGCTGCTAACAAGGAAGCTACTGAACCAAGGGCTGCTAGTAGTTAAGTTGAAGCCATTACTTTTTTTTACGATCGCCACCATGACTTGGTAAGCCACTACAAAGTATATGTGTCACAAGGATATAGTCCGTTGGTTGTAATCATAATCCGATTATTTCCTCATTCATGACTTGTCACCGGTCTTGTAAGAAAAACATAGATATCAAATTTAGTGCGCACGACGCGTTTCTGGAATAACCTTCATGAGGTACGCTGAAAATTGAAAGATAGGAAAACTAAATAATTTAAAGTTTTGGGAGCAATAAAACCAAAGGGCCTAAACAGTAACAATAGTAACACGACGGATGTCACATGTGAAGCAGGAACAGCATACCCCTCCCGGGCACCAGAGTTTTAGTGGGATTCGTGTTGCTCGATTGTTAGTTTTCTGTGTAATGTTTTCTAGATCACTGTCCTTATTCTTTTGGCCATTGTATCGTCTGTCCTTATTCTTTTGGCCATTGTATTGTCTGTCCTTATTCTTTTGCCATTGTATCGTCTGTCCTGTCTTTTGGCCATTGCATCGTCTGTCCTGTCTTTTGGCCATTGTATCGTCTGTCCTGTCTTTTGGCCATTGTATCGTCTGTCCTTCTGTCTTTTGGCCATTGTATCGTCTGTCCTGTCTTTTGGCCATTGTATCGTCTGTCCTGTCTTTTGGCCATTGTATCGTCTGTCCTGTCTTTTGGCCATTGTATCGTCTGTCCTGTCTTTTGGCCATTGTATCGTCTGTCCTTCTGTCTTTTGGCCATTGTATCGTCGGTCCTTCTATCTTTTGGCCATTGTATCGTCTGTCCTTCAGCTTACGGCTTCTGATTACTTCTTTGGTATCTTCCAGTTTGTCTTACCAGTTGCTACACTCTAGTAATAATTTTGTTCTTTCTCTTTAGTAATTCCAAAGACCTTTGATATTTCATATTATCCTGCAATCGTGTGATTTTGAGTACTAATAAAGAGGTCAAATACATTTCAGTGGTGTTTTAGTCATTGAACTTATAAAGTTTATCTGGAACCCGATTCATGTAGAGCGAATGAAAAGAAACGGCAACAGTATACGCGTGGACGTAAATGAGGACACTCTTGAAAAACGATTAGTACGATGCTTGTTTCTGCTCTTTTCATTTTTTAAAAATTTTATTTTTTAGATTTTTGGATCGAATGCTAAACACAATATTCTCATATTCGGAAAAATAATAAAAATTAATATGTACTCGTTGGACAAGATAAGCTCTTCAAAGGCTTCTTTCTACCTGTTTCTGAAGCTGGTACTAATAAATTATATATTTTCCGATATTAAGCATACTATTGCATATCTATGAAAAAACGTAAAGTCGGAAACAATCAAATGTTCTTTTGTTTACAAAAAGAATCATCATGAAAGTTCCTGCATCAGCGAAAATTATGCTTTTATTGATTTTATATACCTATGGTTATATAATATCCTTAAGATGCAGATGATAGTTTGTCTAAATATGAACATTGAGCATTTGAGGTTACCAGACAGTAAGCCATATTATGTATAGAAACGAAGATAAATTGTAACCACTGATGTTTGCATAATGTCATTAAGACGCAGATAATAGTTTATCTAAATATAACCATGGAGAATTGGAGGTTACTAAAAAATAGGATAGGTTATGTAAAGTCCGATCATATGGTACCGTGGGTTCTATAAAACAGTGTATTAACGTGCTATTTCAACAAATTGGTTTAATTTTAACTATCATGTTACTATAGGACCCCGTTATTAAACAACCTTATTAAGTAAAAACTGCTGGGACGTGCTAATCTGGGTCACGGGTCACTGTAATCGGGCGGCTGTATCGAGAAACAGATACGATGTTGAAAAAACTGTTGATACTCATAAAATATTGATAAATGCTATAAAATGTTATGTTTGTCTTCAAGAAATATGATAGACAAAACCATGTGTGAAGCTTTATGACGAAATATCTCCGATTTCTATGTAAATTTACGAGTTGAAGTTGCGGCTGTATCGAGAAACAGGTACGGTGTTGAAAAAACTGTTGATACTCATACAATATTGATAAATGCAATAAAATTTTATGTTTGCCTTCAAGAAATATGATAGACAAAACCATGTGGGAAGCTTTATGACGAAATATCTCCGATTTCTATGTAAATTTACGAGTTGAAGTGGGGAAACACCCACAGGTAATTTTAGCGATGGACTTTTATCTTGGACAAGAATAATGAGCGTCCTGATTGGATGACCAATTTAAAACACACTGACACCGTATGATGAAAATTTGAAATAAAAACACAGGACCGGACATTAAACAAAAATAAAAATCCAGGATTAGTTTTTTATTAAAAAAATCCAGGACCCCTTTGTCCATGATTTTTTTTTTAAATGTTAATAATATGAAATATTGACATCCACACTGGCCTTTAGGACAGCACATTTCTGTGTTCACACTTGTATAGAAATAAAAATAAATCCAAAAGTCATTTTTTCAAGAACAGTTGAAAGGTCTTTCCGAAGATACAGTACATTTGAAAACAAATGCAAGTATGATACACTTTGATGTCGTTTCTATAACACCTGATGACAACGATGTTGCTTTAGCCATTCATTGGCGCCTCCAACAATAAATCATCAGTGTCTGTGACTTAAGTTTCCCGTATTATGTCGTTAACATTTTTTTTATGATTTAGTTATTTGAATCACTTGACTAAGATCAAAATCTAGGACCTGACCTTGACCTCACCGATGATTTTAGAAATCCTAGGTCTGCGACTTATAACTACATCCATCAACTTTGCAGAGGAAGTCTCAGTCATGAACTTTGTCCAGTCGCTGAACTCTCGATCAAAACATAACGAGCTTGCGGGATCATGTCCAATATATTTATAATCATTTGATATTTCTGCATCTCGTACAGTTCCTAGGCTATTCTGAAAACCTCAATGCCAAAGTTCAGGAAATTACCATGACCCTGACATTTTATCCCTTTATAATATTAGATTAGTAGTGTAAAAGTTGAAAACCTTAGGAATCTGCTGATGATCATAATTGAGTTTTGACAAAGTTACGGTGTCATGTCCCGATCAGTTTTCACATTTCAATCTATCACACCCTTCTAGTTAATAGAACAAGTGAAATGTCAAAAATTAGGAAATGACCTTGAATATTACGTTTTGACTTTAAGGTCAAATTTTTAAAATATCGTACGTGAAAACCATTTTGCATTGTTTGACTATTATAATATTGGTTTCCGAATTATATCGATAACAAGGTTAAAGGTCTTCAATGATCTCTGACGTTGAGACCTTTTTCAAAGTAATATGGTGTGATGTTACGTGGTGAAGATCACATATCTCTACGAAATGCGATTAACGGAAAAGTTCCGATTTTAAGCTGAATTATCAAACCTTTAAAATCGTGGAATGTTTTCGAACATAAGATAACAAAATTGCGGAGTAATATTTCAATATTTCATACCCATAGCCTTTAATGTTTTCAGTATTATTTCGATAACAATTTGTTCGTGGAGTTAGATATGAAAAGAAAAAAGTGTTCGGTTTTCGTGAGTGAGTTTTGAGTACTTTATGACTGACAGATATTATGACATGTCAGACCTTGGAATATTTTTAAAATAAAAATATATTTTCATAAAAGCATATGCATTATCATATACTGATAAAGCATAAATATATGTTCAGCACTCCACTCTGTACTTGATATGAAATATACTAACGATATGTTGCGAACTCTTGAACTAATGAGACTTCCAAGAACTAGCAGAACAATAAAATAAAATATAGCAATCATAAGAAATACAATAAGATCTTTATCTAGTAGATGAAAGACCTTAATATGGGACGAAGTCCCAACTATGGTAGAAATAGCAATATTTTGATTCCTGATCCATATCACTAATGGCTTAAATTCCTTGAACAGGAAATGACACACCGGAAACCAATACATGGTTAAATCTGCAGAAAATCGGATGCGCAGTAATCTGGAACGATTTACAGATTCCATGTCAACTCGTACCTTTTCCAACTCGTACCCTACCAAACTCGTACCCAATTTCCGGTTATGAATGTTAAAAATTGACTCAAAATCGCAGTGTGTTCAAACATATACCATGGGACTGAAAATATCATTAAGCAGAGTTTCATTTCTTCCTCCTCCTGTCCGATATAATATTTTCTATGAAATTGAGACGTCGAGTACCGGATTATACAACACCGGACTGGGTTCACAGTCTATCTCGTACTAACAGTCTACAGGAGGGGGCAGGCTCCCATTTTGGCGAAAAACCTTTAAAAAAGAGGGAACATTTGGGTTTGGGTCCCCCTATTTGCCCCCTCTTTTGAGAAAGTCTGGATCCGCCCCCGGTCTACTTTGAAAAAAAATATAGGTCCATATATCTGAGTTTATAATATTCTTTAAAAAAATTATTGGACTTCGTCCCAAGTTAGTTTAAACATATTTTATTAATTAATTCAATATAACATTACAATATTCAGCTATATACATTACATAATAAGAAGAAATTAATAGGATTGGGAAACAAGCTAATACAAGAACTTATATTAATCCCTATCCGTAGGAATAAATTTCATATATAATATACTGTGAATCTCTAAGGGGAGAAGCAAATAGAACTAACTAATAACATTTGATATAAATTACAGAAGGTATAAGAAGATAAAACAAAGAAAGTGATCTGGTGTTTGATGTAAAAAATGTTTGATTCAAAGTAATTAAAAAAGAAGAAAAAAGAAGAATGAAATAAGGGAACTAGGTACTGCTGATGTTAAATGAAACGTTTACTGTTTATTATAAACTTTTGTACATTTAAAAATAAACTTTTATTTTGATCGTCTGTGAGGTCAGGTGATCCAAAAATTAAACGGTCAACTGTCAAGTTCATAGGAATATTAATTGATTCGATATACCGATTTCTCGAATCGTTGAATCTATGACAATAAAAAAGATAATGCGAGTTAGTTTCAGGGACCCCTTGATGACAACTACAGTTGGGCGAATCTACTACATTTTTTTAGGAATAGATGATGGTTTAGAGAGTTACATGCAATTCGTAATCTCATGTGAAGGATTTGTCCAATTCGAGTTCCTGAGTAATAATAAATAGGTTTCTTTATACATTTTGATTTATAATAGGATTTGAGAGATGAAGGAGACTTGCTATCTCTTATTGATGTGGGTTCGCTGTTCCATAATCTTACAGTAGAGGGTAGAAAATAATTATTATACAAGGTTATTCTAGTACATACTGGGGGGATACTTACGGCCTGTCTAGTGTTGTAGTCATGAATATTTTCAAAGTTACAGGGAACAATTGCACTAAGGTAAGGAGGAACAAGACCGTTTACCATTTTATAAAAATATATTTTTTTGTGATTTTCCCGTCTTGCCTGTAACGTCTCCCAACTCGTCTCTTTATATAAACTATTAATAGATACTAACCGAGTTCCCTCAGTGACGATTCTAGCAGCCTCTATTTGAACATTTTCTAATTTATTTATCAAGAACAATGTTTTATTATCACATACGGCGTCTGCATATTCCAAAATCGGCCGAATGAAGGCAAGATAAATCTTTTCTAAGGTTTTCCTATCTAGAATAAATTTGAATTTTCTTAGTATGTTAACTCTAATAAAAGCTTTCTTTGTTATTAGATCAATATGTTTTTGCCAGCTACCGTCATTTGAAATGTCTAAACCGAGATGTTTATGTTCTGTAACTTGATTAATTATTGTATTATTCATTATAAGGGGCGGATGAAGGGGTTTGTTAATTTTTCTAGTGATCGTCATAGTTTCTGTTTTTTCAGGGTTAAAGTTTACTAGCCACTTAGTGGACCATGCATGAATTGTTGCCATGTCGTTATTTAACGTTATTGCCGATTCACGAGGGTTATCAACAATAACATACAAGCTAGTTTAATACACAAGTTAGGTAACACCTATTATCATATTATGGGACGAAGTCCCAACTATGGTAGAAATAGCAATATTTTGATTCCAGATCCATATCACTAATGGCTTAAATTTCATGCACCGGAAATGACACACCGGAAACCAATACATGGTTAAATCCGCAGAAAATCGGATGCGCAGTAATCTGGAACTACTTCCGGTTATTAATGTTAAAAGTCGTCCCCGATATATCTCGGCCCTAAAATAAAGTCGTTCCCAATATATCTCGGCCCAAAAAATCTCGACACTATTTTGATGCAATGAATGAGCGTGAAATTGGCAGATAATTTTCAGAATCGCCAGCATTCATGGTCGTGCCTGTTTCAATAGATGGAAAGAGTATCCTTACATTGTACTACAGTACACTCCAAAAAGTACACAAAAGTAAGTAAAATTTCTATTTCAATCATCTCAAGGATTTACATGATTTAGATATTAGATAATGTGGATTGTGCTTCGCTGACACTACAGGTAGCACCTGTCTCATATTATTGTTTAATTTTTTTTATTGGACTTCGTCTATTAACACCTATTATCATATTAAACTACAGTAGGTGAAAAGTCAGATGAATAATAACAAACAGAAGTAAATAACTGATCAATATAATATTACAGGTGAATTCCGTACTTACTTGAACCACAACCAACATTTAAGTAAACACATAACTAGGCTGTGATAGACGGCAATATGGGATGATGTTTTGATGTACTCGGAGGCGGACTGACCATAGGGTCATGTGGGCAATGCTCGGTGGGCCACTGAGATAAGCAACAAATTAATAAACAATGAGACGACCTCATAGGTGATCGATGGCGGGGTCGGTTTGAAGTCCGCATCTGCATCCATTCAATGCTATGTCTTGTAATTTCCAAAAATGGCATTTTAAGTATGATAAACACTAAGCGTGTTTTGAAAAAAAACAACCATCTTAATCATTGGCATTATGTTATCTCGAGGTAAATGGCATCATCATTCAAGCTATTATATGTCATACTTTGTCAATAGATTGATTTTGCATTTGTGCCTGGAGATTTTACTTGATCTCTCGATCACTGTTGACACCGGAAATGCACGCAAGGAGGATGCAGCTATGTCTCAGAAAAGCTCGTGCTGACTGACTGAACTGGTCAATTCATCATCGTTCCTATATTGGCAATGCCTATAGATAGTAGAAACGAAAGTTTAATACACCTGATACAAATCTGTTTGTATGTAAAAGTAGATTGTATGTATAGACTATATTGAGAGGAGCTTGATAGACATGTCCAATCTCTTACAGAGTTATCGGTCCTTAATCCTCTGTCAATGTCTCAAATAACTGAAATTTGCGCCTAGCAATTTCGAAATAAAACACGGTGTCAAGCAGCCGGGAAATAAATTTAACATCATCTCGATGCTATTCCGTTGAAGGAAAGTTTGAAGATGCCAAAGTTGTAATCAGAATCCGTAAACCGAAGTCTGACAAACAACACTATAACATAATAGCCAAAAGAAAAAGGACAAAAGAACGAACGACGATCTACAAAACATTACACAGAAAACTAAAGATCGAGCAACATCAACCCCACTAAAACCTTGGGGTAACCTCAGGTGATCCGGAAGGGTAGGCAATTCCTGCTCCACTAATGACACCCGTCGTGTTACTCTTGTTACAAACCCGTGGACAATTCATGAATTAAGACACAAATATTCCGTAACGACTAACCAAGTCATAGTTCAGTGTGTTCTTTGTTAGCAGCAACCTTCTATCACGGAAGTTCTGAAATATCAGATCAACTGAGAGATATATACTCCATAAGCAGATGCTGCTGGAAGGTTGCTATATATAAATGGAAAGTTCACAATGAGAAAAATAAAATCATCTCTTTTTGCCGTAAAGTTTCGTTCTTAACCGGCCTTCACTGTCAATTTCGAGGTTTAGGTCAACGTATGAAGTAGACATAGCAGTATCTGTGGTATCCTTTATTTCAAGCTCCATTGCATAGATGCGATCAACTAAATCATCAAAATTAGTGAAAGGACATTATCTATATAGCGGAACGTTAAATTAAAAGATCGGGTTAGCCTCTTTTCGTTTTTCTTGAGAAGCCCCTGTGTGAAGTCTGCTCGGTACGAATTAAGGAATAAGTGGGTGAGAAGAGGAGCAGAGTATTTACCCACAGGAATGCCGACTGTCTGTCGTGTGCTCTTATTATTTTATTGTAGATGTTTGTGGTATTTATTTTGTCAATTTTAATTAATTGTTTGGCCTTCCAATCATTTGACTATGGCCGTATCTGATGAAGGTTATACATCGAGCGCACTACTTTAGATATCTACGTTTTGTTTTGATTATTATTTTATAATAGGTATGTGTGGATACATATGATGGTTGTATCATCAACATGCAGTGTAATATTGTAATATTTCTTAATGTACTATATTATTTTGTATTTTTCAAAAAGGTCAATCTAGTGAACACCATTAAAGTCTACAATTAATTAATGTAGGATGTTCTTTACATGACGTTATATATGTCATTGTGACAATATCCCTACTTTTAGTAACCTTTTCTTAATAGCCAACTCTGACGAAGATGAATGACCGACTTAACACAAGATCTGACATACCATTAACGTTCCCCATTAATTTTTCTTATTAGCTTCTCAATCAATAAATAATCACTCTTAAGTAGGTGGCAAGTCGTTTTCTAAAAGATAAATTTCTTTGTCATTAGCCAACATGAAAAATCACATTACATAATTGGAATTTATTTTCTTGAAGAAGGTCATTGAAATAGTACATGTTCTCGGTGTGAACTAATACGCTCCCACGTGTACGCACCGTTGACAGGGAGTGACTGACTCGATATAACTGAAATATTGTTGAAAGTGGCGTTAAACACCATAACCTTAACCTTAGCACTAGCTGGTATAATTCCACCACATTTTATGCATGTTCCTAGCAAGAGCTTATGTCTTAGCCATTTCTGTTTTCGAATGGTTGCCACAGGAATAGTTTATGTTGCAACGGATTGCTACACGTGTATTATCGCCCATTTTTCAACAAAATATTCATTGTATAGAGTTGAAAATGGTGAAAGAAGTCAAGTTATCCTCATTTGGTATTGTATTCAGAAAGAGTTCAACTTCGTATTGTTGTACAGATCTTTAAATTTCTTTTTGAAGGATATCTTTTGGCCATTGTGTTGTCTGTTCTTCTTCGATATACGGATTCTGATTACCTCTTTGGTATCTTTTGGCCATTGTGTTGTCTGTTCTTCTTCGATATACGGATTCTGATTACCTCTTTGGTATCTTTTGAACATTGTGTTGTCTGTTCTTCTTCGATATACGGATTCTGATTACCTCTTTGGTATCTTTTGGCCATTGTGTTGTCTGTTCTTCTTCGATATACGGATTCTGATTACCTCTTTGGTATCTTTTGACCATTGTGTTGTCTGTTCTTCTTCGATATACGGATTCTGATTACCTCCCTTTGGTATCTTTTGACCATTGTGTTGTCTGTTCTTCTTCGATATACGGATTCTGATTACCTCTTTGGTATCTTTTGACCATTGTGTTGTCTGTTCTTCTTCGATATACGGATTCTGATTACCCCTTTGGTATCTTTTGGCCATTGTGTTGTCTGTTCTTCTTCGATATACGGATTCTGATTACCTCTTTGGTATCTTTTGGCCATTGTGTTGTCTGTTCTTCTTCGATATACGGATTCTGATTACCTCTTTGGTATCTTTTGACCATTGTGTTGTCTGTTCTTCTTCGATATACGGATTCTGATTACCTCCCTTTGGTATCTTTTGGCCATTGTGTTGTCTGTTCTTCTTCGATATACGGATTCTGATTACCTCTTTGGTATCTTTTGGCCATTGTGTTGTCTGTTCTTCTTCGATATACGGATTCTGATTACCTCTTTGGTATCTTTTGAACATTGTGTTGTCTGTTCTTCTTCGATATACGGATTCTGATTACCTCTTTGGTATCTTTTGGCCATTGTGTTGTCTGTTCTTCTTCGATATACGGATTCTGATTACCTCTTTGGTATCTTTTGAACATTGTGTTGTCTGTTCTTCTTCGATATACGGATTCTGATTACCTCTTTGGTATCTTTTGGCCATTGTGTTGTCTGTTCTTCTTCGATATACGGATTCTGATTACCTCTTTGGTATCTTTTGACCATTGTGTTGTCTGTTCTTCTTCGATATACGGATTCTGATTACCTCCCTTTGGTATCTTTTGGCCATTGTGTTGTCTGTTCTTCTTCGATATACGGATTCTGATTACCTCTTTGGTATCTTTTGACCATTGTGTTGTCTGTTCTTCTTCGATATACGGATTCTGATTACCCCTTTGGTATCTTTTGGCCATTGTGTTGTCTGTTCTTCTTCGATATACGGATTATGATTACCTCTTTGGTATCTTTTGAACATTGTGTTGTCTGTTCTTCTTCGATATACGGATTCTGATTACCTCTTTGGTATCTTTTGGCCATTGTGTTGTCTGTTCTTCTTCGATATACGGATTCTGATTACCTCTTTGGTATCTTTTGAACATTGTGTTGTCTGTTCTTCTTCGATATACGGATTCTGATTACCTCTTTGGTATCTTTTGGCCATTGTGTTGTCTGTTCTTCTTCGATATACGGATTCTGATTACCTCTTTGGTATCTTTTGACCATTGTGTTGTCTGTTCTTCTTCGATATACGGATTCTGATTACCTCCCTTTGGTATCTTTTGGCCATTGTGTTGTCTGTTCTTCTTCGATATACGGATTCTGATTACCTCTTTGGTATCTTCAAACTCTTCTTCTAAGACATTTCAACCACCGTTGTGGGGGTCGTCGTGGTCGGATGGTAGTTGGATTTACAACTACCTATGCAATCAATGCCTATTACCACTAAGGTTGTGAGTTCGAATCCCACTCATGGCGAGGTGTACAACATTATGTGATAAAGTTTGTCAGTGACTTGCGACAGGTCGGTGGTTTTCTCTGGGTACTCCGTTTGCTCCACCAACAAAGGTGACCGCCACGATATAACTGAACTATTGTTGAAAATGGCATTAAAAACCATAGACCAAACCAAACCATCAAATCATTATTCAATTTTTTTTCTCTGTATCAAAAATGGCATTTACTTGTGAAATTCAACTATGAAGATTTCGCACTTTATCTGTCAATTCGAGATCACCGATGAAAATACGCTTTACATTTTCGTAGCAGGGATTTTCACGATATGTTAGATATTAATATTTCATTCAATGTCGATAACTAGGTCATATAAAATACATCATGACCTATTATAAGTTCCGGTTATTGATATTGAAACCTAAAGGTCTTTGACCCGACCACAATGACATAGCTATAATTTAATTAGTTAGTATTTGTAGAAGACATTTGTCAATATCCTGGATTCAACCCATATCATTTGACATAAATTATATTTTGACATGTTATCCCATCTCTGGAAAACTGAGGGTATCATGAAAACACGGATATAAACTTTTGTGTACGTGCTACAATAAATCAAGTTCGTTGACCTGTCTATATGAATGAGAAGCAACGTGAATTGTTAACGACTTGCTATTATTGCATTCCTACCAGCTAGATATTTGATCGATCGGTCATTGACATAAGAAAATCATAATGATTGGTGGATTATGATATATGATATAGAAAGCGGAAGTAAAATACTCCAATTATAATATATAATTATGAGGTCTGAATTGGATAAATAACTTGTACGTATGGGGTCTTCAAATATTCATAGACATCCATTAAACGATAATTTTGACCAATGGCACATCTCATATAATATAATGGCATATAAATTATTGAAAATAAAAAGTTTTACATCAGTAAACTTTCAAATTAATCGTTTAATGCTCGGAGTACCGGAAATCATCCGTGAAGGATATAATTACCGCCTTGACCAGTTTGTTTACCAATGATAACTTGAGCTTCCCTTAACGTGCACCATTCTACCTACGTAAGCTTACATCCTACCTACCACAAACTTGATTAAGAAATAAATCATGGAAGCCAGAATGTGTTGGGAGTTTTAACATGGATTGGCGGATATTAGTATTTTATCCCGAGCCAGAAGCGAGGGATAAAATTTACTAATATCCGCCAACCCATGTTAAAACTCAAAACACATTCTGGCTTCCATGATTTTTTTCGATTCTGATATGTCTAAGAGTACAAATACGGTAGTATACTTTGATTGGAAGACGGTAATTTATAATTTACGTTTGCGGAAAATGTCGCACACAATTTATGCTGCCAATGGAAAAGTCAGTCACATTCACCGGCGCATGTGCTAATGAGATTATACCGAATGGATAACTCGCTCGTTTGTTAACAAAGCAAAAGAAGGAGGTTATGTTAGAATAACGAACAAATTCGATTTTGACGAAATCCTTTACTGCGCCTATTGAGTTATGTCCCCTAGAAAGTAAAAGCCCCAAACACTTCTTTTTACTAATATCTTTGTTTT
The DNA here is from genome assembly GCA_963680875.1 of Bathymodiolus brooksi. NCBI lineage: Eukaryota > Metazoa > Mollusca > Bivalvia > Mytilida > Modiolidae > Bathymodiolus > Bathymodiolus brooksi. The sequence continues at coordinate 92,609,855 of OY804577.1, forward strand.
TATGTGACATACGTTAATTCCTCTGTATAACCAATTACTATTGATTGCATGTCAATTTAAATTTTGACGATTGCATCTTTGATCGTCCCTAGAATTTTGTTTTCTCTTCTTGCATGTCAACTTGGGAGTTTGGATACACATATATTGTTCGGAAGGTCTCAGTCAGTTTCGCTATTTAATAGGGACACTTGTTATTTAGGATAAGATGCATTGTCTGCATGCTTCAACTATTGCTATCAATGTCCCATACATGAAGTGTCATAAGGGCCGTCGTGGTCGTGTTCGCATGGTAGTTGGATTTACTACCTATGCCTTCAGTGCCTATCACCACTGATGTTGTGAGTTCGAATCTCACAGGTCGGTGGTTTTCTCCGGGTCCTCCGGTTTCCTCCACCAATTAAACTGACCGCCACGATATAGCTGAAATATTATTGAAAGTGGTGTTAAATACCATCAATTTAATTACCTATGGATGTTAATTAGATACGGATGTTAATGGCTATGGTTAGGATTATTGGTATTTGTGGTCACTTTCAGTAACTTTGCAACTATATCGTAACTACCGACATTATCAGTGGGGAAGGAAAGTCTACACAGATACATCGAATTGACCCGGAAACCCCAGTGTTAGGTAGGTGTCTTTAAAATTTAACAGTTGAGGTGGTCAACGGAAACTACAATGCTAAAGCTTTGAACATATTTTCAGTTTTTATAAAAAGTCATCAAGCTTTAAGGAAAACGTAGAGTAAACGAAGGGTTGGTTAATTTAATATTATTACCATATTTCTATTGTTCTTACAGTCTACACTTTGTATGACATGAAATGCTATCATATTTCTATTGTTCTTACAGTCTACACATTGTATGACATGAAATGCTATCATATTTCTATTGTTCTTACAGTCTACACATTGCATGACATGAAATGCTATCATATTTCTATTGTTCTTACAGTCTACACATTGTATGACATGAAATGCTATCATATTTCTATTGTTCTTACAGTCTACACATTGTATGACATGAAATGCTATCATATTTCTATTGTTCTTACAGTCTACACATTGTATGACATGAAATGCTATCATATTTCTATTGTTCTTACAGTCTACACATTGTATGACATGAAATGCTATCATATTTCTATTGTTCTTACAGTCTACACATTGTATGACATGAAATGCTATCATATTTCTATTGTTCTTATAGTCTACACATTGTATGACATGAAATGCTTTCATATTTCTATTGTTCTTACAATCTACACATTGTATGACATGAAATGCTATCTTATTTTGTCTTTCTAAAACATTCTCAAAAGAAGGGAAAGTACCCGTTTGTTTTAAGCGTGACGGTCATATTCGTTGGTAACATATGTCAGTCACAGCTTATGTCTTTTTTACGTTATTTGTGTTTATTTGCGTATAGTAGTGTTCAACACATATTGTGTTGTGTTTTTGCTTTGTTTTTCGTCGTCTTGTGTACCCTATGTTGCCAGTTTCTTTGGATTGTCCATTTTTGATTGCCCTTTCGGTATTTTCTAACGTTTATTTATCTTATGTACCCTATGTTGCCAGTTTCTCTGGATTGTCCATTTTTGATTGCCCCTTCGGTATTCTCTAACGTTTATTTATCTTATGTACCCTATGTTGCCAGTTTCTCTGGATTGTCCATTTTTGATTGCCCCTTCGGTATTTTCTAACGTTTATTTATCTTATGTACCCTATGTTGCCAGTTTCTCTGGATTGTCCATTTTTGATTGCCCCTTCGGTATGCTCTAACGTTTATTTATCTTGTATACCCTATGTTGCCAGTTTCTCTGGATTGTCCATTTTTGATTGCCCCTTCGGTATTTTCTAACGTTTATTTATCTTATGTACCCTATGTTGCCAGTTTCTCTGGATTGTCCATTTTTGATTGCCCCTTCGGTATTCTCTAACGTTTATTTATCTTGTATACCCTATGTTGCCAGTTTCTCTTGATTGTCCATTTTTGATTGCCCCTTCGGTATTCTCTAACGTTTATTTATCTTGTATACCCTATGTTGCCAGTTTCTCTGGATTGTCCATTTTTGATTGCCCTTTCGGTATTCTCCAATGTTTATTTACTTAAAACGTATGGCCGATGATCGAGTTAAGAAAAAAAGCTCTTTATTACACATTGAGTAAAATAACAACCAAATGTTAAATTCAATGATTTTCTAAGAAATTACGCTTAAATGCCTGATATAAGTCAAACAACTCAATTCTTGATATTCGAACGACGTTTACCTTCTTTTAAAGAATGTATTTGAACAATCAAAAATTTACATTTTGATATAAAATCGGAATAACTTGATCTTTAATGGAGGGGGGATTCTATATTGATAAATGAAAAATGACTTGCTTAGTTTAATAAGTATGTACAACATATTACTTGTTATCAAATTGTGTTGTTACTGTGTTTTGTATTTGTATAACATTAAGAAGATTTACATATGTACCGGACGCCCATCAGAGTCGTAATCAATTTGGTATGTTGATAAATATATAAACCTTCTGTTAAACATGAACGCTTTTGTGCACATACTAACGACCCAGATATTATTTTGACCAAGAAATCAAATTGGTCATCGCATCGCCTAGCATATAAAGAAAAATACCTACGGGATTTATGTTCTGATAGATTACATTTCATCTGTTCCTTTCCTTAAACGATCCTCTTGCCTTCAAAGTGCCGGTCTAGTACAATCTAGGTGTCGATGGGGCGGGAGAGGGGGCGGGTGGTGCAAGGTTCTAATAGTTACATCGGACACATGTCTGTAAGAAGAAACTTGGAATCACGTAATGATCAACCAATTGTTAATGACTTTTAGAGAGATTATTGTACGTATGCTAAATAGAATGAAAAGAAAAAAATAACACACAGACACAACAGTTCCAAAAACCAACAGAAAAAAATGTTGACACAGAGGAAAAAATCTATATCCCTATCATACATATGACATGACCGCTTATTTTCCTGGCTTTGTGCAGGGTGGCGTGGGTAAATAAGTCTTGTGAGCCCAAATGATGAGGTCATGGAAGCGCTTACCACAATTTACTAAAATGTTAAATCTTCATATAGCTGGTGGGCACTGTGGTGGAAATAATGTCGAGTCCTAATTCTGTACTTTATACATAATATTTTTTGATCTTCGAGACACAGTTCTAAGTTGTCATATGTATAACATTAGTTCTATAAAAGAGAACCAATGACCTTACTATTATTTAGATATACGATAGTACACAAGGAACCATAGGAAGAAACAGTCAACTTTGAACCAAGATCTAATTTCCAATGCCATTTCTCCTCATATGTACGCAAGTAACAGAATACTTTTCAACAAGGTGTTAATATTTTGGGAAATTGTTTGAAAGATAGGATGAGACGATTTCTGAAGTCGTCTCTTTAGTCATAGAGTGTGGTAGAAACTTGACCATTGGTGTACAATTTGATGCAAATAACAAGAAAAGAAGCAGAGGAAAATGTCTCTGTTGTTTCTTTCATCACAAGTTCGTTGGGATATATTAATGGAATTCAGTTAGCAAAGTTTTGAATTATTACAAATGTAATTTGTAGAACATCACCAAAACACCTGAATGTGAAATTAAAGGCTTTAGGTTATATAATTTATTTATCTTTCATAAGTTTTTGTATAAACGTTGCCACATAGGAGTAAAGCAAACGATCGACAAGGAGAGGGACACAGCCGCACGGGTTGTTCCCATAGGGATGCCGATGATTCAATTGCAAGATTTAGTCTTCTGTTTAAACGCTGCCCCACGGGAGTAAAGCAAATGATCGACAAGGAGAAAGGCACATTGTGTTCCGATGGGAATGCCGATGATTCAATTGCGAGATTTACTTTCCTTTTTAAACGCTACCCCACATGAGTAAAGCAAATGATCGACACAGAGAGGGGCACAGCCGCACAGGTTGCTCTCATGGGGATGCCGCCGATTCAATTACGAGATTTAGTCCCCCTGTTTAAACGCTTTACTAAGTATAATGCATATTTGACTTAGAACTACATCAATATTTACATGTTAAGATCCTAGGACATGTACACTATATTGGTAAAGCGTTGATCGTTGGCGTTATTATTGTCCTTGAATTAGGAATGACTTCAGTCTCCAATTCGTCAAGTTTGCTTCTCTCTCTTAATATCTAGCTATAGGACAGTAAACTTCTGCAACAGAGTTCACCAAATCAATATAACGAATGTCGATAAATGTCCTTGAATCCAGTTTGACTCTTATTGTTTTTATTATTTTTATTCCCACTTCCTGAATTATAAGTATTATTATTTTTTTTTGTACACAGATCCTCCAACACGCGGTGTTAAACCAGATATACATACTATTAAACTATTCACCTTTTTCCATGTAATAATGTGTAAGATTACTACGGTTAAATCAGTGGTCATTGATCCGATCTGAGAAAAACAATTTATTGGAGTTTTTACCTTAAGAATTGGACGCAAGGTTATCGGAAGTCTATCTGTACAGGTGCACGTAAAGTTCTCTAGGTTAGAGAGGTTCAACATGACAGTTCTCCAGGTTAATCATATGTAAAACGTCAATGTTTATATTTTTACGCAAAATTGAAGCGAGGGTGAACGACATACGATGACGGATTGACGCATTTTATGGTGAACGGTAGTTGCTATATAAAGACAAAAATTGCAGCAAAATGTTTCAATATTTTAACAAGTCGTTGATAGCTACATTAAGGAATTTATATTTTAATAATCTTAGGAAACGTAGGAAATATGATAGACTTAATTTCTATCATAATAATTATTGTTCTTCTATTGGTGGATTATTTGAGAAAAGATAAGAATTCTGTGCATCCTCTGGAAATCTTTCATGAGATCAACCTTCCTCCTGGAACAACAGGGATACCATTCCTTGGAGAAACACTTCAATTTCTTAGCAAGAAGGTGAGCTAAATTATATTTATTATTCATTATATGAACTTAATTATATTTTCCTAGTTGGACTTATTATATTATATTGTCATCACAGACTTGTATTTTTATATATTACTATTGAACTTAAAAGAAAAAAAATATATTCTATTGCATTTATGCAGAGCAATATTGAACAGATATGATAGAATATATTGTTAATATTTTATAGAGTGAAGTATTGGTTTGCTAAAATAGACATATTGATTATTATTTTACTTTCTTCTAATGCTTATTTTGTTATTTTAATTAGTCCGTTATAATTCTATTTTGTAGGGTGCATTTTTCAAAGAAAAGGCTTTGTTGTATGGACAAGTATACAGAACACATCTGTTTGGAAAGCCAACTATTCGTGTCACAGGAAAGGAAAATGTCCGGAAAATTTTCTATGGCGAAAACAAAATCGTCAAATCTGTATACCCAGCTTCTGTTCGCAAACTTGTGGGAACCAACGGACTAGCAATGTCGTCTGGCTTGGTCCATGACAATAGAAGGAAACATCTGATGCAATATCTAAGAAACGACTTCATTAATCAGCATATACCCGGCTTGTCGGAGTTTGTTATGGAGAGGTTCCAGAACTGGTGCAACAAATCATCTTTGAACTTGTTTGTTGAGACAAAAACACTGATCACAGAATTATCAGCTAAATTTCTTGTCAGTTCAGACATCGACAAATCATTAACAGAGAGACTTGTACCGCTGTATGACGACTTCACAAGTAATTTGTTCACTATTCCAATCAACATGCCAGGATTCGGATTTCGTAAGGTATGCTTAATCTAAAAAAAAATGGAATACATTATATAACTTTTAATATTTTATCTACCAGCACAGAACATAATATACAAATATCAAATTGTATTAATTCTAGTTGCTTAACTTAAAGTTAGCAATATCCAAGCTATATCATGGCGAGATTCAGTTACATTTAAATGAGACCAATACACTTTGATTTGTTTAGTTCTAGCTCACTGAAACAACAATACCATCAGCCCACGATCGACCTCACTCGAGGCGAACACGATAATGAAACAACGATACCACCAGCCCACGATCGACCTCACTCGAGGCGAACACGCTAATGAAACAACAATACCATCAGCCCACGATCGACCTCACTCGAGGCGAACACGCTAATGAAACAACAATACCATCAGCCCACGATCGACCTCACTCGAGGCGAACACGCTAATGAAACAACAATACCATCAGCCCACGATCGACCTCACTCGAGTCGAACACGCTAATGAAACAACAATACCATCAGCCCATGGTCGACCTCACTCGAGTCGAACACGCTAACCATTACACCACCGATGAGGTTTTTGTTTCTTTAAAAAGACATCAAACAAGATATATGAAATAGTGTAAACACAAGGAATCAAAATATTATTATGCACGATTCCTGGACATCGACCAATGAGAAGGTATTAGAAAGCTTTGCAATGTTCATGTAAAACTGTGTGGTTTAAAAATAGGGTATCCCTATATTTCGCTTGTGGTTCAATTTCTGTTTAAACATGTGGTATTGGTACCAATCTAATTAGATTACGGGAATATCCATTTTTAATAAATTGTTTGTAAATTTTAGGCACTGAAAGCAAAGGAAGGATTAAAACAGCTTTTCAAGGAAGCCTTGTTGTCAACTAATGAGTCAACGCTACGGTTTCCTTCTGTTCTAGAAGCCTATGGAGCCACACTGAACGACACCACTTTTAGCGAAGATGCGTTCCTGGATGCTGTTCTGGAACTGCTGTGGAACGCTAGCGAAACAACAAGCAGTAGCGCATTTTGTGCCGTCTATATATTGTCCAAACATCCAGAAGTTGTAAAGAAAATACAAAATGAACTACTTGAAAATGACATATCCAGCGGTTTTACAGAACCACTGAACTACAAACAGCTGTACTCTTTAAAATATGTTGAGCTAGTTGTTAAAGAATTGTTGAGACTCCTGCCCCCTGTTGGTGGAGCTTATAGAGAGGTTATTGAAGAATTTTCTGTCGGTGTAAGTATATTAATACATACTTTGTTGAGCGTTAAATTTTATTACTTATTATTTATTTTCATAACTAATGGTGAAATGTATGAGATCATGCCGGATAGATCACGTGATAGAAAGCAACCAATATGTATTTGTATATTTAAACTGAGAAAGGACGACTCGTATGATAAGACAAGTCTATATATAAAGCGCATTGAATTTTCCTTTGTTTTATTTATTAGGAATATATAATAATACTTAATAACAAATTATCTTTAGGATGGAAAGTTTGAAAATACCAAAAGCGTAACCAAAAGCCATAATTCGAGGAATATAAACAATATAACGGTCAAAAGAAAAAGAGACAAAAAAAAATTCACAGAAAACTAAGGATTGAGATACACGTACACCACTAAAAAAAGGAGGGGATGTGAACTCATGTTCATCGAAAAAGTAAGCAGTTTCTGCTCCACCAGTAGCAGCCATCGTGTTATTCTTAGTTTTGAAAATTAAAGCGAAGAAATACTATGTTATTTTTGTTAAAAAAAACATCGTTTTTTTTATAAATATGTTTGATTTGAAATATAAAATGTGTTGTTATTTTGCAGGGTTACACTATTCCAAAAGACTGGACAGTTATTTGTGGTATTAGAGAAACACAGGAAAATGATAAAGTATCAAATGATCCTCTTTGTTTTAATCCAGACCGATGGAACGAGAGCAACAGTTCGAACATTCCCTTTTTTACATTTGGTGGTGGCAAAAGAATATGTCCCGGACAAGCATTCGCCAAACAAGTCTTAAAATTATTTATTGTAGAACTTGCTAGAAATGTTGACTGGACAATACTCAGTGAAGACTGTGAACTTGTGTTCTTTCCTACTCCGCATCCAAAAAATATTATGAACGCACGATTTTGCAAACTCGGACAAAATGACTTGTAATGAATCTCTCATCATTGAAATCTTGACGCTTTCTGGAAGTAAATCTTTTTGAATGACATTATTTAAAATGTGCCATAGATATTTTTGTTGATACCGGTGAATATATTTTTTATTTATATGACATTGTAAGAACATGTATTTTTATGTTGTTGATTTATTATTAAATAAAATATGAATTACCTTATTAATGTCATGATTAAAATGATATAACATCTATATAGCCAACATATTAAAAAGTACAAGCAAATGTCATCTAATAGCCATTTATTACCAATATGCATTCCACAATTTACGTGAAATACAAAAAAATAGACTTCGAACAAAATCTAAGCAACTTTTAATATATAATAACTGTAAAACAACTGATGACTGCTAGTGAAGAACAATTACTGAGAAAAGAGAGAGAGAGCGAGAGAGAGAGAGAGAGAGGGGGAATCATTATCAAGAGAAAACAAATGTTGAACAAGTATGGTCAGTATCAATGTTAATTACAACACCTAAAATCACTAAAATTAACTGAAATCACACAATATGAGAATATTGCTATTTCCAAGTCAGAAAGAACTTAATTAAGCATTGAGATACTGCGTGTGTGCATTATGGACGACAGACTATGCCAAGACGTTTTACGTTTTGTGCATTTCGATTCACGTGTTATTTGTTAATGTGATCAAATGAAAAAGGACCAAAAAATACCGCACTGTCCAAACACCTCCAAAATCCATTAGAAACATGACAGAAAGAGACAAAATCGATACACGACCTGACACACATATACACCACCTGACACACATATACACGACCTGACACACATATACACGACCTGACACACATATACACCACCTGACACACATATACACCACCTGACACACATATACACGACCTGACACACATATACACGACCTGACACACATATACACGACCTGACACACATATACACCACCTGACACACATATACACGACCTGACACACATATACACCACCTGACACACATATACACCACCTGACACACATATACACCACCTGACACACATATACACCACCTGACACACATATACACCACCTGACACACATATACACCACCTGACACACATATACACCACCTGACACACATATACACCACCTGACACACATATACACGACCTGACACACATATACACGACCTGACACACATATACACCACCTGACACACATATACACCACCTGATACACATATACACCACCTGACACACATATACATCACCTGACACACATATACACAACCTGACACACATATACACGACCTGACACACATATACACCACCTGACACACATATACACCACCTGACACACATATACACGACCTGACACACATATACACGAACGCTCGCTGTACAGACACTTCTATTTACAGTGACTAGTTTTATGGGCACAAACCTAACTTTAATATTTATTCAACTTTTCTATAACAATATATATAAGAAACCTGTTGATACCTGTTTATATCCGCAATAAACTGGTCATTGGAATAATAGGTTCTTACACGAGTCCCTATTGAAGATCTGGGATTTCTTCCACGAGTGTGAGAAATTCCGTCTTTTCACGAGTGGAAGAAATCCCAGATCTTCAATAAGGACGAGTGCAAGTACCTGTTTCTTCCGTTTCAACTTAAAATCAAAGCATGTCGATTTCATTCATTCATTCATTCATTCATTCGCATGTCAATGTCATGTTTACTACACAACGCCACGTGCAATACAGTGCATACACACTTATTTAAAACTGCATTAAATCTATTAGGGGAAATCAGTTAAAATTCAGGTAAAATTGATATTTGAAGGTTTTTTAGATCTACTAAGACGACAATTTATATAAGTACAGCAGTCGTAGAAGCTAGCTGCAATAATGTAGCTCCTGTGACAAACTTGTGTCTCGGCAGAGCTACAACGCGGTCCCATTCGTCACAATGGAGCAAAAAAAAAGTTGCAGTTGAAACAGAAAAACTCATTATTTACGCTTCAAACATTTCATTATAACTATTACTGATGATCCCAGTCCTTGTTAAATCAGTTTGGCTGAGAAATATATGCTTTTCAAAGGTAGCAACAACCTTGTTCAAATTTATCGATTGTTTGCCATAACCGGAAACTACGGAAGGCGGAGCTTTTCTAAATATGGTATTTCTTACTACACGTAGTAAACGGCTGATCTAAACATTCACGCCTCAAATCGCCAAATATGGTATCGACATCCAAATAGTGAGGCCGGAAATGACGAAATTCAAAATGTTCAGAGATAAAGTAAACATGGATTTTTATTTTGTGGGAATTACATTTTAAAATACTGGTAGGTGATAAAAACTTGTTATAATAATGGACAAAAGGAAAGGTTATGTCTTATTATTGATAACTGCAGGCGTCAGAAACTCTGTAAGCGAGCGCAAAAAATATCGGCGGCTGCTCCATTACGTGTAATGGCATCCCGTTATAACCCTTGCGAGTAAGCGAGCATTTAGGGTTTTATTATTAGAACTAGTAGAAGCGGACTCCATTGATTAAACTCGACCGATTTCATTGGCTGACAATGCCATGTAAGACAAGGTCACGCGCAGCTGTCTTTATGGCTTAGTTTATATTCCGATACCAAGATCTTGTCGAAATATATTCCGTCTCTGCAGAAACGATTATAAGCGATGCATTTTCATATAGTGAAAATGTATAAAGATAAAGAAGTCAAGAAAAATGTCAAGGATATTTTTTTATCAATGTGTGACGTAAAAATATTTTGGACATTTACGTCACCGAATATGGTACTGCTTTGACAACTATTTTACCTATTTTGTTCCTGTATTTAAATACTGTTATAGTGACAGCCGGAACCTTTGAACCGTGATGAGAGCGGGAGGTTTGGCGCTTTAAAATCTGATTCAACCCACCATTTCTTTAGAAATGTCTGTACCAAGTCAGGGTCATTACGGTTTTCACAGTTTTCCGGTTGGTGACTGATTTTGTCTGTTTGTATAATTATGAGTTTTGACTTTCCCTTTGCAAGATTGTTTGGAGTTCGGTAATTTTGTTATTACCCTTATTTGTCTTACATAGAAAACGCATCAAAACGGAAGAAGCGGATTTCCTGCCAGAACATAACACAACAAAACAATGGATGTGCATTTCAACTCTCTTCCTTATGTGCAAGATAAAACTATCTCTTCTATATGTACAAGATAAAACTACTTTATCACAATAATGTTTACACTGTAATTATGTTATACATGTATACGTCAACACACCTAAGTTAGTCTCAATATATGACATAATATAAATGTCACCGTCATACTTGCGGGAGATTTTCAAGTTATTTTCAAATTAAATGCTATGACGGTGTTGGATTGAGCCGACAGGAGTTTGAATTCACATCCCTCCGCTATCAAGGCGATCATGCTACGTTGTAACCATTACACCACCGAGGCGATTGAAACTGTATATCAATGTATATATAATTATATATATTGAAATGAAGTTATACAGGACGTTACACATTTGGTTATTTATTTAGTAATTCAAAGACAAAATATAATATTGTTTGTCCACCTTAAAGAGGCATTAGCTACGATTTTGACCAACAAAATTATATGATTTGGAAATTGGCCACTTTTCGCCTTTTGAGAACGAAAATTACCATCGATTTGTTATTTCCTTGCAAGCAAATAATTTGACCTCGCTCTCTCCGTATGCAACTGACCTTACTAGTGACAGGTAAAAACGAATAATTTGTATTTTGTCGCTTATTAACTGCAAACTTGCATGGTTCTTTGTCCGTAATTAGCACCGACTAAAAGCAGATTCACAGAAAACAAGATATTATTATAATCTAACGATTATGAAGTCTCCCAAACCGGCCACTGACACTATCTACCCACATATCAAATTTTGATGATATCGGACAATGTTGAATTGTTACCCCCCATTTTTATGCCGTGTTTTGGCAGCCATTTTGAAAATGGCAGACATCTTGAAAATTTTGAAAACGCAGAATTGCTCCTCTAATGGTGACCTATCACTATGTCAAATTGTATGTCTCTATCATTATCCAGTTAGAAGTTATCAACATTAATGTACGAAATTTCAAGTTTCCCATAGGATTCTATAGTAACCGCCACCCCCTTTGAACCCCCAAAAATATGGCTTTGACCCCCTTTACCACAAATCTGCCGTGGACAAGTTCATGGTGAACGGAAAGAAAGAATAATAATAATAATAATAATAATAATAATAATAATAATAATAAGAAACGGAGCAAAAACAATAAGTCCCCCAAACTTTGTTTGGGAGACTTAATAAGAAATAAGTGCATTATGTTGTACTGATTTAATGACGATTCGGCAAACTCCGTAAGCAATGCCGATAATTAATAAGATGGCGTCCATTTCTTGATCGATCTCAAAACACGAGCAGTTGCACCTTTTCCCCCGATGCGTGTACATTTCATAACATTTATAAGTTACAGAAATACGTTTTATTAAGGCATCAATCATATCTGATAGTTTTTATGGGTAGCAAAAATTTACGATTCTGGCAGATAATGTCCCGTTAAATAATAAATAAATACACTTCAATAACAAAATATATCGTAAATAATAATACACCATTTAATTTTAATAGCGTCTTTGTGATATTGTAAAGATAAGAGTATTGACGAGGCAGTTATGTAATTAAAATACCAGATATGACAAACGGGTTATACAGTGGTATACAATTTTGTCAATAGTATGGATACTTAAAATAGAACCAGGAAGTACCTAGGTGTAGCGGTAAAACACACACCACACCAGTGGATATTGTACTAAATCCCGGTGGGTAGCTGAATACCAATATCCCGTGGCTTCCTAGATATCGGATAATGAACACACAATAGCAGGTAGTATATAATTAACAATTAAATTCCGATATTGTTTACATTTATAAAGTATACGTTTGAATTTTTCAAGGTGATTACAGGTGTTTATGTACTACGGAAATAAATTAAGATGGTTATTCTGCTGTTTGTCTATCTTGATTTGAAATCCGACGGACTCGGTGGTGTAATGGTAATCGTTAGCGTACTTTCCTCGTGTGCGGTTATATCCCTGATAGTGTCGTACAAGAGACTGAACAGTGTGTATATGTTGCTTACCGTTAAGCACACAACAATTAGACAGGACAATATGTTCGAGTGGAGCAACATACTTATCTGTGGATGTTGTTTCAGTGAGCTAAGACTACAACAATCCAACTCAGCGTTTTGATCTAATACATCATTAGCTTATCAATAGTAACTAATATTTAACATTAGTGACATAATGGGTACCACTAGTGGAGCAGGAACTGCTAACCCTTCCAGTTTAACCAGGTATTCAGTGAGGCTCGTGTTGTTCAGTCTTTAATTTTCCGTGTAATATGTTTTGTTAGACCATTGTTTCTCTTTTTGTTGTATTATGGCCATTATATTGTCTGAACGTCTTTGATTTATGGCTCCTGATTACCCTTTGTTAACTTTTTTTGTTCTCGTCATGATATGGCTGAAAAATTGCTCACTTGGCGTTAAGCTACAACTCACTCACTGCTTCGCATGTAATTCGATTTATATCCTTTATAATTGACATTGTCTATGATAATTGCTAAAATGAAAAGTTTCCAAAACGAAACACAATATAATGAAGTCATGTTATGTAAAGCAGAGACAACATATGTTACTAGACTGGAATATGTTAACATTCGATACATTAAACAATGTACATGCTAAGATTACATAAATCCACATTTAATCTTGACCTTTTGTAGTTTTTTTGCATCGTAGGTATGACAAGAGTCTTGTTAATTTAATGTTTCCATGGAAACGAACGTCTATGGAAACACTATTACTACTATAAATGAGAACACATGTCCGTCCTTCTTTTATTTGTCTTTACTTTTGTATATGTTGCTTTTCTTTATCTATCATGATGGCCATGTGTTGCACTGTTTTATTCCTTTTAATAAGTATTTTACATTTGAAAAGAATACAACAACCTAAGGACGAATTAACAAACAGTATGATCTTTCATTCAAAACAGTTTCTAGTAAATTCGGCCTGCACGATGCATAAAAGACAAATTATATCCGATGAAAACGAAACCGACTACATTCATAGATCTTCATAAGAACAGCTAAATAAAATGAAAGATATTTTACAGATTGATTGATAACTCCCACTGCTTTAGTTGTTTTATTGATTGGATAATTTCGTCTTATTTAATTAATAGCTATTTGGAATAAGGCAGTTTCACTTCTGTCCTGATAGTGCAGAAAATGGCAATCAATATAGACAAAGCATCAATATTGAAGAAGGAAAATGATACACTACACAACTCGTGTGAAACACTTTAATAGACAAATTTATACCAATCGAAAAATTAAATCATAAACCGTATAGACAGTGCAATTCCAGTGAATATTAAACTTACAATACGGATAAAAGAACAGACACAAAAAATAAAATAAAAATAAAAATAAAAAAAATAAGTAAGAATGATAATAAATAAAATCACAATTCGGACAGACAAGATACCAAAGGGGAAATCAGAATCCGTATGTCGAATAAAAACAGACAATACATTGACCAAAAGAAAAAGCACAAAAGGACAAACAACGATCTATAAAACATACACTTAAAACTAAAGATCGAGTAACACAAACCCCATTAAAAACCGGGATGTGAACTCAGGTGCTCCGGAATGGTAAACAGTTCCTGTTCCACTAGTGGCACCCGTCGTGTAAATCTAGATACAAAACAATTCTAGTTTAGTTTAACCTCCTTCCAATATATATATATATACAAGCAACAACAAAATCACAAACAATCGGAACGATGCAAACTCCTATAAGAGACAATGAAATACGAAATTGAGATTGTGATTTCAAAGGGCAAGGTTCTGCTACATCGCTCAAAAAGTCATATCAGTAATGTTCTAAGAAGTCCTGGTGATAACAATAATATAGACTTCTTATCATATGTATCGTTGTTTTTGTATTTTTTATAACTAGAGCTTGACTGCTATAAAAGAATGAAATATGGAAGAAGAGGAAGAGGACAAAGTTATTGAACCCCGGGTTACTATAGGTATACATTATAGTTAATTAGATTGTATATGTTTTAAGTAGCATCACAACGATACATTTTGTTTATATTAATACACTTATTCACATGTGAAATATATCTATCTCTCATAACTGTATGGATACACATGTGAGAGTCACATTTTTATACGCCCGTCTCGAGACGGGCGTATTGTGTGATTGGGTATGGCGGGCGGCGGGCGTCCACGCAGGTTTCCGCTCGATAACTTTAGTTCTGTATATTGGATCTTTACCAAACTTGGCCACATGATTCCCATGTGGAAGGGAAAGAACCCTATTTATTTTGGGGTCATTAGCTCAAAGGTCAAGGTGACCGTTACTATAAATATAATTTTTGACAACAGGGTCGTTTCCGCATGATAACTTTAATTCTGTATATTGGATCTTTACCAAACTTGGCCACATGATTCCCCTGTGGAAGGGCAGAACCCTATTCATTTTGGGGTCATTAGGTCAAAGGTCAAGGTCACCGTTACTATAAATATAATTTCTGACAACAGGGTCGTTTCCACATGATAACTTTAGTTCTGTATATTGGATCTTTACCAGACTTGGCCACATGATTCCCCTGTGGAATGGGAAGAGCCCTATTTATTTTGGGGTCATTAGGTCAAAGGTCAAGGTCACCGTTATTATAAATATAATTTTTGACAACAGGATCGTTTCCGCACGATAACTTTAGTTCTGTATATTGGATCTTGACCAAACTTGGCCACATGATTGCCCAGTAGAAGGGGAAGAACCCTATTTATTTTGGGGTCATTAGGTCAAAGATCAAGGTCACCGTTACTATGAATATGATTTTTAACAACAGGATCGTTTCCACACGATAACTTTAGTTCTGTATATTGGATCTTTACCAAAGTTGGCCACATGATTCCCCTGTAGAAGGGGAAGAACCTTATTTATTTTGGTGTCATTACCATTATGCCGTTTGATAATTTAAATAGACGGGCGTATTTTGTGATGCACACATTTCTTGTTTTCATATATGCTCCTTACATATTTAACAACTATATATATATATATATGATACGATTTGTTATGTACATGTATTAATGATAGCTTCACTTTTGATAACGTTTTCAATTGTAAGAATAACACATACTAAAATGAGTGTTAAATGGCCCACGATCAACATATGTTCGGTATATTCTTCTTGCTAAATGATATATCTGCGTTTCCTTTCTAATGTTGAAAGCTTTGAAAGCAGTCATTAGATTTGCATTAGAATTCAAAATTGCAATATATTTTAGGAGCTCAAGATATTATCAGTTTGAGTACGTCATCACATAATGGGTTTCTACGTTACGAAGGATCACTAGAACGATTCGTCAAGACATACATCATTTTTAAACCATTTTTCAGAGAGGCAGTAAAATGTAAGTGTTTTAATACTATGAATAAATTTCAAGAGAATGATCACAATCTGTGTAATTGTGGGGGAAAGTTGTAAAATGTTAGTGTTATGGTAAGCTTTAATATAGGACAAAGTCCCAACTATGGTAGAAATAGCAATATTTTGATTCCAGAGGGACGAAGTTCCAACTATGGTAGAAATAGCAATATTTTGATTCCAGATCCATATCACTAATGGCTTAAATTTCATGCACCGGAAACCAATACATGGTTAAATCTGCAGAAAATCGGATGCGCAGTAATCCTGGAACTACTTCCGGTTATTAATGTTAAAAGTCGTCCCGGATATATCTCGGCCCTAAAAAAGCCGTCCCCGATATATCTCGGCCCAATAAATTTCGACACTATTTTGATGCACTGAATGAGCGTGAAATTGGCAGATAATTTTCAGATTTGCGAGCATTCATGGCCGTGCCTATTTCAATCTTACATTGTACTACAGTACACTCCAAAAAGTACACACAAGTAAGTAAAATTTCTATTTCAATCATCCCAAGGATTTACATGATTTAAATATTAGATAATGTGGATTGTGTTTGGCTGGCACTACAGGTAGCACCTGTCTCATATTATCGTTTAAATTTTTTTATTGGACTTCGTCCCAAGTTATGTAACTCCTATTATCATATTATAGGACGAAGTCCAAACTATGGTAGAAATAGCAATATTTTGATTCCAGATCCATATCACTAATGGCTTAAATTTCATGGCACCGGAAATGATACACCGGAAACCAGTACATGGTTAAATCTGCAGAAAATCGGATGCGCAGTAATCTGGAACTACTTCCGGTTATTATTAATGTAAAGTCGTCCCCGATATATCTCGGCCCAAAAAATCTCCACACTATTTTGATGCAATGAATGAGCGTGAAATTGGAAGATAATTTTCAGATTCAGATTCGCGAGCATTCGTGGCCGTGCCTATTTCAATAGATGGAAAGAGTATCCTTACATTGTACTACAGTACACTCCAAAAAGTACACAAAAGTGAGTTAAATTTCTATTTCAATCATCCCAAGGATTTACATGATTTAAGTATTAGATAATGTGAATTGTGCTTCGCTGGCACTACAGGTAGCACCTGTTTCATATTATTGTTTAGTTTTTTTTATTGGACTTCGTCCCAAGTTAGGTATCACCTATTATCGTATTATGGAACGTAGTCCCAACTATGGTAGAAATAGCAATATTTTGATTCCAGATCCATATCACTAATGGTTTAAATTCCTTGCATCGGAAATGACGCACCGGAAACCAATACAGGGTTACTGCTGCAGAAATTCAGATGCGTCGTAATCTGGAACTACTTCCGGTTATGAATGTTAAAAAATGACTCAAAATCGCAGTGTGTTCTAGCCCATTAAACATATACCATGGGACTGACAATATCATTAAACAGAGTTTCAATTTCTTCCTCCTCACGTCCGAAATAATAATTGCTATGAAATTGAGACATCGAGTACCGGATTATACAACACCGGACTGGGTGCACAATCTACAGGAGGGGGCAGGTACCCGTTTTGGCGAAAAACCTTTAAAAACGACGGAAAATTTGGGTTTGGGTCCCCCTATTTGCCCCCTCTTTTGAGAAAGTCTGGATCCGCCCTCGGTCTACTTTGAAAAAAAATTATAGGTCCATATGTCTAAGTTAATATTGTTTACATTTTTTTATTGGACTTCGTCCCAAGTTAGGTAACACCTATTATCAAATTATGGGACGAAGTCCCAACTATGGTAGAAATGGCAATATTTTGATTCCAGATCCTTATCACTAATGGATTAAATTCCTTGCACCGGAAATGACGCACCGGAAACCTATACAGGGTTAGTGCTGCAGAAAATCGGATGAGCAGTAATCTGGAACTACTTCCGGTTATGAATGTTAAAAAATGACTCAAAATCGCAGTGTGTTCTAGCCCATTAAATATATACCATGGGACTGACAATATCATTAAACAGAGTTTCATTTCTTCCTCCTCCTGTCCGAAATAGTATTTTCTATGAAATTGAGACGTCGAGTACCGGATTATACAACATCGGATTGGGTGCATAGTCTACAGGAGGGGGAAAGGTCCCCGTATTGGGGAAAACCTTTAAAAACGACGGACAGTTTGGGTTTGGGTCCCCCTAATTGCCCCCTCTTTTGAGAAAGTCTGGATCCGCCCCCGGTTTACTTTGAAAACAAATATAGGTCCATATATCTGAGTTGATAAGCTCGCGAAGCGAGCTATTTATGATTGAAGCATGGTAAAATTAAATCAATAAAGGAATAATGACGAATACCATTTACTTTGACTAAAACAGAAATCCATATCATCCATACACTATGCCTATGAAAAAGCTTCAACACATCCGGGTTATCGCTTTTCGAGAACCCTTGGGAACTTACGAAAGAGACACGAAAGGTATCGAAGAGCATCCGGTCCAATCGTAACTACTCTGCCATTCTCGCTACGCCTAGTGTAGCGGAAATTGCCGAGTAGTCACGATTGATACCGGTTTCGCCAGCTTTTCAGGCGGTGCCTGTTTCATATTATTGTTTAAAAAGAATTATTGGACTTCATCCCAAGTTAGGTAACACCTAATATGGATTAGGCACAGCCTACAGGCGAGCATCGCATCTACGCATAGACATGTACATGTACAAATAGTAGTTTTTGGGTTCTTTTCTTAATTATTCTTGATTATTTTACTTTGTTCTTCAATTCGACTTATCCAGTTAATTCCATTGCAAAGGAGATTTTTTGGGCCGAAATATATAGGGGACGACTTTTTTTAGGGCCGAGATATATCGCGGACGACTGTTTATTAGGGCCGATTGTGCTTTAGGGGCGAAACAAGAAGGGCTAACGATTGTCCATTTTTTAAATAAATTAATCGTTTCATGTAAAGAAGCTGTACGGTTTCCTTTCTAATTTTTGTTGTTGGTATTTTTAAACTGAATAGTTATTCTTATTCAAATTAAAAGGCTATTTCCTGTGTTTCACTCCGATTGTCCATTCTATGCCGAAACTTAGAATCCATTTCCGGTTGGTATTGATCGTATTCAATTCAATTCAATTCAAAGCTTTATTTAGAGTCGATATAAATCATACATATAACACAAGCTCTAATGAGCTTTTAAAATCGACTATGGTATATAACAACACATACAATCATGTATACAAACATATTAAATAAGAACATACATCAATTTATGCAATTCAATATAGACACAAGTTACAGAAGCAGATATCAACTGAACAAAAGCAAGCTAAAAATAAGAGGCTGATGCATTTAAGCAACAACAAAAAATAATAAAATAATAAAAATATCTAAAAGCATGAAAATTTAGAAATAAAAAATTAAAGGTCATCTGCATGCACTGCACTGGCATGAGCTGCCGTTCCATGTGTGAATTATATTTTTAAAATGTTCTAATGAAGTTTCTTGTCTGAAGTGATTCGGCAGCTCATTCCAGATTTTTGCAGCATTATACCGAAAAGAGTTTAAACCATACCTTGTTGTGCGTACTCTGGGTAAAACTGCTTTATCTTGATGCCTAAAATTATATTTTTGATCTTTAATTGAAATGAAATCATGAAGATAGCTTGGACTTTGTTTATGGATAATTTTGAATGTTTCAACTGCAATAGTTCTTAATCTTCAAATTTTTAAAGATGGCAATTTAGATTTTTTAAGTAAATTTTCATAAGTATTTTCATAGTCTTCATAAATGAAACGGAGAGCTCTTTCCTGAATTTTTTCAATTTTTTAGTATTTTTTTCGCTGCAAAAGTGCCATGTTACCGGACAGTAATTAAAGTTTGAAAGAATAAAGGAGTAGTAAATGGTAAGGCGTCCTAATCTGTTTAAAAGTTTAACATTTGCTTCACATGTAATTGTATTTCCTTTTAAATCAAAAGATAAATTGTGTCTATTTGTTTTAGGACCAATGGCAATAACCTGAAATTTATCCGGATTTGCTTTCATTAAGTTTTTGGAAAACCAGTCTATTAAGTTTATGCTATCATTTTCTAGAGTTTTAACTACTGTATTTATATTAGTATCAGAATAAGAAAGGGTATTGTCATCTGCATAATTATAAATAGTACTATCTTGAACAAAGTGAAAAATGTCATTTATAAAAACATTAAATAGAACTGGAACTAGGATTGACCCCTGTGGAGCCCCTCTGATTAATGTATCCCATTCACTTTAGTTATTACCAATTTTAATGCGTTGTCTTCTGTTTTCTAAATAACTTTTTAACAGTTTTAAAGAATTTTCTGAGAGACCATAAGCTTCCAATTTTAACATTAATAAATTGTGTGGGAGACAGTCAAATGCTTTTGATAGATCCATTAGAATTGCTGCAATAAATTTATTATCATCCAAAGCTTTCTTCCAATCTTCTATTATTCTAAGTAAGGCCGTCTGACACCCAAAACCTGATCTAAATGCTGAAAGCAGAGGATTGAAATGATTATTTAAAAATTCCATTAGCTGGTCAAATATAGCTCTTTCATAAAATTTAGAAATCGTTGGCAAGACACTGATAGGGCGGTAATTACTTTTATCAAGACTATTATGTTTTTTAAAAAGGGGGGATACCTGGGCAGCTTTTATTTTTTCAGGAAAGACTGATTGGTCAATTGATTTATTAATCAAAACTTTAATGGGATTTGTTATTGCTGGTTGTATATACAAAATTTATTGATTCATCTCCTTACACACATGTTGCTGTTTAGCTCGCATCTTGCGATGCTCGCTATTATATTATGGGACGAAGTCCCAACTATTGTAGAAATAGCAATATTTTGAATCCAGATCCATAGCACTAATGAATAAAATTTCTTGCACCGGAAATGACGGAATCGGAAACCAATGGTTGGAAATACTGGTGGAATTCGACTCCGTAAGGATGCGCAGTAATCTGCACCGGAAATGACGCAACCGGAAACCAATACAGGGTTACTGGTGGAATTTGACTCCGTAAGGATGCGCAGTAATCTGTTACTTGTGGCAATATACAAAAAAGGTCAAAATGTCCAAATTTTCCAAAATTGCAAAAAATTTCAAAATTTCAAAATTTTCAAAATTAAAAAAAAATTCAAAATGATAAAAATTTCAAAACGTTTTCATAAAATTTCAAAATTTTAATATTTAAATAATGATAATTCCAATATGATTTACATAATTAGAAATTCTATACTCTGATTGGGTATAAGCGCATATGGAGGCGGGGTTTTTGTCAGTTTATTTTTCGAGAGACGATGTTCACCGGACTACTTTTTTCGTAATGTAAACAAACTGGCGGCTTGGATTCCCGATAATAAAAAAAGATAAAAGAAACAATGTCTATTGTTAATAATCGACAATTATTGTTAGATATGAAATAAAAAAATAAATGCCAATGAAAAAAAAAGCTTGTATTGTTGACATAAAAAAAAATTCGGGAAAAAATACTTAAGACAACCATCTATCGACTTTGACTTTTGTAATATATCGTCATCCTGTGACGTTACCATTTCGGTCAATTGAATACATGGAAAAAACATCGTTATTATATAGATAAGTGTGAATTATGGGGATTTATCCGTGAAATAAATTCCGGTATTTTTACATGTGAAAATATCATATATTTTTTCCCGCCGGAACTACTTTTACATAACTATAAGTGTAGTGGTTACGTCCCTTGTTGTGTTACAGTGAATACACATACGATTGTAAACTGAAAAAATTCCGCGAAATGTCATTGACGACTTTGGAACATAACCAACATGACGTCATTGACGTCATATGGAGACTTCCAGTTTGAAACGTAAAGATTATACGTTATTTGGCTTCGTGTACGCTTCAATTTTGATCAAATTTAACTAAAATAAGTTTTCAAGGTAAGCGTTTTAATTATTTGTGTGCATTGTTGTAAATATGACATGTAGAATTTCACATTTTCAAGATGGCAGACCCTTCCAGCTGAACCCCTTAGTATCATTGCTCGTAGATTCACACGCATGGAATGAAATATACAAATAACAAAATTAATATATCAGAAATTTTGAAAGTCTATATGATAAACAGTATAACTAAATCATACACAGTTTTGCCCCGATGGCAGATATCTCTAACAAAAGGGGCACACCAGTTTTAAGTTGGGCCTTTTAAAAAGTTTTATTTGATGCTCCATAATATGATAATTTACAAATTGCATGTTTAATGTGATATAAATATGATAAACTATAAAACCATGCAGAAGTCTAACATAATGCCAACTTTAAAACATTAACATTACAAAGCTGGTTTTTGTACAATTACCTGCCAGTCGCTTAGGGGGAAAAAGACTTCTTTTGATTTCCCTTTTCTATAAGGACCCCCCCCCCCCCCTTTTATAGGATAGTCGGACAACAAAATATACAAGATTTAGATTAATTTTCTTCAAGTTAATCGATAAATACCCGCTAGGATGATATATTTTATTTATTCTTGCAGGTCTAGGATGTTTTGTAAACAGTACTATTTGCGAGGTTGAGTCACAATATCCTTGGAAGTTGGAACTACTACATGTATTCTACTATAGCTGAATATTCACACGATCTCTCATTATTTTCAAGATTTACGTGATACATGTGGGTCATAAATTATTTTCCAAACCAACAAATTCACGAAAACTTCCTTACTGTCACGTGTGACGATATGTGCATAACTGCCACGATGAATAAACTGCGTCACCGTGTTTACAAATGCAATGATGTCTTGTTTACGTTTTTTTACTCCGATTGACCTTTGAACCATAATGGCGGCGGCAACGTGAAATTGGTAACCGATAATTATCGAATCCTACACGGAAAGTAACGAGTCGCTAAAAATAACACGATTGCGCAACCCGATTGTCTGCTCTGGATTATTCCTAGAGCAAACTCAAGCTTATATTTATATTCGCTTAATTGCATCAGGTATTGATAAAATACACAATTGCCCAAAATGTCTCAAAGAAAAACACTTTCAAAACCTTATGCATATGTCAGAAACCCAGTATGGATAGAAACTGCTGCTCGATTGGTTTTTTTTGTATATATGTCATACAGTGATACATAGAAAGTTGCAAAATGTTGTGTACATGAAAAAAAATTGATGTTAAAAAAAAAGGAGGGATGAGCAATCAGAGGCACCATAGGGTCCTGTCCACAAGTACCTGTGATCTTGAAGAGTGTCTCACTCTCAGACCCTATGCTATGTGCAACATTTACATACTCTATAATGTCTACTGGTGGTCACTAGTAAACCAAATTTCTATTTTCAGGCAAAGTTGGTAAATAATTATATGTACTACATAAGCATAAAGTTTTGCATATGTTTGCTCATCCAAGACCAAGGATATCTAATTAGCGATTAGCTTCGCGAGCTTTCCAGGCAGTGCCTGTTTCATATTAAATATGTGATAAAACTTATTGTCCCAACTATGGTAGAAATGGCAATATTTTGATTCCAGATCCATAGCATTAATGAATAAAATTCCTTGCACCGGAAATGACGCAACCGGAAACAAATACAGGGTTGCTGGTGGAATTCGACTCCGTAGGGATGCGCAGTAATATGGTACTTGTGGCAATATACAAAAAAGGTCAAAATGTGAAAATTTTCCAAAATTGCAAAAAATTTCAAAAATTTCATAAAATTTCAAAATTTTCAAAAAGAATTCAAAATGATAAAATTTTCAATAAGTTTTCATAAAATTTCAAAGTTTCAATATTTAAATAATGATATTGAAAAATGATAAATATAGATTCTCCTTCAGTTGCCCGTGGGTTACGATATTTCTCCACTCAAGAGAGTTAAATTAAAAATTTTAACCACAAGCCGTCAGGGCAACTGAAGGAGAATTTGTTTCTCCCATTATTTAACACGAACTTTATTTCAACATCCTTTGGCGGACCTCTACACAATTATGTTGCTAGGACGCGGGGAAAGGCACGAGATATGCTAATCCTCTAGAGGATTACAGATTTTTTCACCACTGGTTCAGCGGGGTTAAAACGCCGTAATAATGGGAGAAAATTGTTTCAATTAACGTCACGTGTCCCTGAAAGAAGAGAACCTCAGTTTTAACAGTTAATACATTATTTATGAACTGTAAATTAACAGGTGTAAAGATGGAATGTAAAATTGATGTTACACGTACTTGATGATATATTCATTCATATTAATGAGAACTTAGCCCAATAATAGCACACATTATTTAACTATCTGTCTTCATTCATTTTGTCATCATTGTTTGTAGTACAAGATCATGTAAAGTCTAGAGATATATTGTTTTGCTATTTATTTCCGTGTTTCAAAGTTTACTTTGTCATACACTAGTGAAGCAGGAATTGACTTACTGTTACAGAACAATTGAGTTCAGCCTTCGGTTTTTAGTGGGGTTCGTGTTAGTTTTTTGTACAGTGTTTTTGTCGACCATATATGATGCTGTATCTGAAGCCCATCATACCCCTCTATTTCTACGTTATGAACACGTATTCTAAGCCTATTTAATTTTCACATAGCACATTTCCTGAATACCCGAATAGATGCGGTATACTATAGCCTATGCTGCAGAATACCGACCAAGGTGATATTAATACTCTAACAAAGTGAAAGGGAGGAAATACTAAAGTTATTGCTTCATAAAATCTGGTTTCACTCCCGACTCACGGTCACGGTTCATTGATTTTTTTAGACACAGGCAGAATGTGGAGGTCTGACAAGGAGAATTTAGGAAAACAATAACAATAGAACGAAGGCGCAAATCAACAAGCGCACAATAAACAAGAACCCCCCCCCCCCCAAAAAAAACAAAAAAACCAAAAAACAACAACACACACACATAAATAACTGTTCATTCACCTGGCTTGGTACAGGCATGTCAATAAAATGTGGCGGGAATAAGTTAGCTTTATGAACCTAAACATCACATCTTAATAGAATTGTTCGGTTATATAAGCGTTTTCCAATTATGCAGAAAATAACAAACCTTCACATTTGCCTGGGTTAGTAGTCCTAATCTTATATTTTATACATAATACATTTATTCTTCATTACATCTCGAGTCAAAATAATCTTGTAGTGAGCGAATTATTTACGCTCTCTCGTGGATAACAACCTTTTGATACCACAATCGTGATGCAAGCTATGCACTAAACAAGCACACCGAGCTGCACCTTTATTGTGATTACATATCGGTCCACTGATATATTATTGCCACCTGCTAACTCCGAGCCAACAAATATGTACCCTTACTCGGTAATGATGCGTAATTTGTGGAAAAGCAGGCAAATATCAATTTTATAAATGCTTTTACCCCGTGGGTGATCGAACCCACGATATTCCGCACTATGGGCACTCAAAAAAATAAACATTTCTCATTCAGGGGTATTTACATTGCAATTCTCTTACAAAATCCTAAGAAATGTTTTTACTAATATGTTTTATCAAACAGGGAGACAACGATTTGTTGTGTTGTGTGAAAGTTGTATGTACCTGTACAAAGATGAATATTCAACATCTCCAATGAAAGCGGTTTCATTGGCTAACTATAACAGGTAACACAATATGAATATACAACATATCTCATTAAACCTTCTTTTTTGTTATTTATTTTCTAAATGTTGCCGATAATGTTGTAGTCTAGAAATTTTCAGCATTTCTATTGTGTGTGATATGCATGTTGGTTCAGTTATAGCAGAATTGGTCAAACTGCTGATTATTCGTGTCTAGACTGATTACAAACATGTTTCCAATACGCTTGTGATTTACTGTTTTATTTTACGATGACATTAATTCGTCCCTGGATTGCATGGTCTTACTCCCGTTTAGTTTGGGAGTCATTGTTGTCCGTGCATGCGGCCAACACGTGTAAAACCAAAATTAGGTTAAGGAAAACCTTTAAAACTTAGGGAGTCATTTGTTATTTTATTATGTCATTCTTCTTTCATGTACTATCCCATAATCTTTGTCAACCTTAATGTTCATTGATTGAGCTTTCTTTAATAAAGTATTTCGTATATTTCGTATTTCAAATGAGCATTCTAATGACTATGAACAGTGTAACGATACACGTTAATACAATATATACTAGGATCTTTCAAACATCTCTTTAGAAACATCGTTTCACTAGTACGACTTTAAAAAAAAGTCCTCGTATGTTAATTTAAACTTGTGATTTCTCTTTAGGCATGAGACATTGCTGACAAGACGTGTGTCATCTATTGTATGTAATACTGTATTCCTTTTACCACATATATATTTCACATTTCTTTTTATATTCTACAGAATTCAAAGAATCGAAGGAAACGGAGTGAATGACAGGAGGTCAAGAATGAGCTTTGAGCTTGTGTCTTTAGATGAAGGATATAAGAACATGATATTTTGTTGCACAAGTGACGTTGAACGGAAGGTATAGCACATTACAAATAGCTTAGAAAAAACCCAAGGCTTAGAAAGTTCAAATTTTAATAGAAAAGGAGGAATAACCATGTTATAAAGTTAAAAAAAAATAGATTAAAAATCTGACAAATTAGAAAAAAGGACAGATCTGTTAAAACAAGAAATAAAAATATTGTTAGAGCAAATATCAATGGGGATGAAAAAAAGAAGAAAATGTCGCTTATCAAACAACAATCAGATTTAAAACAAAGAATACTACAGGTTACAAAACAAAAACCATACCAAATATACAATATGCCTAGAAAAAACAATATGGTTAAAGATCAATAAAAAATAACATGCAAAGCTATATAAAGGTAACTGGACAACAAGGAAACTCATATATACCATGTGACTGCATCATATGAAGATTGGTCATATGCAATGTATAATATGAGGCCCGTTTTTTAATTCTTAACCATTAACCTGGTTTTAAACTTTTGTATGGTTGAGTGTTTGTTTACGGCGTGGTTATAACCATGCGGTTAAATGGTTAAAGAACATCATAAGCACGGTTGAATATGATTGAATCTTGTTAATTACCAGTATATGTTTGTAATAGGAACATCTGTGTATTATAGACCCATTACCAAGTTGTTTATTGACATTATACATTGTTGCATTTGTTTATAAAGAATTAATTTTTTTTTTTTTTTTTTTTTTTTGTGTGTGTGTGTGTGTGTGTGTGTGTTTAAGAGTTGAATTGTTTTATTTGTTATTGAAGAATTAATTTTAATTTCTTAAAAAAATAATCAATGAACTAGAAAATTTCTCTTAAATATTGTTCTTCAACCATTGCGTTTTTTATCTATCTTAAGCTTGTTTATGGTTCATGATTTAAAAACGCTTCAGGTTGTTTTCAACCATAAACAAGTTTGAGAATAAAAAAACAGGCCTTTAGATAGATGAGTTAGATAGCTTTCAAATTAATATAAAAAAGACACGTGTTTTTACTATCGCAACACGCTAGAAACAAGGATAATGGCCGCCTGTAATTTCACCTTACGTGACAAGGTATAACATGGGTTAAAGAAGCTATAATATGTAATGGATTTGGCAGAGGGGACTGAAAAGCTGGCCATAAAAAACTCATTCTCTTCCTCCTGTCATTCACTTCGTTTCCTTGGATTCTTTGAGTTCTGTAGAATATAAACAGAATACTTTTTATGATACAGCGGTGTGGATATACTGCATGGTTGTCACTTGCTTTAGAGGATTATATTTAACGAAGCGAAACTTGTATTACACGAACTCTCATATAAAAGTAAAACAATCAATTCAAGTGTCTTCATGTCTTTTTATTACAAATTTATTTATGATATAAGATGCGACATAATTATCAATTAGCTAACAGTCTATATTATGTGTTGTTGACATCCAAGTAAATTTTCCACCAAGACCTTTCTAACAAGTAATATAAATTAATCTATCTTAATTATAGATGTGGTTTCAAAAGATAAGAAAAGAAATGGAACTAGCAGCGCACGCACCATCTGATCTACGGAGGTAACACTGACGTATACTAGTATTTAGATTGTTTATAACACATACAATTGATCAAATCACATTTTACCAAAGGTGACTCAAAACTTTGACGTTCTAATATCTGCCATATGTTTAGCCGGAAACAAGAAATGATTTTAATATACATATGTGTCCCAGAGTTTCAGGTCTTTAACTTTTGATAACAAGATTCAGATCACTGACATAAAGTCGATCTCCGATACTCATGACAAGTGCCCTCCAATGGATGAGATTTTCACCAGACAAATTGTTGTAACTTTCTAGCATTCCCCCAGTAAATCTGGTAGTACTAGTATAGCTGACAAATTGTTGTAACTTTTCAGCGTTCCCCAGTAAGTCTGGTAGTCGTATCACCAGGTTTGTAACTAGATTAACACGACGGGTGTCACTAGTGGAGCAGGAACTGCTTACCCTTCCTTTCGTACTTTTTCTTTTGGTCATTGTGATGTCTTTTCTTCTTCGATATACGGATTCTGATTACCCCTTTGGTATCTTCAATCTCTTCTTAGTATAACTTTCCAGCGTTCCCCAGTAAGTCTGGTATTCTCAGTATAGCTGACAAATTGTTGTAGGTGATGATACACACTAATTACATACCAGACACTGAGCTTGCACTTAATTGTAGGGTAATGAGTGGGTTATGGTGTTTAACGCCATTTTCAACAATATTTCAGTTATATCGTGGCGGTCAGTTTTATTTGTGGAGGAAACCGGAGTACCCGGAGAAAACTACCGACCTGTCGCAAGTCATTGACAAACTCACATAATGTTGTATCGAGTACACCTCTCTTTAGTAGTGATATGCACAGATTGTATAGGTAGTTGTAAATATGATGACGACCACGACGGCCCCTACATAATTGATAAAGAATATTGAAGTGATTAGATTGCTGTGAGTTAATCGTGTCTGATGAAAGAAGAGTTTGAAGACACCAAAGGGGTAATCAGAATCCGCAAATTGAAATAGAACAGACAACACAATGGCCAAAAGAAAAAGTACAAAAAGGACAAGCAACGATCTACAAACCATACATAATCCTAAAGATCGAGCAACACGAACCCCACTGAAAACCGGGGGCGAACTCAGGTGTTCTTAAAGGGTAAGCAGTTCCTGCTCCACTAGTGACGCCCGTCGTGTTAATCTAGTTACAAACCCGGTGATAAGTCATGAACGAGGAATGGACCGGGAAGTGTTTACGACAAGTGGAACATATCCGTGGTCATTTGTGACACAGATATTCGATAACAGTCAACCAAGTCATGGTGGCGACCGTAAAACTTTCGAAGCTTTGTTCAGTAAAGTTTACCTATGCTTATCATAACTATTCTGAATGTTTGGCTGTTGTAAGCAAATCACTACATTAGGTATAATGTTACTGAATATTTGTTCATTTCGGAAAAAAAGACAAACAAAAATAATGATAATAATAAATAGATAAATATAGATTTAAAAATGATATAAAAAGATTTATCATATACTAAAGTACTAAATAAAGGAAATTTGCATATATAATACTGAAAGAACATTACGACTGTATTTGTCTGCCGTGACTGATATCGATATCATCACCCCTTTATCATACCTCTTAAAATGATATTGATCACGTGACTAAAGGTTCATAATACAGAACAAGATTTTCTCATGTTTAAGTATATGATAAACATAATATGATATGGCTCTTTCCGTATCACATCCCGTATCAACCCTCGACCAATATCATCCCTCGAGCTAAAGTATCGGGTTGATACGGGATGTGATACGGAAAGAGC
Source organism: Bathymodiolus brooksi (assembly GCA_963680875.1). Lineage (NCBI taxonomy): Eukaryota > Metazoa > Mollusca > Bivalvia > Mytilida > Modiolidae > Bathymodiolus > Bathymodiolus brooksi. The sequence goes on from OY804577.1 coordinate 92,640,066, forward strand.
CATATAATATTCTCTATTTATTATTTTTCATTGTATATTTAGTCTTCTTTCTAACTTACATTCGCCACCCTTGTTTGAAGCATTTATTTGAGATATTGTATTTTATTTTAAGATAATTGCTGTTTATGTCTTAGTATTATTGTTATTTATGAGATAATTTTAGTTATTTATGATTTAAGATTACTGTTATAATGGTGTTATTGTTGATTCAAGATTATTGTTATTTCTGATTCAAGATGACTGTTATTTCTGATTTCAGATAACAATTGTTTCTGATTTAAGAACATTGTTATTTCTGATTCAAGATTAATATTATTTCTGATTTAAGATTATTTCTTTCTGATTCAAGATTGCTCATGACGAGGTGTCCTCGATACAACATTATGTGATAAAATGTATCAGTGGCTTGCGGCAGATCAGTAGTTATCTCCATGTACTCCAGTTTCCTCCACCAATAACACTGACAGCCACGATATAGCTGAACTATTGTTGAAAATGGCGTTAAACACCATTACCTCAGATAACTGTCAATCATTAAAGTTTAACCAGAGCATTTATACCATTAAATATAGAAATAAATGGTGTATTTTAATAACTTTTAATACATTTAGGAACACGTAAGTTGATGAAGCAACATAGGAAAGCATGATATAGCATACACAGGACAAATGTTAAACACACTATTTATATAATAATGTTGTGTTAGCAATGACTATGCCAATATAGTGGTCAGAGTTGAAGACAGTGCGCGACCCGAAGGTAGTTGGATTTACAGCTACATGTACTTGTGTAATCAGTGCCTATCACCACTAAAGTTGTGAGTTCTGCGATAAAACTTGCCAGTGACTTGGGACAGGTCGGTGGTTTCCTCCAGCCAATAAAACTGACCGCCACGATATAGTTGAAAGTGGCATTACACACCCTAAACCAATCCAAACCTTCTTCTATAACATACGATGTGACAATGCATGCTGTGACATCCACGTATTCCATCTTTGGTCTCTGCAGATTATGCCGTGTCTGGATTTCATCAATCAAAATTAAAATCAAATTTGTTTTGTTTACATTTTAGTTGGTTTGTGTATATCATTGCGTGTACAAAATGTATTATGTATTCTGGAATCTATGTATGTACAGTATCCAGTCCTGTTTTCATGAAATATATATTGTCGTCTAGTATGGAGGTATCGATATGTAATATATGTATGATATATAATAAATAAAGGTTAAGGAATACCGAAGGAGCAATCAGAAATGGACAATCCAGAGAAACTCGAAACATTGGGTACACAAGACAAAGAAAAACAAAACAAAAACATAACATAATGATACATATATTTCATCTTCCATTAATTTGAAGTGAACTGCTAAAAGTCTGTTTGCTTTTTGCTTTATTTATTCCAGTGACTTCGACCAAGAAGAATATACATCTCTAGAACTACCCGTGCAGTCTGTATCACCATCGATGGTAGTTCAATGTGTTAAAAACAAAGCACAAGTAAAAGAGAAAAACAAGGGAAAACAGCCAGTTCCGAAAAAAGCACTTCCTCCCATTCCAACTTCAGGTAACTTTGATATGTACTGCTTCGTTGTTAGCTTTACACTTCCAGAGCACATGAGTTCACCACCGGGTACGTGTTACTCGGTCTTTAGTTTTATGGGTAGTGTTTTGTAGATCGTTGTTTAGTCCCTTTGTCCTATTTATTTTGTCCATTGCGTTGTCTGTCCTTCGATTGACGGATTCTTATTACTCCTTTAGTATCCTCAAACTCTTCTTACCTAAATCAACAACAAAGACAAGTAAATTTTAACAAATATGTGTCTTAGATATACATTGTAGTCATTTGGTAGATATATGAAATATTCAATTTCGTTTTATAAATCGTCACAACTCCACTTATGTAGAGGGTCAAATAATGTTCAGCTTACTTGTAAGACCAATTGTTTTAAGTAATAGTAGATGATTTGTTAGTTTTTATTCAGCGTTATTTATGTGAGTTCATGTAAAGTGTATTTGTGTTTGTGTTTCATTATTTTATCACTGTTTTTATATTGATGTCTCTCTGACAATAGTACTGTCGATTCGAGTGATGTACTGGCGTAATTTTGCCCAATATGAAAAACATGAGGTCAGTCGACAACAGTACTCTCTTGTTTTATAATAGTATCTTCCTGGAAAATGTTTACATTACTGAACATCGAATGTATTCGATGCTTTACTGATTGCAGTTCCACGCTTCTATTTAATCAAACATTATACCGAAATACACTATGATGTTGCTTTGTCTAAAAACGTATTGCACTTCCATTTTCAACTTTCTTATTTAACCGGTTTTTGCTAAACAACATTATTAAGAAAAAACTTGTAGAACGTGCTAAAGTGGGTCATGGGTCACTGTAATCGGGCGCTGTATCGAGAAACAGATACGGTGTTGAACAAACTGTTGATACTCATAAAATATCCATAAATGCAAATTAATTTTATGTTTGTCTTCAAGAAATATGATAGACAAAACCATGTGTGAAGTTTTATGTTGAAATATCTCCGATTTCTATGTAAATTTACGAGTTGAAGTGGGGAAACACCCACAGGTAATTTTAGCGATGTATTTTTATCTTGGACAAGAATAATGAGCGTCCTGATTGGATGACCGATTTAAAACACACTGACTCCGCATGATAAAAAGATGCATGTAAACGAAATTTATGTTATATTTATTCATTTGTTTGATTCTAGAATATTGTTGATCATTGATTTAAACAAGAAAAAAGGGGAAAAGGGGGCGGGGTGAATTTTATTTGTGAATTTTACAGTTAAATAAATGTTATGTTTCGACAGTTTAAAGAGAAAAATTAAAATTTGTTGCATCTAAAGCTTAAATCAGCGTTAAAAATTGAACAAATATCAGTGGTTTGTAAATGAGATTTATTTTAGATAGAAAATCTGAATTTATTATTTATTAATTTATTATTAATGATACCATTTTATATCCCTTGGGAAGGGGAGGGGGGGGGGGGGGGGGCTATGATGAACATTTGAAATAAAAACACAGGACCGGACTTTAAGCAAAAATAATAATCCAGGGTTAGTTTTTTATTAAAAAAATCCAAGGACCCTGTGTCTATGATTTTTTTTTTTAAAGTTAATAATATGAAATATTGACATCCACACTTGCCTTTTGGACAGCACATTTCTGTGTCCACACTTGTTTAATAACAAAAGATATAGCTTGAACTAATAAAACGTAGATATCTAATGTAGTACTCACGATGTGTTTCAAAAATGATCTGCATCAGCCACGCTCATAGTCAACAGATATGAAAGCAAAATAAATCAAACGTCTTTGGGAGCAAGTAAACCTACACGGGGCCTACACAGGATAGCCAAATTTGGCTACGCTTACCTATTGACTGTTAAATTGTTCCTTTACTTTTCCTTTGTTGTATACTGTTGTTGTTTTATATAATTTGTGTGATCTCTATTCAGACCTGAATATTCTATATTCGACGTAAGCAACAACAATCAATTACTCATCTTATCTTTCAAAGTTATTCGGAAGATATCAACAACTTGTCGAAAAGTATTCTATTTGTTGCGTATATAAAAGATGATGAAAGATAGTACAGTGTATTGGCAATTAGATTTTGGTTTAAGCTTTACTATAGCTTCACTATGTTGTGTCATGCGATGGCCTTGTATACTATCTAATATTTGGATAGAGGTTGGAACCATCGGCTCTCTTTAATAGAACTTAACCATATGACAACAAAGATTAAATATATTATATATAATGTTCAAGATTATAGCGTTCTATATAATAACGCTGTTCGGCCAAGTATATGTGAGGGTTGGTATTTTATAATAAAGCTGTTCGGTCAGTTATATGTGAGGGTTGGTATTTTATAATAACGCCGTTCGGTCAGTTATATGTGAGGGTTGGTATTTTATAATAACGCAGTTCGGTCAGTTATATGTGAGGGTTGGTATTTTATAATAACGCCGTTCGGCCAGCTATATGTGAGGGTTGGTATTTTATAATAAAGCTGTTCGGCCAGTTATATGTGAGGGTGGTATTTTATAATAATGCCGTTCGGCCAGTTATATGTGAGGGTTGGTATTTTATAATAATGCCGTTCGGCCAGTTATATGTGAGGGTTGGTATTTTATAATAAAGCTGTTCGGTCAGTTATATGTGAGGGTTAGTATTTTATAATAAAGCTGTTCGGCCAGTTATATGTGAGGGTTGGTATTTTATAATAAAGCTGTTCGGCCAGTTATATGTGAGGGTTGGTATTTTATAATAAAGCTGTTCAGCCAGTTATATGTGAGGGTTGGTATTTTATAATAACGCCGTTCGGCCAGCTATATGTGAGGGTTGGTATTTTATAATAAAGCTGTTCGGCCAGTTATATGTGAGGGTTGGTATTTCATAATAAAGCTGTTCGGTCAGTTATATATGAGGGTTGGTATTTTATAATAACGCCGTTCGGCCAGCTATATGTGAGGGTTGGTATTTTATAATAAAGCTGTTCGGCCAGTTATATGTGAGGGTTGGTATTTTATAATAACTCTGTTCGGCCAGTTCTATGTGAGGGTTGGTATTTTATAATAACTCTGTTCGGCCAGTTATATGTGAGGGTTGGTATTTTATAATAAAGCTGTTCGGTCAGTTATATGTGAGGGTTAGTATTTTATAATAAAGATGTTCGGCCAGTTATATGTGAGGGCTGGTATTTTATAATAAAGCTGTTCGGCCAGTTATATATGAGGGTTGGTATTTTATAATAAAGCTGTTCGGCGAGTTATATGTGAGGGTTGGTATTTTATAATAACGCCGTTCGGCCAGCTATATATGAGGGTTGGTATTTTATAATAAAGCTGTTCGGTCAGTTATATGTGAGGGTTGGTATTTTATAATAACTCTGTTCGGCCAGTTATATGTGAGGGTTGGTATTTTATAATAACTCTGTTCGGCCAGTTCTATGTGAGGGTTGGTATTTTATAATAACGCTGTTCAGTCAGTTATATGTGAGGGTTGGTATTTTATAATAACTCTGTTCGGCCAGTTCTATGTGAGGGTTGGTATTTTATAATAACGCCGTTCGGTCAGTTATATGTGAGGGTTGGTATTTTATAATAACGCTGTTCAGCCTGTTATATGTGAGGGTTGGTATTTTATTATAAAGCTGTTCAGTCAGTTATATGTGAGGGTTGGTATTTTATAATAACGCCGTTCGGTCAGTTATATGTGAGGGTTGGTATTTTATTATAACGCTGTTCAGTCAGTTATATGTGAGGGTTGGTATTTTATAATAACTCTGTTCAGCCAGCTATATGTGAGGGTTGGTATTTTATAATAAAGCTGTTCGGCCAGTTATATGTGAGGGTAGGTATTTTATAATAAAGCTGTTCGGTCAGTTATATGTGAGGGTTGGTATTTTATAATAAAGATGTTCGGCCAGTTATATGTGAGGGCTGGTATTTTATAATAAAGCTGTTCGGCCAGTTATATGTGAGGGTTGGTATTTTATAATAAAGCTGTTCGGCGAGTTATATGTGAGGGTTGGTATTTTATAATAACGCCGTTCGGCCAGCTATATATGAGGGTTGGTATTTTATAATAAAGCTGTTCGGTCAGTTATATGTGAGGGTTGGTATTTTATAATAACTCTGTTCGGCCAGTTATATGTGAGGGTTGGTATTTTATAATAACTCTGTTCGGCCAGTTCTATGTAAGGGTTGGTATTTTATAATAAAGCTGTTCGGCCAGTTCTATGTGAGGGTTGGTATTTTATAATAACGCAGTTCGGTCAGTTATATGTGAGGGTTGGTATTTTATAATAACTCTGTTCGGCCAGTTATATTTGAGGGTTGGTATTTTATAATAACTCTGTTCGGCCAGTTCTATGTGAGGGTTGGTATTTTATAATAACTCTGTTCGGCCAGTTATATGTGAGGGTTGGTATTTTATAATAACTATGTTCGGTCAGTTATATGTGAGGGTTGGTATTTTATATAACTCTGTTCGGCCAGTTCTGTGTGAGGGTTGGTATTTTATAATAAAGTTGTTCGGCCAGTTCTATGTGAGGGTTGGTATTTTATAATAACTCTGTTCGGTCAGTTATATGTGAGGGTTGGTATTTTATAATAACTCTGTTCGGTCAGTTATATGTGAGGGTTGGTATTTTATAATAACGCTGTTCGGTCAGTTATATGTGAGGGTTGGTATTTTATAATAACGTTGTTCGGTCAGTTATATGTGAGGGTTGGTATTTTATAATAACGCCGTTCAGTCAGTTATATGTGAGGGTTGGTATTTTATAATAACGCAGTTCGGCCAGTTCTATGTGAGGGTTGGTATTTTATAATAAAGCTGTTCGGTCAGTTATATGTGAGGGTTGGTATTTTATAATAACGCAGTTCGGCCAGTTCTATGTGAGGGTTGGTATTTTATAATAACGCAGTTTGGCCAGTTCTATGTGAGGGTTGGTATTTTATAATAACGCAGTTCGGCCAGTTCTATGTGAGGGTTGGTATTTTATAATAACGCTGTTCGGTCAGTTATATGTGAGGGTTGGTATTTTATAATAACGCTGTTCGGCCAGTTCTATGTGAGGGTTGGTATTTTATAATAACGATGTTCAGTCAGTTATATGTGAGGGTTGGTATTTTATAATAACGCTGTTCGGCCAGTTCTAGGTGAGGGTTGGTATTTTATAATAAAGTTGTTCGGTATATGTGAGGGTTGGTATTTTATAATAACGCCGTTCAGTCAGTTATATGTGAGGGTTGGTATTTTATAATAAAGCTGTTCATTCAGTTATATGTGAGGGTTGGTATTTTATAAATAAAGCTGTTCGATCAGCTATATGTGAGGGTTGGTATTTTATAATAAAGCTGTTCGCCATGTTATATGTGAGGGTTGGTGTTTTATAATAACGCCGTTCTGTCAGTTATATGTGAGGGTTGGTATTTTATAATAACGCCGTTCGGCCAGCTATATGTGAGGGTTGGTATTTTATAATAAAGCTGTTCGGCCAGTTATATGTGAGGGTGGTATTTTATAATAATGCCGTTCGGCCAGTTATATGTGAGGGTTGGTATTTTATAATAATGCCGTTCGGCCAGTTATATGTGAGGGTTGGTATTTTATAATAAAGCTGTTCGGTCAGTTATATGTGAGGGTTAGTATTTTATAATAAAGCTGTTCGGCCAGTTATATGTGAGGGTTGGTATTTTATAATAAAGCTGTTCGGCCAGTTATATGTGAGGGTTGGTATTTTATAATAAAGCTGTTCAGCCAGTTATATGTGAGGGTTGGTATTTTATAATAACGCCGTTCGGCCAGCTATATGTGAGGGTTGGTATTTTATAATAAAGCTGTTCGGCCAGTTATATGTGAGGGTTGGTATTTTATAATAAAGCTGTTCGGTCAGTTATATATGAGGGTTGGTATTTTATAATAACGCCGTTCGGCCAGCTATATGTGAGGGTTGGTATTTTATAATAAAGCTGTTCGGCCAGTTATATGTGAGGGTTGGTATTTTATAATAACTCTGTTCGGCCAGTTCTATGTGAGGGTTGGTATTTTATAATAACTCTGTTCGGCCAGTTATATGTGAGGGTTGGTATTTTATAATAAAGCTGTTCGGTCAGTTATATGTGAGGGTTAGTATTTTATAATAAAGATGTTCGGCCAGTTATATGTGAGGGCTGGTATTTTATAATAAAGCTGTTCGGCCAGTTATATATGAGGGTTGGTATTTTATAATAAAGCTGTTCGGCGAGTTATATGTGAGGGTTGGTATTTTATAATAACGCCGTTCGGCCAGCTATATATGAGGGTTGGTATTTTATAATAAAGCTGTTCGGTCAGTTATATGTGAGGGTTGGTATTTTATAATAACTCTGTTCGGCCAGTTATATGTGAGGGTTGGTATTTTATAATAACTCTGTTCGGCCAGTTCTATGTGAGGGTTGGTATTTTATAATAACGCTGTTCAGTCAGTTATATGTGAGGGTTGGTATTTTATAATAACTCTGTTCGGCCAGTTCTATGTGAGGGTTGGTATTTTATAATAACGCCGTTCGGTCAGTTATATGTGAGGGTTGGTATTTTATAATAACGCTGTTCAGCCTGTTATATGTGAGGGTTGGTATTTTATTATAAAGCTGTTCAGTCAGTTATATGTGAGGGTTGGTATTTTATAATAACGCCGTTCGGTCAGTTATATGTGAGGGTTGGTATTTTATAATAACGCTGTTCAGTCAGTTATATGTGAGGGTTGGTATTTTATAATAACTCTGTTCAGCCAGCTATATGTGAGGGTTGGTATTTTATAATAAAGCTGTTCGGCCAGTTATATGTGAGGGTAGGTATTTTATAATAAAGCTGTTCGGTCAGTTATATGTGAGGGTTGGTATTTTATAATAAAGATGTTCGGCCAGTTATATGTGAGGGCTGGTATTTTATAATAAAGCTGTTCGGCCAGTTATATGTGAGGGTTGGTATTTTATAATAAAGCTGTTCGGCGAGTTATATGTGAGGGTTGGTATTTTATAATAACGCCGTTCGGCCAGCTATATATGAGGGTTGGTATTTTATAATAAAGCTGTTCGGTCAGTTATATGTGAGGGTTGGTATTTTATAATAACTCTGTTCGGCCAGTTATATGTGAGGGTTGGTATTTTATAATAACTCTGTTCGGCCAGTTCTATGTAAGGGTTGGTATTTTATAATAAAGCTGTTCGGCCAGTTCTATGTGAGGGTTGGTATTTTATAATAACGCAGTTCGGTCAGTTATATGTGAGGGTTGGTATTTTATAATAACTCTGTTCGGCCAGTTATATTTGAGGGTTGGTATTTTATAATAACTCTGTTCGGCCAGTTCTATGTGAGGGTTGGTATTTTATAATAACTCTGTTCGGCCAGTTATATGTGAGGGTTGGTATTTTATAATAACTATGTTCGGTCAGTTATATGTGAGGGTTGGTATTTTATATAACTCTGTTCGGCCAGTTCTGTGTGAGGGTTGGTATTTTATAATAAAGTTGTTCGGCCAGTTCTATGTGAGGGTTGGTATTTTATAATAACTCTGTTCGGTCAGTTATATGTGAGGGTTGGTATTTTATAATAACTCTGTTCGGTCAGTTATATGTGAGGGTTGGTATTTTATAATAACGCTGTTCGGTCAGTTATATGTGAGGGTTGGTATTTTATAATAACGTTGTTCGGTCAGTTATATGTGAGGGTTGGTATTTTATAATAACGCCGTTCAGTCAGTTATATGTGAGGGTTGGTATTTTATAATAACGCAGTTCGGCCAGTTCTATGTGAGGGTTGGTATTTTATAATAAAGCTGTTCGGTCAGTTATATGTGAGGGTTGGTATTTTATAATAACGCAGTTCGGCCAGTTCTATGTGAGGGTTGGTATTTTATAATAACGCAGTTTGGCCAGTTCTATGTGAGGGTTGGTATTTTATAATAACGCAGTTCGGCCAGTTCTATGTGAGGGTTGGTATTTTATAATAACGCTGTTCGGTCAGTTATATGTGAGGGTTGGTATTTTATAATAACGCTGTTCGGCCAGTTCTATGTGAGGGTTGGTATTTTATAATAACGATGTTCAGTCAGTTATATGTGAGGGTTGGTATTTTATAATAACGCTGTTCGGCCAGTTCTATGTGAGGGTTGGTATTTTATAATAAAGTTGTTCGGTATATGTGAGGGTTGGTATTTTATAATAACGCCGTTCAGTCAGTTATATGTGAGGGTTGGTATTTTATAATAAAGCTGTTCATTCAGTTATATGTGAGGGTTGGTATTTTATAAATAAAGCTGTTCGATCAGCTATATGTGAGGGTTGGTATTTTATAATAAAGCTGTTCGCCATGTTATATGTGAGGGTTGGTGTTTTATAATAACGCCGTTCTGTCAGTTATATGTGAGGGTTGGTATTTTATAATAACGCTGTTCGTCCTGTTATATGTGAGGGTTGGTATTTTATATGTTCATTATAATAACGCTGTTCAGTCAGTTATATGTGAGGGTTGGTATTTTATAATAACGCTATTCGGCCAGTTATATGTGAAGGTTGGTATTTTATAATAAAGCTGTTCAGCCAGTTATATGTGAAGGTTGGTATTTTATAATAACGCTGTTCGGTCAGTTATATGTGAGGGTTGGTATTTTATAATAACTCTGTTCGGTCAGTTATATGTGAGGGTTGGTATTTTATAATGACTCTGTTCGGTCAGTTATATATGAGGGTTGGTATTTTATAATAACTCTGTTCGGTCAGTTATATGTGAGGGTTGGTATTTTATAATAACGCTGTTCGGTCAGTTATATGTGAGGGTTGGTATTTTATAATAACGCCGTTCAGTCAGTTATATGTGAGGGTTGGTATTTTATAATAACGCAGTTCGGCCAGTTCTATGTGAGGGTTGGTATTTTATAATAAAGCTGTTCGGTCAGTTATATGTGAGGGTTGGTACTTTATAATAACGCAGTTCGGCCAGTTCTATGTGAGGGTTGGTATTTTATAATAACGCAGTTTGGCCAGTTATATGTGAGGGTTGGTATTTTATAATAACGCAGTTCGGCCAGTTCTATGTGAGGGTTGGTATTTTATAATAACGCTGTTCAGTCAGTTATATGTGAGGGTAGGTATTTTATAATAACGCTGTCCGCAAGTTATATGTGAGGGTTGGTATTTTATAATAAAGCTGTTCAGTCAGTTATATGTGAGGGTTGGTATTTTATAATAACTCTGTTCGGCCAGTTCTACGTGAGGGTTGGTATTTTATAATAAAGCTGTTCGGTCAGTTATATGTGAGGGTTGGTATTTTATAATAACGCTGTTCAGCCAGTTATATGTGAGGGTTGGTATTTTATAATAAAGCTGTTCGGTCAGTTATATGTGAAGGTTGGTATTTTATAATAACGCTGTTCGGTCAGTTATATGTGAGGGTTGGTATTTTATAATAAAGCTGTTCAGCCAGTTATATGTGAAGGTTGGTATTTTATAATAACGCTGTTCGGTCAGTTATATGTGAGGGTTGGTATTTTATAATAACTCTGTTCGGTCAGTTATATGTGAGGGTTGGTATTTTATAATGACTCTGTTCGGTCAGTTATATATGAGGGTTGGTATTTTATAATAACTCTGTTCGGTCAGTTATATGTGAGGGTTGGTATTTTATAATAACGCTGTTCGGTCAGTTATATGTGAGGGTTGGTATTTTATAATAACGTTGTTCGGTCAGTTATATGTGAGGGTTGGTATTTTATAATAACGCCGTTCAGTCAGTTATATGTGAGGGTTGGTATTTTATAATAACGCAGTTCGGCCAGTTCTATGTGAGGGTTGGTATTTTATAATAAAGCTGTTCGGTCAGTTATATGTGAGGGTTGGTACTTTATAATAACGCAGTTCGGCCAGTTCTATGTGAGGGTTGGTATTTTATAATAACGCAGTTTGGCCAGTTATATGTGAGGGTTGGTATTTTATAATAACGCAGTTCGGCCAGTTCTATGTGAGGGTTGGTATTTTATAATAACGCTGTTCAGTCAGTTATATGTGAGGGTAGGTATTTTATAATAACGCTGTCCGCAAGTTATATGTGAGGGTTGGTATTTTATAATAAAGCTGTTCAGTCAGTTATATGTGAGGGTTGGTATTTTATAATAACTCTGTTCGGCCAGTTCTACGTGAGGGTTGGTATTTTATAATAAAGCTGTTCGGTCAGTTATATGTGAGGGTTGGTATTTTATAATAACGCTGTTCAGCCAGTTATATGTGAGGGTTGGTATTTTATAATAAAGCTGTTCGGTCAGTTATATGTGAAGGTTGGTATTTTATAATAACGCTGTTCGGTCAGTTATATGTGAGGGTTGGTATTTTATAATAACTCTGTTCGGTCAGTTATATGTGAGGGTTGGTATTTTATAATAACTCTGTTCGGTCAGTTATATGTGAGGGTTGGTATTTTATAATAACGCTGTTCGGTCAGTTATATGTGAGGGTTGGTATTTTATAATAACGTTGTTCGGTCAGTTATATGTGAGGGTTGGTATTTTATAATAAAGCCGTTCAGTCAGTTATATGTGAGGGTTGGTATTTTATAATAACGCAGTTCGGCCAGTTCTATGTGAGGGTTGGTATTTTATAATAAAGCTGTTCGGTCAGTTATATGTGAGGGTTGGTACTTTATAATAACGCAGTTCGGCCAGTTATATGTGAGGGTTGGTATTTTATAATAACGCAGTTCGGCCAGTTCTATGTGAGGGTTGGTATTTTATAATAACGCTGTTCAGTCAGTTATATGTGAGGGTTGGTATTTTATAATAACGCTGTCCGCAAGTTATATGTGAGGGTTGGTATTTTATAATGACTCTGTTCGGTCAGTTATATATGAGGGTTGGTATTTTATAATAACTCTGTTCGGTCAGTTATATGTGAGGGTTGGTATTTTATAATAACGCTGTTCGGTCAGTTATATGTGAGGGTTGGTATTTTATAATAACGTTGTTCGGTCAGTTATATGTGAGGGTTGGTATTTTATAATAACGCCGTTCAGTCAGTTATATGTGAGGGTTGGTATTTTATAATAACGCAGTTCGGCCAGTTCTATGTGAGGGTTGGTATTTTATAATAAAGCTGTTCGGTCAGTTATATGTGAGGGTTGGTACTTTATAATAACGCAGTTCGGCCAGTTCTATGTGAGGGTTGGTATTTTATAATAACGCAGTTTGGCCAGTTATATGTGAGGGTTGGTATTTTATAATAACGCAGTTCGGCCAGTTCTATGTGAGGGTTGGTATTTTATAATAACGCTGTTCAGTCAGTTATATGTGAGGGTAGGTATTTTATAATAACGCTGTCCGCAAGTTATATGTGAGGGTTGGTATTTTATAATAAAGCTGTTCAGTCAGTTATATGTGAGGGTTGGTATTTTATAATAACTCTGTTCGGCCAGTTCTACGTGAGGGTTGGTATTTTATAATAAAGCTGTTCGGTCAGTTATATGTGAGGGTTGGTATTTTATAATAACGCTGTTCAGCCAGTTATATGTGAGGGTTGGTATTTTATAATAAAGCTGTTCGGTCAGTTATATGTGAAGGTTGGTATTTTATAATAACGCTGTTCGGTCAGTTATATGTGAGGGTTGGTATTTTATAATAACTCTGTTCGGTCAGTTATATGTGAGGGTTGGTATTTTATAATAACTCTGTTCGGTCAGTTATATGTGAGGGTTGGTATTTTATAATAACGCTGTTCGGTCAGTTATATGTGAGGGTTGGTATTTTATAATAACGTTGTTCGGTCAGTTATATGTGAGGGTTGGTATTTTATAATAAAGCCGTTCAGTCAGTTATATGTGAGGGTTGGTATTTTATAATAACGCAGTTCGGCCAGTTCTATGTGAGGGTTGGTATTTTATAATAAAGCTGTTCGGTCAGTTATATGTGAGGGTTGATACTTTATAATAACGCAGTTCGGCCAGTTATATGTGAGGGTTGGTATTTTATAATAACGCAGTTCGGCCAGTTCTATGTGAGGGTTGGTATTTTATAATAACGCTGTTCAGTCAGTTATATGTGAGGGTTGGTATTTTATAATAACGCTGTCCGCAAGTTATATGTGAGGGTTGGTATTTTATAATAAAGCTGTTCAGTCAGTTATATGTGAGGGTTGGTATTTTATAATAACTCTGTTCGGCCAGTTCTACGTGAGGGTTGGTATTTTATAATAAAGCTGTTCGGTCAGTTATATGTGAGGGTTGGTATTTTATAATAACGCTGTTCAGCCAGTTATATGTGAGGGTTGGTATTTTATAATAAAGCTGTTTGGTCAGTTATATGTGAGGGTTGGTATTTTATAATAAAGCTGTTCGGTCAGTTATATGTGAGGGTTGGTATTTTATAATAAAGCTGTTCGGTCAGTTATATGTGAGGGTTGGTATTTTATAATAAAGCTGCTCGGTCAGTTATATGTGAGGGTTGGTATTTTATAATAAAGCTGTTCGGCCAGTTCTATGTGAGGGTTGGTATTTTATAATAACGCTGTTCGGCCAGTTATATGTGAGGGTTGGTATTTTATAATAAAGCTGTTCGGTCAGTTATATGTGAGGGTTGGTATTTTATAATAACTCTGTTCGGTCAGTTATATGTGAGGGTTGGTATTTTATAATAACTCTGTTCGGTCAGTTATATGTGTGGGTTGGTATTTTATAATAACGCTGTTCGGTCAGTTATATGTGAGGGTTGGTATTTTATAATAACGTTGTTCGGTCAGTTATATGTGAGGGTTGGTATTTTATAATAACGCCGTTCAGTCAGTTATATGTGAGGGTTGGTATTTTATAATAACGCAGTTCGGCCAGTTCTATGTGAGGGTTGGTATTTTATAATAAAGCTGTTCGGTCAGTTATATGTGAGGGTTGGTATTTTATAATAACGCAGTTCGGCCAGTTCTATGTGAGGGTTGGTATTTTATAATAACGCAATTTGGCCAGTTCTATGTGAGGGTTGGTATTTTATAATAACGCAGTTCGGCCAGTTCTATGTGAGGGTTGGTATTTTATAATAACGCTGTTCAGTCAGTTATATGTGAGGGTTGGTATTTTATAATAACTCTGTTCGGTCAGTTATATGTGAGGGTTGGTATTTTATAATAACGCTGTTCGGTCAGTTATATGTGAGGGTTGGTATTTTATAATAACGTTGTTCGGTCAGTTATATGTGAGGGTTGGTATTTTATAATAACGCCGTTCAGTCAGTTATATGTGAGGGTTGGTATTTTATAATAACGCAGTTCGGCCAGTTCTATGTGAGGGTTGGTATTTTATAATAAAGCTGTTCGGTCAGTTATATGTGAGGGTTGGTACTTTATAATAACGCAGTTCGGCCAGTTCTATGTGAGGGTTGGTATTTTATAATAACGCAGTTTGGCCAGTTATATGTGAGGGTTGGTATTTTATAATAACGCTGTTCAGCCTGTTATATGTGAGGGTTGGTATTTTATTATAAAGCTGTTCAGTCAGTTATATGTGAGGGTTGGTATTTTATAATAACGCCGTTCGGTCAGTTATATGTGAGGGTTGGTATTTTATTATAACGCTGTTCAGTCAGTTATATGTGAGGGTTGGTATTTTATAATAACTCTGTTCAGCCAGCTATATGTGAGGGTTGGTATTTTATAATAAAGCTGTTCGGCCAGTTATATGTGAGGGTAGGTATTTTATAATAAAGCTGTTCGGTCAGTTATATGTGAGGGTTGGTATTTTATAATAAAGATGTTCGGCCAGTTATATGTGAGGGCTGGTATTTTATAATAAAGCTGTTCGGCCAGTTATATGTGAGGGTTGGTATTTTATAATAAAGCTGTTCGGCGAGTTATATGTGAGGGTTGGTATTTTATAATAACGCCGTTCGGCCAGCTATATATGAGGGTTGGTATTTTATAATAAAGCTGTTCGGTCAGTTATATGTGAGGGTTGGTATTTTATAATAACTCTGTTCGGCCAGTTATATGTGAGGGTTGGTATTTTATAATAACTCTGTTCGGCCAGTTCTATGTAAGGGTTGGTATTTTATAATAAAGCTGTTCGGCCAGTTCTATGTGAGGGTTGGTATTTTATAATAACGCAGTTCGGTCAGTTATATGTGAGGGTTGGTATTTTATAATAACTCTGTTCGGCCAGTTATATTTGAGGGTTGGTATTTTATAATAACTCTGTTCGGCCAGTTCTATGTGAGGGTTGGTATTTTATAATAACTCTGTTCGGCCAGTTATATGTGAGGGTTGGTATTTTATAATAACTATGTTCGGTCAGTTATATGTGAGGGTTGGTATTTTATATAACTCTGTTCGGCCAGTTCTGTGTGAGGGTTGGTATTTTATAATAAAGTTGTTCGGCCAGTTCTATGTGAGGGTTGGTATTTTATAATAACTCTGTTCGGTCAGTTATATGTGAGGGTTGGTATTTTATAATAACTCTGTTCGGTCAGTTATATGTGAGGGTTGGTATTTTATAATAACGCTGTTCGGTCAGTTATATGTGAGGGTTGGTATTTTATAATAACGTTGTTCGGTCAGTTATATGTGAGGGTTGGTATTTTATAATAACGCCGTTCAGTCAGTTATATGTGAGGGTTGGTATTTTATAATAACGCAGTTCGGCCAGTTCTATGTGAGGGTTGGTATTTTATAATAAAGCTGTTCGGTCAGTTATATGTGAGGGTTGGTATTTTATAATAACGCAGTTCGGCCAGTTCTATGTGAGGGTTGGTATTTTATAATAACGCAGTTTGGCCAGTTCTATGTGAGGGTTGGTATTTTATAATAACGCAGTTCGGCCAGTTCTATGTGAGGGTTGGTATTTTATAATAACGCTGTTCGGTCAGTTATATGTGAGGGTTGGTATTTTATAATAACGCTGTTCGGCCAGTTCTATGTGAGGGTTGGTATTTTATAATAACGATGTTCAGTCAGTTATATGTGAGGGTTGGTATTTTATAATAACGCTGTTCGGCCAGTTCTATGTGAGGGTTGGTATTTTATAATAAAGTTGTTCGGTATATGTGAGGGTTGGTATTTTATAATAACGCCGTTCAGTCAGTTATATGTGAGGGTTGGTATTTTATAATAAAGCTGTTCATTCAGTTATATGTGAGGGTTGGTATTTTATAAATAAAGCTGTTCGATCAGCTATATGTGAGGGTTGGTATTTTATAATAAAGCTGTTCGCCATGTTATATGTGAGGGTTGGTGTTTTATAATAACGCCGTTCTGTCAGTTATATGTGAGGGTTGGTATTTTATAATAACGCTGTTCGTCCTGTTATATGTGAGGGTTGGTATTTTATATGTTCATTATAATAACGCTGTTCAGTCAGTTATATGTGAGGGTTGGTATTTTATAATAACGCTATTCGGCCAGTTATATGTGAAGGTTGGTATTTTATAATAAAGCTGTTCAGCCAGTTATATGTGAAGGTTGGTATTTTATAATAACGCTGTTCGGTCAGTTATATGTGAGGGTTGGTATTTTATAATAACTCTGTTCGGTCAGTTATATGTGAGGGTTGGTATTTTATAATGACTCTGTTCGGTCAGTTATATATGAGGGTTGGTATTTTATAATAACTCTGTTCGGTCAGTTATATGTGAGGGTTGGTATTTTATAATAACGCTGTTCGGTCAGTTATATGTGAGGGTTGGTATTTTATAATAACGTTGTTCGGTCAGTTATATGTGAGGGTTGGTATTTTATAATAACGCCGTTCAGTCAGTTATATGTGAGGGTTGGTATTTTATAATAACGCAGTTCGGCCAGTTCTATGTGAGGGTTGGTATTTTATAATAAAGCTGTTCGGTCAGTTATATGTGAGGGTTGGTACTTTATAATAACGCAGTTCGGCCAGTTCTATGTGAGGGTTGGTATTTTATAATAACGCAGTTTGGCCAGTTATATGTGAGGGTTGGTATTTTATAATAACGCAGTTCGGCCAGTTCTATGTGAGGGTTGGTATTTTATAATAACGCTGTTCAGTCAGTTATATGTGAGGGTAGGTATTTTATAATAACGCTGTCCGCAAGTTATATGTGAGGGTTGGTATTTTATAATAAAGCTGTTCAGTCAGTTATATGTGAGGGTTGGTATTTTATAATAACTCTGTTCGGCCAGTTCTACGTGAGGGTTGGTATTTTATAATAAAGCTGTTCGGTCAGTTATATGTGAGGGTTGGTATTTTATAATAACGCTGTTCAGCCAGTTATATGTGAGGGTTGGTATTTTATAATAAAGCTGTTCGGTCAGTTATATGTGAAGGTTGGTATTTTATAATAACGCTGTTCGGTCAGTTATATGTGAGGGTTGGTATTTTATAATAACTCTGTTCGGTCAGTTATATGTGAGGGTTGGTATTTTATAATAACTCTGTTCGGTCAGTTATATGTGAGGGTTGGTATTTTATAATAACGCTGTTCGGTCAGTTATATGTGAGGGTTGGTATTTTATAATAACGTTGTTCGGTCAGTTATATGTGAGGGTTGGTATTTTATAATAAAGCCGTTCAGTCAGTTATATGTGAGGGTTGGTATTTTATAATAACGCAGTTCGGCCAGTTCTATGTGAGGGTTGGTATTTTATAATAAAGCTGTTCGGTCAGTTATATGTGAGGGTTGGTACTTTATAATAACGCAGTTCGGCCAGTTATATGTGAGGGTTGGTATTTTATAATAACGCAGTTCGGCCAGTTCTATGTGAGGGTTGGTATTTTATAATAACGCTGTTCAGTCAGTTATATGTGAGGGTTGGTATTTTATAATAACGCTGTCCGCAAGTTATATGTGAGGGTTGGTATTTTATAATAAAGCTGTTCAGTCAGTTATATGTGAGGGTTGGTATTTTATAATAACTCTGTTCGGCCAGTTCTACGTGAGGGTTGGTATTTTATAATAAAGCTGTTCGGTCAGTTATATGTGAGGGTTGGTATTTTATAATAACGCTGTTCAGCCAGTTATATGTGAGGGTTGGTATTTTATAATAAAGCTGTTTGGTCAGTTATATGTGAGGGTTGGTATTTTATAATAAAGCTGTTCGGTCAGTTATATGTGAGGGTTGGTATTTTATAATAAAGCTGTTCGGTCAGTTATATGTGAGGGTTGGTATTTTATAATAAAGCTGCTCGGTCAGTTATATGTGAGGGTTGGTATTTTATAATAAAGCTGTTCGGCCAGTTCTATGTGAGGGTTGGTATTTTATAATAACGCTGTTCGGCCAGTTATATGTGAGGGTTGGTATTTTATAATAAAGCTGTTCGGTCAGTTATATGTGAGGGTTGGTATTTTATAATAACTCTGTTCGGTCAGTTATATGTGAGGGTTGGTATTTTATAATAACTCTGTTCGGTCAGTTATATGTGTGGGTTGGTATTTTATAATAACGCTGTTCGGTCAGTTATATGTGAGGGTTGGTATTTTATAATAACGTTGTTCGGTCAGTTATATGTGAGGGTTGGTATTTTATAATAACGCCGTTCAGTCAGTTATATGTGAGGGTTGGTATTTTATAATAACGCAGTTCGGCCAGTTCTATGTGAGGGTTGGTATTTTATAATAAAGCTGTTCGGTCAGTTATATGTGAGGGTTGGTATTTTATAATAACGCAGTTCGGCCAGTTCTATGTGAGGGTTGGTATTTTATAATAACGCAATTTGGCCAGTTCTATGTGAGGGTTGGTATTTTATAATAACGCAGTTCGGCCAGTTCTATGTGAGGGTTGGTATTTTATAATAACGCTGTTCAGTCAGTTATATGTGAGGGTTGGTATTTTATAATAACTCTGTTCGGTCAGTTATATGTGAGGGTTGGTATTTTATAATAACGCTGTTCGGTCAGTTATATGTGAGGGTTGGTATTTTATAATAACGTTGTTCGGTCAGTTATATGTGAGGGTTGGTATTTTATAATAACGCCGTTCAGTCAGTTATATGTGAGGGTTGGTATTTTATAATAACGCAGTTCGGCCAGTTCTATGTGAGGGTTGGTATTTTATAATAAAGCTGTTCGGTCAGTTATATGTGAGGGTTGGTACTTTATAATAACGCAGTTCGGCCAGTTCTATGTGAGGGTTGGTATTTTATAATAACGCAGTTTGGCCAGTTATATGTGAGGGTTGGTATTTTATAATAACGCAGTTCGGCCAGTTCTATGTGAGGGTTGGTATTTTATAATAACGCTGTTCAGTCAGTTATATGTGAGGGTTGGTATTTTATAATAACGCTGTCCGCAAGTTATATGTGAGGGTTGGTATTTTATAATAAAGCTGTTCAGTCAGTTATATGTGAGGGTTGGTATTTTATAATAACTCTGTTCGGCCAGTTCTACGTGAGGGTTGGTATTTTATAATAAAGCTGTTCGGTCAGTTATATGTGAGGGTTGGTATTTTATAATAAAGCTGTTCGGTCAGTTATATGTGAGGGTTGGTATTTTATAATAAAGCTGTTCGGTCAGTTATATGTGAGGGTTGGTATTTTATAATAAAGCTGTTCAGTCAGTTATATGTGAGGGTTGGTATTTTATAATAAAGCTGCTCGGTCAGTTATATGTGAGGGTTGGTATTTTATAATAAAGCTGTTCGGCCAGTTCTATGTGAGGGTTGGTATTTTATAATAACGCTGTTCGGCCAGTTATATGTGAGGGTTGGTATTTTATAATAAAGCTGTTCGGTCAGTTATATGTGAGGGTTGGTATTTTATAATAACTCTGTTCGGTCAGTTATATGTGAGGGTTGGTATTTTATAATAACTCTGTTCGGTCAGTTATATGTGTGGGTTGGTATTTTATAATAACGCTGTTCGGTCAGTTATATGTGAGGGTTGGTATTTTATAATAACGTTGTTCGGTCAGTTATATGTGAGGGTTGGTATTTTATAATAACGCCGTTCAGTCAGTTATATGTGAGGGTTGGTATTTTATAATAACGCAGTTCGGCCAGTTCTATGTGAGGGTTGGTATTTTATAATAAAGCTGTTCGGTCAGTTATATGTGAGGGTTGGTATTTTATAATAACGCAATTTGGCCAGTTCTATGTGAGGGTTGGTATTTTATAATAACGCAGTTCGGCCAGTTCTATGTGAGGGTTGGTATTTTATAATAACGCTGTTCAGTCAGTTATATGTGAGGGTTGGTATTTTATAATAACTCTGTTCGGTCAGTTATATGTGAGGGTTGGTATTTTATAATAACGCTGTTCGGTCAGTTATATGTGAGGGTTGGTATTTTATAATAACGTTGTTCGGTCAGTTATATGTGAGGGTTGGTATTTTATAATAACGCCGTTCAGTCAGTTATATGTGAGGGTTGGTATTTTATAATAACGCAGTTCGGACAGTTCTATGTGAGGGTTGGTATTTTATAATAAAGCTGTTCGTTCAGTTATATGTGAGGGTTGCTACTTTATAATAACGCTGTTCGGCCAGTTCTATGTGAGGGTTGGTATTTTATAATAACGCAGTTTGGCCAGTTATATGTGAGGGTTGGTATTTTATAATAACGCAGTTCGGCCAGTTCTATGTGAGGGTTGGTATTTTATAATAACGCTGTTCAGTCAGTTATATGTGAGGGTTGGTATTTTATAATAACGCTGTCCGCAAGTTATATGTGAGGGTTGGTATTTTATAATAAAGCTGTTCAGTCAGTTATATGTGAGGGTTGGTATTTTATAATAACTCTGTTCGGCCAGTTCTATGTGAGGGTTGGTATTTTATAATAAAGCTGTTCGGTCAGTTATATGTGAGGGTTGGTATTTTATAATAACGCTGTTCAGCCAGTTATATGTGAGGGTTGGTATTTTATAATAAAGCTGTTCGGTCAGTTATATGTGAGGGTTGGTATTTTATAATAAAGCTGTTCGGTCAGTTATATGTGAGGGTTGGTATTTTATAATAAAGCTGTTCAGTCAGTTATATGTGAGGGTTGGTATTTTATAATAAAGCTGCTCGGTCAGTTATATGTGAGGGTTGGTATTTTATAATAAAGCTGTTCGGCCAGTTCTATGTGAGGGTTGGTATTTTATAATAACGCTGTTCGGCCAGTTATATGTGAGGGTTGGTATTTTATAATAAAGCTGTTCGGTCAGTTATATGTGAGGGTTGGTATTTTATAATAACTCTGTTCGGTCAGTTATATGTGAGGGTTGGTATTTTATAATAACGCTGTTCGGTCAGTTATATGTGAGGGTTGGTATTTTATAATAACGTTGTTCGGTCAGTTATATGTGAGGGTTGGTATTTTATAATAACGCCGTTCAGTCAGTTATATGTGAGGGTTGGTATTTTATAATAACGCAGTTCGGTCAGTTCTATGTGAGGGTTGGTATTTTATAATAAAGCTGTTCGGTCAGTTATATGTGAGGGTTGGTATTTTATAATAACGCAGTTCGGCCAGTTCTATGTGAGGGTTGGTATTTTATAATAACGCAATTTGGCCAGTTCTATGTGAGGGTTGGTATTTTACTCACATGTGGAAAGCACTTGCATGACCGCTTCATTTCACTAAGAGGGACCCTATAGAACTAGCTTAAGCCCGCCACTTTCTATTGATATACCTGTACCAAGCCAGGAAAGTGAGTGGTCATGTATTTGTGTGTTAGGGGTATCGTTACCAAGCCTGTACCAAGCCAGGAAAGTGAGTGGTCATGTATTTGTGTGTTAGGGGTATCGTTACCAAGCCTGTACCAAGCCAGGAAAGTGAGTGGTTATGTATTTGCGTGTTAGGGTATCGTTACCAGACCAGGAAAGTGAGTGGTCATGTATTTGTGTGTTGGGGTATCGTTACCAAGCCTGTACCAAGCCAGGAAAGTGAGCAGTCATGTATTTGTGTGTTAGGGTATCGTTACCAAGCCTGTACCAAGCCAGGAAAGTGAGTGGTCATGTATTTGTGTGTTAGGGTATCGTTTCCAAGCCTGTACCAAGCCATGAAAGTGAGTGGTCATGTATTTGTGTGTTTGGGGTATCGATTTTGCCTCTATTTCTACGATTTTGATATTAAATTTTTGAATTGTTCCGATAGTGAATTGGTAGTTTGTTTTTCATTTTATTACTTTATATATACAGATATAGACGACTCTGATGAGGACCCGACAGATGACTATGATACAATTACAGATGAAGTGTTTCTTCCCAGAGCACTACCAAGTAATTTAATTCATAACCACTTATCGTCTCATTTCATCCTTTATTTGTACAGTGAATGATTGAGTGATTGTTGTTTAGCGCCAAATGAGCAATTTTTCCAGCTATATCACCACGGGAATAAGTTACATTCGATGGGATGATAGTGATGTGTTATCTCACTGAAACAAAATTCTGCAGATAGACATACCGATCACTCCGACACATTATCCTGATTCCGATCCAACTAGTATTTACTCTTTTTCTTTAATGCTGCGTACGTATCGGAGAAGAAACAAATACTACTATTATAGTCTTTGGTTTGACTCTACCGATCTACCACAATGGAAGCGAGCACGCTAACCATTACAACACCGAAGCGTTTTTTTTTTTTTAAATATTTTTTTTAACAGATTCTTGAGTCAGAGATTGTCATCTAAGTAGATTGTCATCTTATCGTACACATTATAACATATAACATGATTGAACATGAGATAAACTAAAAATCATATACATTTGTAGTAATCGCCCGTTCTACCTCACATCAACATTTTGAATGGTTATCGATTATTTTGATGGAGGTGGGTGTTTCACACGACTTGACCAAACCAAAACTCATTTGTCAGTCATTCATCCTCAATATTTATGAAATATGTGCCCTTGACGGCGTTAAACAACAAACAAACAAACATTCGTGCGTCAAATATAAAAAACAAAATAAGAGATAAGGTTATATCTAGTTCACATTTACAGATTATCGACAGACAATAACGGATATCGACTAAATTATGTTTTAACCAAAGCTATATGATGGACAAAATGATACACAAATATATTTTATTTCTAAGATTTTTGTAGTTGAGGAAATTAATTTGTAACATTTGTTCACGCCACAATATAGCTGAAATACTGCTAAGGTTTGGCGTTAAACATCAATCAATCCATCAATTAATTGACAAGGTTTAGGTTTAGGTTTATGGTGCTTAATGCCACTTTCATCAATATTTCAGTTATAATGTGGCGGTTAGTTTTATTGATGGAGGAAACCGGAGTACCGGTAGAAAACTACCAAACTGCCGTGAGTCATTGACAAACTTTATCACATAATGTTGTATCATAGGCACTGATCGCATAGGTAGTTGTAAATCTAACTACCATACGATCAAGACCGCGACGGCCCCTAAATAATGGACAAAAGGCATGGTTGTTGATGTATATACATATCATTTTAGAGATACCGTCACAACCAGCAGATAAGACATCAGGGAAAGGTACACGTCTTAAGGAGCCTATTAAACCAAAGACAGCACCTAAACCTCGTACTAAGAAGGTATGATCATTGATATTAAGCTTATGATCTCAATTAATTTATAAGCGGTAGTTTCATAAGATAACCTATGCATTGGTTTCATTGAGGAACTACTGTTTAACATCCGATCTTTAGATTAAAAGGAAATCCGAACTCTGACAGACAAACCAACAAAAATGAAGGAATAAAACAAATTAAACAAATAAAAGCAATTTTCATACGTCTTCTGCTCCATAAATGGCACCATCTGTGGCTGATTATGACACGAGCATCGTATTTATTCAACACCAACATAATATTAGTAACATTGCACTCCTTGTACTAATGGTCGCCACAGTAATAGTCCAACATCGAATCTAATATTCATTTCTTTCAATATATAATCCAAATATTTTTATTAATTTGAGAATATGGACACATTTTTACCAGTATTTAAAGCTTTGAGATGAACTTGCTCTTGGGAAATACGATATAATGCAATTCCGGACACATTTTTGGAGTAAAAGAACGACACCGCAAAAAAAAAAAAAAAAAAAAAAAAAAAAAAAAAAAAAAAAAAAAAAAAAAAAGGAATAGAGCACAAAAGAAAGAATTGAAACACGTGCTTTTGATATCAGTTGCCCGTATATGTATGCAAATGACACATTTTTGAAGATATTTTCAAATGCTTGAATCAGGAACGAAGGACCAGCTATCGATTTGGTTACATAACAATTGTACCATATGCAGCAGTAAAAGAGTTTGAATGTTGATTGAAACAATATCAAAGTTGTAATATGTGAATTGAATCATATTATAAATTTTATTTTTTATTTGTAAGACACAGAAAAGCATATTGTAATAATAAATTCTGCTTTGGTTTGTGTTCTAGATTGAATGTTGAGCCCGTCACAAATTCTTACTGCTAGGAATGAAGGAACGATTATATAATTATGGACACCCATACATTATAATACAACTTTATTTATTCTGTCAAATCTAATTGTAATTCTAACATGACGTCCTTCTTTCGCTTTGTAAACAAACGAGCGATTTATCGATTGGGTATAATCTCAGCACATGCGCCGGTTCATGTGACTGACTTTCCCCTCGTAAATGTACCTGTTGATGAATTATCGTCTGCTCATATTTGAGAGCATAAATTGTGTGCGACATTGCCCGCCCGCAAAATATAAATTACTGTCTTCCAATCAAAGTATACTTCCGTGTTTGTACTCTTAGACATATCAGAATCTAAATAAATCATGGAAGCCAGAATGTGCTTTGAGTTTTAACATGGGTTGGCGGATTTTAGTAAATTATATCCGCCAACCCATGTTAAAACTCAAAACACATTCTGGCTTCCATGATTTATTTCTTAAATACTCTTGTCGGCATTTTACTAGCTCGACTTATTTTTGAATGGAAGCTTTAATATATTATTTCACATGTGCAGGATAACAGATTTGCAAAAACTGAATTCGAATATAACAGTAATGACAAAGAAAAGGCAGAAGAGTAAGTATATATATTTGTACCAGTCAGATATATGCCATACCGTTATTATGACAAGTATATTTCACGGGTATTTACATCATTTACGTCAGGATTAACGCGTTTCATATGATCATATTTATTGTTCCTTTTATTTAATTGATGTTCCGTTTGTTAAATGTAAATATGGTCTTTTGGCCATTGTGTTGTCTGTTCTTCTTCGATATACGGATTCTGATTACCCCTTTGGTATCTTCAAACTTTTCTTATCATAAATTCAAAATCACTTCAAAGTCTACGTAAGTATTGTGTTTACATCATAGCAATACAGAGAGTGACATTTGAATTTTTTTTATATCAGGCCTCTTGAAATTCATATTGAAAAAATATGTTAAGTTAGCAGTAAAAAAGGCAGACAACTTATGTATTCCATGGAAAGCTATAATCTAGGTTTCTAACTTAATAAACCCCACCCCAGTTGATAATGCAATCTGAATTGTTTCAAATAATGCAATTTAAAAGTACAGAACAATCTGTGTGTATTTTGACAATGATATAATCAATCCTGTATTAAGAGGTGATATTGGGGACAAAGATAAAGTGGACGTATAAGACAGGTGACCACTTAAAAGAGGTTCAGCTCATATGAAGTTTTCCATAACAAGACAAGAAAGGATGACCTTTAAATGTAGTTGACTACTTAACAGAAGTGACCCCATGGGATGACCTTTAAATGTAGGTGACTACTTAACAGATGTGACCCCATGGGATGACCTTTAAATGTAGGTGATTACTTAACAGATGTGACCCCATGGGATGACCTTTAAATGTAGATGACTACTTAACAGATGTGACCCCATGGGATGACCTTTAGATGTAGGTGACTACTTAACAGATGTGACCCCATGGGATGACCTTTAAATGTAGGTGACTACTTAACAGATGTGACCCCATGGGATGACCTTTAAATGTAGGTGACTATTTAACAGATGTGACCCCATGGGATGACCTTTAAATGTAGGTGACTACTTAACAGATGTGACCCCATGGGTAGGTTTGACTGTACCACTAATATAGTAAATATTTGATAATGACACAGCATTGCTCAATTTATATTATATATAAATCACATACGTGCATCCGTTTGTTACAGAATACTGGAGAACATGTCTGTTGGTACTTTTCTTGTGCGAAAGTCGAGACAAGATGACCAAAAGGTAATATTATGCTATAATGACTTGATTAGAGTTCAAATCAATGTAAAGCTAAATTTTTTAATGTATTTATTGCTGATTCTTTGTTAAATCTTCAACATTAAGAAGGCTAAGAGTATGAATATTTTGTCATATTAGGATGCCATGTCTACTACGGACTATTTTATGTCAGTGTGTTGGAATACCAACTGATAATAACATTCTTCGACCGGGTAGAATGGGGATGGGTGGATCATGTATTAAGCAAATTTAACTTGGGTGAAAAATTTAGGGAGTGGGTTCAAATGTTATTCAAATATGCACAAACTTGTATCAAGACCAATGGTTTTGTGTCTAAATATTTCAATATTTCAAGGTCCTGTAGACAAGGGTGTCCAATAGCGCCTCTTGTTTACATACTACAGGCCGAACCTGTAGCCTGTGCTATAAGGGGGGATAGTGAAATACAAGGAATCAAATTACCTGGGGGGAAAGATGGGGAATATATTGAGACTAAGCTCTGCATGTTTGCAGATGACACTCAGCTATTTAATAAAAATGATGAATCTGTCAAAAAATCTTTTGATATTTTAACTATATATGAAAAAGCCTCTGGTTCAAAAGTCAATTATGAAAAGACAAAAGGTATGTATATTGGATCGGCTAAAAATAACAGACCCAAGTTTACAAAAATAGTTTGGACAAAGGATAATGTTAAAACTCTTGGCATTCATCATGGTTATAATATACAAAATGATGAGATATGGAAATCAATAATAGATAAAATGAAAAATTGTGTCCACGTTTGGAAAAGTAGAAACTTGACATATACAGGAAAAACTTTAATAGTAAAAAATCTCTTGATCTCTCTTTGTGGTTACGAAATTGAAATGCGGGGAATACCAGAAAAATACGTAAAAGAAATAACAACTTTGGTATGGGGTTTTATCTGGGGAGGGGGTATTAATCAAATAGATAGGAAAGTTTGCTGCTTGGGAGTAGAAAATGGAGGCATGGGTATGATTAACATACAAGAGTTTATTGACAGCAAAAGAATTAAGCTTCTATACCGAATTTTACATGAACCATTAGAAAGTTGGAATGCAATTGGTAAGTATTGGCTCCGTAAGTTAGACATCAAGTTTAATGAACAATATTTTGTATGTAAGTGCTCTAATGTATCAACTCTAAATTTAAATATGTTACCATTTTTTTACAAAATATGTATCCAATCATGGTCAAAATTACAGGAACTTATTCAATTGTGTAATAATGACATTGATTCCATTCTAAAAACCAGAATATTTTGTAACTCTTCAATAACTTTTAAAAACAAACCATTAGGGTTTACCTCGTTTCTGCAAAGTAACTTACGAACTATAAACGATATTTGGGATTCAAATAATACAAATTTTAAAAGTTGTCATGATATATACAATTTATTAATAGATAGGAGGAACTGTATTTCAGAGTTTTCTAAGATAAAAAAAGAAATCCCCGAAAAGTTCATAAAAGTCTTAAAAGGTGAAACTACAATAGTACCAGAACGTAGAGTTACCTTAAATATCAACGATAAGCTACAATTTTTAAATGAGTCAAATACAATTATATCACCTGATAAATTGAAAATAAAAGTAATTCAGGGAATCCTTAAACAAAATATAAAACCAAAATGTCAGATTAAGTGGGAAGAACAGTACGGGGGTAATATTGATTGGACACAAATTTGGACAAAATTAAAGAAAATCAAAGTTACTAATAAGGTCAAAGAATTCCAGTGGAAATGTCTCCATAATATAAATTATACAGAACATAGATTGAAAAAAATGAATTTGTCAAACGGAAGATGCCATCTCTGCCAAATAAGAGACAATGATGAAACGATGCAGCATCTATTTTTTAAATGTCCTTCTGTGAACAAAATTATAAAAGAAATAGAAGCAATATTTAACAGA
Organism: Bathymodiolus brooksi; assembly: GCA_963680875.1. Classification (NCBI taxonomy): domain Eukaryota; kingdom Metazoa; phylum Mollusca; class Bivalvia; order Mytilida; family Modiolidae; genus Bathymodiolus; species Bathymodiolus brooksi. Next base: position 92,668,681 of record OY804577.1, read on the forward strand.
TCTGGATTAACAGCTAATATAGAAATCAAGGAATTAAATATAATGTTAGGGCTATATGGGGGTGAGGATTTAGACGTCATTTTTAATACCGTAATATTTATCTCAAAGTGGGAAATATGGAAAATACGTAATAAGGTGAAATATAACCAATCCCGAATTGGAGATCAAACAATTTTCAACACTTGGAAAAATAATTTTAAAAAACATTTACAATGCACATTACAAACTTCGCATATTAATGAAAATGATAAAAACAAATTAGAACTTTTTCGGAATAACATATGAGTATTTATTATTTATGAACATAAAGCTAATGCATGGTAATAATTGTATCGTCCAATTGTGTATATTATAATGAAATGTAAAAACAAATGAATATGAAATATGTTTAAGTGGACATTTTATTTTTATTTTCACTTGCTGCCCCTGGACAAGTGAGATTTATGTAAAACAGGGACCCTTAATGTTCACTCCTGGGCCATTAAGGTTATTGTAAACAGGAGATTTTGAATAAACTATATTATGATGAAAAAAAAAAAAAAGAAGAAGGCTAAGAGTATGAATATTTTGTCATATTAGGATGCCATGTCTACTACGGACTATTTTATGTCAGTGTGTTGGAATACCAACTGATAATAACATTCTTCCTTATACTGAAACATGTCTGGCTATATGCATGTATTAGTCTATACAGTATTGTGTACTAACTGTATTAAAGTATTAAGAAACTGTTCAGTAATGCTACCAATGTGTGGTATACTGAACAAAAGAAAAGTTTGTAGATACCAAAGGGGTAACCAGAAGACGTAAATCATAGGACAAGCAACACAATGGCAAATAAAAAAAGACAAAAGGACAAACAATAATCTATAAAACACTACACAGAAAACTAAAGATCGAGCAATACGAACTCCACTAAAAACCAGAGGCTGAACTCATGGGCTCCGGGAGGGTAGAATTCATGGGCTCCGGGAGGGTAGGTAGTTCCTGTTCCTCTAGTGGCACTCGTCATGTTACTCTTTTTTACAAAAGAATTTATAAGCAGTACTTACATTTTATATGAAAGTTCTACTGTATTTATATATTTTTGTATACAAATGTATATAAATCAGTATTTATTTATATTAGGTTTTGTCTGTTAGAACGGATGAGGGTGTAAAGGAGTACAAAATATATAACAAGGTATGTTTGATAGTCATGTATATAATGGTTCAAAATTCTGATGCAAGAACAAAACCACGTAAAAATGGACAAAACTAAACCATAATTATTATGCTAATCTGGATAAATCAAGAGGTAACCCTTAACTTTTGTCGAATTGTGTATGTTACCTGTATATGTAAAACGAAACACTGAAATACAAACGTATATATAACGCTTGTTTATGTTCGTATTTTCGTTGGAAATCCAATATACCAAGAGAGGGAGAGTTGAGATCCAATATACCAAGAGAGGGAGAGTTGAGATCCAATATACCAAGAGAGGGAGGGTTGAGATCTAAAATACCAAGAGAGGGAGGGTTGAGATCCAAAATACCAAGAGAGGGAGGGTTGAGATCCAATATACCAAGAGAGGGAGGGTTGAGATCCAATATACCAAGAGAGGGAGGGTTGAGATCCAATATACCAAGAGAGGGAGGGTTGAGATCCAATATACCAAGAGAGGGAGGGTTGAGATCCAAAATACCAAGAGAGGGAGGGTTGAGATCCAATATACCAGGAGAGGGAGGGTTGAGATCCAATATACCAAGAGAGGGAGGGTTGAGATCCAAAATACCAAGAGAGGGAGGGTTGAGATCCAATATACCAAGAGAGGGAGGGTTGAGATCCAAAATACCAAGAGAGGGAGGGTTGAGATCCAATATACCAAGAGAGGGAGGGTTGAGATCCAAAATACCAAGAGAGGGAGGGTTGAGATCCAAAATACCGAGAGGGAGGGTTGCGATCCAATATACCAGGAGAGAGGGTTGAGATCCAATATACCAAAAGAGGGAGGGTTGAGATCCAAAATACCAAGAGAGGGAGGGTTGAGATCCAATATACCAAGAGAGGGAGGGTTGAGATCCAAAATACCAAGAAGGGAGGGTTGAGATTCAATATACAAAGAGAAGGAGGGTTGAGATCCAATATACCAAGAGAGGGAGGGTTGATATCCAAAATACCAAGAGAGGGAGGGTTGAGATCCAATATACCAGGAGAGGGAGGGTTGAGATCCAATATACCAAGAGAGGGAGGGTTGAGATCCAAAATACCAGGAGAGGGAGGGTTGAGATCCAATATACCAAGAGAGGGAGTGTTGAGATCCAATAGACCAAGAGAGGGAGGATTGAGATCCAATATACCAAGAGAGGGAGGGTTGAGATCCAATATACCAAGAGAGGGAGGGTTGAGATCCAATATACCAGGAGAGGGAGGGTTGAGATCCAATATACCAAGAGAGGGGGGGGGGGTTGAGATCCAATATACCAAGAAAGGGAGGGTTGAGATCCAATATACCAAGAGAGGGAGGGTTGAGATCCAATATACCACGAGAGGGAGGGTTGAGATGCAATATACCAAGAGAGGGAGGGAGGGTTGAGATCCAATATACCAAGAGAAGGAGGGTTGAGATCCAATATACCAAGAGAGGGAGGGTTGAGATCCAATATACCAAGAAAGGGAGGGTTGAGATCCAATATACCAAGAGAAGGAGGGTTGAGATCCAATATACCAAGAGAGGGAGGGTTGAGATCCAATATACCAGGAGAGGTAGGGTTGAGATCCAATATACCAAGAGAGGGAGGGTTGAGATCTAATATACCAAGAGAGGGGGGTTGAGATCCAATATACCAAGAAAGGGAGGGTTGAGATCCAATATACCAAGAGAGGGAGGGTTGAGATCCAATATACCAAGAGAGGGGGGTTGAGATCCAATATACCAAGGAAGGGAGGGTTGAGATCCAATATACCAAGAGAGGGAGGGTTGAGATCCAATATACCAAGAGAGGGAGGGTTGAGATTCAATATACCAAGAGAGGGAGGGTTGAGATCCCGTTAACCTGTTTAACCCTGCCACATTGTTGTGCCTGTCCCCATAAAAGATCCGGATTTCATATGCAAATGTTGTGGTGTCTTTTGTGTTCAATGATTTGAGGTGGAAGCTGGTTATTGATATTAGTGGATTTGTGGACCATCACTGCTTAAGCTTATTTTTATTATAAAGTATAAAAACTAAATACTTAATATGCATGCATCTTTTTCTTCAAGATATAGTGCAAAAATGTGAGAAAAAAACCGAAATGTTAAACATAAAATTAAATGTTGCCTTTGTAATTATTTAGGATAGAGGATTAAGTATTGACAACAAAGAGAACTGGTTCTCTACCACAGAAGAACTGTTAAACTTTTATGCAAATCATGATATCCCTCACAGAGTTCTGACATTATCCAGAGGATATAGTACTACAGATATGCGTTTTTAGTAACATTCATTGTCTGTGTATATGTTACACATATGTGCACATGTGGCAAGCATTTGAGTTTAGTCATTACAAGATTTCAAGATTTTATTGATAACATTCAGACACATAAATGTGCTACATTAGGACATAACATATATACAGTATTACATGGCGAATTGATCATATATTATCAAAAACATTAAAACATACCAGAAATTTTCTTTATGAACAATGATAACCTTTTATAAACTTCTACATTACAAAAAGATAGAAGACCATTCATTTTAACAATACTAGGATAAGTAACATAATACCTAGGTAAATAGATACGTCTCAGGTTTACTAAATAATCATTACAACAAACAAATAACAAGTGGAACTCATCACCAATTGATTGTCCACACAAAGTACAAACCCTCTCAACTTTAGGAATATTATACCACCGCCCAGTTTCTATTGGAAATCGTAAATTTGACGCCCTTAATTTTGTAATCCAAATTCTAGTTTCCTCGTTTAATCTCACTAAATAATTTTCTAACCCAAAGTCTTTTTTGAAAGAGCCATAAAATTGTCCTCGAGATGAATTTTCAATGTCATTATACCATGAACTGACAAACTGATCGGTTAAAATTTGGTTAAGATATGTTTTATCACAAGATCCAACCTGATTTATAAAAATATATCCTAAGCCAGCTCTATTTAATATAGATTCTACATAATTAATCCACTTTATTTTTTAAACATAACATCAACCTGTATAAGGAACTACTCAATTTTGTTTCGTTATTCACAAGTTTACACCAATATGAAATCATACGAAGTTTTACTCGAATTTCCAAAGGAAATCTACCCAATTCCCAATAAACAATAAAATTTGGAGTAGTATTTCTAACTTTTAGAATTCGTTTACAAAATTTAAGATGCATCTGTTCTAATATTTTTAAATTCTCATATCCCCAAACTTCAGAACCATATAAAAGTATTGGTTCAATCATAGAATCAAGCAATTTTAATTGTAAGTCGACAGGTATGCTTTCATTCCGATAGTCTTATAAATAAAATGTAAGGACCTTTGAGCCTGATCTACAAGTTTCTTTTTTGTATCAAAAAAGGTACCATTATATTTAAAAATAATACCTAGATATGAAATTTTTTCTACAACTTTTAACTGTTTATCTTGTAATATAAATAAATAATTAAGATTCTTCTTTTTGCTAAAAACCATAACCTTTGTTTTGTTAATATTTACATCCAATTTCTACAAATCACAATACAACTGAAAAATATTTAGCGATTGTTGCATACCCTCCTTTGTTTCAGACAGTAAAACAGTGTCATCAGCATATAATATGACAAATAATTCAAACAATATATGCAGTTCATTATAAAACTGTTCTTTTAGCTTTTCTAAAGGAACGACATCTAAAGTCTTAAAGTAGTCTTCTAAATCATTTAGAAAAACGGAGAATAAGAAAGGTAATACATTTTCACCTTGTCTTACACCTGTACTGACATTCTTTATACTTAACACAAGATTTAATACCCTGGTACATATTAAATATTACTTTAAAACACTTTCCTTTAATATTACTAAATTGAAGTTTTTTCCACAGGTCAGATCTACTGACCGTATCAAAAGCCTTCCGAAAGTCAATGAAGGTACAAAATATGTTTCTTTCCGAAAGAAAAATGCAACTCTATGGGGACATGTAGTACACAAATATTGTCTATTGTAGAGTATCCTTTTCGCAAGCCCGCTTGATTTTCGTGTATAAGTGTGACCTCATTTGCAAAACTATTGTGTCTAGAGTTAACAATGGATGTAAACAATTTACCTAAGCAACCAATTAACGTCATAGCTCTAAAATTGTCTGGATCGGTTGGACATCCTTTGTTTTTATAAACTGGTATAATTATTCCAGTTGTCCAAGTTTCTGGTATAATACCTGTATCAAGAACGACATTAAACAATTTGGTATAAATAGATACTAAAAACGGCGGAGAATTTAAAAAAAAATCATTAATTAATTTGTCACTACCCGGTGTCACATCATTGGTTGGATCCATGAGTCATATTTCTCGTGGCGGATAATCCACGCCTTCATAGTCTATTTCTTTACAAACATCATGGGGCCGTCGTGGCCGTGATCGTATGGTAGTTAGATTTACAACTACCTAGACAATCAGTGCCTATCATCACTGATGTTGTGAGTTCGAATCTCGATCGGGGCGAGGTGTACAACATTATGTGATAAAGTTTGTCAGAGACTTGCGAATGGTCGGTGGTTTTCTCCGGGTCCTCAGGTTTTCTCCACTTCGAAATACAGTCAAATGTGTCCATGTGGTCACCCCTATTAAGCAGTCACCTGCATTAAAAGGTCACCTTTATCTTGTCATGTCATATACAATTGCATATGAATGGAACCTCTTTTAAAAGGTCACCTGTCTTATAAGACCACATTTTATTTGTCCCAGATTGTGACCTCTTAATACACGTTTGACTGTATTACTAATCACAGATGATGTAGTTCTTATGGCAAACTCTCGGGACGAATTACAAAAAATATTACAAATATCACACAATTTTACATGTAAGTGGAACCTAAGATTTAACTCAAAGAAATCTAAAGTCATGGTTATAGGTAATAACCTGAACAAAAACAGTAGCTGGGTGTTGGGTAATGAGAATATTGACGAAGTAACCGAATACAAGTATCTAGGCCATTTTATCAACAGATCAATGAAGTCAAACTATCATATTAATACCTACCTGAAAAGTAAGTCAGAAAATCAGATGAACTATCTAATGCGAATATTGGGAGAGCATGGGGATTTTAACCGTGTACATTTTGGGAAGGCACTCTGAAAAAATGTCATTAGACCATCACTAACGCATGCGTGTGCTGTATGGATGCCATTATCATCCTCTTCTAAAAAAGCTCTCGAAAGCTGGCAATATCGTGCCGCGAAAATAATATTACGTACCAAAATGAATATCCCTAGGTCAGCTCTACTCCTAGAATTAGGGTGGGAACCTATTACCGCGTTCATCGACCGATCGAAAGTGTCATACTTTAAAAGACTATCCGAACTTCCTGTTAGCAGACTTTGTAAACAGGTTTATAATAAAATGATTATGCTAAATGCTACGTTTTGGAACTTAGCGAAATACAATCTATATGCATGGGCTCTAACCCCACCAACCAAAATTTCAGTCGTAAGTATAGCTCTATTACTAGAGATAAACTCCTTTTGGACGTAGCTAATAAGAGTAGTTTAGATTTCTACCAGTACTTCTATATAAAACAAGGTAAACAAGTTTATCTAGATAACCAAAACGATTTTAAAGCATCTAGATTAAAATTACTTGCGAGAACAAAAACTATACCTCTACAAAAATATTTGTGTAGAATGAATCTCTCTGGGGAAATGACTTGCCCCTTATGTAAAACGGACACGGATGAAGATCTAGAACATTTTCTGTTACATTGCCCTACCTTTTCGTCTATCCGTAACGAGTTCTTTAAAGTTTTTGATAGTTTCGCAGAAATATAGTCTTAAATTGATGTAGCTGTCGTCTAGTGCCAAACTTCAGTTTTTAATTAGTGATATTAGTTATGCCTTTACCAATGAATTTGGAATATTTTATGATGTTCATAGAAAAATGTTTCTGAATGAATGTTTTAAGCTTATATCTGAAATATTAAATGATTTATCTTAATCATGTTTTATTCTGACATTGTTCTTTAATGTTTTATGTAGTGTGTTGTTGTCTCATGTTTTATTCTGACATTGTTCTTTTATGTAGTGTGTTGTTGTCTTATGCACTTTAAGATATGGACTTTCTTTTATGTATAATTATCATTTTATTGTATATAATTTGCATTTAAACTATAGACGCGCCACTGCTTCTACCCTGGTGGTTGGCGCCCCAGTTGTAAAGGGGTAGCTTCTAAATAAAATACATATATATAGGGAGTGGATGTAGTCGAGTGGTCTAGGGCGCTGGACGTAAGGCTAAGCGAATGGTGCTGCAGTGTAACAATGGTGTGGGTTCAAATCCCGTCGAGGGAAGACAAAAATTTGACAGCTCTAAAATCTAATTCTAACACTGTTTGGTTTAATTTTCAGACGTATATATATATATATATATATATATATATATAATCATTTGTCAATTATGATTCATGGGTATTTTTATATTTTAATTTTGACTTTTAGCTCTTTTAACACAATTTTGCTGCTTTAATTCAATGGTGTATGATATTAGTATTTTCTTATCATGATCATTTTAGACACAATTTAATTGATTTGTTTTATTTTGAGTGATTTCTATGTATTTTATGATAGGTGGAATTATTGACAATTACTGTTTAAACTTTCTTTTGAAAATACTTGATAAATGTAAATTACAGGAAAAAAACATAGAATTTATTTTAATGCTAAATCAATCTAATTATAGTTTATAACTACCAATAACATTGAGCTGAATCGTCTTTGAATAATTTTTTTTTATTAAGGAGTGTCGTATCACGTGAATGTTTTGTTGAAATGTTGAAGATCATTGTAGAAAAACCTCTTGCATATAAATAAAAACATAGAATCCAATTTAATGCGGACGATACGTTTCCGGAATAACACGTCCTGTGCAGTAAATTAGATATATACGTTATATATATATATATATTCAAGGTTTTACATAAAATATTGAAAATAAAGCGAAGTATAATCCTTTAATTCACATCACAGAGAAAATTATTATTCGTTGGAGAGAGTCATTAAAATATTATATTAACTGCAGATATGTATGCAATGTACATATTATGAATACATATATGGCTGATTTGTGAAACAAGAAACAGATACATACATGTATATGATATATATTGTATTGATATATTATTGAGTTCATCATGATTTCCGAGTAAAAAATATATATTCGAGTAATCTATGCTCGATTTGTGTCCTTTGTTCTCTTGTTTATCATCGTTATTTTTGTATATGAATCTGTCCTTGCTCAACTTGGGGTATTCTGTATGAAACACAGCGGTCCTTGCTCAACTTGGGGTATTCTGTATGAAACACAGCGGTCCTTGCTCAACTTGGGGTATTCTGTATGAAACACAGCGGTCCTTGCTCAACTTGGGGTACGCTGTATGAAACACAGCGGTCCTTGCTCAACTTGGGGTACGCTGTATGAAACACACCGTGAGCATTATTATTAATGTGAAGATCAAGACAGATGAACTTCAATCAATACATATTTGACCAGTTTGTTCTGGGTATCCTATGTCAATCACTATCATCTCTGTCACATCATTGGTTGGATCCATGAGTCATATTTCTCGTGGCGGATAATCCACGCCTTCATAGTCTATTTCTTTTCAAACATCATGGGGCCGTCGTGGCCGTGATCGTATGGTAGTTGGATTTACAACTACCTAGACAATCAGTGCCTATCACCACTGATGTTGTGAGTTCGAATCTCGATCGGGGCGAGGTGTACAACATTATGTGATAAAGTTTGTCAGAGACTTGCGAATGGTCGGTGGTTTTCTCCGGGTCCTCAGATTTCCTCCAACAATAAGACTGACCGCCACAATATAACTGAAGTAGTATTGAAAGTGGCGTTAAGCGCAATTAAACAAACAAACAAACATCATGGACATATTGTAGTCTAGTCCAATGAAATACATTTTGTCGGAGAGCGCCATGGTCGTGATCGTATGGCAGTTGGACTTACAACTACCTATGCAACCAATGCCTATCACCACTAACGTTGTGAGTTCGAATCCAGCTCAGTCGAGGTGCACTCTATACAACATTATGTGATGATGTTTGTCAGTGACTTGCGACAGGTCGGTGGTTTTCGTCGGGTACCCGCCACGATATACCTGAAATATTGTTGAAAGTGGCGTCAAACACCACAAACCAATCAAACAAACCCATATTGTTGACAATCAACGCATCACATGAAATACCTTTTTTGCTTGACAGTAACATCTGAATTCCTTGATTTTCTTATTGTTTTTTTAATTGAGGATTAAAATGGATGAAAAGGAAAAAAGGTCCAGAATTGTTTTGGTCTTTGCACTATAATCAGTATCCGTGTAGTAATGATTTTAGATTTAATAATTTGATAAAAGTAAATTTTATATAAATTGGCGAAATTATACAAAATACACCCATTTTATTGCTGCAAATAACAGTGAATGTTTGTGTAAAATTAGACAGAATACGATTATCCTTATTAATAAATCGTCTTCTTAATCCATGGCATAAATGACGAGACTCTGGTAAATACTCCTGGGTATTGTCCTGGGCGAGACATACTGGCAAACGATGCTATTCCTGCCTGCACCCAATCGCCGTTTGAATTCATACAAGCTAATGGGCCTCCGCTGTCACCCTTTAGAAAACAAGTACAAATAATTAAAAGTTGACAACAAGGTAGGTGGATATGCAGTGGACCTATTATCACATACTCTTATATGTTGGAGAGTTAGTGTTTCATCAACATAGTATCCAATTATTTGGCATGTACAATCTTTAAAAAATAATTAAAAAAAAATGCCTCAAGATAAAGATTTAGAATTAGCATTAAGGTCAATTCTTAGCCTATTTGGATTGACATGATTCTGTCGTATTGGGTTTTGTGCTTTCTATAATACCTTTCCTACACTCACAATTGTCACTATTGGCAAGATGTACGTTGTAGTAATGCCAATATATATACGTCTGAAAATTAAACCAAACAATTTTAGAATTAGATTGTTGAGCTGTCAAATTTTTGTTCTTCCCTCGACGGGATTTGAACTCACACCATTGGTACACTGCAGCACCAATCGCTTAGCCTTATGTCCAGCGCCCTAGACCACTCGACCACATCCGCTCCATAAAAAAAAGTAGCTCTAATAGTCGAAGTGTCACCTTGTCTCGTAAGGAAAATCTAGAGATAGACATAAAACATCTGTCTAAGCGTGTGTAGATGGTACATATATACTTAATATTATAATTTGACAGCAATCTAACTCAGTAATTTTTAATATATTGTATAGGATAAGGAAGTATATTATACAAACATCTAAGCAGGTGACAACCATACAATATATCTGTCCCACTGGATCTCAAAGTAACTTGTGATACTAGGTTAATACTATACAATTATAGTCTTGTGTAGAAGTCGATATGAGGTTTAATGGACCAAAGAAAGCAATATCGACTAAGGCCGTATATCGACTTCTACACAAGACTGTAATTGTTTTATTACAGAATTAGAACTAGAAATTACTATCGATAGAAAACCAACAGAAACCTTTGTACACTAGAAGTACCAAAATCTATATTTAACTGATATTGACTGAAGATAAAATGTACAATATACAATTCCAGGTTGTCGCATGAACATATTAAACCAAATGCATTCCAGGACTTCCACAAATTGTTGAAATTTTATGAAAACTGAAATTTGTTAAACTTTTTGAACATTTTATCATTTTGAAATTTTTTGAACATTTTGAAATCTTATGAAAATTTTGAATTTTTTTTGAAATTTTTGAAATTTTGAATATTTTGAAATTATAAAATATTTTGAAAATTTTGAACTTTAAATTTTTTTAATTTTTCGAATTTTGAAATTTCCATTGGTTACTCAAAATAGTTTCTTAAAATAGATTCGGAAAGTGAAAATGAGTCAATATGGTTTTAAAATCAGACGAAAACGAAAGTGAGTCAATATCGATTTCTTCCAAAACAATCCCAAAAAATGATTAAATCCCAAATGAGAGCGTTTAGACCAATGAAATAGTGATTAAAAAATCATTATGTAATATACACTTATTGACTTGGTATGAGGGTAATAGCACTTTTATTGTCCCCAAGGTACCAACTATTTTCCGAGGCAACGCCGAGGAAAATAGTTGGTACAGAGGGGACAATTAAAGTGCTATTACCCGAATATCAAGTCTATAAGTGTTTTATTATACTGGACAACTGTGCAATTCAAAATTCTAAATTAGGTCCTTTTCTGATGGATTTCTAGTCTACTTTATTAATGCTTTTTAAAACTAATAAATTTTCATGTGTGCATATGAAGTAGAAATTAATTTAAAAAAAAAACCCAAAAAATACCGTGTGATTAAAGTGCTATTCACCTGGCCGGTGAATAGTCATTTATTCTATTCACCGGTGAATAGTTCTTTTCAGACAAATTGAATGAAACTATGTGGAAATAGTATTTTTATTGCAATAAAATGTAAATAGAAAAATGTATGAGAAGTATAATAATAATAAATATTACATACGTCTGAAAATTAAACCAAACAGTGTTAGAATTAGATTTTTGAGCTGTCAAATTTTTGTTCTTCCCTCGACGGGATTTGAACTCACTGCAGCACCAATCGCTTAGCCTTATGTCCAGCGCCCTAGACCACTCGACCACATCCGCTCCATAAAAAATGTAGCTTCAATAGTCGAAGTGTTACATTGTCTCGTAAGGAAAATCTAGAGATAGACATAAGACATGTGTCTAAGCGTGTGTAGATGGTACATATATACTTAATATTATAATTTGAGAGCAATCTAACTCAGCAGACGTGACTGTATAATGAATTCGTCATTATCCTATACAATATATTAAAAATTGCTGAGTTAGATTGCTGTCAAATTATAATATTAAGTATATATGTACCATCTACACACGCTTATACACATGTCTTACGTCTATCCCTAGATTTGCCTTACGAGAAAAGGTAACACTACGATTATTGAAACTCCTTTTAAGGGAGTGGATGTGGTCGAGTGGTCTAGGGCGCTGGACGTAAGGCTAAGCGAATGGTGCTGCAGTGTATCAATGGTGTGGGTTCAAATCCCGTCGAGGGAAGAACAAAAATTTGACAGCTCTAAAATCTAATTCTAACACTGTTTGGTTTAATTTCAGACGTATATTATATATATATATATATATATATATATATATAACCTACACGTATATATATATATATATATATATATATATATATATATATATATATATATATATAACCTACACGCTTAGCTAAATTTTTAGTGATAGCTGACTGACCTGTCGCTTCAAGTGGACACATTATCATGATTTCAAGCCAACCAGTCTTTGCCCTTTGTCCTTAATGCTTGTGCTTATAGGAGAAAATATTGGTTACTGTAACGCAGAGCGTTACAAATTCCACCCAAAACGAACAATACAAGTACTAGTGGTATGACTGAAGAATAGTGTGAGAACATAGCAAGAAATAATTAGAGCCCAGTTTTTGACTCTATCATGTCTATAGTAGTACCAAATTTCGCCCAAATCGGAGGATTTTTGTAATTTGGCGGTCATTTTGGATTCAAAATGGCCGCCATAGCAAACCGAAATGGTCGCAATATGGTGCAGCATGTCTTACTCCCTGTAAATATCCATTTCCATTGAAATCTTTTCATTTTTGAATTTTTAACGATTTTTTTAATTTTTATATTGGAGGCTATTTTGAAAATTTTAAAAACAAAGAGCACAACTTTGAGTGATGATCTATTTTTGTGTCAAGTTTCAAAAGGATCCGCTGTTTGGAGAGAATTTAACATTTTTGCACCTTGGTTACCATGGGAACGGTCGCCATTTTGAATTTTTTCAACCCCTCAAAAGCTGCAACACACTACGGTGGATATTCCTACAAAGTTTCATGAAGTTTGATGAAAGGAATCCAAAAAAAATTTAAATCCCCCTTTTTTGTTTCCATGGCAACTGCGGCAAAGTTTGTCCAACCGATTCCGATTTTTTTGGCTTATCTCGTTCCACTAGATGTGGATGTTGTTCCTATCAAGTTTCATCAATTTCTGTTTGGCGAGTAACCTGCTATGATCATTTTTGTGTTTTTCATTTTTTTAGCATTTTGGTCGTTTCCATGGCAACGGCAGCCATTTTGGAAAAATCAACCCTTAAAGGCACAACTTCACATGGCATATGATATTCCTACAAGGTTTCATAAAGTTTGATCAAGGCATCTCCGAGAAATGTTTCGGACAAACTTTTGACGGAAGAAAGAAAGAAAGAAAGAAAGAAAGAAAGAAAGAAAGAATAATAATAAGAATAATAAGAAACGGAGCAAACACACTATGTCTCCCAAACTTCGTTTGGGGGACATAATAACAAATACCAATTTTATAGTCTTTGGTTTGACTCGAACCCACCACAAGTAAAACGCAAATGGCGATCTTGACAAAACTTGAAGAACAGATATTCAAACGAAATTTTTCAGGCAGTGTAAATTTTATATACCGGTATACATGTAATACAAAATCAATTGAGATGATTTAATTAGTAAAAGACATATCTATCCAGGTAAGCCTAGACTTACTTTACATATCCCCTTTCCCTGGTATATATATCCAGCACACATTCTGCTCTCCATCGTTTTAATACCAAACATTCTCTGACAACGTCCGCCATCAAATACAGGTAAATCCACACTCATTGCTGTTTTGGAAAGCCACTGACCTGTTTATTTATATTGTATTTGTTAATTCGTGTATATTTTGTAATTAGAAATTCCTGAAATCAATTAAACAGTGAAAATCACTCAATTTCCGCATAAAAAACGATGCTCGGTTCGTCTTAACGTCCTGTTGTTTATAGGAGGGATCACGTCTTATTTACGTTATTTGTGTTTGTTTGCGTATAGTGATGTGGTTTTCTTTTGTTTGTCTTCGTCATGTGTCTTGTGTACCCAATTTTGCAAGTTTCTCTGGATTGTTCATTTTGTGATTGCCCCTTCGGTGTTCTCAAACAATTATTTCATATATTTCCTCACATTTGAATTAATTAGCAAAATTATCAATTTTACTATGAAAAATCTAAATTACTGTTTGATGCGAAAGGCAATACGGAGCAGGCATTTCAACAAAAATCACATACCTTCTTGTTAACAATCGTCGTTTTGTCAATAAAGATAAATACCCCGAATTGCAATTATGTCCCTGACATTTTCCAATTTGATTGCATTTTTTTATTTCAACATTCAAAGAATTAAAATGCTAAGCATATCATAAAATCACTCAGTGACCAGACTCATTAAAAACAACGTTATTGGTAGACAACTATTTAACAAACTAAGATGAAATGATTTCAAATATGACATCGTGAACTTTCTATTTTTATGTAGCAACATTCCTGCAGCACCTGCATATGGAGTATATATCTCTCAGTTGATGCGATATTCCAGAGTTTGTGGTTGCTATCATGATTTCTTTGATAGATGATTGCTGCTAACAAGGAATCTATTGAACCAAGGGTTTCTAGTGGTTAAGTTAAAGTCATCACTTTGAACGTTTTACGGTCACCACCATGACCTGGTTAATCGTTGCAAATTATCTGTGTCACGAATGACTACGGATTTGTTCCTTTTGACGTAATCACAATCCTGTCCTTTCCTCATTCATGGCCTATCACTTGGTTAGTGAAAAGAGTGACACGACAGGTGGGGTTTTGTGTTGCCCGATCTTTAGTTTTCTGTGTAATGTTTTGAATATCATTGTTTGTCATTTTGTCCTTTTTCTTTGACCATTGTATTGTCTGTCTATGGCTTCTGGCTTACCTCTTTAGTATCTTCAACTGTTCCTTTTTCATACGCCATATGTAGGTGATGCTGAAATGCTGCTACACATACATGATAAATCACACTGTGAATCTCTTTTGTAGTAAACTTTCGTATTAAACATACACTTACTGTTAATTTCTAAATGTATATCAAGATATAAACCCGACCTAGTTGTATCTGTGGTGTTCTCAATGTATGTATTCAGAAGATTTGTTCTTACCATTAGCTGTACATCCCCAACCATGAATAGCACATACATCTCCCACTCCAGGAAATGAAGCATTCGAGGGAGGTAGTGGTATATTCCGTAAGTATCGTCCTAATGATAAAGATTCATCCAGACGAACAAGGGCAATGTCATTTTCCCAATCATCTGAAAAGTCAGTATATCATATGTTTATGACATTCAGCGTGGGTGTTTCGCTATGTTGTTTCCTCTCAGAGCTAGTATTCGATACATGTGTTATTAAAACAAAAGAGGACGAAGTGCAAATAAAATTCAAATATAAATATTAAGTAAATTTCAATTATTAAAATATCTAATAAACTATGTCAGTGACAAAACACAAAGCTGTCATTTAATTGGATATATAAATACTCGAGTATAAGTACAGATGATACTGATATGCACTGTCATTAGGAGCTCACCAAGTGGCTTTTTTCTCACTAAAGTTCATTCCCAAACTTGTCGTACAGTAGAATACTGTAACCAATTGTAACTTGTAAAAATTCCTTAAATCTGCAATAGCTTAACCTTTACACAAGAATAATACACTCTAAATAATAAGTTTGCAGCTGGTTTGATCGTAATCAAAAACTTTTTGACCAACCACTTATCTATCAAATATAGAGCAGGATTTATAGACAGATTCATACGAAATAGTTTGTCTCAGTTGCTTGCACATGAAAACTTGTGAATCTCTGTTTAGGAATTAAAAAAACTTATCTGCTGTTATCATATATAAGAAGATGTTAACACAAACGGACCAACTGCCTCCAGTCACACATGTTGTGGGTGTTCGAGTTGTTTAAATTTCATCGAATTTTACCTTTGTTTTCGTGTGTTTGTATCAAGATTGTCCCTTTACTCCAAAATGTCTTCGAGCTTTCGAACACATTGATTTCATTTTTATTTGATTGAATATATTTATTAAATTAAAATTAATAATTAATGCCTTCTAATTTCTCATTAAATCATAATATAAAATCAAGCACGGAAGTATTCAAAATACGACTACCGTTTTCGTTATAGTCTGGGTGCATAATTATTCTCTCAGCATCAACAATCCACTGTTTCCAGTCTCTTCTGTCAAATAATTTCCCAAACACGTGCTTTATACCATCAACAAAATCTAACTTGGTAAAAAAAAAAATAATGTGTTATGTACGGGTTAGATACAAACATAATATTTCTTGTCAGCACAAAATATTTGAAGTTAAAATGAAACAACATATACCGAAAAAAAACAAAAAATAAAAATTAACAAAAACAAAACATATATATTTGTATGGGACCAGAGAAGGAATATTTTGTCTATTCCGTCTGATTAGTAATCTTTTCCGAGGGAAGGAATTAATAAACCTAGGGAAAAGATTACTAAACAGACGGAACATATTAATAATCCTATATCCGGATTACTAATCCAAAGGAAAGGATTAGAATAATCCCCCTGGGGTTGTATATTTGTTCATGTGGCAGTAAAATACCAAACAAACAGTCGATGACGTAAAGTAGAGACACATTTTACTGACGTATTCAAATTATTACGTCATTATGCTGCAACCGCATGATTGTCCTAATATGAAATTTGTAATATTTACTAGATTAACTCAAAATTAAATACCTTTATTTGTAAGAAGAGTTTGAAGATGCCAAGGGGGTAATCAGAATCGAATAAGGACAGACAACACATTGGCCAAAAGAAAAAGGACCACAGGACAAACAACGATCTACAAAACAGTACACACAAAACCAAAGATCGAGCAACACGAACTAAAAACCGAGGGTGAACCCAATAAAAACCAGTACGTAAATTACCTTAATTAACAGAACTTGTGATATATATCAACAACTTTAGTGATGGTGTAGATGTCACACTTTGATTAACACATTATTAATAACCCAGATTTTATGACCCCCGCATTACCACAGAATAGAACAACTTTGATACTTACAGTCAAATCTACCGTCGATAAACGTGCTTTCCAGTTTGATGCCTTTCTTCCTTCATATCTGAAATATTTGTATGGTAGAGCAAACTTTAATGACATAATTTGTTGCAGTGAATTAAACACTAAACTATAAATTAAAACTTAAAAGATTAAAAACAACAATTTACCTCATTGACAATTCAAATTATTCGTTTGATCTGGAACTTTTGTTTCGTTCGTTTCCCTAATGTTGACTTTACTGACCAGATTTTGATTGGCATGTTATCAACATTTTAGCTCGTTTGTAAATAGATCTTCAGATCAGACAAACCATTATTTTGTCATTGTTGAGGGCATTACACCTGCACAATGTATTTTTCGAGACCGGCACGATATAACTGAAATATTGTTGAAAGTGGCGTTTAACGTCATAACACCTATTTTTCGAGAACGTAAACGTATTACATATAACACTTACCCTTCATCAAAACAATGAGCTGCTGTAAGGATCCATCTGTCATTAATCACTGAGCCTCCACAATACAAACGTTTGTGTTTAATTGGAATAAACCCGAACAAAAATTTAGTTACAATTCTTCCGCGCAAACTGACGAGCCAGGGCCAATCACCTTTTGTGATAACCTTTCCTCCAATAATTCGCTTCTTCCTTGAAAGTATCTCTGTAAACGATACAATTTATTTTTTGATGAAACCTTTCATGTCTATTACTAATTGTATATACCGGGAAATGTTGGTTAACCTTTTCCCTCTAATAGTATGTACGGTCCGCTATTGCAGAATCCAGTGCTAAGTATATTTATGAATGTAATTCTACGAGCATAAATCTCTGTCTCAAGTTTCTGGGTTCATATATTTTCTAAATCTCTCTAGTGATATATACCGCGTAATAGAAACGATACTATTAGGGTTAGGGTTATGGTTATGGTGCTTAGCGCCACTTTCAACAATATTTCAGTTATATCGTGGCTGTCAGTTTTATTGGTTGAGGAAACCGGAGTAGCCGGAGAAAACCACCGACCTGCCGCAAGTCACTGACAAACTTTTCCCCAACAACCTCGCCTGAGTGTGTTTCGAACTGCTCACAACGTTAATTGTGATATGCACTGATTGCATAGGTAGTTATAAATCCAACTACCATACGATCACAACCACGACGGCTCCCTATTACTATTAGTGCCGCGAGTAGAGTACAAATGGTGGATAATAATAGTTGTAATAGGCAAGAGAAAACTAATTGGCTCAAGTTTAAATAAAAAAAATTATTTAATCATTCGTGAACATATACAAGTACATATGCACCGGGTCGGAAAACGAGTGACGCATTGCTTTCTTCTACTGAGTATTAAAAGATCAGAACAAAAACAGGATACAATGAGAAAAATTAATTACAATAGAAAATGCTTTTGTTGTTATAGTATTTTTAAAAGCATTTGATCCTTACCTTGAGACAGACTCGGTGATGTAATGGTTTGCGTGCTTGCCTCGCGTACTGATGGTCATGATTTTGGTTCTAGTTCAGAGTAATAATTTGGCATAAGGCAACTATCTTCATAATCTAGTGATGTCCTTACCATGATATTACTGAGAAGCGTTTGAAGATACCAAAGGGGTAATCAGAAGACGAGGAAGAAAGGTTTGAAGATACCAATGGGGTAATCAGAAGACGAGGAAGAAATGTTTGAAGATACCAAAGGGGTAATCAGAAGACGAGGAAGAAAGGTTTGAAGATAACAAAGGGGTAATCAGAAGACGAGGAAGAAAGGTTTGAAGATACCAAAGGGGTAATCAGAAGACGAGGAAGAAAGGTTTGAAGATACCAAAGGGGTAATCAGAAGACGAGGAAGAAAGGTTTGAAGATACCAAAGGGGTAATCAGAAGACGAGGAAGAAAGGTTTGAAGATACCAAAGGGGTAATCAGAAGACGAGGAAGAAAGGTTTGAAGATAACAAAGGGGTAATCAGAAGACGAGGAAGAAAGGTTTGAAGATACCAAAGGGGTAATCAGAAGACGAGGAAGAAAGGTTTGAAGATACCAAAGGGGTAATCAGAAGACGAGGAAGAAAGGTTTGAAGATACCAAAGGGGTAATCAGAAGACGAGGAAGAAAGGTTTGAAGATACCAAAGGGGTAATCAGAAGACGAGGAAGAAAGGTTTGAAGATACCAAAGGGGTAATCAGAAGACGAGGAAGAAAGGTTTGAAGATAGCAAAGGGGTAATCAGAAGACGAGGAAGAAAGGTTTGAAGATACCAAAGGGGTAATCAGAAGACGAGGAAGAAAGGTTTGAAGATACCAAAGGGGTAATCAGAAGACGAGGAAGAAAGGTTTGAAGATACCAAAGGAGTAATCAGAAGACGAGGAAGAAAGGTTTGAAGATACCAAAGGGGTAATCAGAAGACGAGGAAGAAAGGTTTGAAGATACCAAAGGGGTAATCAGAAGACGAGGAAGAAAGGTTTGAAGATACCAAAGGGTAATCAGAAGACGAGGAAGAAAGGTTTGAAGATACCAAAGGGGTAATCAGAAGACGAGGAAGAAAGGTTTGAAGATACCAAAGGGGTAATCAGAAGACGAGGAAGAAAGGTTTGAAGATACCAAAGGGGTAATCAGAAGACGAGGAAGAAAGGTTTGAAGATACCAAAGGGGTAATCAGAAGACGAGGAAGAAAGGTTTGAAGATACCAAAGGGGTAATCAGAAGACGAGGAAGAAAGGTTTGAAGATAACAAAGGGGTAATCAGAAGACGAGGAAGAAAGGTTTGAAGATACCAAATGGGTAATCAGAAGACGAGGAAGAAAGGTTTGAAGATACCAAAGGGGTAATCAGAAGACGAGGAAGAAAGGTTTGAAGATACCAAAGGGGTAATCAGAAGACGAGGAAGAAAGGTTTGAAGATACCAAAGGGGTAATCAGAAGACGAGGAAGAAAGGTTTGAAGATAACAAAGGGGTAATCAGAAGACGAGGAAGAAAGGTTTGAAGATACCAAAGGGGTAATCAGAAGACGAGGAAGAAAGGTTTGAAGATACCAAAGGGGTAATCAGAAGACGAGGAAGAAAGGATTGAAGATACCAAAGGGGTAATCAGAAGACGAGGAAGAAAGGTTTGAAGATACCAAAGGAGTAATCAGAAGACGAGGAAGAAAGGTTTGAAGATACCAAAGGGGTAATCAGAAGACGAGGAAGAAAGGATTGAAGATACCAAAGGGGTAATCAGAAGACGAGAAAGAAAGGTTTGAAGATACCAAAGGGGTAATCAGAAGACGAGGAAGAAACGTTTGAAGATACCAAAGGGGTAATCAGAAGACGAGGAAGAAAGGTTTGAAGATACCAAAGGGGTAATCAGAAGACGAGGAAGAAAGGTTTGAAGATACCAAAGGAGTAATCAGAAGACGAGGAAGAAAGGTTTGAAGATACCAAAGGGGTAATCAGAAGACGAGGAAGAAAGGTTTGAAGATACCAAAGGGGTAATCAGAAGACGAGGAAGAAAGGTTTGAAGATACCAAAGGGGTAATCAGAAGACGAGGAAGAAACGTTTGAAGATACCAAAGGGGTAATCAGAAGACGAGGAAGAAAGGTTTGAAGATACCAAAGGGGTAATCAGAAGACGAGGAAGAAAGGTTTGAAGATACCAAAGGGGTAATCAGAAGACGAGGAAGAAAGATTTGAAGATAACAAAGGAGTAATCAGAAGACGAGGAAGAAAGGTTTGAAGATACCAAAGGGGTAATCAGAAGACGAGGAAGAAAGGTTTGAAGATACCAAAGGGGTAATCAGAAGACGAGGAAGAAAGGTTTGAAGATACCAAAGGGGTAATCAGAAGACGAGGAAGAAAGGTTTGAAGATACCAAAGGGGTAATCAGAAGACGAGGAAGAAAGGTTTGAAGATAACAAAGGGGTAATCAGAAGACGAGGAAGAAAGGTTTGAAGATACCAAAGGGGTAATCAGAAGACGAGGAAGAAAGGTTTGAAGATAACAAAGGGGTAATCAGAAGACGAGGAAGAAAGGTTTGAAGATACCAAAGGGGTAATCAGAAGACGAGGAAGAAAGGTTTGAAGATACCAAAGGGGTAATCAGAAGACGAGGAAGAAAGGTTTGAAGATAACAAAGGGGTAATCAGAAGCCGTAACTCGAAGAAAGTCAGGCAAAAGACAAAGAACAAACAACGATCTACAAAATGTGTACTTAACGTAAAACAAATGCACTCTCTAACATTATATCTGTGATAGTTTATTGACGTTATATCTGTGATCGTTTATTGACGTTATATCTGTGATCGTTTATTGACGTTATATCTGTGATCGTTTATTGACGTTATATCTGTGATCGTTTATTGACGTTATATCTGTGATCGTTTATTGACGTTATATCTGTGATCGTTTATTGACGTTA
Source organism: Bathymodiolus brooksi (assembly GCA_963680875.1). Taxonomy (NCBI): domain Eukaryota; kingdom Metazoa; phylum Mollusca; class Bivalvia; order Mytilida; family Modiolidae; genus Bathymodiolus; species Bathymodiolus brooksi. The sequence continues at coordinate 92,690,286 of OY804577.1, forward strand.
TATCTGTGATCGTTTATTGACGTTATATCTGTGATCGTTTATTGACGTTATATCTGTGATCGTTTATTGACGTTATATCTGTGATCGTTTATTGACGTTATATCTGTGATCGTTTATTGACGTTATATCTGTGATCGTTTATTGACGTTATATCTGTGATCGTTTATTGACGTTATATCTGTGATCGTTTATTGACGTTATATCTGTGATCGTTTATTGACGTTATATCTGTGATCGTTTATTGACGTTATATCTGTGATCGTTTATTGACGTTATATCTGTGATCGTTTATTGACGTTATATCTGTGATCGTTTATTGACGTTATATCTGTGATCGTTTATTGACGTTATATCTGTGATCGTTTATTGACGTTATATCTGTGATCGTTTATTGACGTTATATCTGTGATCGGTTATTGACGTTATATCTGTGATCGTTTATTGACGTTATATCTGTGATCGTTTATTGACGTTATATCTGTGATCGTTTATTGACGTTATATCTGTGATCGTTTATTGACGTTATATCTGTGATCGTTTATTGACGTTATATCTGTGATCGTTTATTGACGTTATATCTGTGATCGTTTATTGACGTTATATCTGTGATCGTTTATTGACGTTATATCTGTGATCGTTTATTGACGTTTGAAGTGAATGTTTGCTGGTGATTGTTTTTAGCATGTTTTGTCGTTAGACATCTGTCTAGCAAATAGTAGAAGATTAGGATCCTCTTCACCAGGCTAGTCTCAAGACATATTTTATAATATGTCCCAATCTAGAAACCGTACATTTTTGTGTATCCTTTTGTTGGTTTTATTTCATCATTGATTTTATGTTGGAAAAAAGAATGTAAAAAATCCTATGGATCCATTGGTTTTTGGTTTCATTTCAAATAAAATTTAATGTTAAAAAAAACTTTATTTATACATACCTTCTGAACGGCCTACACTAAATATAAACACTATTGTTATACAGATTGAAACAATATTTACCATGGTTTAAGCTGTAAAATAATGAAATAAGAACATTAACGTTAGAAAAGTGGAAAGGTTATTTGTTGTGTTCTAAACCAAAGAATAAAGATTGTTTAAAAAACATAAACGTAAGAAATACTGGTAAGAAATGTATCGTGTTTTCAACTAAAAATGTATATTAATTATCGACATCAATGCTACCAAAAATGTATATTAATTATCGACATCAATGCTACCAAAAATGGTTCGATTTTGATCCTACCATCACCTATTTTGTGCTAACATGTAGCACATGAAACAAAATTGAAGACGTTCTGGATAAAATTAATGTCTGCTTAAAATTTAACGCGAAATAACACTGACTAGTAAATCGATATTTTTGGTCGTATTGGGTTCTCCGTTTTCAATATATTGAAATTTTGGTTGACACTCGACATTAACTTTGTTGTCGATATATAATTTGTCTAAATGGTATCTAGGGTATGATAACTCTGTTGTCGATATACTACTTACAATGTATATAAATTCCGTATACCAGTTCTGTCGTCACTTATCTAAATATCCAACAAGCCTTATGGCCATAAACCCTTTGAATACGATTTTTGCACTAGTACTAAAAATTATGCAATTAGAACAGTATTTATTTTGAAGTGTGTTCTGATTTTTTTTTTCTAGTATAAAATCGTTCTCAAAACTGATATGACTGTAAGGTCAGATGCATATTAGTTCTTTGTCTAAATGATCATGTGTATGTCAGCTCTGCTACCGAGATTTGAGTTAACTAAATCACCATCTTGTGTATGCCAACTCTGTTGTCGGGATATTAGTTATTAGAATGCTCATGTTGTGCATGCTATTTCTGTTGTCGAGATATTAGTTATCTGAATGACCATGTTGTACATATTAGTTCTGTTGTCGAGATATTAGCTATCTGAATGGCCATGTTGTACATATTAGCTCTGTTGTCGAGATATTAGTTATCTGAATGGCCATGTTGTACATATTAGTTCTTTTGTCGAGATATTAGTTATCTGAATGACCATGTTGTACATATTAGTTCTTTTGTTGAGATATTAGTTATCTGAATGGCCATGTTGTACATATTAGTTCTGTTGTCGAGATATTAGTTATCGGAATGGCCTTGTTGTACATATTAGTTCTTTTGTCGAGATATTAGTTATCTGAATGGCCATGTTGTACATATCAGTTCTCTTGTCGAGATATTAGTTATCTGAATGGCCATGTTGTAAATATTTGTTCTGTTGTCGAGATATTAGTTATCTGAATGGCCATGTTGTACATATTAGTTCTTTTGTCAAGATATTAGTTATCTGAATGGTCATGTTGTATATATTAGTTCTTTTGTCGAGATATTAGTTATCTGAATGACCATGTTGTACATATTAGTTCTGTTGTCGAGATATTAGCTATCTGAATGGCCATGTTGTACATATTAGCTCTGTTGTCGAGATATTAGTTATCTGAATGGCCATGTTGTACATATTAGTTCTTTTGTCGAGATATTAGTTATCTGAATGACCATGTTGTACATATTAGTTCTTTTGTTGAGATATTAGTTATCTGAATGGCCATGTTGTACATATTAGTTCTGTTGTCGAGATATTAGTTATCGGAATGGCCTTGTTGTACATATTAGTTCTTTTGTCGAGATATTAGTTATCTGAATGGCCATGTTGTACATATCAGTTCTCTTGTCGAGATATTAGTTATCTGAATGGCCATGTTGTAAATATTTGTTCTGTTGTCGAGATATTAGTTATCTGAATGGCCATGTTGTACATATTAGTTCTTTTGTCAAGATATTAGTTATCTGAATGGTCATGTTGTATATATTAGTTCTTTTGTCGAGATATTAGTTATCTGAATGACCATGTTGTACATATTCGTTCTGTTGTCGAGATATTAGTTATCTGAATGGCCATGTTGTACATAGTAGTTCTGTTGTCGAGATATTAGTTATATGAATGGCCATGTTGTACATATTAGTTCTTTTGTCGAGATATTAGTTAGCTGAATGACCATGTTGTACATATTAGTTCTGTTGTCGAGATATTAGTTATCTGAATGGCCATGTTGTACATATTTGTTCTGTTGTCGAGATATTAGTTTTCTGAATGGCCATGTTGTACATATTAGTTCTTTTGTCGAGATATTAGTTATCTGAATGGCCATGTTGTACATATTAGTTCTGTTGTCGAGATATTAGTTATCGGAATGGCCTTGTTGTAGATATTAGTTCTTTTGTCGAGATATTAGTTATCTGAATGGCCATGTTGTACATATCAGTTCTCTTGTCGAGATATTAGTTATCTGAATGGCCATGTTGTACATATTTGTTCTGTTGTCGATATATTAGTTATCTGAATGGCCATGTTGTACATATTAGTTCTTTTGTCGAGATATTAGTTATCTGAATGGCCATGTTGTATATATTAGTTCTTTTGTCGAGATATTAGTTATCTGAATGACCATGTTGTACATATTCGTTCTGTTGTCGAGATATTAGTTATCTGAATGGCCATGTTGTACATAGTAGTTTTGTTGTCGAGATATTAGTTATATGAATGGCCATGTTGTACATATTAGTTCCTTTGTCGAGATATTAGTTATCTGAATGGCCATGTTGTACATAGTAGTTCTTTTGTTGAGATATTAGTTATCTGAATGGCCATGTTGTATATATTAGTTCTTTTGTCGAGATATTAGTTATCTGAATGACCATGTTGTACATATTAGTTCTGTTGTCGAGATATTAGTTATCTGAATGGCCATATTGTACATAGTAGTTCTGTTGTCGAGATATTAGTTATCTGAATGACCATGTTGTACATAGTAGTTCTGTTGTCGAGATATTAGTTATCTGAATGGCCATGTTGTACATATTAGTTCTGTTGTCGAGATATTAGTTATCTGAATGGCCATGCTGTACATATCAGTTCTCTTGTCGAGATATTAGTTATCTGAATGGCCATGTTGTACATATTTGTTCTGTTGTCGATATATTAGTTATCTGAATGGCCATGTTGTACATATTAGTTCTGTTGTCGAGATATTAGTTATCTGAATGGCCATGTTGTATATATTAGTTCTTTTGTCGAGATATTAGTTATCTGAATGACCATGTTGTACATATTCGTTCTTTTGTCGAGATATTAGTTATCTGAATGACCATGTTGTACATATTCGTTCTGTTGTCGAGATATTAGTTATCTGAATGGCCATGTTGTACATAGTAGTTCTGTTGTCGAGATATTAGTTATATGAATGGCCATGTTGTACATATTAGTTCTTTTGTCGAGATATTAGTTAGCTGAATGACCATGTTGTACATATTAGTTCTGTTGTCGAGATATTAGTTATCTGAATGGCCATGTTGTACATATTTGTTCTGTTGTCGAGATATTAGTTTTCTGAATGGCCATGTTGTACATATTAGTTCTTTTGTCGAGATATTAGTTATCTGAATGGCCATGTTGTACATATTAGTTCTGTTGTCGAGATATTAGTTATCGGAATGGCCTTGTTGTACATATTAGTTCTTTTGTCGAGATATTAGTTATCTGAATGGCCATGTTGTACATATCAGTTCTCTTGTCGAGATATTAGTTATCTGAATGGCCATGTTGTACATATTTGTTCTGTTGTCGATATATTAGTTATCTGAATGGCCATGTTGTACATAGTAGTTCTTTTGTTGAGATATTAGTTATCTGAATGGCCATGTTGTATATATTAGTTCTTTTGTCGAGATATTAGTTATCTGAATGACCATGTTGTACATATTAGTTCTGTAGTCGAGATATTAGTTATCTGAATGGCCATATTGTACATAGTAGTTCTGTTGTCGAGATATTAGTTATCTGAATGACCATGTTGTACATAGTAGTTCTGTTGTCGAGATATTAGTTATCTGAATGGCCATGTTGTACATATTAGTTCTGTTGTCGAGATATTAGTTATCTGAATGGCCATGTTGTACATATCAGTTCTCTTGTCGAGATATTAGTTATCTGAATGGCCATGTTGTACATATTTGTTCTGTTGTCGATATATTAGTTATCTGAATGGCCATGTTGTACATATTAGTTCTGTTGTCGAGATATTAGTTATCTGAATGGCCATGTTGTATATATTAGTTCTTTTGTCGAGATATTAGTTATCTGAATGACCATGTTGTACATATTCGTTCTTTTGTCGAGATATTAGTTATCTGAATGACCATGTTGTACATATTCGTTCTGTTGTCGAGATATTAGTTATCTGAATGGCCATGTTGTACATAGTAGTTCTGTTGTCGAGATATTAGTTATATGAATGGCCATGTTGTACATATTAGTTCTTTTGTCGAGATATTAGTTAGCTGAATGACCATGTTGTACATATTAGTTCTGTTGTCGAGATATTAGTTATCTGAATGGCCATGTTGTACATATTTGTTCTGTTGTCGAGATATTAGTTTTCTGAATGGCCATGTTGTACATATTAGTTCTTTTGTCGAGATATTAGTTATCTGAATGGCCATGTTGTACATATTAGTTCTGTTGTCGAGATATTAGTTATCGGAATGGCCTTGTTGTACATATTAGTTCTTTTGTCGAGATATTAGTTATCTGAATGGCCATGTTGTACATATCAGTTCTCTTGTCGAGATATTAGTTATCTGAATGGCCATGTTGTACATATTTGTTCTGTTGTCGATATATTAGTTATCTGAATGGCCATGTTGTACATATTAGTTCTTTTGTCGAGATATTAGTTATCTGAATGGCCATGTTGTATATATTAGTTCTTTTGTCGAGATATTAGTTATCTGAATGACCATGTTGTACATATTCGTTCTGTTGTCGAGATATTAGTTATCTGAATGGCCATGTTGTACATAGTAGTTTTGTTGTCGAGATATTAGTTATATGAATGGCCATGTTGTACATATTAGTTCCTTTGTCGAGATATTAGTTATCTGAATGGCCATGTTGTACATAGTAGTTCTTTTGTTGAGATATTAGTTATCTGAATGGCCATGTTGTATATATTAGTTCTTTTGTCGAGATATTAGTTATCTGAATGACCATGTTGTACATATTAGTTCTGTTGTCGAGATATTAGTTATCTGAATGGCCATATTGTACATAGTAGTTCTGTTGTCGAGATATTAGTTATCTGAATGACCATGTTGTACATAGTAGTTCTGTTGTCGAGATATTAGTTATCTGAATGGCCATGTTGTACATATTAGTTCTGTTGTCGAGATATTAGTTACCCGAATGGCTATGTTTTACATATTAGTTCTGTTGTCGAGATATTAGCTATCTGAATGGCCATGTTGTACATAGTAGTTCTGTTGTCGAGATATTAGTTATCTGAATGGCCATGTTGTACATATTAGTTCTGTTGTCGAGATATTAGTTATCTGAATTGCCATGTTATACATATTAGTTCTGTTGTCGAGATATTAGTTATCTAAATGGCCATGTTGTACATAGTAGTTCTGTTGTCGAGATATTAGTTATCTGAATTGCCATGTTATACATATTAGTTCTGTTGTCGAGATATTAGTTATCTGAATGGCCATGTTGTACATAGTAGTTCTGTTGTCGAGATATTAGTTATCTGAATGGCCATGTTGTACATATTAGTTCTGTTGTCGAGATATTAGTTATCTGAATGACCATGTTGTACATATTAGTTCTGTTGTCGAGATATTAGTTATCTGAATGACCATGTTGTACATATTAGTTCTGTTGTCGAGATAATAGTTATCTGAATGGCCATATTGTACATAGTAGTTCTGTTGTCGAGATATTAGTTATCTGAATGACCATGTTGTACATAGTAGTTCTGTTGTCGAGATATTAGTTATCTGAATGGCCATGTTGTACATATTAGTTCTGTTGTCGAGATATTAGTTACCCGAATGGCTATGTTTTACATATTAGTTCTGTTGTCGAGATATTAGCTATCTGAATGGCCATGTTGTACATAGTAGTTCTGTTGTCGAGATATTAGTTATCTGAATGGCCATGTTGTACATATTAGTTCTGTTGTCGAGATATTAGTTATCTGAATTGCCATGTTATGCATATTAGTTCTGTTGTCGAGATATTAGTTATCTAAATGGCCATGTTGTACATAGTAGTTCTGTTGTCGAGATATTAGTTATCTGAATTGCCATGTTATACATATTAGTTCTGTTGTCGAGATATTAGTTATCTGAATGGCCATGTTGTACATAGTAGTTCTGTTGTCGAGATATTAGTTATCTGAATGGCCATGTTGTACATATTAGTTCTGTTGTCGAGATATTAGTTATCTGAATGACCATGTTGTACATATTAGTTCTGTTGTCGAGATATTAGTTATCTGAATGACCATGTTGTACATATTAGTTCTGTTGTCGAGATATTAGTTATCTGAATGGCCATGTTGTACATATTAGTTCTGTTGTCGAGATTTTAGTTATCTGAATGGCCATGTTGTGCATATTAGTTCTGTTGTCGAGATATTAGTTATCTGAATGGCCATGTTGTACACATTAGTTCTGTTGTCGAGATATTAGTTATCTGAATGGCCATGTTGTACATATTAGTTCTTTTTTCGAGATATTAGTTATCTGAATGGCCACGTTGTACATATCAGTTCTGTTGTCGAGATATTAGTTATCTGAATGGCCATGTTGTACATATTTGTTCTGTTGTCGAGATATTAGTTATCTGAATGACCATGTTGTACATATTAGTTCTGTTGTCGAGATTTTAGTTATCTGAATGGCCATGTCGTACATAGTAGTTCTGTTGTCGAGATATTAGTATCTGAATGGCCATGTTGTACATATTAGTTCTTTTGTCGAGATATTAGTTATCTGAATGGCCATGTTGTACATATTAGTTCTTTTGTCGAGATATTAGTTATCTGAATGGCCATGTTGTACATATCAGTTCTGTTGTCGAGATATTAGTTATCTGAATGGCCATGTTGTACATATTTGTTCTGTTGTCGAGTTATTAGTTATCTGAATGGCCATGTTGTACATATTAGTTCTTTTGTCGAGATATTAGTTATCTGAATGGCCATGTTGTACATATCAGTTCTGTTGTCGAGATATTAGTTATCTGAATGGCCATGTTGTACATATTTGTTCTGTTGTCGAGATATTAGTTTTCTGAATGGCCATGTTGTATACCGGTATATTAGTTCTTTTGTCGAGATATTAGTTATCTGAATGACCATGTTGTACATATTAGTTCTGTTGTCGAGATATTAGTTATCTGAATAGCAATGTTGTACATAGTAGTTCTGTTGTCGAGATATTAGTTATCTGAATGACCATGTTGTACATAGCAGTTCTGTTGTCGAGATATTAGTTATCTGAATGACCATGTTGTACATATTAGTTCTGTTGTCGAGATATTTGTTATCTGAATGGCCATGTTGTACATATTAGTTCTGTTGTCGTGATATTAGTTATCTGAATGGCCATGTTGTACATATTAGTTCTGTTGTCGAGATATTAGTTATCTGAATGGCCATGTTGTACATATTAGTTCTGTTGTCGAGATTTTAGTTATCTGAATGGCCATGATGTACATATTAGTTCTTTTGTCGAGATATTAGTTATCTGAATAGTTACCTCTGTTGTCAAGATATTTGTTATCTAGATACTCACCCTAGCTCGAGATATTTGTTAAATATATGTTCCTCTGGTATATGTTCCTCTGGTGTATGTTAGCTCTGTTATCGATACAGTAGGTACCTAAATGCCAAGCGCAGTAATTTAAAAGTTGTTCCAGCATATATCAGCTCTTGTTATACAATGTATGTTAGTTTAATAGTTATCTAAATGCTCATATATCTATATATATATACATGCATACATATTTCTCAATTATAATTAATATATAACATAATTACACAATAACTGACCTTAATATGTGTATACAGCACGACTGTCATTAAATAATTTGACCTGCTATACATATAAGACAGGAGGTTATATAGTATTGTGATTATAAAATATTAATCCTACTTAATATATCATATCATATGATAATATTATCACTTACAAATGTACAAGGTGGTCACAGGAGATGCTCTAGACCTAACTTCCGTTTTGTAAGCAGTTATGAAATACTGATCGCGATCGTGAGTGTTAAAGTTCAAGTAGAATACCAGAAAAACTCAAAAGCATATGTAAAGCAATACAAAATCTCTATTTAAACTTTTTTTTCATAATGAAATACTAATAACAAATTGTCAGACAACACCATTTGTACAGATCTAGACGTCTTGTATGCATACCTATATTCTTTTCGCATGCAGCTGGCATAGATAGTATACCTATATTCTTTTCGCATGCAGCTGGCATTGATAGTATACCTATATTCTTTTCGCATGCAGCTGGCATAGATAGTATACCTATATTCTTTTCGCATGCATCTGTCATAGATAGTATACCTATATTCTTTTCGCATGCATCTGTCATAGATAGTATACCTATATTCTTTTCGCATGCATCTGTCATAGATAACATACGACGATTTCGGCTATCCTGTTTAGGTCTTTTGGTGTGCATGCTCCCAAAGATTTAGAATTACTTGGCTTTCCAATCTTCAATGAGCATGCCTTATGAAGGTTATTCCAGAAACGCATCGTGCACACTAAATTAGATATCTACATTCTTGTTGGATATGAATCCCTATGAAAAAAATATCCTTGTTGTTATAAACCACTTATGCTAGACATTTATTTGAAAGTATTTTAGAAATCCAGAACAGGAATTGTGAACAATGAACGGAAAATGCCCATGTCCAAACAAATATTCCAATAAAATAACAATTCGGATACCAAAGAATTATACAAACAGAAAAGGTAATAGGCAAAATAAAAGCTCGAACAGCATTAATAGGCACGGAACATGTGCGAGTTTAAGTGATCTGAAGTGTCAACTTTTGCCATAATTTTAATTACACCCTGCGAGTAGAATCGACACATGCATCGTATTTGACGTCACAACACCTAAACCATATATATAACACAATTTATGAGCACAAACTATCATATAACACAACGAAACAGACTAAATATTGTGTTTTTCTTGAAATTTTATTGGAAATCACGGTACCAAATAAAAAACCTTACATACACATAAAACAACACTAAATTCTGCAAATGATAAAATTGATAGTCTGGAAAGTTAAACAACTGGGGTCCGTCGTTGAACTTATGATTAAGCTAATCATATGATTAGCTCTAATTACATTTTTAATCCCTAATCACATAATGCAATGATTAGTTAATACATTGATTAAAAACAGTTCAGCAACAGAATTTTATCATTGAATTAGCTAAGTATGTGATTAGGAATTAAAAATGTAATTAGGGCTAATCATATGATTAGCTTAATCAGAAGTTCAACAACGGATCCCTGCTTTTCAATTATTGGCATCAGTCGTGAAGTCTCATTTCATAAAAGCCTGTTATGCAAACAGTTTGTTGTTGTCTTTTTTTCACGAAATAAGTCAAGTGACTTAAAACAAGTACAACAGTATGAGACAAAAACAATTTTTAAATATAGTTGTTAATAAACGTTAGAGAAAACAGACGGGCAATCAAGAATGGACATATACAATACTTGTGCACTATCGAAGCATATAGGTAATATGTGTACGAGGCTTAGAAACGGGGGAAAAGGCGAGGCTTCGCCTCGCCTTTTCTCGGCGCGTTTGGCGCCGAATACACATATTTGCCTATATGCTTCGACAGTGCACATGTATTGTATTTATCCTGCAATTTTAAATCGTAAATAAACGTTTACTGGACGATGATAAAAGTATTTGAAATAATTTTGTGTATGTATTTGAAAACAATATCCCCCGATGTGGGCGGAGCTTACATTTGTATGTTCTATTTATAACTGACCAATATCAAAAAAAATATTGGGCAGGCTATATTGGTCGGTAAATGCTGTCATTGCAGGATAAAATATTTTAATAGTATAAGCATTCTCTATTCTAATTATGGTTTCAGTTAACGTTGAGTATATATAACACTCACCTGGTACTACATGTAATATACACTTCGACCAAAGCGCCACATGACTTATTCCATAAATCTTATTTTGATAAATAAGGGTGGTGGTGGTGTAGCATGGGGCACTCTTCCTTCGACTGCGAGATTGATATGCAGTTTACACAAGAACACCTTAACGATATTACGTACATTGACAAAGACATACTCTGTACTACATTTTGTACATTTCGAGGACATGCAAATAACACAATAGCCAACAAAGACTTAGTGTTTACATTTAGTGTTTACAGTGTGTTAAATGTAAGTTCAATCTATCCATCATGCTATGTCAATTCATCATCATTAATATTATAAATAATAATAGCTTAAATATAAAGCCATAATTTGTCTATTCCAAATTATATCATACTTATTAACAAGGGAAAAAGGAAGAAAAAGTGAAAAAAAACACTTTTTTTTACGATTCTGCTATTAATATACGTATTATATCATACATTTAATCCTATTGATTTATCAATAAAATATTTGAAATGAAATAAAAGGTTTACAGATCTAAATGGAGCATCACGAGTGCCACTAAGATCCGGGCAGAACTATGGTTTCCCCGAAAGTTAAGCATCGACACCTGTGGTGTTATTACCAAGAATGGACGGGATTATGACTATGATAAAGAATCATATTTGTGGTCATTTTATAGCAGATATTACCCAATTCATGCTGGCGACTGTAAAACTTTCGAAGTGATGACTTGCACTAATGCCACTAAGAACATTTAGTTCATTAGCTTCCTTGTTAACAGAAACCGTCTATCAATGAAATCTGGAAAATCGTATCAAATGAGAGATATTCTCAATGTGCAGCTATAATGTTACTACATATAAATAGAAAGTTCACAATGGGAAACATTGAAAATATCTTCTCCCTTTGTGCTATATTATCGGTAGCAAGCGTCCTTCACTATCATTTTCTATGTAGGTAGATTTACGAGGCATACCTAGCGGTCTCTGTGGCATCCTTTACTTCAATGTAATAGATGTGATCAACAATCACCAAACTGTCAATAAAAGACCGGGCTAGCTACTTAAAAACAAAACAAACCTTGGTCGATAGCTTCACATGCATCCTTTGTACTGTGAAACATATTTAGACTTTCAACTAATCAGAACCAAGAATTAGTCATGTTTTCTTTGGTGCGGCTAAGAAAAAAATGACGATTTTTTTGTAGATACTTCACAAACATCATTGTTACAAAGTCTGGTTCCAATTGGTCCAGTAGTTTCAGATGATCTAATTGTGAATTTTTTTTTCATTATGAAGGTAATAATCTTTACAACTCCACCATTTCAGCAAGTGTTCATTTAAGTACAAGCATTCACTGACAGTTCATGTTTTATGTTGTTCAATTTTGTTAGTGTGTGCTCTTTTCGAGTGAAGTGGACCTGCTCAAGTGCTTTAGTGTTTGTATATATATGTTGTCATTGGAGCTCAATTATCAAATGGGGTTAAGGGAAGGGTTTGGTATCCTATTAAACGGTTTAACACGCAACATTTTTGTGCCTGTCCCAAGACAGTACTTGGTTTTCGTGGGTTTTTTTTGTGTTGTCATTTTAGTGAGAGGTAGTAGTTCATTTTCTTGATATTGGTGGAATAGCTGACATTGATATTAAACTAGAGGCTCAGTGGGCTGAGCCTGTGTCGCTCACCTTTCATTCTGCTTTGAGGAAATTTAATACAGAACCTTCCATAGGTGCTTCCCACCAAATATCGGTTCATTTTGGCAAACCAGTTTCAGATAAGAAGAATTTTTTTTAGAAATTGACCATCTAAAACAGGAATTGCCTGTGGCAGCCATGTTTGTAAATGGATCAAAACGAAATGAGTAATCTCTATAGAGGATCTTCCATAGATGCTTCTTACCAAGTTTCATATCATTTGGCCAAGTGGCTTCAGAGGAAAAGCTGTTTTAGAAATTGACCAATAAGAAACAAGACTTGCCTGTGGCAGCCATATTTGTTAATTGATAGGGATGAAATGAGTAATCTTTATAGAGGACCTCCATAGATGCATCCTACCAAGTTTCGGTTCATTTGGCCAAGCAGTTTCAGAGAAGATTTTTAAAAATAGGCCAATCAGAAACAAGAATTGCCTGTGGTGGCCATGTTTGTTAACGGATCAGAACGACTTAAGCAATCGCAACAGAGGACTTTCCATAGATGATTCCTACCAAGTTTCGGTACATTTGGCCAAACAGTTTCAGAGCAGAAGAATTTAAAAAATCAGCCTATCAGAAACAAGTCGCCTATGGTGGCCATGTTTGTTAATGGATCGGGACGGAATGAGCAATCTTTATAAAGGACCTTCCATAGATGCTTCCTACCAAGTTTCGGTTCATTTGGCCAAACGGTTACAGAAGAGAAGAATTTTTAAAATCAGCCAATCAGAAACAAGTCGCCTATGGTGGCCATGTTTGTTAACGGATCGGGACGAAATGAGGGCCTTCCATAGATGCTTCCTACTAAGTTTCAGTTCATTTGGCTGAGGGGTTTTAGAAGCATATTTATCTGTAATTCAATTCATAGCTAACTGTATTTGACTAATATCTATATTTAAATTAGGGTTATCTCCCTTTCAACAGAAAAACATTTTTTTTTTTTTTTTTTAAATAAAGCATACATTCATAAACATGAATTGCCTGTGGCAGCCATGTTGGTTAATGGATCGGGACGAAATGAGCAATCTTTATAGAGGACCTTCCATAGATGCTTCCTACCAAGTTTCAGTTCATTTGGCCCAGTGGTTTCAGAGGAGAAGATTTTTAAAAATAGGCCAATCAGAAACAAGAATTGCCTGTGGTGGCCATGTTTATTAATGGATCGGGACGAAATTAGCAATCTTTATAGAGGACCTTCCATAGATGCTTCCTACCAAGTTTCAGTTCATTTGGCTGAGGTGTTTCAGAGGAGAAGATTAAAATGTGAAAAGTTAACGGACGACAGACGACGGACACCAGGTGATGGCAAAAGCTCACATTGCTTTTGGCAAGGTGAGCTAAAAATTCTTTTCACAATATAAAATTTTAGCTGAATTACTGGCTTATTTGATTATCTTACTTTTGCCATCTTTCTTTGTTTGCTTGCATGCAATTTGCAGGGATATATTTGTCATTACAATTATTTGGTTGGTTTTTTTTTGTGCATGCCTTGTAGATAATTGTTTTTATTTGGGTAGTGTAGTATATTTTTTGTATTTCTTGAACAGGTCTAATAAATTTGATATTTGAACGGAAAGGACTTTGTGTCGACATAAAACAAGAGAGTATTTGAAATTTATTCAATAACATAACACATGTTTAAAAACAAAACATGCATCCCATTTGGGATTAAAAATAACTTCGAATCCTGAAAATAAATTACATGTTCTTGTTTTACCTATATACATTGTTGTACATACATAAATAGTCATTCATTTAAAAGTCATGCAAGCACTCATAGCATTCACAAACAATACACATTAATGATATTCTCATGTTGTAGTCATGACAGATAAAAAGCTACACTTGGCAATATTCATAATCTAATTAAAATTAAGACTTTGTTGGAAAACTTTTTTTGGGGTGATACACCAACATTAATACATGTACAGTCAAACCTGCCTTAAAGGGCACCTCTATATAACAAATCACTGTCTATAAAAGGCACCTCTATATAACAAATCACTGTCTATAAAGGGCACCTCTATATAACAAATCACTGTCTATAAAAGGCACCTCTATAACAAATCACTGTCTATAAAAGGCACCTCTATAACAAATCACTGTCTATAAAAGGCACCTCTATATAACAAATCACTGTCTATAAAAGGCAGCCTTATATTTCCCATTGATGAATAGTGTATTAATTTTAACCTGTATATAAAGGGCACATTTTCAGATTGCCTTGAGTGTCCTTTATATACAGGTTATATGGAATCAACAAAGATCCACTAAGATCTAATTTTAATTAGATTGCAATATTCACAAAGTACTTCTAAGACTTATGTACATTTCATTTAAATCTTTTATCAATCAAATGCCCTAGCTAGATTAAATGATAGTCATACAGAGACTTTGTGAAATGGAGCCCTGGTCCACCATGATATTTATTAATTGCACATTTCATAGTATGAAACACATGAATAATGAGTTAATATAAAGACTTTTGTGGTAATCTAGGCAGTCCTCTGGCCCAAGACCAGTAATACTTTGTTCGGAACAGTAAATTTTCAGTTTTTATTTAGATATATATATATATATATACACACACAGTTGACTCTCATTGTCTCGAATTTCCGGTTGAGTCGAATTTTTATCGAAGTCCGGAACTTCGTTGTGAATAAATATATATAGTTTGACTCCTGTTGAGTCGAAATTTCGGTTGTCTCGAATAAAAGTTTTGGTCCCGAGATGTAGAAAGCCATATTATTTACATTCGTTAAGTCAAATTTACCTGTCAAAACATGTGTATTACCTTAGGATTAAAATCGGATCACAGGTGAAACATCCGGTCATTGAATTTGACATTTTTACCTTAGGCTATTTCACATGTTTATTTCACAATCTGTCAAATTAATTAGTCAGGGGTCGACGTAACCGCTGGCCCGTGGCCAGTATATTTACGGTCAGGCCAGTCAAACTGAACAAAGATCGGCCCGCTGGGCCAGTTGATATTCTCGGGCCACTTGGGCCAGCAACTTTCGTTTCTTCCATGTCATTCAATATCGACTGATAACAGACATGAAATTTTCAGATAAAACGTTAAAATTCAACTTCAATCACTCGCCGAAAGCTATAAATAGCCTAATCACACAATCAGCATGTGTTTACCTTGATCTGTTACCGCACGTTAAACGAATATTGACAGAAATATATGATGGGAACCAGTACTTCATAATTCAATAATTTTCAAAATCACGATTATTTATTTATAAAACTGAAAGATTAAAACGGTATTTTCTATAGTAAGCAATTTTAAATATTTAATATAAATAAGAAATATCTTACTGTAAAAAAAATGGCGGATACACAATAACGCTAATCGTGACTTCATTTAATATGAAAAATCTATTATTATGAACTAGTAACAGGTATGGACTCAGTCAGTAGATCATGCCGATATCAGCAAGAGGGATATTGGCAACAATCGCTGCATCAGCTGGGCAAAACGGAAATTTTTCCAAAGTCGGGACTGTGTTTGTTTATTTATTATCTAACTTCCGGTTTGATAATAATCTTCTAATAGTCGTTATATGAAGGGGGTCGCTGAGACTTCTTCTTCTTTATATTTCTGGTCGTCCTTCACTACTGAAGATTATTGGCCGAGCGCCGTATTAAATTTAGTTAATACATAAGTTAACATATATACAATAAACAATGAATCAAAGGTTAAAACTATATACTTTTGATAACAAGTTTGACTCTCTATATGTAGATTGTTTGATTATCTTCTAACCATACCTGTTAATTGTAATGCATTAAAAACACTGCATGTATGGGAAAATGTCATGAACTTTACCCTTGTTTAAAGCAAGTACAACATTCATTCATAGAATACAAAAACTATATGTACATGTTTAAATCACTGACAGTCAATTTAATTATTTGCTGATGCCACTAGTGGAGCAGGAACTGCTTATCCTTCCGGAGAAAATGAGTTCACCCAAGGTTTTAATGGGGTTCATATTGCTCGATCTTTAGTTTCCTGTTTCTTGGGAGGGGGGGGCAAATCCCCCCTTTTATATCGGTCCAGTGGAATTTTGAAGGGGCCCGTCGCTCAAAAATTTGACTGGCCCTTTGGGCCAGTTAATTTTTTTTCTTAAGTCGACCCCTGATTAGTGATAATATTTGAATTGGCTTGGTATTATGACACAGGTTAGATGTGTACAATCAAAAATTATCGATTCATAATAAGTGCACTTGGGTCGGCATACATCAATGATTATGAAAAGTGCACAAAGGAAGCGTTTTATCTATTGAATTATTTGTCGGAAATTAATTTTGATTAAAGAAGAATAGTTTTCTTCTACACTTTATTGAATAATAAAAACACACCATTTATTGTAAATAAACAGTATTGCACAAAGAAAAATACGTCATGATGGGTGAAGTTTAATGACAATGCAACAGGTGAAAAACATAAACAAAACGGATAAACATATTCATTCACACAAAAAAAGATATCTAGAAGTTATCAGTCGTTTCACAAGATTCAAAGAATTTAACGGAGAGAAAAAAACAGCAACAAAAACATCGAATATGTTTAAAATCGTTCCGAGAATAGGGACATGCGATGCTGGTTGAACATTCAAAAATTTGATACAAAATAAGTCATTCTATAGCTTTAATTTATAGTACTGGAGACAAGAGAAACTTATATTTCATTATTTCTTGACAAGATTCAAGGCATTTTGGACAGATTGGTATTTTTGCAACTTGTGTACAGAAGAAACTTATATTTCATTATTTCTTGATAAGATTCAGGGTATTTTGGACAAATTGGTATTTTGAGTGTTTTCCATCATTGATATATCAGTGACAATAACAATCTCTTTCAGATCTTCATACAAAGTGTCACAGAAATAATTTGCTTTAAACAATACTCTTGGCAATTTAGAAATATTGGTCCCTTGTTACACATCAATTCACATAAGTAAATAGTAAGAAATTTCTCATTTGTCTGAGATAACCTCTTTGCATGACTACTGTACGCAATGCGTGTTAAATTCTGTTAAAATGTTCAAATATCAAATAAATTTCTTTTAATTATTATTAATTTACCTACAAGATCCTATGTTAAACTTCGATTTACAGTGGCATACATCTGGATTTACAGTTGACACAAAAAAAAACTTTGTAAAAAAACACTAAAATAAATTTCAAGCAACAGAGTAATTTCTGAACAAGAGTTTTAAATCTCAGCAAATCAAATTAAATAATTAATCTAATAGCCATGTTGAATTTCTGATTTCCACCCAAGTGAATTATTCTGTTGGGTCCACCAAAGAAATATTCCTGCAGTTTGTTTCCATTCGACAAAATAGTTTGGGATAAGAAGAAGGACACATTGAGATGATGATGATGACAATAGCTTATACACAGATCTTTAGACAAGTGAACTACAAATTACCAGGATGAAAATCATTTCAAGCTGTTTCCCCTTTCAAAAGAATAACAAATTTCAAATTAGAATTAATAGCTTTAGAAACATTACATATGTCTGATACTGCTTTTAAACAAAATACATAAGACGAAGACTAGATTACTTAACAGAATTAACTATTGAACTCTTGTACATGTATTGTTTGTAAAGGAATTTCTTGCGGCACCATTCGATGTTCAACTAATCCATTTCTTTGGTGTCCATATTCAAATTTGATCCTCAGTTCACCTATTCTAGATTTGGGTAGGATGTCTGGTATCCATTCTATAATGAACGGTGTTGGTTCTTTTTGTTCTGTAGATTCTGAACCTATAAATACAGACAAACTATTTTATTACAAGTAACTACTCCTTTTTAGAGTCTAATACGTATATGTATACAACTAACAAGTAAGACAACTCTTTGAAAATAAAAAGTTTCTGACAGATTTTATTTCATATATCCATAAAATCCCAAGTTAAACAATGTCCTGTATGGCAATCTTGGATCCACATAAAATATTAAAAATATACAAGTTCATTCAAGTTTGTAGTTTCTGTGAAAAATTAATTTATTCAGACCATTTTTGAAAGCTGAATAGAAAAGACAATGAATAAGGTAAGGTTAAAATTGGAACAAATTTCTGTATAACATGGTGTATTTCAGAATCGTATATGTACTGTTTCAAGAGTAGTGTTCTGGAATTGTACCATAAACAATATACATACCAACTTTAAGATAAGTTTTCAACTCAAATGGTCTAATTGGCATTTGTTTGTTTATTTTGCCATCTTCTACATTTTCTACATCAACTTTTGGTACTTCATACAGATCATAGGTTCCATCTCTATTTTCTACAAAGTTTCTAGTTATATCTAATGACATCTGTAAAACAAGACCAAGAAATTAATGATAAATATTTGACTAAGTGCAAATAACATGACAAGACACAATGTGTACGCATGAATCCTCGTGATACTGACTTGTTATTATTATGTATTTACTTCATCAAAGCTGTGCAAAACTGACAATTCTCTATTTCAGAAACAAATGCATCATAAAGTTATGTCGCTAGTAAAGGATCAATTTTTTTTAAAGCAATTTCAACCAGAAACATAATTTTAGAGAACTGAATTTTGACGTATTTTGAAATTCTTTTATTTCAGCCATTCTTACATGTGCTGATAAAATTCATATTTTCATCAAAGTAGACAGTACATTATTTTCTTAGTTTGCTTGTATATAATAATAAATATGTTAAAAATTAAGAAATTCAACAAAAAATGAAAATAGCTGAAAAAATAACCGGACTAGGAATAAAAGATATAAATGTGTACTTGACATTTCATATAATTACAATTTTTTTTTTTTTACCTCAGATGTATCAAAGATCATTTTAACTTGAAAAAGGTTGGTAATGTGCCATGTATATTTAGTAAACATTCCTAAAGGTAAGGCATCCTTTCTCACAAATCCTGTGGTGAAATTTGGCAGTCTTTTCTTTTTACTTCCAGTGGAAATACGCTGTTGAAGACATTCAAAGAATACTTGTGGAGCATGAAAGACTAAAGGATCCGGGTTACCTGTACAAATAAAGATGTTTTAAACATAATAAACAAATAAGGTTAAATCTACATTTTACACTAAAACTTCCTGCTAAATACATTTTATTACAGCAGATTTAAAATTTAGATCCATAAGAGAAAACCAAAGTTGCAACATTATGCCAGAACTTCCATATCTAGTATTCAGAAACAGAGTATAGTCTGTTTGGTGACTCTGAAAATGGGGAACAAATTTCCTAAAAAATCAACGGGTTGTCAGATTTTCTTTTTAATTATATTTATATTAAGGACTGATTAATATATATTATAGGTGAATTTTCAAAAAAATTCATTAAAGAATGAAAAAGTTTGCCATAGGACTTAATTGTAAAATTCTGTCATTTTGTCATGTAACAAACATGGGAGTAAGTACTACTGAAATGAACAGCAACATGTGGTCAGTTTTGACAAACAGCAAGTCAGCTGATTTCATCATTAGCATGTTACATTGTACATCAGATGTTTACATACTGACAATACCAAATATGGACAATATTTAAATTAGATTTACACCTGTTCAGGTAAAAATCAATAATGATGATACATTATTACATAACTGATTGTGGAGCATTTAAAGTACATGCAAACTACCCATTCCCTTTATGTGCATAGAGGTTAATAATAAAGAACAAAATTACCTGAAAACATTGTTTATTCTGACCAGTACATATCAGTAGTTTCACCCTCACTGTCATGATCCCCCTCTGAATCAATGTCACTATCACTGTTTAAATTAAAATAATTTTTGGAATTTCCTCTATAATGTGGTCAGATTTCCAATATTGTGGTTCTATTTTGTTTTCAACATGATTACAAAAGTTAGTCCACTTTTCTGGGGTTATGGTTTTAAATCCTTTGATTATTAAGTCCCTTACATCATTAGTTTTAAAAGTGTTATTTTCCCGTTCAACATAACCCTTAATTGACATCCCCCCATACCATTTCGATAGGGTTAAATTCACAATGGTATGGGAGGAGGCACAAAACATCATGACCTTTCCCATGTAAAAATTCATCTGTTTTATAAACTGGTTCGGGTTTCTTCAGTTTAATGATTTCATACAATTCAGATTTTTTCATTTTACCATCAAAAGGATTTTTTTGTCTTTGAGCCACTTTTGCATATCCCCCTTTCTTGTAGCTGATGTTGGTGCTTTGGTACCTTCCTTTATTACACGATGGTAAGACGCATTGTCCATTACAAGACTTTTAGGTGGAAGTGCAGGAACTAACTGTTCTTCTACCCATTTATTAAATATAACAGAATTCATTTCGGAATGATAATCTTTTCCATCTGTGCTTAAAGTTTTAAAAACTAATTCACATCCAGGTAAAAAACCAGTTTTACATCCTGCATGTCAAATTACAAATCTTTGTCCTTTATTAAGGGGAATTTTTCGGGCATCTGAAGGGTTAGGTGGTGTCCACTGATAGGATGCTGTATGGTGGGTATCAACCCAAATTCCGTCCAAGTAAACAATGTTATATCCTTCATTTCTTTTTTGCTTAAGTGTACGTAAAAAATGTATTCTTTTATTAATGAGGTCTTTTCTTTCAACAAGAGCCGTTTTATTTCCATTTATTTTTGCATATTTAAAACCAAGTTCATGCAAAGTTTTCCAAAGTTTACATTTTGACACTTCTAAAGAATGGTTTTTCTCCAAAGTGACATACAATTTTCTAATTGAAACATATTCATTTTTCGAAAAAAAAAAAACTACTACTCTCCTTATAAAGTCTTTATCAAAACTATCCAAAGAATCTTTGTATTTATTCACAGATTTTTCATTAAGTTCCACAGGTTCTTCTTTCAATATCTTATTCATGAATGAACAGCTAATGTCCAGAGCTTGTACAGTTCTATCAATGACTTTTTTCCATGCATAAAATGGAGCTGTTCGTTTACTTTCGGCCCCAAAATATTTGTGTAAATTTTCTAAATTAATTCCCTTTTTTCAGCAGAAGCTTTCAAAGGCATTTTCACTATTTATTTACAATGTACATAAATTTATATAACATAATTTTAAGCAAGAAAATCATGAAAAAAATGTTTATCTAATTTGCATATAAGAAATTAACGTTGTATGAATTGTTTAATTTTTGGAAGAAAACAAGTATTATACAAGAACATTATTTAATATATATATTTATATAAATTATACTCTCATGAAATTAACATTTATTTGATTTTGGTATCATTTTTTTAAGTGTTAATTTAAAATTTGTTATAAATCAGCATGAGTGAATAACAAGGGACATGTCCATATAAGGGTCTCATGTGACCAGCAGTTATTAATTGTTTACAAACAAATATCATATGGTCAAACTGTTTATCAATTATTCAAAACATCTTGAATCTTTAACCTAATATGGCATTCCCATGGCATGTGACTGAAATTAGCATAACAACAGACAGGAAAGAACAGGTAAGGCTGTTCATTATAATGGCAGCCTCTTTTACTTACAATCTGATAAAATTAGTATTGGGCCCTATGAAGATTTTTTTTTTATTTGAATTATTTCTTTGACAACTTTTACTCAGATATGTATTAAATAATGTGTGCCTAAAATGTTAAAAAGAGCAATAGAAAGCAAATCTCTGATTTTTAAATAATTTTTTCACCAAACAGACTATACAGTATTTAATGATTTATTGGTTCTCTGCAATGATAGGTTAATTACTGCTTTTCAGCAATAATTGGGGGGAAACGAATATATTGAGATTAACAAAAAACAACAATTATTCTCTTATGCAAGTATTCAAATTCATGCAAGAGTTATCTTTCTTTGCTAATGAAAACTTCCCATGTGATTTGTATGCAAATGAATTTAAGATCACCTCATAGCTGAAGTAAGGTTTTATCTATAGGTGAAGGACAAAAGAGCGAGTTGCTTAACGACAAGTGGTGAGCAATTTTTTCAGCTACATCATGGCGAGATCAAGTAACTTTTTGATGAGATGATATCTGTTTTGAACATGCTGTGTTGGATTTTTTTATACATGCACTTTTATAGTACTAGCCAGGGTTCATACACCTTTTTTGTGAGAAAATTCCATGACTTTTCAAGGACTTTTCCAGGATTTTTTTTAGTTTTTCCAGGACCAACTTTAAGCAAACTGTCAACGAGTATAAGTGAAATTTTGATTAATCACATTATTTATCATGTTCTAACCTTTGTATATGAGTATATAAGAAATTATCCATCATAAACAACACACTTGGTAGTCATTTATGCCAACGTGACCTGAACTACCATCAAAATGGAAGTGGCCCATTGGACAATGAGACAATTACAACCCTTTCAGTTTTCTATTTAAATTTATAACTTAATTCTAGCATAGCTTGGATGTCCAGCTGGTTTTTTTTTAAATTTGTTGAAGTAGAGATTCATCAAATAAGAGAACATATATATCTTCTTTTTTTATCTTTCTTTTGATTGATTCCATCAAATATGAACAGATTCCAAAGTCTGCCAAAGAGCATGCTTCGGTTCTCCATGGGTCATTTGTTTGCTATCATATCGTCTGAGAACATACTCTGAAAAACCTGTACAATGTCTGTATAACTTATGAAAGAAAAGTGGCTTTTTACCATGTTTAATGTCAAAATTATATCTCCACTTTTATGAAATCTGTTGTTGCCACAGACTCCTCCAATAATTTTTTTGTACGCTGGACACTGGCAGTCTCAAACTGCTTCTTTTTTTTTATATGTTCAGTGTTTTGTTGACTAAATGTGACTTAAGTCCACTCTTCCTCCTATATTACTGATGTTAATATCCTTTATACACACATTACATGATGCAGCTTTAAATTTGTTCTGTATTTGAGACAGACACTTATATTCTGGCTTTTCAAGCCATTTAATTTTAAAAGAAGAGTTTCCAGCCATTTTTGGCAAAAACTACAACATGCTGTATTTGTATGTGGAAGCTGTCATTTTCAAAATATGGAAATACACACCTCATAAGCGAGCTATATTATAAAATTGGTAGATGATTTATTTTTTTAGAAAAATCATGATGTTTAGTGTTCCTCTGTGCTCTTCTTCAAGGGCAGTTTCACCCATATTCGAAAAATAAAATTCCTTTTGACCAAATGAGCCTTTTGCTTTGCTCTCACTACTTCCCACATCCAACCATCTTTTTATATTCAGGGTTATCTAACCACTTGATCTGAAAATGGCAGTTGCCTGACATCTTAAAAGCCAAAAGTACGTTTTCCAATATCTGGTTTCCTACTGCAACACCGTTTAATGCAGGAAATTGTAGTACATTAGGAAACCAAGTCTATACATCCGGTTGCATATTTTTACAAATAATTTTAAAGAAACGAACTTAAAATCCTTAATTTACATTTACCACAACTGCTGCCTTGTTTCAAGTTGGAAACAGTTACGACAGAAATCGGGAGAATCTCTTAATTTTAGATGTTTGAATACATTTAATAAAGATTACAGCTCAAATAATAATTTTCCATGACTATTAAAAGGACTTTTCGATAAAATACAGTTTTCCATGACTTTTAAAGGGGTCTAGGACAATAGTCCCCCCCACCCCGGCAATTGCCCCCCATCCCCAAATTTTTTATTTCATTTTTATTTTTTATTTTTATTTGAAAACTTTTTTTTAAATGAGAAATAACTATGCATAAACTCAGATTAAATTATTCAAATGACTTTTAAGTTGGATTTTTTTCTTTGTATATTAATCTTCAAAAGGATTATACAGCTTCTTGGACAAGCTATGATAAAAATAACTTTCTCTTATTATTTTAGATATTTTATTTTTAGATAGAGTTTAATGATTTTCCAATTAAGTTTAATTACCTTACAAAATTGGTCTTCAAAGAAAAATTATAAAAAGGAATTTGATTAAACAATGATCAAAGCTAAGTACAAAGGTTAATAATTTAAAAGAATTTTGAGAAAAAATGATTCCAAGCTAAGTACAAGCTTAGAACTGGCTTAAATAGGAGTGTATTTTGAAGTGAAAGTATAGTAGTGCAATGGAGTTCATAGTCAGAAAAGGGTAATCAGAAACTAAAGATAAAACTGAAAAAAATGTGTGGGGGGCAATTGTCCTACTCCCCTTTTAAAGGCCTTTATTTTACAAATTCCAGGATTCCATGACCTGTACGAACCCTGACTAGCTCACTTAAACAACAGTCCTCAGTCAGAAATGTCGCTCCACTAGGACACATTATTCTGACTATGGGGCAACCAGTCTTTGTTCTTACACTTTAATGCTACAACATGCTTAGTAGATAAACAACAAAAATCAATTTTATAGTCTTTGTGATCAAACTCATGATTACCACACTCAAGGCATGTACACTAACCATTACCATACAGATGCAGTAAAAAATGACATATGATTAAGATTTTTGGTATTTAATGCCACTTTCGGCAATATTTCAGCTGTATCATGGTGCCCAGTTTTAGTGGTGGAAGAAGCCGGAGCCCCCGGAGAGAACCACCGACCATGGGCAAGGGGCAACTGGTAAACTTTTACCACTTGCGACTGCGAGTCGAGTGAACCCTTTTTTGTAATTTACAAAGCCGGGCACGAACCCACACCGTCTTGGTGATAGGCTTGTATGAGTTGTTAGGTAATCAGGGATGATCCTAGTTAGAAAATAAAATAACTGAAATCAATGAAAAATAGCTGAAATCTCTTTCAAAATCGTCATTTTTGACCTGTTCTGAGCATGTCCAGCAATTTTAGGAAAACAATTTTCAGATAAAAATAGCTGAAATCAGTTAAATAACTGAAAAAAATCATCCCTGGGTAATCCAACTATCTAACTCTTTGAGCCACCCAGGTCCTTTAAAACGACATATGAATTTAATTTTCAATACAAAGATACAAAAATAGGACATGTTTTTTGTTGTTGACTATACTATTAAATGGTAAACTTTTAGAGCTATGGTGGCCATCCTGGCTTTCAGATTAGCATAAAAAACACAATTTGGTGGACATAATTTGTGAATATGTAAAATATTGTATTGTTTAACCTGAGAAACGACCTACCATCAAACTGATAATGCATTGTTTGGTTTATTCGTTCTGTTACACTGGCCAACCACTGATGAAATGATATAGCAATCTGGGTTTCATCTATCTGAAGAACTGACAAAAAAAGAAGAAAGAAATATGAATATCTTTTAAAACTGCATTACAATATGATATCTTGTTTAATTTCATTATAATTTTTCCATTTTAACTAGAGGATGGTCTGGTTATAATGATCTGTTATTTGTCTAAACAAAGTTTTGGTTCAATCAAGATTTTCAATTTAACATTGAAATATATAATATAAGTTATAATATGGGTTATGGTCACTTTCAAAAATATTTCAGTTATATCGTGACGGTCAGATTTATTGATGGTGGAAACCGGAGTACCCGGAGAAAACCACAGACCTGCAGCTAGTCACTTTATCACATAAAGTTGTATTGAGTACACCTCGTCCGAGCGGTATTCGAACTCACAACATTAGTGGTGATAGGTACCAATTGCATAGGTAGTTGTAAATCCAACAACCATACGATCACCACCACCCCCTGTTATTACATGATAATTACACTAATCAATATTGATCATTATGATTTCTATGATTCCATCCATTAAGAAACTTGTGTTGAGACTTTATGTCAAACACAGAAACATTTCATCACATACTGTGAAAAAATATTACTGTTTTAACAATACATATTTTTTCATAAAACCTTTTAAATTTTAGCATATTAAAATTCTGACACCAAGAATAGTAGCAGTCTGTGCCAAAAACCACTAGCCCTAAGCCCCAGTCTAGTAAAAATTGCATAAAATTTGTTTAATCAAATAGAAAAAATTCTTCTAAAATGCTGTGCGGATAGTTCGTCAAAATGTTTTGGTACAGACTGCTGTTAAATGATAACAGTCAATCAATGAATGAACATTTGTCTGTCTTACAGCACGAAATATAATTTTGTAATTATTTTGCAATTGTTTAACACTTGGTATGTATCTTGAATGCCACAAGGCAATCTGTCATATAAATCTATTTCCATACACTATATGCTTCATTAACAACTCTATTTAACCTTAAACCCAGGTAAACTTTAGTTGCTGCAGGCAAGATCTTGTCAACAGGTACCGGTTCTATTTAAGGTCTTGTGAGAACATTACAGTTCACCAGGACAAGAGGTTATATAGAGTTCTGTCAAATGTTAATGGACGGAAGGTAAAATTGACAGTTTCTAGATGGAGAATCTCAACTAAGGTCTGTCTAATTTGGTGAAACAGAAACAGAAGAAGATTTGCATTTTATGGAACTTGCAGTGTTTTCTATTTTATTTACTTTAAATGACAGTGTTGCATTAATTAGAATAAACATATTTAATTTCACTATATAATACAGATTTACATTTACATTTGTTATTATTATTATTATTTTTTTTTAAATAAATTTCAGATCAAATTCTTTAAATAAAAATTTATTCTTAAAATATTTTTCAAGTGTTCTATATCCAACTTTTCCTGTGGTGGCAGCCATCTTGAATTATAATGTTCTTTGTATAAATATGATAAAATAACTTGTCTAATTTACTAAAAATTACCTGGTACTTTTTTATTGTTTGGTGTTATAGGTTTAGTTTTTTGTGGACTAATCTTCCGTGGACTCTGCACTGTATTTCCTTCTTGGAGTGTTAATAAAGCATTACTTGCCTGAACTATAATATAAAACATGTAAAGAAATAAATGAAAAGGCAAAATACCAAAGAATGACATCTGTCGTTGCATGGTACTTTTCCACAAAAAAATAATAAGATATTTACCAAAGCAGGAAATAAAATATTTAGAAATATTAAAATAATGATTTTGTAAAAATTTGGTGAGAATCTGATAAAGAACGAATTTGCTACAGAACACACAAACAATTTTCAAAATTCTGTTTCCATTAAAAATCAGAACACAGCCATGTTGAATTTCCGATCAGCGCCAAAAACAAAAATCTTGTATATGACCATCCAATGAACATTTCTGCCAAGTTTGATTCAAATCTGTTTTGTGGTTTCAGAAAAAAAGATGAAAATGTGAAATTCCCATACGGGTGAAACACAATATAGGGAGCATATGCAGAAACTTACTGTTGTGTGATGTTATTTTACATTTGCTGTTGTTCTATAAGAGTAAATCTCATATTCTTTCAATTGTGAATGTTTGTTCGAGTTTCAGCCCAAATTTCGACACTGTACCTCAAATGGTCTCCGAGATATGACTTAAAACGTACACAAAAAATGGCTCTTTTTCGATGTTATGCTGTTGCACTTAGAATATTATCCCTTTTCCTGATAATACAACTTTTTCAATCTTTTAATATGTTTAAATTGTGTATATGCAACTGTTTCAAAAAAGATCGAGGATTATTTTGAAGTTTGGTTTGTTGAAATAGGATAAAAATTGTGGAAGTTATTAACAAAACTGTAAATGTGGTAGTATGTTATGTAAATTTCATCTTGGATTTCTTCTGCTTGTTATGAGCCACAAAACCTTAATAATACAACTCTTGTTTAACTAGTTTTTTAACAGAATTACTATTCTGATGTAGCACATTAGTATGGAAAAGCATTTCAAAGTCTAAATTGCAAAAATTATTTTTCACAATTTTTTTAAATGGAAAAAGTATATTTTCTCAGAAAATGTAGAGTCCGTAACCATGTAAAATTTAGCAACTAGAAATGTCATTTTAAAGTTTTGATCATATTATTATTCATTCATGATATACATAGATTACAAAAACTACTTTTAACATAAAATAATTCATAAAGCTTAGCTCTTAAACAAATAAAATGGTTACAGACACTACAAAATATGTGTAGTGTCCGTAACCTTCTTTAAAACATAAGTTTTTGAGTTTTAATCACTTAATTTAAAAAGAACCATCATGTTTTAAAGTATTATTTTTATGAAATGTAAGATCAGTTGTGTCTTTTAAAATTTTGATTAATGATGCAATCATATGGAAATTCCCCCGATTACTTCATCTCTATAAACAGCATCTTTCTCCTTTGTAGCATCATTGTGAATAGTAAAACCAAAGAAGATTCTATGAAGTGATTCATCATTTATTAGTTTATTTTAGCAACTGTATATGTTTCCTGAATATAAACACATCAAGTTTCCAAGCTATTCTATAAATAAAGGTAAGTTAATTTTCTTTGTTTTATTACCAACAATTGTGTAGAGTCCGTAACCAAATGAATAAAATACAAAACTTGTATTTCAACTGTAGAATGGGTTAAATGTAGCTTTCTGTGACATCTTGCAGGTAATAAACCAATTTGGAAAACATCATTGACCATATAGTTCCTCAAAATTACTGGTCTTAACTTAATTTCTTCCAAAAATTGTAGTTTTTATATCTTAACAATGTGTTTCATATACACATTACAGTATTTTAAAAGAATCCATTACTTATTGCAGTTATATTTTTACATCTTAAAAATCAAGTAATCAAACAGGGTACCAGTTCCATGTGTTATATCAGCATTTTTAATTAAGAGTTGATATTAAAGAATTAAGTAAAGGTTACATGAAATTTAGACGTCCAGATGCATATTGTAATTTTTGACAACAAAAATTAATAAATTATTAGTTAAAGTCTTTAATGACATTTTAAAGTCTTTAATTGTATCTTTTATTCAACAAAAAGCTATTAGAAACCTATTGAAAGCACTAACATGAATGGAAAACCTTTAGATTAAAAATGTTGCATTGTTTTAAATAAAGGTTCATACCTTTTACAGATGGATTTGAGCAGAAATGAAGCAAGACATTGAAGTGTACCCTGGTCATATTTTCAGGGCTAGATGGCAGCAAAAGCAAATGACTAATTGCATATATCATTTGAAACCTGGATCAATAGCCATGGTCATGGATTTCAGTGAAAATTATGGCTGTTTTATTCCAAAGTGAGGTACAGTCTGGATTTTTTGATAGAAATCAAGTAACAATCCATCCCATGATGATTTATTATAAAATAAAAGAAGAAGAAGAGAACAAAGAAACATTAGTGAAACATGCAATTGTTGGAATAAGTGAAGATAATAAGCATGATGCTGATGCTGTTTTAGAATTTGAAAAACAGGCATTAGATATTGTTTCAAAGGATATCCACATTCAGATAAAAGAAATACACCAGTGGACAGATGGGTGTGCTGCACAATATAAAGGGAAAAAGTCATTTGCAGAAATAAGTCTTAGAAATAAACCCAGTGTATGCAGAATTTTTTTTTAGACCAGTTATGGTAAAAACATTTGGGACGGTCTTAGGAGCAATAGTAAAAAATTCCTGCAACCAGGCAGTCAATAGCTCAAAGAAGATAATTGGCACATCACAAGATGTTTTTGATCATTGTGAACAAAGGTTAACATCAATTAAATCTCAAACTGAGGGAGAAGAAAAGACTGTCTCGAAACGACAGTTTATATTAGTTAAAGGTATTAAGAGAGATCGACAAGAAACCAATGTAAACACATTGAAAGGAACAAGAAAACTACATGCCGTGAGAAGTACAGGACATGACTATAAGTTGGAAACTAGAAAACTGTCATGCTACTGTTTGAATTGTTTAGAGGAAATTGATCAGTGTCAAAATATTGACTACTGCCACAGATGGGAAACACAAACATTAAAAGTATTGAAAAGTACAACAAGAAAGCAGTTAGAAAACATGGAAACAGAACAAGATAGCATGGAAGTCGGAAGAAGAAGACATGGAAATAGATCATCTGGAAAATACAGACTCAAATCAACAGGAAAACATAGAAATGGACCAGGAAAACAGATAGTGAGAATACTCAGCCTGAAAAAGAATCAGTATCTACAAATAAAGAACATTTCCAACCAGGTGTGCTTGCAGCAGTCTTATTTCCAACAAAGAAAGGAAAGTCAGTCACAGTATGCATTGGACAAATTCTTGATATTGATGACCAAGAATTTCAACTAAAATATATGAAAAAAAGTGGGAAGACATACATCTGGCAAGACAAACAAGATATATCTTGGGAAACTGATGATAAGTTGGTAGCTACTGTAGCCGAGCCAACAATGAGTGACAAACGGTCTCATTTTGTTTTCGATTCTGAGGAACTAGAAGACATTTAAAAAAAGTTGTCAAAAGACTACAGATATGTTTATTTCTGCTGAACAGATAATTATGTAGTATCCGTAACCAGAGTTTAAACTGATTTGTATTGATTCATTGACTACCCTGAGTTCATAAAAGAACATTTACTTATGTTTTACATGTTTGTCAAAATAGAAATAGGTTTATTTTTAAATATTAAGTTAAAACTCATATGAAAACAAACAGTTTTCTGAAATTTCATTACTTTTCATCAGAATTTTTTTTAAATATTTTTGCAAGAATCACTTATTTACAGAAATAGAATACTCCTATATTAAATTGACATGGTTTAATGCTAAAGGAAATACAGTTCAAAGCATATTTTTAAATGAAAATACCTTTTTCTCTCAATGATTTGTATGTAGTGTCCGTAACCAAATTTACAGTGTTTTTAATTTCAAAAATTTAATTCACATATGTAATCTGATACAAAATTTTAAATTTCTATTGGATATAGTAAAAATTCAGTTTCTATTTTGCACAACTATGAGGTTTGAAGATTAGAATTAATAGTTTCAGAAGAGTTGACAAATGGTCAAATTTCTGACAAAATTATTTGCAAGAACTATTGAATGAATATTGTATGTATTTAAGATTTTTTGTTCATTATTTATGTTTGATATATGTTCAAATATGAGAAAATGTTGAACTAGTTACAAAATAATAAAAATAACACAGTTTAAAGTATTTAAATTAATGTTATAGTCCTGTGTAGTGTCCGTAACCAGCTCTTAATGAACAATTTGTCTGCAGGTCAAAATAACATTTCCCATGCACCAATCTACATAACGTTTAAGTTTCTTAAACTTTATGGATAGTACAAAACAGAAAACAATCTTTGATGACAATTCAGAGACCTTTATTTTATACCCCTAAGTGCAACACTACTGTTCCCTTGATTGTGTTTCACCCGATAGGATCCAATGTTAAACTAAGTCGAGTCAATGGCGACCATCTTGAATTTCTGATCGGTAAACGATTCACAAATTTAGTACAGGACCACCCAATGATCATTCCTGCAAAGTCACAATTCAATTGGCTTGGTGGTTTCTGACAAGAAGATTTTTAAAATTTCAGCCAATGAGAACACATTATGGACCCTGGCAGCCATGTTAGATTTCAAATCAGCACCAAAAAAACACAAATCTGGTAGAGGACCATCCAATGAACATTTCTGGCAAATTTGGTTGAAATCTGTTCAGCGGTTTCAGAGAAGAAGATTTAAATGTGAAAAGCTAACGGACGGACGCTTACCCATGACAAAAGCTCACATGGCCTATGGCCAGGTGAGCTAAAAAGATTTTACTCCAAAAAAGTATTGTCTACATATACATGTATCATGGCATGTCCTGATACAAATACATGCAAAATTTAAAGGCACTGGTCCTTCCGATTTAAAGTTCTGAATCAGACAAGATTGTGTTTACAGACAAACAACTCTTTCAAACTAGTATACCACATCTTAATTTTCACTGCAGGTGGTATAGTAACACAGTTTCTGTGTCCTCGACAATACAATGTGAGGTTTGTTTACATTACGAGAATGCACAATGTCCTCATGATCAATTGTTTTATTTTCTGTCCTGTGATCGAGTGAAGGCTGGTAATCATTTTTAGCTTTCATATCTGCACAACACTACTTGCCATTTTACAAGACCTGCTGAGAGGTTAAAAAGATATAATAGCAACATTTTTGCATATATTATATACACTATTAAATTTACATGAGAATTGGAGTCACTTTACCTTTTTAAAATATGTTTGTCATCTATGTAATTATAATTTGACTATCACTAAAAATCTCATGATTAACAGACTTACCTAATGTATCATCTTTTCTTTGTTTTTTGACTGTAGGTTCTAACAGCTCATCCTCAGTCACTACTACCTCCAGGGTAGTAGGGTCACCTGTTTCTAACCCTGTGTCTTGTGCCTGATATATTGTAACAATCTGTCTTTCTGGTGAATCTTGTGTTACTTCTACAACAAAGAAAAATTACAAAATATCACATCACAGTATACATAGGGAAATTGTTTCATTAAGGACATACACAATGTATAACTTAACATGACTTTCAATACATGCACGATTACCACAGGAAAAACTCATTGGTAAAAAGATCCTGATATAGTTAGTTGCCAAAATGTGACAATTTTGAATATCCAATTAGATTTCAAAGTTGTCATGGCAACTGAAATATGATACAAAGTGGATTTCACTGAACAACATATATTACCATTCTCATGGACGATCATGGTGATAAATGGCAAAAATATTCTGGTGGGTAGTCAAAAATACAGGGTAACTTCCACTTGGTTTTTATTTCAACAGAGTGGAAAAGCAAAGTCAATCTCCACAAGATGATTTTTATTGTTTGCTTGTTTGATGGCGTTTAACACCACTTTCAACAATATTTCAGTTATATCGTGGCGGTCAGTTTTATTGGTGCAGGAAACCGGAGAAAACCAGACCTGTCACCGACAAACTTCATCACATAATGTTGTACACCTCGCACTGATCGAAATTCGAACTCACATCAGTGGTGATAGGCACTGATTGCATAGGTAGTTGTAAATCCAACTACCATACAATCACGGCCACAATGGCACCTTGAGATGATTTTTATGTAGAATTAACTAGTAGAGCGAGCACTGATATATAGCAACATTTGAAATGCATCAGGACAACATGGTCAAGGAAGGTTTTCTGATATCAATCACTAAAGACATGAAATGTTATTCTACTACTTGATATGTATGGAAGTATTAACTGCAAGATGGCTACAAACCTTGACTATCTAGATTAATGTAATATGAAAATTCCTCAGCTAATTTTTCATCACTAGCAAATGCACATATACAAGCATAAAAATGTACACATCTCTTCTGTGAATCATTTACAGTACCAGGTTTAGAATACTGAAATTAAACAGAAATTATTACACATAAAATCACTTTGTAATTACTATATGAACATGATGAAAGAATATTATGTTGTTGATATCATTTGTCTCACTAGAGGTAAAATTGAATGATTGATGGGAGGATTCTGAAATTAATGGATGCCATATATACATGTACATGTTTTCTAAATTAAATAATTATATGTATGTATGTATACATTGTACATGTTGAATAAGCCATACAATCGAAGATTAGAGGCTTAAATCACTTGGTTATTCATACACAGTTTGTGTTCAATCAAGGGTAAATTTTGAGAATATTTTTATTCATATTCACTTAAGGACTAGGGTCCAATGTTAAACTTTAACAAAAATAAAATAACATTCGGGCATTGGTCACATTTGGTTCTTTTCATACAAATCTATGGAATGGTAAAAACTTCAATAAATCTGTCGCATCTGTTGGAACACTTCAAACAGGAATGTTTTCTAAGGAATTCAATAGAAATAAGTGCATGCAAATAAAATTAAAACAAAAGGCTATGTCTAGCACAGCATGATATGAACGCTGCATGTCAACAAGGGAAAGTTCAACAAGTGTATACAAGAAGCAAGTGAGGACACAATATTTTGCTGGACCCAATGGGTTTTGGACATTTGTCTCGTTTTTTTGTTTACTTACGTACGTCATGTTCTTGTTATGAATATAGTTGAAATATTGTTCAGTTGATGTTCCAAAACATCAATCAACCATGGTCTAAATTACTCTCAACATATTTCTAGGCCACCATGGTCATGTTGACAACCATAGATATAAAACATTTAACATGTTTAACTGATAGAACATTACAATTTATATAGCTGCATTAATAACACAATTCTAAATAACAGATGCCATCCCTCTTATAATATATATATGAGTACAAATATTGAAGAGACATTTAAGAATTTAACTGTTTTTGCATCATGTTTCAAATAATAGGCTCTGAATGCAGAGACTTTCAACATGTTCTAATATGCCAGAAGCCGCTACTGCCAAAACATAAGTTTTTCTTCTTTCAATTACATTCAAGTAGTCATGACAGTACATGTACCTATTGTTGTGAATTCCAAGCTTTACATGTTGCAAACTAAGAATTTTTTTTGTTTTCTAGTATTACACGATTGCTGCATGTCAAATTAAAAATTATAATGATTTTTTTTGACAATATAAATACCTTGAAAGCTTTACAACAACAGTGAAACTTGTGTTCTGGTGAAGCTCTATTTCGTGTTGTTTCAAATAACGAAAAGTGTAAAAATCCTAATGGCTGCTTTGAATTGGGTTTACATTTCACAACCATAATGTTTTTTGTAACTCTTTGAACAAGAGGCCCTGTTGTTTCAGTAGCCAATAACCAAATAGCTTGTTTGATTTCATTAGGAACCATAAGAGTATTCAGAACAGAATTTTTCAGTGTCAGAGGAGTAGCCTCTTGTTGACAGTCTACAGCAGCCTTGATGTGAGGACATGGCTGATCTTGCAGTCCTTGCTGAGAGCTCCGTGTACAGCTATCTACAAAACATCTAGCAGCCTGGTACAATATTGCAGGGTCAACAACAGGTGCAGGATTACCATCTAGATCTTGAACGAGAGGAAGTTGAACAAAACCTCTATAATCAGGTCCTCTGTCTCTTAGTCTGACTGAAAACACTTGACCTGTAGAACCAGTTATAATTTTAACAGCATCAGCACTATGCCCTCGCTTTTTTTCTTTCTCCTTGAATACCACATTACAGGCTTTGTTTTTGCAGCTAATTCCTCTAGTTCCATTGTATGTTCCACATTTAGGACATTTCCTGACACCCCTTAATGTAGGTTTACCAAGATCTTCAAATAATGCTTTTATTTTCTCTGTTGATGCCATTTCTGTAATTAAAATAATAAGTTTTTACCACATTTTTACATTAAATG
The DNA here is from genome assembly GCA_963680875.1 of Bathymodiolus brooksi. NCBI lineage: Eukaryota > Metazoa > Mollusca > Bivalvia > Mytilida > Modiolidae > Bathymodiolus > Bathymodiolus brooksi. The sequence continues at coordinate 92,726,120 of OY804577.1, forward strand.
TTTATTTTTAATCTACATGTTTCTACAAACTATTGATTGATATAATATGGTTTAAAGGTAAAAAAATTATGTAGATCCAAAAGACATGTTATTTCAATTTGTATATTTCAAATATCTCATAAATGTATAAAAGAAGTTTTAATTTATTGAGACAAAAGAATCGTGGCAGACTTCTAAATTTGTACTGACGAAATTCCAGGTGAAAATTAAATCCCAAATATAAAAATTAATCCAAATTGCAAATTGGATGTTAGATTGTGCTACATCTTTATTATTTCAACAATACTTGAGCTATGTAGCCTTTTCAAGCTAAACAATCAACTTGTCAAGTTTTAAATTATATGGCAGTGGTTTTATGAAAATAGTGGAAGGAAACGAACATTGTGATGTAAATTAATCATTTACATGTATATCTTACAGAATTCAAGGCAAAACAAACAAAAAATCTAATACAATTGTATTAACAAATACAAGATCAACAACAATAATACAAAACATGAATTTAAATTTCAAGGATATTAACAGAATATTATCAAAAGCACACTTCGGAAACATGTCTCTATGAAATTGTTGATGTCTCCCTGTCATGCCTTCACTCCCTCATGTTCTCCGAGGGAAAAGTCAAGTCTCCCTATTTTTGCAAGTGTGATGAGCCCCGAATTACATGCAGTGAAAAGTTCTCTGCAAGTGATGAAGTAGGAAATTGAAGATAAATAAAAATAAAAGGAATTGAAGGATGGGTTAACATTAACAACAATGCAATACTCCTTGTAATTTTATTCAGTGGGCTGCATATGTACCGGTATGTAAGGATAGTTGTGGTCTGGAGCAAGTCAGTTTTCTGACATTTCCATTTAGCGATGGTTTCTGCAGGAGCATCATTTATTGTAAATGTGCAAGCGAAGGCTTGCTCGTACAGGTAGAAATGTAGTTAACAAATAAAAAAAAAAAAATATTCTTCGTTGGAACTGGAAACTGAAGATTTAAAAAGTTCATCTCAAAGTTATGCGCAAGAAAAATCAGATTGTTTCCGCTTTAAGTTTGCACTTAATTATTTGTAATAAATTATTTTAACAATCTTGGGAATATTATAGGATTAAACACTGTTTTTTTTTAAGGAAATTATCTATGTATAAACTCCGGCAGCTCACTCACAAACTAAATAGTCTAGTGTGTCGTTTTACAGGTAAACTAGTCAGATAAGATGTACAGGTGAAATTACGTTTTTATATCGCCTCTTTTTTCTTCTTCTTCAGGTACTGTCTCAGATTCTCCTCAGAAGTTAAAAAAACCATTTTTATTTCTTTCCTCAAAACATTAAACATCCTTAAACGTAATCCCGGGAATGAAATCCAGAGATCGAGAAAATAGCACGAGAACGGAGAGTTCATTTGAATTGATGAATAAAATGTAAATAATAAATGATTATTCAACTTCAATTCAGTGAAATCATGGGTTGTGCAAATTTGTTTCAAAGATTTTTAACCTTGGCTGTGTATTGCGTATCTACACCTAGTATTTTATTGACATGTGTACACAACGTGACCTGGCTTGTGCACAAATGAAGTTTCATAAACAAATGCGTGATTTGTACGTTTTATAGTATTATTACGTGATGTTTTTTCATATTGGCCTAGTTATAGGTCCGAGGCCTGCTGTATTGGCCCGAGGCGCAGCCGAATGCCAATACAGCAGACCGAGGACCTATAACTAGGCCAATATGAAAAACATCACATAATGATACCTTTATTAATTAACCAGTCCAATATCTCTCCGGATTTTTCCTTGCAATTGTCGAAATGTCTAGCGGATTCCGATCTAGTTGTTATTGGACTGACTGGAATTGGGCCAATATGGAAATTATCCGTATTGGACTGATTTTTGCCGTATTGGCCCAATGAAAGTTTCTATATTGCATTGACAGATTTGATCATATAAAGGCTAATAAATCAAAGTTAATTAATAATAAAGCGTATTTCCAGTTCAATGTTACATTTTAGTTCAATAATATTTTTTATACATTCCGTATTTTCTTTAAATTTTAATCTTCATAGAAAACCCAGTTAAAACCCTTTTCGTTGTGGAAGCATATTTTCAGTACAATGTAAGTTAAATAGCATATAATAGTGATACGTACTAAATAATATTTATATGGTCATTGAAGAATTTGATTTTAAAAAAAAAGAAACAAATATTTATAAACAGATCGTTCAAAGAAGTACTACATGTCCAAAAGTCACTAAATTTACAGATACAGTTATATTTTGGAAATTAGCGGAATATAGGCTAATCTGCAGAAAGTTTAGAAACGTGAAAGGAAATAAGAAATTAAAGATATTTAATAAATTTGTAAATAACAACTGAAGACTCTTTTTATTGATTTAGTAGCCCTTAAAGGGGCTTTTTTTTGCATATGTTGCAACTTTGAAGCCTCAGGAACTGATAGCTTTGTTTTCATCTGGAAATAACAAATGTTTGACATTACACCAGGGGTTAACAAATTTCCCAAAAGTTCACTGGTCCTGAAAATTTTTCTACTGGTCCAGGACCAGGAAGCACCAGGAATCTACTGGTCCTGAAATTTTTTCTACTGGTCCTGAATATCGGAATGGAGGAAATAAAATTTGTTGAACACAAAATTAACTTACACCCTTACCCCTGATGTAGTAACTGAGTAACATATATTATTTAAAATGACTATTTTAGGTTGGCAATTTAATACCTGATCAGATGCTGCTGTAAACTTAATTTTATAAAACCTGCTTTTCATTTTGTCTGGGCTATCAAACAGTAAATTTTCGTATATTGGTTGTACAGTACTTTAAATAAAGCCCTGTTTTTTTTGTTTTTTTTTGCAAATTCTGGATATATTCTCCAGTATTTACCCCACATATTTACTTCCGACATAATTCTCATTAACATGATCGCCGGTAATCTCGTTGAGATTAGACTTCCAAAGACATAGAACAGAAAATGTCTTCGGAAGTTTAATTTCAACAAAATATTAGATCGCCGTGGTTATCAGCCTACCACTTGCCTCAACCCAAGGAATTTTTTCCTTCCACGATGTTTGAAATGTACTCTTCCGTTTAAGCCTATCATATCTTTGACCTTTTGTTAGTTGTGGTGTTTTTTCATTATGTAATTTATTGTTGTCAGTATCACAAGCCGCTCCGTTAACCTAAAAGAAAACTGGTCAACGACTCGGGCCATTTTTATGTTTGAACTGCTTCACTAATACGCTTAAGTATTATCGAAAGAATTACCCTTTCCGTAAAGCTGACCTTGAGTTATTCTGTTATAACCATCCCGGGTGTGTGTGCTCCGTTAATTACCGGAGGTTCATACGGAACAAAACACACTTGGTAAAGCACTAAAACGATCTTGAATTATTTCAGATTACGTAATCCAATGTTAAGAATATCAAAAGAGGCAATCAATGTTGGATTAAAATTATGCAGTACATCTGTCACTCAAGACTTTTAACCTCCTATTTGATACAAGTCCGTAATTGGACAGTTTCAACTGGTCCGTCGGACTTTACAGGATTCGAAAATGTTAGGTCCGAACCCACAAATCGCCGGTCCCGGACCTCGGACCAGTGGATTTTTTAACCCCTGTACATAGTATCTGATCAAAATCAAATGTCACCAGTTTAGCTTGATATTCATAGCCAATGCCATATGTTTACAACGAAAACCTAGACTAAAGCAGAAACATATATGTTTCTGACTAAATTGTGATATTATTTTAAAAAAAATCCTAAATATTATAAATTTATCTACGTCATACTTCAAAACCTTATTTCAACAGTTAAAAAATGTTCAATAATTGTTTCACATTCGACGCATAATAAGGTATTATTATTTATGTATTATAGAACAAATTTGTCGAAAATTTAATTTGTCTACTATCAAATACATACTGAAATGTGTTTGAAAGTAGACAAAATAAAGGAGACAAAGATCTATGGAAAGTATATCTGTGTATTGATGGTGATCTTCAGTATTCTGGTAATATTTCAGCTATATCGTGATATGGTATAAAAAAAAACAGGGATAAAAATCACAAACAAACAGAAAAAAAACATGAATAAATAAAATAAAGAATACAAAACAAACAAAAATGCCACAAGCTCCAGGGAATAATTTAAGCGACATTTCAGCCAAATCCTTGTTAAAAAAAATAGACAGAAAGAAACTTTACTTTAAAAAAAAATATTGTATTGGAACATCGACAGTAGAATACCAAAGGAACAGAGAGAATAACACAATGAATATTTGCAAATTACTTTAATAAAGTACATCTGTCATGATAAGAAATAATATGACAAAAACAACACCCGGGTGACTCGTCAGCATCAATAGCCTGAAAAAGAAATTATCCACATGATGTATTAAATAATGATTCTAAAAATAGAACTTGGTTTCATAACGTGTCAATCATTAAATGGACAATAACAGAAAAAGCTTTGCAGTCCTGTGGAATACGAGAGGTAAAAGTCCAAAACACAAAATAAACCTCAATTTTACGTCTGCTCTTTACCAACTAAACACTACAAAACCCACGCTTGCAAAGTCTGTGCTTCAAAAACCTGTGCCTGCGGTTTAATTTATAAACAAAAAATACATTTATGAAGTAGTCTATATTTACGAATAATTCAATACATACTGAATTCAACCCAACAGAAGAAAAAAAATGAGAAATTAAAATTAAACAAGATAAAGTTCAGTTGCGGTTTCAACAAAATTCTTAATATAGAACTCGAGGTCATAAAGTAGAACTTTCTAAAAACAAACGAAAAATGATAATAAGACACACATTCATTGGCAATGAAAAGTGACAAACAGTCAAATATTAACAGCAAGAGGATACAAAATTAATTGTCAAAAATACATCTTTCAGTAGCAATAATTATGGCTTACGATATTAAAGGTCAACAGGTAACGCTAATCTCTTAACCAGAGGCTCTCAAGAGCCTGTATCGTTCACCTGGTAATAAAAAAAAACAATTGGTCCTATGTAAAAACTATGTACTGCAGTGGTAGTCATCTTGGAATTACGATCAACATAAAAAACACAAAGTTTGTAAAGGACCTTCCAATGATTGATGCACAGTTTAGGTTCAATCAGTGCAATAGCTTCAGAGAAGAATATATTTCTGTATTTTCCCCATATGGTTCTGTGTTAATACTATGACCTGTGGTGGCAGCCATCTTGGATTTCCGATCGGCATAAAAAACACACACCTTGTAGAGGACCTTCCAATGATCATTCCTGGGCAGTTTGGTTTCAACTGTCCAAGTGGTTTCAGAGAAGAAGCATTTTGAAACATTTTTCCCATAGGGTCCAATGTTAAACTAAGTCCTGCCGTAGCCGCCATTTTGAATTTCATATCAGAATAAAAAACGTAAATTTTGTAGAGGACCATTCAATGAACATTCATGTACAGTTTGGCTTTAATCATATTTGTAGTTTCTGAGAAGAAGGCATTTGAACATTTTCCCATAGGGTCCAATGTTAATCTATGTCCTGCGGTGGTGGCCATCTTGGATTTCCGATCGGCATAAAAAACACACACCTTGTAGAGGACCTTCCAATGATCATTCCTGGGCAGTTTGGTTTCAATTATCCAAGTGGTTTCAGAGAAGAAGCGTTTTGAAACATTTTCCCCATAGGGTCCAATGTTAAACTAAGTCCTGCCGTAGCCGCCATTTTGAATTTCATATCGGAACAAAAAACGTAAATTTGTAGAGGACCATCCAATGAACGTTCATGTACAGTTTGGCTTTAATCATATTTGTAGTTTCTGAGAAGAAGGCATTTGAATATTTTCCCATAGGGTCCAATGTTAATCTATGTCCTGCGGTGGCGGCCATCTTGGATTTCCGACCTGCATAAAAAACAGAAAATTTGTAGAGGACCTTCCAATGATAATTCCTGGGCAGTTTGGTTTCAACTGTCCAAGTGGTTTCAGAGAAGAAGCATTTTGAAACATTTTTCCCATAGGGTCCAATGTTAAACTAAGTCCTGCCGTAGCCGCCATTTTGAATTTCATATCGGAACAAAAAACCTTAAGATTGTAGAGGACCATCCAATGAACATTCATGTACAGTTTGGCTTTAATCATATTTGTAGTTTCTGAGAAGAAGGCATTTGAACATTTTCCCATAGGGTCCAATGTTAATCTATGTATTGCGGTGGCGGCCATCTTGGATTTCCGATCGGCATAAAAAACATAAAATTTGTAGAGGACCTTCCAATGATCATTCCTAGGCAGTTTGGTTTCAATTATCCAAGTGGTTTCAGAGAAGAAGCGTTTTGAAACATTTTTCCCATAGGGTCCAATGTTAAACTAAGTCCTGCCGTAGCCGCCATTTTGAATTTCATACCGGAACAAAAAACGTAAAGTTTGTAGAGGACCATCTAATGAACATTCATGTACAGTTTGGCTTTAATCATATTTGTAGTTTCTGAGTAGAAGGCATTTGAATATTTTCCCATAGGGTCCAATGTTAATCTATGTCCTGCGGTGGCGGCCATCTTGGATTTCCGACCGGCATAAAAAACAAAAAATTTGTAGAGGACCTTCCAATGATCATTCCTGGGCAGTTTGGTTTCAACTGTCCAAGTGGTTTCAGAGAAGAAGCATTTTGAAACATTTTTCCCATAGGGTCCAATGTTAAACTAAGTCCTGCCGTAGCCGCCATTTTGAATTTCATATCGGAACAAAAAACCTTAAGATTGTAGAGGACCATCCAATGAACATTCATGTACAGTTTGGCTTTAATCATATTTGTAGTTTCTGAGAAGAAGGCATTTGAACATTTTCCCATAGGGTCCAATGTTAATCTATGTATTGCGGTGGCGGCCATCTTGGATTTCCGATCGGCATAAAAAACATAAAATTTGTAGAGGACCTTCCAATGATCATTCCTAGGCAGTTTGGTTTCAATTATCCAAGTGGTTTCAGAGAAGAAGCGTTTTGAAACATTTTTCCCATAGGGTCCAATGTTAAACTAAGTCCTGCCGTAGCCGCCATTTTGAATTTCATACCGGAACAAAAAACGTAAAGTTTGTAGAGGACCATCTAATGAACATTCATGTACAGTTTGGCTTTAATCATATTTGTAGTTTCTGAGTAGAAGGCATTTGAATATTTTCCCATAGGGTCCAATGTTAATCTATGTCCTGCGGTGGCGGCCATCTTGGATTTCCGACCGGCATAAAAAACAAAAAATTTGTAGAGGACCTTCCAATGATCATTCCTGGGCAGTTTGGTTTCAACTGTCCAAGTGGTTTCAGAGAAGAAGCATTTTGAAACATTTTTCCCATAGGGTCCAATGTTAAACTAAGTCCTGCCGTAGCCGCCATTTTGAATTTCATATCGGAACAAAAAACCTTAAGATTGTAGAGGACCATCCAATGAACATTCATGTACAGTTTGGCTTTAATCATATTTGTAGTTTCTGAGAAGAAGGCATTTGAACATTTTCCCATAGGGTCCAATGTTAATCTATGTATTGCGGTGGCGGCCATCTTGGATTTCCGATCGGCATAAAAAACATAAAATTTGTAGAGGACCTTCCAATGATCATTCCTAGGCAGTTTGGTTTCAATTATCCAAGTGGTTTCAGAGAAGAAGCGTTTTGAAACATTTTTCCCATAGGGTCCAATGTTAAACTAAGTCCTGCCGTAGCCGCCATTTTGAATTTCATACCGGAACAAAAAACGTAAAGTTTGTAGAGGACCATCTAATGAACATTCATGTACAGTTTGGCTTTAATCATATTTGTAGTTTCTGAGTAGAAGGCATTTGAATATTTTCCCATAGGGTCCAATGTTAATCTATGTATTGCGGTGGCGGCCATCTTGGATTTCCGATCGGCATAAAAAACATAAAATTTGTAGAGGACCTTCCAATGATCATTCCTATGCAGTTTGGTTTCAATTATCCAAGTGGTTTCAGAGAAGAAGCGTTTTGAAACATTTTTCCCATAGGGTCCAATGTTAAACTAAGTCCTGCCGTAGCCGCCATTTTGAATTTCATACCGGAACAAAAAACGTAAAGTTTGTAGAGGACCATCTAATGAACATTCATGTACAGTTTGGCTTTAATCATATTTGTAGTTTCTGAGAAGAAGGCATTTGAATATTTTCCCATAGGGTCCAATGTTAATCTATGTCCTGCGGTGGCGGCCATCTTGGATTTCCGATCGGCATAAAAAACAGAAAATTTGTAGAGGACCTTCCAATGATCATTCCTGGGCAGTTTGGTTTCAACTGTCCAAGTGGTTTCAGAGAAGAAGCATTTTGAAACATTTTTCCCATAGGGTCCAATGTTAAACTAAGTCCTGCCGTAGCCGCCATTTTGAATTTCATATCGGAACAAAAAACCTTAAGATTGTAGAGGACCATCCAATGAACATTCATGTACAGTTTGGCTTTAATCATATTTGTAGTTTCTGAGAAGAAGGCATTTGAACATTTTCCCATAGGGTCCAATGTTAATCTATGTCCTGCGATGGCGGCCATCTTGGATTTCCGATCGGCATAAAAAACAGTAACTTGGTAAAGGACATTCCAATGATCATTCCTTTACAGTTTGGGTTCAGTCAGTTCATTAGTTTCAGAGAAGAAGATCTTTGAAATTTCAGCCAATCAGAGCATATTATTGGCCCTGGCAGCCATATTGAATATTCGACTGGAACGAAAAACAGTAACTTTGTAGAGGACCATCCAAGGAACATTCCTGCTAAGTTCAGTTCCAATCGGCCAAGTGGTTTCGGAGAAGAAGCTTGAAATGTGAAAAGTTTACAGACGACAGACGACAGACGACAGACGACAGACGACGGACGCCAAGTGATGGCAATAGTTCACCTGGACCTTTGGTCCAGGTGAACTAATAAAGTACGGGTTTGAAGTCCCAGGAGGGAGTATGTAAAATAAAGTACGGGTTTGAAGTCCCAGGAGGGAGTATGTAAAATAATGTACGGGTTTGAAGTCCCAGGAGGGAGTATGTAAAATAAAGTACGGGTTTGAAGTCCCAGGAGGGAGTATGTAAAATAAAGTACGGGTTTGAAGTCCCAGGACGTAGTATGTAAAATAAAGTACGGGTTTGAAGTCCCAGGAGGGAGTATGTAAAATAAAGTACGGGTTTGAAGTCCCAGGAGGGAGTATGTAAAATAAAGTACGGGTTTGAAGTCCCAGGAGGGAGTATGTAAAATAAAGTACGGGTTTGAAGTCCCAGGAGGTAGTATGTAAAATAAAGTACGGGTTTGAAGTCCCAGGAGGGAGTATGTAAAATAAAGTACGGGTTTGAAGTCCCAGGAGGGAGTATGTAAAATAAAGTACGGGTTTGAAGTCCCAGGAGGGAGTATGTAAAATAAAGTACGGGTTTGAAGTCCCAGGAGGGAGTATGTAAAATAAAGTACGGGTTTGAAGTCCCAGGAGGGAGTATGTAAAATAAAGTACGGGTTTGAAGTCCCAGGAGGGAGTATGTAAAATAAAGTACGGGTTGGAAGTCCCAGGAGGGAGTATGTAAAATAAAGTACGGGTTGGAAGTCCCAGGAGGGAGTATGTAAAATAAAGTACGGGTTTGAAGTCCCAGGAGGGAGTATGTAAAATAATGTACGGGTTTGAAGTCCCAGGAGGGAGTATGTAAAATAAAGTACGGGTTTGAAGTCCCAGGAGGGAGTATGTAAAATAAAGTACGGGTTTGAAGTCCCAGGAGGGAGTATGTAAAATAAAGTACGGGTTTGAAGTCCCAGGACGTAGTATGTAAAATAAAGTACGGGTTTGAAGTCCCAGGAGGGAGTATGTAAAATAAAGTACGGGTTTGAAGTCCCAGGAGGGAGTATGTAAAATAAAGTACGGGTTTGAAGTCCCAGGAGGGAGTATGTAAAATAAAGTACGGGTTTGAAGTCCCAGGAGGGAGTATGTAAAATAAAGTACGGGTTTGAAGTCCCAGGAGGGAGTATGTAAAATAAAGTACGGGTTTGAAGTCCCAGGAGGGAGTATGTAAAATAAAGTACGGGTTTGAAGTCCCAGGAGGGAGTATGTAAAATAAAGTACGGGTTTGAAGTCCCAGGAGGGAGTATGTAAAATAAAGTACGGGTTTGAAGTCCCAGGAGGGAGTATGTAAAATAAAGTACGGGTTTGAAGTCCCAGGAGGTAGTATGTAAAATAAAGTACGGGTTTGAAGTCCCAGGAGGGAGTATGTAAAATAAAGTACGGGTTTGAAGTCCCAGGAGGGAGTATGTAAATTAAAGTACGGGTTTGAAGTCCCAGGAGGGAGTATGTAAAATAAAGTACGGGTTTGAAGTCCCAGGAGGGAGTATGTAAAATAAAGTACGGGTTTGAAGTCCCAGGAAGGAGTATGTAAAATAAAGTACGGGTTTGAAGTCCCAGGAGGGAGTATGTAAAATAAAGTACGGGTTTGAAGTCCCAGGAGGGAGTATGTAAAATAATGTACGGGTTTGAAGTCCCAGGAAGGAGTATGTAAAATAAAGTACGGGTTTGAAGTCCCAGGAGGGAGTATGTAAAATAATGTACGGGTTTGAAGTCCCAGGAGGGAGTATGTAAAATAAAGTACGGGTTTGAAGTCCCAGGAGGGAGTATGTAAAATAAAGTACGGGTTTGAAGTCCCAGGAGGGAGTATGTAAAATAAAGTACGGGTTTGAAGTCCCAGGAGGGAGTATGTAAAATAAAGTATGGGTTTGAAGTCCCAGGAGGTAGTATGTAAAATAAAGTACGGGTTTGAAGTCCCAGGAGGGAGTATGTAAAATAAAGTACGGGTTTGAAGTCCCAGGAGGGAGTATGTAAAATAAAGTACGGGTTTGAAGTCCCAGGACGTAGTATGTAAAATAAAGTACGGGTTTGAAGTCCCAGGAGGGAGTATGTAAAATAATGTACGGGTTTGAAGTCCCAGGACGTAGTATGTAAAATAAAGTATGGGTTTGAAGTCCCAGGAGGGAGTATGTAAAATAAAGTACGGGTTTGAAGTCCCAGGACGTAGTATGTAAAATAAAGTACGGGTTTGAAGTCCCAGGAGGGAGTATGTAAAATAAAGTACGGGTTTGAAGTCCCAGGAGGGAGTATGTAAAATAAAGTACGGGTTTGAAGTCCCAGGAGGGAGTATGTAAAATAAAGTACGGGTTTGAAGTCCCAGGAGGGAGTATGTAAAATAAAGTACGGGTTTGAAGTCCCAGGAGGGAGTATGCAAAATAAAGTACGGGTTTGAAGTCCCAGGAGGGAGTATGTAAAATAAAGTACGGGTTTGAAGTCCCAGGAGGGAGTATGTAAAATAAAGTACGGGTTTGAAGTCCCAGGAGGGAGTATGTAAAATAAAGTACGGGTTTGAAGTCCCAGGACGTAGTATGTAAAATAAAGTACGGGTTTGAAGTGCCAGGAGGGAGTATGTAAAATAAAGTACGGGTTTGAAGTCCCAGGAGGGAGTATGCAAAATAAAGTACGGGTTTGAAGTCCCAGGAGGGAGTATGTAAAATAAAGTACAGAATTAACAGAAATTTTGGAAACAAAAGTATTTACATGTTCCTTTCATTGTCTACATGCTAAACATTCATTTTGTACATTGTCTTTCGGTATGCAGGGCTGCCAAGAGAATTTTTGGGCACAGGGCAAAAGGAAACTTGCCACCCCCCCACTCCAATTCTGCTAATATGCAAGCGTCAGCGAGCTCTTTATGGTATAAAATGTGTACTTAGGATTTTTTGACAAACATGACTGCACATACTGATGAATAAAAAAAAATTCTGCACATTGTAAAGATGTTCCGTGTAACACACTATCAACTAATGAAGATCTTCTTAACATGAAGTGCATAGGTGATCCTAAATCTTGTACCCTCCGATACCACTGAAACCCGGAACCCGTGTGTAATAAAATTCATTTTGTTAGCTTGTTTTACTTATATTGATATTTTTTAATTCATTAAATCTCTTCTGACATACTGACAACAATTTTTGTTTCTATGCAGAGGTTAACTTTTGAGATTTCGTAAGGAACGACAGTTCGATTGAATGAGACTAGATTCGGCCCTAAAAAAAGTCGTCCCCCGATATATCTCGGCCCAAAAAATCTCGACACTTTTTGAGCGTGAAATTGCCTGATAATTTTCAGATTCGCGAGCATTCATGGCCGTGCCAGTTTCCTATTAATTAATGATACTCAAACCAAGTCCACCACGGTGTGTCATAAGCAAGGAATCAGTACAACAAAAATGAATTGATGAATTGTGATTTAGAAAACAGCTTACTATCGTTACTTGTTTATTTGTCAGGACTCTTTAATTATAACTCATGGGACCCGGCTGACCCCCCTCTCAGTGAGCCTAGATGCGATAACGTAACCCTCATTCCGCTTGTGCTCCATTTAGGGTTATGATTCGGTCCCATTCAAAGTAATGGAGCAAATTAAAATTTTCGTTCCATGAATATTTCAACTTTCTTTTTGCATATGCAGACTTTTTGAAATTTGTTTTCATTTTGCTGGACATAGGTCCAGCACCCTGGAATATTCTGCAGGACCCTCTGAATTTTTGCCGGACCTACATTTTTTATGTAAAATTGTTTTAAAGCCAAGCAATGTCATACCGTTATTATTATTTTAGTCTAGCAGAGCACTTTCTGTATTTAACTTCATTAGTACTGGTAGAGGCCTAAAATAGGAAGACCAGTCACCATCCAGAATAAACCAAAAAGCTGAAACCATGCACCAAAAAAGAGTAGCCAAATCCAGCTAGGGATACCCTCAAACTTTGAAAAATTTACCAGATTTAAAACAAAATTTTAAAAATTTTTATTGAGATTACAATAACAATATTCTAAAAGTCATTAGACTCTCTCAATCTCCAGTTCAATTTCCCTAAGCAGTCTCTCAATCATGTTGTCATTTAACGACCACATTTTTATGATCGACACATTCCTATGTTGCCGGAACTGTAAACCGTCAAAATTCTAAATAGAAACGGATTTGGTGAAGGGAACGATACAAATCAGGGACGTCGTGTTTTTTTTATTTTTATTACTTTTTGGGGGTTTTTCACTCGAAAAGATCATCTTGCGCATCACAATATATTCAAATATATTTATTTTCATGACAGTTACCAATAATATTTACCAAAAACAGATAAAATATCACGTATTCAATGCGGTTACGAATTCCGAATTGACCGAACTTGTTCCGGTATTTACAACACGACCTGTGTTTCCGACTTCCGTTAAAAAAGTAAACACACCATTCAAAAATGTTTGTCGGACATGGGGACCGACATTACCGACGTTATTGGCGGACTTCATGATTTTCTGCCCCCTAGGTCCAATGAATTTCAAAAACTCTGCATATGTGGTCATAACTTATTATTCCCTACAATTTTTAAGTAATGGCGATACGAAATCAGTGTTACAATACCTATTTCTACCTTCACGATCGATTTAGTCTTTTACTACGATTGATCCAAATAAGGATATCTCCTAAACGAGGCAAGTGCACGTGAAATAGCAACTTGTAAACAAAATGTCGGACAGAAAGAAGATTTCATGCATTCAAATTTTCAGATGCATATAAGTCTACCATGGATTGATGCTGCGTTTACTTTAATCTCGTTGAGATTAGGATTCCGAAGAAATTTTCTGTCTGTACTTCATCCTAATCTCGTTTCAAGCCATATTAAGGGTATTCTGGAAACTTTAAATTTGACCCCCCCACCCCGGTGCATTCCGATGGATATTTTGGCATGAACAGATTGTGTCAGATCAAGTGCGGGTAAGATTTCATAAATAGACATATTTTTCAGTTCAAATCTGCAAAAATATTGCAAAATCCACTTTAAGCTGACCGCCATTTTACTGAACTCATGAACTTACACCACGTGATCAAAATCGTCACGAATTTTGCTACAGCATGTTTCTAAATGAAAGGTCGATATCAATTATTTATTGTGTATGCAAGCATATCCTTTATGGGCTGTTGATAGGTTTTAATAAAAATATTTATAACAAAATTTCAAGCCATGTATATATGGGATTTTTAAATTATAATATAATATTTGACATCGACATCTCGAACTACGAAACAGACTATACCAAAATATGCAGAGCTGTCGAAAATCGTCGGACCTATCGAACCGTCGGACAAAATATTGACTAGGTCCGATTTAAACTACTTCGCGTCAGACCCGATGTCCGGAGCAATTTTTCAATAACTTGGAACCGAAAAAACGCTTGAAGATGACCGGCATCATTACTTAATTTTGCTTCTCAAACTTGTCGTTGTTTGCAATCTTCAATCTCCAATTTTTGTTTATTTTTGTCTATATAATCAAATTTTGACTTCACATTGAAGAGTTTGACTACTAAATGTGTAACCGATTCCGGACGGACGCGCATCGATTTTCCGGAAATTACGATTTTATTTTTAAAAAAAAAATTATTTTTTGGCAATAAATTTTGAATGACTCGGTGGCTTTTTTAAGGGTCGGTCGGTGAAAGGGGAAACAAACTTAATTTTAATTTAGGCCTAGGTTGTCAGTCATCCAATTGATTCGGTCCAGACCTAATGGCAATGCTACTTATAAGAGGTAACACCTTGAAACATGTGCATAGCTAGCATTATGCAAACTTGGTATCTTTGTTTATTTCATACACAAGTCTATTGTATTGTATGTATATTTCCACATGTCACACAAAAATGTGTTGTACTAACTTTGAGTATTCCAAGGTATCACTTGAAAGCTGTAAACAAACCATGTTATGGATTTAGCCAGTATATGTGTAATTCAGTTGAAGTCGTAAAAAAAATGTAGGTCCGGCAAATGTTCGATAGGTCCGACACATTGTCTGACAGACAGGAATGAGGTTTCGACAGCTCTGAATATGCCACGATTTTTGATCACGTGGTGTAGTTCTAGAGTTCAGTAAAATGGTGGTCAGCTTAAAGTAGATTTTGGATTATTTTGTTGTATATACGCTGTAAAAGGTAAGGAAATATCAATACTTTTGCAGATTTGAACTAGAAAATATGTCTATTTATGAAATCTTACCTGCACTTGATCTGACACAATCTGTCTATGCCAAAATATCCATTGGAATTCACTGGGTGGTCAAATTTAAAATTTCCAGAATACCCTTAATAGGGCTTGAAACGAGATTAGGATGAAGAACAGACAGAACATTTCTTCGGAATCCTAATCTCAACGAGATTACATTTACTTAACACCTCAAGCTTTATCTAAATATATTTATCTTTCACCCCTGTTAATTATTTCAACCACTTTCAACGGAATTAGGACAACAAACCAACAAACCGCCCGGTGTGAATCACTACGGGCGCTGTTCCATTACGTTGAATGGGACCGAATCGTAACCCTCGCTGGGAGCAAAAGCGGACTGAGGATTACGTTATCTTATCCAAGTGAGCCCGACGCTATGACTAACCTATATATCACTCCCTTCTCATGTCGCACGTGCACTTAATAAAACAAAATGTAAATTTTACAGAATTAAGATATAGCTGTATAAAAATGATAAAATCTGATTCATTTGTTGTTATAAATAATCGACGGGAGCAAGACAGTTATTAAGCTCGCTTCGTTAAGCGAGCTATTTATGACTGAAACATGGTAAAATTAAATCAATAAAGGAATAATGACGAGTACCATTTACTTTGACTAAAACAGAAATCCTTATCATCCATACACTATGCCTATGAAAAAGTTTCAACACATCCGGGTTATCCATACCACTATGCCTATGAAAAAGCTTCAACACATCCGGGTCACTGCTTTTCGCGACACCCTCGAGAACTTATGAAAGATGCGGTGTATGCTGTTGCCTATATTGTTTGCTTGTGAAATAAACATTAAATTTAATTCAATGTTCTTCTTCTTTGACGAAAATATACAAATTATTTGTTTGAAATGAATATTTAAAGAATTTTGTCTGTAAATTGAAACCGATAATTATCGAATCCTACACGGAAAGTAACGAGTCGCTAAAAATAACACGATTGCACAACCCGATCGTCTGCTCTGGATTATTGCTAAAGCAAACGCAAGCTTATATTTATATTCGCTTAATCGCATCAGGTATTGATCAAATATACAATTGCCCAAAATGTCTCAAAGAAAATCACTTTCAAAAGTTCCGTTGAC
This sequence comes from Bathymodiolus brooksi, assembly GCA_963680875.1. Lineage (NCBI taxonomy): Eukaryota > Metazoa > Mollusca > Bivalvia > Mytilida > Modiolidae > Bathymodiolus > Bathymodiolus brooksi. The sequence goes on from OY804577.1 coordinate 92,742,291, forward strand.
CCCCCAATTTACAACAAATGGTCCAAAGTCCAATCGGAATAAAATCCATGTGTTAAGCGGCCTTACTGTTTGGATTATTTCATGGCGTCTCATTGACATTGGCGATACCACTTCATTTTTAACCTTTTCGAAGTTCTATTCAACTATATAATTTTATTCTACATTTACACATGGATCCTGGTGGTAAAATCTACACTATTGATGAGTTTAGATGTTGGAAAGTCGAGAATCTTGACGATGAGAGGTCTGACGAAAACAAGAACGAAGGGGGAGGGTACCGGGTCGTTTCGCCCCAGAAAGTGAGTCGATTCGCCCCACTTAATCGCTATTATGTAATAGTAGATGAAGTCTTTTTCGACAATTTTTTGGTAATTATTTATTTATTAGTTGTATACAAAAAATAATAATAACAACTGATACTGATGGGTGTCATGTCAACAACTAATTTGAAGCCATGCAGAACAAACAATACATATAAATTTATTACTGTATTGTTCAAAGAAATTTTAAGCAGGTGTCAAACAATTTACTTTATAATGATTTTATTGTCAATATATATATACAATTGGATTGGGAACAAGTTTTTACAACTTACTAGTTCCTCTCCATACAAATACAGTAATAGCATAAACAAAACAAATCAAATGACAGCAAATGTACAGGCTATATCAATAATTAGTAAATTAAACAAAGTCATTTCAAACTAAGCATACATATTAAATATTGTTTTAATATTTAACCAAAAAAAAGGAGGGGGGTGGTAAAACTAAAAAAGTATTTGATTCTTCACTAATTCCATTACATCCAAAGAGTATATATTCTATAGAGATGGGAACAATGTTATTAAAATAGTTAAACAGAGAAGTTCTATCGTGTTGATAAAGTGAACATTCAAGAAAAAAATGAATAGCATCCTCAAATAAATGACCACATACACAACGTGGATCATTCTTCAAATTTACTCTATATAAATCGGCATTATGGCCACTACATTTATGTCTTAGCTTACAGTACAGAAAGCGACATACCGTGATTGATCACTCCGAGAGACATAATTTTTAATCCTTTAGACATATCATCACGGACATAAACCCACTGTAATAGACCTAAAAAGGACCATAAAACAAGGTGGTGGGGATTAAATTTTATGGCTCTCGGTCACCTGTGCGCCGATTGATATTTTACCGCCAATTAAGAGATTAGCGTTACCTGTTCTACCTGTTGACTTTTAATATCGTAAGCCGTAATTATTGCTACTGAAGGATGTATTTTTGACAATTAATTTTGTATCCTCTTGCTGTTAATATTTGACTGTTTGTTGCTTTTCATTGCCAAAGAATGTCTGTCTTGTTATCGTTTTCGTATGTTTTAGAAAGTTCTACTTTATGACCTCGAGTTCTATATTAAGAATTTTGTTGAAACCGCAACTGAACTTTATCTTGTTTAATTTCAATTTCTCATTTTTTTTTACTGTTGGGTTGTATTCAGTATGTATTGAAATATTCGTAAATACGGGCTACTTCATCAATGTATTTTTTGTTTATAAGTTAAACCGCAGTCGCGGGTTTTTGAAGCACGGACTTTGCAAGCGTGGGTTTTTAGTGCTTAGTTGGTAAAGAGCAGACTTAAAATTGATTATTGGTTTATTTTGTGTTTTGGACTTTTACCTCTCGTATTGAAAAAAAATTAACAATTCAAGTAAACTGTTTTACACACATGGCTTGTTACGTAATTTCGTTATAGATGAAAATAATTTTCTTTAAAATTGCAAACAAAAACCTATAACAATCCAAATTTACGTGGCCTAATGGCTACAAAATGAACAAAAAGCGGAAAACTATGAGCATGCTTTTAATTTGTTCCATAAACTTTGAGTTTTTTTTACTGTATTTTGTCATAAATCTATTGGGTTGAAAGCCAATTAAGATTTGAATTTGAATAAATAAATAAATAAATAAACTGGTGACATTTGATTTTGGTCAGATACTGTGTAATGTCAAACATTTGTAGGGGTAAAATCATGATAAAGGTTAATTCCTTATTTCCTTTCACGTTTCTAAACTTTCTGCAGATTAGTCGCTAATTTCCAAAATATATCCGTAAATTTAGTGACTTTTGGACATGTAGTACTTCTTTGAACGATCTGTTTATAAATATTTGTTTCATTAATTTTTAATCAAATTCTTCAATGACCGTATACAGGTATAAAAATTATTTAGTACGTATTTCTACAACGAAAAGGGTTTTAACTGGGTTTTCTACGAAGATTAAAATAAAAAATATTAGTGAACTAAAATGTAATATTGAACTGGAAATACGCTTTAAAACGTAAAATATTAGTGAACTAAAATGTAATGTTGAACTGGAAATACGCTTTAAAACGTAACAAATCATGCATGTGTTTATGCAACTTCATTTGTGCACAAGCCAGGTCACGTGTACACGTGTCAATAAAATACTAGGTGTAGATACGCAATACACAGCCAAGGTTAAAAAATTTTGAAACATATTTGCACAACCCATGATTTCACTGAATTGAAGTTGAATAATCATTTATTATTTACATTTTATTCATCAATTCAAATGAACTCTCCGTTCTCGTGCTATTTTCTCGACCTCAGGATTTCATTCCCGGGATTACGTTCAAGGATGTTTTACGTTTTGAGGAAAGAAATAAAAATGGTTTTTTTTTAATTCTGAGGGGAATCGGAGACAGTACCTGAAAAAAAAAAAATAGGCGATTTAAAAACGTAATTTCACCTGTACATCTTATCTGACTAGTTTACCTGAAAAACGACACACTTGATTACAAGATTAACACCTGGTGTTTTATTGCCCCCTGATCACCGACATGAATTAAATTTTTTAATCCCCATCACTCTCCTAGACATGACCACTATCACGGTGATTGATCACGGCATGTCCCTTTCTGTACTGTAGTATGTATTATGTTAGTTTTCCTATCGCCAATATTGTAAAATGAAGCCACCGGAATTTGGACAGCCTGAATTGTCAAACAATGAAAGTGAAGCCATACATAATATTAAAACGTCAAGAAAGCATGTTAATTATGAGGAAGACAAAAATAAAGTAACCATGAACAAGCCGTACAACATTCAAAATACGAATATTTGCAATGGTATTTTCCATATTTCATTTTTTAAAGCACTATTAATAAATGAGGGGGGGGCGAACAGGAATAGGGGAAAAACGACTCACGGGGCGAAACGACCCGCATTCAGGGGGAGCTGACGCCAACGGCCTTCAGGCTTGTGTTGTCGGCAGGTAAGTTAAACTTGCCTTTGGTGCCATCACAAGATTATGTTTTACAAGATAACAAGAGGTGCTACGAATTTCAGACTCCCCTCATTGGGCTTCAAATGTATTCTGGTAGACTTGATGAACATGATTGATGGTATGCAATTTTGGACACCAATTTTTTTTTTACAGACATAAAACAGTTCTTGTTAGCCCATGGTTATGTTGCATTGACAAATGACATGCTGAAAGCCTATAAGGTTGCCCAGGTCTGAATATTTTTAAGTGGGTGGTTGCAGGAGGCATATTTCCTAAAGACGAAGTCGAACAACAACAACTTATGTATTTTAAGAACAAAGTGTTCATCATCACAGACACTGGATGACGACCCCCACAATGTATAGATATTGCACCAAAGAAGATGATGGTTTGACAGAAGGAGCTTATTGTTCTTGCACTGCAGGGTATGAAATTTATGCATGTTTTTTTTTATTCTCTATATTGTGTCTGCAGTGCCAATTCAGGACCATTAGATAATAACACTATAGAAGGGATTGCAACCAATCTTGGCTGAAATGTTCCTAACAAATTCATGACAAAATGTTGTAGTTACTATGGTGTCAATGAATCAGTACATTTCAATAATGTTTGAGAGATGTCAGTTCAAATCTCTCTGGAAGCTAATGATCTGCATACATATTAGGTTTGTCAACTACTAACAATTGCAATACATGTACATGTATATACAATGTAGCTTCTATAGTACAAGGTAGTACGTTTCAATAATGTTGAAAAGATGTCAGTTCAAATCTGACTGGAAGCTAATCTATGGGTTTATTTTAATATATGCTTGATCATGTTGACTGCATTAACTAACTTGGACACAAGTCCCTAGCTTAATGAAAGTTTTGAAGAACTACTCCTTTTTCAATGCGACCGCAAAAATGTTGTGTAATAGTTAGCATGCTCACCTAGAATGTGGTAGATCCATTGGTTCTAGCCCCTGTCTAGTCAAACCAAAGATTATAATATTGGTAAGAATGCAGCATTAAGGAGTAAGAACAAAAACTGGTAGAGTCAGAATAATGTTTCAGAGTGGAACGACATATCTACCCGCAGACTGTTGTTTCAATGAACTACATTTTGTAGCACTCTAAAAATCCAACTAGGGTGTTGGTCTTTTCATTTGTTGTATCTAAATGTGTTTCCTGTTGCTCATGCTTAAATAATTTATGTTTCTTGTTTAAAAATTATATGAATAGAATGTTTTTATCCCCCATATGAGTGTTGTTTTTCATGTAACATTATTGAATATTTTGGGCTTTGTTCATTTACCTGAGAAAGTCTTAGACAAATATTTTGAAATTAAAGGAGTTTTGAACCTTATTACATGATTACATGTAGTATGGGGTTTTTTTTGGGAGGGGGGATGGAACTTTTGTCAGATTTTTTAACTTCTCAATTCAATAACTAAAGGATAGAGAAAATTGCATAGTGTCCCCCAATATTAACTTTTTGATGTTAAAAGCAATATAATTTTCATTCAATCATTAACTTAAGACTTAATCAGGATGATGGGAATGTGTTTTATTACCCATTCTTCAATGTTCCAGTTCATAGTTTTGTTATTTTACAACATTGTTATTATACATGTAGCTGACCTTTTAATAATGAAAAATGTTTTGTTTTTGCAATAAATATTTTCTTGTTAATGAATATTTGTTTAATTTTTGTGCTCTATAATTTACAAAAGTTATCCAGTTGAATCATTTACAAAGTACATGTGCATGTACATATTTTGACCAACCAAGACTGACTTGTTCCTGAATTTAGCACTTTTTCCATACTAATCCTTATATGTTATTATTGGTCTCCTGACATTGGCATAAACAAGAAAGGATGGAGTGCCTCATGAACAGAAACCACACCATAATAATGTGCTTGACATACATGTAAGAATGGAACATGACTGTTAATGTATAGCCCTGTATCAGGGCATACTATTTAACCCCTATCTGTCCCTCCCTATAGTTTTGAGCTAGAGTTTTTGTAATACAGTCAAACCTGTATTAAGAGGTCACCATTGGGACAAAGAAATAGTGGCCTTATAAGACAGGTGACCTCTCAAAAGAGGTTCAATTCATATGAAATTTTCTATGACAGGTCAAGAAAAAAGTGACCTTTTAATACAGGTGACTGCTTAATAGAGGTGACCACATGGACAGGTTTGACTGTATTTTGTAGTGTGTTTAATGTACAATTACTAAAGGTGTGCATTTTTACAGGATTTTGACTTCTAAAAAATCACAAAATGATATATACATTTAGTTGAACTAAGTCATTTTTAAGTTAGTACATCTAAAGTGTCTTACACACACAGACTTTATACATTCTCTAACAAAAGGGGCACACCAGTTTTAAGTTGGGCCTTTTAAAAAGTTTTATTTGATGCTCCATAATATGATAATTTACAAATTGCATGTTTAATGTGATATAAATATGATAAACTATAAAACCATGCAGAAGTCTAACATAATGCCAACTTTAAAACATTAACATTACAAAGCTGGTTTTTGTACAATTACCTGCCAGTCGCTTAGGGGGAAAAAGACTTCTTTTGATTTCCCTTTTTTATAAGGACCCCCCCTTTTATAGGATAGTCGGACAACAAAATATACAAGATTTAGATTAATTTTCTTCAAGTTAATCGATAAGTACCCGCTAGGATGATATATTTTATTTATTCTTGCAGGTCTAGGATATTTTGTAAACAGTACTATTTGCGAGGTTGTGTCACAATATCCTTGGAAGTTGGAACTACTACATGTATTCTACTATAACTGAATATTCACACGATCTCTCATTATTTTCAAGATCTATGGGATACATGTAGTCATAAATTATTTTCCTAACCAACAAATTCACGAAAACTTTGTTACTTCCCAACGACCGTGACGATATGTGCATAACTGCCACGATGAATAAACTGTGACACTGTTTACAAATGCAATGACGTCTTGTTTACGTTTTTTTTTTACTCCGATTGACCTTTGAACCATAATGGCGGCGGTAACGTGAAATTGGCAATCGTAACTACTCGGTCATTCTCGCTACCCTGCAAATAACCTTGTATGCATTAGGTGTATAAACCGCACTACTTTTCACATGTCAGTTACATGAAAGTTTGATAAAGTTATATTTTAGACAATTTTCTATATTTCAATTAAAGTTTTAATTAGTTTTGCATGATTAGATTTTACTTAGTATGTCTTCCATATTGGATTATCGTGGACTATATTTTTGTGCGACTTAACTTAACTTCCGGCAAACAATTTAAGAAGAATTTCTACTATGTACGTACGAGGTTATTTGCAGGGTAGCGAGACTGGCCGAGTAGCTACGATTGGTGAAATTGGTAACCAATAATTATCGAATCCTACACGGAAACTAACGAGTCGCTAAAAATAACACGATTGCGCAACCCGATCGTCTGCTCTGGATTATTCCTAGAGCAAACTCGAGCTTATATTTATATTCGCTTAATTGCATCAGGTATTGATAAAATACACAATTGCCCAAAATGTCTCCAAAAAAAAAACCACTTTCAAAACCTTATGCATATGTCAGAAACCCAGTATGGATAGAAACTGCTGTTTGATTGTTTTTTGTTGTTGTATATATGTCATACAGTGATACATAGAAAGTTGCAAAATGTTGTGTACATGAGAACAAATTGATGTTAAAAAAAAAAGGAGGGATGGGCAATCAGAAGCACCATAGGGTCCTGTCCACAAGTACCTGTGATCTTGAAGAGTGTCTCAGACCCTATGCTATGTGCAACATTTACATACTCTATTATGTCTACTGGTGGTCACTAGTAAACCAAATTTCTATTTTCAGGCAAAGTTGGTAAATAATTATATGTACATAAGCATAAAGTTTTGCATGTTTGCTCATCCAAGACTAAGGATATCTAATTGGTGATTAGCTTCGAATCCTAGACATCTCGGTACTGACTTGGACATCTCGGTACTCGGTCCTGGACATTTCGGTACTGACCTGGACATCTCGGTACTCGGTATTGGACAGTTCGGGACTTGGATGAGACAATATTCCTTACTGACCACAATTGTTTGCTACTTATTAATTGTCAATATTTTTGTACTAGTAGTTCTTTAATATATATGAACCAAAAGTGTTTTTGATAATTCCAGTGTAGATCGATCCCGGAGATCGTTGTTTTAGTATACATTGATTTTTATTTATATTTTCATTATTTTGACCTTTGCTTCAGATTATCTGATATCCCCGATGTATGAAAGTTCGTCACCCTAACGATTCTTCTATAATTTCTATTATCATAAACATTTTATTATATTTTGGTTTGGTCTGATGTCATTTATGCACCATAAAAACGTAAACAATGAAAACTAGGTCAAAACCATATCGGATATTTCTCAAATAAAATTCAGCTTGTATCGTCTTTTGAAGTAAAACAAAAGATTAAAGCATTGATCTATGATTAAAGAAATTAAATTTGGTAATTAAAGCAGTTATGTAATCAAAACAGAAATGAAAATAATCATCCCATCAAGTTTATCTGTGATTTATTGATAAAGGGACTTAGTTATCAAAACAAAAGTTATTTACAAATATTAATGAATTGCCTCTTTGATGTCCATTTAATTAAAGATGATTTAACAACGTCTACATGTAAAAAAAAATGTTTAAAAAGTTTTTAAATTCAATCAAATTATTTTTATTATTCAGTACCGAGATGTCGCATATGTTCAGTACCGAGATGTCCTGATACCATACCATTAGCTTCGCGAGCTTTCCAGGCAGTACCTGTTTCATATTAATTTCATGCGTGTGTCTCGGGTGGACAAAATAAATGTTTACACTTTGATCAAAACACATAGCCCATATTATTTGGAATAAGTTGCATACATGCTATTGAATGTTCTTTGTCGGATATTGCAACTTGATAACTAGTTTTGTTGGGAAAAAATATTTAAGAATTATTCCGCCATGATATCTTCTTCTACGAACGATCGTCAAGACGACAGTTCTCATTGGTTAGGATTTGACACATGATCTTTAACGACATTTGATTGGGTTATGCCTCAAAGCATAATAAAAAAAGATTTATGCTGCAAAGGAAACGTGTTTATTTTCCGGATATTTTTCTTACTGTACAGTAGTGTACATTCTACATGTATGCTGGGAGTAATAAAACACCATTTCTCCTAAATGTATGAAAATTCCGAGAGCGTCAATAAATATCTGACAGTTCTGACTGAGTTGTCTTTTTGCCATATCATGTATTAAGCTTGGTCATATTTTTAGTGATCGACTTTTTTCAATACTCAAAACACTTATAAATTTTTAAGACACAACATTTACCATCAACAAAACAATTTCTTGCATAGTATATATTGGTGTGACTTTGACATGAAGTGGGGCAAATCTGGGAGCATTATTCCAGTCAATGATCAATCCACTGATGAGCTTCAAAATGTCTTTCACCGTGACGATAATGCCCACCCATCTTTTACATTTACCCATGAAATTCCTGGTACCAAATTAATGTTTCTGGCAATAATTACTGCAACTCGGCTGACCAATCAACATCTCCCTCTCCACGGTGACCGCTGGAGTGGTGTAATAAAAACGTAGGTATTTAATTTAGTGCACACGACGCATGTCTGGCATAACCTTCATAGGGTACGCTCAACGTCAAAAGATTGCAAAGCCAGATAATGGAACAGTCTTAATGAGCCCCCATTAAAGCACTAACATCTATGACATAATACAATTTCGTGAGATTGGCAAACGACCAATTAACTTTTTATCTTTATTGGGAGGGGGGGGGGGGGGGTATTTTTTTTTCTGGAAAAAAATCCGCGTTCAAAGTTTACACAAAAAAAATATAAATCAACTGATCAACTGTTATTTAATAAATAAATAAATAATCTGACCCGACCGTTTTCAACGAGTAATTTTGGCTGCATTTGAAGAAAAATTAATAAATTTTCATGTAGAAGAAAAGAAGTAAAATCTGATTTTTGTTTAATGTTTCACGTGAAAAAAAAATCAAGTTCGGGAAAAACATAGTCCCCGTCCAAAACGTTATTGTATTTTCTCCATCACTGTCTGTTTTCCTATATGCCTTTTAAACTACTACTAATTTAACTCAAGCCTTTCCTGTCCACTTACTTTACATATTTGTTGGAAATATACCCTGAAGAATGTGTTATAACACGACAAATTCGGACATGTGTAAAAATAGGGCACACGACAGTAACATGAAATATGTAAGTTCTTGTATATGTAATGGTAAAATATTTTTTTAAACATTTATTCTTAGTTTTGCTAATCTATGTATTATGTACAAAATAATGGTATAATTGTACAAATACGTACATTACATTGATTGAATATTTAATAATCATAACACTGCGTGAGAGTTAATTAATGCGAATCATTGACAAACGACGATTAACCTTTTCAATATCTTTCGTTGAAAGTTTCCTAATTGGAAAACCCGAACCTAGGAAACTTTTCAATTTGAATTCCTTCATTTACTAGTATGTTAAAGAGTAATTTAATATTCTATTCAAATGAATGCAGCATGTTTTTTTTATCCACATTCTACATGTATGTTATCACTACTGTCTTACAGTGTATACTCCATGGATTATGGTTTTCGCCGATTTCGGTTTTAATGTTTTCAATTTTCGAACGGTATTTGGTCAGAATTTCCCTTTCTATTTACTATTTCGTGAACGTTTAGAAATATTGAATGTTAAAGAAAAGTAGATTTTCTGTATTTCTTCGTTTATGGTTCTATTCAAATGTGAAATATAAAAGGTCATAGCTTAAATTCCGCCATCCTTTCAAACTTCACCCTAAAGAATGCTTGGTGGTAATGAACGACATCTCGAAATTTTCTGCACAAACAGGAAATTTTAGTCATATATCCTGTTTCTTAGCAGATAAACCTAAATTTCCAGTTCTCCCTCTAGGAAACATGGAAGTGATGATGAATTAACTCATTAAATGATGTAACTGAATTCCCCTTGAACGCAGTATGGTAAAAGCAATGCTCGAGAGGTCAATATTGAACCTCCGTAGACAAAAATAATAAACCGCTTGACAAAGTATGATGGATGAATGAAGATGCCATTTATCTTACGATAAATAAAGCAAATAAATAAATACTAATTAAATGAGATAAGTAAATTATGACATGAATTCTAAGCTTGAAATTTTTTATGCATGTTTTCATGTAGTACATGTATATACGATACACCATTAAAGGGGCATTATCTGCCAAATCGTAAATTTTTGTTACCCGTAAAAATCATCAGATATGATTGATGCCTTAATAAAACGTGTTTCTGTAACTTATAAATGTTATGAAATGTACGCGCATCGGGGAAAAATCGTGCAACTGCTCGTGTTTTGAGATCGATCAAGAGATGGACGCCATCTTATTAATTATCGACATTGTTTACAGAGTTTGCCGAATCGTCATTAAATCAGTACAACAATGCACTTATTTCTTATTTTTTGTGAATCTGCTTTTAGTCGGTGTTAATTACGGACAAAGAACGACAAAATACAAATTATTCGTTTTTACCTGTCACTAGTAAGGTCAGTTGCATACGGAAAAAGCGAGGTCAAATTATTTGCTTGCAAGGAAATAACTAATCGATGGTAATTTTCGTTCTCAAAAGGCGAAAAGTGGTTCGATAAGCTGTTTAATGTGAAATATTTACCCTTATTTCATCATTTTAAAGCTATTTACCAATTTCCAAAACATATAATTTTTTTGGTCAAAATCGTAGCTAATGCCCCTTTAAGTGATAAAGATTGTCAGTGACTTGGGATAGGTCGGTGGTTTTCTCCGGGTTCTCCGGTTTCATCCACCGGTAGAACAGACTGCCATGATATAACTGAAATATTGTTGAAAGTGGCGTTAAACACCATAATCCCATAACCCTCAAATGATGGAACAGTTGATTAAGAAAAACACACAGAAACATGATTTTTTTTTATTCCGCCGAAATGCGAAGCTAAGTTAATGCAATCGTCGTCATTGCACAGAAGAACTAAATACAACTATGAGTTGAAATAGCTGACTAATAGTAGATTGTAATTTCATTATAATATTTCTTTAACCATTCAGTGATTTTTACCCCTTTAATACAAAGATTCAGTATGATTAAATCATATCTCTCTCTAGCTCCCATTTACTGATATGTCGCAGTGAATGCATGATTGGTGTCTAACTCCAAGTGAGCAATTTGTCAGTTATATAATGAAGAGGACAAGTTGCATTTCGATGAGATGACACCCACTCTGTACTAGACAAACACGCTTAGCTTAATTGTTATGGTGCTCGCTTACTGAAACAACAGTCCGCGGGTAGACATGTCGCTCTACTCTAACAACAGTCCGCGGGTAGACATGTCGCTCTACTCTAACAACAGTCCGCGGGTAGACATGTCGCTCTACTCTAACAACAGTCCGCGGGTAAACATGTCACTCTACTCTAACAACAGTCCGCGGGTAGACATGTCGCTCTACTCTAACAACAGTCCGCGGGTAGACATGTCGCTCTACTCTAACAACAGTCCGCGGGTAGACATGTCGCTCTACTCTAACAACAGTCCGCGGGTAGACATGTCGCTCTACTCTAACAACAGTCCGCGGGTAAACATGTCGCTCTACTCTAACAACAGTCCGCGGGTAGACATGTCGCTCTACTCTAACAACAGTCCGCGGGTAAACATGTCGCTCTACTCTAACAACAGTCCGCGGGTAAACATGTCGCTCTACTCTAACAACAGTCCGCGGGTAAACATGTCGCTCTACTCTAACAACAGTCCGCGGGTAGACATGTCGCTCTACTCTAACAACAGTCCGCGGGTAGACATGTCGCTCTACTCTAACAACAGTCCGCGGGTAAACATGTCGCTCTACTCTAACAACAGTCCGCGGGTAGACATGTCGCTCTACTCTAACAACAGTCCGCGGGTAGACATGTCGCTCTACTCTAACAACAGTCCGCGGGTAAACATGTCGCTCTACTCTAACAACAGTCCGCGGGTAAACATGTCGCTCTACTCTAACAACAGTCCGCGGGTAGACATGTCGCTCTACTCTAACAACAGTCCGCGGGTAGACATGTCGCTCTACTCTAACAACAGTCCGCGGGTAGACATGTCGCTCTACTCTAACAACAGTCCGCGGGTAGACATGTCGCTCTACTCTAACAACAGTCCGCGGGTAGACATGTCGCTCTACTCTAACAACAGTCCGCGGGTAGACATGTCGCTCTACTCTAACAACAGTCCGCGGGTAGACATGTCGCTCTACTCTAACAACAGTCCGCGGGTAGACATGTCGCTCTACTCTAACAACAGTCCGCGGGTAGACATGTCGCTCTACTCTAACAACAGTCCGCGGGTAGACATGTCGCTCTACTCTAACAACAGTCCGCGGGTAGACATGTCGCTCTACTCTAACAACAGTCCGCGGGTAGACATGTCGCTCTACTCTAACAACAGTCCGCGGGTAGACATGTCGCTCTACTCTAACAACAGTCCGCGGGTAGACATGTCGCTCTACTCTAACAACAGTCCGCGGGTAGACATGTCGCTCTACTCTAACAACAGTCCGCGGGTAGACATGTCGCTCTACTCTAACAACAGTCCGCGGGTAGACATGTCGCTCTACTCTAACAACAGTCCGCGGGTAGACATGTCGCTCTACTCTAACAACAGTCCGCGGGTAGACATGTCGCTCTACTCTAACAACAGTCCGCGGGTAGACATGTCGCTCTACTCTAACAACAGTCCGCGGGTAGACATGTCGCTCTACTCTAACAACAGTCCGCGGGTAGACATGTCGCTCTACTCTAACAACAGTCCGCGGGTAGACATGTCGCTCTACTCTAACAACAGTCCGCGGGTAGACATGTCGCTCTACTCTAACAACAGTCCGCGGGTAGACATGTCGCTCTACTCTAACAACAGTCCGCGGGTAGACATGTCGCTCTACTCTAACAACAGTCCGCGGGTAGACATGTCGCTCTACTCTAACAACAGTCCGCGGGTAGACATGTCGCTCTACTCTAACAACAGTCCGCGGGTAGACATGTCGCTCTACTCTAACAACAGTCCGCGGGTAGACATGTCGCTCTACTCTAACAACAGTCCGCGGGTAGACATGTCGCTCTACTCTAACAACAGTCCGCGGGTAGACATGTCGCTCTACTCTAACAACAGTCCGCGGGTAGACATGTCGCTCTACTCTAACAACAGTCCGCGGGTAGACATGTCGCTCTACTCTAACAACAGTCCGCGGGTAGACATGTCGCTCTACTCTAACAACAGTCCGCGGGTAGACATGTCGCTCTACTCTAACAACAGTCCGCGGGTAGACATGTCGCTCTACTCTAACAACAGTCCGCGGGTAGACATGTCGCTCTACTCTAACAACAGTCCGCGGGTAGACATGTCGCTCTACTCTAACAACAGTCCGCGGGTAGACATGTCGCTCTACTCTAACAACAGTCCGCGGGTAGACATGTCGCTCTACTCTAACAACAGTCCGCGGGTAGACATGTCGCTCTACTCTAACAACAGTCCGCGGGTAGACATGTCGCTCTACTCTAACAACAGTCCGCGGGTAGACATGTCGCTCTACTCTAACAACAGTCCGCGGGTAGACATGTCGCTCTACTCTAACAACAGTCCGCGGGTAGACATGTCGCTCTACTCTAACAACAGTCCGCGGGTAGACATGTCGCTCTACTCTAACAACAGTCCGCGGGTAGACATGTCGCTCTACTCTAACAACAGTCCGCGGGTAGACATGTCGCTCTACTCTAACAACAGTCCGCGGGTAGACATGTCGCTCTACTCTAACAACAGTCCGCGGGTAGACATGTCGCTCTACTCTAACAACAGTCCGCGGGTAGACATGTCGCTCTACTCTAACAACAGTCCGCGGGTAGACATGTCGCTCTACTCTAACAACAGTCCGCGGGTAGACATGTCGCTCTACTCTAACAACAGTCCGCGGGTAGACATGTCGCTCTACTCTAACAACAGTCCGCGGGTAGACATGTCGCTCTACTCTAACAACAGTCCGCGGGTAGACATGTCGCTCTACTCTAACAACAGTCCGCGGGTAGACATGTCGCTCTACTCTAACAACAGTCCGCGGGTAGACATGTCGCTCTACTCTAACAACAGTCCGCGGGTAGACATGTCGCTCTACTCTAACAACAGTCCGCGGGTAGACATGTCGCTCTACTCTAACAACAGTCCGCGGGTAGACATGTCGCTCTACTCTAACAACAGTCCGCGGGTAGACATGTCGCTCTACTCTAACAACAGTCCGCGGGTAGACATGTCGCTCTACTCTAACAACAGTCCGCGGGTAGACATGTCGCTCTACTCTAACAACAGTCCGCGGGTAGACATGTCGCTCTACTCTAACAACAGTCCGCGGGTAGACATGTCGCTCTACTCTAACAACAGTCCGCGGGTAGACATGTCGCTCTACTCTAACAACAGTCCGCGGGTAGACATGTCGCTCTACTCTAACAACAGTCCGCGGGTAGACATGTCGCTCTACTCTAACAACAGTCCGCGGGTAGACATGTCGCTCTACTCTAACAACAGTCCGCGGGTAGACATGTCGCTCTACTCTAACAACAGTCCGCGGGTAGACATGTCGCTCTACTCTAACAACAGTCCGCGGGTAGACATGTCGCTCTACTCTAACAACAGTCCGCGGGTAGACATGTCGCTCTACTCTAACAACAGTCCGCGGGTAGACATGTCGCTCTACTCTAACAACAGTCCGCGGGTAGACATGTCGCTCTACTCTAACAACAGTCCGCGGGTAGACATGTCGCTCTACTCTAACAACAGTCCGCGGGTAGACATGTCGCTCTACTCTAACAACAGTCCGCGGGTAGACATGTCGCTCTACTCTAACAACAGTCCGCGGGTAGACATGTCGCTCTACTCTAACAACAGTCCGCGGGTAGACATGTCGCTCTACTCTAACAACAGTCCGCGGGTAGACATGTCGCTCTACTCTAACAACAGTCCGCGGGTAGACATGTCGCTCTACTCTAACAACAGTCCGCGGGTAGACATGTCGCTCTACTCTAACAACAGTCCGCGGGTAGACATGTCGCTCTACTCTAACAACAGTCCGCGGGTAGACATGTCGCTCTACTCTAACAACAGTCCGCGGGTAGACATGTCGCTCTACTCTAACAACAGTCCGCGGGTAGACATGTCGCTCTACTCTAACAACAGTCCGCGGGTAGACATGTCGCTCTACTCTAACAACAGTCCGCGGGTAGACATGTCGCTCTACTCTAACAACAGTCCGCGGGTAGACATGTCGCTCTACTCTAACAACAGTCCGCGGGTAGACATGTCGCTCTACTCTAACAACAGTCCGCGGGTAGACATGTCGCTCTACTCTAACAACAGTCCGCGGGTAGACATGTCGCTCTACTCTAACAACAGTCCGCGGGTAGACATGTCGCTCTACTCTAACAACAGTCCGCGGGTAGACATGTCGCTCTACTCTAACAACAGTCCGCGGGTAGACATGTCGCTCTACTCTAACAACAGTCCGCGGGTAGACATGTCGCTCTACTCTAACAACAGTCCGCGGGTAGACATGTCGCTCTACTCTAACAACAGTCCGCGGGTAGACATGTCGCTCTACTCTAACAACAGTCCGCGGGTAGACATGTCGCTCTACTCTAACAACAGTCCGCGGGTAGACATGTCGCTCTACTCTAACAACAGTCCGCGGGTAGACATGTCGCTCTACTCTAACAACAGTCCGCGGGTAGACATGTCGCTCTACTCTAACAACAGTCCGCGGGTAGACATGTCGCTCTACTCTAACAACAGTCCGCGGGTAGACATGTCGCTCTACTCTAACAACAGTCCGCGGGTAGACATGTCGCTCTACTCTAACAACAGTCCGCGGGTAGACATGTCGCTCTACTCTAACAACAGTCCGCGGGTAGACATGTCGCTCTACTCTAACAACAGTCCGCGGGTAGACATGTCGCTCTACTCTAACAACAGTCCGCGGGTAGACATGTCGCTCTACTCTAACAACAGTCCGCGGGTAGACATGTCGCTCTACTCTAACAACAGTCCGCGGGTAGACATGTCGCTCTACTCTAACAACAGTCCGCGGGTAGACATGTCGCTCTACTCTAACAACAGTCCGCGGGTAAACATGTCGCTCTACTCTGTTACATTATCCCGATTCCGAGCCAATCCGTCTTTATTCTTTCTCCCTAATGCTGCGTTCTTTGCTGAGAAGCAGCAAATACTGATTTTATAGTTTTTAATATGAACCGACCGGGGACCGAACCCATGATCTGCTGCACTCCGCAGCGAGCACATTACACCTCCGATGCAGGCTACAAATATTCAGATAGTCATGTATATTTTGTAACAGTTACAAACAGTATTGTATCTATAGGACAAAACAATAATTGAATTATCTAGATTATAGCATAAGGCATTCCTTGTAAATTTGTGGAAAATACTAAATGAATTTCTACAGGAATACGTATTTTATGATACAATACCTATTAATATTTTAAATATCAAATATGACTTAATTGCTTCCTCTGACGATCTATCTGTTAATATGAACTGCAAACTTTTTGAAGGCGTTTTTTTTTCTTCATTTCATTAAATCTACAAAAAGATGTTCACCCTACCCACCCTGCATATTTGTTTTTGTTTGTGTACTCCCAATAAATCTTTACCACATCAGCAAAATATTTGCTTAAAAAAATTATTTGATATTATTTGTAATTTAAGGTGTGTGTGTGTGTGTGTACTGTCTTGTTTTGTATATATTGTGTTGTCATTTCAATATTTGCAATAACCATTATATTGATTCAAATTATGTATTTATGTATGTATTTTGAGAAAAAACGCTCCGTAGCCATCGACCGGCAGTCCTCGTTAAATACCGGTAAATAAAGACTTAAATTAAATCAATTGCTTCTTCTGGAGAAAATATCCAATGATATTCATTTTATTGCAACATTATTGCATTACCTAATTATATTAGCCAATTGTGATGCTTGCAATATGCTGACCCGCTCTCTGATTGATTGATTGATTGGCCAAAATACACGACTTTCATACAGGGGATATGCATGTACATGGCCGGAGCGCAATAGAGGCAAATGCCTCAATTTTGAAACGGCAAGTGTAACCTTTTGAAAGCAAATAAAATCTTTTTTTTTCTTCAAAATTTGTGTGATTTCAGAAATATATTTAGAGATCGATAAATACACCATTGACAAGCTAGGTAACACGCGAGTTACTTTAGTTTCCACAGAGAGCAGAATACAAAGATAAAGTCACTATAGCACAATTCTACTCTTACAACAGGTACTGCACAAGATGCCTGTAATGACTATCAGTACTATGGTACATATACTATTATTAGTCATTATCAGCCCAGTAGAATGTATGACACAGTCAGATTACTATCCATATTCTGTTGCAAAATATAAAAAAGTTGTCAGAGATCCTGGCATACCAAATCTTGGTAAGTAATAAATGTTTATCTAAGTATTAAGCACAATTCGGAAATATTGTATGTGTACTGTATGATGCTTCTACAATGACTTATCAAATAACTTAATGTATTGTATTTGGAGATTAGCTGATAAATAACCACCTAATAGAATTTCTATTTAACCAGATAAATTGTTTCCGCATGCGAAAATTGCTTGACAGTATCAATCGAGTAAATGATGGCGGCAAATATTTGACGATATCCAATCAAAAAAGACGTTACATAAACAACTTCACCAGAATATACATTTATGTACAGACAGACATGCTTTACTTATTGCGAACGCATGAGAAGACGAATGCAGAGCACATATGTCGGAATATAGTTCCAAACAAAGGGAACATTTTTATAATAAAAAAAAAGCTGATACACACACAAAAACAAAGCGTAAAGCCAAGAGGAACAGAAAGTCAACACCTCTCGTCAAACCAATAACGGGGACATACACAATCCTACACAATATATATGTAATTGCTAGAGTAGATGAAAATAAATAACAATTGGTAAATGTACCATCCCAATAGAATTCAACACATGTATAATTATGTCTATAATTATTTTCCTATATGACCAAACGATGCATCTGTTACTGAAGTCACATGTTTTTTTCATAACTGAAAGTATGTGATATAATGTTGTTTGAATCGCGGTAAGCACAATGCAAGTGTTGTTCAGATAGATCGCATCTACAAAGACCTGCTTGGGAAGCAAACAAACTCCAGGTCAGACCATTAATTGAGTATGCCTGTTTTTCGCAATATCCCTACTATAAAGGTGAATTTGATGACATCGGTCCTACTATAAAGGTGAATTTGATGACATCGGTTCTACTATAAAGGTGAATTTGATGACATCGGTTTGTCAGCAACAAATAACATTACATATGTAAAAGAAGCATGTTGAGGATAATCATACACATGGTGATAGGTCAAGTCCTGTGAAATGTGCAATGGCAAGTCAGCACGATTAAATCCACACACGAGACACCTACACCTCATGTAGTAAGCACAACAAATATGTCTCCAAGGACATCCATCGATACGGGAATCAAACCACTACATTTCCACAATCAATTATTTTTCTAAAATAAGAACAGATTTAACCATACATGACTCTTTGTACACAATGTTTCAGTACACAAACGTTTATACAATGTAAACAGACAAGAATAAAATGCATATTTATAAGAAGGGTATCAGTTCTTGCTTAACTAGTGTCGCCCGTCGTTCTACTGTAAAACGACAGGAACATCATGTGTTATGGAAATAAAACATGAACGCACTATCAACCAAATGGGATTATTATACCTCACTAACTTCTCATTGGCTTAAATTAAATTACATGACCTGAAACAATTTTAATGTTTTATGAAAATTAACCCAAACGGGAAACAACTAGTTGTTTACTGGATAACAACCCTATTGTTTCCCGGTAAACAACCCATTGCGTGTATTTAACATGATTTGTTAAAAATTTGTCAAAAGTTATTAAACACACATTTTGTTTAAATACATGTATTTATTTAGATGCCCAATCCTTGGTCTGTTGTTCGGTATAATAAAACAGTTATTGCCTTCAATGGATTGTAAACCCTCAAGGGGTTGTATCCCTCGGGAGGTGTTGTTTCCCTCGGGAAAACAACCCCCTTCAGGTTAACAATTCTGGATGTTTTCATCCATTGAAGGCAATAATTGTTTAGTATAAACGAACTGAACATCATTTTTACGCGGAAATCGCAGTCGAAATGATTGCAACATGGAACTAAAATCATGTACGTGAAGGTATGCTACTGGGCGACACGAACAGCAAGAACCATACTTAACCCGAGGGTGAACTCTATATTTATAGCATAATTAAGAACTTCAAGACCACATTCTAGATGATGAAAGCTGCATTTACATCTGCAGACATTTCAGTCAATTAAAACATTGTTTATTGTATCTTGACCTGACCCGTGTTCAGTTACGCCAATAATGTTGTTCTGTGCGTTAAAGGGTGTGGTAACTCCACAGATATTCAAAACATTATCACATACTGAGAGATGAACCGAACATGGTCGTTTTGCGGAAATCGTAGCAGACATCACATCACGGAACTAGTATAAACATGACAACATATTATTTGTCAAAATGAATCGCATGAACTCCACTGGTAGGTTTGACAAAAACGAAATATGAATAAAAGAGGCAGTAACAACACCAACGTATTGTTAATTTTATTGATTGATGTATTGATTGGTGTTTAGCGCCAACTTTAGCAGTTATTCTAAGCTTTAAATTTAAGATACTGAATTCTGATAGATACATACCTCGATTGTTCTATTTTTACGAGAGAAAACTACCTTTAACGATGTGATATTTAAGTGATGTATTCGATTTCTCATCTGGCATCCCTTGCATATACCAATCGCGAACGATCGCTTTAACTCTTACACCCTTAATTCTTTGTTTTACTGTCGGATAGTGTTTTCCCCACATTTGTCATGTACGTTTAATTGAATATTTCTTCAACATTAAAATATTGCTGAAAGTGGCGTTAAGCACCAAAAAAAATCAATCAATCTTCAACATTATAATACATGTATATAAAATATGTTATTACTTTCAGGACTCATGTTGTTGTTATTTCTCCTTCCAACCAGATACAATAGAGGAATCGTACGACTGCTTACTACCCCAATAATTATCATAGGAAAAGTGGTGCCCGGTTTGGATGATGGCATTACTGACGATAGTTGGTTATTTACGCGATAAAATCTTCGTCTAATAAAGATGAAACTAACTTTTGTTGTTGTTTATTTCATTGGTTGACTGATTGATTGGTGTATAACGCCAACCTTAGCAATATTTCAGCTATTTATTTCATTGGATAATATAGAAAAACTGTATACAGACAACTGTTATTAAAGCTGGATTTTATTCAAGCAAAAAATCATAGACTTAAAATGTTCTGTAAGTTTTATAAAAACCGATGGTCCATTGGAAATCTATGTAGCAAAGAAAAAGTGTTGGAAGATTCCAAAGGGGTAATCAGAAGCCGCAAGTCGAAGAAGAACAGACAACACAATGGCCACACGAAAAAGAAGAAAACGGAGAAACTATTATACACAAAACACTACACAGTAAACTAAAGATCGAGCAACACGAACCCCACTAAGACCGGAGGTGTAGTCAGGTGCTCCGGAAGGTATAAGGCGTCTGTCGGGTGTACAATACATATTTTAATGTGAACATATGACAATTCATAAATACACAAACTCTAGGCGTGAAAAAAGACACCAAGACTGGCTGGAAATTGGAGATTGATGTGACATAAATTTTCGAGTGGAATTATGGCAGTACACATCTCGTCCATTTTCCCCTTTGTTTTTCGTGGTGGATATTAATTGGCATTGCTAGTATAAGCTCGAGATATGAATCTAGACGAACACATGTGCATTATATTGGAAAACAATCATTCGTCGCTGTTATACGAAATATTTATTGTTTTAAGTGGGTAGGCCTAGGGTATGGGAGATAACTCTATTTTCAGTGTCTTCTCAAATATATGATCATCTGTGCGTTTGAAAATTCCTCCTCAATTCCAAGCTTCTTGGTGACAAAGATTGTTTACATTGGATATGGCCAGTTAAAAAAATGACTCCTTTTCCTTTTACCTTTCCATAGCTGTGCTCCTTGCAGGGCTCACCAAAGCAGGCGAAGTGGGCGAAATTCTCGCCCTATATCGGCTGAAGTCGCTCTCCCTCGACTACAAAGCGAAATTAAAGTCGCCTTGTTTCTTTTTGCAAGTCACTCTTTTCTTGCAAATAATCTTCGTTTTATGGTAAAGTTGATTGTCAAATTAATTGTAATCAATGGGAAGATACATAACAATAAGAGGAAAAGGTTTTATTCAAGTAATAAAGAAGGTTTAATTTGTTGATACAAAAGTATCGCGGCAAACTTCTGCAAATTTGTACTGACGAAAGTCCAGGTGAATAAGATAAGACACATGAGTCGGAAGTTCTATCAATAATAAGGTATAGGGGCACCTCGAAGATCGCTGGGCAACTATAAAAAATACCAGGAGTGCAACGCATTTTTGGGGGGTTGGCCTAAATCTATACCTACAGGTAGATCAGCATGGAATAAAAGGTTGAATCCTACTCTTAGATGTTTAAACTAAATAAATATCATGTTTTCTTGTACTTACCACACGGTTTTGTAGCAGTTTCGTACATTTTACCCTTCTACATCCCCATCCCCAGATCCATGATGCGTAAACCGGAAGTGCAGTGAATTTTAAGGTCAGTATAATTAAATTATGGCAAAATAAATACAACAAACAATTGGACCTTATTTTTGAAGTACTATTTTATTATATTTAAATCATATAATTTATCACAAGATGTTTCATAATTTATCAAGAGATAATTTAATTATACTGACCTTAAAATTCACTGCACTTCCGGTTTACGCATCATGGATCTGGGGATGGTGGTGTAGAAGGGTAAAATGTACGAAACTGCTACAAAACCGTGTGGTAAGTACAAGAAAACATGATATTTATTTAGTTTAAACATCCAAGAGTAGGATTCAACCTTTTATTCCATGCTGATCTACCTGTAGGTATAGATTTAGGCCAACCCCCCAAAAATGCGTTGCACTCCAGTCCTGGTGGGTTTTTTTTATAGTTGCCCAGCGATCTTAGAGGTGCCCCTATACCTTATTATTGATAGAACTTCCGACTCCTGTGGATAAGATAAGATAAGATTTTATTGGTCCAAATTAAAGGGCCCACGAAGGGGCATATAAACATAATAAAACATAAGGTGATTGCATAAAATATCATATAAATTGTAAATACAAGAATGAGAGACATGACTAGTATTAAATCCCAAATCTTAAAATATACAAACAGACGCTTCCTTTACCAAATTGGCCGTTGAATTGTGTTATATTCTAATTATTTTCACAAAACTTGAGTTATTTGCAGCTTTTTAAAAGCTAAACAATCAACATGTCTAAGTTTTAAACACGGCGATCATGGGGACGTAAAATCGGGGGAAGGAAACGAACATTTAGATGTCATTGACAGATTTCAAGGCAAAAATGAATAAATCTAAATTAAATAAATATAAGATCAATAGTAATATAAAACATGAATTTAATGTTAAATATGAAAGATATAAACAAGATATTAGCAAAGATAGAATGCTATGTTTGGAAAAAAAATTGTAATATCTGAGCCTCTCTTACACCGCCGCCCCCTTCTTCTAAGACAACTAAAGAATAATTAGAATCAAACGAATACAACTGGAGCACAGAATTTTAAGGAATTTAACAATACAGCTGGGTGGCTGTCTGTGTTTTTTTGTGTTTTTTTCTGTAATGAATTAATCAAGTAGAGTCACCCTCAAACCACCCCTCCCCCTCCCCAGCCGACTTGAAAATAAAAAAGACATGCAGTCATTTGGCAATTTGGACATCCACTTTGTCAATTATAAGAATCGAAAAGCTTTTTGTTATTGGTAACTAGCTATTTTTTTTATCTCACAAACAAAGAAACTAGCAAAGGATGGGTGTGTGATAACTTTCATCGACAATTTCATTTTCTTCTGGGTACCTTCCATGAAAAACATAAATTTAATTATTTTAAAAATCTGACGGCTAAAGTTTGTAAAATTTGGTGCAATGATGTCTATATGTCTATTCTTCAATGTGACATTTTTTGGTGGAAATTAATTGACAGGAATTTTTTTTTATCCGATTTTTAATACCAAGGTGGTCCTCAGGGCATCCCCCCTTTTTTGCAGTTTGCACTGTTTTGCACGTGATTATCTCCAAACAGAATATTCAGATATGCTAGATATTTCATATTTATTCAACAACAACACTTTCGTGTATTAAAGCCAAAATATTCCCTTTCAATCAGAAATAAATGTGCATATCTATTAGAATCTTCCGAAACTAGTATTACCATCTGGCGTCAAGAATATCCCCAAAATTGCTATATTTAGGATGTGCTATGGAGAAAACGGCACGGTGAAACTTTGACAGATAATGTATTTAGACATAACTATTCCATGATGCAAATTTAAACAAAATTGAATGATGGGAAAATTTTAGGGTAACCCAGGTCTACCCCCTTAAATGCATTATTATCGCACTTTTAATTTTAATTTCATCGTAGAAAACATGGAAAATTACAAATCGTATTTCAACTGTATTGCTGTGCTGTTGGACATGTCAAGCACGTGCTATGTCTCCATCAAATATTTCTCTGAAGACCCCAAAAGGAATACAATAATTGATCGGTTATTTAATAAGCTCGCTTCGTTAAGCGAGCTATTTATGACTGAAACATGGTAAAATTAAATCAATAAAGAAATAATGACGAATACCATTTACTTTGACTAAAACAGAAATCCTTATCATCCATACACTATGCATATGAAAAAGTTTCAACACATCCGGGTTATCCATACCACTATGGCTATGAAAAAGCTTCAACACATCCGGGACATTCCGAATCACTGCTTTTCGCGACACCCTCTAGACCTTATGAAAGATACGGTGTATGAAAGGTATCGAAGAGCGAAATACCGGTATTTCGCTGTTGCCTATATTGTTTGCTTGTGAAATAAACATTAAATTTAATTCAACGTTCTTCTTCTTTGACGAAAATATACAAATTATTTGTTTGAAATGAATATTTAAAGAATTTTGTCTGTAAATTGGTAACCGATAATTATCGAATCCTACACGGAAAGTAACGAGTCGATAAAAATAACACGATTGCGCAACCCGATCGTCTGCTCTGGATTATTGCTAAAGCAATCGCAAGCTTATATTTATATTCGCTTAATCGCATCAGGTATTGATAAAATACACAATTGCACAAAATGTCTCAAAGAAAATCACTTTCAAAAGTTCCGTTGACCCCCCAATTTACAACAAATGGTCCAAAGTCCAATCGGAATAAAATCCATGTGTTAAGGAACTTAAGCGGCCTTACTGTTTGGATTATTTCATGGCGTCTCATTGACATTGGCGATACCACTTCATTTTTAACCTTTTCGAAGTTCTATTCAACTATATAATTTTATTCTACATTTCCACATGGATCCTGGTGGTAAAATCTACACTACTGATCAGTTTAGATGTTGGAAAGTCGAGAATCTTGACGATGAGAGGTCTGACGAAAACAAGAACGAAGTGGGAAGGTACCGGGTCGTTTCGCCTCAGAAAGTGAGTCGATTCGCCCCACTTAATCGCTATTATATAATAATAGATGAAGTCTTTTTCGACAATTTTTGGTAATTATTTATTTATTAGTTGTATACAAAAAATAATAATAACAACTGGTAGGTGTCTATGTCAACAACTAATTAAAAAGTAATTTCAAGCCATGCAGAACAAACAATACATAGCCATAGCCATAGGATACATATATAAATTTATTACTGTACTGTATTGTTCAAAGAAATTTTACAAATTTAAGCAGGTGTCAAACAATTTACTTTATAATGATTTTATTGTCAATATATATACAATTGGATTGGGAACAAGTGTTTACAACTTACTAGTCCCTCTCCATACAAATACAGTAATACTAATAGCATAAACAAAACAAATCAAATGACAGCAAATGTACAGGCTATATCAATAATTAGTAAATTAAGCAAAATCATGTCAAACTAAGCATACAGAGTGGTCCGGTGTGTTCGCGCACCTAAGGGTTCAATGGTTAATTTCACAGCTTACCAAAATTTTATTGAATTAATTTAAATCATCCTCAAATACATTGAAGTATTATCTTTATGGTCTTTATCCAGATTCCGCTACAATTTTTAACATTTCAGTGAAAACGAAGTGTAAACAAACCAACCCTCGATTTTTGACAAATGTTGCAACGTCCGGTGATATCGCGCATGCATACTTTGGATGGTTCTTAAAATGAATAAAGGAAAGATTTTAGTTCGAAAATTTTCGAAATTGAAGTTTATACCTATTCCTTCAAAATAAGCTCAAATTTGGGGGGTAAAACTAATAAATTGTGTTGAGATAATATCACGGTTGGGGATAAATAATTATTAAATCTACAAGTTTTTGCACTGATTTGAACAATAAAGTATTAAATTCTTCACTAATTTCATTACATCCAAAGAGTATATATTCTATAGAGATGGGAACAATGTTATTAAAATAGTTAAACAGGAATAGGGGAAAAACGACTCACGGGGCGAAACGACCCGCATTCAGGGGGAGCTGACGCCAACGGCCTTCAGGCTTGTGTTGTCGGCAGGTAAGTTAAACTTGCCTTTGGTGCCATCACAAGATTATGTTTTACAAGATAACAAGAGGTGCTACGACAAAATTTTGAGTGACTGGAATTTCAGACTCCCCTCATTGGGCTTCAAATGTATTCTGGTAGACTTGATGAACATGATTGATGGTATGCAATTTTGGACACCAATTTTTTTTTACAGACATAAAACAGTTCTTGTTAGCCCATGGTTATGTTGCATTGACAAATGACATGCTGAAAGCCTATAAGGTTGCCCAGGTCTGAATATTTTTAAGTGGGTGGTTGCAGGAGGCATATTTCCTAAAGACGAAGTCGAACAACAACAACTTATGTATTTTAAGAACAAAGTGTTCATCATCACAGACACTGGATGACGACCCCCACAATGTATAGATATTGCACCAAAGAAGATGATGGTTTGACAGAAGGAGCTTATTGTTCTTGCACTGCAGGGTATGAAATTTATGCATGTTTTTTTTTATTCTCTATATTGTGTCTGCAGTGCCAATTCAGGACCATTAGATAATAACACTATAGAAGGGATTGCAACCAATCTTGGCTGAAATGTTCCTAACAAATTCATGACAAAATGTTGTAGTTACTATGGTGTCAATGAATCAGTACATTTCAATAATGTTTGAGAGATGTCAGTTCAAATCTCTCTGGAAGCTAATGATCTGCATACATATTAGGTTTGTCAACTACTAACAATTGCAATACATGTACATGCATATACAATGTAGCTTCTATAGTACAAGGTAGTACGTTTCAATAATGTTGAAAAGATGTCAGTTCAAATCTGACTGGAAGCTAATCTATGGGTTTATTTTAATATATGCTTGATCATGTTGACTGCATTAACTAACGTGGACACAAGTCCCTAGCTTAATGAAAGTTTTGAAGAACTACTCCTTTTTCAATGCGACCGCAAAAATGTTGTGTAATAGTTAACATGCTCACCTAGAGTGTGGTAGATCCAACTAAGGGCGTTGGTCTTTTCATTTTTTGTATCTAAATGTGTTTCCTGTTGCTCATGCTTAAATAATGTATGTTTCTTGTTTAAAAATGCTATGAATAGAATGTTTTTATCCCCCATAAGAGTGTTGTTTTTCATGTAACATTATTGAATATTTTGGGCTTTGTTCATTTACCTGAGAAAGTCTTAGACAAATATTTTGAAATTAAAGGAGTTTTGAACCTTATTACATGATTACATGTAGTATGGGTTTTTTTTGGGAGGGTGGGGGTTGGAACTTTTGTCAGATTTTTTAACTTCTCAATTCAATAACTAAAGGATAGAGAAAATTGCATAGTGTCCCCCAATATTAACTTTTTGATGTTAAAAGCAATATAATTTTCATTCAATCATTAACTTAATCAGGATGAGGGGAATGTGTTTTATTACCCATTTTTCAATGTTCCAGTTCATAGTTTTGTTATTTTACAACATTGTTATTATACATGTAGCTGACCTTTTAATAATGTTTTGTTTTTGCAATAAATATTTTCTTGTTAAAGAATATTTGTTTAATTTTTGTGCTCTATAATTTACAAAAGTTATCCAGTTGAATCATTTACAAAGTACATGTGCATGTACATATTTTGACCAACCAAGACTGACTTGTTCCTGAATTTAGCACTTTTTCCATACTAATCCTTATATGTTATTATTGGTCTCCTGACATTGGCATAAACAAGAAAGGATGGAGTGCCTCATGAACAGAAACCACACCATAATAATGTGCTTGACATACATGTAAGAATGGAACATGACTGTTAATGTATAGCCCTGTATCAGGGCATACTATTTAACCCCTGTCTGTCCCTCCCTATAGTTTTGAGCTAGAGTTTTTGTAATATTTTGTAGTGTGTTTAATGTACAAATACTAAAGGTGTGCATTCTTACAGGATTTTGACTTCTAAAAAATCACAAAATGATATATAGTTGAACCAAGTCATTTTTAAGTTAGTACATCTAAATTGTCTTACACACACAGACTTTATACATTCTCTAACAAAAGGGGCACACCAGTTTTAAGTTGGGCCTTTTAAAAAGTTTTATTTGATGCTCCATAATATGATAATTTACAAATTGCATGTTTAATGTGATATAAATATGATAAACTATAAAACCATGCAGAAGTCTAACATAATGCCAACTTTAAAGCATTAACATTACAAAGCTGGTTTTTGTACGAATACCTGCCAGTCGTTTAGGGGAAAAAAAGACTTCTTTTGATTTCACTTTTTTATAAGGACCCCTCCCCCCCTTTTTATAGGATAGTCGGACAACAAAATATACAAGATTTAGATTAATTTTCTTCAAGCTAATCGATAAGTACCCGCTAGGATGATATATTTTATTTATTCTTGCAGGTCTAGGATGTTTTGTAAACAGTACTATTTGCGAGGTTGTGTCACAATATCCTTGGAAGTTGGAACTACTACATGTATTCTACTATGGCTGAATATTCACACAATCTCTCATTATTTTCAAGATCTACGGGATACATTACATGTAGTCATAAATTATTTTCCTAACCAACAAATTCACGAAAACCTCCTTACGACCGTGACGATATGTGCATAACTGCCACGATGAATAAACTGCGTCACTGTGTTTACAACTGCAATGACGCCTTGTTTACGTTTTTTCACTCCGATTGACCTTTGAACCATAATGGCGGCGGAAACGTGAAATTGCAATCGTAACTACTCGGCCATTCTTGCTACCCTGCAAATAACCTTGTACGTACATAGTAGAAATTCTTCTTAAATTGTTTGCCGGAAGTTAAGTTAAGTTAAGCCGCACAAAAATATAGTCCACGAAAATCCAATATGGAAGACATACTAAGTAAAATCTAATCAAGCAAAACTAATTAAAACTTTAATTGAAATATAGAAAATTGTTTAAAATATAACTTTATCAAACTTTCATGTAACTGACATG
The DNA here is from genome assembly GCA_963680875.1 of Bathymodiolus brooksi. Classification (NCBI taxonomy): domain Eukaryota; kingdom Metazoa; phylum Mollusca; class Bivalvia; order Mytilida; family Modiolidae; genus Bathymodiolus; species Bathymodiolus brooksi. The sequence goes on from OY804577.1 coordinate 92,771,455, forward strand.
TGAAAAGTAGTGCGATTTATACGCCTAATGCATACAAGGTTATTTGCAGGGTAGCGAGAATGGCCGAGTAGCTACGATTGCGTGAAATTGGTAACCGATAATTATCGAATCCTACACAGAAAGTCAGAAAGTAACGAGTCGCTAAAAATAACACGATTGCGCAACCCGATCGTCTGCTCTGGATTATTCCTAGAGCAAACTCAAGCTTATATTTATATTCGCTTAATTGCATCAGGTATTGATAAAATACACAATTACCCAAAATGTCTCAAAGAAAAACACTTTCAAAACCTTATGCATATGTCAGAAACCCAGTATGGATAGAAACTGCTGTTTGATTGTTTTTTGTTGTTGTATAATCAGGGGTTTCAAAGTGGGCCGGTACCCGGTACTTTTACCCGCCTGAGATCGTGTATAGTACCGACAGAAATTACTGAACCCCCCAAAATTAGCGGTGGTCAAAACCACAAGTACGATGGTCGACAGGCTTGTGGAATATTTTCCATAAAAAATTAATGATCACGTCAATTGCTGAATTCTCGCATTCAAATCGAACAACTGCGTCACGACCAAGTTGATGGGATATTCCCTGTTTTAAAAATAACTTTACCTTAGAATCGTAAATAGCAGTTTGCGCATGCGGTAAATAGATATGTTTTCGCCCCAATATCTTTTCATCCTTGTGTAAAACTCGGACCGGAACAAAATAAAAAAATAACTGATTACAAATTATGTTCAAACACAATTTAGTGTAATCTCCAGTAATATAAGTATGATCATTATGTATTATGAATATATGACTACACAATATTTTGTGCGATTTTTTTGTATCCATTTAAAACCCAGGGTCGAATCATTCTGGGGCGTACTGTCTTGTTGCTTAACTCCGTCCATATTGTTTAACTTCTGGTATAAAAAAATAAAAACTTCTGGCTAATTTATTTACATATTTTGACCGGGCCCTACCGCGGTTGTTCACAGAAATGAAAGTGTGCTGAAAAACATTTTAAAAAGGGGGTACGAGGAGATAAGGGATAGAAAATTACTAAAAATTTTGAAAAAGGACCGGACATGGCTCAAATACGAATTACATTGTAATGTCAAAACGCCGGCCTCCCTTTTTTCCAAAATAATTTAACTTTTGTGATTCAAATGTTAATAAATGTCTTCCCGCGAATCGTTTTTGTTCGAACATTTTTTTTGCACATAAGTCGTGAAAGTAACAATATATATTGTTTTTGTTTAATTATATTTGTATTCATCTATTAAAAAATTATAAATTTTATTAAAGATTGATGATTGCAAATTAAATTTATATGTTTCATCAAAGACGTATTCTATATACGTCCTTGGTTTCATTAATTATGACACTTATATGTCTTGATCCATGCCAATGGTCTTTGATGAGTTTAATTACTGGTAATAAAGTAAAAAAAAACACAAGCCAAGGTATTGTGAAAAAGAAAAGGACAAAGCCAACAAAAGAATTGAGAAGTTTAAGCTTTGATAACAATGGCTTGGTCAAGCCTAGCTGCGGAACCATAGCTCTGTATGGTCCTTTTGGTTTTTTTTAAGATATGGCAGACTATCTATGAATAATGTTGGCTTAAGTCTGTAAACTGAAATATTCAATAAAGAAATTGGGGGGAAAATCCAGGCATTATGCATGGTCTTCACTCTTGGTGAAATCTGAACTCTAAAGTTAATGGGATTTTTCTTTCAAAAACACTTAATGTTTTGCAGTCTCTGAAGTACATTTTTTGGTCCACAAAATGCTAGATTTCAGGAGCTTCCGCCCCCTGGACCCCTTATGGCCCTCAGCCTAATTTTTTAGGTACCTCCTAAAATTTAAGAAGTACCTCCTATTATAAAAAACTTTGAAACCCCTGTGTATATATGTCATACAGTGATACATAGAAAGTTGAAAAATGTTGTGTACATGAAAAAAAATTGATGTTAAAAAAAAAGGAGGGATGGGCAATCAGAAGCACCATAGGCATAGGGTCCTGTCCACAAGTACCTGTGGCTGTGATCTTGAAGAGTGTCTCAGACCCTATGCTATGTGCAACATTTACATACTCTATTATGTCTACTGGTGGTCACTAGTAAACAACATTTTTATTTTCAGGCAAAGTTGGTAAATAATTATATGTACATAAACATAAAGTTTTGCATATGTTTGCTCATCCAAGACTAAGGATATCTAATTAGTGATTAGATTCGCGAGCTTTCCAGGCAGTGCCTGTTTCATATTTAGAGTATATACATCTGATCCGACACTCAAGAGCATGTTTCCAATAACACTGACTCCAAAAACGATAATTGTCACAAAGATTTTGACTATAGGTCAACAAAGCCACAATGTACGGAATGTCATTCATGGTCATTCCCATTTGTTGTAATTTTACTTTGTCGCCAGGAGGTGAATTGATGCGTTGCATCAGATTCTACATGTCTTGTTGTTTTAATGTTCGCTGTTTGGTCACGTATGCTATTATGGAGAGAGATATACTTCATTTTGATTGTACATGTTGTACATTAATGTATATTTAGTACCTAACATATGAAAATGCTGTATTTTGATTGGATAATCAGAGTGTTCTATTTTTGATTAGTACATAACATATAGAAATAGTAAATTTTCATTGGTTGTTAGCTAGGCACTATATTTCAACAGTATAGTTCATTTCTCGACTACGGGAGACTATCCTTCGCAACAGGCACTATACTAAAACGACCATTCTTCCCGCGGGACTATACCAAATTTACCGCGAAGTGACGTGTTGAATTTTCAATAAAAGTTACTTCCCTTGATATGCGCGGCGCTACGATTAACAGTTGATTATGTCATTGTTTACATTGCCGACATGGCTGCCAGATTCGGCAGCACGGATGTCGACGAATTCACATTGCAACAACAAAATGTAGACAAAAGCGGCCACCAAATATGCAGTTAAAGTTCTCTCGGACTTCATGTTGGAAAATTTTGGATATTGATGACAATTTACTGCTTGAAACATTAATGCAGATTGAAAAACAACCACTTCAAACTCAGTCAAAAAATCAATTTATTCAACATGAAAATGTGATGAGTAACCATCTTTCAACTTTAATAACTGCACCGTAACTATAAATTATGCTGGAAAGTAATTGTTCAGTCTACAGTAGATATCTTGAAGCAATTTGTCTTCATATGTATATGTCATCTAATTCTCCTACTGCTAGAACTGTTACCAAGCACAACAGAAGTGATTGTAGCGTTACAGAACATGTGTTCCAAAATATCAAAGAATTTATTAAAGATACAAAATTCAAGAGAAACGCAGACGCTAGAAATGCAATGAATATTATATCCGCATCAGTAAGCGGCGAAAATATATCACAAAGTGGCAAGAAAAACAAGGTAGCCAAAAAGTTGGGAATACAACCACGTAGATTGTCAGGTGGAGAACGTATTAGAACACACGTACTGAAATCTGAAAACTCGTGCTTCGATTTCACCAAGCGACGAACGCGAATTGATGCTACACCAGATGACACGAAGAAGTTGGCCTATGATTTTTGGCTTTGTCCAGAGGTATCGCGTACAACTGGTAATAAAAATGATGTTAAACGTATGAGAATTGCTCAGAAAGAAAATGTTTCGCACGCCATTCAAGTATTAGAAAAAACACAGACGGAAGTATATTTGGATTTTAAAAATAAATATCCTCATATTAACATTTCTCAAAGATTGTTTGAGAGTTATAAACCATTTTTCGTGTTACCGGTGCGTCTGAAGGACAGAAACACGTGTTGTTGCCGTCAGCATGTGGAAACAAAACTTGTATTCAAGAAATGCATGGAATTCCGAAAGTCTATCTTCAAAATTAAACCTGATTATGACAGACAAAAATTTCCGGTTTTTGAGAATCTAAGGAAATGTCAAATGCAACATTATGTGATAAACTGAAATCGAAATTCGAATGCTTAAATCGCTCTTGTTCTGACTGTGGAGCATCTAAGCTGTTTTTTTCTAGAGGAGGAGCTGGATCGATCACAAAATGCAAAGGATGTTTCTTGGGAGAAATATGAGTATGTCAAAGTAAATGTCAAAGGCGGGAAAACAATTAATAAAATCCAACTAATAAAACAAACATCAAAACCCGGTGAATTGTTTGATTACTTGATTAAACTTTTGGAAACATTTCCAGGGCATCAGGCAAGGGCTAACTGGCAAAACCAGCAGTATAAAAACTTGATTCATAGCCTTCCATTCGGTTATGCAATATGTTTACATGAATATTCTGAAAATTACAGGTGTTCAGATCGCACAGAAATTCAGTCGTCTTAATTTCAAAAAACTAAAATTAGTATTCATGTTACAATTTTACATAGACATGCAATTCTTGAACTAGACGGTGAAGACAGTACACCTGACTCACCAGTTATTGTTTCTGAACAATTTTTTGTTGTAAGTTCCAATTTACAACATGACAGACATTTTATCCAGCATTGTCAAAACATTATTTCCGAATATTTGAAATCAATATCGGCAGACATTAAAGTCCTACATGAATTCACTGACGGATGCAGTAGTCAATATCAGAGCAGAAATTGTATGGGGGATGTAAGTTACAGTTCCAATTTGGGTTATAAATTGATTAGAAATTATTATGAAACGGCACATGCCAAGGGTCCGCAGGATGCTGCAGGGGGCTTTCTGAAGAACCAAGCAGATTACGCGGTACTTCGTGGTAAAGCTACCATTCAGTGCGCGAAAGATTTATATAAATTTGCTGAAGAAAACCTCCAGCAGCCGAAATGCAAAAATGGGAACTACAAGCGACGAATTTTCAGATACGTTGAATCTATTCCTCGCGATAATAACAGAAATTTCAAACCTGTCAGTCAGAACAGAAAGGTTCATCAGATAATATCGGAGAACGGTTAAGGGGAACTTATTAGCAGGGATTTGTCCTGTTATGATTGTGACAAATGTTTTATGGGTGATGTTCACAACTGCAAAAATATCCCATATATTGGCGGGTCTCGGAAAATCAAGATGCAATTCTCAAATTGCACTTCCGTAAACGAAGACATTGAAGAGGATACAAACAGTAATGATCTAATTTCTGGAAATTCTGTTGTTCTAGCTGTTGATACGGAATACGAGTATTATTTACTGAAAGTAACAGACGAGCCGCAAGTGGTTAAAAGGGAAACATGTGATGCATGGGGATGTACTTTTCAACCTGGTTCGGTTGTTGTTAAAGGTTACTACTATGACCGAGTTTCTTCTAAACCTTTTCTGTACAAACTAGTTCAAAGCAAAATTGCAATTTGTCACGCAGCAGTTGTGATGTACATTTGCACAGAACTTGACCCCGGAAGTAGAATTACTGTTCCAGAGGAACTTCATCTTGACATTATTGAAAGTATAAGTCGATCTTAAATGCCTCTCAAGAAGGAAATAGCACCAATTTATATGTTTGGTCAGAAGTAAAAAACATTAAATGAACTTATGTATTTTTTATCAGTTCATATATTTTATCAACAAAATCTCCAACAAATGTACTTCTCAATCACAGTGGTGAGTAACTGACAGACCCTTATCACACATGTGCGAGTGCAATGTACTAAAAAATCTTGAATCGACCTCTTTTCGAAAAAAAAAAAAAAAAAAAAAACAAGACACCCCCCCTCCAAAAAAACAAAATACAAAAAAAAAGGCAAAAACAAAACAAAAAATAAAACTAAAACGGTGGACTGATAATTGTTTCTTGATGCCAAGTCAGCAATTTTTCAGGTATATCGTGACAAGAACAAGCTATGTTTGAAGCTATTGAAATGAATTGTGTTTTAGACGGACATGCTGAGCCGAATTTGCATAGAGCTAGCACACTAAAGTAACAATTAGCAGGAAGACAAGTCACCCAATTCGGATATATTATACTGACTCTAGACGCTACATTTATAGAAGAGAAACAGCAAACACCAATTTTGAATTCTTTGGTTTGACCCTACCGTGAATCAACCCCAATCTCCCGCGTGAAAGGCGAGCATGCTAACTATTAATTCACTGATACGGTTTAAAGTAAAAGAACAGAACAAAATAAAAAAAACGAAAATGACAAACAAATTAATAACTAAGTAAATAAAACATAGGAAATCATACAAACAAAACAAGAAAAAGTTAAAATAAATACACGAAAAAAGAATAAAATGAATACTAAGGAAATTTATTCAGATAAAGAATAGATATTTTCGTTACAATTCAAAGAAAAAAATATATCATCTATTGCAAGCAAAAATGAAACGTTGCTGTGTTTTCAAATAACGTTAAAATAAGCACATTTAACTTGTTACGCTGTACGACGCAATATCGTGCGAAACGTCATACTTGTTATCTTAAATCTGTGATATATCTAATACTAATTCAAAATCTATATATTATTTGTTAATTTTTTAGCCATTAGACATGTTATGTACTAAATTTATTATGTACTTCTCCTACCGGCTCGGGCACTATACCTACCCAGACAACACTATAGGAGAACGGTTCCCTTGTGAGAAGTCCATAATAGGATAATAGTACACTTGACAACGGGTGACTATGCATAACGTCGGGAACTATACCAGTTTCAAACGATTTCCCGCGGGGACTATTCATGTGGCATAGATTTTCCCGCATAATTTTTATATATTTTTGTCAAGATTGGTCTCCCTTAAATAGACACGCGCTGTAGTCTGCTGTCAACATGGCCAGGTTTGGCAATGCAAATATAATGTTACATTGTAAATATTATTATTATTATTAATATGAAACCGGCACGGCCTTAAATGCTCGCGTATCTGAAAATTATCTGGCAATTTCATCAAAAGTGTCGAGATTTTTTGGGCCGAGATATATTGGGGACGACTTTTTTTAGGGCCGAATCTAGTCTCATTCAATCGAGCTGTCGTTCCTTTATTCGAGTTATCGTTCCTTACGAGAGAGGGTACGAGACTTCAGGATCACCTTAGCGCTTTATGTTAAGAAGATCTCCATTAGTTGAGTGTGTTAGTGTGTTACCCGGAAACCGGTGTTTACAAAACGTAAGGAACGATAACTCGAATAACAAATACAAAACGTAGAATTTTTTTTTCTTCGACAATATGTTCAGCCATGTTTGTTAAAAAATCCTAAGTATACATTTTATACCATAAAGAGCTCGCTTAAGCTCGCATATTATATTGAATTTGAGTGTGTTTTTCTTTTATGTCTGGAATGGGATGTTATGTACTAAATATATTATTGTCTTCTCCCTCAAGAACAGTTTTCCAATAGTGTTGTCTGGTGAGGTATAGTTCCCTCGCCGTTGGCTCAGGCACTATACCTCACCAAACAACACTATAGGAGAACACTTCCCCCAGGAGTAGACAATAATAGAATAATTTAGACCATAGCATAAATCCCAAATCAAAATTATAACTTTAAGTTTAAACAGTGATGGTCAACAATTTAGTATATTTATTTTAATCAAATTCAAATTTTGATCACTACGATTTTTGTCTCCGGAAATCTAAGCCCGATAATTTACGTCCTACTGAAAATAGAATCGGTACATTCTAAACAAATTTAGTCATATTTCGCTCTATCAAATTACCTTCGTATTTAGTTTACCCACGAGGGCTCACCTTTATATATATGGGTATATGGAGACATGCGCTGTAATATGTACTTGTTCAGCTTTTAAATATAGGTTCGAGTCGTAAATTGTCCACTTCAATATATCTATGAATGAGGATATTCAAGCTATGATATAGCAATTGGTTATATTTCTACAAGAAGAGTGAAGAAATCATCTGTCGCCGTAAATCGGACAATACAATGGAAAAAGGACAACCAATGATCTATAAAATACTACACAGATCGAGAACACGAAACCCACTAAAAATCGAATGTAAACTCAGGTGCCTCACCTTCTTTTTTTCCAAGACACAATCCTCTGTAATCTCTAGTAAAAGTAGTAGTTGATCTGTGTTCAGGCTGATGCCGACCACAAGCTCAAAACAACAAGAGCATGTAAATAGATAATGTAAAGCGTAAAAAAGATGACATTGGTTTTTTTTTCTATGGACGGATGAATTGATTGCCATTAGTAAAAGGGGGTGAATAGGATCGCAAAAGCTTGCCTTGTTAGTGGTCGTCAATGACCACTCGTGACAGGCTCATTAGAAACTACCAAAAGGTATCTTTAAAGATACCAGAGCAGAAAAACAATGTCATATTCTATAATCAAGGGGTAACCGACTAATATTCCACGCCTTGATTCACAAAGCATATACTGTATTATGTTGGAATCTGCTACTCAAAAATACAACGAATATCTGTTTGACACAATTTAGAAATCTTCATTCACTTGGCTACAATCTTTGTTCTTTATGTCTATACATGCATGATGAATTAGGAATAACATGTCCTTCAAAACTGTCTAGGGTTAAAGCCTGGAAACAAATGTACCTTAGGAATATACATTAGTCAACAACTTCGAGGTAGCATTAAGATCGTTGACCACAATTAATATGACCCTAATCAATTCCAAACTGCAAGGTCATTCCTGTCCAAATTAGTCTGGTTATAACAACATACATGTACAAGAGACTGGAAACGGCAAGTAATCACTAAAACTAACTCTAATACCTTAAATTTCTTTCATTGAAAGTCTTAGTGGTCTTTACGGTTCGTCTATATATAGAGGATTCGATGGATCTCAAGAACATTTCGATGCTGATGATGATGCCCCTTTTGTGCTATGCCAACACTCTTAGTTGGATGTTGGTAGTGCTAATCTACTGAAACAACAATAAACGGGTACTCTCCACTCGGACAAATTATCCTTGATGTCGAGCCAACCAGTCTTTGTACTTAATCCTTAATCCTTAATCCTTACTGCTGCATGATTAACGAAGAAGCAACAAATCCCAACTTTATGTTGTTCCTCCCATTAATGTTATGTAATTTATTTACAAAAAACCATGTCGCTTAAACATTGAACCATATTCATTCTATAATGTTAAATTGTACTTAAATCATGTTTTATTTGGAATTATATTTACTCCTTCTTTGGTAGTAACATTGAACCATATTCATTCTATAATGTTAAATTGTACTTAAATCATGTTTTATTTGGAATTATATTTACTCCTTCTTTGGTGGTAACATTGAACCATACTCATTCTGTAATGTTAAATTGTACTTAAATCATGTTTTATTTGGAATTATATTTACTCCTTCTTTGGTAGTAACATTGAACCATATTCATTCTATAATGTTAAATTGTACTTAAATCATGTTTTATTTGGAATTATATTTACTCCTTCTTTGGTAGTAACATTGAACCATATTCATTCTATAATGTTAAATTGTACTTAAATCATGTTTTATTTGGAATTATATTTACTCCTTCTTTGGTAGTAACATTGAACCATATTCATTCTATAATGTTAAATTGTACTTAAATCATGTTTTATTTGGAATTATATTTACTCCTTCTTTGGTGGTAACATTGAAACCATACTCATTCTGTAATGTTAAATTGTACTTAAATCATGTTTTATTTGGAATTATATTTACTCCTTCTTTGGTGGTAAAACTACTTTAGAAAAGTTTGAAGATTCGAAGAACAAACAACGCAATGCAATAGCAAAAAAAAAAAAGAGATGACAAAAATGATGAATTAATAATTAAAGCATGTGTTTATATTAAAACCAAGAATAGAAAAAAAAATATTGTTAATATTAATTACTTGAAATAAATTCTAGAAGTGAAGCAAGTATACCACATACCTATATACAGATACACTCGAACTGTAACAATTGATCCTTTGCTTGTGCAGGGATTACAAAAATACATATTAGCTTAGATTTAAAGACAATATACACCATATATAACTAATCTACTATATGCATGCGAGTCTATAAAACAAAAAGAACACACGAGACAGAGTTACTGTTCTTTCTACTGTTTAAATATTAAGTAGTTAAGACTTTAACGATGCAAGGTACGTGTTATATTAATAAAGATCTGATCTGATAAGAAGGTACATTCATATCGATTAAACATATGAAATAAGACACTTCCTATAAGCGAAACATCTGAAAAAGATAAGTACATGTCAGTTTAACACCTGATAATAAGGTAGGTACATGTCAGCTAAACATCTGGTAATAAGGTAATTTCATATCAGCTAAACAACTGATAATAAGATAAAAAAAAATTGCGCCGAGCGGAGGGAAGCGCGAAAATTTTTGGGGTATTTCGTGTGAAAAATCACCACTTTACGCCAAAAAAATCATATTTTTTCCAATTTTAGGGGGGGGGGGGGCGCCCCCTGGATCCGCCCCTGCCTTATATCCTTATAAACAAAATTCCTTATATACTTTATAAGTCCTTATATCCTTATATACCATTGTGTTAAAACATCTGATAATAAGGTAGGTTCATATCAGCTAAACATCTGATAATAAGGTTAGTAATTATCAGCTAAAATCTGATAATGAGTTAGTACATATCAGTTCAACATCTGTAAATAAGGTAAGTATACACTAGTGAAACATCTGATAATAAGACAAGTACATATCAGCTAAACTTCTGATGATAAGGTTAGTACATATCAATTAAACATCTGATAATCATGTTCTATGCACCATCTGTATAACACGTTATATACTGAAATGTATCTGATAATCATGTTTTCGCAACCATCGGTATACCAATGTTATATACTGAAATTTATTGGATAATCATGGTACATGCAACATCGGTACACTACGCTATATGCTTGAATTTATATGATAATTATATTATATGCAACATCTGCATACAAAATAAAAAGTACCATGTTATACACTGAAATTTACCTGATAATCGTGTTATATGCAACATCGGTATACCATATTATATACTAAAAATTTGACAGATTATCATGTTTCTCCACCATCGGTATATACCCTTTTATTTATACCATATCCAGAAATTGAGGGTACTTTCCTCATAAATATTCATCATATTTAAATTAGATTTTGATCACGTGACTGCAGTTTCAAGCTTGATGGATCGTTTATCAGATTTGTCAAAAAATAGCCTATAGTACCGAAATTCAATGTGTCCGTCAATGATTCGAAAATTAAAAGTTATTGTTTATTTCCGCAAAGTTTTTCTTCTGTCAAAATTCAAATATTTTTGTTTTGTAACGATTTTAGACATGTCTTTGATATCGCGATCATCCAAAAATGATCATATTATATTTAATGTGGGAACCCCGAGTTTAGAAGCTAGAAATATAAGGTTAGTTAATATAATTACATATATTATTGAGGAATCTAAATTAATTTCAGAAAATATGTCGCCAAATGTCATTCATTGTTAAATTTTGTGTCACACGCCACCAGTTTCATGTATTTCAGACATTTTTACATAGACTCTTAAGGCCAAAAAAGGGTTCGTCGCCTCGGATTTTCATTTAGTCCAGGAACCTCGAATATTTAATTGTTTTCATTAATTTTTATTTCATTTAATTCAGCTTGATTCAATGTATCATTTTCAAGTTCAGAAAATGACACATATGCAATTATGAATGATATCGTCTATATAGATCATATGAAAATTGCAGACGTCCCGGTGTCGTAAAATTTTTAGCTACCCATGAAAATTAGCTACCTCAAATTTCCGGTAGCTAATTTTCATACGGCGGAGCATAATAATTAGCTACCTATGAAAATTAGCTACTTGTAGCATAAACTTATAGGATTTGTCTCCCTTATTATGTTTACCAAAATACAGATTGTGTATTTCCAATGGAGAGACAAAATGAAAAACTGCATGTACATAAACAGGAAAAGAGTTACTGATTGACAAAGAGAGACATATAGATCTCAGGGGCGGATCCAGGGGGGCGGGGGAGGGGGGGGGGATGCGCCTCCCTAAAATTGGAAAAAATATTATTTTTTTGGCGTAAAATCGTGATTCTTCACACGATATACCCCAAAAATTTTCGTGCCTCCCTCCGCTCGGCGCATTTTTTTTTAAGTGCGCCCCCCTAACTTGAAATCCTGGATCCGCCCCCTGGATCTGTACACAATATAAAATAAAATAAACAATAGATATTAGTGGTGTTCATAGTTGAAAAACAAAATGCTACCTGTATGACTGTATAGCATGTGATTAAGTTACAAACTATCTTTTTTCAATTTACCATTGCGATGTATCATTTTTACAGCTATTAAAAAATAGATTGGTGGACTATATATGGTAGAATTTAATATTTATGCGATGTTCAAACTATGCAAATTATTCTTTAACTTAATAAGATCATATATGATAATTATTAATCACACTTTTATTATTGCTAACCGTGTTACCCTCTTGAAATAAAGAAATTAACTCATTTACTTACTTATTGACACTATCTTCTGAATTCAAGAAACAAATAAAATTATGTTCCATATATATTTAATAATGAAAGTTGGGAACTTTATTTATTACAATATTAAAGAACTGGTAGCTATTAGATTAATTTCAATTCGAAACTGAAACTATTTGCACACTCTTGATGACAATTTCTTATTTGGATTTTGTAAAAATAGAACCCTAAATCATAAATTTCCAACAGAATGTGGAAGATGGCAAAATATGTGTACAGAACATGGTTTGACCCGATCGGAACTCGAACCCACGATCTACCGCATTCGAGGCGAGCACGCTAACGATTACACTACCGATGAGAGTCTTTGGTGAGCATTTCTGGTCTGTTTCTCAGCGAATACATATATTGTCTATGGGCGGATCCAGGATTTCAAGTTAGGGGGGGGGGGGGGGCAAATTTTAAAAAATTGCGCCGAGCGGAGGGAGGCGCGAAAAATTTTGGGGTATTTCGTGTGGAAAATCACTATTTTATGCCAAAAAATCTTATTTTTTCAAATTTTAGGGGAGGGGGGGGGGGGGGGGCGCCGAATGCGCGCCCCCCTGGATCCACCCCTGTTGTCTACATAAATGACAATAGATAACGTAACAATACAAAATACATTGCGCAACGCACGGTCAACTTTTCGCGCTTTCACAATCCTTCGGCAGAAGACACATAAAAAGCGACTTTTTGAGTACATGTATATAAACAAATTCATATTTCAAAACAAAGATTATCAACTGGTATTTGTTCCTTATAATGCAAAGCACGCAGAATTAAGGAGAAAGAGCAAAGACTGGTTGCTTCGGAATCAGGATAATGTGTCAGAGTGGAGCGACATGTATATCCGCGGACTGTTGTTTCCGTTAGCTAACACTATAAAAAAAAACTAAGCGTGTTGGTCTAGAAAAAAGCGGACATCATCATCATCTCATTAACTTGGTCTCGCCATGATATAGCTATAAAATTGCTGAGTTGGCGTTAAAAAACAATCGCTCACTCACTAAAGCTGTTACATACAGTTTTTATATTTCCCCGACAATGTACGTATATTGTGTTTATTCTGCAATGTCTTATAGTTAAAAAAAACCAACTGGCAAATTGTCTAAAAAGAGCAGAAACAGACATCGTTCTAAGCGTTTTAGACGTCCGCGCTTATAGTGTAAGTTTCTCGGCGTCTCTCGACATGAATCAGTTACCAGAAAAACTATATCTTGGTCAAAATCTTAAGCAATATGTGATGAAAGAAGCTGTTATATATAAAATCCTTAGGTACAGACAAAACAGATGTCACACCAATATGAGGAGCGATGGACAGATCACAGCTGACACAAAGCAAAAATCCAACATCCCCAACAGTGTCAGTTCGTATTCACCGTAGAATCACAAGACAACATCCCCGACTGCACCAAAACCCACATCATAAAAACAGCACTCCCAATATCTCTACCAGGTGTAAAAGAAATTCCTACATAACATCAATACCCATAGATTTTGTGCTCCCAAAACTATTAAATTATTTGGCTTTCCAATCTTTTGATCTTGAGCTACCTGATGAAGGTTATTCCAGAAACGTTCATGTGCACTAAATTTGATATCTACGTTTTTATTACCTCTTTTTAGCAATGTAGCTATCTGAATGTTTTCTTTGAAAACAAGATACACTCATTGTTTAATATGATAGATACAAAATGTATGTAAAATTTCCAGGTAAATTAGTTACCTGTATCTCTTATGAAAATTATGTGTACAGAACTAAGTCAGATTGATAAAAGGTGCATTCATGTTGGGTTTTTGTCTTTCTTTTTGATATTTTTGATTGGTTTGTTTTGTTTTGTATTTGTTTGTTTTTGATAACAGATTAATATCTAATTTTATTCCTGTTTTTTTTCTGTTTTGAGGATATAACTTCAGAAGGGCCTACAAATGTATACATCTTGGAATAACAGTAGTACTTTAAGGTGCCTGCATCCTAATTTCTTATGTACATGTATCTCTATTCTTTATCAATAAATGTTTAGAGGTTTGCGTTTGTATTGCATCTGGGCATTAAAGAGCTGCCTACACCTCATTTATCTTTCACTGCACTGTTCATCACTTGGATGATGTACTCAACCTTTAGAAAGTAGATTGCCAGACGCTGGTACAACATATGAAAATGTCTGTAATGTCATTGAATATAGCCCAAATAAATATTTTGCATCATGCTGGTATGTTTTGTAAGTACAGATACTTGTATCACACATACTTGCCAATTTAATAATTAAATAACAGCCATATATATACATGATAATATCTCACACACAAAGTATCTTAACACAAGTTATTTCTTAAAGATTTTATTGAAAAACTCAGACAGGCATGGTGGAACATTAGCATACATATAATACAATACAATATATAGACTAGAGGCTCAGTAGGTTGAGAATATTTTTTAGAAATCAACCAATCAGCAACAAGAATTGCATGTGGTGGACATGTTTGTTAACGGATCGAGACGAAATGAACATTCTTTATAGAGGGCCTTCCATAGCTGCTACCTATCAAGTTTCGGTTCATTTTGCCAAGCGGTTTCAGAGGAGAAGATTTTTTATGAATCGACCAATCAGCAACACGAATTGCCTGTGCTGGCCATGTTTGTTAACAGATCCAAAATGAGCAATCTTTATAGAGGGCCTTCCATAGATGCTACCTACCACGTTTCGGTTCATTTGGCCAAGCGGTTTCGGAGTAGAAGATTTTTAGGGAATCTACCAATCAGCAACACGAATTGCCTGTGCTGGCCATGTTTGTTAACGGATCCCAAATGAGCAATCTTTATAGAGGGCCTTCCATAGATGCTTCCTACCAAATTAGGTTCATTTGGTCAAGCGGTTTCAGAGGAGAAGATTGTTTTAGGAATCGACCAATCAGCATCATGAACTGCCTGTGGCGGCCATATTTGCTACGAATTGAGCCGAAATGAACAATCTTTATAGAGGACCTTCCATATATGCTTCCTACCAAGTTTCAATTCTTTGGCCAAGCGGTTTCAGAGATTTTTAGAAATTGACCAACCAGAAACAATAACTGCCTATGGCTATTCGATTTCAGAGGTGAAGATTTTTTAGAAATCAGCCAATCAGCAATAAGAATTGCATATGGTGGCCATGTTTGTTAATGGATCATGACGAAATGAAAAATCTTTATAGAGAACCTTGCATAGATGCTTCCTATTAAGCTTCAGTTCATTGAGCTAAGGGGTTTCAGAGCAGAAGATTAAAATGTGAAAAGTTTACAGACGGACGACGGATCAAATGATCGCAATAGCTCACGTTCCCTTTGACAACGTCTGCTCAAAAGCTTTGATGAATACCAGAGTACAACACAAATTCTAACACGACGTCCTTCTTACGCTTTGTAGACAAACGATCGATTTATCGATGGTATAATCTCGTTCACACATGTGCCGGTGAATGTGACTGACTTTTCCATTGGCAGCATAAATGGTGTGTGACACTTTCCGCAAACGTAAATATAAATTACCGTCTTCCAATCAAAGTATACTACCGTATTTGTAATCTTAGACATATCAGAATCGAAATAAATCATGGAAGCATGAATGTGTTTTGAGTTTTAACATGGGTTGGCGGATATTAGTAAATTTTATCCCTCGCCTCTGGCTCGGGATAAAATACTAATATCCAACAATCCATGTTAAAACTCAAAACACATTCTGGCTTCCATGATTTATTTCTTAATTAGGCTTAGCGGGTCATTTTATCTGAGCCTGAATTACTCACCTGGTCACTTATACAGTTTATGTTCAATAAAGTATAGATTTTGTTAAAAAAATATTTTATAAATTTCGAATTTAACAAATAAATATATGATTTTTGATTCTGTCACATCTCTCCAACAGTAAAAGTTACAACAAATCAGCGGGGAACCTCCAATGTAACGAAGGAATGCGAGGTAGCTAATTTTCATGGACAAGTAGCTAATTTTCATGGACCATGAAACGAAGGAATGCGAGGTAGCTAATTTTCATGGACAGGTAGCTAATTTTCATGGACCATGGAACGAAGGAATGCGAGGTAGCTAATTTTCATGGGCAGGTAGCTAATTTTCATGGACCATGAAACGAAGGAATGCGAGGTAGCTAATTTTCATGGACAGGTAGCTAATTTTCATGGACCATGAAACGAAGGAATGCGAGGTAGCTAATTTTCATGGGCAGGTAGCTAATTTTCATGGACCATGAAACGAAGGAATGCGAGGTAGCTAATTTTCATGGACAGGTAGCTAATTTTCATGGACCATGAAACGAAGGAATGCGAGGTAGCTAATTTTCATGGGCAGGTAGCTAATTTTCATGGACCATGAAACGAAGGAATGCGAGGTAGCTAATTTTCATGGACCATGGAACGAAGGAATGCGAGGTAGCTAATTTTCATGGGCAGGTAGCTAATTTTCATGAACCATGAAACGAAGGAATGCGAGGTAGCTAATTTTCATGGGCAGGTAGCTAATTTTCATGGACCATGAAACGAAGGAATGCGAGGTAGCTAATTTTCATGGGCAGGTAGCTAATTTTCATGGACCATGAAACGAAGGAATGAGAGGTAGCTAATTTTCATGGGCAAACTTCTGATGCTTATGCTTATGTTTGAATGGTGCCAGGTAGTTTATTTTCATGGATAACACCTTGACACCTGTGTCATACATTGAACAGATGTAAGGTAGCTTATTTTCATGGAAAACGTCATGACTTCTATCCAATGTAACGAAGGAATGCGAGGTAGCTAATTTTCATGGGCAGGTAGCTAATTTTCATGGACCATGAAACGAAGGAATGAGAGGTAGCTAATTTTCATGGGCAAACTTCTGTTGCTTATGCTTATGTTTGAATGGTGCCAGGTAGTTTATTTTTATGGATAACACTTTGACACCTATGTCATACATTGAACAGATGTAAGGTAGCTTATTTTCATGGAAAACGTCATGACTTCTATCCAATGCAACGGAGGAATGCGAGGTAGCTAATTTTCATGGGCAGGTAGCTAATTTTCATGGACCATGAAACGAAGGAATGAGAGGTAGCTACTTTTCATGGGCAAACTTCTGATGCTTATGCTTATGTTTGAATGGTGCCAGGTAGTTTATTTTCATGGAACACGTCATGACTCCTATTGCATGCAATGAAGAAAGGTCGAGTAGCTAATTTTCATGGACAAGCTTCAGATGCTTATGCTCATGTTTGAACGGTGCAAGGTAGTTTATTTTCATAGATAACACTTTGAAACCTATGTCATACACTGGACAGATGCAAGGTAGCTTATATTCATGAAAACTTCACGACTTCTATCCCATGTAATGAAGAAATTATGCTGACTAGTCTTTGCCTTTATTCTTTTACGCCATGTGCCAATATAAATTGTATAGTTTTTGGTTTGATCAGATCGTTGATCGAAACCACGATCTACCGCACATGATACGAGTACTCGTAACTATTTCACCACAGGAGCGTTATTGCTTGTTATAACTAAGCGTCTTATTTCTTTGGAATAGATATAGTATAAACATAGTTTATTAATTAATTCAATATTACACATTATGATAATACACATATAAATGGAATAGATATACACATTTTTGTATATATGCAAAGCAGAAAATGCATTATGTACAGATAAATAATATGGTGATTGATATATAGAAACTTGTTCATGTCACTATAAATATATAATTTTTTAAAAATATTATTAGACTTGAATTTATTTATATTACATATATATATATAACCCCGCGGGAACCCCGGTGTATAGAAATGGGACCGAGAGTTTCTTCGGCTTGAAGGGGCGTCCGTCGGTTGTGCGGGATGTATAAATTCACAACCAACCCGTCCTTCGGACGAGACGTAAATAAAACCGAGGTCCCGTGTTGAGAGATTGCCATCCTCTTCGCACGTTAAAGAACCCAGTATGCTCATGATGAGACCTGTTGCACTGGCTAAATTATTCGTCCCTACCCATACACCTTTCCTTGTTTCGAGTCCCGTGGCGTTTAAATTTTTAAATGTTCTCGTCCTGAATAAAGCTGAAAAATTGCTCGCTGGACGTTAAACACCAATCAATCAATCAATCAATCAATCAATCAATCAATCAATCAATCAATCAATCAATCAATCAATCAATCAATCAATCAATCAATCAATCAATCAATCAATCATATATTTTATATCGAAATAACTTATTTTCATCCAGATTTTGCTCCATGTAAACAAGGATTTATATATATATATATATATATATATATATATATAAATCCTTGGTGTAAATGAATGAATAGGAGTTTGCTATCAATTTCTTGGATAAATCTATCTAATTAAATAGATTTCCTCGCATACATCCATCCCCCTATTTTCGTTCAAAAATACTAATAACCAAGAATCTATCAAAACATGGTAAAAGGGGAATAACTGGCATAGTACTTTTAATGTATTATTAAGGTAGCTAATTTTCATGGCTATCATTTGGAACACCTTTGTGGTTTACGAAAATCTAGTTCCGAACGTCAAAAAGTAGCTAATAATTATAGGACACCGGCGTCGCCATCTTAGATATGCAAATGAGCAAAGTACCCATCATTTCTGGCTATGCTGAAATTTATCTGATAATCATGTTATATGCAACATCAGTATACCACGTTATATACTAAAACATATCTAACAATTAAATTACATGCAACATCGTTATTCTGTGCAATATGCTTAAATTTATATGGACATTGTAACATTAGTAAAACATTATATACTGAGTGAAACACCGAGTTGTTTTGTCAATACCAATACGAAAAGAATGTGAGCACATTCTCAATTGACCTAACGCAATAGCACCATGTATTTTATTTTTATATTATTATTATTATTTTTTTATTTTTTATTTGAATGACTGAAAATTGATTACATGTATTAAAGTGGAGAACCATCAAATTGACGAATAACACAAGCAATTAATTATATACTTCTACTTTGCTTAAGGCAGTAAAATATTGTTGATTTCCTGCATTTTTTATGTGCAAGACCATGATTCCATGTGCGCAAAATACCAACACTACGCTTCTTATAATAGTTTATCCATGTGTATATGTTAATTAAAGACAATCGTCGTCTTTTGCAGTAAATGTATACATGTACATGTACTACCCATATGGCTTGTCACAAACTGATAAAGCACATGTCCTGCAATTTTTTGTGTTTTTTGTGTTTTTTTTCCATATACTGTGATGTTTTAACATTGGCTTAGATAAGTAAGTGCATCATTTAATTTTAATATTATTATTTTATGTGTATGTGTGCGTGCATCACGCCACGAGGCGACATTTTTGCAAGCTGAACGTGTTGAACACGCCACACGCAGCGTCGCTACCCGTCTGAAAATACGTGTGGCCAGGCATTCATAATACATGTAACATGACAACAGATATCTCGATCAATATACCGACTTAATATTATAATTAAAATACTCCCTGATTTTTTAGGGTATTTTAAAAACACTTTTCCCCTTAATCGATTTTTTTGGTGACCTTGCTCTTCGATTGCAGATTCAGAAAGGAAGTACGATGTCACAGCAAATTGTTACGTAACACCCGTCCAATTAAAAGCGGGATAACTCTTGCTCAAATCTGTGAACAATCAAATGTTTGCGGGAAAAATTGTCCGATTCGCTGTGGATAACTGGATTTATTCTTCATATGAATAAATCTTATTAAGACTTTAGCGATGCAAGGTACGTGTTATATTAATAATATAAAAATGATTAAAATTATATAGATATTTTGGGAATTTGTTATTATCCAAACTTATGCATTGTCTTGGTGCATATGTTAGACAAAATAAACGAAATATAACCTCTCATAAAACAATAAACAGACAATTAATATAAAAATACTGATAACTATCAACAGAACACAGAGTAAGGAATGCAAATACAAAACTGTACTTCACATGACATTGCAATGTACTAATATTGAGGAATAAATGGTTGGTTTATGGTGTTTAAAGCAACTTTCAACAATATTTCAGCTATATTGTGGCGGTCAGTTTTATTGGTGGAGGAAACCCGAAGAAAACCACGGACCTGTCGCAAGTCACTGACAAACTTTATGAAATAATGTTGTATCGAGTTCAGCTCACCATGAACGGGGTTCGAACTCACAACTGTAGTGTTAATAGGGACTGATTGAACAGGTGGTTGTAAATCCAACTATCATAGTTCACGACCACAACGACCCCCTGAGTTGATAAAACAGGATAATAATTCCAGATACACATGCCAAAAGCATACAGGGAATAATGATAAAGAAAACAAAAAAACAACAACAAAAAAACAACAACAACAAAAGAAATGAAAAGAAAAAACTTTAAAGCCCAATGCTAAAGTACAGTTCAGAAAGAAAGGGTAATACTGATATAACAATACAACCATTAAGTACTACATAACACTTTAGTTAACGTAATGTAGTCTTACAGATAAACGTACATCAACGCTATAGCTTCCATAGCTAACTGACAATATTTACAATTTTTTATTACAGCTATTATGATATTGTTTACAAATATCAATCAGCCTGAACAGATATAATCCAATAGAATATTAAGTTAAAATCTGACATTCCCTGTCTTAATACATTTTTCTTAGCTCTTTGTTGTAAAGTTTATAATATTCCAACGACTGTAAAGCATTCTAGACAACCTTAATTGCTAAAAATATTGACCGTTTTACTAGTAACTAGATTTGTTTGGGTATTGTACAGCTATTTTCCATCCGTTATTATTGGCTCATATTTAATTATAAAATTTTGATGATGTTTTAGATATCTGGTCTCTCGTTAAAGTCTTGATATCTGGATCGTTATGACTTATTGATGTCAAATATACTAGACTATATATTATGATGCTTCCATCTTAGAGAGGAATGATCTGTATTCAATATATTCTAACGTCTTGGTGAGTAGTCAATAAACCTACAGCCCACTATTATGTATGGAACCATTGCACGTATACAAGTGGGATTACCTGGATTCATGCTTAGATTGTTGCACACAATACCTCAGCCCATTCTTCTGTAGGGAACCATCCCAGGCATGCAAGTGGGATTCCCTGGATACATGTCTAGATCGTTGCCCACAATACCTCACCCCACTCGTCTGTAGGGAAGCATCCCATGCATACTAGTGGGATTCCCTGGATGCATGCTTAGATTGTTGCACACAATATCTCAGTCCACTATTCTGTAGAGAACCATTCCATGCATACTAGTGGGATTCCCTGGATACATGTTTAGATTGTTGCACACAATATCTCAGTCCACTATTCTGTAGAGAACCATCACAGGCATACTAGTGGGATTCCCTGGATACATTCTTAGATTGTTGCACACAACATGCTTAGATTGTTGCCCACAATACCTCAGCACCCTCTTCTGTAGGGAACCATTCCACGTATACAAGTGGTATTCCCTGGATACATGTTTAGATTGTTGCCCACAATACCCCAGCTCCCTCTTCTGTAGGAACCATTCCACGTATACAAGTGGTATTCCCTGGATACATGTTTAGATTGTTGCCCACAATACCCCAGCTCCCTCTTCTGTAGGAACCATTCTACGTATACAAGTGGGATTCCCTGGATACATGTCTAGATCGTTGCCCACAATACCTCACCCCACTCGTCTGTAGGGAACCATCCCATGCATACTAGTGGGATTCCCTGGATACATGCTTAGATTGTTGCACACAATATCTCAGTCCACTATTCTGTAGAGAACCATTCCATGCATACTAGTGGGATTCCCTGGATACATGTTTAGATTGTTGCACACAATATCTCAGTCCACTATTCTGTAGAGAACCATCACAGGCATACTAGTGGGATTCCCTGGATACATTCTTAGATTGTTGCACACAACATGCTTAGATTGTTGCCCACAATACCTCAGCACCCTCTTCTGTAGGGAACCATTCCACGTATACAAGTGGTATTCCCTGGATACATGTTTAGATTGTTGCCCACAATACCCCAGCTCCCTCTTCTGTAGGAACCATTCCACGTATACAAGTGGTATTCCCTGGATACATGTTTAGATTGTTGCCCACAATACCCCAGCTCCCTCTTCTGTAGGAACCATTCCACGTATATAAGTGGTATTCCCTGGATACATGTTTAGATTGTTGCCCACAATACCCCAGCTCCATCTTCTGTAGGAACCATTCCACGTAAGTGGTATTCCCTGGATACATGCTTAGATTGGTGCCCACAATACCTCAGCACACTCTTCTGTAGGGAACCATTCCACGTATGCAAGTGGGATTCCCTGGATACATGTTTAGATCGTTTCCCACAATATCTCAGCCCCTCTTCTGTAGGGAACAATTCCAGCCATACTAGTGGGATTCTCTGGATACATGTTTAGATTGTTGCCCACAATACCTCAGCACACTCTTCTGTAGGGAACCATTCCACGTATACAAGTGGGATTCCTTGTATACTTGTTTAGATCGTTGCCCACAATACCTCAGCCCCTCTTCTGTAGGGAACCATCCCAGTCATACTAGTGGTATTCTCTGGATGCATGTTAAGATTGTTGCACACAATACCTCAAACCACTCTTCTGTAGGGAACCATGCCACGTATACAAGTGGGATTCTCTGGATACATGTTAACATTGTTGCACACAATACCTCAACCCACTCTTCTGTAGAGAACCATGCAACGTATACAAGTGGGATTCTCTGAATGCATGTTAAGATTGCTGCACACAATACCTCAACCCCCTCTTCTGTAGGGAACCATTCCACGTATGCATGTGTGATTCCCTGGATACATGTTAAGAACGTTGCACGCAATATATATTGGGCTGGATCGGATGTCCGCTTTATTGTCTTCTCAACTTAGGTGTGGCCATTTTCAAAATTAGACAGAACATTCTTACCTTTTTAAGGACACCGGCTTACTGGATTTCACATTTTTGTTGCTTTGTATCTGAATTTTAAACCTCTACGTTATCGTCATATTTCGCGGAATTTAATTAATTCTGTTTTAGAGCCTTGAACCAATACAAGCGAGAACTATAATCAAACATCGCTGAAAAATACAAGATTGGAAAATCTGAAGAATCGTCGGGTAAGATTTACCGATCTTGCACTCTTACCGGTGTTATATTCTATTAGTCTCCTCCAGTAGTAGGTCACGTTATTCCACTGTTTGTATAGGCTAAAGATAGAGCAAACTTATGTCTGGCTTTAACACCTCTCATGTTGCCCAAAATAACTTTGCCGATCGATATTGAGCTATTTTGCATAAGCTATTACTGAGGCACGTCATTTATCTATGAATGTCACGTTATTAATTTTGACAAAATGCGAAATTACGAAATTACACGTTTGCGTTTTGCCTACTAATCAATCAATATGCAATGGTATATTGATTGTGGTAGCGATTCACGCACAAAATACACTACTTCAGATTTATTTAAAATGAAATACTAGTAAATACATTTTTCAGTATGATCTTCCCATTTCCAACGTCATATGCTGTGGTCTCTGTTGAGTTCTGTGAGTGCAGATGATAGGTGATTGGTTGTTTTGTTGATATTGGTAGAATTGTTGAATGGCACTGTTTAAGTTTTCTTTTGATAGCATGAGTGGTTGTTGAATAGCTATGTAATGGTCTTTATAATTCAATTTTGTGATAAATTACAATGACACATGTTAGATAATAACTAGATATAGTAAAACATTGTTATTTTAGCCAAGATATCTTGTGGTGTTTGTAAAAGCACGAAACATTTGATTGCTTAATTCTCTTAGCCTATTATCTATGTTGATTGTAATCTAAGAAAAGATTAAACATACCAAAGAGGTAATCAGAGTCCGTACATCGAAGAAAGACAGACAACACGAACGACAAAAAGACAAGAGTGATCTACAAAAACTACTAAGAAAACTAACGATTGAATAACACGAACCATGCACAAATCTGGAGTTGAGCTCAGAATCTCTGAAAGGGTAGTCAGTTTCTTCTCTAAACTAGATGTACTAACTGATCGAGTATTAATATCTCAAGATATGGTGTGCATGTTAGGTCTAATGAACATTTTGTATATACAGTGGAATCCTGTGACAGCCGACAACAATTTATGGTCCAAAAGTATTTCTGACTAATTGTAGGTTGATATGAGATGAAGAACATTCAATAAGACCGATGTCCCTTCACAGATGATGTTAGATGAAATTCAGATGAAACTTTCTTTATGCTCATGTACATCCCAACACTTTCTTCCTTGATACTTTCTGAAATTGAATGAACACGTAGATATCTACTTTAGTGTGCACGACGTGTTACTATAAATACATTTCATCACGTGAGGTCATAGTCAAAAGATTGGATAACCAAATAGGTTAAATGTCTTTGGGAGCAACAAAACCAACAGACCGAAAGAGAATAGCCACAATGAGCTGTGGTTACCCCCGAGGGAGAGAATAGCCACACTGAGCTGTGGTTACCTCCGAGTGAGAGAATAGCCACAATGAGCTGTGGTTACCCCCGATGGAGAGAATAGCCACAATGAGCTGTGGTTACCTCCGAGTGAGAGAATAGCCACAATGAGCTGTGGTTTCCCCCGAGGGAGAGAATAACCACAATGAGTTGTGGTTACCCCCGAGGGAGAGAATAGCCACAATGAGCTGTGGTTACCTCCGAGTGAGAGAATAGCCACAATGAGCTATGGTTACCTCCGAGTGAGAGAATAGTCACAATGAGCTGTGGTTACCTCCGAGTGAGAGAATAGCCACACTGAGCTGTCGTTACCCCCGAGGGAGAGAATAGTCACACTGAGCTGTGGTTACCCCCGAGGGAGAGAATAGCCACAATGAGCTGTGGTTACCTCCGAGTGAGAGAATAGCCACAATGAGCTGTGGTTACCTCCGAGTGAGAGAATAGCCACAATGAGCTGTGGTTACCTCCGAGTGAGAGAATAGCCACAATGAGCTGTGGTTACCCCCGAGGGAGAGAATAGGCACAATGAGCTGTGGTTACCCCCGAGGGAGAGAATAGGCACAATGAGCTGTGGTTACCCCCGAGGGAGAGAATAGCCACAATGAGCTGTGGTTACCTCCGAGGGAGAGAATAACCACAATGAGCTGTGGTTACCCCCGAGGGAGAGAATAGGCACAATGAGCTGTGGTTACCCCCGAGGGAGAACATAACCACAATGAGCTGTGGCTACCCCCGAGGGAGAAAATAACCACAATGAGCTGTGGTTACCCCCGAGGGAGAGAATAGCCACAATGAGTTGTGGTTACCTCCGAGGGAGAGAATAGCCACAATGAGCTGTGGTTACCCCCGAGGGAGAGAATAGCCACAATGAGCTGTGGTTACCCCCGAGGGAGAGAATAGCCACACTGAGCTGTGGTTACCCCCGAGGGAGAGAATAGCCACAATGAGCTGTGGTTACCCCAGAGGGAGAGAATAGCCACACTGAGCTGTGGTTACCTCCGAGGGAGAGAATAGCCACAATGAGCTGCGGTTACCCCCGAGGGAGAAAATAGCCACAATGAGCTGTGGTTACCCCCGAGGGAGAGAATAGCCACACTGAACTGTGGTTACCCCCGAGGGAGAGAATAGCCACAATGAGCTGTGGTTACCCCCGAGGGAGAGAATAGCCACACTGAGCTGTGGTTACCCCCGAGGGAGAAAATAGCCACAGTGAGCTGTGGTTACCCCAGAGGGAGAGAATAGCCACACTGAGCTGTGGTTACCCCCGAGTGAGGGAATAGCCACAATGAGCTGTGGTTACCCCCGAGGGAGAAAATAGCCACAATGAGCTGTGGTTACCCCCGAGGGAGATTGACCTCATTTTAAAGCATTACAACAATAACTTATACCATTACCGGTTAGCAAGCTAAATTTGATTTTCACATTAAAATAAATGACAAGAACACCTTATATTCCGAATTGTTTCCGTTTAATACTTTTAAGTGGTTAGTGACAGGAAGTAATTCGCTTCCAAATCCATGTTTCACTTTACATACACTTAAAATTGACTAAGTTTATTGAGAAGCTGTGACCTGTCAATTCCTTGTTCTTAATTTTGTCTAGACCCTCCCACGAGAAAACTGTTATCTTTAAGGCAGGTCACTTATCTTTTTATTAACACAACACGAAGACGTTTTCCCTAATGATACTGATTACATGGATCACATATATGTTTCTATTTGTAGTTGGTAGATATTTACTTAATGAAACGATGACCTATTGTCATGGTTATTGTTGAATATATTGAGAAGGAAGGGTATTCAATATTAGAATACAGATGATACTAAATCTAAAAGATAATTGGAACTGGTAACAAGCGGCGGTTCTCACAGATCAAGAGGTCACTGGTTACCCTTCCGAATGATTAGTTTTTATATTGTATTTGATCATTTTGTTGTTTTATCTCTAGTTTATTAAATTGTGATATGCTATTTTGGTATAGACTGAAATAGATACGTTGTTTTCATTTTTAAGTGAGAGTCTTTCGTGGGGTAACGCAATGAACAAGACAATGTACACCATCAGAAAACCTACATATATATCATTGGTATACTTTTGTGTTTACAATTCAGAGTGATATCTGGTTTATTATATTTAATGAACAATCATAAACGGGAATCACGGACTGAAGATACAAAACAATACATTATCAAATTTTCAAAAAGGGTAGACGACAGCTGGAATTGGCCCATTAGTAATAAAATGCAGTATGCACTGAGTATTATTACCTTGTGGATGGATAGATTTCCGACTTGAATTTTTCAAAACAAATATCGGGATTGTTTTGTCATTCACTGAGTTCATCTGTAGTTCGCTAAACTGGGCAAACCGAGTGGTGTAAGCTCGTTACCTTGAGCGAATCGAGTGGTGTATAATAGACACTAGTTCCACATAGTTTCTCCGCTGCCAGATACAGGTCTCCAATGCAAGTCATGTCAGTAGTGGAACACAAGGTTGGAACTAGGACTACTGTCATTAGAATTACTAATGAAAACTTGGTATATTGCTTATTTAGAAGAGGTGAATACAATATAATACTATGGTTCTCCTCCCTCAGGCATATGTAACCTTATCAGATTTCCACTTTCATATTTAGGCCCTATGGTTTTATTGCTCCCAAACACGTTTACTTTATTTGACTTTCCAATCTTTCGATCTTGAATACCTAATACAGACTGGTCAAAACTAAGATGGATATCTACGTTTTAATCAAAATTATCTTAAACATAGGATCCATCAACCATCTAATTTAAATAGGATAGATGAGAATAATTAATTAGTATGCTTCTGTTGACAGCTACGATGCTGTGAGAGATGCTACGATAAATTACAATGACAAATACATGTCGACGGCCAATCCTAGTAGAATATGTCAATAGAAGTTCTCTACTTTTAACAATGGCTGTGATTCTAATATACAAAGAGTACATTATATTATATGCATGTTTTTTTTACATTGTAGATTTGACCGAAGGGGCTAAATGCTTCGTTATTATGCTAAGCGAATCGGTGCTACAGTGTACTAACGGTGTGGGTTCAAGGGAAGAAAAGAACGGTTTGTCAGCTAAAAACCTAATGCTAACACTGGTTGAAAGTTGCAATGTACTGTTAGATCCAAATAGAGGTTTCGCTATCTACCCAATAGTAACCTCTGACCCTTTGGTACATTTGTATTTTTAAACTTTTCTTAAAGTATATATTACTTATATATAAGTTATATTCTGTTCTAAACTTCTAAGCGATGTCTGTTTACTATTGGATTAATTTGATTAAATGGGAAGCAGTATTTGTTGTTATTTAAGTCAGTTCATAATTTAGAATATGACCAACACACGAGACCTTTTAATATGCGAAATGTGCAGCATTGGCATCTATCAATTTGGTAGGAAAAGATAGGATAAGAAAACTTTATTTTGATTTGTCATGTTATGAATACAGTTAAACCTGAATTATGAGGTCACATTTGAGACAAAGAAAAAGTGATCTTATAAATCAGATGGCCTCTTAAAAGAGGTTTTGCTGATATGAAATTTTCTACAACAGGACAAGAAAAAGGTGACCTTTTAATAGTGATGCCTGCTTAAAAGAGGTGACCGCATGGGCAGGTGTGACTATTTGCAAAAACATTAATTAAATTTTTATCGAATATAATAACAAATAAGGGATATATCATGCATATAACATCAAGTAAGTATAACGAGGGTTGTAGATTGGCCTAAACCGGCAACAGTCATTGTAGATTGACCTAAACCGACAGCAGTCATTGTGGATTGACCTAAACCGACAGCAGTCGTTGTAGATTTGCCTAAACCGACAGCAGTCATTGTAGATTGGCCTAAACCGACAGCAGTCATTGTAGATTGGCCTAAGCCGACAGCAGTCATTGTAGATTGGCCTAAACCGACGGCAGCCATTGTAGATTGGCCTAAACCGACAGCAGTCATTGTAGATTGGCCTAAACCGACAGCAGCCATTGTATATTGGCCTAAACCGACAGCAGTCATTGTGGCAAGCGTCTTTCTAAACAACTGTTCAACACAACTCCCAACCACACAGAATAAAAACAAGCACACAGAAAAACAATTAAAATGAATCATATACAAACTATATTGACAAACTGTATCACATAGTCATAATATTGACTTTTTAAAAATTATAATTGGCATCTAAATGGCTTCTGTTTGCATTTAAGTTAATTATTAGATTATTTTATTTTGATTCTGTATGTTTGTTTCACAACTTGACTTTTCACATTCTACGTTTGACAGATATCGAATCTCTAATTAGTTTCTTTTTTCGATTTATGGAAGTTAATTATATACGTCCTTGGAAATTAAAAACAAACAAGTCAAGGGATGATATTACAAATCAGCTGATGACTGATAGACTGATGATCCAATTAGTCTAGGCATTTAAATTTGGATTTAACATCTTAAAAAGATCTAATTATATTCCTCCTTGCTAAGCTGTTTCTATTTTGGTACCTCTGTTTAATTTCAAGGTTAAACTGATGTTTCTGTTCGAACAAAACAGAAGGATTATAGAAACAATATCATAAAGTAATATATTGATAACAAGATAAGGTTAGGTTCAATACCTTTTGAAGTCATTGTACGATTACAAATATTTGATAATGAAACGAAAAACAAAAACAAAAAACATCACACTGTAAGTACTTTATTATTTCAATGTTTACAAAGCACTAAAATCATATCAGTGACGAGGGTCCGGGTGGCTCAGTGAGTTAGGTAGTTGGATTACCTAACAACTCATACAAGCATATCACCAATACGGCGTGGGTTCGCGCCCGGATTTGTAAATTACTAAAAAGGGTGTACTCGACTCGCAGCCGCAAGTGATAAAGTTTACCAGTTGCTTTCCAATGGTCAGTGGTTCTCTCCGTGTACTCCGGCTTCTTCCACCACTAAAACTGGTCGCTATGATATAGCTGAAATATTGCTGAAAGTGGCGTTAAACACAATACATCAAATCAAATAATATCAGTTACTTACTGCAGGTCGGTGGTTTTCTTCGGGTACTCCGGTTTCCTCCACCAATAAAGCTGACCGCCATCGATATACTTGAAATATTGTTGAAAGTAGTGTTAAACACCATAACCTTAACCTTCATACATTACACTTGACAAAACACAGGAATAATACAGGTAATACATACCCATTATATACATAGTGTGTTAGTACAAGACTTTATATAAGGTCGAGCATGTTGTTTGAACCAGCATCACTACGAGTCGCGAGATTACCCCAATTAAGCAAACGCTGTAAAAAGTATCATGGTACCAGAAGCAGCGGGGACAAACAAAGAAATCTGTCTAAATATCTATAGCTACCTATGAGAACACGGCTATTGCCATAAACAAAATGTCAGTTATTTGTGGATTTTAGCAGAAAACAATTTGATGTTAATGTCTACAGACAATACCATTAGTAAGTGTTCTAATCCTTTTAATATGCCAAACGTGCATAATAATAATTCAAGAATATAATTAGAAGTGATAGAAGTTTGCTGTCAAGAACATTACAATCATGAGGGATACCTATATAAAGGTAGAACACCAACAAATTCAATATCTGATGTTTGACTCCATAGAATTGGCTAACCAAATTAAAATACAAATAAATGAAAAGTTGAAAATAATTCACCGACATTATCAGCCACATATTGGTAATAATAAACGTATGTCTGCATGTAAATTGTTTTAACACGCCCACCTGTAAGTTGATTAGTAAGAAAGGATATGAATGCACATGAACATGAGAGCATATTCAACATTACACTTTTTTTCTGTGCAAAAATGAAATAAATATACTTTAAATAAACACATTAATGGTAACATAGTAAAAACGTAGATATCAAATTTAATGCAAGGGACGCATGTCTGGAAAAAGCTAATATATTTGAAAGTCAAATACAAAAAGCTAACTCTTTGGGAGCAAGAACACCAAAAAGGACCTAAACAAGATAGACAACAATGGGCCAAGGTCACCTATGTCTGAGGGAGGAGAACCTTAGCTTTATTAATAATTACATGACTTAGGAACTGCCAATTTCGATAAAAATATAAAAGTAGATTAGGATGTATTGCCAGTATACTAAGTAGTGTTGTAAGGTTTTGCCATATTTTTGCAACAAACTTTGTCTCCCATTTCTTGGAAGTACTTAGTCTGATGCCTGTGACATTTAATTCTAACAATAAGACAACTTCAATACCAAAGTATTATTCCCAATCTTCACCAAAGTGTCAGAATTTTCATCTATTGTTTGCCGACCAACAGCCATTCATAAAGTTACGACCGTATGCAAAGGAAACAAGAAGCATACTCTATTTCACTTTTTCTGCTGTCCACAATTAATATAGACGATTTAAGTTTCATTTCGATTATTGAAAATCTTTTCAAGAAAAGAGAGATTGGAAAGAAAAAAAAAGATCTAAAGTTTGGGAGCAATAAAACCAAAACAGGATAGCCAAAACCGGCTAAGGTCACTTATGTCTGAGGGAGGACATCTTCGCTAGCCAAGGGTTACGATCCACTCTACTCATCTTCACCCTTGGCAACGTTAGACGTATTTTCGTAATTCACGCGCACTGCCACCTGCTGAATTTTGACAGTTACGCCCTTTGTAATGATGTCATTTTCAACCAATCGACGCGAGGTTTTCGTTTGAATGCCCTGAAAATTGACTCGAGATTATGATATGGCTGATTTTCAAGGGAAGATTTGTGAAAAATTTAATATAAACTCATTGATAGACAATCAGAGCAAATCTATAACGGCTATTATAGACGGAAAATATGTCTTTGTTGGCACGAAGACGGGAAGTGGAAAGTCGTTGACTTACGAGGCAATCCCAGTAGTTTTTCTTGGCTCGTGTGTGTTGATTATTGCACCATTGATTTCAATAATGTCAGAACAATGTAAGAAACTGGAAGGACTGGGTTTTAATGCCACTTATATTGGAAAAGATTCTAGTGAAAAGGATTTGATTGAAAAGGCAGAGTTTGACTTTATATACGGAAGTCCAGAACAATTTGTCGGAGATTTAAAGTGGCGCAGCGTTTTAAAATCAAGCCAATTCCATGAAAAAATGAAAGCTATAGTCGTTATTCAATGGTAAGCTAGTGCTTTTATTTCAAACTTACAACATTATTTTATATGTACACGCATTTTTATTTTGTTGACATTTTTTCTACAGAACATGTGCTTTTTGTAAAGCGCGTTCTGATTGGCTGCAGCTACCACTAGCTGCATTACATATAAACCGTCACCGTGTGACCTCGAAAATACGTCTAACGATGCCAAGGGTGAAGATGAGTAGAGTGGATCGTAACCCTTGGCTAGCGAAGATGGAGGGAGGAGAACCTTGGTTTTATTAATAATAACATTATTTAGGAACTGTAAATTTCAGTAATGAATATATCTAATAAACCATGCGTCATCTTTTATTATACTAAGGAATGAATTGATTTAAATTGCAAAACAAGGATCTATATAGGATTTTTATCTTCTTTCCGAATCCATTTAATTGATTCCAGGGTAAAGTAAGAAAAGGTCAAGTGAAGTAAGGTGGTCCGAAATAATATGTGTCAATTAGAGATGAAGCATAAGACTTGACGTATTTCCGTATACCTTATATTAATGATAATTTACCCAAGGATAAACCCATGAAAACGATACAGCTTAATACCAGTGGGGTGCTTTGATGTTGATGTTATTCTTATTAATACTATAAGGGTTAGGGTTATGGTGCTTAACGCCACTTTCAACAATATTTCAGTTATATCGTGGCGACGATTTCATTGGCGGAGGAATACTCGAAGTAATGCACCGACCTGCCGCACGTCACTGCCATCTTTATCACATGAGGTTGTATCGCCTCGCCATGAACGAGATTCAAACCCACAACTATCATACGGTCACGACCACGGTGGCCCTTATTAATAATATTAGAATCATTTAAAAACAATTTAGATGTATACGTACTTTTTATTGCCTTTGTAGTGTCTGTGTATTCCAAATTCAAATTTAGAAATCGTAGAAAAAGACAAAATCGACAACCTAACACATAAACATGAGAGCCCTAAGACATAAACATGACAACCCTAAGACATAAACAAGACAACCCTAAGACATAAACATGACTACCCTAACACATAAACATGAGAACCCTAAGACATAAACATGACTACCCTAACACATAAACATGAGAGCCCTAAGACATAAACATGACAACCCTAAGACATAAACATGACAACCCTAAGACATAAACATGACTACCCTAACACATAAACATGAGAACCCTAAGACATAGACATGACAACCCTAACA
Organism: Bathymodiolus brooksi; assembly: GCA_963680875.1. Lineage (NCBI taxonomy): Eukaryota > Metazoa > Mollusca > Bivalvia > Mytilida > Modiolidae > Bathymodiolus > Bathymodiolus brooksi. The sequence continues at coordinate 92,804,808 of OY804577.1, forward strand.
CATAAACATGACAACCCTAAGACATAAACATGACAACCTTAAGACATAAACATGACTACCCTAACACATAAACATGAGAACCCTAACACATAAACATGACACCCCTAAGACATAAACATGACAACCCTAACACATAAACATGACAACCCTAATGCATAAACATGACAACCTAACACATAAACATGACAACCCTAATATATAAACATGACAACCCAGCACATCAACATGACAACCCTAATACATAAACATGACAACCCTAATACATAAACATGACAACCCTAATACATAAACATGACAACACTAACACATAAACATGACAACCATAAGACATAAACATGACAACCATAATACATAAACATGACAACCCTAATACATAAACATGACAACCATAAGAAATAGACATGACAACCATAATACATAAACATGACAACCATAAGACATAAACATGACAACCATAAGACATAAACATGACAACCATAAGACATAAACATGACAACCCTAATGCATAAACATGACAACCATAAGATATAAACATGACAACCATAAGACATAAACATGACAACCATAAGACATAGAGATGACAACCCGAAGACATAAACATGACAACCCTAAGACATAAACATGACAACCCTAGCACATAGACATGACAACCCTATCACATAAACATGACAACCCTAACACATAAACATGACAACCCTAATACATAAACATGACAACCCTAAGACATAAACATGACAACCATAATACATAAATATGACAACCCTAAGACATAAACATGACAACCATAAGACATAGACATGACAACCCTAACACATAAACATGACAACCCTAAGACATATACATGACAACCCTAATACATAAACATGACAACCCTAACACATAAACATGACAACCCTAACACATAAACATGACAACCATATCTTTTTTTTCATGCTAATTTATTTAATCTGTATTGTATATATACGTTTGCACCATTCCTACTCCAGACAATGCAGTACGTAAAAGATTGCTTCGAAATCGTGTTATTTAGTGATTTCAACAATTTACAAACTACAGTAAAACCTGTCTAAACCGAACCCCTTTGGGACTGAAGAATTTGTACAGTTTAGACAGGCGTTTGGTTTACACAGGTTCAAATTACATAGACATTTAGTAGACGGGACTGTAAAGTCTGTCTGGTTTATTCAGGGTTTCGGTTTATTCAGGGACCGGAAGTCACAGAAGTGATCGCGTCCGCATGCGCAATCGTTTCCCGCGTTTGTTTCTTACTATAGTAGTAGTACAAAATGTACCATTGCACATGACCGACAGGGCTACCGGAAGTGACCGAAGGTGGTTCCCTTGGGTGAGGTGCGCGCATGCCCAACCGGAAGTTGCACAATGTCCGCTCTAATGGGGCATTTTGACCGGAAGTAACGTTATGAAACATCACCCGTAGTGACCGAAGGTCACGTGACCCCGAAGGGGGTTCCCTAGGATGAGGTGCACGCATGCGCAACCGAAAATTGCGCAATATCCGCCCTAGTTGGGCCTTTTCACCGGAAGTGCCCCTTGAGGTGTTCTCTAGGACGTCCGCGTCCTGTAAGTAGCATGGCTACCGGAACTAGCCCTTTCACTGGTTATCTGCCCCTTTCCCGCCATTTTATTAGCGCCTTCAATAATGGTTTTCAGCTACGGTGTTTCCGGATATGTTGTGTAGTACTCCAAGTAGTCTATCACGTCCGCGTTGCATTTTTGTTATATTTTCAGAGATCTTGACGTTTCTTGATTCCTTCCTCTAATTTTCGTACTTATTCAACATCTTAATCACTATTTTGTTGACTTTTTGCAGTTTTGTCATATATGTTTACGTTAATGTGTAATATTTTCATAATGTGTTTCGTTTTGTTTTTGTTTGTAACGTGTTTTGGGTGGAATTCCAACGCTATGGCTGCTGCTGATGCTGCTGCTGCGGCGGCGGCGGAGGAAGAGGAGGGCGACGGCAGCGGTTGTTGCTGCTGGAGGAGGAGGAGGGCGGCGGCTGCTGCTGCTGGAGGAGGATGATGGAGGAGGAGGAGGTATCTTTGGGCGTATTTATGACTAACACAGAAATCTTCAATATTTTCCATATCATTTCACTATTCAACTTGCCTTTTTTTCCATATCTTTTCACTATTCAACTTACTTTTCCTCCATATTTTCGATATCTTTTCACTTTTCAACTTACTTTTCTTCCATATTTTCAATATCATTTCACATTTCATCCATATTTTCCATATCATTTCACAATTTTCTTTTGTATTTTCCAAATATTTTTCACTATTCAACTTATCTTTCTTTCATAATTTCAATAACTTTTCACTATTTTCTTCTGTATTTTCCATATCTTTTCACTATTCAACTTGGCTTTCTTCCATAATGTCCATATCTTATCACTATTCGACTTGCCTTTCTTTCATATTTTCCATATCATTTCACATTTCAATTTACTTTTCAGTGCCTATCACCATTGATGTTGAGAGTTCGAATCTCAATATATGTGTAGACAACAAATGGTTTTTGTGAGAAGATCCCATAACGATACAATTGGTGGATTAAACGAGAAGCGGGATTTACTTTGGAATCCTATGGGAAATTATTTTTATCATGACTTCAATGAATTGAGAAGTGATACTCATTTATCATTTTACTATATAGTATATGTACGTCTACTAATGTTCATTGCCTGTCTGTTCCGATGTATCTGTTGGAAGTGGGATGGACATTTTAGGCTTGGACGTACTATGGAACACTACGAAAAATCTAATTTTTGCAGTTTTTTATATATATGAAATGTGATATATTGAGCAATATTAAATAGATTGTATACATTCTAGATAATTTAAACGGGTCGATTGTTCTTCATATTAAAATAAATTCCATACCATATGATTAAGTACAATGTTATTCCTCTGTACAATGTGGAAGACTTATGTTAAAGAGTAAACTTAGTTTTGTTATCTCTTTTTACAATGAGCGTTTGTTTGATTCTTGTACTTTTTTTTTATCTAAGAAATATTTTTATATACGCAACATTCATTAACGAGGTGCAATGTCTTATAAATACATTTTTAGCTATAATTCAGAACTGGAAATGCACGTTAAAGCTGATATGATTGATAGGTTGTTAATTTCAGATCTAGCAACAATTTCAACCATTAAAAAGCAAGAAATTTAAACCCACACCGGAATTAAGTCCAGTTTTTGCAATTTCTAGATAAGTCAAGTGAATGTGATTTTGTAGAAAAAGACAAAGATATAGAACTAACAATATAACAAAATATAGTTGTCATAGAGATAACTTGGATTGATGTTACAAATGAAAAACGATTCATGAAGAACAATTATTGAACTTATAATAGACATATTCTATGACTGTGAAATTATTTACTGATATAATATCTCGATATTTTTTATGATCGATTGCAACAATGTTGAAAAAAATACAATTAAGATACCATTAAATATGTATGGACATTATCAACCAACACATAGAAAGATGAATATTGTTAGTGTATCAGGCATATTGTAGTAATCGTTTTATTTTTGTTTGTTTTTGATGGAAACTTAAGTTCGCAAGGAAATCTAAACCACAGGTTTTCGAAATCCATCGATAAACTATAATATACGGTTACATCATGTACATCTCGTCTAGGACCGAGTAGAATATACAATCATTTGATATGATTTGATTCTTGGTGCTTAACGCAGTATTTCAGCTATATCATGGCGACCAGTTTTTGTGGTAGAAGAAGCCGGAGTACCCGGAGAGAACCACCGACCATGTAACTGGTAAACTTTATCACTTGCGGCTGCGAGTCGAGTGCACCCTTTTGTAATTTACAAAACCTTACAATCATATATTACACTACTTGCATAGTTTTGAGATGTGAATGCCAATGTCATAGGAACGTTTTCACTAAAAAAGGGAGTCATAATTGATATGAACCGGTTAATTTGAAAGAAAAAAAATCATTGATATTCCTTATTTTGTTAACACATTCAGAAATATCTCTCCTGGTTGATGCAGCCACAAACAGTAAACGCACTCTCATAATATAAAATAGACTTACTCGCAAGCAGATTAGTGTAAGTCGAGTTATTAATTTAGAAGAGATATTGGACCAATAAACTGCCAAAGCAGCTCAAACACGAATTAAAATAATTTGAAAATATTAACAATATGAATTTTATCCAAATTCAGGAGTAATTATGAAAAAAAAGTTTAAACAGTGACGGACATCAACAATTTCAACAATATTAAAAATCCTTTCTCCTCTGAACTGAACTCACTGAACACAAACAGAGCACGACATATGACTTTGGAAATCCAGGTCCTGGCTTGGCATGTGACGGTGTTAAACCGGTCAATGCGAACCCAACCCTCCCCTCTTGATAACTGGATCTATAACCGCAATATATAAATATATATACAAACGATTAAAAACCTGCACAGATTCGCTTCCACTCAAAAAAGACCATATGCTATCACAACATCTGACAACATAAACATGGACAGTACAATAGCAGCGTCATTAAATTCTCGTAGTTAATTGACTATTAGCTAGGAAGGTTTAAGCTGTTGACCATTTATTCTTAGACAAAACAATATAAGAACTGATACTCAATTAGTCAATTGTTCGGGAATGACCATGATCTCTTGTGACTTATTTAATATGACACCCGCCGTGAAGTCTTAATTCCTATATCCTTTCAACGAAACGACAGACAATGTTACACTCCACCCACGTCTGTGATCAGTTACGAGATCAATCAATAACAGCAGCTGTTAAACTTAACTTTATGTAACGGTGTCTTGCTATAATCATGAACTAAGCATGAATATATTGGACCAGATAGCGACCCTCACCAGTGATAAACTACCAAAAAAAACCCCCAGCTCAAACACGAATTAAAATAATTTGAAAATATCAACAATATGAATTTTAACAAAATTCAGGTGTAATTATGACAAGAAAGTTTAAACAGTGACAGGCACCAACAATTTCAACAAAATTAATAATCCTCTCTCCTCTGAACTGAACTCACTGAACACAAGAAGACCATGACATCTGACTATGGAAATCCAGGTCCTGGCTTGGCATGTGGCGGTATTAAACCGGTCAATGCGATCCCAGCCCTCTCTTCTAGCTAATTAAATCTATAACGGCAATACTATACAACCATGAACTAAGGAGTGTTGAAAAAGAAAAAAAACTGTCATTGTATATTTTCAATTACCCTCTTTTTTCTTTTTTTTTTAGCAAATAGTATAAGTGAATGGAAATAGCATAATAATTAAAAGTATAAATGATGACAAATACATGATTTCAATGCAGCGTAGTTGCCACGTACAGAATAGCTGCAAACCGTTCTGAAATAAATTTGTGTAATTTTCTAATATTGAATGTTTGTATTACTATTTAATGCTGATTATATTTGATTTGATTTGATTTATTGTGTTTTACGCCAATTTCAGCAATATTTCAGCTATATCATGGCGACCAGTTTTAGTGGTGGAAGAGGCCGGAGTACCCGGAGGGAACCACCGACCATGGGCAAGCAACTGGTAAACCTTATCACTTGCGGTTGCGAGTCGAGTGCACCACGTTTTGTAATTTACAAAACCGGGCGCGAACCCAGGCCGTATTGGTGATAGGCTTGTATGAATTGTTAGGTAATCCAACTACCTAACTCATTGAACCACCCGGGCCCAATGGTGATTAAACATATATTTTATATAATAATATCGAATATGTAATACTTACATGATTGATATGTACACATCGCTTATGTAAGGTACATGTGGCTGTAATATATCTCATATTGTTACATGTAGTTATAAACTGGCAAAATACATTATTAAATGTTCAAATTTTGAATGCCACATATGTGAATAATATACCCATTGCAGTTATGTTATATATGCAGTTATACATATACCAGTGTTTATGTCTGATTTGAAAGGAGAGCATATCTGTATGATATATAATATATATATATGCTGTCCTTTCAAATCAGACATAGACATACACACTGGTTACTGAAGGACAGAAACAAATAATGACACAAAGCAATGGGAGAATAAGGCGAACAATGATCGACAAATCACTACATAGAAAACTAAAGACTTAACAACTTGAATCCACTAAAAAGGGGGAAACTCTGGTGCAACGGATGGGTACGTAGTTTCTGCTCCATTAGTAGCACCCGCTGTGCTACTCTTGTTAAAAATCCGTTGTTATGTCTTAAATGAGGAAAGGATGGGATTGTGATTATGACACACGTAGTATACCATTTGTGACACAGAAATTTAGTAACGGTAGGGGCGCAAAATTTCCGAATTGATGGCTTCACCATAAACATTAGGAATCCTTGGTTCCATAGCTTCCTTGTTAGAGCGACCCTCTATGAAGGAAATCATGATGAAAATACAACCAATATCAGTATATTACGGAGCACCAATCAGGGCCTGTAAAAATCTGCACTGAATAATCAATAAACAAATCTATTAACAATGAAGGTGTGAAAGATGTGCTATTGTGTATTATATATTGCTATAGAATAGCCAAGTTCATTTTGGATGCAAGTGCTGGAAAACTAGTTGATTAAATTATATATACGTTTTGATCAGAAAAACACATAATTGAGTATTTCATCGACTATTTTATTTTATATAAAGGAGAAATCATTTGATTAGTCTAGCAGTACTATACCATTTGTGTACTCGACCTTTCAGGTTGGACGTTTCTGTGAATGACCCGTTGTTTGCTAAACGTTGATTCCACTAGATGCCTTCTGATCTGTGTCAATATCGTGACTATTAAATAATACATGTATATTACGAAACCTATCATGGGAAATTGATAAGTGATTTCATTAGGGAATATGGGATAATAGTTGTTGAATGCCAGTAGTAGATAAGGACGGACAAAGTCACATTTGTGGGGGCGCGATGGGGTGCTACCGAAAGTCACGTGACGTGACCAGCAGTCACGTGACCGGAAGAGGTCCTGACCGGAAGTCACGTGCCGGAAGAGGCCATGACCATAAGTGATCGCGTGCGCATGCACAACCGGTACATTTTGTACTACTACTATAGTAGTAGTACACAATGTAGTAGAGTAGTACAAGTACCATGGCTACCGGAAGTGAACGTTGTGTGTCCTGAAAGGGGTTTCCTTGGGTGCGTGGATGCGCAACATGAAGTTGCGCAAAATCCGCCCTAGTGGGACCTTTTGACTGGAAGTGACGTCATCATCCGTAGGGTTTCCCCTGGAATTTTCCTATATAAGCCCTTGGAGTGCTCTCTATGACGTCCACGTTTATCATTGTCTAGCCCTGGTTATCTACCCCTTTTATTTTCATATAATATTTCAATAATGGTTTTCTGCTACGGTGTTTTCGGCTATGTTGTGTAGTACTCCACGTCCACGTTCTCACTGTGGTATTTCTAAGAGTCAAATGGTATATTTGATCCCCTAAGTCACCCAATAGAAGGTCACCAGGCCATGAGATTTTGGGTCCAGGGCAAAATAAATATTTAAAAAAGAACTGCAAATCAGTGTATAACGATTAAACATCGGACATTTTTTGCCTTTTTGTTATATTTTCAGAGATCTTTTAACGTTTTATTCATTAATTGTTCGTTTTTGCTATATTTTTTCGTGAACTTTCTATCTATAGCGACGTTTCTTGATTCCTTCCTCTAATTTTCGTGTTTATTCAACATCTTAATCACTATTTTGTTGACTTGTTGTAGTTTTGTCATAGATAATGTTAATGTGTGGTATTTTCATAATGTGTTTCGTTTTGTTTTTGTTTGTAACGTGCTTTGGGTGGAATTTCAACAGCGGCGGCGGCGGCTGCTGCTGCTGCTGCTGAGTGTATGAGAGGAAAATGCTGCTGCTGCTGCTGCTGGGTGAGAGAGAGGAAATTGGTGATATTGTGACGTGAAGTAGAAATTACAAACAGAAAAAAACAAGGAAAACATAAAACAAACGGAGAGATAAACGAACAAATTGCCATTGAAAAGTTAAATGAACACAACAAACTTGGGTGTAATTATGGCTAACACAGAATCTTCCATATTTCCCATATCATTTCACTATTCAACTTGCCTTTTTTCCATATCTTTTCACTATTCACCTTACTTTTCTTCCATATTTTCCATATCATTTCACATTTCAACTTACTTTTCTTCCGCATTTTCCATATCATTTTACTATTCAACCTACTTTTCTTCCATATTTTCCATATCTTTTCACTATTCAACTTACTTTTCCTCCATATTTTCCATATCTTTTCACTTTTCATCTTACTTTTCTTCCATATTTTCCATATCATTTCACATTTCAACTTACTTTTCTTCCGCATTTTCCATATCATTTCACTATTCAACTTACTTTTCTTCCATATTTTTTCACAATTTTCTTCTGTATTTTCCAAATCTTTTCACTATTCGACTTGCTTTTCTTCCATATTTTCAATATCATTTCACATTTCAACTTACCTTTCTTCCATATTTTCCATATCATTTCACAATTCAACTTCGGATTCTTCTGTATTTTCCATATCTTTTCACTATTCAGCTTGGCTTTCTTCCATATCTTTTCACTATTCATCTTACCTTTCTTCCATATTTTCCATATCATTTCACGATTCAACATACTTTTCTTCCCCATTTTCCATATCTTTTCACTATTCAACTTATCTTTCTTTCATAATTTCCATATCTTTTCACAATTTTCTTCTGTATTTTCCATATCTTTCCAGTATTCAACTTGGGTTTCTTCCATATTTTTCATATCTTTTCACTATTCAACTTGCCTTTCTTCCATATTGTCCATATCTTATTACTAGTCGACTTGCCTTTCTTCCATATCATTTCACAATTTTCTTCTGTATTTTCCAAATCTTTTCACTATTCAACTAGGGTTTCCTCCATATTTTTCATATCTCTTCACTATTCAACTTACCTTTCTTCCATATTTTCCTATCTTTTCACTATTCAACTTACTTTTCTTCTGTATTTTCAAAATCTTATCAATATTCAACTTACTTTTCTTCCATATTATTTCACAATTCAACCTACTTTTCTTCCGCATTTTGCATATCTTTTCACTATTCAACTTACTTTTCTTCCATATTTTCCATATCATTTCACATTTCAACTTACTTTTCTTCCGCATTTTCCATATCATTTTACTATTCAACCTACTTTTCTTCCATATTTTTCATATCTTTTCACTATTCAACTTACTTTTCCTCCATATTTTCCATATCTTTTCACTTTTCATCTTACTTTTCTTCCATATTTTCCATATCATTTCACATTTCAATTTACTTTTCTTCCGCATTTTCCATATCATTTTACTATTCAACCTACTTTTCTTCCATTATTTTCCATATCTTTTCACTATTCAACTTACTTTTCCTCCATATTTTCCATATCTTTTCACTTTTCATCTTACTTTTCTTCCATATTTTCCATATCATTTCACATTTCAACTTACTTTTCTTCCGCATTTTCCATATCATTTCACTATTCAACTTACTTTTCTTCCATATTTTTTCACAATTTTCTTATGTATTTTCCAAATCTTTTCACTATTCGACTTGCTTTTCTTCCATATTTTCGATATCATTTCACATTTCAACTTACCTTTCTTCCATATTTTCCATATCATTTCACAATTCAACTTCGGATTCTTCTGTATTTTCCATATCTTTTCACTATTCAGCTTGGCTTTCTTCCATATCTTTTCACTATTCATCTTACCTTTCTTCCATATTTTTCATATCATTTCACGATTCAACATACTTTTCTTCCCCATTTTCCATATCTTTTCACTATTCAACTTATCTTTCTTTCATAATTTCCATATCTTTTCACAATTTGCCTCTGTATTTTCCATATCTTTCCAGTATTCAACTTGGGTTTCTTCCATATTTTTCATATCTTTTCACTATTCAACTTGCCTTTCTTCCATATTGTCCATATCTTATCACTAGTCGACTTGCCTTTCTTCCATATCATTTCACAATTTTCTTCTGTATTTTCCAAATCTTTTCACTATTCAACTTGGGTTTCCTCCATATTTTTCATATCTCTTCACTATTCAACTTACCTTTCTTCCATATTTTCCCTATCTTTTCACTATTCAACTTACTTTTCTTCTGTATTTTAAAAATCTTTTCACTATTTAACTTACTTTTCTTCCATATTTTCCATATTATTTCACCATTCAACCTACTTTTCTTCCGCATTTTCCATATCTTTTCACTATTCAACTTACCTTTCTTCTGTATTTTCCATATCATTTCACAATTCAACCTACTTTTCTTCCGCATTTTCCATATCTTTTCACCTTCAACTTACTTTTCTTCCATATGTTCCATATCTTTTCACAATTCAACCTATTTTTCTTCCGTATTTTCCATATCTTTTCACTATTTAACTTACCTTTCTTCTGTATTTTCCATATCTTTTCACTATTCAACTTGGGTTTCTTCCGTATTTTCCATATCTTTTCACCATTCAACTTGGGTTTCTTATATATTTTCCAAATCATTTCACTATTTTCTTCCATATTTTTCATATCTTTTCACTATTCAACTTACCTTTCTTCTGTATTTCCCTATCTTTTTACTATTTTCTTCTGTATTTTTCAAATCTATTGAATATTCAACTTACTTTTCTTCCATAATTTCCACATCTTTTCACTATTCAACTTGCCTTTCCTCCATGTTTTCCATATCTTTTCACTATTCAACTTACTTTTCTTCTGTATTTCCAAATCTTTTCACTATTCGACTTACTTTTCTTCTACATTGTCCATATCTTATCACTATTCGACTTGCCTTTCTTCCGCATTTTCCATATCTTTTCATTATTCGACTTATCTTCCTTCCATATTTTCCATATGATTTCACAATTTTCTTCTGTATTTTCCAAATCTTTTCACTATTCAGCTTGGTTTTCTTCCATATTTTTCATATCTTTTCACTATTCAACTTACCTTTCTTCTGTATTTTCCCTATCTTTTTACTATTTTCTTCTGTATTCAAGAAAGAGAAGGACATAGCAGGCACTAATTTTTGATTTTCTAGATTATGATCGTAAATTATACTGAATTAAAAAAAAGGCAACGTAGAGTTAAAACATAAGATGAGTTAAATTAATACTAAATTATGAAGACAAAACTTTTAACTTGTGCTTAGCTTGGTATCCATTACAAAATGAAGATATATCAGTTTTCAAATTCCGTAATTGCAACATGATTTAGTTTAAAAAATGAAAAAATGTGGGCTTAATGTCTTTATTACATTTTCGTAATTGAAATCTGATATGTCAGGATTTTGTAATGGTTATTAATTTAAGCTCAAATTAAAAGGTTTGATTTCATAATTTAGTATGATTATAAAATACATTGTGACGTCCCATATTCAATGTTGTGCTTACTCAGTGAATGCTTGTTTACAATGAGAAGTAATATAGCTGTAAAATTCCTGGATAAAACTGCAGAAATTTCTGCTTTCAATGGTTTTTACTTAATTTAATTGTAGGATTAAGAAAAAAAGGAGTGGTCCGTATCATATCCACAAGATATTATTGAAATTAACAGTTCCTAAATTATGTAATAATAATTAAAGCTAAGGTCATAGAGGACGTTAGCAGATTTTGGCTATCTTGTTTAGGCCATTTGGTTGTCTTGCTTCCAAAAACTTTTAAAAATATTTGTATTCCAATCTTTTGTTTTTTAGTTTATCTAATGTAGGTTATTCCAGGAAGGCGTCATGCCCACTAAATTGCATAGTTACGTTTTTTTTGTGATAAAGCATGTGTCTTAGAGACCAAAAAGAATATTATTGAATCAAAGGCATTTCTAGTCTAGATGGAAATCACAAATAGACATTGATATACATTTTGACAATGTTTTGCCAAATGATTCTGTATGTCACAAATGATTTTAAACTAAAATAATCAATTTATATTATTGCATCATCAGCAAACAGAGGTTTAGTAAAAGTAGGAATAAAAACGCCAGACCTCTGTCACAGATTCAATTTAACATTGCACATGTTTTTGTCCCATAGTAATATCCTTCTGGAAGCAGATGAAATTATTGCTGGAAGGGAATGTAAGATATATTCAGAGCTATATCTCAGAAATACTTTTTTTTATTGAAAAGGTAAATGATTTTCAATACAAGATTTGAATTTGTGATATCATTCACAAAATAATATATCCTTTGTTGTATTTGGTCACAATGGAACAACTATAATTAGTTTAATTAATAGAACTAATGTTCGTATTATTTCTAGGAACCTTGTCAACCTGATATTACATTTCGCTATCCTGTTCAGGCTCTTTGATTTATCGCTCCCAGAAAATACTTATTTAGATTTCCTATCTTATGACATTGGGCGTACCTGATGATAGTTATTCCAGAAACGCGTCATGAGTACTAAATTTATAACTACCTTTTTATTAGTGACATATACCTCTAATATTTTGTCCAAGCTGAAGCATTATGAAAAATTGTTTACAGGACTAGTTGCACTAGTGGGGCAACCATTACTTACCATTCCGGAAAACCTGAGTATACCCCAGTTTCTTTATCTTAAGAAGTGTTTTGTAGATCATTGTTTGACCTTTGCACATTGTCTGTCCTTATTGATTTCTGTGAAGTGTTTTGTAGATCAGTGTTTGACCTTTGCACATTGTCTGTCCTTATTCGTTTTACAGCTTCTGATTACCCCATTTGATATCTTCAAACTTGGAAACCTTTTAACCGTAATGAAAGCGGGAGGTTTGGCGCTTTATAATCTGATTCAACCCACCATTTCTTTAGAAATGCCTGTACCAAGTCAGGGTCATTACTGTTTTCACAATTTTCCGGTTGTTGACTGATTTTGTCTGTTTATATACTTATGAGTTTTGACTTTCCCTTTGGAAGATTGTTCAGAGTTAGGTAATTTTGTTATTACCCTTATTTCTTATTCCACATGTAGAGTGTCTTGTTTTGTTTATGTAATGTATTGTATGTCTTGTCTGTAACAATATGGCTTGATTTAGTATTGGTTTATAGTGTTTAACGCCACTTTCAACAATATTTCAGTTATATCGTGGTGGTCAGTTTTATTGGTAGAAGAAACCGGAGTATCCGAAGAAAATCACTGACCTGTCGCAAGTCACTGACAAACTTTATCACATTATGTTGTATCAAGTATACCTCGTCATGAATTCACAACTTTAGTGGTGATAGGCACTGATTACACAGGTAGTTGTAAATCCAACTACCATACGATCACGACCTCGCGACGGCCCATTGTAATTATATGGACATTTGACGAAAACAAAAACAATATGGTGACTATCATGTTTAGTGTAATAAAAACGTAGATATCAAATTTAGTGGGCACGACGCGTTTCTGGAATTACCTTCATTAGGTACACTCAAAATCTAAAGATTAGAAAGCCAAATAATTTATGTTTTGGGTGCAATAAAACCAAAGTAAAGGAGGCATATCTCACCATAACTTTCTTAAAATAAATCGTATCATCTATATATTAGGATATAAGATTGATGATTGATTTTTGGTGTTTAACGCCACTTTCAGCAATATTTCAGCTATATCATGGCGACCAGTTGTAGTGGTATAAGAAGCCGGAATACCAGGACAGAACCACCGACCATGGGTAAGCAACTGGTAAACTTTATCACTTGCGGCTGCGAGTCGAGTGCACCCTTTTTGTAATTAACAAAGACGAGCTCGAATATAAGAAATGTACACAATAAATGTAGACGAAAATAAGTTTGCAATGGTATTCGATTAACGTGCTTACGCACCATTAGTTATTTAAAAAAACCCTTATTCTTGGAAAATAAATACTCTTTTGTGACGAATATATCGACAACTATCGCTTTTCTTTATACAGTTTCCCGTAACGTCTATAAAATTGGCATTTTCTGGAATATAGACAACGGGTGGCATTAAGAGAAGAGAAAATGAACAAATGACGACTTCAATTTGGAAAATAATTAAATATAGATTGAGAAGGATTCAAAAGTTCAATAGAGAATATATGCTAATGATCACTGGACATTTTCTGTCAGACAATGCTTCTATAGAGCTTCATCACTATCTGGTAGCCCATATTATTATCATTACAGTAATTGAGAACGATCCGGATATCATCAGATTATACTATGTGAGGGGACAATAGGATTTAGAATTAACGAAAAACGCGAACGTTCCCAGAGTTAATAGACAAAGGCCTTGATTTAAATCCAAACATATAAGCATCAGTATTTAACTGTATAGTCATGTTGGTATTATATATATAAATACTTTGATAGGATAAGATTATATAATGTTTTAGTAGTATTATCGTTGGCAGTAAATGCAATAAAGTGAGTGAGTGATTGATTGTTGTTTAACGCCAATTCAGCAATTTTGCAGCTATATCATAGCGAAAACAAGTTAATTTTCAATGAGATGATGATGAGGTCCGCTTTGTTCTAGACCAACATGCTGAGTTAGATTTTTATAGTGCTAGTAAAAGTTTTTGCGGTGATAGAAGAAAGAGATTCACATCGGGCTCTACACGTGAAACTAATGGATTGTCACTGTTTCTGACCTTCTCTTTTTTCAAACTGAATAATGATGGCACGATGCAATTGGCGAGTACATGTAGATCATCATATTTGTGAAAAGTTAGCAGATATTATTAATTAAGGAAATAAGGGTAATAACAAAATTACCGAACTCCGAAACTAAACAGACTTAAATCATGGAATAACAGTTAGAATATTGTAACACTACACAACACAGACGGCAATAAGAACGAAGTCAAATTGCAAAAATGCCCGACTTATTGATTGACAGTATCATTTGTCAGGGTCTATGTGCAGATAGATGTTCAAGTAAACAAAAGGTCAAATATTAGGTAGATACAAATATATATATGATGTGGCCGAGTGGTCTAGGGCGCTGGATATAAGGCTAAGCGATTGGTGCTGCAGTGTATCAATAGTGTGAGTTCAAATCCCGTCGAGCGAAGAACAACAATTTGTCAGCTCAAAGATCTAATTCTAACACTGTTTGGTTTAATTTTCAGACATATATATATATATTAGGGATCTATTGCAAACGTTCCCACTGAAAACCATCCCAGACAATTCCCCCGGGCAAAAGTCCCTGCGAAAAAATGAAAAGTAAAGTTAATGTCTTTGTGTCATGGATTTTATATTTTTATCTTTGTTTTTATCTTCATTTTGATGTGTTCTTGTGCGAGAATCTACAAAGTAAACAAAAATGAAAATGTAATATAGGAACATTCAGTATAACTAGCTACAAAAAAACAAAAAAACAAAACAAAAGCCATAACAATCTAAATACAAAAGTAAAACAGCAAAAATATCATGTTGTCCAGACCTAATGGTTCATATGAGCATTTCCCTCATAGATAGTTGTTGCATCGTGTCTTGTTTACCGTTACGGAGTATCTGTTTCACACATTGTTGCATCGTGTCTTGTTTACCGTTACGGAGTATCTGTTTCACACATTGTTGCATCGTGTCTTGTTTACCGTTACGGAGTATCTGTTTCACACATTATTGCATCGTGTCTTGTTTACCGTTACGGAGTATCTGTTTCACACATTGTTGCATCGTGTCTTGTTTACCGTTACGGAGTATCTGTTTCACACATTATTGCATCGTGTCTTGTTTACCGTTACGGAGTATCTGTTTCACACATTATTACATCGTGTCTTGTCTACCGTTACGGAGTATCTGTTTCACACATTGTTGCATCGTGTCTTGTTTACCGTTACGGAGTATCTGTTTCACACATTATTGCATCGTGTCTTGTTTACCGTTACGGAGTATCTGTTTCACACATTATTGCATCGTGTCTTGTTTACCGTTACGGAGTATCTGTTTCACACATTATTACATCGTGTCTTGTTTACCGTTACGGAGTATCTGTTTCACACATTATTACACATATGTGCCGTTTGTCGTAGTTATAATCTCCTCCTCCTTTCCCATTTCATGACTTATCACTGGAATTTTATGGGCAACACAACGGATTTCATTAGCTGAGGTAGAACTACTACCTATTAACTACTTGTCCTTCTTCTCTCCCCGTTTATAGTGTGCGATTCGTGTTGTTCAATCGTTAGTTTATTATCTAGTGTTTTGTGAATTGTTATTTGCCATTTCTCCCCTTTGGACCATTGTATTGTCTGTCCTTCGATTTACGGCTTCTAATTATCCATTTCATATCTTAAAAAAAATAATATTAAAAAAAAAGACTAGAAACAAAACTCCCAGAAAAATAGAGGACACTGCTCACTCTTAAAGTTGATACCAATAAATCAGTAATATGAACATGAAAACAAAGCAAAGCATCGCATGCCACTTCGAATGTTATAAAGTCAATGCTAAGTAAAATGTTGTGTCAAAGGAAACACTGGTCCATCAAAGGCATATCTACAATTATTGGAGACAAGGAAATCCCGAGATACTTGACGAAGATGTTAGGAAAATACAGTTGTTGATATTCCAATAATATTACTGTATACAGCAAAATGTGCTGATCTAAAAGAAGACAATATTGAATATGACAATAATGTAATAGACATGATCATATTTCATAGGAATTAAACAACAAAAACTCCACTTTGTAGCTGATATCAGTGAAAACTCTGCTGAAATCAATCTGCCATTGTCAGGTACAGACGAATGATTTTATTACCATGTCTCATTTTATCACGTAACTAATTTCTGAGCTGATTTCTGCGTGGTATATCATGCAAATTTTAACATTGAGAATAACATTAAAGTCAAGATTTTATCAATGGATATTTTCTTTTATATAAATATCAAAGGGTTTTAACTTGATGCTTCAAGAAATACCCAGTAGGGCGAATCAATCAAATAAGTTGTTCATCTTATTTAACTTTTCAGCATTATAGCTATTGAAGAGAAACATAATATCAATGTCGCTTCATATTCATATTTGCCAATTTGTATATTATAACATTGGTAGAATCAATCTGGTGTAAAAAAAAACCCAAAAAACCTGATGCTGTTGAAGACGGTCTACGAGTGTGATGTATGCTGGAAACACATGACGACTACCATATTTATATAATTATAGCAAGGCTAATTAAAATATTTCTCTTTTCTATTAAGCATGGGTTCTATATGCATGGGCTCATATTCATTGTCATTGTGTTTCATTCTTATTATAAATTGACAGAATAATAAAATGTAAAAGATAAGTTCAAAAGGAATTTAAATGTCAGGTTAATTTTAATTCGCATGAATCAAACCAAATGGTCTTGTTTCAAACCATATATTTTCCGAACAGCAAGCACAACATGGACAGAGCAACATTTCCTACCCCCTTTGGGATACATACATTGTTTTGTTCGGACTAGACAATTTGCTTTCCTTTCCATTATAAATACAAAAAGTTTGGGATTACTCCGGTGATGGTTTTTATAATGAGATCACTGTAATAAAACATAGTTATCAAATTTATTGTGCACGAAGCGTTTCTTGAATAACATACATCATGTACACGAATTACCCCTCGTTGACATTTAAGACACTACTTTATATCTAGGAATACAGAAAAGTATTTGTAAAGTTGCATCTTTTTTTATCTATATATTATTTCCAATGTAATATATAAAGCGTCAAGCGAAATGCTCTATCTTAATAAAATATCAATGACTGTTTCAAGCTGTCTGTCTAGTAAATTAAAAACCCAGGATATGTTGGTTTTAAAGCATTACTTTAATGATAAAATATTTATAAAATTTAATATCATTTCGATTATGGATCTGTTTCAACAGTGTCGGATTTTTGTATTTCATTTTTATTAGAAAGAACATACAAATAAATTCATGTCTATGAAAGGAAAGTTTCAAAGCGATTGGTCAACAATTCCATCAATATCAACAACATGAACAAGTACATCGCACTTTTAAATAGAAAAAGACAATGAGATATGATGTTGGAAATTCAGGTCCTGGCTTGACACAGACACAAAAATATAATAACAGTGAAATGTATATACAAATGTATCTACGATATCAAAAAGTTGAAATGTAATTACAAGGTGAACTTACTGGAACAAACAAACAAACAAACAAAAAACAAAAAACGACTTCTAAAGGTCTACAAAAAGATGAGTATTAGTATTACATATTGAAAGGATCGCTATGATAATGTTTATATATTTTACTTGTTTTATCTTATGGACGTGAGTAGGAAGTAGAGTTTGGAGATACCAAAAAGGTAATCAGAATCCGTCAATCAAAGACCATATAACGGCCAAAAGAAAAAAGAGAAACAGCAGTCTACAAAACACTACACAGAAAACTAAAGGTCGAGCAAGACAAACCCCACTAAAAACCGGAGGATGAACTCTGGAAGGGTAAGCAGTTCATGAATGATGAAAGGACCCGAAGTGCATACGATAAGTGAAGCACATCCGTGCTCATGGTAACGACCGTAAAAATTTCAAAGTGAGAAGGAGAAGGCTATGCTATTGTATTTCCAAATTGCGCCTTTGAATGCCAACACCTTTCCCGGTTTCGTGGATACTACTTACAATTATAATATTTAGTGCTTGAAAATACTAGTCAACAAAGGAACAATCAGCAATTTTCAAGATTATGATAATACGATAAATCAAAACAAATTATATCTTTAGTTTGTGAAAACGTACACATTGTATTACTGGCTTGCGTGTGCATGGTGAATGTCAGTCACTTGCTTAAAGAAATTACAAATAAGAAACACTTTCTTTTTTTGTTCGACGTAATAACTGAATTGAGATGAAAGCTGAGTGTGATTTTTAAAACTGTTTCGTATTCCAACCTTTTGACTTTAAGCGTACCCGATGAAGGTGATTCCAGGAACAAATCGTGTGCACTAAATTTGATATCTACGTTTTTATTATTTTCTTTTGCCTAAGTAACAGATACCAAACATCACCATCGCAACGTAAATAAGTTATAAACAACTATTGGCAACACAAACAATCATAAAAAACTTGCCTCGGAATAAATTGCATTTCATCTTAAGTTGGTGGTATTAAGTTAGCACAATTACACGTCTATAGTGATATATTGTCAGATGAATGAGCTACAAAAGATAAATGTTTCGATGTTGACACACGCATTGAGTGGTTCAGATGAAATATCTTACTCTGATACATTCTCCACCGAGATGTTGATGTATAGTTTCTGGCTTAAATGTGTACGGTCCTGGTATTAGGAGTGAGATGATTTATTAATTCTGATCACATGGATTTATTAAAGTACAGTTACACGTTTCGTCAAAGGTAATTGAAACATTTCTATGTGATGATTGTTAATGATTTTGAAATTAGAGGAAATTGTCGCACAAATACGTCAGAATAGAACAGATGAGGTCTAGTCCCAGTGGGACGATGATTTATAGTACAGACGACATATAGAGAATATAACAAAGTGATTATGGAAACTGTATGTAACGTTGGCAGACAAATTATTTTGCTTTGTCATTATAGATATATTAATTGTATAATTTTCTAATTATCTATAATTAGTCCACCTAAACGACTATATCTTATAAATAGTAAAATATATATCACCTCATTTCAATAACGTGTATCTCGTAAAAATGCCGACATGTTGAAAATCATAACAGAACACGAAAATTATTGAATGTGTGTATATGTTTTAGTGTATCACTACTGCACAATCAATTACCCGCCTTGTTTATGATTTACTGATTTGTAATGATACGGGTGCTTAGCGCCAATTTCAATAATATGTCAGTCTTAGATAGTGGCATTCAATTTTATTGGTGGATAGAGACCCCCTTAATCCCCCCCCCCCCAAAAAAAAAAATTGTTTGTTGGATTTAGTGTGCAGAAGTATTAACCATTAAGAGTTTGGAGGCAACTTTTATATATATGATGCATTTGCTTCGTTTACAAATCCAATGTCTAAAGGTATGATAAACTAATATATAGTATCTAGTCCAAATTGTGCTTGTGGTGTTCCTCGAGAAGATGCATTTCATTTCTTCTTTGAATGTAGTAAATACACCGATATTAGGAGGGATCTGTTAATTTGTGTAAATCGATTTAGAATGAAAATCGATCTTGCTTTACTAACTACAGGTAAACATAATCTAACTTATGAAGATAACTGTTTCATTTTTAACGAAGCTTACAAGTTTATTAGAAGATCTAAACGATTCCTCATTGCATAAACTTATAAATATATCCAGCATGATCATCGTGTCTACACACAACATCTTTTTCCCTTTTTTTCACTGTTTTTCTGTTCTCTTTTACATGTGTAATTGTTACTGGAATACTTTCATTATTGTGCATGCTCTTTTTCATATGTATATGTGTTATATTTGTTATGTAATTCCAAGGAGAAGACTTCATAAGTTGGTAAAACGTGTGTCTTATCCTTTTTGTCTCCATGAACAAATATAATTGTTATAAACAAAAATAAACTCATAGATACAGAGGTTATATATTAGCGGTAAGCTTAACTGAGCATATTACGAACTAAATGTGTTTATTTTCAGTTTGTGCATACATGATGTTCGGTTCCTCTTTACCTCAAGTTGTTTATAGGAGGGCTGATGTCTTATTTATGTTATTAGTATTTGCTTGCGTTTTGTGGTGTCCAACACATATTGTGTTGTGTTTTTGTTTATCATCCGTCTTGTGTACCCCATGTTGCCAGTTTCTCTTGGTGATCCATTTTGATTGCCTTTTCGGTATTTTCTAATGTTTATTTGTACAATAATATTGTTCAATATGTGCAATACCCGATTACTATTCTGGTGACTTGTTGGTGAGTCAGCAATACGTTGTTGGTGAATCAACCGTACGTTGTTGATGAAGCAAATACATTATAGCACCATATACAACAATGTTGTAAGAACTGATACAACTAGCTACTAACTTAATTGTCAATTACAATGAAACCAAAGGGAACAAATACTAGACTGATCCTGTTTGTAATTTATTTTATATTAATAAATATTTAATTCTTCTAACATAGCATGTTGCGAGCATCTGGTCTTACTGCCGAGATCTATATATTACCTATATTTGCTTTGTTGATAAAATTGCGATGACTTTGCACGAGCCCCTAATCATGTATGTCTTAGTGCTAAAGTCTCTGTCAACCACATACACTGATACAAACCAATTACTCACACTCCGCGCATGTCTAGTACGTGTGCCTATCCAGGTTCCTGTCACACATTAATCACTGCTTTGTTGAAATTGAAATGTAATACCCCCCATTAACTGTAGCGTTGTTATACGATAAAATTTCAGAGTGTAATTAGTATATAAAGTTACCAAAAGGGAAGCGAAGTCTTTGAAATCAGATGTTGTTTTTATTTAAAAAATATTTAATTTAATTCTTTATTTATTTAACGAGGATTGCCGACAGCCAATGGCTACGAGCGGTTTTCCTCAAACAAATATTTAAATACGATATTGAGATGCTATTTGTTTTTGTTTTTACATTCCACTTGTACAAATAAACTGATACATCCTTAAAGGCGTTAGTAAATTAAATAAATTGGAAACGGTATATATACTATGTAATTGTCCATGACATGAGATATAAACATTACTGATTGAATGTCTGGCTCAGCTGTACTTAGAATTTTATTGATTTTTCCATATCCTTCTCGTGTAGATAAGTTTGCAGAAAGGTCACACTTAATAAACTCGATAACATAAAATACATCCTTAAGAAATATGAAGACATTCATCGACCCTGCTATGCCATTGTCCATGATTTTGTGATATTATGTGGTCTTGTTGAGTGGAAGCGAATATGTGCAGGTTTTTCTTATTTATCGTAGTAGCGTTAATCAAGTGTGGATATTATAAAGCTCAAAAGACTTGGTGGAGACTTTAAGTTCTAGATCTCAGTATGTTTGTAACAGCATTAAAATGTTTGATTTCACAACCTTATATACCACCATTCTCATCACGCTACTAAAATATAGAATTAAAGAATTTATTCATCGTTGCTTCTCAAAGAAGAACGGAGACCAATGGTATCAGTATTCTATTATTGGTAGATACAAATCTTACTTTGTTAAAAGCCATTCAAACTCTAATAATGAATATAAACAGGACGAGATCATTCAAATATTACATTTTTTAACGGATACCATATTTGTAATGTTTGGTGGATGGGTTTTTCAACTAGTATTCCAATGGGTACGAATTGTGCTACGGTACTCGCCGATTTGTTTCTATATGCTTATGAAACAAACATCCTTCAATGGTTTCTCAAGAATAAAGATGGAAAATAACCCAGACCTTTAACTGCAGCTTCCGCTATATAGATTATCTTCTGTCACTGAGCAATTCTCGATTCGGTGATTATCTACATCACATCTCTCCAAATGAGCTTGAACTTAAGGCTACGACTGATACTCAAAAGTATGTTTCTTACCTTGATCTTCACCTTGAAATCGGCAACGAGGAATATTATAAAAAAAAACTCTACGACAAACGCACTGACTTCACCTATCTAATAGTCAACTTCCCCTTCTTCAGTAGCAATATTCCAGCATCACTAGCGTATGGAGTCTACATTTCACAACTCGTACGTTATTCCGGTTTCCACCACCAATAAAACTGACCTCCACGATATAGCTGAACTATTGTTGAAAGAGACGTTAAACACCATAACCCACTCTATCCCTTAAAGTTATTACATAACCGTATCGTTGTTTTACGATATGATTTCAGATTATAATGGGTATAGAAAGCTACCAGGAAGGAAGTGAAGTCTAGGAAATCAGAAGTTGTTTTTATTTAACAAATATTTAAATATGATATTAAGATGTTATTTGTTTTTGTTTTACATTCGACATGAGATATATACATTACTGATTGAATGTCTGGCTCAGCTGTACTTAGTATTTTATTAATTTACCCTTAAGCTTCTCCTGTAAATAAGTTTGCAGAAATATCATACTTAGGAAAGCAGCTCAATAACACAAAATACATCCTTAAGAAATATGAAGAGGTTCATCGACCCTGCTATGCCATTGTCCATGTTTTTGTGATATTATGTGGTCTTGTTGAGTGGAAGCGAATCAGTGCAGGTTTTTCTTATTTATCGTAGTAGCGTTAACCACATATGGATATTATAAAGCTCAAAAGACTAGGTGGAGACTTTAAGTTCTAGTTCTCAGTATGTTTGCAACAGCATTAAAATGTTTGATTTCACGACCTTATATACCACCATTCCCATTACACTACTAAAATATAGAATTAAAGATATCATTATCTTGTTATTGGTAGATACAAATCATACCTGGTCAATAGCCATTCTAAATCTAATAATAAACACAAACAGGACGAGATCATTCAAATACTAGATTAATTTTTTCGACAACATATTGGTCATATTTGGTAGACGGGTGTTTCTACAAACGATTGGTATTCCATTGGATATATATTGCGTACCGATTTGTTTCTACATGCTTATGAAACAGACTTCCTTCAATGGCTTCTTAAAAAGAAATATAGAAAATTAGTCCAGACCTTTAATTCCAGCTTCCGCTATATAGATGATGTTCTGACACTAAGCAATATTCAAAAAAGATATACTGATACTCAAAAACCTGCTTCTTACCTTGACCTTTAAATCAACAACGGAGGAAGATTAAAACCAAAACTCTACGACAAACGCGATGACTTCACTTTTCCAATAGTCAACGTCCCCTTCATCAGTAGCAATATTCCAGCATTACTAGCATATGGAGTTTACATGTCACAGCTCATACGTTAGAGCTTATACACAGCATAGTGATTTTCCGGACAGAGTTCAGCTGCAGAAGCAAAATGTTACGTTGCTCCTAGGTTGAAGTCGTCGCTACAAAAATTATACGGTCATCTTCACAATCTGGTTGACCGTTACGAAATATTCATATCTCAAATGACAATGGATTTGTTACTTTTTACGTAGCTGATTTCTTTCCTCTATCATAGCCAAGACTATTACCGGTCTTGACTGTATATATGAGTAACACGACATGGCGGGTGTCCCATAAGATGGAACTCCAGCACATGAGTTCACTCACGGTTGTTTGATGGGGGCCGTTTTGCTCATTTGCTTTAGTTTTTTTGTGCTGTCCTATTATGTGTCTTGTGTGTTGTGGTGTCCGTTGCGGTTTCGTTTTGAGGGCGATGTTCGGTTTGTCCTTGCCTTCAGTTGTTTGTGGGAGGGTTCGTGTCTTGTTTGTTTGTTTGCGTATGGTGGTGGGTGGCGTGTGTTGTGTTGTGTTTTTGTTTTTCTTCGTCTTGTGTACCCTATGTTGCCCGATTCTCTGGATTGTCAATTTTGTATTGCTCCTTCGGTATTCTCTGACGTTTATTGATATATGTATTGCTGTTGGAGATCCAGTTATCAAGAGACGAAGTTTTGAATCCCATCAACCGATTCAACCTCGCCACACTTGTGTGCCTTTCCCAAGCCATGACCTGGATTTTCAACGTAATATGTCGTGGTAATTTTGTTATGTTCAATGAGTTGAGGTGAGATGTGATGCTTGGTTTTGTTGTTATGGCTGGAATTGTTGACCATCACCGTTTACATTTTTTTCCATAAATTCTGACTACCGCTATTGGAAGACATTTCGAAGATAGGGGAATCAATATTGCTTATTATGGTCGGCTTACAAAACAACACTGAATGTACCAACAATACATATATCAAACGAAAGAATATATACTGGACAGCGAGTAGTTTTTTCAATGCTAGTCAATTTCTGGACAATACACCAGTTTTCAAACGAATGTTATTTTGAAAAACAAAATGATAAGGTCGCATTGTGAACATTGGCAAGAATTGGTCAATTGTGATAACTATTCGATAACCAGCATATCAATCGCAGCAAAATAATGTTTAATCTACCAGCAATTGATTGATTATTAACATAGCAACATACATATGTAGCTGCATAAACTAAATAACATATTGTTATATAAAAGTAGTGGAATCACTTTGACCTTGATATATTAATGATTGCTATTTTAGTTTAGATACATTTAGTCCTTAAAACATATGCACGGAGGATTGAACAAGCATATGAAAAATGTAATCGTCCTCTATTAAATAGCAAACATACATTTAAAATTTACGTACATATACAGACAGCGGCTGACTGTTTCAAATGTATCAGCATTAAATTGATATATATCAGGGAGTGGATGTGATCGAATGGTCTAGGGCGCTGGACGTAAGGCTAAGCGACTGGTGCTGCAGTGTATCAATGGTGTGGGTTCAAATCCCGTCGAGGGAAGAACAAAAATTTGACAGCTCTAAAATCTAATTCTAACACTGTTTGGTTTAATTTTCAGACGTTTCTAATTCTAACACTGTTTGGTTTAATTTTCAGACGTATATATATGTAATACGTCTGAAAATTAAACCAAACAGTGTTAGAATGAGATTTTAGAGCTGTCAAATTTGTGTTCTTCCCTCGACGGGATTTGAACCCACACCATTGATACACTGCAGCACCATTCGCTTAGCCTTACATCCAGCGCCCTAGACCACTCGATCACATCCACTATAAACGTCTGAAAAAGTAGCCAACGTATGAACCTACGGGATGTCGGATCGGAAAAAAGTGTTAACGATTCTGTGCAAACAAACAAAAATGATAAATACACCTCTAAAATGTTAGCACAACGATATAAAAAAAGATGTTAAAATGCAACAAAAATAACAATAAGTCTACAAAAAGACTATAATTATAATTAAATCGACGGATATTTCGCTTGATCGACAAGCTTTATCAGCGTCAGTAATATGATTTGAAAAATAGTCACTTGACCATCAGTTATCGTGACGTAAATTACTAAAAATCATAATCTTGAACTTTATACTTTATATTATTCAAGTATATATGTAGATTCTACACTAATGTATAAACAATATGAAAAGAATGAGAAAATGTAATGATGAAGTTTACCAACTAGATAAGGACCAAGCACTGGTTAAAAGGTTAAAATAACCCAAAAGATTTAGGCCTTTTTGTTTAACATTACATCCGGAAGGCATATATATATATAGCATATATATATATATCTAATTCTTATGCTCGGAAATGTGTAAGCTAATGTCAATGCAAATGATGAAGGTGCTCTTTTAACTATGAACGTATATGGTGGGATTGTTCAGGAGACGCTTCGTGCGTACTGAGTGGGATGTCTGCGTATTTATCACTATTATCTCAAATGTCAAGAAACGATTTCATTTCGCATTAATAAAATAAACAAGTTCTTTGACTCTACATATATTTGTGTCCATTGTACAACCATACGGTGCATCCATTGTTTAATGGTGTATTTACGGAGGGAATATTTATCATGTATATATGTCGACTATTTATTAAGAATTCCTGTTACTGGCAGTATAAGACACTCCTGTTGTTATAATTGACATGAGTATATTATCCATTCTAATGGAATTGTATGCATAACACCATTGGCTAAGCTTACAATCAACACATCTTAGGGTCTTTCTACTTTGAATAAGCTGCTATATTACATTCGAAATGTTGATAAATATAACGAAACCGAATATAAGAACATGGCTTACACCAAGAACTAGATTAATTGGGAATTTGGGTACATTTGGAACGCATAGATAGTGAAAAAACCCTCAAAAAGTCTACGTTGTACTCTGGAAGCCAACGTATGACGTCATGTCTTTACTGGTAGGTTATGGATTAAAGACGTCTAGTACAGTTCGTGGAATTT
Source organism: Bathymodiolus brooksi (assembly GCA_963680875.1). Taxonomy (NCBI): domain Eukaryota; kingdom Metazoa; phylum Mollusca; class Bivalvia; order Mytilida; family Modiolidae; genus Bathymodiolus; species Bathymodiolus brooksi. The sequence goes on from OY804577.1 coordinate 92,831,676, forward strand.
AAGGTCATGTCAAGGTTATGACCAATTTAACAGCTCAATCGGAACAATCTCAAGTTGCGATTGTAAAACCAGCGATTGATGCCGGCATAGCATAAAAAATAGAACACAGTTATATTCTCCTTACCTGTCTCTTTACAAAATAATTACCACTGTATTGTTTTTTAAGAAACATTTTTATCACACATCAAATGATGTTCGCTTGACGTTCAACAATAATCAATCAATCAATCTAGTTTGTCAAATTGGAATTATACAAACACAGGTTCCGAACAATAATGTATTGATACATGTAATACTGGAATTATGGGAAAGTAACGATTAAGAGTAGCTCGCTGTATCAAGGAGTCTACTATTTACAGTAAATACACACACGGAAACAGGAGGAACGTAGCATATCCATTTCAGAAAACAATGCAGCAAAAATGGACGACGCCGATTACAAAACCAGCAATAGTACAAACACAAGGTAGTAACTAATTATATGACAAAATGATCGGATAATAAAGCTTCCACAAAAAACGACGAGAGTCAATATGTGACAGCTGTAATGAAGTAATTATTTCGAAACCAATCAGACAAACAGCAATCCACCAGTTGGAAACATGCTTGTAATCAAATGAAAGAATAACATTCCGTATGGATGACAATAATCAGCCTGTAGAAATGACTTAAGCTTATGATTTTCCTAATCTTTGTTTTGCATGTTTGTTTATTTGTTTGATGGTGTTTAACGCCACTTTCAACAATATGTCAGTTATATCGTGGCGGTCAGTTTTATTGATGGAGGAAACCGGAGTACCCGGAGAAAACCACAGACCTGTCGCAAGTCACCGACAAACTTTATCACATGATGTCGTACACCTCGCCCTAATCGAGAGAAGAACTCACAACATCAGTGGTAATAGGCACTGATTGCATAGGCAGTTGTAAATCCTACTACCATACGACCATGGTCACGATGTCACCTCTTTGTTTTGCAATTTCACCAACAAGGATATACCTCTATATAATCCTAATATGACAACACGGATCTAAAATAGCGTATGAACTCATATATAAACTCTCCACATTTTAGGTAGGGGATTCAGTTAATATTCCTACTAGAGAAAAGAAGTAGGAACGGAACTGAAAAAATAATGTATTAAGGTGTTAAGCTTAAAGCTAATTTCTCTCCACCTGTATTAATCCAGGAAAATGAGCGATCATGTATTTGTGTGTTAGGGGCATCCATTTCACCTATTATTTTTTGATTTTTGTTATTGGATTTTGGAACTGTCCCGGCAGTGGTTTTTGTTGGGGGTGGGGGTGGGGGTCTTAATTTTATTCTTTGAATAAAAGGAGTAATTTTGCTCTATAAGACAAAATATTTGATTTAATTTTTATTTCAAACTTTTGAAGACTTTCTGTCCGTTGCCATTGTTGTAAGTCTTGTTGAATATTCACGTCCATAATGTTTCTGAAAGATCATTATTTCAATTCCTCGTCTGATATTTGTATTGAACCATCCGTACACAAGTGGATTTATACACACTGATAGCATCGCAAAGGTATGAGTAATTGTATGTAACAAAGTGAAATTTATTCCCTCAAATATTTTATAATTCACATCCGCAAGCAGATTTATTACTGCCCACGGAAACCACGTGATTACAAATGACAGAGAGGCTGAAGTCAACAACACAACATTCTTTCGATGACGCATGACACTTCTCGGTTGTTTTCGATGACATGTGATACATGGAGGCTGTAATCTTAATTTCAAGCATATGAATTTACAAATTAAGATATGAAGACCTCCTACTACACAGAGGGGTAGTCCAAATTGAATAATCAAAATAAGAACTGCATAAAATGTTCTAAAGAAATGTGATTGCCAGTGTTCCATACAAATATTTAAATATATGTTATTCCCAGGTATTAACTCGTATGAATCGACACCGTGAAATATGAACATAGGCAAGGCTAAGGCAAACGAAATCATCCATAATGTTGGAAAAGCATACACTAAATTAGACTTTTTCGTCGATCTGCTTGGACATTGTACGATTGCGTAATATCTGTCTATAGCAATACCAACGACTGTGAATGTAGAAACAAATACATAAACGGCCTGAAGTGTAGGTACTAATTTACACATAATATCACCAAGTGGCCAGTTCTTTGTTAGAAGTCTTACGGCGGTAAATGGAATGCTAAAAACGCATGTGAAAATGTCGGAAATGGCTAAATTAAGAATGAACAGATTTTGGCGGGATTTGACACGCTTCCTCAGGATTACGCAACACATTAACACATTGCCGGTTAATCCAAACACCACAAGTAGACTAAATATTAGTATGAAAATACCCTGTGTAGTATGCTCAAACCATGATTGTGATTGTTGGTCAGCTGTTATTTGTAGATATTGTTCCAGTGAGAAATTGAATGTGTTGTAATGATAATTAGGTAAAGACGTATTCATTGCCAGTCATTCGTCTGTGTCTGAAGTAGAAAATGATTAAATGATTAAACTGATGATTTAATTACAACAGCAATAAAGATTGGCTTACAATAACACATACATCACATACGATTGACTTAATTTAACACATACATCACCTACCGACGGATTATCATACGAAAGATATATATATATACAGAAATATTATAGGAAACGCATATTTCTGACGCATGCATATACAAATATTGCAGGAAACTAGAGACATACACATTTGTGGTGTTCTTTTCCTGAAATTCCATTGTATCGATCATTTCAGTCTTGCAAAGCATAAAAGTCCAACAAAGTAAAACAACTCAAATACAAGACAATACATGAGCAATAGGGGCAATTATAAAAATTGCTTTAAATGATTTAAGCTCGTCTTGTTTAAATTCACCAAGCCTATTGTTATATATATAACATGAATAAAATGAAAATATAAATAAATACTACTACATCGTCAGAACAGTACCAAAATCCAATCGAAAAACCGAGGAAACAGAGGGTGCCACTAATGGGACAGAAACTACTTACCCTTCCGGAGTACCTGAGCTCTTACCCAGTTTTTACTGGGGTTCGTGTTCCTCGATCTTTAGTTTTATATGTATGTTTTGTAGATTGTTGTTTGTCCTTTTGTTCTTTTTCCTTTGACCATTGTGTTGTCTGTTCTTCTGCGATTTACGTTTTGGTATCTTCAAACTCTTCTTCGTGTTACTGGAAATTGCTTTGTTTTATTTGTTACCGTGTTGTCCTAATGTCAGTGAACATTATAAATACGGGAAGTTATTTTGCTGTAATAATGTCGTGATGAACCTCACATTAGTTTAATCACAGGATGTATTAGAACGTAATAAATTATGTGGTTTCCAGACGAAATGTTGTGGGCCTTGTAATAAAATGTAAATCTTGTTACATAATTCCAAACGTCCTCGATATTGACAGATTATTAATTGAAATCTCCGTGACCTGAAACAATCAGTTGTGTAACTTAATTGATCCTGGCGCTAGAAGATAAAATAATGGATTAATCACTTATACGTACTCTTATAAAACACATTGAATTGTGTAATGAAAATTCGGCCAACCTTTTAATTATGTAAGATATAGTTTTAGCATGTCGTACAACGTGTCGCATAATTTCAATTAATATGAATATCAAATAAAGCAAACCTGACAACATAGATCATGTTTTGGAGCACGTGAGTTAACCCTCGATTTGTTGTGAGGGTTCGTGTGCCTCAATTTTCTGTGTAGTGTTTTGTAGACCATTGTTTGTCCGTTTTCTTTTAGCCATTGTATTGTCTGTACTTCTGCGATTTATCCTTTAGGCATAATTAAACTCTTCTTGAATTTGCCAAAGTTATGTAGACAATAATAAGTTAGAATATATACAAATTATCTAACATTATATACATATTGCGTTGGTACAACGGTTTGCATCATGTCGAGTCAGTTAAGTAAACCGTATCACTAGTGATGTGGTTGATGCAACGGATGAGACATGATACAAACAATTGTACCAACGTATTTCTGAATATAACATGTTTATCTAACTTTCAATAAGTCAAAAGAGGGCAATACTGTTAGATTTCTTTATTATATTCATTTTTAGTAAATAATGTTTAAAATAATTCTAGACGTCACAGATTGTGTTAGGTCATGTTACAACTTTCACTCATCAATAGCTATCACTGTCCAAAAATACATAGCACTTGCTCTACCATGATTTAGCATGAAATATTTGGCCTGAAGCGTACAGTTCCATGCAATATAAAATGAGCGTACTAAACGTTACTTTGAAGTATTATCCGATGGGATTTTGTATTTAGTACCGAAGACGTCATAAATTATGGGTTCTTCCGCACTCCAACCTGATGACGTCACACAAGTAGAACTGACAAAAGTACATCTTGTATCACATACATATACGATATAAGGTTTTGTATCTGATGGGTGGTGGTTAATGGCTAAAATCCGGGATTTCAATAGAATCCATATATAAGTATAAAATCATACAAGTGTACCTTTACAATATGAAGCTGAGTGGCAGTGAGACATACAACTACACATCTACATCTACATCTAGAGGATACTTCTAAACTTCAATGACTTTTTAGAAGACATGCTAGGGAAACGAAAATTTGAATAATATATACCCGGTATACATTTATGAATAAACATTTTTTTTTTATATACGATAAAACAACATAATATATTAACAATAGAGGAATGATTGGGCACCAGATTTGAAAGCATCCAAGTCTGGGCTATTAGCTACCTGGTTTGGTAGTGAATTGCACATCCGGATTGTTCTAGGGAAAAATGAGTATAAATACGTTATTACGTTAATAGCTACTTAACAAAATAAATACAGATTTATACATGGGCATTTCCATATTGGCCTGGTTATCATCCCGAGATCCCCATATTGGCCCGAGACGGAGTCGAGGGATGATATCCAGGCCAATATGGAAATGCCCATGTATTAAACTATTTATTACATACTTCTGACATCTAGAAAAGAGACACCCATATTGGCCTGAGACGAAGTCGAGGCCCATATTGGCCCGGCCAATATGGGCCTCGATATGGAAATGATCTTGTAGTAATCCAATAATCGGTTATTTTCCCGGGGTGTGAAAATATGGACAGTTTACTTCCGGTCATATTGGTCATACAAAAATGCCTTTATTTGAACTAAGTATGTAATAAATGCTGATACAGATTAAAATTATGTACTCTGAAAGATTCGTATGCCCTGTTTTAACAAATCTACAAAGGCTAAAATACTCGTATCCTATAATGGATGACCTTTTAATGACACTATGTTCCACTTCTGGTTTCCCTTAAGCGTGTCTAATTTGCAGAATCATTGCACGATTCCATGCAGATATTATCCTTCAGGTCGGCTTAGAAAGAAATATTTGAAGACCAATTAATTTGAATCAATTATCTCTTAAGTAGTTCTAACGATATAAAGAGCTATTGAAGGCTGATTAGAGACAATGACACCAATAATGTTAAGAAAAACAAACTCAAATTTAATAAGATACGTCGGTGTACTGGGACTGCGATGTGATTATCAAAGTTATAATTCTAGATGATATAATGTTAAAGACATTCCATGCTGACATGAAATTAATTGCTTTCATTGGAGAAATTTATATTCATTACATTTGACAAATGGTGAAACTAATACAATACGAATGCTAGGGTTGACATCCTAACAGAGTATTTTTAAAACAGTTTAAGCGTATTATGTCACTTGCGTACAGATTACGAATTTATAGTTTAGTTTCAAAGTTGAATATTGTTTCATCATATCTTTCTTACGATAGCGTTTTGTACTACATAATAATTTCTTCAAATTCAGAATTATAATAAAAACGTAGATATCAAATTTAGTGCGTAAAAACGACGCGTTTCTAGAATAACCAGATGCGCACAATATGGAAAGATTGCATTATTATGCATTTCTAACAAAGAACCAGCATCGTTGACATATCAAGTAAACATACATGGATACCAAATACCCTCTCCAAGGATGACATTCTATAGACAATAACACGTCTGTTTTTAAATCATTCGGCATTAAAACGCAGATGTTGATGTAAATTTTAGCTTACACATGACTTTATGACACACAATTATATTGAAGAATTTGAAGATACCAAAGGGATAATTAGAATCCGTAAATCGAAGTAGGACAGACAACATAATGGCAAAAAGAAAAAGGACAAACAATGATCTACAAAACATAAAACTAAAGATCGAGTAACACGAACCCCGCTTAAAACGAGGGTAAACTCCGGTGCTCCGTTCATAAAGGTGCTCATGGAACCCATTTTCTGTTCTGTTTCTCAATTTCTTGAGCAATTCGATGGGGGGTCTTCAAACACAAATTTACAGGGTTACATGTAAAATGACATTCATCAAATATGGATTTTAACAATTTCTAAATATTACCCTCTTATTTCTAAATCTGTTTTTCATACATGATTATATCATATTTAATTGATGTAATATTAATTTATGACGTCAATTGAATAGTATTTCAAGAATACATATCATCAGAACACGAACGGGGATGTGTAGTTGGATATATAGACAATGTAAGTATATTGTATTTATCCTGCAATGTCAAACAGCCCAAAACGACTACCAAATTGTCTAAAATGAGCAGAGACAAGTGTCATTCTAATTACTTTGTGATGATGTCCTCTGCGAAGCCCGCGCTTATACATTTTCCGTTTTCTTACCGTTACTAAGCACGAAACATGAGCCAACATTAGATATCTTAGTCAATAAACGTATTTCACAAAAATATTCCGTCAATGCAATTTGACTTCTGACATAGAGCCAGTGCAGTATAAAATCAAATACAATAATGTTTAACAGTTACTTTTTAATGTCAGTGGTACTCCATCAGTTAGTTTCCCTCATCGCTAAAACTGACCACTACTATTTAATAACTATTGATGAATATTGCCTTAAACATCCATAAAAATGATCTCTCAGTACCAAATAATGCATTTTGTTGTCGTCTTTGTCCTGTATATCGGCACCAGATACACATTATGTAATATTTGTTTGTTCCTCTACTTACTTATCATAAGAAAGTTTTATTTTAATACGCTACGTATGTGCATTGATCGCTTATTTGCATGTTTCAATAAATTGAACAATAAACACATGAAAATAACAGCATAATACGTTATTTCACATTGATGTCAATATGAGTGATATTCTATATTGCTTAAAAATAAAAGGTAGATATATAGGTTAATGCGCATGATGCGTTTCTGGAAAAAAAAACCTTCGGTTACATTCATAGTCAAAAGATAGAAAAACCAATAAAATGCAAAATTATTTTTGGAGCATGTAAAGCAAGTGGTGTAAGCAGAGCAGGAAAAACATCGGTGAATGTTATCTATATATAGTTATTCCTGGAAGTTATTTACCTTAGTTATAATAAACATATTTATCCGAATCTTCTTTCATTAGAGTTAATATGTTGTCATTCCACTAGAGATAAAGTATATTACATGTTTCCAATACCTCGTTATTTTAAAAATTGTTTATTTCTAATTTTCTATTGGAATCAATTTCCGGTAAATGAATAGAAAACATGTTGACGGTTATAACATGACTACTTGAATGAGCAATTTTCCAAATCAATGGAGGTTAAGCATTGAGAGTACAATTATGTTACAAATGGTGTAAAAATGCCAATCAATGAAGGCTTGGTTTTTATAGTGTTTTGATTTATTTATCTATTTTCAACAACAATTAAAGCTAATACATAGAATCAGAAAAATCAATAGAAAATATTACTTTTTATTTATCAGAAAAGTAGTTTTAGAATGATGTTGATTCTAGATAGACACTGTAATTAATAAGCTAAATTTTACAAAATAAAATACATAGACAGATGCACAAACATTAACGAGAGTGAAAAGAAATGTTATATCGTTGATACGATATTGTAGAACTTGTGGTTCCTATCATGATAACCTAGATAGGGATTGCTACTGACACGAAAGCTACTGAACTAAGGGTTATCAGTGGTTAACTTGTCATTTCGAACGATACGAAATATATCTGTGTCACAAATGAGCATTGATACATTCCGTTGGTCGTCATCATAATCGAGTTTCTTCCCCATCATGACTTATTACCAGATTTGTAATAAGAGTAACTCAACCTGCTAATGGAACAGGAACTGCTAATTACCCTTCCGGAGCATTCACGTTTTTAGGGGGATTCGTGTAGCTCAATCTTTAGTTTTATGCGTAGCGTTTTAAATATTACTGTTTGTCTTTGTGTCCAGTGTATATTGACCATTGCATTGACTGTCCTTCGAATATGGATTCTGTTTAGCCCATAGGTATCCTCAAACTTATGTTGTTTTTACTGAATATTGTACCCATACTGCAAATCTTGTAACGGAACAACGTTTTCATTTTTGTTCGTCATTGTACAATGCTACTCAGAGGTAGGTACATGATATAAGATGTTTGAAATTAATTACAAAATAAAAGACAATTGGCTAATGGAACAGGTCGTGCACGACGAAATAGTATAATCACAAAGTTGAAACAAATACGAGAAACGTTTCCGACAAATAAAACATCCATGAATACCAAGAGTTTATTGGGCAAGAATACCCCTTTATTATAACGGCTACAATGACCACGTATGAAGCGTTGAAGATTTAGTTCAAACAGTTAGTGTTAAAATAGCAAAAAGGAATAGTACATAGCACACAGTCGTCCCGATAAGCAAACAAGTTCAGTGAAACTAAAACCCAAACAGAAATCAAATATAAATGTACATGCACGTGGTGCACATGCATGTACGAGTTAATGAAATGAACAAACAAAAAAACGTACACCAATAGAAATAACAACAGTGCAAAATTTTGTATTTGTTTGAATACTTTTTATTTACAGGATAATTTCAAGTTTACAATATTTCATCGACATTTCAGTCAATTAGACTTTTCTAAGCGCAACTTACAGCCTTATATTTTCAACTGACCAATCGCAAACATCAGGATAAACAAAACAACACCAGTAAAACGACAACATATCGAATAACATGAACTCCCACAAAAATATGAAGTTAGACTAGAGGCTTTGAAAAGGTAATATTCTACGGTTTCCCTGTATAGGACTTTCCAAACATTCCTCGTGATGATAGTATACACATAGTTCAAATCGGGGCAAACAGAAAGCAAGATGTCCTGACAGCTACATGGAGAATAAGTTTACAAGCAGTTGAAAAACGAACTTCCCCGAATGTACGGGTATATTCAAGATGACGACCATCAATCTGTTTGAACCGATGACTTCATATTAGATATTCGTTATCACTGAACAAGTTATTAATTTGACCTACACCGTCTCCTATTCAAAATAATGGTAGATGAAATATACTCTAGAATATCCTTTCAACTGGAATACTGATATCACATATACGTATTTAATTTTCTTGTAGACAACCCCGCATCTGTATAATATAATGCTATACACCAAATGACAACCCAAGGACAAACGCACCAAGCTATTGCGTTTCTCGACAGGAATAAAGAGTATCCATCATGTGTTGGCCAGGAGTCACATTTATTTTAGGGTATGATATATGCTCATTGTGGAGGCCACTACTGTGTCTGTGAAATGTGAAAGAACAATACATCCGCTGTTCCTTTACTTTAATCTGTGTTTAATTGTAAAGTTGGATAGTCTCTTATGTTCATTACATCCATATCCTTTCTGATTAATAAAGCAATCACGTTTATCGTACATTTAGATCTCAATTGTCCATCTGTGAATGATTTATGAAACATGCTGAATTATTAAACAGACATGCTTACATACGCTTAATTTCATGCCTCAAGCGATACACGAGATGTTGAAGGATTTAAAGATCATATGTGATATCAAAGAATCCAACGAACATATTATCGTTATTCTTATTATCGTTTGTGATTTTTTATCATAAATCCCGCATTATATGAATATAATTCTTATATGATTTACACAATTAGAAATCCTATACTCTGATTGGGTATAAGCGCTTATGGAGGCGGGGTTTTGTCAGTTTATTTTTCGACAAACGATGTTCACCGGACTACTTTTTTCGTAATGTAAACAAAATGGCGGCTTGGATTCCCGATAATAAAAAAAGATAAAAGAAACAATGTTTATTGTTAATAATCGACAATTTTTGTTAGATATGAAATAAAAAAATAAATGCCAATGAAAAAAAAAGCTTGTATTGTTGACATAAAAAAAAATTCCGGAAAAATACTTAAGACAACCATCTATCGACTTTGACTTTTGTAATATATCGTCATCCTGTGATGTTATTTACAAGGGACGCTGATTGACACAAGCTGGTTACTGATTTATTTTACGATTTTATGGGCATTTTACTTGTTTGAGTAGCTAAATGCAAAATGCCATCAAATTGGAAAATATCAGTAACTTAATTACATCACCGTCTAGTTTAAAGTAGGAAATAAGGTTAGTTCATTTTGTTATTCATGGCCGACACACATCGATGGAATGTATGTGTGTGTACTGGGGATCCCCAAAGGTAAATTTTTAAAACAAATGAAGAAAAAAAAACTTAGCTACAGAATTATAAGGATTAAACGCATTTTTCCGGAGTTTATTGATGTATAACCTGGACCAAGTCACTCACAAAGTTACATAAAAGTCCATCGGACTTTTATTTGTTTGTGAGTGAATTGGTCCAAGTTATACATCAATAAACTCCGGAAAAAATGCGTTTATTCCTATAATAAAAATATAAGTCAAAAGTAACTATGTACAATTCGTACATACATTTTGTATTAGGAATATCGATATCGACCTCTTAACTAATGTTGTATTACATTTTAACTGTTATCATTAGTATGTATTGTCATGAGGTAATGGTGTTTATTTGCTATAACATGCATATAATTCAAATCGGGACAAACAGAAAGCAAGGTATTGCCAGTTACATGAAGAACAAGTCTGACATTGCACATAACTAATATTATGTAACATTTGATCTGTTATCATTAGTATGCATAGTCATGAGTTAATGGTGTTTCTTTCGATAATAATGTTTATTGTACCCGAGAAGATCATATTTTCCGGTACTATTTTTTTCTATTATAATGATATTCCTTAATGAGTCTTGTGTGACGTTAGATAAATTATTAATAAAACATAGTCTATAAGATACTCATAATTAAGTTGTATTGTCGAATTGGTTTCTTATGTACAAAAGAGCATAAAAAAGAAGAAATTTACTGTTACGTGTGAGGATAAATAACATAAACATGCCAGTCATACTCATGACTAATATATACAATATTAGTGCAGTGACTTAAAATATAAAGTTTATGTTTATGAGACTTAAAAACTGGGACAAAGGCGAGGCTCACCGAGTCGTTTTCCTGTATAACGCGGAATACCCATCAACTTGATATTTTAAGACATCGCATTAATATTGTGCTTATCTTGCAGAATAAAATCACATTAATCCGTGGCCTGTATTATTTTGAATTAAATAATACATTATACAGTTATCCTTTGATAGCCCGTTTTGATATTTTCTGTCAACAGGAAGTGAACTGATTAACCACTAGCTTCCAAAAGCTCAATATATAAAGCATGTGAAAAGGGTACCAGAAAAAAATCGATTTTCAGTCAGTGACCGTATATTGCAAAACATTATCCAGTTAATGTACAAGTGCAAGATAAAATACAAATATACACCCCACCCGTGCGTGTGCGGGATGATGCAAATACTCAATTTACCTTAAGATTGGACGTAAATTAGTGTGTTGTACTGAAATAATAACCACGCTCTTTCAACGTCAAAGGCAACTTGCAGTAGTTTCCAATAGACATGTTTGCAAGAAGTGGTTGCATTGGTTCCAAATAAACATGTTTGCTAGGTATGGTGGCAGTAGTTTCTAATAAATAAACTTGCTAGGAATGGTTCCGATTGATTCTACGACATAATTATCCAACGCTGTCAATTATCGTCCATATTTTACTTGCGAGAATGGGAACGTTCAACTACAGAACCGTTCCCAAACCACATGATTTACGTATATGATTAATTGTTCAAAAACTTGTTTTTAAGATTTATATAGCTGTAATATTACTCATTTGACGTTAAACAATAACCAATCAATAATTCAAGTGCATTCAAAGGTAGTAAATAAGGATGCATATACCGAAAACTTAGTGGAACATGAACTGCTTACCCTTCTAAAGCACCGGAGTCCATCCCCGACTTTGTGTGGGATTCGTGCTCTTCAAATTTCAGATTTATTTCTGTATAGTATTTTGTCTTTATCTTTCGGCCATTGCATTTTGATGTCCGTCGACTTGCGTCATCTGATTACCCCTTTGGTATCTTCAAACTTTTCCTTAAACAATGCGAATAATCAAATGCTATTATGTTCGTTGGAATATATTTGAAATTCTTCAAACCTTGCATAGTGCAATCTGTTACCATGCCAACCGTTATTAATCACCGAACTATGCTAATTGGCTGATAATTAGAGGCTTATATTTAATGCTTATTTGTATCCCACAATAAATAGATCTACATGGTGGGTATTTACTATTCCTTATCCTCATACAGTAGTTAATATTCTGTTGTCCCAGCATAGTATTTTGTTTTATTATTAGATCAATGCTGAATCTTTGATATTTAGAGTATAGTTATTGGAAAACAAATACTGTATGCATTATTTTCTTTCTAAATAACAATGTACTACTTTGAATGTTAATCATATTCAGCCGACAATATACAAAACAAAACCAGAGAATAAAAGAGGATTGCTGTCTTATATAAACAACAAGAAGCTCCGATTTCTGGTTAACCTCTCAATTATTGTGTAATTTCGTGTTAATTGAATTATTGCTTTTTTTTCTTTCTTTTCTATTTGTGTATGTATTGTACTACAGTCAGCAAACAAATCTAGGAGCAGGAAATACCTACCCTTCAAGAGCACATGGGTTCATTCCCAGGTCTTAGTGGGGTTTGTCTTGCTCAATCTTTAGGCTTCTGTGTGGTGTTTTACAGATTATTGCTTGTCCTTTTTCTTTTGGCAAGATATTTTGTATCTTCAAACTTGTCTTACATGAGACAACATCAACTAACAAATAGCATACAAGACTGACATACTTTGTTCATGTACTACAGTATCGGATATTAATATCACATGTTTTTGTGGGTATGGTACATCTGCTTATGTAAATCAACAGAAACAAAAATAATCTAGGCATGGTGCTTCGTTGTAAATAACTCTTGCTCCATCAACAGTTGAAGTGAACTCATGCAGAACCAGCAATCCTAACAAACAACTTGATGTATTGATGGCAAGAGATAGGGATACGACGCGTTGTTTTCGTATAATAATTGAAAGTATTGTGGGAAAGAAAAATGGTGAAAACAAAAAATATCAAAGTATCATAAAGTTATTGTTTGTTAGCAAGTTATATCGATATAGCTGATCGGAGTGAAGCATGACTATTGAAATATTTGTTTTAAGCCTTGTTTTTGTTTTTGATTTTCAATATTCATAAAATCGGGAAATCAGAGAAAAACAAGATATGAAATGTTAATGTTGAGGTCGACAAAGAAGAACGGACACAAAGTGAAAGCAATACTCCCATGAACCATTGGCCAGATAAACCATAAATGTTGCAAATTATAATAATACTTTCCAGATTAATGTTACGTTTTTAATTTAAGGCATGCAAAAAAAAACATATTTTAGCTTTGCATGCTATTTCGTTTTAAGCATGTTTTTTCTATTATTTCGGTCAATATGTTTTAAGACAATTAATGACGGTTTGTTATCTGTTATTTTTATATTTCTTTATACATATTTTATGAAATATAAACACAGAAAAGACAGTGTCAATATGAGGTATGCAACAATAAAAGTATAAAATGTAACACGGAAACCATCTATAGTTGAACTTTTTAAATTTTAATTTTGGAGTGCAAAAACTACACAAAGTATCTAAAAAAAAATTGTTTCGATTAAGTAAATAACGACTTACCTTTAGGTTTCTAGTAATGTAGCATGTTTTTATATAATCCAATGAAACACGAATGCTTTGATTCCAAGATTTACAGATATATGTTTTCAGTGAATGAAATTAATGTTCTTTTGCTGTTATAATCAATAAGATAAATCTATTGGATATGCCTTCCTATCAGGATTAAGGTATCAATAGACATGACTTCAACACTTCAGCGACGACTGACAAATGGTTAGTATAAATGACATTTTTCTATTAACGCCAGGTCTGGGATTTAACATGCTGTTATGGATGTTAATCATTTTTGGGTTTATCAAGTTATTTTAATCTTGCCGTCAATATAAGGATCGAGGAGTTGAATTATAATACCAGATGTTGCTACTATTATTTATATAATTTTATATATTTTTTATTTGATGGCCATCAATTTTCGCTCCACCCACAACATAATGTTAATATATTAAACATATCTAGAGCTTAGGAATTATATACGCAAAATAAAGTATTTAACCAAAAGAATGATAATTCATCTACATGCACCTTAAGGTATAATATTAATGAAGAAATAATGATCCATTAAGACATACAGCGTCTTTATTCTACCATTCGTTTTAAATAAACGTTAGAGAATAACGAAGGGGTAATAAAAAATAAACAATCCAGAGAAACTGGCAACATACGGTACACAAGACGAATACAAACAAAAGAAAAACACAACACAATATATGTTGGACACCATTGATTGATTGATTTTTGGGTGCTTAATGCCACTTTGATCAATATTTCAGGCACATCATGGTGACCAGTTGTAGTGGTGGAACTAGCTGGAGTACCCGGAGAGAACCACCGACCATGGGCAAGCAACTGGTAAACTGTATCACTTGCGGCTGTGAGTCGAATGCACCCTTTTTTGTATTCTACAAAGTCGGGCGCGAACCCACGCCGCATTGGTGATGAGCTTGTATGAGTTGTTAGGTAATCCAACTACCTAACACATTGAACCACCCCATCGTTGGACACCACTATTTGCAAGCAAACACAAATAACGTAAATAAGACATGAGCCCTCCTACAAACAATTGGGGGTAAGCTATATGTATTATGTAATTTTGAATCAGTTCCATTTTTATATTAGAATGCTTGCGCGTGTAGTTTCTGTGATGTCGTCCTCTCCATCCGCATCGTGTTTGTGTATTTATAACACGATTTTCTTATTTTCAAACATGAAGGCAAATAAAACAAGAGTTGAATATTGCACGATATTCATTCAAAGAGTACATGGTTTACCTAAACTAGTCTAATTTTTCTCCTTGCATGACACCAGTAGTGCATGCCATTTTAGAAATGATGTTGTATGTCGTAGCACATCATAAATGCACATCGATGTCATTATAGCCTAACGTTCTTGATTGAACCGTTGAACATCCAACTTCAAACGAAATTATAAAAGTTGACACAAAAGTATATAGATGCACCTAAGCATACAGGAAAATACATCCGAATCCCAGATCAGGTCAAACTCAGATTAGGTCAACCTCAGGACAGTTAAAACTAAAGTAAGGTAAAGCTCAGATCAGATAAAACTCATGTCGGGTAAGACCCAGACCAGGTAAAAGTCAGGTCTGGTCAACCCGAGTCAGGTAAAAGAAGATCAGATAAAACTCAGGTAAGGTAAAACTCAAATGAGGTAAAAACTCCGATCAGGTATGACACAGGTCAACTACACCTTAGGTCAGGTAAAACTCATGTCGGTTAAAAACCAGATTTAGTAGTAAATCAAAGTAATGACACTGGATGCACTTTTCTTTCCTTTTCCACTTTAAGCTATCAAAGATAAGTATAACTCATACCAAATAGTGCTTTTTAGACGATTGTTACTCATACGTGAGCGATACTCATAGATTATTACCAATGCACATTACATCTGACAGAGACATTGGAGAGTTGTTAAATGGGGTCAATGTATTCATACGAACTATCCATGTACATTGTATAATTATGTTGTTCTTGTTATAGAATGTTGTCTTTTTTAGTGGAAGCGATCTGTGCAGGTGTTAATTATTGTTTGTTTTGTTTGTATTATCAATGGAGATAAAATATTCAGAGGGAGTTGGGATCCATTAACCAGTTTAACCCCACCGCATTTTTGTGCCTGTCTCACGCAAAGAGTGGAATCTCTATTGCCGTATGCCGTGATCTTTTTGTTTTCATTGGTTCGAGGTGAGAGGTGATGGTTCGTTTGGTGGATATTGTTAGAATTATTGCCTATTACTGTTTAAGCATAGTCACTTGTCTATCACATGCCCACATGCATGTTTTTCATATTCATGATATCATTATTAAATTAACTGGACACAAATATAATAAAATGTATGAACGTGGTCATCAGATAAGGTAGAGCAGTGATAAATATTGAATAAGAAGAGTTTAAAGATACCAAAGGGGCAATCAGAATCCGTATATCGAAGAAGAACAGACAACACAATGGCCAAAAGAAAAAGTACAAAACATACGTTTAAAATACGTTTTGTGTTGGTTGCGGCTGTATTGAATGTTTGTGCAGAAATTTGTAACCGCATCGGTGGTGTAATGGTTAGCGTGCTCACCTCTAGTGCAATATATCGTTGATTCGAGACCCGGTATTTGCTGCTTCTTCTCTAAGCAAGCAGCTTTATGGAGTAATAGTAAAGACTGGTTGGAATCAGAATAATGCGTCCGAGTTGAACGAAATGTCTACCTGCGCACTGTTGTTTCTGTGAACTAACACTGCAAATATCCAATTCAGTGAATTGATCTAGTAGAACCATAACATCATTATCATTATTTCATTGAATATAACTTCTCGCCATGATATACGTGAACGATCGCTTCTTTGGTGTTAAACAACAATCACTATTCGTAAAACTGCAAAAATTAGTTTTTTAATTTACATTCCTTTATATGTAGAAGAAGAGTATGAAGATACCAAATGAGTAATCAGAATCTGTAAATGAGTAATCAGAATCTGTAAATGGAAAAAGGCCGGACAGCAGAATGGCAAAAAGAAAAAGGACAAACAAGGATCTACAAAACCCTACACAGAAATATAATGATTTATCAACACAAAAACACAAACCCCACAAAACACATGTGCTCCGGAAGGATAAGTAGTTCCTGTTTGACGTGTGACAACGGCGTGTTACTCTAGGTGCAAACCAGGTGATAGGTCATGAACTAGGAAAGTGCTTACGACATTTGGAACATATTCGTGGTGAAACATATATTCGTAACGGTTAACCAAGTCATGTTGGCAACCATAGAACCTTCGAAGTGATATGATTAATTCCTGGCAGAAACGATATAATGTAGGGAGAATAAACTAGATTATACTGATGATTATAACAGTTCATCGTTTGTTCTCTAGTTTCAATAGGTATCACAATTTAATTTTAACATTTCAACGCAGCAAAGAAAAAAAAACATTATCGTAGTATTCTGATATCTCAAACAACTAAGTAAATACTTCATGGCAAATGGAAAAATATCCATTATAAACAATACATAAAGTCACACTGAATTACAATTGTCAATAAAAGTTAAATATCCATAGACCGGAAGTGACAACCTGCCACAAAAACACCCAGACACAAATGGAGTATTATATTTTCTCGGAAAGGATCAGCAACGTCAGCTCTAAGTATGGCACATTCTGTCAAAATACACTATAATCAGATCAAATAATTAATTCCATTATATAAAAGAACGAAAGAGGATTTATGAGCCATAGCAAAATGAAATGAGACCACGTGTTTGGAAATCCTATTATGCATTCATTTGTTTCATAATAAACAATAGCCAACAGTGATAAATACAATGTTTCAGGAAGGGACCAATCCTATTTTATAAAACAAAGAAACTATCATCAGATACCATGACCTGTTTTACGATTGCATGTATTTTTAAATTATTTTGTTGTTGTCAAACAGAACAAACAGACCTAAAATAAAGTAGAATCAATAACAAGATAGTTTGTGTCATGTGACTAATTGACACGTGATCAGAGCTCCATTGACTATCGTCTGCTTACAATAAGTGCCACGTGATAATAGTGGGATCGTAATGATTCTTTGATGAAGAACAATAATCATTATATACACGTTTGTTTTTTGTTTTCCATAGACACGTGATTACAATCAGTCAGAGGAGATTTGTTATCAATATGGGATTATAGAGATTGAATGGTTGCATAGTACTGTATATACAGTAAAGTTTGAAGATACTAAAGTCGTAATCAGAATCCGTAATTCGGAGGACAGACAACACAATGGCCAAAATCAAAAGGACAAAAGGACAAACAACGATCTACAAAACATTACACATAACACTAAAAATCGAGTAACACGAACTTCACTGAAAACCGAGGATGAACTCAGGTGTTCCGGAAGTGTATTGCAGGTAATTCATTTAGAAAACTTCCTTTTTATGGATCTACATTTTTCTTCCAAAGTGAAATCATAGTTTGTTTAAAACAGACAGAAGTGAACATATTAATGTTAAACAAAACTGAATATTATACTGTTTCTAAATTAGTTTTAATAATAGTTTGGTGTATCATATGTAGCTTACAGAACGAGTAGATCACTTATGTATAATTAAGTAAAATATGATGTGTTCCATTGACTATTGCAGTAACGCATAGTACGGACGAAATCAGATATATACGTTGTTTATCCTTACTGACCATACCACTAGTTTAATCCCTCCACTTTTTATTGAAATGTTGGTACAAAGCCAGGAAGATGAGATATTATGTATACGTGAGTTACTGGTATCGGATTTTTGCATCTCTCTACGATGATGTGGGCATGTAGTATTTTTTGTTTTCATTTGATTACCACCAAGTTGAATTATGAGCTACATGTATATTACATCTAAGGTTAATAATTATTTCTGATTCTACCCTTAACTTCGTCACTGTCAGATATCAAATTGTGTGGTCGTCATTAATTAACTACGTCTACAGGAGGAAGCAGGAAATAGTTTCTCATGTTACTCTCCTGATTGGGCGGCCATTGCACGATGATATAACACCTTTGAACGATTATATAACAGTTTACAGAGAATTGCATGGGTCCTCATAGGTAGTATCAACGAATAAACATCTTTCTTGTGGTGTCAACTTCAGTCCGTGTACTGTATGACCCCATTAAGCAAACGTCAATATGTTTTTGCAGTTGATAATCAATATATTGTAGCAGTAAACTAGTATTAACATTTAACTGCGTTAGCCTCTCAAAATAAAGTATTTATTATTATTATTACATATTTTATTGAAATAACGCCGAATTTGCATGTGTAATAAAAACATAATTTGCAGCGTATTATTTGCCTCCGGGGCAATAACATTTTACGAGGGCAATAACATGTTATCTGTCCTCTTGTGAAGGGCAATAACATGTTATCTGCCCTGGCAAAATATGTGATAAATAGAGTAATACATGGCCTTTTTCATATTGCCCTTGTTATCAGCCCGCGACTAATATCGTCCCTCGGAGCCGATATCAAGGTTTCGTGCTGATAACAAGTGCAATATGAGAAAGGCCATGTATTAATCTATAATTGTTTTTAATATTATTATTTACTTTCTATATTTGGCTCTGTAATGTTCAATGTAACAAACATAATAGTTGATCTGTTTAACTGTTGGTCAGTGTTGGTATTACTACATGCTCAAGATGATTTGATTTGATTTTTGGTGTTTAACGCCACTTTCAGCAATATTTCAGCTATATTATGGCGACCAGTGTTAGTGGTGGAAGAAGCCGGAGTACCCGGAGAGAACCACCGACTATGGGCAAGCAACTGGTAAGCTTTATCACTTGCGTCTGCGAGTCGAGTGCGCCCTTTTTTGTAATTTACAAAGCTGGGAGCGAACCCACGCCGTATTGGTGATAGACTTGCATGAGTTGTTAGGTAATCCAACAACCTAACTCATTGATCCATCCGGGCCCACATGCCCGAGAAAATATGGACCAAGTTTGATATTTTGACATTGATTATTCAGCATATATAAAGCATTAGAGAAAATAACCTTTCACAATTTGTATGACTTGTGTATTGATGGTTATGTCATATCGTTTTGCAACAACAAATTCAGTCAGATTTAACGGTAAATAACACGATCTGATAATCGGTTATATCATTTTTTCATTATCGGTCACGACCAAATTAGACTAGTTTCTGTCTATCTATGACGTAGAACTAATACCTATAAGTGAAGCATCTGCTCATTTATATTGGGGACCTCCACCCTGTTATGTAAATTACGGTTAATTTAATCATTTTGTTTCATTATACACAACATTTAGTGAAATAGCCAATGATAAGGGGCTAGGATAAATTAGGGTTAATTTATTCATTCGAGCTGTGCATATATATGTTGCTCATTTTTGTGATAGACTATGGATTTTTCGTGAAAGCGATCAGTGCATGCGTTTTTATTGTTTGCCATGTTTGTATTGTCAATAGAGATCCGGGGTTGTCGTGGTCGTGATCGTATGGTAGTTGGATTTACAACTACATATGCATTCAGTGCATATCGCCACTAACGTTGCAAGTTCAAATCGCGCTCATGACAGGGTGTACTCCATACCACATTATGTGATAAATTTTGTCAGTGACTTGCAACATATCTGTGGCTTTGTCCGGGCACTCCGGTTTCTTTCATCAGTGAAACTGACCGCCACGATATAACTACAATAGTGTTAAAGGTGGCGTTAAGCACCAAGACTCTAACCCCCAGTGGAGATCCAAGTATTTAAGCTGGGATTTGTGATCCCAATAACCAGTTTGACTCCACCACATTTCTCAGGCCACTAGCTGCATTTCCATTGCATTGCTCCTTCAATGGTTCGAGGTCAGAGGTCATTGTTCCTTTTGTTGATATTTTTAGAATCGTTGCCTATTACTGTTTAAGCTTTCTTTTCATAATCTCATTTCTCTCACATGCCCACAGACATATATATGCATAGTTATCATGCATTTACATGTCTCAAAATATAATATAATATAGGAAATTTGCCATCTCACAAGGTAGAGCAGTGCTAAATAATGAATAAAATAAGCTTTGCATTGGTTGTGGTTGTATGTTTGTGCAGAACATTGTAACCGCATCATTGGTGCAATGGCCAGCATGCTCGCCTCGAATGCGGTAGATCTTGGGTTCGAGCTCAATCTGATCAAACCATACTATGAAATTGGTATTTGCTGCTTCTCCGTTTAAGGAGTAAGAATAAAGACTGGTTGGCTCGGGATAGGGATGATATGTCCGAGTGAAACGAGATGTCTAATCGCGCACTGTTGTTTCAGTGAACTAACACTGCAAAGATCTAATTAAGGGTGTTGATCTCGTACACAGTTAACATCATTATTATTATTTCATTGAATAAAACCTGTTCTCGACATGATATAGCTTTAAAGCTGCTTATTTGGCGTTACAATCGTTATTCGTAAAACGGCATTTATTTATATTACATACTGTTTAATTACAGAGTAGGTAATTGTAGGGTTTAAAGCAAAAGTCAGGGGCTTTTGTGGTCGTGATCATGTGGTATTTGGATTTAAAACTACCTATGCAATTAGTGCCTATCACCACTAAAGTTGTGAGTTCGAATCCCGATCTTGGGGAAGTGTACTCGGTACAACATTGTGTGATAAAATTAGTCAGTGACCTGCGGCAGGACGGTTGTTTTCTCCAGGTACTCAAGTTTCTTCTACAAATAAAACTGACTATGACGATATAAATGAGATATTGTTGTATTGGCTCTTAACACCATAACTCACATAAAACAAAAGTCAATGAATGTAGGATGTTAATTGAGTGATATTGTTGTTTACTCACTTGTCATTACTGTGAACACGCTCCCTATTTAATGTATATGTACCAACCATGCTTCTTTTGTTTAATGTTTAATGTATGGGAAGAGCACTTACTGATAGAATCGGTTTTTTCATACGTTGTTGATGTCAAGATTATCAATTTGAACTCTAGTAATTGTTTTCAATGCAACTTTTTGTCGATTTTCCATATATGACTGTTGACTGTCAACAACGTTTTTTAAAAATATCAACAATTTTTTTTAAAGAGTGATTGATTATTTATGTTTTGCAAAGCATGTAGCGAGATATTTCTATTCTGGTATAATTTATGCTCAGAACGAACGAGTGCGTGAACTTTCAGAATATATTATTAAGAACAAAAACAACAACAACTAACTAACCAACTTCTTGAAATAACAAATCGGACAGAAGATAGATGATCATTTGGTACACTTGAAATTATATATAAATATTAAAAAGAACCGAACGGATTGTACTCAAATACAAATTTACAGTTTCATAGTCGCAATATAATGTTGATTTCTAAATATTATAAATGTACAAATATAATCAAAAACCTTTTTGAAGATAACAATGTATAACATAAGAGAATACAAAGGCAGCTGTACATGTATAATCTCTAAAACAAATAATCCACCTCTGTCTAACGGCGCTCGCGAATTACTTTTTAAGAATATGCGGCTAGTCGTGTAATCTCCATAACATATTGCAGAACGTACCAACTTATTCAGATCAATGTTAGGAGTTTCTATGAATAGGTAATGTATAGCTTTAGAATTCAATACTATGTTATTTAATGATAACTATGAACAGTCAGAGACTAAGATTCATTGTTTTTATTCTAATTAGTTGTCAATCACGACATGTTATATAAATCACAATTAACTGTAAATTATTGAATTTCAAAATCACAAACGTTGTAAATTATCACGTATTTAGTAGGAACAATGTATCAATGATTGCGAATTTCTAAACATTTGTATTGGGTATCGTCATCAATTTCTATGAAAATGACTGACGTAAGAGGATATTAACTACATTGTGAAGCTTAATGGGATGCAAATTGGATATTTACATACAGTATTATAAAAACGCAGATATCAAATTTAGTGCACACGACGCGTTTCTGGATTAACCTTCATCAGGTACAGAATATGACGTTACTGATGATGTTTGTAAGAGAGAAAACAATATTTAGAAGAAGAATACACAATAACAAAATGCTTCAAAATTATCAAGAGGTCGGGGGCAATCTGTGTTAATAACATACTCATTACTAAAGATTATATTGAGGTTAGAAGGTTTATAAACGATACCGTTGCTCTGTCATAACAATTGATTACCATTATGTGTGTTTGTTTGCGCATAGTGGTGTCCAACACACATTGTGTTGTGTTTTTGTTTTGCTTGTCTCCGTCTTGTGTACCATATGTTGCCAGTTGATCTGGATTGTCCATTTTTTATTGCCCCTTTGGTATTCTCTAACCTTTATTATATAATCCTAGTATGGATGGATGTGAGTGCATTTACCAAAACATTTCTCGAATTGGCAAGGGAATGTATTCCAACTAAGACAGTTACTGTTAGATATAATGACAGACCGTGGTTCACCAGTGATTAAGACAGTTACTGTTAGATATAATGACAGACCGTGGTTCACCAGTAAAATCCGGAAAGAAATACGTATCAGGGACCGACTACGCAAAGTAATGTTAAAAATCATATTGTAAATATAAAAAACAGAGAAACAGGATTAATAATTTAAAGAAAATCGCAAAAGAAAATTTTAAAATCAACTTAGATAACATTATTCTTGAAAATGCATCAAATAATAAAACTTATTGGAAAATTATGAAAAAGCTTTTAAAGTCATATAAAGGATCTGGTAATTCCCCCCCTCTTGAAAACATAGTTAATGATCAAAATTTAGAAGAGTTTGTTTATGATGACGAGGAAAAATGTGATTTACTAAACAAGTACTTAGATTGGATGAAGTAAATGCGCCCCTCCCCGATGTAGAATTGAAAACAAATAATAATATAACTGATCTTAATGTAAGTGTCGAAGAAATTTCTGACATAATTCAAATTCTTCATCCAAATAAGGCATCGGGACCGGATGTCATCAGCCACAAAATGTTAAAACTATGTCCAAATAAAATAGCATTTCCTTTGCAAATAATATTCAACAAATTTCTCCAACAAAGTAAATATCCGACGAACTGGAAACTAGCTCATGTTATTGCAGTATTTAAAAAGGGGATTCTTCATTTCCGTCTGATTACAGACCTATATCACTTATAAGCTGTGTTGGGAAAATAATGGAGAGTGTTATATACAAACATGTTTATAACTATCTCCACCAAAATAGACTTATATATGAATATCAATCCTGTTTTCTTCCCAGTCATTCAACAGTACATCAGTTGTTAGAAATTAATAATGTCATTTTAAATTCATTGGAGAATAAGGAAGCAAATTGTTTTGTATTTTGTGACTTTTCTAAAGCATTTGATAAAGTTTGGCATCGAGGTCTTTTACATAAACTGAAAGCATATGGGATAACTGGAAATTTGATTGATTGGATTAGTAGTTATTTAAAAGCTAGAGGACAACAAGTTGTTATTAAAAGTAATTCTTCAGCATATTGTGAAATATCTACAGGAGTCCCACAAGGTTCAGTCCTAGGAACCCTCTTACTTATTATCTATATAAATGATATGGCTGACAAACTTGTCTCACTGAGCAGACTATTTGCAGATGACACTTCGTTCGGTTATTCAAATCAGGATACAAGGCAGTTGAAAAATGTTATTGATCATGATTTAAATGAAATAGACATATGGTCAAAAAAGTGGCTTATGTCATTTAATCCTGACAAAACTGAAATCATGATTTTCTCTAATCGTAGCATTCCAAAAAATCTTGATTTCTCTTTTAATGGAAAATCAGTACCCATTACTACTTCTCATAAACACTTAGGTGTCACATTTAGTAACGATGCTAAGTGGAACACCCATGTTGATAATATTCAGAGTAGTGTATCTAAGCATTTGAATATTCTACATAGATTGAAGTACCGTCTTAGTCTGACCCATCTTGTCGATGTGGAGCTGCCCTTGAAAATTTAAAACATTTCTTTTTGGATTGTCCAATATACTACATTGATAGATAATATCAACAGGGTTACAACCTGCTATACTCTAGATATCAAATTTCTGACATGTGGCAATGTAAATATAACTTATGAACAAAATTGTATTATATTTAAATATGTTTTTGATTATATTAAATGTTCAAAATGATTCCTTATTGTATAACTGGTATAACTGGAATTGAATTGGGTGAATATGCACATCATATGAATTCATCTTAATTATATTTTTCCTTCTGTTTGTGAATATTCATCATTGATTCGTTATAAGTGCTATATATAGTAATTGCATGCCATTTATGTACTTATTTAATGTAACAAATTGTAATTTGGAGAAGACTTCATAAGTTTGTTTAGCTTGTGTCTAATCCATTTTGTCTATTTAATTGGCAAATAAAATATGCTTAAACTAAAAAAAAAATAATATGCATGTACATGTACATGTATAAGAAAGAAAATGTACACAAGGGCAAAGCGAAACTAGATAAACTTAGTTTGATGATATCGTTGTAGTAATTATAGATAATAAATAATTAAATTGTAATAGGGTTGTGGAGTGCGATCTACTGCTTACCTATATATTATATTGGTAACTGGAAATTGTTTGTAGTATGACAATAAAACCGTGTACCAATGAAACAGGTGACAACATTGACCATTGTGCTCTAGTACACGAAAGCGTGTGGCTTGTTAAAAGAAAGCGTTAACAGTGATGGTTAATAATTCTACCAATAGCAACAAAACGACCAATCAACTCGCATCATTAAACATAACAAGAGACCACGACATATGACGTCCTGACTTGGGACAGGCCTAAGCAAGTGGCAGGATTTAGCTGGTTAATGGGTCTCAATCCTCACCCCTTGATAACTGGATCTCCAACGGCAATACAGATATTAGAAAACGATTAAAAGAAAACTTTCACAAATTCACTTGCACTCAAATATATCACACCTATGAATGAATTGAATAACAGCAAATACATGGCCAGTACAATAACAGGGTCAATGAATGCTCAGAATTAATTGACTACTAGCTAGGAAGGTATAATATCTTGCTTTTGTGCCATTTTAATGAGTTGATCTTCTCTATGATTTACACTATGAAACATTTTGAACTGGAATTGTTCCATATCATAGCTGTTGTTCTTCTGGTTATGGGAATAAGGATTCTAGGTACTTTTTATAACAGTAATATGTGTGACAGTTATATCATTATATTTAACAAAGTTGGAAATCAAATATAAAAAAAAAATATTGTCCAACAAACAATCTGGTGGACAAGATTTCCTGTAATTCACCAACGTGAGATTTCGATCAAATTATTCCATGTCGCAGCTTTTCTAGAAATGTACCTTTGATATGTACCTTTTCAAACAAATGATAGGTCTGACAGTCTTCCGAATTTAGGTATTTTGAAATGGAATTGGTATTCCGATATCATTTTTTTTTCTTTTTTTGTAATATAAAATATATTATTGAAATGAATATTTTACTTAATTTGATGAGAATCCGTCAAAGAATGAACTTATTAGAGTGCATATAATTAACAATTCTCAAAATTAAAAGTTGTTCATTAAAAATTATTGATATTTTACCCCACATATTTTCGAACTTTACCGGGAAAGATTTTGTTGATGTGAATATTTTCAAGACTAAATTTGGTACACGGACATATAATAAATACACCCGACCATGCTTAGTCAATGCGTAAGCAGAGTACAACTTTGCTGAAACTCGGCTAACAATGTAGCTTGCATTTGAGTGTTCTATTAAGTACTACTAAGCAACAACTAATATCACTGACGTATTTTCCGCCCTTGAGGTTATTCTATGACGACACTATGTTCTATTTCTATTACCAGAAGAACAATTCATTATTGTAAGCAATATTTTATATCATTATCCATTATATTATGTTCCATAGACATTATTAACTAATATGTGGTACGTGATAATAACTAAATAAATACTGTATAATCAAGTTGTCTGGCCTATGTTATACATCGATATCTGAATTATCCATTTTTGAATGCCCCTTCGGTATTCTCTAACGTTTATTTTTTGGAAATTATTAAGACATGGACATGACGTACTTCTGCGAAGTAATAATATGTTATTTCATGTGTATCTACTAACTGAGTTTATAATTTTACGATAAACCTACTTAATACTAGTGATTGTATGTTCATTTTACCGATATTAAATAGATCCGTTTTCATACACAAGTTCCGTCCTTTTACGTGTGGATTTATATTTCTGACCTCATTTTGAACTTTGACATTTCAAACATGTAAGCGATCTGAAGGCAGTCTTGTCAAATTCCCACCCACCATCCCCGACACCCAACCTTTAAAGAAAGATTATGTTGTTGTTTGTTAATTGTTTTTTCCAGATGAGATAGAATGCAAACGAACATCTTGATTTAGAACATAGACCCAACAACATATGGATGAGGAACATTGTTAGAACGGTCCGTGTTTACAGTATCACTGCTACCTTTGTCTGTGTATTGGTTGATTGGATAGATCAGAATTTTATAACAGATTTTATGAACAGTGGAATACCCGACGTGAAATACGTTACATGCGGTACTTCAATGTTATTAGTATAATTCGGACATTAACATTACCAACTGTTAAGTTTCTATTTTTTTAAAATTCTTTTATAATATCTGTTTTCATTGTAGTTTAGTTGTCATCTAAATAATAAAATGTTGCTACAGTGCATGGGAGAGCGGGATCTAGCAAGATGAAGATAGGTCATTAGCCCTATATTCTACGTTTGCTCATTTCATGGTATTCCTTCTGTAGTATCGCAGAGATTTGAGGCTTAGGTCATCTTTCGTTATACCCGAGAGGCCGGTTCTTTAACTGGCACCAGTTTGGAACCTGGTTTGGACTTTTGTCAAAAACATGAGAGTTCGTGGTACTTAATATTAGATTGCTTATGAAGGTTCGTGTCCCTCAAGCTCTCTATTTCCATTGAGGTTCTTATGTTTTCATTGTTACCAGTGAAGCACAATGTATCACACACTTAAAATCGGCGGTTTGTTTCCTCTTGTCAGATCCTGTACTCGTTATTAAACTGTGTCCGTATCTTCCATTTCACTCACGAGTTACTTTTTCTTGCATGCATTTATTACTCTATGAATCTTGTGTTAATTAATTTTCACAATAGAATTATGAACGAACGAATCATCACTTAACAAAATATATGACTATTCCAATATGCGTATAATTGAACCTCTGGATGAACATACACCCAATACATACAACAATAAAACGGGCAATCAGGATATCAAATACATATGGCACAAATCTAATGTTTAATGTTTAATACATGCAAATAAAAAAAAATAAAAAGAAACAAAAGCCAACAAAAATCTGCCCACACGCATTCCTGAGAAAACACAGAAATATTCGCTATTGTTAATATATTTTAATAATATTTCACAGGGGCTTGATTAATTGATTAGTTGATATGGTTATAATGATCTTTCTTAAAGCTATCTCCATACTGTCATATCCATACTAAGATACTAAAGTCTGAGTAAGAAAAGGTTGAAGCTACCAAAGGAGCTATTAGAAGCCGTACATCGAAGAAGAACAGATAGGTCAAAGAGAAAAATTGCAAAACGACAAACAATGATTAACAAAAAATACACAAATAACTAAAGATTGAGCAACATGAGACCCACAAAAGAAATATAATGAATTCAGGTGCTCAGAAAGGGTATTCAAATGAAAAAAAAGAAATACAACACTGTCATAGCAATTCCATAATCAAATATCAAAATCGATACCTCTAGCACACAAATACATGACCGTTCACTTTCCTGGCTTGATAGTAATCTCCCTTTAATAATTTTTTTAAATTAGGGATATAGTTATAGTTATATCTATGTATAAGTAGAATCCTGAACTTCAATTAAATGCCCTATCTTCATAATATAATTACCTAATTATTGATAATAATCCTGTTGTATTTGTTTCATCCATGAGTTAAAATGAATATATGATGTCGTTTTCCCCATCTGTGAGATATACCTAATCAGATATAAGTTTAATTGTATTACCATAGAGACGTTATCGACAATACATGTGGTCTTATGCTCATCTTTGTTAACATCACAAAATCACATTCTGTACTGACAAAATATCATCACTGAAACAATAACTAAAAAAGAAATGAAATAGAAAAACATATTGTACAATACGATCTCCTACAAAGCAGGAAGTGACACCAACCACTTCGAAAGGGTCAACAGCGCATGGTGCATGCTCCCCACGCACCCTTTTTAATCGTCATACTAAAATCGTTTTAGACCGATATGTGAACCTCATGTTATGTACACAAGATCCCATCATACTACTGAGCGGAGTGCTATGTACACAAGATCCCATCATACTACTGAGCGGAGTGTTATGTACACAAGATCCCATCATACTACTGAGCGGAGTGCTATGTACACAAGATCCCATCATACTACTGAGCGGAGTGCTATGTACACAAGATCCCATCATACTACTGAGCGGAGTGTTATGTACACAAGATCCCATCATACTACTGAGCGGAGTGTTATGTACACAAGATCCCATCATACTACTGAGCGGAGTGTTATGTACACAAGATCCCATCATACTACTGAGCGGAGTGCTATGTACACAAGATCCCATCATACTACTGAGCGGAGTTTTTGACTTGTAAAACTGGTTTAACCCCGCCACTTTTTATTGAAGTACATGCACTAAGTCAGAAAGGTGAGGAGTCATTTATATGTGTGTTAGGGGTATCGATTTTGCTTTAGTCTACGATTTTTCTATTGGAATGAGAACTATTCCGACAGTATGGTATCTTCTGTGTGTTGTTTTCTTAGAACTTGAAATATAATTTGCTCGTATCATTCGTATAACTCTACAGACAAAATAGTAATGAAATATTACAACAGGAGTATACGATAACAATTCAATTAATTATTCATTGATTAACCCAGTATAATGCACAATGTACTGGCACAATCTACCAATAAATCATGTATATGTTGATGCATAAAAAATACAACCTATTGACAACTACAATACATTATTAATGCAATCCTGGTGCGCTTTATATTACAAAACATTTCCAGAACAAGAAACTGAAATTTCAGAACATAGAGTAATCATGGAATCATTAATAAAAAAAATTTATGTCATTATTTTCTTAAGACAGGAACACCATCAGTAGCTGATTCTGCTACGTGACAGCATAATGACCGACATTTCCACCAACCATACACTGCCATCAACAACTCCACTGGCTCACTATTAACTCTTACTAACACGATAACAGCTAATACATTGATGGATTTCTCCATAGACAGCTACACATTTGTGTCTGTTATATAGCGGTGTTCAAACCCTCTGTCGTCATATCTAGAATATTATTAAGCCAAATCAATCAATATCTACAACACATACTTTCCGTGAAACAATATACCTATATCACCACGAATAACACAATGTGAGAGCAGTAAATGCTTGTAGCTAATTTCTTACTGAAAATGCAATCCCTGTAAATATAGACCTTTAATTCATATCCCCATAAGCATAATGGGTATACAGGGTGTCATGCAGTAGATGTTTTTTTATCTTATTAATTATTGCCTGCTTTATAATACTAATCCTAAAAAGATGGGAAGCTAAAGCCAAACTATCCATAGATTTCAGGCTCGAAATGTCAATGGGAAGATGTCCATCCAATATAGACCAAAGGTGTATGCACATGTAGTATGATAACAATTGAATATCAATGAATTTTCATACACATAAGAAAATGCATATTTTGATAATCTAAATATCAATATAAAACATTCTGCAAAAACCGAATGTTTGTATATGTTGATGTTATTCTTAGCCAACATCCCATCTAGTAAATATAGATGTATTAAAGCAAATCTTTATGACATCGATAAATAAAATACTATTATCTTATTGTGAGAACTGCATCATCATCTCGTTCGTTTGTGTCAAACACAAACTGTCGATTAAAGACACCATGTCATTGGCCTTATACAATGTTAAAATATGTATTGATATATAATGAATTGCATGTCACTGTTATTGTTTGTTCTGCTCCTAATACATTTATTGCCGTATTATATGTTCAACATATGACGTACTACTTGCTTTGGAGATGAATAAAACAAAATTGAATTAGTAGTTTTAATATTTCATTGGTTGTTTGTCTCTCGTGAATATGAGTGAACGTACTCTCAGATAATACAACACAAACTCTCTCAAGATCTGGAAGTGTCATGACGGACTTCGAAAAGGTCAGCATATCATGATGAATGCACGATATCTGACCTTTGTAACCACAAAATCGTTGTACAATGATATGGGAACCCCCTATTACGTACATTGACAAATCTCTAAACAAAATAGTAATCAAATATTATAACACAATACAAACATAGTTTTAGACCGATATGTGAACCTTATATTACGTGCGTTAACCCGTGAATCATAATGTGTGCGTATAACTCATGTAACTCTCTAAGCAAAATAGTAATCCAATATTATAAAACAATAAAGAAAAATCTTTTTGACAGATATGTTGACCTTATATTACGGGCATCAACACGTGAAGCATAAGTTATGCGTATAACTTATGCAACTCTCTATAAACAAAATAGTAATCGAATATTATAACACAATACAAAAATATTTTTAGACTGATTGTTTAACCTTATATTATGTACATTTACACTTGCAATATAATCAGTTCATGAAACTCAAGTAACGGTAGCTCAAATAAAAAAAATTACAAAATAGAATAGCACAAAGCAAACTGGAACAAAAGATAACAATTCAAATAATTATGCAATACCTATACATTTGATTAAAAAAGGAAAAAGTACAAGTTACTGACACAATCTACCAAAAAATCATGTAAATGCTGATGTAGATAACAAAATAATACAAGCTATTGACAACTACAATACATTATTAATACACTCCTAATACAAGCTATTGACCACTACAATACATTATTAATACACTCCTAATACAAGCTATTGACAACTACAATACATTATTAATACACTCCTAATACAAGCTATTGACAACTACAATACATTATTAATACACTCCTAATACAAGCTATTGACAACTACAATACATTATTAATACACTCCTAATACAAGCTATTGACAACTACAATACATTATTAATACACTCCTAATACAAGCTATTGACAACTACAATACATTATTAATACACTCCTAATACAAGCTATTGACAACTACAATACATTATTAATACACTCCTAATACAAGCTATTGACAACTACAATACATTATTAAGACACTCCTAATACAAGCTATTGACAACTACAATACATTATTAATACACTCCTAATACAAGCTATTGACAACTACAATACATTATTAATACACTCCTAATACAAGCTATTGACAACTACAATACATTATTAATACACTCCTGGTTCAGATGGTTATTTATTTAGATTATTTATTTTTCTACCTTTAATCAAATTATTTAATCATGCGTGGAAAACGCACATATTAATGATGATAAACATTCACTATAAGTACATGTACACTTTGTATTACATAATTAAACTATCCCTAGAAACGGAAACTTAAATCTCAGAGCATCCAGTAATTCTGGAATCATTAATAACACATTTCTATCATTAATCTCTTAAAACAGGAACAACATCTTTAGCTGATTATGTAACGTGAAAACATAATGACTGATCAATCGCATAATACCATCAATAACTCTACTGGTTCAGTATTAACTCTTATTACATACTTAGTTCAAATAAAGGCATATTTGTATGACCAATATGACCGGAAGTAAACTGTCCATATTTTCACACCCCGGTGAAATAACCGGTTATTGGATTACTACAAGATCATTTCCATATCGAGGCCCCTATTGGCCCGGGCCAATATGGGCCTTGACTTCGTCTCAGGCCAATATGGGTGTCTCTTTTCATATGTCGGAAGTATGTAATAAATAGTTTAATACATTGGGCATTTCCGTCTCGGGCCAATATGGGGGTCTCGGGATGATAACCAGATCAATATGGAAATTCCCATGTATTAATCTGTATTTACTACTAACGCAATAACAGCTAGTAAACGTGTGGATCTTTCCATAGACTGATATAAAAATGTATATGTGTTATAGTGGTATTCAAATCCCCTATCGTATTACATTTGTAGCTAGATACACAACAATAACACACCTTCAAACACACATTTGGTCTTGCCCAACATGCCTATATCAAATACAAATAACCACACAACTTGGATTTTTCAGGGAATAAAATATACATTTTGATAAGTTATATATGACTGTAATCGATTCTACAAAAACGAATTTCTCTATGTTTTAATGTAATGGGAAACCAACATTCCATTTAGTAAATATAGAACTCTTAGAACAAAACATCAATAAGCAAAATTTTATTATCTTATTGTGAGAAGTGCATCATTATTCCGTCCATTTTCATTTTTCATTTTTAATTAATAGTATTTATAACAAAATTTTGCTTAATAACTTTTATTTTGATTTGAAAATATATGAATTGTCACACACCAATCTATTGCTTGAAAGCACCCTGTCATTGGTCTTATAAAGTGTTAAAATATTTATTGATATTTAAGTGGTACTATATACCATTATTGAATATTTCATTTTAATGATACTTCTAATTGGATTTTCTGAAATGCACCTCGAAGCGGTTTCATACACATAATTATATCTAGAATTCAATAAGGACAAACAAGGTGTTAAAATGAACAGACCTATTTATTACTACGACATATGTACATGTCCATTAATATAGACTGATCAGTGTTTAAAGATCATAGAATATCTCTCAGAACACCTGATTCTACTGCGCATGCTTTGTAAATTTCGTGATGGTATCCCTTGATTTTATTTTAAGTCACTGTTGTTAGCAGTTCTCGCTCCACTAGTGGCACAAACAAATCTTTGTTATTTCAATCTGATTACTGGGCAATGCTGAATGTTCCCAAGACTCAAGCCCACAGAGCTGCTTCGAAAGTTCAAAGATGGTGGATATGAGGTGTCCTTACGATGGGGAGGGGGTGGTGGTGATTGTCAGGTTACCTTACGGAAAGCCTCGCACTGCACCATAGTTTGCAACACGTTTGGAGAGTGCAACGTACAATGGACGTTAGAGACCTCTTGTCAAATTCGAAAGAGTAGGCGCATTGTGGGCACTACAGAATACTAAATGTGTCGTCCCTGTCAAAATATCCATTCCTTTCCAGTGCTGGTTGAAAGTCGTTGTTCAGATTGACCCAACCTGCCCTCATTTCTATACAGTGTTTAGATAATGTTGAACCTACAGGTTACTCTAGAAAAGAGTCGTGCGCACAAAATTATACATCAACGTTTGTATTATTTATTTCATAATACGTTACACTCCCGGTAATATCCGACAATACCCGATTATAGGTTAACTTTCCAGTTAAACCATATTAACTTTCATCTATGAATACCTATTAAAAGGATCAGCTTAGCAAAGGTGTTTACGTATTAAACAAGATGTGAAAGGTGCTCTACAGAATTTACCAGAGGTGTTTTCTTTGGCTAATCAAGCGTTCATCTTGACATGACCTATAATCGGGTTCTGCCAGATATTATGGTGAGTATAATGTTATTTATTAAACAGCTGATTTTAATTAGATTGTTTATTATTTGTATTATTTATTTGAAGTGTCACACTTCAATGATCGATTGATGTCACGATCTATCGATTGATATCACGATCTATCAATAGAAGTCACGATCTATCTATCTATGTTATTGGTTTGCTCTATTGTTAAAATATGTCTTCTTAAATGAGAAATATACCGTTGTTAGATATTACAAAGTACTGGAAAAAAATATCAAAGCGTTGCACTTTGATGATATTTCTTAATAAAATTTCTACAAGACACCCTAAAGCGATTTTTCAATACACATTGTTATACTAGTACCTTAAATTCTAAAATGAACAATGGGGGCAGTATCATGCACATAGCTATTTATAGCTACAGTATATGCACATTTATATGGTCTGACTAGTGATCAAAGACCACAACATCATAAAATATCTCCCATAACACCTGATCCTACTTCGTGTTTGGTAAGAATTCGTGGTGGTGTTTCCTTGCTTTATTTTTAAGTGCATGCCACCGTTGTTTTGTTCACCAAATTGTTTTATCGTCGTATTACATTTTCTATATATGACATACTTGATACGGAGATGAATGAAGTCGAATTTAGTAGTGTTGTTTCTTCTGAATGTTAGTGAACTCGCTGACAGAGGATCCTTATGAAACGTTTTTCAATAGTTATGTAGCCTAATTTGATTACATCCAATATATTCCAATGTCACGTAGTGAAATTTCAAGGACAAACAATAAAATTCAATAATTGGTTGTATTCATTTCTCTCAAATTAGTTGCTATTCAAGCTCACTCACAATTTCCTTTGTATCTTCATGCTATTTGAAAATATCTTCTTCTGTATAGGTATTTCAGCTTCGCCTTTGGCAACCCTTTGGAAAACTTCAAATATCTTAACAACAGTCGGATTATAATGGATTTCCTTTCTGAACAGTAAGCTTAAAAACTCACTGTGACAAAATATAAATTACTTCCTCTGACGTATGACAAGGGAACCATTTGTGTCTACGTAATAAAATGATGTCATTTACAGCAAAGACTAGAGTGGTCAATATTGTTCTTTATTATTTAAACTAACTAATCTCAAATAGTATGTAATGAGAAGACATATTATTTTATTTTAGTATCAAGAAAATAAAAATAAAATGATTTTCTCTGTCAATAACTCAAATAAATACAATTCTCTCTCTTTCTCTTTGACTTGCTGTATCTAACACAAACAATAGAAAGACAAAATGACTGACCTTGCACACTTTTTCTGACACTTGATACATCAAAATACAATTACCAAGACATACAGGTCAACTGTAATACCCTGTAAACTTTGCCACTTTCGATTTAGATAAAGATGTACCTCGAACGAACCTACAGAACTGAGCGCTATCCTATATCTCATGGTGGTTCTTCTTTACACTTTGAGGAAAGGTAGACATCATCTAATATATTTTATTATTAACTGATTGACTTCGTTTAGTTATGCTTGCTATATACAATACCAGCATGTACACATAAGCTTCTATGTAGTATAGTATATGTCACGGATCTATTACAAATGTATATAGTATACAACCAGTGTCATACGAATGCTCGATATAGTGTCTATTAGCAGATGTTTGTTTTTGAAAAGCCAAATGATTTAAAAGTCTTTGAGAGCAAGATAACCAAAGGAACTATAACAGGATAGCCGAGGTCAGCTAAGGTCATCTATGTCTGAAGGAAAAGAATCTTAGTTTTATTAGACTGATTTTGTCTGTTTATATACTTATGAGTTTTGACTTTCCCTTTGTAAGATTGTTCGGAGTTCGGTAATTTTGTTATTACCCTTATTTAATAATAATTACATTTAAGAAATATTTGAATATTTTGAACAGGTTATACGACATAACTTGGTTTGGGACAGTTTACGCTTAATTAACCGCGAAGCGGTTTATGAAAAGCGGAAACTGTACCAAACCAGGTTAGTTATACAAGTATAACCTGTTCAAACATTTCAAATATTCCTTATAATTTAATTTTTACAACAAAATTTACGATTTTTTCATGTGACTATTTGAATTTGTCGTTGGCGAATGAATATGTTGATGAGGTCATAATACCAACCCAGGTTATCAAGTATAACCAAAATGTTCTCCAAGCGGATCAGCCAATCAGATTGCAGTATTCAAATCAAAATAAATTATTACTTAGTAACTGAATTTCAATAATAAATATATATAATAACCATGTAAGTTCCGAAACACGAGCTACTTGGCAGATGATACCCCCGGACAAATAGACCACCAGCAGAGATATCGACCCAGAGATAACAATGAAAAAGTAGAAGACCCTGCATGGTTGACGTTTGTTCGTATCAACTATTGCATGTTATGAGCGATTACTCTGACAATATATCTAACTGAGAAAAACAAATCCCACATTTATTATGTTGCACAAATATAGAACTGAAACATACCAATGCACTTATACATAAACATAAAACAGCAGATTAATACATTTAATTTGATGCTTAAATTGTCTTCATCAAATCAAAAACTGGTACGAATCGGCACATTAGCTTACCACAATATATTAGGTCATATGATATTGTCATACGCCCATAAAATGACATTAATTATTCATTATTCTCGGCAACCCACATTATGCGACAATAAGAAGAAAATTGCAATAAGATTA
Organism: Bathymodiolus brooksi; assembly: GCA_963680875.1. Classification (NCBI taxonomy): domain Eukaryota; kingdom Metazoa; phylum Mollusca; class Bivalvia; order Mytilida; family Modiolidae; genus Bathymodiolus; species Bathymodiolus brooksi. Next base: position 92,869,142 of record OY804577.1, read on the forward strand.
TAGAATGTTACTAAAGTGTTTTTGAATTGATGAAATGTAATGGAAGATTGCAGATACCAAAGGGTAATCAGAAGCCGTAAATCGAAGAACGACTGACAATACAATGACCAATAGAAAAAGAACAAAAGGAAAAACAATGATCTACAAAACACTAAGCAGAATACTACAGATTGAGCAATATCAACCCCAATAAAAACTTGGGTTGTACTCAGGTACTCCGGAAGGATATACATTTCCTGTTTCGCTAGTGGCACAGATCGTGTTATTCTTGTTACAAAGCTTGTGATAAGTCATAAAGAACACGTATGATTCGTGGTAATAACTGTGTATAATACCAAGTCTGGAAGAGAATGCATCAGATCACAATTCGAAGAGAAGAACCAATATTAGTCAAAAGTACAATTAAACAAAAGAACAATATGTAGAAACATAAAATACTCCATATAATTACAAACATGTGCGAAAAAGGGACAGACACTGCTTATATACAATAGTTTTACAATCTGAAATTAAAATCAGCAGGTTTGTCATAAAGAGCTATGATTAAATTGAATTTCACTTATACATTCTAGACATACACGTATGCATGTTTCTGTGCTATATGCGATTTAGTGGCTACTCAAATGGGCAGTCACATCACAATTATGTCTAAATTTTGTTATTGGATGTCAGGTATGTTCTAACAAAGTCCGTTTCATATATATGTAAATAGTCAGAAAGTAATGGTGCACACTTTGCTCCCTATACAATGCCAATAGTTTATTCGAAAACTGGAACACAGAACTCATCGAAGTTGTTGCGACTGAATCAAAACGTGGATATCTAATTAACGCCAGTTACGTCTTGATTGTATGAATATTACGAGAACTACTTTAATAATCGATTTGCAATTCTGAATATAGTTTAGAACATATTTTAGTTACAATATATGTAATACAAGCATAATATCTTGTTATTTTATCGGATGTTGTGGAAGTATATAGAAGTGCAAAAATTATAATGAAGTGATTTTAAATTAAAGGTCACACGATTCGAGATGGTAAAGAACTGCTCTTCCGTTTTTAATTGATTATCATAAATGTACCTTATTCAACCTCTTAAGATTAATTTAAAAGAGTATTTTAAAATTGCATTAATTTTGCGCCTCTATAAATTTGTATTTGCAAATTATAACAATACTAAAGAATTAATTGTAACCATAAAATACTGCAAGGATAAAGATTATTAATATATTTGATTTATTGGTTGTTTTATTCATTATAAATTCTTATTTTATATTTCATAATATGTTGCCAAGAATCAATATTTTGAAAATACTACAATTGAATACAAGAAAAAAGCTTTTACAGGAAGATATACATATAAAAGTCTAACTTAAGAAACAATAAAAGGCAAGAATTTGAAACGAAAAAGCACATAATATAGGTTTGTCCATAATGTGTTTTAATACATGAAGAGATAACTTTCACGAATGTGGGAAATTCCATTTATTTCGAATGAAGCGCATCAGAGGAGAACGAGGGTAAATTATACGTTATTTTTTACACAAAACCAAAAGTCTCCACCATTCTTTCATGGGTGAGAAAGATGCTTTGTAGGAAAATTTGTGCGCACACACTTTTAATGACATATTCTGCGTGAAAAAGGTTAAATAACGTTTTTAAGAATGGCGCGATCAAACTGCCAAAATAATTTGCAAGCATGCACCATTTTGAGAAATTCACATTTAAAGTGAAAGAACTGCATGTACAAACTTTTTGATGGACATTTTAGGTAAAACAGGACTATTACTCCTTCAATAATAATGCGATCGAAGTGCTGTAGCGATATGCGAATCTTCATATTGTAATATAGTAAGCATTCCATCAATAATAAACATTCATAGAAAATATTTAAAACATAAAATAATTTGCTCGTAAAAATGTTTCTGATGAACGAAGGAACAGGACGAGAACAATGTGTAATGACAATTTCACATTCAAATGTTTTACTTTGGTTGTACAATGAAAAGCTTTATATAATATAAAGACTTTTACCGGACCTGACTGTCGAAATGAGTAACACGGCGGGTGTCTTATAAGAAGCAGGAACTGATTACCCTTAGCGAGTACCGGAGTTCACCCCGGTTTTTTTGGTGGGTCCGTGTTACTCATCGTTTTAGTTGTTTGTGTTGACCTATTATGTGTCTTTACATTCTGAGTTCCGTGTTGTGATGTCCGTTACGATTTCCGCATAAAAACGATGATCGGTTCGTCGATTTTGCTTTGCTTTTTGTTCGTCTTGTGGTACATGTTGCCAGTTTCTCTGGATTGTTCATTTGTGATTGCCCGTTCGGTGTTCTCTAGCGTTTATTGAAAAAATACATTTCTTCAAATAATCGAAATCTTGCGTGTATAAAACTTAAATGTACTTTTGCCAGATAATTCAACTGATAAATATAACTTTTATTGAACCCACTTTAGATTTGCTTACAAGTACCATGTTTATTGTTAAATGTTTTCCTGATCATGTGACATGGTTGTTTTAAAATAGATTAATGTTAGAGTCGATTTAATGTCACATGCAATCGCTTATTCAGAAAATACGATACAAAGTTGCTATTAATAAAATTTATCATCGATGTTCAAGTATTATTTTATTATTAGAAACATTCAACACTACAGATGTGTTACGCTTTGATATAAAACGAACAAAGTTGTTTTTGATATTTGTTTTCTAATAAACAACTTTAAGCTTCAATGACAGTATTTTGCTTAAAAGCCATTAAAATGACATTTAGAGTGGAGGTCTGTATGAAAAAACAACAACAACAGTACTGACACCAAGGTAAAATGAGTTAAAGAAACAAAGTTTCTCAATGTTACATTGAAGTCTGTTTTGGAATCGATGTAGACAAGGACATTCCGTATGATCAATGAATCCATACTGGCAGTCATCTTATTGTGTTAGAACTCTAGAAGTGATGATTTAAGTTTTGATTCTCCGTAAACATAGTTGTGCAATTCATCGGACAATATGTAGTACAATGTAGTAACAGTTTTAATAACACAATAATTGATTTCTGTGCCAGAAATATTATTATATTTATGACTAAATGTTGAACTAAATGAAGATTATTATATAAACTGTACTTTGGCGCCAATGAAAATACCATTTATTTTTATATGCGTTTGCAGTCGTTTGCCCGGATTTTCCCATTTTTTTTGTAGCAACATGCCAGCTGCACATATATACAGAGCGTAATCGTAGATGATATAATATAACAGGGCATGTGTATTCTATCTCAATTTTCACGATAGAGCAGTCTGCTGATGAGCAAACTGTGTACATATGGATTCATGAGTCTTCGAACGCTTTACGGTCACAATAATGACTTAATTGATCTTTACGCTGTGTTTGTTTCATAGATGACTCCGGGCATGTTTGTACTGTATTGTTATTAATTGTGTTTATCTCGATTATGGTTTAAAATGGGAGTCGACCATTAACACGAGTAACACGGTGGATGCCTAATATGCAGCAGGATATACTTTCCCTTTTCAAAACAACTGAGTTAAACCCGATTTTTGATGAGATCCATGTTGCTTATCTTTCACTTTTGCTGGTATTTTTTCACATTGACGATGGTTTGCTGTTGTCTTCTTTGTTTTATTTTGGGCCACTTGTTTGTCTTTCTATATGGATTGAAGATTTTTTTATATTACTTTTGTTTTTCATAATTCCTTACATACCACAATTTTTTCGAAACGATACTTGTCTTTACGTAAAACGAAATACATATTTCTATTGCTATTGACATAAAGCATTATCTAATGAGTATTTTCAGTTGTTCTTTCTTTCCCTTGATTTGAATTACTAAAAATAATGTTCAACTTTTACCAATAAATTAAACGTTTGAGAACACAGAATGGGCAATAAAAAATGGACTATCCGGAGAACTGTCAACAAGACGAAGAACAACAAAGCAAAAACACAAAACAATATGTGTTGAACACCACTATGTGCAAATAAACACACATAATGTAAATAAGACATGAGCCCTCCTAAAAAGAACTGGAGGTATAGACGAACCGAACATCGTTTCTATGCGGAAATCGTGTGTGTTATCTAAAATGGCCTAATCAAAAACGGGCTTTCATAAAAATTAATACGAATTATCACGTGATAACAGCGTGCAGTCAGAAGAACAACATGGATAACTTTGATTTGACTTAAGTGACGAAATTGAGGGTAGAATCACAAATAATTAATAACCTTTGATGTAATATATATGTAACTCAGAATTCAACTTCAAATTAAAACAACAAATACTACACTACCATACAATCGTAGAGAGAGGCAAAATCCGAAACATGAAAGCTCACCTTCCTTGCTTTGTAACAGCACTTTAAAAAAATGTGGAGGGATTAAACTAATGCTATGGTCAGTAGAGAGTAAAAATGTGGAGGGATTAAACTAATGTTATGGTCAGTTAAAAAATAATTCATGGCAGGCATAGCGTTGTGCAAATTTACACATGGGCTGGATCTTTATATTCGAATTTTACCCCGAGCGAAAGCGAGGGGTAAACTCTAAAAATATAAAGGCCCAGCCGATGTGTAAATTTGCACAACTCTATGCCTGCCATGAATTATTTCGATTCTAATAGGACACATACGGTAATTTTTAACCATTCGTGAACTGTATGCACACGGCATTTGGTGGCTGTTCCATTTACCTCCTTCGGAAATTTTGAATTGATTTTGAATTATTTGTATTTGAACGAGATATTGTAAAACAAAGATATGGATGTTAACACGAAAAACATATTTATTGTGTATTTTCCAACATAGATTCGACTGAACAATTCCTGCGTAAAAATGTTTTAAAAAAAAGTCGGAGTTCATTCGTTCATCATTTCGAGCGCTAACAAGATGGCGGAGCGGAGTTGTCAAACATAATATCGAACACTTGAACAGTTGTTAATAATCGACAATTATTGTTAGATATGAAATAAAAAGAATAAATGCCAATGAAAAAAAAAAATCTTGTATTGTTAACATAAAAAAGAATTCCGGAAAAAATACTTAAGACAACCATCTATCGACTTTCACTTTTGTAATATATCGTCATCCTGTGACGTTGTTTACAAGGGACGCTGATTGACAAAAGCTGGTAACTGATTTATTTTACGATTTTGTGAGCATTTTACTTGTTTGAGTAGCAAAATTCAAAATGCCATCAAATTGGAAAATATCAGTAACTTAATTACATCACCGTCTAGTTATCAATGTATACGTAGGAAAACAAGGTTAGTGTATTTTGTTATTCATGGCCGACACCTAGATATATCAATGGAATGTATGTGACTGTGTGCGTACTGGGGATCCCCAAATGTAAATTTTTAAAACAAATGATAAAAAATACTTAGTTACAGAATATTTATTTATAACTGGCCGGGAATTGTTATTTTAAGGACTTTAAAAATACGTTATATGACGGTGTTTTGTTTGTTTACACTCGATCGTTATGGTAATTTCACAGCGGGGGTCACAATGGAACAGCCAGATTTGTTTTGTACTACACTTGCGCTAAATATAGAGTTGTTGAGTATTATCGTGTGTGCCGTTTTATAGACGTCATATTAAAATAGAGAGTAAACATGTGGAGGGATTAAACTAATGTTATGGTCAGTAGAGAGTAAAAATGTGGAGGGATTAAACTAATGTTATGATCAGTAGAGTAAAAATGTGCGTTCCTGCAATAAACGTCATCATGTATTCTCCTAGTCAAAGATAATTGTCACATTGCTAATTAACTGTAACTAATATATCTACTCGTTCTGTAAGCCACCTTATAACTAATTTAATGACTGTGTAATATTTATTATTCTTTTATCATTTTAATATGTTCACTTCTGTCGTGTGAAAACAGTCTACAATTTCATTTTAAAACCGAATATGTCCATGAAAGATGAAAGATAGATTGATGTTAGCTAAATGCTCTCTCTTACGTATACACTATTATACTATTGAGTCTCTATAATTCCATATTGATAACACATTTCCGCTGTCCGAACGTAATGATGTGTGTCTACGGAACACAAGAAAACAAACATGTATTTAATGATAATAGTTCTTCATCAAAGCGTCATAATGATCCCACTATTATCACGTGGTACTTATTGTAAGCATACCGGTAGTCAATGGAGCTCTGATCACGTGTCAGTCAGTCACATGACAAAAACGGTCTTGTTATTGATTCTACTTTATTTTAGGTCTGTTTGTTCTGTTTGACAACAACACAAGAATTTAATAATACATGCAATCGTCAAAAAGAGTCATAGTATCCCATGATAGTGTCTATATTTTATAAAGTAAGACTTATCCCTTCCTGAAACAAGATATATATCTACGTTGGCTGTTGTTTATTATGAAGCAAATGAATGCATAAGATTTCGGAACACGTGATCTCACTTCATATTGCTAACTCTAAAAAAACCGATTATTCTAGACATATATATATATATGAGTTTTGACAGAATGTGACATAGTTAGTGCTGATGTTGCTGATCCTTTCTATAAAAAGTGTCAGACTGGATATATTTTTGTTAAAATTTTCTACATTTCAACATAAAATAAATATACTTCTTTACTTATGTGATCAACGAATGTGTGCGTCTTGGTACCTTACAAAATTAATATGCTGAATAAATATTCAAAATGTCGAATATAAGATGAAATTTTTCGATATTTAAAGATTTGTGCATATTTATATTAACACATTTTTGTGACGTTCAAAGCAGAAACTGAAATGTGTATGCTATTTAGCAACGTCGGTTATAGTCAAATCGACCTTTGAATCTTAATCAGAATAAATATCATTGATTGGTCACTGACAGCAAGCTTGTGCTATAATCAAAATTAACTGAATATTTATTAACTCGCTCACTATATGTATAAAGATAGAAATTCAACCAATCAGATGTCAGAACACAAATGTTAAAGAAGTCCCTTTTTGACAAAATTAAAGCGTTCCTTTTTTTTTGCATTTTGAAAAGTATATTATTAAATGACATAAATAAAATTGTATATTGAGTATTAATATGCACAAAGAAAATACCTACTCTAAAAATAGCTCTGTCATCCCCCAGAAATTCCCTATTTATAGGTCATACATCAAATCCTCCATATCCATATTAAAATACAACTAATTCAATCAAATTTGGGCTCAAAATAATCCTTATACACTTAACTTCAATTATCAATTTAATTATTCCATTGCATTCAGTATTTGTCACAATACAACAAAGTGAAAGGAACTTTTTTCTTTTAAAGGGACTACTTTTGTATATGTTCTTTGCTCTTATTGGTTGAATTACTGGTTTGACACCCCTAAAGAGCATCAAAACTTGCTTCTCTAACCCTTTATTGGCCTTATTTCTATTCCTTAGGCAATATCAACCACAAAAAACCTCATAAGGTATGTGGCTGTCTAATATTTGCAAGTATAAGTGTTCAAATGCAAAAATACCCCCTTGAAGATTTTTAATGAAAACATCTCCATTTACAGCTGTTGAGTTCAGACTGTGTAATATACCAAAACTTACATATTCTCTTATATATTACAGTCATTAAGCTAATTTCTAAGATAATAAGCAACTTTTACACATATATATGCCTCAGTTGTATATTTAATAGCTAAATACTATGAAATGTTTGCATTTAGCCCCCTCTTTTTTCGTCCCATAAAATGAGTTCACATCATTCTTAATTTTGTTAATTCATGCTTTAACCCCATAAAATATATGTAGTTTAAGGCATAAAATAAGTTTTTGTATATAGATCTACAGTTGAAATTCCTTCTAATTCCATCAAATATGCAAAAATATGATTTATTGATATTCAAGTTTTGGAATTTCTTATGGTACAAAACTATAATTTCCCCCAAAACTCAATAAATATATGCTTCCACATCATTTTTCCCACTGTTTAAGTAAGCTGGATGCTCAAATGTACTGTTACAGCCAAACAATACTCTAAAACATGAAATCCAAATTGACAATTTGAAATATTTACAGAAAATGCTAAGCAGTCAAAATAATTTTTCTGGGATCACTTAAATTACCAGGTTTTTACTACATAATTTTCAATTAAAACTGCTTTCCATAGTCTTATATTATTTTATTTGTACATTGTACATGTATTCTAACTGAAACTATCAAAATTTACCAAGAAAAATGTGTAGGATTGAAAAAAATCCAATCATGATATAACCATATTCTATATTTGAAGTCAACAACCTGCTGCATGATGAATTTTTTTAAATTCCTAATATCAACCATATTTTCAATATTATATGCCCTTCTACAGCAAAAACACATTCAATAACATATTCCCAATAATTATAAAGTCATAGATAAAAATAAAATGAGTTGCAATACCCTCTGTCCATGTATATCCAGTGTTTGGGAGCAATATTCAAAAATATTACATAACATGCATTTCGACCATGTAATCTGACACCACAATGCATTTTGTAACATTTTTGTATGAAAAATGTCACTCTGTGTCTGTTGTGACATTATTAGACTAATTTGAACATGATAGCAACAAAAGTTCAATTTGATGTTTTTTAGCTTAAGGTGTGAAACCTATAATTAATTTCTTTAAGGTTTTCTACTAAATTTGTGTTTTTTCGAGCCTACCTGGCCATTTTATCTTAAGTTTAACCTTTCGAAGACCATACATTTTCTGAAACGTCCACGATTCCTCTACGTTCTGTCAAAATATCAGGCCATGTTTAAAGTCTTGCAGTGAAATGCCAGGTAATGGAAAATACCTATTCTAAAAATAGCTCTGTCATCCCCCAGAAATTCCCTATTTATAGGTCATGCATCAAATCCTCCATATCCATATTAAAATACAACTAAATCAATCAAATTTGGGCTCAAAATAATCCTTATACATTTAACTTCAATAATCAATTTAATTATTCGATTGCATTCAGTATTTGTCACAATACAACAAAGTGAAAGGAACTTTTTTCTTTAAAAGGGACTACTTTATGTTCTTAGCTCTGATTGGTTCAATTACTGGTTTGACACCTTATGGATTCACGATAACTCCTCACCGAGTTCGATTGGTATCATTCATATCTGTTACAATATCATGTGCATTCTACATTGTACATGTTATTTTATCACATGACATCATTTCAAATTTACATTAGACTAAGCTTTGTTTACCAAGATAAACTATTGTTTTACAGAACCAGAGTAAATGACATACTACCTGCTACTCAGCGTCCATGACGTTCGACGTTTGACCAGCCGGTGCGAATCTATGTTTCACACACATCAAAATCGGCCAACGATGCATAATTGATTAGCTTCTGTCGCTTGGCTTGCAACACTTAAAACGTTTTACATAGTAAACAAACTTCTTACTACATATTTACTACTTATAAATCAGCTATAACGTTTACAAAGAAACAAAAAAGAAACAAAATTGAATTTTAGTATCACTTATGTACATATTGTATTGGATATGTTCTCTTCTGTGAATACTAAGTTATTGTCTAGAATGTAACAAAATACGTTTCAGACATCAACTATTATATTACTAATTTCAAGGAATATTCCAACATCACATATTATATCATTCATCTATAAAACAAAATACACCTACATCTGCTAATAAAACATATGCTATCATTCGCTTATAGGACTGTCCAATGATCGTATTAAACATTGTCAGCCCTTGTTATTTGGCAATAGACTATGATCATTGTTAATGACACGTTCGCGTATGGACATGGAGAGATTGACCGACTCCAGATGCTGAGCTTGTTTATTGTCCGTCACACGAACGTGGATGAACATAAAAGATGAGATTGACCGCAGATGTTGAACAGTAATGCATTTTAGACATATACAAATGTTGGTCCGTTTTCAGATGGGAGATAATCGTTTATTTTAGACAGATAAGTTTGCTTCGACTTAATTCAAAGTATACAATCATGTAATTCACATTATCGCTATTTTGTTTATGTTCCCTTTGATGTTTAAAACCAATATATTTCATATCACGTAAGCGCTGAGATGATTCCAATTATCGCTAATCGCTAAGCGTTGTCAAGGACGCACGTAGTATTATCGCTGTTTTCTAATATGACGTTATAATTACGTCACATTACCAAATCCTTGATAAACATACTATCATAGCGATAAAATAATTAAAGATGTTTTTTCAAACTCGAGGACGTTTCTCAGTCATCTCTCATCGAAGGTGCTTCGCCCTTCGATGAGAGATAACTGAGAAACGTCATTTGGTTATAAAAAAAACATCGTTAATCACTTATTAAAACATTCGTTAGATTCTCAGTGTAAATTGGTGTGAGTGTTCGGCACTGATATTTATTATTATTGTTTGTTATTTATTGCTAAATTCTATAGTTCTTAAATAATGTAGTTACTATCAAATCTAAGATTCTCCTCCCTCAGGCATAGGTGACCATAGCCGATTTTGGCTATCCTGTTTATGCCCTTGGGTATATTGCTCCCAACACTTTTAAATTATTTGGCTTTCTCATTTTGAGAGTGCCTGATGAATGTTGTTTCTACAACAATTGGCCTAAGCTGTCCACAAATAGAAGAATCACATTTTCAATGCAAATTTCACTGTGCAGGGTTTGAAAAATGTTGAGTGAAAACTTGCAGCTAGAATGGAAGAATGTGAAAAATGAAAAATATACATTCTAATCCAACGTACAATGAACAATCCTTAGTGATACATCAGTTTTAATGAATGGAAACTAAGGACAGTATAAAATGTATTACATGTCAATTATTCCTTAAATATGATAAATGATGCATTAACCTCAATAATATGAACAGAATTATGCAAAACGAAGCTAATACAAATTATCATAAATGCTTGAACACATGACACATCACACACGTCAATGCATGTAAAGTAGACTTTCAACTTATTGTACTGCTACTTTCATCAACCCGGTTAATTGTCAAAACTGACGCAAAACATCGACGTTAACGGCTTATGCTGATTTATCAAAATAAACTGGAATAATCATGAGAACATACAATCACGTACGTATCCGACATGGCAATTAAAATTCCTGAATAAAAATTCTAAATGATCATTGTTTGGAAACATGAAAATATTCGGAAACCCAGGAGGTGAAATATGACTATCATGAAGAAATTAAGGTTAGGACCGGAAGTCACAAGAAGAAGTTTATAGTAGATATTGATGAAGAAGATGCGGACATAGTGGTTGAGAGACCAGCGTCCATAGAAGATCCTAAAGTAGGTAAAGAGTGAAGACATTGTAATCACTCTGGTTGTTCTGTAACGCAAATCATAGATTATCAAAATTAAGAATGACAGTACAAATCGCTGTCTCAACTATCTTAGTTAGAGTGTTAATCCAGTATTGTGTTTAAATAAACAATTGTATTCAAAGAGGATATTGATAACCTTTTCATAAGGAAACAGACAATCTAGTGGACACACACATTTTATTTTATTTCATTTGTTTCGTAAGATAAAAATCATCTTTTATATGGAGTCTACATTTCACAACTTACATGTAATTATACGGTTTGTACTTAGTAGAGTGATTTTCTTGATAGAGCTCGGTTGATGATGCAAACACTACTCAAGCAAAGCTATTGTGCTTCTATGTAACAATTCTATGGTCGTCATTACGAACTGGTTCTCTTTATGAAATATCCATTTTACAAATGACAATGGATCTTTTCCGTAGATATTTTCTTTCCTCTATCATCGACAAGACTTTTCCTGACTTGACTACATGAGTAGCACTGTGGGTGTCTTATAAGAAACAGAAACTGCTTACCCTTCCTGAACACCTGATTCACCTTTCCTGAAAACCTGATTTCACCCTTCCTGAACACCTGATTTCACCTTTCCTAAACACCTGATTTCACCTTTCCTGAACACCTGTTTCACCTTTCCTGAACACCTGATTTCACCCTTCCTGAGCACCTGATTTCACCCTTCCTGAACACCTGATTTCACCCTTCATGAACACCTGATTTCACCCTTCCTGAACACATGATTTCACCCTTCCTGAACACCTGAATTCACCCTTCCTGAACACCTGATTTCACCCTTCCTAAACACCTGATTTCACCCTTACTGAACACCTGATTTCACCCTTCCTGAACACCTGATTTCACCCTTCCTGAGCACCTGATTTCACCCTTCCTGAACACCTGATTTCACCCTTCCTGAACACATGATTTCACCCTTCCTGAACACATGATTTCACCCTTCCTGAACACCTGATTTCACCCTTCCTGAACACCTGATTTCACCCTTCCTGAGCACCTGATTTCACCCTTCCTGAACACCTGATTTCAGCCTTACTGAACACCTGATTTCATCCTTCCTGAACACCTGATTTCACCCATCCTGAACACCTGATTTCACTCTTCCTGAACACCTGATTTCACCCTTCCTGAACACCTGATTTCACCCTTCCTGAACACCTGATTTCACCTTTCCTTAACACCTGATTTCACATTTCCTGAACACCTGATTCACCCTTCCTGAACACCTGATTTCACCCTTCCTGAACACATGATTTCACCCTTCCTGAACACATGATTTCACCCTTCCTGAACACCTGATTTCACCTTTCCTTAACACCTGATTTCACATTTCCTGAACACCTGATTTCACCCTTCCTGAACACCTGATTTCACCCTTCCTGAACACATGATTTCACCCTTCCTGAACACATGATTTCACCCTTCCTGAACACCTGATTTCACCCTTCCTGAACACCTGATTTCACCCTTCCTTAACACCTGATTTCACCCTTCCTTAACACCTGATTTCACCCTTCCTGAACACCTGATTTCACCTTTCCTTAACACCTGATTTCACATTTCCTGAACACCTGATTCACCCTTCCTAAACACCTGATTTCACCCTTCCTAAACACATGATTTCACCCTTCCTGAACACCTGATTTCACCCTTCCTGAACACCTGATTTCACCCTTCCTGAACACCTGATTTCACCCTTCCTGAACACCTGATTTCACCCTTCCTTAACATCTGATTTCACCCTTCCTGAACACCTGATTTCACCCTTCCTTAACACCTGATTTCACCCAGGGTATTTGGTGATGATCGTGTTGCTCATCTTTTTATTCTTCTTTGTTTTATTTGTCGTTGTTCTGTGTCTTGTTCTCAATATTGCCCGTGTTTCTGGATTGTTCTTTCAGTTGTATCTAACGTTTGTGTAGAAGGTAACTTAGCATTTATCCTACATAGTACTATATCTTAGTAAATAATGGTGCCATCTCATTAAAATAAAAGAAACTTCCAATCCAATTCTCGTTCGAGCTCTTATTGAATCTCAGAACATTGACATAAATAATAAAGAGTCATGGTTTGATTTTGCTCCAAATTTATTTAATGCATTGACATAGAATATACATTTTGCAACGTTGAAAAGTATTCTAACAATAACAGCTTTAATAGAACTAAAAAGGTTTTGAATAAATATAATTTGTCCAAAAAATAAAATGAAGTGATCAAAATCAAGAAATAGATATTTTATCCGTTAGTTAGGAATGTTGTCTGTTTAAAGGACTGTGCAGTAATTGGTACATTTTGGTACTATTGTGCCACACTGGTTGTTAGTACTACCACATTAAATACAAGTCAACTGTATTGAAACGGACATTATAACGTCAATGCCTTGTGACGATTCACCTTAGCATGCATGCATATTATTCATTACTATTCTTTTCTATCTCATTTGTTAATTAGTTTAATGTGCTAAAGTGTTTACAAGAGCTGGACGATACCAAAGGGGCAATCTTAATCCGTAAATGGAAAAGGACAGACAACGCAATAGCCACAAGAATAAGGACAGACAACACAATAGCCACAAGAATAAGAACAGACAACACAATAGCCACAAGAATAAGAACAGACAACACAATAGCAACAAGAATAAGGACAGACAACGCAATAGCCACAAGAATAAGAACAGACAACACAATAGCCACAAGAATAAGAACAGACAACACAATAGCAACAAGAATAAGGACAGACAACACAATAGCCACAAGAATAAGAACAGACAACACAATAGCCACACGAATAAGGACAGACAACACAATAGCCACAAGAATAAGGACAGACAACACAATAGCCACAAGAATAAGAACAGACAACACAATAGCCACAAGAATAAGAACAGACAACACAATAGCCACAAGAATAAGGACAGACAACACAATAGCCACACGAATAAGAACAGACAACACAATAGCCACAAGAATAAGGACAGAAAACACAATAGCCACAAGAATAAGGACAGACAACACAATAGCCACAAGAATAAGGACAGACAACACAATAGCCACAAGAATAAGGACAGACAACACAACAGCACAAGAATAAGAACAGACAACACAATAGCCACAAGAATAAGAACAGACAACACAATAGCCACAAGAATAAGAACAGACAACACAATAGCCACAAGAATAAGAACAGACAACACAATAGCCACAAGAATAAGAACAGACAACACAATAGCCACAAGAATAAGAACAGACAACACAATAGCAACAAGAATAAGGACAGACAACGCTATAGCCACAAGAATAAGGACAGACAACACAATAGCCACACGAATAAGAACAGACAACACAATAGCAACAAGAATAAGAACAGACAACACAATAGCCACAAGAATAAGAACAGACAACACAATAGCCACAAGAATAAGAACAGACAACACAATAGCCACAGGAATAAGAACAGACAACACAATAGCCACAAGAATAAGGACAGACAACACAATAGCCACAAGAATAAGAACAGACAACACAATAGCCACAAGAATAAGGACAGACAACGCTATAGCCACACGAATAAGAACAGACAACACAATAGCCACACGAATAAGAACAGACAACACAATAGCCACAAGAATAAGGACAGACAACGCTATAGCCACAAGAATAAGGACAGACAACACAATAGCCACAAGAATAAGAACAGACAACACAATAGCCACAAGAATAAGGACAGACAACACAATGGCCACAAGAATAAGGACAGACAACGCTATAGCCACAAGAATAAGAACAGACAACACAATAGCCACAAGAATAAGAACAGACAACACAATAGCCACAAGAATAAGAACAGACAACACAATATCCACAAGAATAAGAACAGACAACACAATAGCCACAAGAATAAGGACAGACAACACAATAGCCACAAGAATAAGAACAGACAACACAATAGCCACAAGAATAAGAACAGACAACACAATAGCCACAAGAATAAGGACAGACAACGCAATAGCCACAAGAATAAGAACAGACAACACAATAGCCACAAGAATAAGAACAGACAACACAATAGCCACAAGAATAAGGACAGACAACGCAATAGCCACAAGAATAAGAACAGACAACACAATAGCCACAAGAATAAGAACAGACAACACAATAGCAACAAGAATAAGGACAGACAACGCTATAGCCACAAGAATAAGAACAGACAACACAATGGCCACAAGAATAAGGACAGACAACGCTATAGCCACAAGAATAAGGACAGACAACACAATAGCCACAAGAATAAGAACAGACAACACAATAGCCACACGAATAAGAACAGACAACACAATAGCCACACGAATAAGAACAGACAACACAATAGCCACAAGAATAAGGACAGACAACGCTATAGCCACAAGAATAAGAACAGACAACACAATAGCCACAAGAATAAGAACAGACAACACAATAGCCACAAGAATAAGGACAGACAACACAATAGCCACAAGAATAAGAACAGACAACACAATAGCCACACGAATAAGGACAGACAACACAATAGCCACAAGAATAAGGACAGACAACACAATAGCCACAAGAATAAGAACAGACAACACAATAGCCACAAGAATAAGAACAGACAACACAATAGCCACAAGAATAAGGACAGACAACACAATAGCCACACGAATAAGAACAGACAACACAATAGCCACAAGAATAAGGACAGAAAACACAATAGCCACAAGAATAAGGACAGACAACACAATAGCCACAAGAATAAGGACAGACAACACAATAGCCACAAGAATAAGGACAGACAACACAACAGCACAAGAATAAGAACAGACAACACAATAGCCACAAGAATAAGAACAGACAACACAATAGCCACAAGAATAAGAACAGACAACACCATAGCCACAAGAATAAGAACAGACAACACAATAGCCACAAGAATAAGAACAGACAACACAATAGCAACAAGAATAAGGACAGACAACGCTATAGCCACAAGAATAAGGACAGACAACACAATAGCCACACGAATAAGAACAGACAACACAATAGCAACAAGAATAAGAACAGACAACACAATAGCCACAAGAATAAGAACAGACAACACAATAGCCACAAGAATAAGAACAGACAACACAATAGCCACAGGAATAAGAACAGACAACACAATAGCCACAAGAATAAGGACAGACAACACAATAGCCACAAGAATAAGAACAGACAACACAATAGCCACACGAATAAGGACAGACAACACAATAGCCACAAGAATAAGGACAGACAACGCTATAGCCACAAGAATAAGAACAGACAACACAATAGCCACACGAATAAGAACAGACAACACAATAGCCACAAGAATAAGGACAGAAAACACAATAGCCACAAGAATAAGGACAGACAACACAATAGCCACAAGAATAAGGACAGACAACACAATAGCCACAAGAATAAGGACAGACAACACAACAGCACAAGAATAAGAACAGACAACACAATAGCCACAAGAATAAGAACAGACAACACAATAGCCACAAGAATAAGAACAGACAACACAATAGCCACAGGAATAAGAACAGACAACACAATAGCCACAAGAATAAGGACAGACAACACAATAGCCACAAGAATAAGAACAGACAACACAATAGCCACAAGAATAAGGACAGACAACGCTATAGCCACACGAATAAGAACAGACAACACAATAGCCACACGAATAAGAACAGACAACACAATAGCCACAAGAATAAGGACAGACAACGCTATAGCCACAAGAATAAGGACAGACAACACAATAGCCACAAGAATAAGAACAGACAACACAATAGCCACAAGAATAAGGACAGACAACACAATGGCCACAAGAATAAGGACAGACAACGCTATAGCCACAAGAATAAGAACAGACAACACAATAGCCACAAGAATAAGAACAGACAACACAATAGCCACAAGAATAAGAACAGACAACACAATATCCACAAGAATAAGAACAGACAACACAATAGCCACAAGAATAAGGACAGACAACACAATAGCCACAAGAATAAGAACAGACAACACAATAGCCACAAGAATAAGAACAGACAACACAATAGCCACAAGAATAAGGACAGACAACGCAATAGCCACAAGAATAAGAACAGACAACACAATAGCCACAAGAATAAGAACAGACAACACAATAGCCACAAGAATAAGGACTGACAACGCAATAGCCACAAGAATAAGAACAGACAACACAATAGCCACAAGAATAAGAACAGACAACACAATAGCAACAAGAATAAGGACAGACAACGCTATAGCCACAAGAATAAGAACAGACAACACAATGGCCACAAGAATAAGGACAGACAACGCTATAGCCACAAGAATAAGGACAGACAACACAATAGCCACAAGAATAAGAACAGACAACACAATAGCCACACGAATAAGAACAGACAACACAATAGCCACACGAATAAGAACAGACAACACAATAGCCACAAGAATAAGGACAGACAACGCTATAGCCACAAGAATAAGAACAGACAACACAATAGCCACAAGAATAAGAACAGACAACACAATAGCCACAAGAATAAGGACAGACAACACAATAGCCACAAGAATAAGAACAGACAACACAATAGCCACACGAATAAGGACAGACAACACAATAGCCACAAGAATAAGGACAGACAACACAATAGCCACAAGAATAAGAACAGACAACACAATAGCCACAAGAATAAGAACAGACAACACAATAGCCACAAGAATAAGGACAGACAACACAATAGCCACACGAATAAGAACAGACAACACAATAGCCACAAGAATAAGGACAGAAAACACAATAGCCACAAGAATAAGGACAGACAACACAATAGCCACAAGAATAAGGACAGACAACACAATAGCCACAAGAATAAGGACAGACAACACAACAGCACAAGAATAAGAACAGACAACACAATAGCCACAAGAATAAGAACAGACAACACAATAGCCACAAGAATAAGAACAGACAACACCATAGCCACAAGAATAAGAACAGACAACACAATAGCCACAAGAATAAGAACAGACAACACAATAGCAACAAGAATAAGGACAGACAACGCTATAGCCACAAGAATAAGGACAGACAACACAATAGCCACACGAATAAGAACAGACAACACAATAGCAACAAGAATAAGAACAGACAACACAATAGCCACAAGAATAAGAACAGACAACACAATAGCCACAAGAATAAGAACAGACAACACAATAGCCACAGGAATAAGAACAGACAACACAATAGCCACAAGAATAAGGACAGACAACACAATAGCCACAAGAATAAGAACAGACAACACAATAGCCACACGAATAAGGACAGACAACACAATAGCCACAAGAATAAGGACAGACAACGCTATAGCCACAAGAATAAGAACAGACAACACAATAGCCACACGAATAAGAACAGACAACACAATAGCCACAAGAATAAGGACAGAAAACACAATAGCCACAAGAATAAGGACAGACAACACAATAGCCACAAGAATAAGGACAGACAACACAATAGCCACAAGAATAAGGACAGACAACACAACAGCACAAGAATAAGAACAGACAACACAATAGCCACAAGAATAAGAACAGACAACACAATAGCCACAAGAATAAGAACAGACA
The DNA here is from genome assembly GCA_963680875.1 of Bathymodiolus brooksi. NCBI lineage: Eukaryota > Metazoa > Mollusca > Bivalvia > Mytilida > Modiolidae > Bathymodiolus > Bathymodiolus brooksi. The sequence continues at coordinate 92,888,185 of OY804577.1, forward strand.
ACACAATAGCCACAAGAATAAGAACAGACAACACAATAGCCACAAGAATAAGAACAGACAACACAATAGCCACAAGAATAAGAACAGACAACACAATAGCAACAAGAATAAGGACAGACAACGCTATAGCCACAAGAATAAGGACAGACAACACAATAGCCACACGAATAAGAACAGACAACACAATAGCAACAAGAATAAGAACAGACAACACAATAGCCACAAGAATAAGAACAGACAACACAATAGCCACAAGAATAAGAACAGACAACACAATAGCCACAGGAATAAGAACAGACAACACAATAGCCACAAGAATAAGGACAGACAACACAATAGCCACAAGAATAAGAACAGACAACACAATAGCCACAAGAATAAGGACAGACAACGCTATAGCCACACGAATAAGAACAGACAACACAATAGCCACACGAATAAGAACAGACAACACAATAGCCACAAGAATAAGGACAGACAACGCTATAGCCACAAGAATAAGGACAGACAACACAATAGCCACAAGAATAAGAACAGACAACACAATAGCCACAAGAATAAGGACAGACAACACAATGGCCACAAGAATAAGGACAGACAACGCTATAGCCACAAGAATAAGAACAGACAACACAATAGCCACAAGAATAAGAACAGACAACACAATAGCCACAAGAATAAGAACAGACAACACAATATCCACAAGAATAAGAACAGACAACACAATAGCCACAAGAATAAGGACAGACAACACAATAGCCACAAGAATAAGAACAGACAACACAATAGCCACAAGAATAAGAACAGACAACACAATAGCCACAAGAATAAGGACAGACAACGCAATAGCCACAAGAATAAGAACAGACAACACAATAGCCACAAGAATAAGAACAGACAACACAATAGCCACAAGAATAAGGACAGACAACGCAATAGCCACAAGAATAAGAACAGACAACACAATAGCCACAAGAATAAGAACAGACAACACAATAGCAACAAGAATAAGGACAGACAACGCTATAGCCACAAGAATAAGAACAGACAACACAATGGCCACAAGAATAAGGACAGACAACGCTATAGCCACAAGAATAAGGACAGACAACACAATAGCCACAAGAATAAGAACAGACAACACAATAGCCACAAGAATAAGAACAGACAACACAATATCCACAAGAATAAGAACAGACAACACAATAGCCACAAGAATAAGGACAGACAACGCAATAGCCACAAGAATAAGAACAGACAACACAATAGCCACAAGAATAAGAACAGACAACACAATAGCCACAAGAATAAGAACAGACAACACAATAGCCAAAAGAATAAGGACAGACAACACAATAGCCACAAGAATAAGAACAGACAACACAATAGCCACAAGAATAAGGACAGACAACACAATAGCCACAAGAATAAGAACAGACAACGCTATAGCCACAAGAATAAGGACAGACAACACAATAGCCACAAGAATAAGGACAGACAACACAATAGCCACAAGAATAAGAACAGACAACACAATAGCCACAAGAATAAGGACAGACAACGCAATAGCCACAAGTATAAGGACAGACAACACAATAGCCACACGAATAAGAACAGACAACACAATAGCCACACGAATAAGAACAGACAACACAATAGCCACAAGAATAAGGACAGACAACACAATAGCCACAAGAATAAGAACAGACAACACAATAGCCACAAGAATAAGAACAGACAACACAATAGCCACAAGAATAAGGACAGACAACACAATAGCCACAAGAATAAGGACAGACAACACAATAGCCACAAGAATAAGAACAGACAACACAATAGCCACAAGAATAAGAACAGACAACGCAATAGCCACAAGAATAAGGACAGACAACGCAATAGCCACAAGAATAAGGACAGACAACACAATAGCCACAAGAATAAGGACAGACAACACAATAGCCACAAGAATAAGAACAGACAACACAATAGCCACAAGAATAAGAACAGACAACACAATAGCCACAAGAATAAGAACAGACAACACTATAGCCACAAGAATAAGGACAGACAACACTATAGCCACAAGAATAAGGACAGACAACACAATAGCCACAAGAATAAGGACAGACAACACAACAGCCACAAGAATAAGGACAAACAACGATCTTCAAATCACTACACAGAAAACTAAAGATCGATCAACACAAACTCCACTAAAAGCCGGGTGTGACCTCAGGTGCTCCGAAAAAGTTAGCAGTTCCTGCTCCACTAGTGAAACCCGTCGTGTTACTGTTAAATAACACAAATATCATCTGAAATGGAAATCGTGTTTGCGTCAATAAATACAAAAACCATTGATAAAACATGAACCTCCTACATTACAAATGGGAGTAATGACGAACCGAACATTGTTTTTACGCTGAAATTGTAGCGGACATAGCAACACGGAATTAAAAACGTGAAGACATGTAATTTGACAGTATTGAACAACACGAACCCCACTAAAACAAGTGCAAACAGGGGGCAAACTCCGGTGCTCCGGATATATTTCGAACGGAAGCAGATGTAGTATAACAATAGAAATATAAGCAATGTATTATATATCTAATATACCTGAAACTAATTACTGAAATTAATTGTACAATACCAAAGTAGAACGCACACGTTGCATGGTGTATGACACAATATTATTGCATAACTTTAAAGATGAATAATATAGATCGTTCTTGCATAAATATAATGTTCCGTAATACATTTGTTTTCGAATCCATTTAATTATTTGTATTATATCATGTTGAAATTGATCTTATTCTATAATATTATTTATCAATTAATGAAGCATGTGTAATCTATTAACAAGAAGTGTGTTGTGGTAGGAAGTTGCTTTACCAGAACTTCTGTACTTTAGGGAGAAAAATACAATTATCTATCCAATAAATTATATGTTATTATTGTTTATGTGACATATTTTATTATTTTGATAATTAAATGTCATATAAACCTCTTCCGTATCTCACAAATCTGTCACAGAACTGTGAAAAACAACCACAAAAAAACACAGTCCAAACACATTAGAATCAAACTTAGGGAAAAGGCATACTCGAAAGTGCATGGGAGAAATAGCTTATCTGGTTTTACACTAGAAAAGCAATGTTTTGTTTTATAATAAAAACTAATGGATAAACGGATATGTTTCACTTGTCTTAAACACTTCCCGGTCCTTATCTCATTCATGATTTATCACCGGAGTACCTGAGTTCACCCCCAGTTTTTAGTGGGGTTCGTGTTACTCGATCTGTAGTTTTATGTGTATGTTTTGTAGATCGTTGTTTGACCTTTTGTCCTTTCACTTTTGACCTTTGTGTTGTCTGTTCTTCTTTGATATACGGATTCTGATTACCCCTTCTCAACATCTTTTCTTGGAGTAAAATCAGTACATTACCAGTAAATATATTAGACATTACACAACCAATTATCAATCATTTAATTAATATTCCTCCTATTATTATTAAAGTGCCAATGTTACAGAATAATAAGATTGCAAAACAATGTACTTTATTTCATCAACATGTTACGCTCCGTGGCAGAAACACGTGCTACACTGAACTAATTATATCACACAAGATTTTGATGGTAACACCTAGGATTTAATAAAAAGCAATTTACATCGTAGACGGAACAACTGCAAAATTAAATACTATAACCATTGAAAGAGGCACAATTTATACCCCTAGCACACATCTACATGACCGCTCACTTTCCTGGCGTGGTACAGGTACTTCTATAAAAAGTGGCGGGTTTAAGCTAGTTTTATTTGCACAAACCTCACCTCTCAGTGAAATGAAGCCGTCATCCAATTGCTTTCCACATGTGAGTAAAATACCAACACTCACATAGAACTTGCCGAACAGCGTTATTATAAAATACCAACCCTCACATAGAACTGGCCGAACAGCTTTATTATAAAATACCAACCCTCACATAGAACTGGCCGAACAGCGTTATTATAAAATACCAACCCTCACATAGAACTGGCCGAACAGCTTTATTATAAAATACCAACCCTCACATAGAACTGGCCGAGCAGCGTTATTATAAAATACCAACCTTCTCATATAACTGGCCGAACGGCGTTATTATAAAATACCAACCCTCACATATAACTGGCCGAACAGCGTTAATATGGAGTAGGCATTACCTAGATGCGAGCACAGCATTTCTGTCTGGCCAGTGTGTATATATTTGAGTGAAAGTTGAATATCACAAAATATGAGTAGGCATGGCCTATAGAGTGGACATTAGTATTTGAAATTAAATGATATCCCCTATGACATCCATTGGAAAGTTAAATGAAGTAGAATAGAAAAGTATGAGAAAAAAGTATGGAATCTTTTATTGTTGCACTAGGGACAGTGCAAACATTGAAGACTAACTAGTACTAGTACGCGGGTGGTATCAACCATTATAAAGCCTAAAAGGGGTAGTAGACGCCGGTGTCTGTAAAATGAAAGTATGGTCTTTTAAGTCATAAGAAAAGAGTTTTATTCCGAAAATATCAATTAATGCAACCAACATACATAAGCAATATTGGCCTATACCATGCTATGTACAGCCGATATATATTCATGAAGTGTAAATGATGAATGACGTACGGTCAGGGCCGTCTTGTCAGCAATATAGGCCCCGGTCAAAGCAGTGCACTGAGGCCTATATCTATACAAACACTCACAGAAATAAAATTATAAATGGTCGATAAAATTAAACATATATTTCTTGTATTGATACTTCCAACAAAATCAGTGTTTAAAAATTAAAAACTATGCCGTATACAACATACATAGATTAGCATGGGGTTCATTTGCTTGTGGGACCACCGGGCAACTGTCCATTGTGCCCATACATAAGACCGCACTGCGTACGGTTACTTTAATACTGATAATCTTCATTTCGACATTTTAAAGTATGTGTATTTGGGCCAAGTGAACAAAATAGTTTTTAATTTTAAAAGAATTATATAGGTACCGCTTTCATCAGACATGTCTCTGCTTTCACATACAAAATATTTATCAATATTCAATATTTTTTTTATTGGAAAAAGCACAGTAGAGGCGTGATATATAATTAATAATTTTATAGCATTTATTTTAGAAAGACTGAGTTTAATAAATAATAACAGATATACATATAGTATGAACGGCATAATTAATAGTTAAATAAATAAAATTCATTGTGTCTTACTATTCTAAACCATTGTCGGCAGACAGAGGCGTAGCTGCATATACGCTGTCACGCCATGGCGTGCACATCGGCAGGTTAAAAAAATGTATTGTTAATTTTAACAGTATAATTAATATATCGCTAATAAGACTATACTAGTTACTTTTGTATGGTAGTTATGTGATGGACAAGTCGAGCGGACGCATTGTATACCTTTAAGACGTCGATATCCAGTTGTGGTCTATGCGTTAGAACGCATACAAAACCAAGGCGATGACAAAGTTCCTTGCATCCATCATGCGGTTTCAGTTTATCATAGCTTTGGTAGTAGCGTAACATATTTTACATAGCACTGTTTATCTGTCAACATTCCTCCAAGATAACGAATGTGACCTTCTTGAAGCAATCAAAGAATCGAAGACCGTGATTGAAATGCTAAGAGCTGAACGACAGGACGAATCAGTTTAATTCTGCACTTAGCTTAGCCAAATCTTTTGATATACGTGGTGTATCTGATAGTATGCCGAGGCGATGTGGTAGACAGACTACCAGAATCAATCATCCCGCGGAAACGCAAAAACAGTATTGGCGAATTTCTTTGCACTATCCATTTTTGGACAATTTGATTACGAACTTGAATCACGTCTCCTTAAATCGGAAAACCGCTTCCATGCACAGCATCTACTGCCCCGTGATGTAGACAAATTAACTGATGATCATGTTGCAACAATATACGAGGCATAGCAGGCTGACATTTATTTGTCATTAGAGGATTTCAGGAGAGAAGTAGCCAGATGGCGAACCCACTGGGTCATTATTTAACGTAATGATTTGCCAACAACACTTTGTACCACACTTGATTCTGTAAATCCAGTTCTCTATCCTTCTATAGATACAATATTGATAAAACTATGTGTTTTGTTAACTATGCCAGTAGCAAGCGCTACTGCTGAAATACCATATAGTGTACTGAGACGTTTGAAAACTTATGTTAGGTCGACAATGAAGAATGACAGGCTATCTTCCCTTGGATTGATGCATATATTAACCGAGATTTTGAAGTGGACTTGTACAAAGCAATGGGGGTGTTTGTATCTGCTAAGACACGAAGGGCAGATTTTGGACAATTTTAAGAAATTCTTGTCTATCAAAGTCATTAAAATAGTGCTTGATTCTATGTTATATGAAACCTTGAAATGGCCCCAGATCGCACCATTTTGCATCTCTTCAAAAAAAATCCCAGACCCCCTCCCCCTCTCAAGAATTATGGCGTGCACACTATTAAGCCTCAGCTACGCCCTTGGCAGATGTTGGTAGTATTCAAATATTTTGTAGGATCAAACTGACGGAAAATGTAAGATGAATAAACAAATGCGTTCGTTGTTCCTTGCAAGCACATCATGGTTAGAAAATGTTTGTTACTTAGACAAAGAAATAATAAATGCAAAAAGTGTATAAAAATGAAAAATGTTAATGTTCACCACTATCTTTTCTTATCGGAAAAATATGAGCCGGTGGCAAGGAACACATGCCCCCTCCCCCCACCCCCACCCCCCTTTGGCAAATTTTAAAAAGCTGGATTTTTAGTATACTTTAGGATTTTTGTGATATTTATTTGGAATTACCATTATTCAACACAACTAAACCGTACGAAAGGTAGGAATTAAGTATAAATATGAACGGGTGTCATCCCTTGTGATATTTTAGTACCGCACATTGATAGTAGGGTTAAAATTATTGATAACGAAAGGCCGGGAGCAGGTCCCTGTGATCTCCTAGTTATTGTACGTGTACTATAGATGCGTATTAAAAAATATTGATGACATTGTCATCTTTGCGTGTCAGTTGTGACCCAAATACGATTTCAATGCTGACCTTTACTTGTTGCAACGTAAAATATGACGTGATAAAAAAAATATTAACATGACGATGAATGGTGGCCTGATTCGTTTTTATTTACGCATTTATTGTGGAACTTTAGGAATATTGTGGTACATGTACAAATAATCTTGGAGACAGGAATTGTGTTTTGATTTCTTTTAAACTGGTAATCATATATACAGTAACAAAATGTCAATATAAATCTGGAGTTCGACCGTCAGTGAAATGCAGTTGGGCGTGACATAAAATGTCCATACGTCAAAAAATGACCAGATTCGTGTTGTCTTAAGAGTCATTCACAGTGATAAAAAAATGAACAGTTGTTGTCTTTAACCTGATAGTCCATGTTAACATAAAGTCCTTTCAGTACGCCAGTGTTGTATTAAAATCAAAGTTTTGATCGATCCGAGTAAATATTTAGACCACCAGCGTAGATTCTGCAAAAAATAAAACAAAATTAAACACACCAAGGCGAGTTTTTCTACATCGGCTGCAAATGGTCCAAAAAATAAATTTGATATTTTCTGAAAATATTGTAGTTCAAAATTAAGTCAAATTTATTATCATCTTTTACTAATCCGTAACTAGAAAGGTTTTTATCTAATAATCTGGACACGCTTGAAAAAAGTGCTGTGTTTGTTTACATGTCGTCATGATTTACGGAATTGACGCAGTTGCAGATGAAATAGATGTCGTTTTGAAATTTTTTGACTCGGGAATGAAAATACAAGATTTTAATTAAAATTCCGCGAAATGTTGTTGACGACTTTGGCCTATGTCTATGAATAACATGATGTCATGACTTTGATAGCGAGATGTCATTCTGATTAATTTAACAATGTAAGCACCTTTTATTGTCTTTTGTTACTTAAATACGATTTCTAGAAGTTCATGATATCATTTTAGTTTTAAAATCATTTATTGGAGACTTTTTTTTTATTTTTGGCATTCTCTCCGAGACTGCCAACTTTTATCAACTTCTGGACGAAAGGATTTCAATCTCATCATAAGGAAGATTGTGTGTTGCATGCGCATGCCCATGTTGCTGTAGAGCTCTCTGTGCTCGCTATTATAAAATACCAACCCTCACATATAACTGGCCGAACAGCTTTATTATAAAATACCAACCCTCACATATAACTGGCTGAACAGCGTTATTATATAGAACGCAAATATACCTGGCCGAGCAGCGTTATTATATAGAACGCTATAATCTTGAACATTGTACATAATATATTTAATCTTCGCCACACAGAAGTTGCCACATGTATAATATTAGTTCTGTCATTGACAGCTGCTGCCCTCAACCATTATCCAAATATTAGATAGTATACAAGGCCATCGTAATATATAATATTGAAACAATGGTTAACTTTTACCCCCAAAAAATTGAAAGATAAGATGAGACGATTTTTTCTAAACCCTTGATTTAATAGTTTAGTAACCGGAATACGGTAACGTTGTAAAAAGTCTGAATACAAACTTCAAGATCGAACGTAGTGTATGAGTTGGGAAATATAAACTCCATACACGGAGGCGGTTGGCATAGTACTATCAATGTGTGGAATATTTATAATGGGAAAATTGAAATCGTCTCTTTTGTCAGAAAGTCTGGTAGAAAGTTGACCATTGGTGTCAAATTTAAGGTAAATGTCAAGAAATGAGGCAGATGAAGCTGTTTCTGTCGTTTTCTTTATCTGGTGTTCTTTGCGGGTTTATCACTAAAATTCGTCTTAGCAAAGTAATATAATATGAAATGAAATATAAATGTACAGCTGTAGTTTCTACAGATAGATTCATTATATTATCAGAAATGAAAATATTTCCCAAAGAGTTAACTACAGTTGCTAAATCATAGCCTTTGTGAATACGATTGTTCAATGATTTTATAAGTTTATGTACTCTAGGTTTGTTACGAATGTTTCCTAGAAATATGGGCGGAAAATACTATTTGATCCGATTTCTGTAAGCGGGATTACTTTGATATAAAAACATCTTTCTAACGGTGATAAAATGTAATAAAAATATAGCAAGTATGTTATACTTTACAAGATTCAAGATTCAAGATTCTTTATTCTCATAAACCAATGCATTACAATGGTACAGAGATAGATACAAACATTCAATATCAATATTTGCATGCACATGACAAGATGATGGATGTAACACAATAAAAACACAACAAAGAAGGAGAGAGAGGTGACTAACCAGGAGGACGTGTTTTTGAAAAAACAATTTTGATAAATTTACAAAGGTGTCTTAACTTAATTTTATTTCTAGATTGGAATAAATTTGCAAATTTTAAAACATTAACTCTAGTCAAATAGGTAGAATCCAATAGACGTCGTCTATCGTCGTGAAGAGATGGGCACTGTAGTACATAATGGAATTCATCACCAATCTCATTTTTATCACATATGTTACATGTCCTATTTTGTCTCTCAATGCCTTGCCACCGACCAATTTCAATAGGCAATCTATGATTGCATGTCCTAAATTTACAAAGTAACTGTCTGTCTTTGTCATCAAGTAAATTTAGATAATTTTCGAATTCAAAACAATCCTTAAAAATTTTATAGCATAACCCTTTTGATGAATTATTCATGTCAGAACGCCATTTTTGCTGAAACTGATCAAATAGTTTTTGTTTTAAGCTTAAACTAAGCCACTTTGAATTAAAATTTCCTTGATTTTCCCATATATTACTAAATCCACAACTATCTAATATATTTTTGACAGCTTTTATCCAAGGCATTTTCAAACCATTTTGTGTATGCTGTAAATATGCGTATTTATAAATAATACTTGACAATTTACTATTTTCACAGTTCACCAACTTTGACCAAAAATTTACAATGCGTGTTTGGATATATACAGACATAGGGCAAGCACCATAAATCATAAAGTTTGGAGTAGATTTCTTCAAATGGAGTAAGAGTTTACAAAATTTAAGATGGACACGCTCTATTGTATCTAAGTTTGAATGTATTAGGCAAAAGTAATACCAGTATCTCACCTTTAAAGTAGAAGATAAACGGACACATTAATTACAATACAGATAATTGATTTTGATGACGGTTATATATATTAACGAAGCGATTGTCAGATTAATTGCATATTCATGTTTGCCTTCAATTTTATGATGAAGCTTGAGAATTATTTACGATTTTCTCTGTCATAATATTACTGAAGTGGCGTTAATCATTCCAACTAAATCTGTGTTGAAAGGCTACATTACCTGAATTATTGTTGTAAAACAAAAATAACCTAATATCAATTTAACCAAAGATCAATGTGTACAACTATGGTGTGTGTGAGTGAGTGGGTGATTGTTGTTTTATGCCAAATGAGCACAGATGTTGATGATGTCCGCTTTGTACTAGACCAACACGCTTATGTGGATTTTTGGTAGCTCACATAAACTACAGTCCACGGGTAAACATGTTGCTCTATTCGGATTCATTAATCTGATTCCGAACCAACCAGTTTTTGCTCTTACTCCTTAATGCTGCATGCTTAGCGAAGAATCAGCAAATCCTAATTCAATAAGTCTTTGACTTGATTCCACCGGAGATAGAACCCACGATCTATAGGCTTAATAAAGGTTAGGCCCATATAAGTAGTTTATCTCCGTCACTTTTTATTGAAGTAACACTACCAATCCAGGAAAGTGAGAGGTCAAGTATATGTGTGTTAGGGGTATCGGTAAGTATGTGTGTGTTAGGGGTATCGGTAAGTATGTGTGTGTTAGGGGTATCGGTAAGTATGTGTGTGTTAGGGGTATCGGTAAGCATGTGTGTGTTAGGGGTATCGGTAAGTATGTGTGTTAGGGGTATCGGTAGGTATGTGTGTGTTAGGGGTATCGGTAAGTATGTGTGTGTTAGGGGTATCGGTAAGTATGTGTGTGTTAGGGGTATCGGTAAGTATGTGTGTTAGGGGTATCGGTAAGTATGTGTGTGTTAAGGGTATCGGTAAGCATGTGTGTGTTAGGGGTATCGGTAAGTATGTGTGTTAGGGGTATCGGTAGGTATGTGTGTGTTAGGGGTATCGGTAAGTATGTGTGTGTTAGGGGTATCGGTAAGTATGTGTGTGCTGGGGTATCGGTAAGCATGTGTGTGTTAGGGGTATCGGTAAGTATGTGTGTTAGGGGTATCGGTAGGTATGTGTGTGTTAGGGGTATCGGTAAGTATGTGTGTGTTAGGGGTATCGGTAAGCATGTGTGTGTTAAGGGTATCGGTAAGTATGTGTGTGTTAGGGGTATCGGTAAGTATGTGTGTGTTAGGGGTATCGGTAAGTATGTGTGTGTTAGGGGTATCGGTAAGCATGTGTGTGTTAGGGGTATCGGTAAGTATGTGTGTTAGGGGTATCGGTAGGTATGTGTGTGTTAGGGGTATCGGTAAGTATGTGTGTGTTAGGGGTATCGGTAAGTATGTGTGTGTTAGGGGTATCGGTAAGCATGTGTGTTAGATGTATCGGCAAGTATGTGTGTGTTAGGGGTATCGGTAAGTATGTGTGTTAGGGGTATCGGTAGGTATGTGTGTGTTAGGGGTATCGGTAAGTATGTGTGTGTTAGGGGTATCGGTAAGCATGTGTGTGTTAAGGGTATCGGTAAGTATGTGTGTGTTAGGGGTATCGGTAAGTATGTGTGTGTTAGGGGTATCGGTAAGTATGTGTGTGTTAGGGGTATCGGTAAGCATGTGTGTGTTAGGGTATCGGTAAGTATGTGTGTTAGGGGTATCGGTAGGTATGTGTGTGTTAGGGGTATCGGTAAGTATGTGTGTGTTAGGGGTATCGGTAAGTATGTGTGTTAGATGTATCGGCAAGTATGTGTGTGTTAGGGGTATCGGTAAGTATGTGTGTGTTAGGGGTATCGGTAAGTATGTGTGTGTTAGGGGTATCGGTAAGTATGTGTGTGTTAAGGGTATCGGTAAGTATGTGTGTGTTAGGGGTATCGGTAAGTATGTGTGTGTTAGGGGTATCGGTAAGTATGTGTGTGTTAGATGCATCGGTAAGTATGTGTGTGTTAGGGGTATCGGTAAGTATGTGTGTGTTAGGGGTATCGGTAAGTATGTGTGTGTTAGGGGTATCGGTAAGTATATGTGTGTTAGGGGTATCGGTAAGTATGTGTATGTTAGGGGTATCGGTAAGTATGTATGTTAGGGGTATCGGTAAGTATGTGTGTTAGGGGTATCGGTAAGTATGTATGTTAGGGGTATCGGTAAGTATGTATGTTAGGGGTATCGGTAGGTATGTGTGTTAGGGGTATCGGTAAGTATGTGTGTGTTAGGGGTATCGGTAAGTATGTGTGTGTTAGGGGTATCGGTAAGTATATGTGTGTTAGGGGTATCGGTAAGTATGTGTATGTTAGGGGTATCGGTAAGTATGTGTATGTTAGGGGTATCGGTAAGCATGTGTGTTAGGGGTATCGGTAAGTATGTGTGTTAGGGGTATCGGTAAGTATGTGTGTGTTAGGGGTATCGGTAAGTATGTGTGTGGTAGGGGTAAGTATATGTGTGTTAGGGGTATCGGTAAGTATGTGTATGTTAGGGGTATCGGTAAGTATGTGTGTGTTAGGGGTATCGGTAAGTATGTGTGTTAGGGGTATCGGTAAGTATGTGTATGTTAGGGGTATCGGTTTTGCCGCTTTGCTTACGTTTTTTTGCTATTGGATTTTTAGAACTGTGCCGACAGTGTGGTATTTGTTGTTTATCATTTGATTCTGTAATATAATATTATGGTTATACCATAAATATATTAGGTCAGTGGTTTTCTCCGGGTACTCCGGTTTCCTCTACAAATAAAAAGATCGCCACGATTTAAAGGAACTATTGTTGGAAGTGGCGTTAAACACCATAACCCTAATCCTGACCCATAAATATATTACAGACGAAGTTAAAGGCAATACCATCCCTGCAATTACTTAGTTAAGATGGCATGAGGAAACATAATAATATCTTTAATGATGCAATGCAGCCAAGCGCACGCAGTATATATAATATAAAACATAGAACAAATTTTCAAATAAAGTGACAACGAGGAAAAACAAACCATCAGCACAAACATACAGGTCGAACAAAGCCAAACAAACCATCATCACAAACATAAAGGTCGAACAAAGCGGTAACTACATTTTTTGTAAATCTAAATCAGGAACACCAACAAAATATTGGGTACTTATATACATTATTTGGTTTTCCAACCCTTTTGACTTTCTGTTCCAGCGTACCTCATGAAGGTTATTCAAGAGGCTCAGACTTCCAGGGTACCTGATGAAGGTTATTCAAGAGACTCAGACTCGTCGCGCTCACTAAAAAGGGTATCTACCTGTTTATAAATCTGATGTTGTGATTGTTAAAGTTATTAAGGATAATGGCTAGCATGATATCTACATCAAGAGACCTTCGTGGTTTTTTCTCGAAATTGTGTCTGTATTAACAGGCATTGTTGGTAATATAGCATGTATAACTGTGTAAATTTAAACACTCGGAAGATATCAAGGTAATACTTACAAATTCATGTAAGTTCAGTTGAGAAACTAGAATATAACGACTGTAAGACATACAAATTAATAGCATGTACCTTTTTGCAAAATGCTAAGAAGATACGTTTTCTGATATTTAATACCATTATTACTAAAACTAATGTAACACAATTACGTTACAAATATAATTGTGTTAATTAATAACAATTGTTTCTGCACCTACTGAGATTGTACATCGACTATTTACATCGTCGAGGAATTATCTGTAATGTACCTACCGTGTTCCTGACAGTTTTATTGTCATAATAACTGACATTGTGTACCCGTTACATACCAGATATACACAGGACATGAGTATGTGGTTCACTTAGAGGACAATCGTACTTAGTTATACTGATTCGATACCTCATCTGCTTATAAGGAACTGGACAACCCAAAAATAGTGTATTCCTTGTCTTCTATTGTATAAAGTGGACATACGTTTTCTAGTTGATTCAGAACAGTTACAGAACTATTATGAGAACAATAGCAGAACAATTATGAGAACAATAATGGGAATAACAATACTAACTAACTATAACGACAATGCTAACTAGAACAATAATTTAATTCATAGTGGACTTATAATGTTTAACTACGCTATGACTTTATAATTTATAACGTTAACAAATTAGATAACGCGAAGTACTAGTTTATTGTTATGTATTTTAGTTAATAGAACATTTGTCATCTAAAGTTTATTATTTAACACCTAGCCCCAGTCGTGTAACACTAACCATATGTCCAACTTGATTAAAACGCTAATAGGTATATATAGATGTACTCTGTCTAATTTTGGAAATATTTGAAGAACCACCTATTTCCAGTTAGAGTGGCCATCTTGAGTGACAGTGGGTCAATTTTGAATGGTGACTAACCATGTTATTGTCGTTGGTTTACTTTGAATCAGTGATTTCTGAAGATTGTCCATATAGGGTGTAATTATATGCAAAATCTGTAAATTATGAATTTCACACATACACAAAATCCAATCCAATACAAAGCTGAAACAACCTAATGCAACTCCTAACAAAAATAATGCTTGGCTTACTCGTGGACAGTAGAATTGTGACTGGTCATCAGCTGTCTCCTATAACGCCTATCCCTTTATCGTTTATTACATAAGCCAGAAAAAGCAGATGATTACACAACCTCAAAATGACTGAAAAGTGTGCTCTGAATTTCAGACAACCATATTTAATTATAAGAAGCGTTTGAAGATACCAAAGGGGTAATCAAAATCCGTATATCGAAGAAGAACAGACAATGCAATGGCCAAAAGAAAAAGTACATATGTATTGATATTGCAACGTTCAGATAAAAATGTTATCCCTGGCCGTGTTTAGCGAGGCGGATGAACGTCTCACCGAGAAATTTATACAGACAAGACAAGACAAGACAAATACTTTATTAGAGTCTCACCTCTCATATTATACTTAATTTGTCGTGTTCTCTGAATGTTTGCTCTCACCTGTTCAGCTTCCGAATAAGAAAAGTTCAAGTTAATGTTCCATGTAAGAAGAGAATGATCCGGTAATATTGTACGAAGGTCATATATACCGGCGGCATCAATACTTTGAGCAAGAGAAGTAACTCGGGTTACTTTAAAACTATCGAAAGAGCCTATCAATTCATATGGTATTACTGTGTAGTCTACGACGCTCGATCCACGTGTAGAAACGTATGTAGTCATTTTGTATGGTATTACGGCCATTCAGGATACAACAGCTAGTGTCAATAAGAAAGTCACAAAATAATTCACCGTGTCCATTATATTGAAAGTCTACGATTTGGCGTTCCGGTAAACAGTCTATTCCATCAATAGAATCGGAAAAAATCGGAACAACGCCTATTCCAATCACCACAAAGGTCAAACATGTTGCCTTGTGGGATTGTATAGATGTCTGTTATTAAGGTTTCTAACAATTCATGTACATTCACGGCTCTTGTAGAATTTTGGGGTGGGAGGTAAATAACACAAAGAAAACTTTGTCTGTGCAGTTTTCATCCTCAAATCTAATCCATAATATTCCGTTAGTATCCTTATTAACAATCGAAATATTGAATTCACTACAAATGTAATTTCGAACCAAAACTCCCACGCCACCAGACCCACATTTGGCTCGTATATGGATGTTTTTGCGATTAAAACCATACCATTGGTAACCTTTGACGTTTACATCTTTATCACCAGTAAGATGTGTTTCCGCTAATCCAAGTATATGCAGATTGTATAGTTTTATATAAGATACTAAAAAGTTATATTTTTCACTATTTACATCTGAATTCCAACTATTATTGTTCCAAAACCCGCATTCTACCTATCTCCGTCCACGGCGATTATTCTGTATAAAACCTTCATTTTGGCCTCTATAATTTCCTCTGCCCCGATTGTTAAAATTTCTGTCTGACTGATTACGACCGTTAAAGTTTCTGTTTGATTCGCCGTTATCATTTGATGCTTGACTTTCCAATTGTTCATAATTGTTTGTTGACCTTTGACTACCGTTGTATTCATGTCGGTCACGTACAATTTTCGGTTTAACAATTGTACCTTTAATTTCAAGTTTGTTATCACCAATTGCTTGAACAAGATTCCTTAAGCTGGAATTCAACATGCGCTGATTTTTTGGTATTGAATGTTCAATGGAAATATCCTTATAGTTACGAGAATCTTTAAGCTGCGATTTTTTCTCCATTTCTTTCCTTTTATCACTTATTTTACGGAAACTGGCAACGATGATTCCGTGCTTTCCTTGTCGGTGACTTTTCTTGCGCTCCGCCGACACAGCTTGAACATCCTTCACTCGCAAACCATCTTTGATAAGGCAATAACTTTATTTAGCACATTCTCATTTTCAGATTCAGGAAGATTCCGTATCACAACAAGAAGTTTATTAACATCCGTAACATCTTTTTGCTTAATAGCGTCAGCGTACGATTTTTCTAAATTTGTAACTTTATCTGAAACGGTCTTCAAATCTTTCTGAAATTGATCCTTAACCTTTTTCATTTCCGCCGATACTTTCACATCAATCATATTTGCAATCTGAATTGGTATATTTGTTTCAATATCATCCATCCGTTTCGTAATTATATCACACAAATTATTCATTGATCCCGTTAATCCTACTACTAGACTTTTCAGTTGACTAATTTCACTACTACTTTGATCTGATTGGTGATCACTATTAACACCACTACTGGACTTACACAAAGGAGACTCTGATGTGCGTGTTGGTTTTAACTATTTTACTGAACCATTTTGAGTATCAGTTTCTAGCCGTCTCTTTCCCCGTATAAAATTAGTACTATTAAAGTTATTTACGGGCTTCTCGGCGTGACCGTCCGCTGTTGCGACGATTTCATTAAATTTGTATGGCTCCATTACCGACTGCACGTAGGATTCTGCTGAACTCAAATTTAAAGGATCGAATTCTGTGACATCAAATAAGTTCATAATTCTTCACAAATCGTATAATCCAACTATAATATGTATATGTCAGCTTATGAGAATGTCAAAAATATATAAATCCCACTAAAAATGCATTAAATCTAGGATATTTTATCACTGACAAAAACAGTGCGTCCGAACTTGGCGCACGGGTAAATTACCATTATATATTTATTTACAGCTTACCATTTACAACAATACTGCCAAGAATGGATGAATCTCATCTGATGATTTAATAAAGAGATAGTTGAAGTGTACCAAGGGGTGTCACTTGATGGCGAAAAAAGTGTGGATTAATTTTATCCAGTAATTGAAGAAAAGAATATTTCAGCGTTAAGCGCATATGACCACACCAGTCACTAGATTGCATAAGCTCACGTTATGGAGCAATATGACTAAACGTGATTACAACATATCTTAATTAGCATAGCGTATGTTATGGATAACTAACGACACCTTCAGCACTAATTGAATTATATCGTGGAGGTTAGTTGTATTGGTGGAGGAAACTAGAGTTATGGAATAACTACCATACCCTATATGTTTATAATGATTGAATAAAATGAACTACAATAGTATTATCATCATTGCAAGATACACGATCTATGTTCATGTCAATCCCGCTAATGGCGAGGTGTACTCGATACAACATTATGTGATAAATTTTGTCAGTGATCTGTCACTTTTAGCTCGTTTTATGCATGCATGTGCTTTTTTCTTTTTGCCTTGCACACTTTCCCGTGTTTTTTTGTTTTTTTTTGCGGGCAGTGGTTCATATATTGACAAGCATAGGAACGAGAATTACAAATAAAAATTCTTCTCACACTTTCCCTTTTCGTTAGTGCAATTAAATGCTTGACATGAAGGCATATTAATTTTGTAAATATCCAAAGAATATACGACATTATTTTCCAATTTACATAATTTTTAATGATAAAATGGCAACTGATGTTGATATACAATACCGACTTTGTGACGCCACGACTCTTTCGGAAGAGCTTTAATTGCAGGTAGTATCCGATAATTGATCACGCCCTTTGTCTCTTCGCATTGAAGAGTTCTAAAGATTACCATTATTTGGTGCTACACGAAACTTCAATCACCATATTCTACCTTACGGTAGACTATTTTTAACTTTTATTAAAACAAATGTCTTTTACTTACTGCCATTCAAATTATCATGCTAAATTGTTAAGACAATGGCGTTTTCCTTTAAACTTGAATATGCATATACATTTTGTATATCATTGTGATGCAACGACGCTTTCATTACTTTTCCCAAATAAACTTACAAACAATACTATCATGTTTTTTTTTAATTGACTGATTTCCAACCCAACTTTCTTTTGTTATCTATGATTTCCCCATATTGACAGTAAGATATTTGAAATTGAATGGGAGGGGCCGGGATTTAAGTTCGCGAAAAACAAAGGGTAGTATGAAATTTAACATTCGATTTAAAGTTTTAAACGTAATCTAGAATTATAGAGAGGAACTGATTGCTAAGTTAACAGTTCAGTTATAAATATAGCTATGGCACCACATGGCACTAAATATAACACTTTCATTTCTTTTATAAATTAAGTACAAAACAGACCACGAACGGCCATTAAAATTATATTTACTTTTAGATTACAATATCATGCATTGTTGGTGTAATTTCTTTATCCACGTTTTTAATGGATTGCTCTTGACATTTTAGAGAGTAACATTTCTCTAACGACCTAGTGCAGAATATTTTACACATGCATCTAACTCAATGTTCAGCAAACACTATACATTCATACTAATCTGATAACATATAACTAAGACATCCTTACTATAGCCCTTATTTCGAAAATAGTATCCCATAAACCATAGTATATTTGATAGGACAAAATCCACAACGATCACATTATTTTAACCCGAATCATGAAAATTGTGCTAAAAACGACACGAGACAACTCTAGATGATTAAATACAGTTTGGTTTGAAATACATTACTATTAACATGGTTACTAATCATATAAATCTCCCCGGGGACCAACAGTCCAAACTTGTCGAGGTAATGAAACTACGGTAGTAAAATAAATTTTTAAGGCGATATATTGTCTATATCAATATATATCTCATCGCCAATGTGGTAGTCACATAGGTAAATACGAGGAGTGTATAGACACAATAATGGTGTGAGTTCAAATCCCGTCGAGGGAGAACACAAATTTGTCAGCTCAAAAATATAATTCTATGACAGTGTTGTGTTAAATTTTCAGACGTAGTCTAACCTGTATTAAGCAGTCATTCATGTGGAATGTCAAAAGTAACCTCTTAGCAGAGGTGACCTCTTAAAAGATGCTCAGTAAAAACGAACCAAAAATGTTATCAAATGAATTGCATTATATATCCCATGACAAATGAGGTATGGTAAGTGGACTAGACAAAATTGACTTCTAAAGTATTTTAGTATCTGTAACCTTTTTTAAGACAGGACAAGATAAATAATCCGCTTTTCGATCTTCAATAGCTGTCTCTTTCGTCCAATCCGAAAGAGGAACATCATATTTTGTGTTGTGCATGTTCCGTGGGAACGTTGCCTTTAATAATATACCATGGCGTCCTGTAGTAATGGTAGAGGATACCCGAGTTCTTGGTAAAAAACAAAACGTGCGTCAGTTATGGTAAACATAGATAGAGGAAACACGAGTACACAGTGAAAAATACAAACTAACGTCAGTTTATCGTAAACTTTGGCCGAAGTAATTTGAATAACCTATAGAAAAGCCCTTACTTTCGTCAATTTATTCCTAACTTTGGTTATGGAAAACGGAGTACCCGGTGAATATCTCCCAAACTTCTGTCAATTAATGGCAAACTTTTATCACGGAAACCAAAGTACAGGGTGAACATTTTTATTTCGAATTGATACTCGGATCGCCCAACATCTATTAATTTGAATGTTTGTCGTATACATGTTCTGATGATGCGCATATCAGTTGATAATTTTACAGTACGTGTGAAATAAACTATATATGTACAAAGCCAGATGTTTTGTGTGAACTGTGCATTGGATGGGCTTAAAAGTCCTTCAAGCAGTATAAGTAAGCACATTCTTCAATAGATGTGTCACAACACCATTAAAACGTAGGCGATACGAGGTCGGTAGGTGAATAGAGAGAGGGAGGGGCTATGGACTAAAATATGTAATTGTTAAATACTAAATATTATAGAAATATAATGGTTCATGACCTATCGCTGGATTTTTAACAAGAGTAACACGGAATGTGCCACTATTGAAGCTTATCCTTCCAGAGCACCAGAGACAAACACCCCGGTTTTTATCGAAGTTCGTGTTACTCAATCTTTAGTTTTCTGTGTTTTGTCTACTACTGTTTGTTTTCCCTTTTTGTCTTTTTTCGTTTCTCTTTCTTTAGACCAATATATTGCCTGTCCATTACATTTCCAGATAGCTTTGAATAAAAATATTACACGTACATTGTATTCCTCAATTTCCATGCACAATATTTTTCTTTCAATCATGTATAAGTCATGTATCTTTTGTTTATGACTAGGTCCATGTCTATGAGGTTATTTTTTGGCATGATAAAAATACGGGTACAAAATGTATTTGCAAAAAGAAAATGAAAAATGCACTTTATCAAAGGATTATTTTACTTTATCCAATTAATTAAAGAAATATGCATCGTTCTGGTACATTTTATTATTTTACAATTTATCAATTAAATAGGGGCCATCGAGGTCGTGATCGTATGGTAGTTGGATTTACAACTACCTATTCAACCAGTGTCTATCATCACTCAGGCATGGTGTACTCGATAAAAACATGTGATAAAATTTGTCAGTGACTTGTGTCAGGTCGCTGGTTTTCTCCTGGTTGGTACTCCGGTTTCCTCCATCAATAATACTGATTGCCACGAACTGAAATATTGTTGGAAGTGGCGTTAAACACCATAATTAAATAATCTCTTAACAATTTCAAATTATAAAAGAAGCGAATAAAAACTAATTCATATATAAATTGCAGATCAGATCAGCATGATGTATTCATGATATTGAATGCGTTACATAATTTAGGATCTTAACGTTCAAATGGAACAGAACGAAAGAATAATTTGAAGATACCAAAGTAGTAATCAGTAGCAGTAAATCGAATAAGGACAGACAATACAATGGACTAGAGAGAAAGAAAAACGACAATAATCTACAAAACACTACACAGAAAAGATTGAGCAATACGAACCCCACTTAAAAAACTGGGTGTGAAAAAAAGTGCTCTGGAAGGGCTAACATTAATTTAACAAGTACATGTATACAGTTTTGTCCTGGATCCCATACGTACAGGTGTTCAAGCGCGTTCATATATATATATCTGATTTGTGTTTCTATAAAAGCTCTTTAACAGGTAGGAACATGTATATTATTATAGCTATTTGTGGAGGCTATTACAAATTAAAACATTAAATTCTGAAAGTGTTCTCACTGGAATTGAAACGACAAAAAACAGTTGCATATCTTCAAATATTCCAAAATTTGATAAAAAAAATGCCAACTCGTACTGAACATATGATAGTATTAATTCGCTTGGCATAAATAAAATCTAATAAATTTTAGAACATTATAGGTCCCATGGCACTAAATGCCAGTACATTTCATTTTAATTTACGATATATCAGAATTATCTAAGTAGAATTGGTCCCCCATGTCATATGGAAGAATGCACGCAGTCACACTGACTCCAAGCATGGGTTATAGAATGTAATGTAAAGAGAATAGCATGTATTACTACTTTAAAATAACATCTATTTTTACTGTTCGTTTGCTTTACTTTTTGTTATAGAGCACATGGAATAAATAATTAGATAATATCATCGATTAAACCATTTCTTTTTTGTGAGACATTTAGATACAAAATCGTAGATGATTTTTTTTAATTTGAATTTAATTTAATTTTTGTTTTTTTTTATGAAAAGGAGGGGGAGGGGTTAGAACTGCGAATTTGTCAGGATCTCAACTTGATTAACAAATTGCATTATGCTATAATTGGGTTCGATGTGTACAACTGATATAATTCGTTTCGTTTTCTTCAAGCTTCCATAGTTAATTACCTTGGCATAATTATATTTACGCACTTCAATGTCCCATGTTTATAGTGGGTTATGGATACGAGTGCTTAACACCACTCTCCACAAAATGTTGGCTATATTATGGCGATCAGCTTTATTGATACAGAAAACCGGAGTACACGGGGAATATCACAGAAGATACCAAAGTGGTAAATCAGCTGTCGTAAATCGAAGAAGGACAGACAAAACAATGGACTTGAGAGAAAGAAAAAAAGAATATATATTAAATAAGTATTCATATCTATTTTGTTCTGCTAAAGCATACAAGCATCCCATTCATCTGCTAAAGCAAATTTATAAACTGATGTCAACTTACCCTACATTGAAACATATTCCACTTCTAAAGATATATGTATATAATATAGCAATTATATCGTCTTTCAACTGAACATTTATCATAGAACAGATTATTTTATCCCTCTGTAATAATCACCAATTATTGCGTTATAATGAGCACATCTTTAGGTTAACTACTTTAACATATTTTAAGTTTGATTCTAAGCCAGATCTTGTTAATACCAAAAAACACCATGACATGTATATATCTATATTTATCCTGCAATTGTGGGATTTTGAGTACTACTGCAGAGGGTCAAATGAACTTCAGTGTTATTTAGTCATGGACCTAATAGAGCATTTCTGGAACCTGATTCATGTAGAGCGACATACAGAAACGGTAACACTATTCCGCTGACGTCACAGATGACATCATTGAAAACGATTAGAACGATTCTTGTTTCAGCTATTTTCAGACAATTTGGAAGTTGTTTTTGGACTTTTAGATATTGCAGGATAATACAATATATATTGTTGATACACGGACAATGTCTTTGCAAACATTACATTAAGAAACTCACCATTTTTCATGCATCTGATTGCTTTTGGTAATCTTGAAGCCAAGAGGAAAATGATTGTCCTCGAAGACGCCGTCAATGCTAATGGTAACAACCGTAACGTTATAAGTCCACAAGAACAGTATGCAGATACCAATGGTGCAATCAGAAGCTGTAAATCGAAGAAGGACAAACAACATACAGTGGCCAAAAGAAAAAGGACAAACAATGATCTACACTACCTAGAAAACTAAAGATTGAGCACTACGAAACGCACAAGAAACATCATGATAACATCGTCTGCTGTGTGTATTTTGTCTTTCGTCCTTTTTTTAAAGCTAGTTTTGTGATATTTGTTAAATGTTAGGTTGATTGATTGCTTTCTGTTAAATGTCAAGGGACCTTTATTTCAGCTGTGTTCATAAAAGTGTGGTAAAAGGTGACACTGTGATTAGCAACGAAGAACCACTACTTCTAAAACGTGCAAGAAATGTTATTTACCACGCAAAGAGCGGAGAAACTAAGTATTATTTCTGTAGATAATAAACATTAGAGAAAACCGAAGGGTCAATCAAGAATGAACAATCCAGAGAAACTGGCTATGTTCACCACAGGAATGTATTGGTATACCTTGTTTCATATTAGAATTTCACTGTTTGTGTTCATCTTATACCAACTTCGTGTCCTCATATAACAAAATGAATTATAAATATCTTAAATATGATGACAGTCACAGATTGAAAAACGCTTCAGCTATACTTTGATACACAGACTTTATCAGTATTTCAAAAGAATTCAAACAAAGGAATAAATATTTTTAAAACTAATTGATGACAAATTACCGATGTTAGATATCAAAACCTTCTTCTCACAATTCCGGTCATGATACAGCTTTTTGTCTTGGCAATTAAGATAACATTTTTGAATAGCAGTACTGTCAGCTAGTAATTATTGTTTTCCTTTATATTCCTATATATTCTAATGAAATGATATCATCAAGGCTTAAATACATATAGAGTTAATATACCATGTGATTTTTAATTGGCGCGTGACGACTTTGTCAAAAGATATAAAACATTACCGCTTGCTTCATAATTATTTAGTAATTATCTAAATTATTATGAATTGATGAATAGTAGATAGAGCAATGATTGAGGTAAACAACCTAATTGTACAAAAAAATATATCATTAGATAAAGTTGAAATTGTTTAAACTGCTATTTTGTTGAAGCAATTTCTGACTAATTATGGCCGATTCCAATTTTAAATTGTAGATTCCACTGTTTAAAATGTTTATAGTTTGTCTGTAGTTTTTCCCCAATATTACTTTATTGCAATTCTGCAGTATACCACATGTTTCCGATTGTATTTGTAGTGGAGCAGGAACTGCTAACCCTTCCGGAGCACCTGATTTCATCCCCGGTTTTTAGTGGGGTTCATGTTACTCGAGCGTCAGTTTTACGTGTATGTTTTGTAGATCGCTGTTTGTCCTTTTGTCCCTTTTCTTTTGACCATTGTGTTGATTAACGCCACTTTCAACAATATTTCTGTTATATCGTGGCGGTCATTTTCATTGTTGGAGAAAAAAGGAGTACCGGGATAAAACCACCAACCTGCCGCTACTCACTGACAAACTTTATCACATAAAGTTGTATCGAGTGCGCCTCGCCTGAGCGGAATTGACACTGTTTTGCACAGATAGTTGTAAATCCAACTATCATGCTATAACGATCACGACGACCTCTCTTTGTATTACATACAGATTCAAATTACTAAATACAAGTGTGTTGGATTATATCGGATACAGTACAAGCAGAAAATACGAGATCTGGCAAGATGATACAAACCGCCCGATTTAGATTTTTGGCAAGAAGGTATCCCATTGGCAACACAGCAAAATATGACATAGGTTCCTCTATGTAAGATAAGTGCACGGTGAGTATGACCCACAACTGACGCTAGGTAATATAAGATCACCACTTTTCGGTTATTAAGAGGATAAAATAAAATACTAACTGGTACCAGGACTACGTTCAATATCGTAGCAGCTAGCCTAGCTGCTAGGTAAACTAGCCATGACGTTATTGAACGATTAGCTACGTAGCAATGCTAACAAATATGGCGCCAATCATATAGAATAATTTCTTGGAACATTTTAGCTAATCGTATTTGTCTAGTTACCTTAATAAATTATCATCCGTATTAAAAGCGTTGTCACTTCCTGCAATGCCACTATTTTTACCTACGAAATTAAATTTAGATTTAGCCGCCATCTTGGATTCAAATGCTAGCAGACATTTTTTAAGCTAGCTAGAGCTATGTAGCGGCTAGTCCGAGATTCCTCTGTCGTTTAACGGCATTTATAAAGTTGCTGTAGCCGTTCAACGTCAGAGGGCAATACATACGGAAAACAGCGGATTTGCTTCTCCAACTCTGGGTCAGCACATTTCCACGTTTCGTGGCTATCGGATTTTATTTTCTATCAGAAACCCTTATATAAATCGCTTCACCAATCATTTTCTATTCATTCATAACCATCTTACCCTCAGAAAGTGGTGCTACACTCCATTACAGCACGATTTTGCCTTAGATCCTATGATTCTGCCATTTGTCTTCCATTTTTCAAACATTTGTCACGTGACTACGAGAAAACCACGATTACCGCAATGTATCATGGGAGATGATTTGCATATAAACAAACAAACAAATATTTGTATTGCCAATCATACACGCCTGTTAAGGCAGAACAATTAACATAAAATTAATACAGTTGATTATATTGATTGGTAATGATTTTAACAGCAATAGTGAATTACAGATAACCATAAGAAAAAATATGATGTAGTACCTTGTCCAAAAAAGGGGGACGTAACACATCCTCTTTCCGAAGCCCATTGGCAACACTCTGCCATTGAATCTTTTCTTTCCAACACATTCTGTATTATTTCCTTCTTCTCTGCTTTTATATTTAGATGGAACTGTTTATGCTGCAGAATATGCTCCAATGTATCGTCTTCCATGTGATTTTAATGTTGTTTACTGTTTACGTATGCAAATAATGCTAAAATAATTTGGCGCGCTGAATTAAGTAGCTCCCATCATGCAATGCGTTACTGTTATCATTCAGTTAGTATCGCGAGATCACGTTTGTAGATTCGAAAATGGAAGTCAAATGGCGGAATAATAGGATCTAAGGCAAAATCGTGCTGTAATGGAGTGTAACACCACTTTCTGAGGGTAAGATGGTTTTGAATGAATAGAAAAATGATTGGTGAAGCGATTTATATAAGGGTTTCTGATAGAAAATAAAATCCGATAGCCACGAAACGTGGAAATGTGCCGATCCTAGAGCTGGTGAGGCAAATCCGCTGTTTTTCGTATATATTACCCTCTGACGTTGAACGGCTACAGCAACTTTATAAATGCCGTTAAACGACAGAGGAATCTCGGACTATGTAGCGGCTAGGCTAGCTTTCCGTTCAATAGGATTTTTCTACGTAGCTCAACCTAGCAGCTACGATGTTGAACGCACCACAGTTATGACGAACTGGCCATTCTGGTGAACATGAGACAGCCGCTTAAATAGGAATGAATCTTACGGGAGTGTCAACAGTCATGGGCTTTGGGCATGCGCCAACACTAACAACCCTTACAAAGTCGGTGACGGGTCTATATTTATTCCGGATTTCCCCCGCTTCGTTATGAATGATGATGTGCATGTTTTAATAAAATAAAATGCAGATGCGGATCCAAAAGTTCTTAAAGGGGGGATTTCCAGAAAGTTAATTTTTTTATATTTGTAAAATTTAGTTGGACAAAATTTATGATCAAACAATATTATAAATCAATCGGAGTAAAAAAACGTAAACAAGACGTCATTGCATTTGTAAACACGGTGACGCAGTTTATTCATCGTGGCAGTTATGCACGTATCGTCACGGTCGTAAGGAAGTTTTCGTGAATTTGTCGGTTAGGAAAATAATTTATGACTGCATGTATCCCGTAGATCTTGAAAATAATGAGAGATCGTGTGAATATTCATCTATAGTAGTTCCAACTTCCAAGGATATTGTGACAACCTCGCAAATAAAATAGTACTGTTTACAAAACATCCTAGACCTGCAAGAATAAATAAAATATATCATCCTAGCGAGTACTTATCGATTAACTTGAAGAAAATTAATCTAAATCTCGTATATTTTGTTGTCTGACTATCCTATAAAAAAAAAGGGGGGGGGGGGGGGTCCTTATAAGAAAGGGAAATCAAAATAAGTATTTTCCTCCTAAGCGACTGGCAGGTATTCGTACAAAAACCAGCTTTGTAATGTTAATGCTTTAAAGTTGGCATTATGTTAGATTTCTGCATGGTTTTATAGTTTATCATATTTATATCACATTAAACATGCAATTTGTAAATTATCATATTATGGAGCATCAAATAAAACTTTTTAAAAGGCCCAACTTAAAACTAGTATGCCCCTTTTGTTAGAGAATGTATAAAGTCTGTGTGTGTAAGACACTTCTGATGTACTAACTTAAAAATGACTTAGTTCAACTATATATCATTTTGTGAATTTTTAGAAGTCAAAATCCTGTAGGAATGCACACCTTTAGTATTTGTACATTAAACACACTACAATATATTACAAAAAGGGAGGGACAGACATGGGTTAAATAGTATGCCCTGATACAGGGCTATACATTAACAGTCATGTTCCATTCTTACATGTATGTCAAGCACATTATTATGGTGTGGTTTCTGTTCATGAGGCACTCCATCCTTTCTTGTTTATGCCAATGTCAGGAGACCAATAATAACATATAAGGATTAGTATGGAAAAAGTGCTAAATTCAGGAACAAGTCAGTCTTGGTTGGGCAAGATATGTACATGCATGTGTACTTTGTAAATGATTCAACTGATAACTTTTGTAAATTATTGAGCACAAAAATTAAACAAAAAGGTGACCGCATGGGCAGATTTGACTTAAGAGAACTACATGTATTCATTAACAAGAAAATATTTATTGCAAAAACAAAACATTATTAAAAGGTCAGCTATACATGTATAATAACAATGTTGTAAAATAACAAAACTATGAACTGGGACATTGAAGAATGGGTAATAAAACACATTCCTATCATCCTGGTGAAGTCTTAAGTTAATGATTGAATAAAAATTATATTGCTTTTAACATCAAAAAGTTAATATTAGGGGACACTATACAATTTTCTCTATCCTTTAGTTATTGAATTGAGAAGTTAAAAATCTGACACAAGTTCCACCCTCCCCACAAAACATACTACATGTAATAAGGTTAAAAAAAACTCCTTTAATTTCAAAATATTTGTCTAAGACTTTTCAGGTAAATGAACAAAGCCCAAAATATTCAATAATTTTACATGAAAAACAACACTCTTATGGGGATAAAAACATTCTATTCATAGAATTTTTAAACAAGAAATATAAACTATAACATGTGATGTGTAAACTATTTAAGCATGAGCAACAGGAAACACATTTAGATACAAAAAATGAAAAGACCAACACCCTTAGTTGGATTTTTAGAGTGCTAGTTCATTGAAACAACAGTATGTGGGTAGATATGTCGTTCCACTCTGAAACATTATTCTGATTCTGACCTGACCATTCTTTGTTCTTACTCCTTAATGCTGCATTCTTACCATTTTTATAATCTTTGGTTTGACTAGACAGGGGCTAGAACCCATGGATCTACCACATTCAATGTGAGCATGCTAACAATTACACAACATTTTTGTGGTTGTGTAAAAATCACACTGAAAAAGGAATAGTTCTTCAAAACTTTCATTAAGCTAGGGACTTGTGTCCAAGTTAGTTAATGCAGTCAATATGATCAAGCATATATTAAAATAAACCCATAGATTAGCTTCCAGTCAGATTTGAACTGACATCTTTTCAACATTATTGAAATGTACTACCTTGTACTATAGAAGCTATATGTATTGTAATTGTTAGTAGTTGACAAACCTAATATGTACTCAGATCATTAGTTTCCAGAGAGATTTGAACTGACATCTCTCAAACATTATTGAAATGTACTGATTCATTGACGCCATAGTAACTACAACATTTTGTCATGAATTTGTTAGGAACATTTCAGCCATCAATCATGTTCATCAAGCCTATCAGAATACATTTGAACGGGGTCTGAAATTCCAGTCACTCAAAATTTTGTCGTAGCACCTCTTGTTATCTTGTAAAACATAATCTTGTGATGGCACCATTTCTTTGTTTTTAATCTTTGCTATGTTTGTGTTTTAATTTTGTCCTTGTTTTTAAATTGTTTTTTTTTTAAACAAACTGGAAGTTAATCATTTTATTAAATATTAATATAGATAGCATGATTTCAATACTAATCACTCTTGCAATAGGGGCATAAAAATACATCTCTTTTCCTGATCACACGTTTTTCAGTTGAGTAAACCAAATGAACCCAGTGTTTGTATTGGTCACATTGTAGCCATTTCGTGAATATTAAACATGGGCTCTCTCTGATTTCTTTTGGGGTGAATAATTTGCATACACAGCACTTTTCATCATCTCTTATTCGATTTTCATCCTCAGAATCAGATTCAGAAGTGCTATTGGTATTTGTAAGTGGTTTGACAGATGGACAGTCATGTCAAGCAATATATTCTTTCTTGAGAGGGGTATATATAAATGTAGGAGAAATACTTAATTCTGATTGGTTAAAAAGTTACATTTATTTTCCATACACGCCTACCAAGCCTATCAGTAAAAATGTAAAAAAGCAGGAAATTTTGTGATACGAACTGATACACAACTACATTCCCTTTCTTCTCAAAACATCAAAAGGTACCAGAAACTTCATTAGGTCAATGACTTTATATGTCTCAATGTTATTCTACCCCCTTTATGAGGTTGCAAAAAGGTGTGATTGCAAGATAAAATTCTTTCATGATCCAACAGTCTTACTTCTTTGACATCCAATACAGCCTCCTCCAAAACAACATTTTCAAGCTGGAAATAAAATTATATTTATTAAGTACTGGTACAATAGATCATGATGAGCTATTTTTAAGAAATTTACTTAGCGAGCAAGTGTATGTTTTTTTCCTTCTCATTAAATTTTCAAGTTTTACAAATCCGTATTTGTGGTCAAGTCATATAAATCTTCCATGATAAACTTACTAACAGCACCATTGAACTGCAAAATTACTTGGCAATTTCTGAATACAACAGACTGGTTGTCTTTTTAGTGTGTTATTCCCTCGTTTCAAATTACAGAGTTATCTCCTATTTTACAAGAGTTGTCTTTCTTGTTAGCAAGTAATTATATAAAATCATTCTGCTCAGTAGAAGCTGTGAAATTTTTGACAAACATTTTTTGGACGGACATTGGTAAAACTTAATGACTGCCTTTTACTTAAGTTTTCGTTCAACAAAATTTTCATAGACCCAAAGTCATTAAATTGAGAATGGAATTTTCGGTTTTTCACACTGCATTAACAGACGATCCTTTCATATTAATATGATCCCTCTTACGTTTTTTGTATTAAGGGGATATTGTTATAAAATGTGTAAATTCAATCTTTTTTTAACGTACCTGTACAGGTAACTGTTGTGTGTCTTTCATCAATTCATTGGTCATGTTGTTAGGAGTAGGTTGGGATTCATCAACCAAATGGGCTATAGGCTGGTCAATTTCCATAGGGCGTATATCCTAATAGAATAATATACTTTAGGCATGTAAATAATTGATGATCTATACTTTATCAGTGAATGCCCTTGAAATTTTAATAACCATTATTTCGGGCCGAAAATAAAATTCTTTGTTCCCCCATGTCTTAATTTTGATGTTTTGATATAATTTTGACTGTGCCCTTGAATACTCAAGAAAAAATTGGTTCCAAAAGTTTTGTGCCAGATAAAATAACCCATTGTAAAGTAATCAAATTAATTATAATATTTTCATCACAACTAAGGTATTTATTTAGATCATGTCTGTACACTCAGATTTTCAAAACAAACATTAATCTTTGGTCATCCACTTTTCAGGCATTTTTTCCCAGAAGATATTTATCAATAATATTATTGTATTTGTACAATATAATGCCAAATATAACATATATTTCCTGTTCTGTTTGGTTGTTTTGTAATACTATTGCAATACACTTACTGAAAAAGAAAAATAGCTGTGATCATATATCCTTGAATACATACAAGAGCCTGTTAAGAACAGGTTCAATGAGTAGACCTAAAAATAAAAAAAATATATATATACATGTATAAACAAAAAATATTTTGCAACTAATTATGTAAGTTGTTCAATCAATTGATGCATTTTAGTTCACATAAATTCAATAAAACAATAGCCCAGGTTCCTATTTAATGGTATACAGCATGTCCAAAGTTGTTCAACGCGGGTGTGTTAAGGCTGTTTCACGTCGGTTTGTTTCATACAGTTGCTCCCCTTTGTAATAGTTTACGTAATGACGTTGCATCCATGGAAACGTACTCTTCATGGATGAACTGCCCGAAGGAAAAATGTGTTTCTGCAGATCTAATGCACTTATTCCTTGTTCGTTTTGTGACAGTAAGATTAACATATATATTTATTGACTATCCAGATTGTGAATATATCATTATTTTGAATACGTCGATTGTAATATATGATTTTTGGCGCTTGTCAGTCTTGCGAAGCTCCACCCCTTCAATGCCCATATTTGGAAATCGCCATCGCCAAAAAGCTTGTTTGTTGACAAATACGAGAATGATACACACGCACCTGTTTACTATCAATATGATACTTATGTAGCATAATTTCACAAAAAAAGGAAAATGTACACATCGTCAGTTGCAGACAAATGATGCTGAGAGGTAAACCTTAGTTTAAATTAATAATGACAATCTCCTGAAGCACATGTATACTGAAAAAAGGGGGTCGTATATTATACCTACCGAACTTGAAGAAAGCACATGGAGAATCAAAATAAGATACATAAGCCTAGAACTCTATCATGTCAATACCAACATTTTCGTGATCTTTTTTTTTAAGATCGAGATGTTTGATTTGCATGCAGTATCTATTTTTGCCACAGGCACAGGTGAATCAGACACCACCACCCCCTTTTTTTGCAAGTTGTGGAACACAATTTATAGAGGAATAATCAATATAAGGACTATATTCTATAATGAAGAAAACCATTAAAAAACGTTTGAATCTTTATACAAAAAATATCTTGATAGGTTGGGGGTCCTGTTTATTTTTAGAATTTACATTTGTTTTCTTTACAAGTAACATACAATCTCCATAGCACCTTGGCTTGGAAAGGCAAATTGTCCATTCTGACAACTTGTGTAGGACCAATTCTCAATGCATACTAATAATCGACAACCAAAAAGTATGTATGTATTATCAGAGAATAACATCCCTTTTCAGAGGTTTTTTTTCCCTCAAACAAATCTTCTGTCAAGTTACTGGGGAGGATGACTTCAATTTCATCAACATTTAAGCTTCTGAATTTTTTTTTGGTCAAAATTCATTTGCACATAACAGATTTGATCAAATAAACAACAGGCGAAAACTGATCTAACACCAGTTAGTTATTCTCTAAATCCAGTTTGTCTTTTTACCAACTAACAGATCATGGTCCATACAGTTATTTCATAAAACCATAAAACCAAAACCTGAAATGAAACTTAATTATGTACATTGTAATTTAAATCCAATTTTTAATTAAAGGTGGGTGATCTGGTTGTGCTACAATATCACATTTTGATCAAAGAAATTTTTATTGAGACATATATTAAGACAGATGCTCAATTCCTTTTAATATACATATTGTAGTTTATTTAGTTATGCCAAAACATGTTCAGTAAAATTAAATCTTTACATAATTAAAAATTGCACTGATCAAATTGTATAAGCATTGATACCGGTATTAAGTTTTTTTCTTAGAAGACATACCTGGTTATGCATACATTGTACAGTGTACTGTTAGTGTTAATTCTAAAAAAAATGTTTATATAAAACCCGATTGTAGAATGAATTTATCCTGCAATTGTGTGATTTTGAGTACTAATAGACAGGTCAAATAAACTTAAGTGTTATTTAATCATTGTATGTTTTGACAATATATGTTGTAGGCATATACAATGTATACAACATCTTACATTAATAATAATTTTAGAAGATGGTCAATATTCAGCATTTTCATTGGATTTACAAATGTAGTTCAGTAGCTGAGTATCATATTAACTCTCTCTGCACTGAGCTAAGTTTATTGTTATGCATTCAATCATCTTGGTGATATATTAAGGGTATGATAAATGGGCATCAAGGTAAGATGCTAAACATGTTATACATGTACATATTGATCTATTGATGAAACAGATTGATCTTCAGAGCAGCCATCAATTGATTTTCAAACCACTCAAGAAAGACAACACTATTCATCTCCTGGTGATGGTCACCATCCTTTGATTTGGCCAGAAACACTAAATCGCAGCCGTCAATCCTCACTTCGCGTACCTGCATGCAAAACAATCAAACGTTTGCCTTTACCCGAGGGTATTTTTGGGGCATCAGACCCATCATTCGGAAGCCACATATAATCTGTGCAGTGACTTTGGTTAACCCATGTTTCATCCATGTACACGATATCATACCCTGCTTCCCTAAAAGATTTGATCTTTCTCAGATAATTACACCTATAATTAATACTAAACACTTGATCGTACAGAACTCTTCGATTATCACCTATTTTTTATAAGTATGTCCAAGATCAATGAGAGTTAGAGTAAGCTTAGACTTTGATATTTTAATAGAATCTTTTATTTCCTTATGTATTATGGAGACGGTCGGAGCAATTTCCCGTGAATATAAACCGTGGATTGTTCTTTTAATAACACAATGATCAAAGTCGTCAAAAAATTCAGCTCTTTCTTTGGGTCTATATGACTTACAAGGCCTCTTACCATTCATAATACCGTGCACTCAAGTGTAAGACACACCCAAAGCTTTAGATGTCTTTTGTTATACCCTATCAAATGTGACAATTGGCTTCTTCGTTGCCTTTTCCTTACTATAAAAGGCAAGCAACTTTTTTACAAACTTTTGGCATTCCGAAGATAAGTCAGACTTTTTACCCATTTTACACAAAATATAACAATAATTTATGAGAGAAATGCTTGTCAGGTTCGTCTAAAGTACACGTGGCCGAGAGAACGATTTTACAGGTAAGATACATGACGTACGGATGGCTCTTCTATAAAGTACATCTACTCCCACCCGAAAAATGACAACAAAATAGGACCAAAATATAAAATTTCATCTGAGTGCAGCCTCAGCCAAAACAATAAGAAGCATTACTGTAACATATTTAGTTAGCACTTCTAATTCTAAATAAAACTCTCGTTTATTTTGCTGTTCAACAATCTATAGTTTAAAAGATATTTGGATTTTTCGTTATTCTAATCAAAAAATTATTACTTTTTAATT
The DNA here is from genome assembly GCA_963680875.1 of Bathymodiolus brooksi. Lineage (NCBI taxonomy): Eukaryota > Metazoa > Mollusca > Bivalvia > Mytilida > Modiolidae > Bathymodiolus > Bathymodiolus brooksi. The sequence continues at coordinate 92,922,715 of OY804577.1, forward strand.
TATCAATCAATACAATTAGCTTCTTGGTAAGCACATGTGTGTACTTGACAAATTAACATAACAAATAATAAGACAAGCTTAAAATAGAACCAAGTAATATATTCCTTTTAAACCATATATATAGTCGTGTATATAAATAATTGTTCATACAAAAGAAAAGGTATTTTATTTAAACTTAATAAAGTAGATCAAGATCAAATACAAAGAACAGGATGTCTGTGTAAATCCTGTGTTCATCTTTCATTGTACATATCCCGGATGCAAGCCATATATGCTGATGTCTTAGATAAAAAGGTCAAAACTTTGCAAAGCACATCCTAGTACCATAAATTAAGACCAAATTATGAGGTATAATTCGTAATTGGATAAGTATCTCACCGCATGCCAACTTTTTCTTTTTAATATTTTAGGTAGAAGAAATAGTTTTTTATAGAACTGAAATGTTTTATAGACATGATTTAAAGTTTTGATTTATTGAAATTTATATAGTCTCATAATTCTTTATAGAATGGCACTTGTATTTTATCTATACAACTTCTGTTTTAATGTATATATTGTGATGATTGTGTATTATATGTATTACAAGTGGTGAGACTTTAATAAAATATTGAATCTGAATCTTTTAAAACATTAATATTATGAAATTAAAAGACGCTTCTTTCTTAATTAGAATTTATTCTTTTTTGATGAGTAACAATAAAGTACAGAGCCCGTTAACTGACATGATAAATATTTTTATGACGTTATACGAAATAGTATTTCGCATAAACTAAATTAAAAACAATTCTATAAACGAAATAAAAAAAAAAATTATCATGTCAGAAAACGGGCTCCGTAAACTATTTCGTATAAACAAAATTAAAATTCTCATGTCAGTTACTTGACTCCACAATAAAGCAACATATTAATATGCATTTAGCTTTTCTATTTTCTTTTTTTCCTTTCATATGAATTTCAAATATAAATATTTGGTGCGGACAGCAGAATCATGAACGCTCAACGATGGAAACTGGCAGAGCATCAGCATAACAAACCTGGATATTGCCGATGGCATAGTTGCCTCCAAATTCAATAAGCCATTTGAGGTAGAAATCACTAAATTTTGTTTTCGACGTTTTGTTTTGTTTTTTGTTTATTTGTTTGTGTGTTTTTTTTGTTTTGATATTTATTCAAGACCTTGATTGAGAACCAAATTCGATTGATGTCTATGTATTCAATCCCAACTCCTTCTAATTATAAAGGAATGATTCTTAATGAGACCTTGATATATGAAAACCAAAATTTGACTCATTGATATTCACCCATCTAAAACTCTTTCTAATTAGAAAATAATATAAAAAAAAACAATGAATTAGCATTTACATTTAATTAATCACATCAATGATTGGAGCATCATATAACAAATAACATATCAAATCATAACGATATAATGATGAACATACAAACATTGAATATTTCCAGTTTAAAATTGTAAATATTCATAATGTCAATTGTCTCTTAAGCACTAATATTGGTGAATGAGTCTGATGATCCACCCAACTCCACACAAGTACTTGGCAATGGTCTTCTGGCCAGTAGTGAAGTCTCTGCATAGGTTCTGTAAACGCTTCTGGAGCTGAACATGTCTCTGTTGAGTACGCTTAGCTGGTGGATTACCGACGGCATCTTGCTGGATAATAGTACGGACAGTAGCTTCTTCCTTTTGACACCACTCGATGACACGCCATATAGACGGATGGGCATGTCCTACCAGGTTGAAGAAATTGTTGTTCCAGCCCTCGCACATGTTGTTGATTCTGGAATCACCGTTGACTGTGGCATCATGTACGTTCCAAATGGCTGGTGGAAACAGGTGCGCTACGTGTTAAGACCAGACGGACTGCTTGATTTTGTGCTGGATTCTGCTGTCTAAGTCTACCACTGATGTAAGTTGAATCAAAGTAATCTAGGAGCTCAGCTGCCTCTGGTGGGTCACCAGGGCATAGTGTTCTAAGCAGATGAATACCATTGGTCAAATCAGGTACTGGTAAAAAGGCAAGACCATCCATCATACCACAGAACACTCTTGTAGAGAGGCACCAAACCAAGCTGCTGTATCTGTCGCCATGATGCTTGTGTCAGGTGGTAGAAATAGCCCTGGTGGTTGATGTGGCGACCAAATACAGCTGTAACTGCACGAAGAACTGCTTCTTCAAAGTCTGGACATTGAAATGTAGGTTGCTGGCATGGCAGTTTAAACAATAGACTGGAAGAGTTCCCTGTAAGTATCTTGACATTTATTTAGCAGGAACGCATATACTGCAGTGCCTGTTACATCTTTGAATGGAACCCGGATGGTGTATAGCTGTTTAAATGGGTGCAGAGGTACAGAGAAGGTACCGTCCATGAAGATGAAGAAGGTCTGGGCATTGGCTAATCTTTCCAAACTCTCTGGTGAGTAGAAGACTAACATTCTGTTTTCTGCATTCTGGCCGTTGTCGTATTGCAGGAACTGTTGGTTGTTGTTGTGTACTCCTCAGGCAATCTGACATCTGCATAGGTGGCTGGGACTGGAGGAGTTGGACGCTGGTATCGAATTGTGCGTTTGGGGTTTTCTTCACGGGGCAGCAAGGCTTGGACATTGTCGTCACACTGGGACACAACCTGGGCAAAGATCTGGCTGTGTTTGTCTCTGGTGTTGGTTGCCAGGTCTTTCATGGCATTTCTGGTTTTTGAGTACTTGATGCTTGTATCACTGGGAGCGTGATTGTGTGGCTGCCCAGGAACTGGATTTTCATTCTGAAGTGTAGTGCTAAGGTTTCCTCTGCATCCTATGCTTGAGCGTTTAACACACTTCCACCACTGATTGGTCTCCCTGGTAGCATGTTTGGTATACAGGTACCCCTGGTAACACAGCTTGGAACCACCTCTGTTGCTTGGTATAATCTCCATTTTCGTTTAATGATAGTGACAGTTAACTGTTTCCTTTTATACAAAAAGTGAAAGAAACCATACATTTTGCTCTGAATTGACTAGGGCATGGACTACACCAGGTATGGTTTCACCATATGTTGATGTTCAACAATTTCTTTCATAATTGTATTCTTAACTATTAAAAATGACCTATGTATGTCTCTGTATAAACATTATGACAATAGCAATCAAGTGGCTTCTTTTTATAAATTACCCCTTTCCATTTAAATCATTATGGTTTGAGTCATTTATGAATTAAATACATGTACTAAATAAACAACTGGGTCTCTATTCAGGAAGAATATATTAATTACAGTATAAACAAATTAAAGATTAAGGCATTGAAATAATTTTTACAAAAAACTTTAATTATCTGAAAGATGACATTATAAATGTGACTTTTTTTCCGTGACTTTTTTCCCTACATTCTCTCCATATACATTGTTATTGTCTGTAAGTGTAAAGGTAAAGGGTCTCCTTTCCAATTCAAATGGACTTACACCCGACGATCACCGCTACATTTTTTTTTCTATTATACTACGCCAAATTGACAAGAAAACGTAAAACGTTTCCCTTTTTATATAAACTTACAAAATAAGGAATAGAACTCTATATTTGAAAAGCTCAATTTTCATACACTTCGGTAAATTAATGACAATACCATTTATGATGAACAAAATCATATATTCTGTACAAATAATTATCTGTTTGTCCCATAATTAATTTCTACGCTTCATTGTGACATATATGACAATGCAGACTGTAAAGACTCTCGTGTATATAATTTTAGGAAGCTTATACATTCCAAATAAATATTAATGTTAGGCATATTAAACCTTTTAAAAATATGTTCCACGATATAGCGTGGAAATCATCGTGGAAAAGATTAATATGTCGTGTTCACCACACATATATTAATCTCTGCCACGATGATGTCCACGCTATATCGTGTTCAAAACACATATATTAATCTTTTCCACGATGATTTCAACGCTATATCGTGGAAAAAACACACGTATAATAAAAGTTAATCCCTTCCACGATGATACCACCGCGGATGAAAAATATCAGTTTACCTGTTCCGTCGTGTTTTCATCGTGGAAAGGATTAATTTCCGTGACAGAATAGTGGGAAATGTAAAAAAAACCACGCTGTTCCCTTTGTAGATAAACTACTATTGAAACAAAAGAAGTTGTACGTATTGCGGGATATTCAATACGGGCCGCTTCTTTTTTTTAATAGTACTGTATCTTATACTTAAAACCATTTTGCTTGAACAGTTGACTACAGAACGACAGGGATATAAATTCCTAACGGTGTATACGTGTATCACATTTCATTTCTTACATTAGCATTAGGGGAAAAGGGTGTATTTAACTCTTATAAAAAGATTTCGATGCTACATTTTTGTAACTGAAAAAAAAATGCACTCTGAAGCAGAATTTTTGTTCCAATCTCGATCTAGACACCTTTTCAAATAACATAGTTGGTACTTCATATCATTTAAAGGGGAGCTTATTCAAAATAAATCCTAAAACGGCTAATGATAAAAAAATTTAATAGCAATAATAAATTTATGTTTGTAATAAACAATCCAAAGGGAACACATTGATGAATATTTTCCAAAATTTTCCAACAAAAAATATTCTTTATCTGTATGATATATCCAGTTTAAGGAAAGGAAATCTTAATTGACCTTCCCTACAATATTTAACTCAGTAGTCCGTTAGGGGCCTTCGTGGACGTGATCGTTTGGTAGCTGGATTTACAACTACCTATGCAATCACTACCTATCACCAATAACGTTATGAGTTCGAATCTCGCCCAGGCGATACAACATTATGTTATAAAGTTTGCCAGTGATTTGTGGCAGATCCGTGTTTTTCTCTGTGCACACCGTTTTCCTCCACCAATAAAACTGACCCCCACAATATAACTGAAATTTGTTGAAAGTGGTGTTAAACATCAAACCCAGTAGTCCGTACGTTTATATTTTATTTATGTTTTTTTTTATTGTATAGAACGCTGGGTTTTATGCAAATTCCCGATTTTTTCGTAACATTTCTGAAATTGTAATTCAAATCGTTTGACTGTTCATTTCAATAACATGCAGCTAACTAAAGTTATAAATAACGTGTTTACCTGCATTAGAATGGAATAAACCCACAAAAAATATTGTGGCATATATACTACAATGAAATAAATTTGATAATTGGGATAGTATAGTGGTGCGTGAATATGTCAACAGATAAGAAAAGTTTTTTTGTAGATGCCAAAAGAGTTATCGGAATGCAATGCAATGGCCAATCGAAAAAGGAAAAAATGATAAACAGTGGTCTAAAAAAAAACTACACAGAAAACTGAAGATTGAGCAGCACGAATCACACTTAAAACCCGGACGGAACTCTGTCGGTGACAACTTGAGCCTTTAGTTGTACATTGTATGGCAGTTCCAGGTTTTGTACCATGGTCCGCCAGTCTGATTGTACAAAATAGTTGAGTGCTACCAAAATCTGTCGAAAATAATTTAAAATAGTAAGAAACAGCAAATTTTCTTTATTTAACTATTTATCATAAGTTATGCCATTCATAATACATCTGCTCAAAATCTTTCCAAAATAAATGCTATGATTAATCCGCTTGTTGTCGAATCTTTAACAGTTAATAACACTACAAGAAGAAGGAATATATTATATGTATAATTTTGTACCAAATAATTTTAAAGAGTGTGATTTAGATTTGAAGATTGCTTAAATATAGATAGACCTAGATATATTCATGATTCAAAATTTTGTACTTGGAGACGGTTTCTTTATCATTCTATTTTGTTCACTTAGAGGTAGTATTTCCCAAAATACAGGTACTTTAAAATGTTGAAATGAAGTTCATCAGTATTGCAGTGTGAGTAACCAAACATCATGTACACCTTGTATAGGCTACACCCAGATACATGCCAATATGGCTTGTAAACGTCCGTTGTATTTCTTAATATGTTCATAATAAAACTCTTTTCTTACGACTTAAAGACTTATACTTTTATTTTACATATAGTCGTCAACTAAATCTATACTTATAACAGGTAATACCACCCCACGCTGTACTAGTTAAACCTTCAATGTTTACACTGTCCAAGTTTTATAATTCAGTTCCGTCATTAGGTTAACGTTAGATACAAGCGTTTTTGTGATTCAAACGCACATGTAACCACTTATGGAACAGCAGCGTCACCAAATGGGAGAAGCAGTGAATGGTCCCTATTGCTGGTGTCTAAAAGCTTTTAACTATTTATAGTTTATTTTGTTGGTTCAAAAGCCCATGGAGATTGATACAGCTTTTATGTTATTTTGTTTATATGTTTGCAGAACTGAAATACAAATTATCTTGCTACTATTTAATGGGGAAAAAAACTTGGTGTAAAGCTACATGTACCGCTGTATTTCATTGCCCCTTTCTTCAAGTTTATTTAACCTAGCATACACACCAGTGGCGTAGCTTGGGTCTTTTTTCTAGTGGGGCAATTCACCGAGCGCAGCGAGGCGAAAAAATGCTAGGGGGGGTCCGGAAATTGAAAAAAAAAATAGGCGATTGAAACGCATTTTCCCAAGTTTAAATGGATAATTTATGATTTCAATAATAACCGAAATAACACGCAGAAAACTATTTCGATATGCGTCAAATGACTGTTTGTGAATTTATTTCAGAACCTTGGGAGTGGCTACATGAAGCTTCTTCCCGAGTTTCAGATAGAATCTATATCTGCAATCGAAAAAAAAACGAGAAGATAAAATAAACTTGTATCTAAGAGCGTATTTAAGCCCGGCGCATTTCCTTTTTCAAACTTTGGCACACGGCAACAAACTATACTAAATTATGTAACATGACGGAGCCAAAAGTTTCCGTAAACGATTTCAATTAATGATGTAAAATATATTTTTATTACAAACTTTGACAAAGGTTTTTATTTCTCGTATTTTAATCAACTTTTATAATATTAATCACATTAATTTTTTTTCTGCAAAAAAATCTAGTGAGGCAGTTGCATCATTGCCTCAATGGAAGCTACGCCACTGCACACATAACGAAAACAAGATTACATACATAACATTGAACCATATATATATAGATATACAGATATACTAAACATGTATCAGTAGACTCAGTGCCATCATAACGCATGGGCACGCTGAGCAGTTGCCCGGGGGCCCCATGAGCATAGGGATCATATGCTAATCTTTGTATGCTGTGTGCGGCATGTTTTTTAATGTTTAAACACTGATTTTTTTGGAAGTACCTATACAATAACTATATATTTAATTTAATCGACATTTACATTTATATTCCTGCGAATGGTTGTATAGGTAGCCGTCTCGGTGTACTGCTATGCCCGGGGTCCTATAATGCTGTTAAGACGGCCCTGAGTAGACTAGCTTTCCCCAGATTCACAAAACATATACAAAACAATGTAACCCAAGATTCATTTTTATTTAATTAAGATTTAATAAATTTAAATATTTCATCAGTTTCATCTGGTTCAAGTTCTAGGTATGAAAATTTACAGGAATAAAAAACAGATTTGAGGGTTACGAGTGTTATCTGGTTTTTTTTTCACTTCATCTGTAGGCCATTATAAAAAAGTAACATTTTATTTTGTAAAAAAGAGATATGAGGGGAACAAAAGAAACAAATATATCATTACACCATGAACACTCATATAATCACTATGTTTGCAAATATATCAATTTTTGCCATTTTTTTTCAAAAGTATTTCAACTCAAAATATAATTTAACAACTTATTTTAACAGAGAGTTGTCGAATAATTCAATATGAACATCTACTGATATACCCAATACATGCAGAGACATAATTGTGTTATATGTCTCTGATACATGAATAAGTAATACATGGATATTCAATATTTTGTTTTGTACATGACGCCCAGGACCAGGTACAAGAGTGTTTGATACCGATAGTGATAGAAGTTGACATGGATAATTACACCATTTTACAATTGATTAGCAATCACTTCACAGAAATCTTTTTTTTATATATGAAATAAACAATTGATTAATTATCGAATCGACGACAAATTTAGTTTACTTTAATTAAATAAAGCTTAAAATTATATTGTTTTCATATTTGCCTTCGATAGAGTTAACAAATATGGTTACCTCCCTTTATCGGTACGCCGGATCACTTGAGTGTTTTATTGTTTTCAGATACAAATTTTATTTAAGGTCGGAGTATAAAAACATACAACATAAGCTCTGAAGAGCTTTTAAAACCGACATACATGTAAATAACAGAACAAGCATAAGGACAGACATGCATAAAAAGCAGAGCACATACATATTATAAAACATAAAAGCACAGTAGTTGAACTAAATTAAAAATAAGCAGTTGATGAACTAAACTAAAAATATCTAGTAAAACATAAAAGCACAGTAGTTGAACTAAATTAAAAATAAGCACAGTTGATGAACTAAACTAAAAATATCTAGCATACTAAGGGAAGGAAATCAAGCTGAAGCCTTGCATGCAAAGCAATGACATGAGCTGCCTGACCATGTATTAATCAAATTTTTAAACTGGTCTAGTGACATGTCTTTTCTAAAGTGGTCAGGCAGCTCATTCCAGAGTTTTGCACCTGCATAACGAAAAGATTGCAAACCAAAACTTGTAGTTCTTACCTGTGGTAAAGCTGCTTTATTTTGATATCTAAAAGAATACGAAGTATTTTTTATATCTATGAGGTCAAATAAATAAACAGGACAATCCTTATTAACAATTTTGAAAACTTCTAAAGCAAATGTTCTAAGTCTCCTTACTTTTAGGGATGGCAGTTTAGATTTGCATAACAGGTCTTCATAATTAGAGGTGTATTCATTGTATATAAATCTCAGAGCCCTTTCCTGTATTTTTTCTATTTTTTTGGTATTTGTTTCTCCACAAAAGTGCCAAACAAGTGGGCAATAGTTAAAGTTGGACATAATAAAGGAGTAGTAGATTGTAAGTTTTCCTAGTTTTGTTAAATGGGTACCAATTCTTTTTAATACATTTAATTGCCTGGAGGCTTTTTTACAAATATTTGACACATGTTCATTGAAATTTAATTGAAAGTCTATTGTTACCCCTAAAAGTTTAACTTCAGATTCACATTCAATTTTATTTCCGTCAATAGTAAAGGTTAAGTTTTGTTGTTTGGTTTGTTTACCTATGGCAATTGCCTGGAACTTTTCTGGGTTAGCCTTCATTTTGTTAATGGAAAACCAATTTATTAAAGTCACACTGTCATCCTCCAAAGTAGAGATTACTTTTTTTATATCATGATCAGAGTAGGAAAGCGTATTGTCATCCGCGTAGTTATAAAGATCACTATTTTTTATAAAATAGAAAATATCGTTTAAAAAGATATTAAAAAGGATAGGGCCAAGTATTGAACCCTGGGGCACCCCTTTATAAATATCTTGCCAGTTACTAATATGTGGGCCCACTTTAACACACTGTTTACGATTTTTTAAGTAACTATCTATTAGATTTAAAGCAGAAGGAGATACACCATAGGTTTTTAATTTTAATATAAGCAGGTCATGGGGTAAACAGTCAAAAGCTTTTGATAGGTCCATGAGTATGGCCGCAACATATTTATTTTGATCTAAAGCCTTTTTCCAGTCTTCAATTACCTTTAATAAAGCAGTTTGGCATCCGTAGCCTTTCCGAAAAGCAGATAAAAAAGTATGAAAATGTGAGTCAAAGAATTCGACAATTTGACTGCTTACTGCTCTTTCAAAGATTTTAGATATCATGGGAAGGATACTGACTGGCCGGTAATTGCCTTTATCTAGAGTGTTATTCTTTTTATGTAAGGGAACCACTTGTGCTTCTTTAAGTTTATCAGGAAATGTTGATGTTTCAAAGGATTTATTTATAATTTTAGAAATGGGCTTTGCTACAACAGATTTAGATAATTTTAAGATTTTAGAAGATATTCCATCTTTTCCTGTAGCCTTTTTTATACCAATTTTATTAATTTCTTTATTAACAAATTCTTCATTAATGGGATTAAAAATAAATTGGTCAGATTCAGTTTTATTTTCTTTTATTGCTTTTATACTTGGATGGTTATCATCTGTTTTTATGTTTTGTGAACCGATGTCTTTAGCAACATTTATGAAGAAATTGTTAAATGTTTCAGCTACTTCTGTTTGGTTATTTATAATATTATTGTTTTCACACAGAATTATGTCTTTAGCAAAATGAGAGCCTTTATTCGTTAGAAAGGGTTTTATTGTAGGCCAGAAATGTTTACTTTTAGGACCACCTGCACATCTTTCAATAAAATAATTTCTGATGGATTGTTTTTTTATTTTGTTCACCAAATTTCTCTGTTTTCTGTATATTTCCCAATTTTGTTTATTTTTACATCTATTGTACTTATTATATGACATTCTTTTTTTGTAGATTGCTCTTTTGAGATTTTTATTCATGAATGGGACTGGTTTATCTACAGGTTTTTTCTTTTTCATTGGGGCATGTTTATTAATTACAGAAATAAATTCTGATTCAAAATTCTCATATGCTGAATTTACATTATCACACTTGTCAACAATTGAGTTTAAATTTTTTTGCTCTAAATCATTTAAAAAAAATTCTTGGTCAAAGTTTTTAAAGCTCCTATATTCTACAAACTTTTTATTTATTCTAGGAATTGTTCCTTTGATTTGAACCGATATAATGTTATGAACGTCGCTCAAGCCACAATTAAAGTTTTGTATATTTTGACAGAAAGTTGATCGATTTGTCAAAATAACATCATTAAGAGTTGCAGGGGCACCTTTAGTAAAACAAGTAGGACTTTTAACAAGGTTTACAAAATCAAAAATATCACATACATTTTTCAGTGGTGCTCCTTTATGTTCAGAGAGCATGTCATAGTTAATGTCTCCCAAAATCAAAACATTGTCATATAAGGTGGAAATTTTATCGAATGTATCAATAAAGTCTTTATTGAAATTATTATCATTAATTGACTGTGGTCTGTATAAGCTCGATATTAACCGTTTTCTTTTGTTGATAAGAATTTCGATCATGATGGATTCAATAGTTTTACATTCAAGCTTGTTTTTCCTGTCGCAGGCTAAGTCGGATCGTACATAAACAATCAATCCGCCGCCATGTGCGTTTCGGTCGGCTCTACAAAAGTGATAGTTGTCAATTTTAAATTGTGCGTCTGGGAAGGAGTTATCAATTTTGGTTTCAGCAATGATTAGCATATCAACTGTGTTGGTTGTTAACAGTTGTTTGATGGAACAGAATTTATATCTTATGCTATTGATGTTTAAATACGCACAGGTAAATGTTTCTGGATGTTTCTTTCTCTGTTCAGTAAGTTCATTGAAAATGTCGTATGTTTCGTTGTTTTCATCGTGAGTACTAGATAATGAACTTCCGGTTAGGTTAAAAACATTATCATTCGATCTGAACGATGTTTCACCAAAGTAAGAGTCTGTAAATTTTGGCAATCGATCGGTGCATATTTTACAGAAGTATGTTTCGTTGGATTTTCCTAGTTTTGTATATTCAGAGACAGTTATTTTAGTGCATTTTAAGTGAGTCCAGTTGTCACAGAAATCACATTGGATGGCCTTCTGATTTGATCTCACTGACTTCTGACATAGAGTACAGGGGTATTTTATCGGCCCAGGGTTGATATGTATGTCGCCGCTAAGTAAAATACTCAATATAAGACAATACGTTGATGGGTTGGCGATTGATTAGATATTGAGTACATACACTTCGACATGAAAGTTCTAGAATATACGCGTCAATAAATTCACAGTTGAAAACATATTAATAAAGAGCAGATAATAAAGATATATGATTTTGCTACGAGACCAATGAAAAACTTGACAGAAGACGATGATTTACAATTTTACACCATTGGCCAACAGGAATCGTCAATTTTCCGCGTTTTATCTTGTCTTAATCTCCATTGTTGGCTGTATAGTAGCTCTCGTAGCACTTTTCTTAAACAAAAACAAAAAATCTTTCAGAAAATATCCAGTTTTTAATTCAACTTTCATTCTAAATACTAGAACTTTTCGAAATTAGTTAAGGCACTGATTGTAGTCACGTGACCATCATTTTATCAACAGAAATCCACGTTGACTCGCACAAAGTTGAAACATTTTCACTTTCGAATATGTATAAATAATGGTTGCAATATGCATCAAATATTGTTATGATTTACTCATTAATTTGTATTACATACCTGACCCCCCTTTTTTTATTGCATGCAATCTTAGAAACAGCCTTAACACACCTGCGTATGTTCATCAGGCTTTGTTGAAGATGAAAAACATTTTCTTATATATATATATATATATATAGTTCTTATGTGAAATGAAGATGTCCAATTTATTATCAATATGTGTGAGCACACCTGGACTCAATATTTTTATTAAGAAAAATATACTCCTTTCCCTTTAACATGATATAATATGTTATTCATAGTGGTATTGTTTTTTCACAGAGACAAGAGCATAGAGTTTGATGGCTTATTTTAACAGTGCAGGTATATAAAACTGCATGTTATGAGATGATCCATTTAAATAATGACATTTATCCCCAAGACTTAGAATAATTTTACATTATTCAGCACAGGCACTTGTTTCAATATCAAAAATTTAAAGGAGACTTAATAGTGAATAAAATGTTTGATATTGAAACAAGTGCCTGTGCTATTCAGTGATGGAAATTCACAGGAGCCCAGTCAGTAACCCCTAAAACTTAAGCGGGGTTACTATTTTTTCAACATTCTTGCTTGATCATACATGTATAACACTGGGCCACCAAAATATTAAATTTCCATCCCCGAGTAACACAAATGTGTGTATGGTATTCACAACAATCATGACCACATAGATGAGGGGGAAAGGGTGAAGGGAGACAGGGGGTGGGAGAAAGGAGAGGGTGGAAGAATGGTGAGAGGTGGGAGAAAAATGAGGGAGAAGGAGATAAAGCCAAAAGGAAAAAAGGAGGAGAAGGGAGAAAGGAGTCGAGGGAGAGAGAAAGAAGAAGAGGAGTGGGAGAAGACTACCCCCTGCCCCCTCATAGATTCAGGGACAGTTTTTGTCTTTTTGGAATCACAAATGCACATCACACTCCTGTCATTTGAAAATTAACATATTATTTCGATTTCAGTTTCGTGATTGTGAAGGAAATACATTGCAACTATATTGTGTACCAAACTCAGAGAAGTCACACTCATATATGTCTATAGAACGAACGAGTCTTACGAGGATAATTTGAAGCACTGGAACATTCAATCTGGCCATTGCTGGTAGAGTGTATGAGTGACCCGACACTTCATCAAAGGTCATTTTATAGCACTTGTAAATAAATAAGACAGTAATATGATTGTTTATTTTAACTGGAATGGGCTCATTTTAAACATCAGATTTTATTTTCAGTATCTTTTTTTAATTCGGAAATTAATTTTTGCCGCTATTTCATACTTTTTACTAGTCTGGTACTCATCCGAGGGGTCACGAGTACCAGAATAGCGCAATTCAATTGTATTCCGGATTTGGCCCGTGCCGGTTTTGGGTGTTAAAATGTTGGCGCATGCCCAAAGCCCATGACTGTTGACACTCCCGTAAGATTCATTCCTTAAATAGAACCAAATCTTCCTGTGGTACCGCATAAAATTATTCCGAAATATCGTTCAACGTAGAGTTATAGGGTCATGACATCCCTTCATCTTGCCAGATCCCACCAAATGGGCAGGTCTATACCTGCTCATCGCTAAAAGTAGGGACGACACGACTGTAAGAAATAAAGGTTTCTAGTGCACCTTGAATGTTGTTTTCAAATAGATGTTATATATATATTACCAACATCTGATGAATGTACACCGTAGTTGTTAAACAGGATCATTCCTTTGACAGTGATACTGGGGTGACGAATAATGAGCCCCTTTGAAATTTCTGTCAAGATTCCTGTATTTGCTATAGCTAATTGCTTGTCGGCAAAATGTCAGTAACGCTTAGGCAACATATCGATCCAGATTCAAGATAATGTTGAGAAACTTCCCCCAGGTTGGTCCACTTACGTTTGCTGCAGTGAAATTAACTTCTATTTTGTGTCTGTCAGAACTTTGTGACATTATCACCAACTGACCAATAACCAAAATCCTTGCACCACAGCATCCTGGTCTCTTCTGTCATTCTGCCGCTCACTGTCATGTGATTTTTTTTCCTCGGGTGGTTTTGATTTAATGTTGTCAGCCGGCATCAATCTCTGTGAAAGTGAGAAAATAAAGAGTACAATGGAATAAGCGTACAGTGGCGGATTCAAGGGGGGCTTTGGGGGCTTCAGCCCCCCCGTCGAATAAGTCAAGCACATATATTAACATACGCTTTTCAAGGCTAGTTAACGTCACGATATGGCTTTTAATCGAATGGTTTCGATCTGTGTGATGAAAGTAAAAGAAAATACAAATTAATTTCTTTGTATTGAATTAATCTTCAAAGAGGTAATTATAAGTAATTATGCTAAATCAAATTTTCAAGTTTATTTGAAGTTTTTATGAATGTATTGTCAAAATACCAATTAATCAGGTATTGTCTTAAACCGTTATATAAACATGTCCTGTGTCACAATTTCATATAGGTATAGCCACCAACACCTGTAAATTGAGGCTCTTTCAAGGAAATTCTTTTCAAAATATCATTTATTTTTACAAAAAATTTAAAGGCAAATGTTGCTGTATTGCAAAAAAAAAAAAAAAAAAAAAAATACACGTGTTTCCGTTTTGAAAATATATGAATACAGCATATTTTAAACTCTAAATGAAAATATAAATACATATAAAATAATTAAGATTAATTAGAAATAAAATAGACTTAAATTTTATTTGTTTCCCTGCTATTGCTCAAACCCTTGAGCACTTTACAAAACTGCCAAAACACACATGCACACCAGACCAGGAGAAGCTGATGTAACTTCTTTGTTGAATTCCATTTGCAACTTTGATTTTGTCGTAATCCATTGTTATTGTTCAAATGTGCCTGGCTTTTAAGAAAGGGCTCAGCAGATCACTAGATTTAGATTAATCTTATTTTATTGTTAACTATATAATATTTGGATCGGACACAAGTTATTCCAACTTACAAAGGTCCTCTGCAAGATCACTACAAGAGAGATCACTTGACATAGGCAAAGCCTTAAAAAGCGTAAATTTAATTCAGAGCTCACTAGACTGCAGAGCAAATGTTGAACAATTCAACCACCAGTGTTTTGAGAGGAGTGCTAAAATATGTGAACCGCTAGACATAGATGCTAAAATACCTAGAATATGCGGGAGACAAATAATGAGAGATAATGTTGAAGCAGAGTCCGGAAGACTACTTTAGGAAGTCAATAACTGTACCTTTTCTCTACTGCACGCTAAATGAAATGAAAGCAAGGTTTACCGACCTACACGCCAGAACCGCTTTTGGACTACAGTTGGTTCCATCAATTATTGAAAATATTGTTCCATAACTGAGCCCCCCCCCCCCCCCCCCCCCGTCAACAGAGTCTCTGGATCCGCCCCTGGCGTATACGAAATTTATTTCAGAAATTAATTATGAACTTTTATAAAAAAAATAAGAATAAAATAAAATTCATACAAAATGTTAACCAGTATTATTTCGAGAATGCTATGTGTAGGATACATCACTTAATATATTAGAAGACCACCATATATTTCCTATTATTTCGAAAGACGATCAGATATATAAAAATCTCAGAAAGATCATTCTCGGTTCAATATCTGTATATCTAAATTTCGAAATTTAAAATTCAATATCCTAATTAACACATGGGACCAACGCTATCACAATGATATCCTTTCTGGGCTTCTAAATGC
This sequence comes from Bathymodiolus brooksi, assembly GCA_963680875.1. Classification (NCBI taxonomy): domain Eukaryota; kingdom Metazoa; phylum Mollusca; class Bivalvia; order Mytilida; family Modiolidae; genus Bathymodiolus; species Bathymodiolus brooksi. Next base: position 92,938,578 of record OY804577.1, read on the forward strand.
CGATTTAACAAATTACTTCAGGTGTTATAAATCAGAAAAAAGCAAGTAAAAATGAGCTGTTGATATTGTCATTAGCAAAACAATCACGGCAGTACCTTAAAAAATGGAATAATGTAGCAAACTCAAAGAAACAACATGGGGGAACTTCTTCACTGCTTTAGAAGAGTTGAAATATGCGGCTGAAAAATGCTAATCGAATAGAACTGTTAAAACCGACGGCGAAATTCCCAAAGATATCAAAAATTGGCATTGGAATAATTGAAAACTAAAGAGTTCTAATGATCCATTAAATTAAAGATTAATAAGCTGGGTGAAAATACATGACTATAATGAAAAGGTTGATTCACGTCAGATTGATTATTTCTTGAATGTCCACTTGATGAACACGATAGAACTTCTCTGTTTAACTGTTTTAATAATGTTGTTCCCATCTCATTGGAATTAATACTCTTTGGATGTAACGAAATTAGTGAAGAATTTAATACTTTATTGTTCAAATCAGTGCACAAATTTATTCGACAAACTTGTAGATTTAATAATTAATTATCCCCAACCGTGATATTATCTCAACACAATTTATTAGTTTTAGCAAACAAAGCACTGAAAGAAGTTAATGGTTAGGTTAGGCTTGTGGTGTGCAACGCCGCTTTCAATAACATTTCAGTTATATCGTGACGGTCAATTTTATTGGTAGAGGAAACTGGAGTACCCTAAGAAAGAAAACCACCGACCTGTCGCAAGTAACTGACAAACGTTATCACATAATGTTGTATCGAGTACACCTCGCCATGAACGGGGTTCGAACTCACAACTTTAGAAGGTAATGGTATTGTCAACAACATGAATGAAGAACAAGATCATTAAGATCCAAAATAGATGTAAAGACTAAATTGGTTGTAAATGAACATGATGATTGTGTAATGGCTGGCGAAACGTATTTAAAAAGCTTTGTACCCTATCTTGCCAGTTTCTCTGGATTGTCCATTTTTGATTCCCCCTTCGGTGTTCTCTAGCGTTTATTTAGATATAGATTGGATTATTCATTAATATGTGATGACATATATGAGCGCATACCAGAAACGCGTCATTCACACCAAATTCTAAATCTGCGGGGCTTTTGTTTAATACAATGATATGATGATTAAAAGTCAATTTTGTCATATATACTATTTATAATTATCTATCTGATTCCTCTGGATTTTAGTATTTGATCATTAGTAATTAAATGAAAATATTAATAATGTTTCGCATCTAGGAACATTCCAGTAATTATTCTAGTAAAAACGTAGATATCAAACTTAGTGCGCACGATGCATTGCTGGAATAACCTTCATCGTGTACGCTCAAGGTTGGAAAGCCAAATAATTTAAAAAGCTGTGGGAGCAAGTAAACCAAACGGCATAAACAGGATCCCCAAAATCGGCTACGATCATCTGTTTCTGAGGGAGGAGAACCTTAGTTTAAAAAATTACATTATTTAGGAACCGTAAATTTCAATAACAAATATTATTCTATGGAAGCATTTGTTTTCTCCAAGTCGATTCTAGAAGGTCATAAATCGGATAGCTGAAATAATAGATAATCTAAATCGTTTTTTATTTGAATTCACATTTACATTGAATTTGTAAAACAGAAATGTCCTCCGGATGTCATTAAAGATTGCATTACCAATGCAGTATACGAAGTAATCGAGCGAAATATTTATTTAAGCACCAATTCCCACAGTAAAAGGTCAATTAGTTGGATTTTCCCACATATAAGGAACACATGATTTATATCTTGGTTCAAAGTTGACTATTGTTTTCCTATTATGTCTTTCGATGACCTTGTGTACAATCTAATATTTTAAAAGCTGGTTAATGGAACAAATAAATGTGGTTCAAAGTTGAATATTGTTTTGCTATTATGTCTTTCGATGGCCTTGTGTATTATCTAATATTTTAAAAGATGATACATGTCATTTGCTTACTTAAATAAAACTACTATTACAATATGAAAACTTAGTGGGGTTCGTGTTACTCGATCTTTAGTTTTCAGTGTAGTGTTTTGTAGATCGTCGTTTGTCCTTTTTCTTTTGGCCATTGTATTGTCTGTCCTTCTTCGATTCACGGATTCTGATTACCCTTTTGGTATTTCCAAACTCTCCTTAGATGAATATCAATGCATGTATAACTTTCAAGATTAGCGTTATTTATAACACCGCTCATACAGTTAATATGTTCCCCTTTATTCACATGTGGAAAATACTTGCATGACCGTATTATTTCACTAAGATAGATGGGTGGGCCTATGAAACTAGTATAAACACACACGCCGCGACTTGGCTTTGAAGTACATGTACCAAGCCGGGAAAATGCGAAATTATGCTCTTGATTCTGAGATTTTTCGATTAGATTTTTGAACTGTTCCGACGGTGTGGTTTTGTTTTCTTTTTTTTTTCTTCTTTTTTTTTTTAGTATATAAGAATATCTTACAATATTTGAGTCAATTCAGAAAAAACAAGAATTGTAAATGTTGACCATGTTTTTGTCGTATCTAGATCAAATGAAAAATCTTTGTAGATGATCTCACAAACATCAGTTGTTCTACGTTACAAGTCATTTATTCTTTCACTTCCATAGATGATTTTAAAACTTCAGCCAACTAGAAACTATAATTGTCCTTGACGACCATTGTTTTTTCCGGTTTAATACGAATAGATGAATCTATGTAGACCTCACAAACATCATTTGTACTAAGTTACAAATCACTTGGACTTGCGGACAAATGAGGAAATTTGTTTTTTTAATTTCCGTTCATAAGAAACTAGAATTGACCATGGTGGCCATCCATCAGTCTGATTTACATGTGTCGCTTTTGTTATTATCATGCTGAAGAATTATTATTATGCAAGTTGTCTAAAGTTTACTACAAAATGTTGGTTTTTCTGACAATTTGCTATATACTTGGAATAAATTGTTCGATTCGAAAAATTAAAGATGATGTTCGATGCTGCAAATAGTTTAAATACTACAACCAGTTAAATAACTTATCAACATCAATATGGCTACAATTTCGTGAGAACTTTGGAAACTTGAATACATTGGCATTATAGCCTTGAAAATCTATTTTCGATATCCTGGATCTAACAACAAAGAGTTCATCCGATATGTCACCATGTGGCAAATTAAAATATTTACGAAAACTTAATACAGCCAAATAAACATTATTATTAAACAAGTACAATTTGGTGAACAACTTCATATCGAAGTAAACACCATAATTGATGTATAATTAAGCTGGTCATCTTTTCAAAATTTAAACATAAAACAATTATTGCTTTGAAATTTGTATAGAAAAATAGGATTCGATTTTTTATTAACACCACTTTCAGCAATTTTTCAGCTATATCATGGCGACCAGTTTTAGTGGTGGAAGAAGCCGGAATACCCTGAGAGAACCATCGACCATGGGTAAGAAACTGGTAAGCTTTATCACTTGCGGCTGCGAGTCGAGTGCACCCTTTTTGTAATTTACAAAGGCGGGCGCGAACCTACGCCGTATTGGTGATAGGCTTGTATGAGTTATTAGGTAATCCAACTACCTAACTCATTGAGCCACCCGGGCCCTGTAGGCTTGTTTGTACTATAATTCATAAATTATATTATTCAAATATATAATGACGGGTCATAGAATAGGAGGTTAGCTTACACTATTTATGTTATATGCAGTTATCTACGTAGGCATGCCGGTCTCCAACACGATTGTCATATGTGATGATATTCCTCTCGCTTAACAGTAATACGACCCTAGTAGACCAGGAAATCTGCTTACCTTACCGGAGCCCCTGGGGCTACTACAGGTTTATAGTTGAGTCCCTGTTTGTGTTTTGAAAATATTGTGTTGCTTTGTCGGTCGTCACTTGTCTTTTCAACATTATATTAAATATCCTTCTTCGATTTACAGCTTCTGCTTACTCTTTTAGTATATTGTTAAACCGAATTGCACTGATTACTCGTCTTGGCTATAATTGTTACTTCTTTGTCGTGCGGACTCAATTAGATAGCTACGTTTCTATTGTCACTCACTTAGTGATTGTTTATTTACGATGCAGAAATAACTAATATAAACAAAATAATTAAACTTGACATAATTCTGACACCTAAGCAAAAAACAAATGTCCAACGATCATAAGATGTTTACAACATCATATACTAGTCAACAACAAAAAACGATACAGAGATTTTTTTTTAAATATATTTTTATGTTAAAACTAAAACAATTGTTTATTATCATTTACGTCAACGTTTGCGTGAAACGCGTTTATCCTCACAAAACAAACATTAACATCCTGTTCGGTTACGGACAAATTCCGGAAAGTAAATTTTCCGTCCCATGATCGAGTTTGCGATGATCGAATTAGACATTTAAATCATCTGCGGTCATTAATTGTGCTGTCAACAAAAGTAAACAATATGCCATTTTGAAAATTTGCATTTTCACAAGAACATCGATGCCACAGCTCCGAGCGGTAGGTATGGTTCAGGCTGGAATGACTCACCAGGCCGTTGCAGATCACTTTATTGTGTATAGAATAACCATTTCAAGGCAAATGATTCATCTTCAACAAACAGGTAGGACGAATGACAGACCCCGTAGCGGCAGGCCTCGTGCAACGTTACAACGGCAATACAGACATTTACGCTTTATTCACCTCCGGAACCGTATAATAACGGTTGAGGACACATGGTCTAGCAAACGTCCGAATTTCGGGTCAGACTGTTCCCAGAAGACTACGTGAATCTGGACTCCGAGCTAGGCGCCCGGTGGTAGGATCAATCCGGAACAACGCCATTGGATCGCGAGACTAGCCTGGGCTCGTGCACGCCGTCGTTGGAAGCTTCACACTTGACAACACATCCTTTTTAGTGATGAATCCCGATTTTTATTTTGTTTTAGTGATGGACGTAATCGTGTGTACCGCAGGCGTGGGGAACGTTTTATGGATCAGTGTGTGGACGAGTCCGACCGTTTTGGAGGCGGAAGTGTTATAGTCTGGACTGGAATTTGTCATGATGGTTGCACTCAGCTCAAAATTGTTCAAGGAACATTGAATGCCGTAAAATACAGAGACGATATCCTTGATCCTATCGTTCTGCCCTTTCTGAAACAGCGAAACTTTGATCACGTCTTTCAACATGACAATGCAAGATGTCACGTGGCTCGTGTTTGTCAAGACTTTCTGAACCAGAATCACGTCATCCGTGTTCTTCATTGACCGGCATTATCACCTGGATCTGTCAACAATTGAACATTTATGGGATGAACTAGGTAGACGTGTTCGACACCGTCAAAATCCACCGGAAACACCACAGGAGCTGTGTGACGCACTTGTGCACGAGTGGAACAACATCCCACAAGCCTTTATCCAACGATTGATTAATTATATAAGTGGGAGATGCGAAGCTGTCGTTGCAGTGAGAGGTGGTCACACACGTTACTGAACTCCGCAAAGCTCCATACTGCATGACAATTTCTGTCTGTCCATGATTTGTTCTGATAATGATGTTGAGAAAATGTGTTGATATTGTCTTATTTGTAATGCCCATATGAATCTAAATTATACGATTTTTTTCGATTTGTTTTCTGTATGTAAAACATATTGAGCATCAAATCCTTGTATCGTTTCTTTTGTTGACTAGTATATATATATAATTGAATAATACAGGGATGCATTAGGATAAGAGAACATTAAAGGTGAGTGTATTTTGGTAATCTTCAGTACAATTCATAGACGACAGAGTGGGAGTTAAATGTTATAATTAAGCATTTTAGTAGCTTGGCTATTTATTGTTCAATATGTTTTAAGTGATTTCCGGAAATTATATAACATCAATAAAAAGGAAGGTCATTTTGAAGTATTGATAATATTAATATCGGCTTTTTATATTATTTTCGTTCCTATTTAATAAATATAATTGCGTTTTTATACAAAAGCTTTCTCGGGATTAAAATACCATACATGTTCTTTCAAGTGAAAACATTTGATCACGATATAAAGGTGGCAATTAGAGAGTATACTAACCTGTAATGTCTGTAATGTCTGTAATGTCCTGTAATGTCTGTAATGTCTGTAATGTCCTGTAATCCATTAATTATAAATATAACCTTTACCACAACAACATGCTATAAATATTTTTTTTTTATGTTAGTGCCATTTTATATGGCTTAGTTACACTCTTATAACTAGTATTAATATATATTTTGACAAAACGAATATTCTCTATCCAAAAGGAATAATCATATCAAGACAAATGCAAACAAATAAAGCAAACAAAATTTAAAAGAACGTACATATGTGATATACGTACCCATTACTACCAGTGTTTCTAGTCCATTCGTAGTTGCCCTTTTCTCTAACTTTTATTTGCCCTTCAATGCAAATGAAAGAATTATTCGTAAAACCAAATTAAAACAACACATACATTTACATCGTACAATCCAATAAATAGTACCACAACATGCATAAAACAAGCAACATTTGGGGAGGGTCCCAGATTAGCCCCGTCACATTTGGTGCCTGTTCCAAACAATGACCTGGATTTTCAACGTCATATGTGGTGGTCTTTTTATTTTGTTCGATAATTTCAGGTGAGAGATGATTGTTCGGTTTGTTGATATTGGTGGCATTGTTGACCATCACTGTTTGTTGATTTTGGTGGCATTGTTGACCATCACTGTTTGTTGATATTGGTGGCATTGTTGACCATCACTGTTTGTTGATATTGGTGGCATTGTTGACCATCACTGTTTGATGATATTGGTGGCATTGTTGACTATCACTGTTTGTTGATATTGGTGGCATTGTTGACCATCAGTTTGTTGATATTGGTGGCATTGTTGACCATCATTGTTTGTTGATATTGGTGGCATTGTTGACCATCACTGTTTAAACTTTCTTTTTATAACATTACACTTACTATGAACTTGATAATAAACAAAAACAAATCACAGCAATCTCATATATAAGTAAAGTGCTGCTTAAAAACAGTCAACAGTCAATTGACAACACTCAAACAAATATATTTATATTGCAATATTGGTAACACAAGTCGTCCACTTACTGCATACTTAACAAACTGGCATTGCAGCAACTATTGGTGCTTTGATCTAAAGTATGCATACGGTTACACTATTTATAGCTGCTTGCATTAATATTGCACCTGGTTAACTGCGAAACTGAATGTATTCTTCATTTCCTCAAAATAATAACTGACAATTGTGCACTTACTTCAAACAATTAAGCAAAAAAAAACATGCAGAATGTGATCATATCCTTGTCAATAATCTTTCAGTGTTGTGCAAAATTATATGAATTACAAGAAGATGTGTATCAAGATCTATTGTAGATTTAAGTCCGTGTTAGATGACCACATAATGTAGAGAATTATTAGACAAGACAATGTCGCTGGACAATCAACAAACTGTCAAACAACACTAACATAATATAACGTTTTTACTTGATATCTGTCTTCTGATGCTCCCTTTTGCTTTTCTCCAGTTCTTTTTTCATAATGATTGGTGGTCACCGTATTATGTTCAGTAGTATTCGCATTATGTTCTCTTGTCTTTATGGTCGGAGCACAAAATGACAAGGAGAAGACAAATATGGGTTCCATATATGAACATCGGCCGATACAATTATTGTTTGTTTAATTGTGCTTAACGCCACTTTCAACAATATTTCAGTTATATTGTGGCGGTCAAGAAACCAGAGGACCCAAAGAAAACCACCGACATGTCGCAAGTCATTGACACACTGTATCACACCTCGTCCTAATCGAGATTCGAACCCACAACATCAGTGGTGATAGACACTGACTGCATAGATAGTTGTAAATCCAACTACCATACGATCACGGCCACAACGACCCCTACCGATACAATTATAATATGTCTCAAATGTCAAGATTATCTAGAAAACATACATTTGATATTGATCCCTTTTTTTGTGAACGGAGATAAATGAAATTCAAGTGGGGTTCGTGTTGCTCTAACTTTAGTTTTCTGTATAGTGTGTTGTCTATTATTGTTTGTCTTTTTCTGTTATAGACATTGTATTATCTGTCCTTCATCCATTTACTGCTTTTTTTGTTAATCTTTTGGTACCTTTAAATGTTTCTGTTTTCCGTCAAGCTTACGCGAGTAGTAATTCATGACAAGAATAAGTTTTCAAAAAGTATATAACTGGGCACTTGGAGGGAAAATAGAGCTATTGAAAACAAAGAAAACGGGAAAATTTGGCTATAAAAGCATCGAAATAAAAAAAGCAAAAGTAGCAGATAATTTCACATAACAGACAGATACTTCTTCATTATTTATGGTGTCAAATCACAAATTTTTGCAATGTAGTATACCTCTCTCATTAGAGCAACATAGACTATGTTCAATTTTTCATATTGTAAATCATAGTCATTTGTCAGCAATTATTTTCAACAATAGGTTTCTTATTCATTTCCCTTCATATTTGTTTAATAGTTGTCAATCAGTACAAGCTATTACAGACATGTACATGTTTGACAATGCAATCCGGTCAAATGAGGGAACAATCATTTAATATTTATTTACTCTTTCTCTAAAATGGTCAATCCCTAATTCTGATTGCATATGATTGTTTACATATTTTCAAACAGATTTCTATTTGGTGATTATAATGGATTGGACATTAAATAAAAGTTCTAGACTATATCTTTTCCAGTTGAAACGGAATGCGTGTAATAATATTGTTCGAAATTCGTTTCATTATCCCTGGTGGGAACATGTCAGTTTTTAATAGCGAATATCTTTAAGTGATCTTCTACATAGCGAATTCATATTTGTATAATATGGTTTCCCTTGATATGACAGTTTGTACCGAGAAAAAACATCCCGAGGAAACAGATGTTTATCCCAATAATAGATGAGGACAATTTTCCTCAATAGGTTTGTTTATGAAAGGTGTAATTACTGAAAGGATAATTGGAAATTATTTAGCTGCAACAACATGTTGACAATTGCTTTCGTTAGACCATTCCGGCGAAGTTTGCTAAATATTGTTGTGGATGACACCAGCGCAGATTACAGAAGGAAAATTCGATTAATATGGGTTAGGGTTATGGCGTGTAACATAAAGTGGTATCGAGTACACCTCGCCATGAGCGGGATTCCAACTCCCAACTTTAGTGGTGATATGCACTGATAGCAGAGGTAGTCATAAATCGAACTACCATACGATCACGACGGCCCCATGATTAATAGCATCACCGTATGGTAGGTCATGAATAATTTTTTTTTCTCCCGATATATAGCAGATCACTTAAATACAAAACAATTACATACATAAAACCGTTTATTTAGAAGAGTTTGAAGATACCAAAGGGGCAATCAGAATCCGTATATCGAAGAAGAACAGACAACACAATGGCCAAAAGAAAAAGTACAAAAGGACAAACAACGATCTATAAAACATACATATAAAACTAAAGATCGAGTAACACGAGCCCCACTAAAAACCGGGGGTGAACTCAGGTGCTCCGGAAGGGTAAGCAGTTCCTGCTCCACTAGTGGCACCCATCGTGTTAATATAGTTACAAACCCGGTAATAAGTCGTGAATGAGGAAAGTACCGGGAAGTGTTTACAACAAGTGGAACATATCCGTGGTCATTTGTGGCACAGATATTCCATAGCGGTCAACCAGGTCATGGTGGCGACCGCAAACAATTTCGTAGTAATGACTTCAACTTTACCAAAAGGAACCCTTTGTTCAGTAGCTTCCTTGTTAGCAGCAACCCTCTATCAAGGAATTCCTGATAGGAACCACAAGCTCTGGAATATCGTATCATCTGAGAGATATATACTCCATATGCAGGTGCTTCTGGAATGTTGCTACATATAAATGAAAAGTTCACAATGGGAAAATTGAAATCACCTCTTTTGTCGTAAAGTTTCGTTCTTAACCGACCCTCACTGTCGATTTTGAGGTGTAGGTCAAGGTATGAAGCAGACCTATCTGTATCTGTGGTATCCTTTATTTCAAGCTCAATGGGATAGATGCGATCAACACAATCACCAAACCTAGAATTATTTAGTGGGGAGAAACAAACAGTACAAACAAAACTCTTTAGAACAGCATGACATATATAGATGATGTACTTTCACCCGAGTAATTCAGAGTTTAGTGACTATGTTACATTTTTGTAATCGCATCTACATGTATCTAACTGTGCATAACAATCACATTCTACCGTCTTAGCAGCTATATCACATTCTACCGTCTTAGCAGCTATATCACATTCTACCGTCTTAGCAGCTATATCACATTCTACCGTCTTAGCATCTATATCACTGCCAGTTTGACTCTGCTTTGATAATGTTCATGTTTTGTTGTCATCTTGAAAACTAAATAATCACACATATATTAAATATACAATACATGTGCACTGTCGAAGCATATAGGTAAATATGTGTATTCGGCGCGAAACGCGGGAAAAGGCTCCCCCCCCCCCCCCGTTTCTAAGCCTCATACACATATTACCTATGCTTCGACAGTTCACAAGTATTGTATATTTAATATATGTGTGATTATTTAGTTTTCAAGATGAGGATTGAGATCCGTTTAACTGTCTTAGCTCCGCCGTATAGTTGTGCCTACCCTCAGAAAAGTTGTAAAATACCAAAGGAGGAATCAGACACCACGAAGCGAAGAAGGAGAGACAACACAATGGTCAAAAGAAAAACACGCCAAACAAACAATAATTTAATAATACCAAATATTAAGCTAAAGATCGAGAAACTGGAACCCCACTTAAAGCCTATGGTAAGCTCAGGTACTTCAGAAAGGTAAGCATTGTCTGCTTCATTAGTAACACCCGTCGTGTTACTCTTGTGTGAATGAGGAAAGGACCGGATTGTGATTACAACAAACGGAACATATTCATGGTCATGTGACACAGATATTCCGTAACGGTTAACCAAGTCATGGTATGGTCATTTGTGACACAGATATTCCGTAACGGTTAACCAAGTCATGGTGACGGGCATATATTTTCATCGTCTTTCATCGTTTTGTGTGTGATTTTATTAGCATTATTATTTTCGTTCATATCTATGGAAGTGATAGCTGAGTTATATTTGTTTTGTTTTACAAGTGATACAATTTATTTTGGTATCGAGGCTATTTTCTCTCATTGATCGCTTGGGTATCATCAATATTTTATTTTCAAGGTTATTTTCAGTAATAGACTTTCTATGATAAACATCCATTACGTTCTTTCTTAATGGTGAATTGCCATTTGAATGAATTGTATGGATGTTAAAAGTGCACTGACTGTTTAAGAAAAAGCGTAATTGAATGTCTGAATTTGTTAATTGGACACAAGGGAAACTATACAACGGGCAATTAAATATAATAATTATGTTTGTGTAGAAATTAGTTGTTATTGTATAAATATATAGTAACCAATATAACATAGGCCAACAATAACAATTAAAGCGTCAAATGCACAAATAGAAAGGTTTTTATACTAAACTACAAAATACATGTTTGATCTTGTGAAGTACTAAAGAACTGTCAAGACAGAAACAAATATTTCATGGCTCTTTTATGTACGTGCATAGTTGTAATTAAGCACTATTAGGTTGTTTAATTGGTCAAATACAATTTCCTAGTGAGTTCTTCTAGGTTCTGCATGTGTATGTAAATTCAGTTGTGCAGTCAAAACTATTTCAAGCAAATTTCACCTTAATGATTCATTATTGGTTGAATGTATCCTGTCACGCAGGATTTTTATTAAGTTTTAGTATTTTTTTTTTCTTCTGAATATGTCCTCTGTCAAAATAGAGGTTATCTAACTCTCCCAAAACTCCAAGTATATTTGAAAATGCAATGTTATGCTAGCTGGTAATTGATAATTAAACGTTAGAGAAAACCGAAGGTGTAATCACGAATGGACAATCCAGAGACACTGGTATGAACATTGGGTACACAAGACACGGGGAGAAAACAAACAAAGCAAAACACACGACACAGAAAGCTACAACGATCAGAAGCGCGCACTCGGGGGGTGTTAAGTAAACAAAATATGAAATATACAGGCAAATAAAAATATAGAAAGGATGGTGATCAATTACACAATTACTTTTTTTTTCTTTTCCTTTTTCTTCTTTTTATTAATATTTTGAATTTTAGTTGTTTATTGAAATTATCAATCTGCTGTTGCTGGTGGAATTTCTGTGTATTAGTATGTGAAACCTAGGGGGACTTATATCTAATTTACGTTGTTTGTGCTAGCTTGCGGTTAGTGGTTGATTGATTGATTTTTGGTGTTTTAACGCCATTTTCAGCAATATTTCAGCTATATCATGGCGGCCAGTTTTAATGGCGGAAGAAGCCCGGAGAGAACCACCGACCATGGGCAAGCAACTGGTAAGCTTTATCACTTGCAGCTGCAAATCGAGTACATCCTTTTTGTAATATACAAAGCCGGGCGCGCCGTATTGGTGATAGGCTTGTATGAGTTGTACCTAACTCATCGAGCCACCCGGGCCCTCTGCGGATAGTGGTGTCCAACTCATATTGTGTTGTGTTTTTCTTCGTATTGTGTGCCCTGTGTTGCAAGTTTATCTGGATTGTCCATTTTTTATTACCCATTCGGTATTCTCTGACGTTTATTTTATTGACTAGCTGTGAGAAGTCCTTGCTAGATTCTCTAACTAAAACGATATATAGGTTCTGGCATTTCAGTATCGAGAAATAAACATACTATAATATTAATTAATTTTTATGCGTCTGAAATATTTTAATTTTGGAAATAAATCAATTACAAGTTTTGGGAAAGTATGCAAACGTGAATGCAAAATACATATATTAAAGAGTTTTTTTTTTAATTTTAATCCCACAGTAGGAATATTTCGTTTAACCATTATTAATTTTCCAGTATAAAATATCTGATAAAACTAATGTATATTTCTGAAATATGATGGGTTTTTGTGCTACCTGTAAATGTTTAATGATCACAAGGAGGGAAAAGCATTCACAGATGGCTGTTCAGATGATGTGTTCTCCGAAGGACAACTTTCTAAAAATAACATATATTACATACTGTTATTTTAGCAATTATAATCTATTAATTTGAGGTTCGTGATTATACAAGGCATGTTCCATAAGACTGGGATGAATTAAGATGGTTGTATTTAATTGTTAATATACAAAAACAGTCTTCATTAAAAATAAGAATGTAGATATCTAATTTAGCATGACACATTTCTGGAATAGTCATCATCAGGTACGCTCAAAGTGAATATATTTGAAAACGAATAATTTAAAAGTCTTATGGAGCAAGAAAACCAAAGAACCTACACAATTTAGACAACATCCTGCTATAGTCACATATGCCCGAGGGAGGAGAACCTTAGTTTTTAAAATCATTACATTTTAGGAACTGTAAATTTGAATCATAAATATATCTAATAAACCATGTCAGTGCCAAAACACTGACTGCTGGTTTGACGATATCTTCGGGGACTAATAGTCCACCACTAGAGAAACGGAAAAAGGACAAATACCTTCATTTACATAATCTTCACCTATATACATACTGGGATATTTCAAATACATCTTACCGAATGGGCTACGTACACCAGGCCCGTTCCATTGGTGTTTCAACATTACCTACTCCAATAGTGACAGCATCATGGTGCAGGACATACTGCTCAAGCTTGAATTGTCAAAAGGAATACACTATAATTGCTATTTAATTTGTTGAATAAAAAAAGTTTTTTTGCTTGTTTCCAGCGTTTTAAGTTTATATCCACAGTTTGATGCAGACTAGGGTTAGGAGTACCGAGAACACCTCGCTTGAGCGGGATTCAAACTCACAACGTCAGTGGTGATAGGCACTGATTGCATAGGTAGACGTTATAAATCCAACTATCATATGATCACGACCACGACGGCCCCCTTGATACAGAGTATGATTAGTGATGATCTTGTTTACCAAAATAATTCGCGTTGTAAACAAGACTGTGTAAACTTTTCCCGTCAATCCCTCGCTTCATTATTATAGAATATGTGTTTTTAAACAAGTTGTATAGTGTTTATTTCACGTGGTGGTGATGTTAGAAGAGTTTGAAGATACTAAAGGGACAATCAGAATTCGTATATCGAAGAAGAACAGACAACACAATGGCCAAAAGAAAAAGTACAAAAGGACAAGCAACAATCTACAAAACATACATATAAAACTAAAGATCGAGTAGATCGTTGTTTGTCGTTTTGTACTTTTTCTTCTGACCATTGTGTTGTCTGTTCTTCTTCGATATACGGATTCTGATTGCCCCTTTGGTATCTTCAAACTCTTCTTGACTACTTTCCAGATTCAAAACCACAGCAATTTACATTTCACTATAAAACATATTTTAATTTCGACTTAACCTCCTTAATATATTAATGTATTTGATTATAAATGATCGATTTACATCTTCTGATTACCTCTTTGATATCTTAAGACTGTTCTAAAACAATTCAATTTCTATCGATGTTACAAATATAATCTAATAATAAATGCCAAGTTTAATTGTTTATATGTAAACGTGTGGCACACTTTAGTTGAAAACGAGAATCCAATATAATATGTTGGCATAAAATAATCACCACAGTACGCAAATGTTAGCTTTCTCTCAGTTAAACACGTATAATTGCACACACATCAGTCTTCCCTTCGCGTCGGACAAGGTATGCACTACTCTGAATGTCCAAGATGACTAAGCTACGGTCAGAGATGTGATATATAAACAATATGAATGCAGTATCTTTCAATATAATATTTATGTGTAGAAGTCTTTAAAACTGGGATAAATACAAGTTTCACGGAGCCTTTTCACAGTTTTGTGCAGAATACACATAAACTTTATATTTTAAGACACTGCATTTACATCGCGCTTATCCTGCAGAAAAATCACATAGGTCCATCGACGTTTATGTTTTGAATTAAATAATACAATTATGCAATTATCCCCTGTTTGTCTCTTTTGATATTTTCAGTCAACAGAAACTGAGCTGGGTCTATTACTAGTTTCCAAAGCTCAACAGGTAACATATGACAGTGGTACCAGAAAAGCTATATTTCGGTCAGTGACATTATAGAACAATAATGTATCCAGTCAATACAGTTTGACTGCTCATTTAGAACAGTTAGTTGCAGGATCAAAACACATATGCTAGAACAATTCTATAAAGTCAATGGTAAGAAAATTGTGTCAATGAGTAATACAATTACTCTTGTCTTACCATTGATTTTATAGATTTAATTTTGATATCTCATAGTA
Source organism: Bathymodiolus brooksi (assembly GCA_963680875.1). Taxonomy (NCBI): domain Eukaryota; kingdom Metazoa; phylum Mollusca; class Bivalvia; order Mytilida; family Modiolidae; genus Bathymodiolus; species Bathymodiolus brooksi. Next base: position 92,953,921 of record OY804577.1, read on the forward strand.
CGGTTCGAGTAGTATTTGACAGATAACGGTCTGAGATGTCAAATATGCATAGCACATTGTTTCAAGCGACCTGTCAGTACAGTTCGGGCTTTCCTGTAATACAGTCACAGTGTTCGCAGGCCAAATTGCACTGTTTCTGTGGAATCATAAGACATAACACTCCTTACATCAAATACATTTGATGAATACATTTTGTATTGAAGTTTGTCATTTACGTAATCATTCTCGGACTACCATTAACAATTTGCATAAATACACAATATGCGATAATTGGTTTATAAAAATGTAATTAAATGTTGGTACAGTTCCAAAATCTAATTGAAAAATCGAATAAAGATGCAAAATCGACACCCCTAACACACAAATACATGACCGGTCACCCCTAACACACAAATACATGACCGGTCACCCCTAACACACAAATACATGACCGGTCACCCCTAACACACAAATACATGACCGGTCACCCCTAACACACAAATACATGACCGGTCACCCCTAACACACAAATACATGACCGGTCACCCCTAACACACAAATACATGACCGGTCACCCCTAACACACAAATACATGACCGGTCACCCCTAACACACAAATACATGACCGGTCACCCCTAACACACAAATACATGACCGGTCACCCCTAACACACAAATACATGACCGGTCACCCCTAACACACAAATACATGACCGGTCACCCCTAACACACAAATACATGACCGGTCACCCCTAACACACAAATACATGACCGGTCACCCCTAACACACAAATACATGACCGGTCACCCCTAACACACAAATACATGACCGGTCACCCCTAACACACAAATACATGACCGGTCACCCCTAACACACAAATACATGACCGGTCACCCCTAACACACAAATACATGACCGGTCACCCCTAACACACAAATACATGACCGGTCACCCCTAACACACAAATACATGACCGGTCACCCCTAACACACAAATACATGACCGGTCACCCCTAACACACAAATACATGACCGGTCACCCCTAACACACAAATACATGACCGGTCACCCCTAACACACAAATACATGACCGGTCACCCCTAACACACAAATACATGACCGGTCACCCCTAACACACAAATACATGACCGGTCACTTTACTGGCTTGGCATAGGCATTTCAATAAAAAGTAGCGGAGCTAAACTAGTTTTATGGGCCAAACAATGCGGTATATAGTGAATAAACAGTAATTTTTGAGCCAAAACATAATTGTCAATACATCTTTCGTCATCTTTACACAACTGATAGAATACTTTTCAAAGAGTTGTTGATATCTTCCTAAAACCTTTTAAAAGATAATAGGAGACAATTCTCTAAAAACCCTTTGATTTAACAGTATAGTACTCAGAATATGGTGACGTTGACATAAGTCTGAATAACTATTTGATTAAAACGCATTTAGAATGTAAAACTATTGGCCTGTCAACCATCCGAATATGTTTCTACAGTAGTATTGCTATTGTTATACCTCACATAATAAAGAATCAATTCTATTGGTTAAAAGATAATCACATGATATAAAATAATCTGGATATTTTTTCTTCTAATCGCCGCCAAAGGTGAATAACCTCAAGAATTACACACGTCCATTGAATAACCCTATTATTCAACGGTGAATAACCCTCGAAAATTACAACGCCCATTGAATAACCCTAATGAAACAAGATATGATTATAATCTAACGATTATGAAGTCTCCCAAACCGACCACTGACACTATCTACCCACATATCAAATTTTGATGATATCGGACAATGTTGAATTTTTACCCCCCATTTTTATGCCGTGTTTTGGCAGCCATTTTGAAAATTTTGAAAACGCAGAATTGCTCCTCTAATGGTGACCTATCACTATGTCAAAATTTATGTCTCTATCATTATCCAGTTAGAAGTTATCAACATTAATGTACGAAATTTCAAGTTTCCCATAGGATTCTATAGTAACCCCCACCCCCTTTGAACCCCCAATAATATGGCTTTGACCCCCTTTACCACAAATCTGAAAACTTTAGGATCAACTAGAAACATAAATCTATAACTCCACAAAGTTTCATGAAATTCTGTCCTGTAGTTCCTGAGATCTGCCGTGGACAAGTTCATGGTGCACGGAAAGAAAGGAGAATAACAAGAACAAGAAGAAGAAGAATAAGAATAATAATAATAAGAAGAAGAAACGGAGCAAAAACAATAAGTCTCCAAACGTTGTTTGGGAGACTTAATAATACTTTAACAATTCAAATATTAAACAGTATATTTCAACTGTTTGTTCGGTATAATAAAACAGTTACGGCCCTCTGAATCGGTGAATATCCAAAATTGTCAACCCCACTAGGGTTATTTCACTAGTGGGGTTGACAATTTTGGATATTCACCTCTTCCGAGGGCCGTAATTGAATATTGTTTTGCTTTACAAAGGATATATTTCTACCTTTTGAATAGAAAACCTATCCAATGAATATAGAATAACGGCCGTTATGAAGGTCGAGACATGCATTATCGCTAGTGTAACAGCAAGTATTATAGGACGAGCTGCATTTCTAGTGATAATGTCTTTTAAATTAAAGACCTTCTAAACTGACTATTGTTTTTATCGACAATGTCATAATTTTCAGTATCAGAGTTCAAAGAAGAAATATATATCATAAGAAAAACGTTTCAAAGGAAAACGTTGACGACAACACAACGGATATTAAAAACAACGTGGTCATCAGAAACCTTAGCTATGACAATACGAGAAACGAATGATAAAGAGATAATACAGTATAAAGTTCAATCAATGTTCAGAGACGGTCTTTCACTCCCATACATTAGCATTCAAAATATCAAGAAAAAAAGAAGAAGGATGCGATAAACCATTACGAGTTATGGTTGTTGACCCTGGAGATACCAAGCACCAAAACAAAAAGATAAACCATTACGAGTTATGGTTGTTGACCCTGGAGATACCAAGCACCAAAAAAAAAGATAAACCATTACGAGTTATGGTTGTTGACCCTGGAGATACCAAGCACAAAAAAAAAAGATAAACCATTACGAGTTATGGTTGTTGACCCTGGAGATACCAAGCACCAAAACAAAAAGATAAACCATTACGAGTTATGGTTGTTGACCCTGGAGATACCAAGCACCAAACAAAAAGATAAACCATTACGAGTTATGGTTGTTGACCCTGGAGATACCAAGCACCAAAAAAAAAGATAAACCATTACGAGTTATGGTTGTTGACCCTGGAGATACCAAGCACCAAAACAAAAAGATAAACCATTACGAGTTATGGTTGTTGACCCTGGAGATACCAAGCACCAAACAAAAAGATAAACCATTACGAGTTATGGTTGTTGACCCTGGAGATACCAAGCACCAAAAAAAAAGATAAACCATTACGAGTTATGGTTGTTGACCCTGGAGATACCAAGCACCAAAAAAAAAGATAAACCATTACGAGTTATGGTTGTTGACCCTGGAGATACCAAGCACCAAACAAAAAGATAAACCATTACGAGTTATGGTTGTTGACCCTGGAGATACCAAGCACCAAAAAAAAAAAGATAAACCATTACGAGTTATGGTTGTTGACCCTGGAGATACCAAGCACCAAAAAAAAAAAGATAAACCATTACGAGTTATGGTTGTTGACCCTGGAGATACCAAGCACCAAACAAAAAAAGATATTTTAATGAAGAAAACAGATTGGAAGAAAAACAAGACCTACGTTAAAGAATATATTGACAAATGGTCTGCCTTTCGAAACGGGAAAACCACATCGGTGGTGTAATAGTTAGCGTGTTCACCTAGAGTGTGGTAGATCGTGGGTTCGACCCCCGATCGGGTAAAACCAAAGACTATGGAATTAGTATGTGATGCTACTATGCTAAGCACACATCATTTAGTAGTAAAGGCAGATTGATTTGTCCGGAATCAGGGTAATGTGTCCGAGTGGAGCGACATGTTTATCCCTGGACTGTTGTTTCTGTGAGCTAGCACTATAAAAATACAACAAAGCGTGTTAGTCTAGTACAAAGTGGCCCTCATCATCATCTCGTCAAAAAATGACTCGTTCTCGCCATGATAAAGCTTCAATAGCTGATTTGCCTTTAATTCTAAAACAATTGAAACCAAATAAGCGATGTATGATGCACTCAAGTCCGCGGCCATTGTATTTCGCATGACGTTTGACATCATCATGCTGATTCTAATAAAACGTCAGAGTATTTTTATTGGTCTTTTAATTCCCCTCCAATACTGCTAATGATGATGTCAAACATTATCTGTAATACATTGACCGGACAAATAGACACTACGCATGATTTATTGGATAATTATCATTGAAGTTAGTGAATAAACAATTGTTGGTTGTATGAGTGATTAAGGGATCAGCGGGATGTCAGCAGATCCGCGACAAGCGGATATACTGAATGTTTGTCTTCCGTGTGAACAATTTGGGAATATCTTAGATTTTAATGTAATAAATAAGTCAGATATAATTAATGCTTTGGATAATAACTCAGAATGGCAAACTTGGAACAGCAGAGAAATATTCCTTACCCGGCAGTTGACATAGAAGGAATCGTTAAAAAGATAAGAATTGGTTTAGGTTAATGGTGTTTAACGCCACTTTCAACAATATTTCAGCTATATCGTGGCGGGCAGTTTTATTGGTGGAGAAAACCGGAGAAAACCACTGACCTACCGCAGGTCACTGAAAAACGTTATCACGTAATTTTGTATCGAGTACATCTCGCCATGAACTTTAGTGGTGATAGGTTCTGACTGTATAGGTAGTTGTAAATCCAGCTACCATACGATCACGACCACGACGGCCCCTTTAAAAAGATTTTTGTTCTCGGGATTTTACTGTTTTCCCCCATTTGCTACACAATACACAATAGCAGGCACATGCTGAGGCTTGTAACAGGTCGGTGGTTTTCGCCGTGTGCACCAGTTTCCTCCACCAATAAAACTGACCGCCACGATATAAATGAAATATTGCTAAAAGTGGCGTTAAACACTATAAACCTTATCCACATGCCGAGGAAAACTTAATTCCGATAACCATAAGATAATGCATTGTGCAAATAGTTATAGTAAAAGATGCTGTTCCCCACACATTCTGGTGTAATCATATAATTTTGACCCCCTGTAGACAAATGACCCGGGAACATTTTTCTACTTGGAAAATTGAGACCGAAGCCGTGGACACTTGACTTTTTCCGTTGAAATTTGAATCGCATTGTACAAATTTGATCCTCAAAACTAGTCAACATTATACTATATGAAAACAAATAACAAGGTTCAATATATGTAAAAATGTCTTGTGTGGGAATTAATAATAAAACAAACACCCGAGGCATCCTTCATTGATATAATGAGTAGCATTACAAACACACACACACCAGACAATATCTTAATAAAATGTTAATTACATTGTAGTAAAAAAACATAAATTATATATTTATATTTAAATCACATGGAAACGCAACCCAAATTGATGGTTTTGGGTTTATGGTGTTTAACGCCACTTTCAAGAATATTTCAGTTATATCGTGGTGGTCAGTTTTATTGGTGGAGGAAACCAGAGTACCCGGAGGAAACCATCCACCTGTCGCAAACTTTATCACATATTGTTGCATCTAGTACACCTCGCCATGAAATTAAAAACTTTAGTTGTGATAGGCACTGATTACCCCGGTAGTTGTAAACCCAACTACCATACGATCACGACCACGACGGCCCCCTTATCCGAATTGAACAACATACAAAACACAACTACATTTCATCCCAATTTTCCATTCTATCCTAGGGCCCGGGTGGCTCAGTGAGCTAGGTAGTTGGATTACCAATGCGATACCAATACGGCGTGGGTTTGCGCCCGGCTTTGTAGATTACATAAAGGGTGCACTCGACTCGTAGTCACAAGTGATAAAGTTTACCAGTTGTTTGCCCATGGTCGGTGGTTCTCTCTTGGTACTCCGACTTCTTCCACCACTAAAACTGGTCGCCATGATATAGCTGAAATATTGCTGAAAGTGGCGTTAAACACCAAAAATCAAATTAAATCCATTCGATCCTATATTTAGATACACTCAACGTGTAAACCATGTGAATATGGCTAAAACTCAATCACAATTTTGAAAATACGCAAAAAATAAATAAAAAAAGATCTGTTCATATTGCTTAATATTTAAGATATTAAAATGCCTCGTCTCACTTGTGCCATCGCAATCAATCTTTTCAGCACTGAAGATGTGTTTGGTATGAGAAAAGAATGAAGATACCAATTTGGGTAATCAGAAACCGTATATCAAAGGGCAGAACATGCAATGTCCACAATGAAAAGGCCAAAGGGACAAACAATGATCTACAAAACACGACACAGAACTCTTAAGATTGACCAACACGAACCCTCTAAAAACCGGGGGTGAAGTCGTGTGCTCATGAAAGGCAAGCAGTTCCAGCTCCACTAATGGCACCAGTTAAGTTACCATACCCGTGTTACAAGCCCGGTGAAATGTCATAAATGAGGAAAATATTTATATAACATTTATTTGCGCGCGCTGCGAAACATGCTAGAAAAGATCTGAAAGGCTTTCTTTTCTACATGTTTCTAATGCTCGTACAAATAAATTATATATTTTCCAACAGTGTACGTATATTGTATATTTATTATCATTGGATGAATACCTATTGTCGTGATGTCTTATTTGTACTGATATAAATTGTTCATCGAAATTGAGGAATAACTTTGGTCAATTTACATTGTCAAAAATATAAAACTATAAATAGATCTATATCTTCCATAGGTGTAGTCATCCCATATTAGTACACTTATGGTTTTAGTCATAAGAAATTAGTTCATTTTAATATTTGTTTGAATGAGCGCGTGATTCTTGTTTAACGCCAAGAGAATCAATTGTCGTCACTTTATCATATAATGACGAGAACAAGTTAGTTTGTGTTGATAGTGATGTCTGTTTTGCAGTAGACCAGCACACTTGAGTTGGATCTTTATAGTGTTAGCTCACTAAAACAACAGACCATAACGTAGACATTTAGTGTTACTCGACATCAGACTCAACCAGTCATTGCTCTTACTCCTTCATGGAGGACGATTGGCGGAAAGGCAACAAATACTAAATTTAGACTGGTTTTACGCGACCGGGAATCGAACGTACTGTCTACTTCATTCGATGCGAACTTGTTTAATTTACTCCATGCACTGCTGTGGTTAATTTGTTTTGAGTATTTGGACTGCATTACAGTGTGTCAACCATGATTTTGCTATAAAGCTTACTCTTATTCACTAAATGTGTTGTGTAGTCACTGGTTGATGCTTTTCTAATCAAAGTTTTAAATGGTATATACGATACTGTGCCTGTGATACTGCGTAACCGTGATGCACGGTGTGATCATTTACCTTAAATGACCATCCTCACTAGACACGAGTTTGCAATGTCAGTATAAATTATCAGTTGATATCAATCAAGCAAAACATATTTTGCAAAAATAAAATTAAAAAACCATCTTAAAATGAAAACAGATATGTTGTTCTAGCAAGATTTTTATATTATATGACAGTTGCCATTTCTATATAAATTTAGACAGCTTTCTGTTTTTTCATGTGATGAATCAAAATTAATCAAAAAACTAAATAAGTCGTCGTAAATGAGTTTATTTTATAATATTTCATAGCAAAACAAAACAATTTGATGTAAACTTGATTTAAGTACTTCTTTTATTCAAAGCATCGTGGGGGAAAACAATATAGTATAGTTATATTGAAGATTTAATACATTTATTATACGTTCACGAAGAAATGAAAAGAATGTGGGTATGTCAAAAACTTGACATTTCCACCTTGTGAATACTAAATGATTTCCCCATAAAATTTTAATTTACATAACTTGATATTTTCGAAAAATTATTAATCAAGATAGATAGTTTGATGTACAATGACAGTTTATATATGATAATACAAGTTCATCATGTGAACATACGACTATTCTTGGTCAAATAAAATCATCATCAGTTTTCTGTCCTGATGAAATTGCAGTTTCCTCTGGTTCGGTTTTTTCAACTTTATCTACATTTGATACATAAGTAAGGTTTATATTATCAGATGGTGCATGTGCATATTAGGTATTGGTAAAATTTGCTTATATCATTCCAAACACGAAACTTAGTTGTTTGCGATTTGTATACATGTATGCATAATGTTTTGACCAAAGCTCTTCGGCAACCACAAATGTAATAGCTCACCTGGAGTAATGTGTGAAATGAAGCATGTTCTGTTTTGGTTTCAGAGATTTGCATGAGAATTAAAAGTCTCACATGGTAAACAATGAAGTGTTTCTGACCGAGGGAACAGCACACATGTCTTTCCTTGCACCTTTCTTTCAAACAAAGCAAAAATAATATTAGACGTGCTGATACTGGTGAAAAATAGAAACAGAGCTGAGAATAAACCAGTTTACATTTGAGTCAAAACTTAGCCTTTTGTCTTTTTTCAAATAACGTTTCTTTCAGAATAAAAACGGGTCTGGTTCAAGAGTAGGTCGACAACAAACCTATAACTCCATGGCGATCCAGAGTGAGTGAATGAGTGAGTGATTGCTGTTTAACGTCAAATGAGTAATTTTTCAGCTATATCATTACGAGAACAAGTTGCATTAGATCGGATTATAATGATGTCCGATTTGTACTAGACCAACCCACTAGGATTCTTATAGTGATAGTTCACTGAAACAACAGTCCGCGGGTAGACATGTCATTTCACTCGGACACATTATCTTGATTCCGAGCTAACCATCATTTGCTCTTTCTCTGTAATGCTGCGTGCTAATCGAAGAAGCAACAAATACCAATGTATTAGTCTTTGATTCGACCTGACTGGGGCTCAAAGCCACGATATACCGCACTCGACGCATGCCAATAAACCACTTTCTATTTAGCAAAAAATCGTCTTAGACTACCGTTCCTTAAAATTAATCTAATATACATGTACATAAAAACGTAAATATCAAATTTCAGTTGGTACGACGCTACACTAGACAATGTTTACTGTATATTGACTTTTGTCATCGTTTTACTTGGTGCCCTTCAAAATATTTGTTTGTGTTTAATATCTAATATAATTTGTAGGTTATTGATATCTATCATACGATACACACGTGCCAATATATAAAAACAAAATCTCTTGATCTGAAAAATAAAAAATAAGTACCAGATTGATCATTTAAATTACTCTATAATTATCTGTCAATTATGTAGTTCTAGCATCAGTTCAAACAGCTTATTTATGACCAAACAAATGAATATTTTATGTTATTTCATGACAATTGTAAAAATTAAAACGAAAACATATTGTTTTATTGTAATTATATGTTGTTCCATCCTTTTATAACATTAATATTGTTGTGGTTTCAACGTTTTACGGCTTTTTTCATTGGATTAGGATATAAGATCATACGATAAAACATATTACCGACACCGATACTTCAAGTAGCTTAATGAAACATTTCTGAAAACACTATTAGTTTTATATTTTATTGCCTCTATAAGTCTATTATATCGAATTGGCTTTCACTAACATTACAAAAACGAATGGTTTAAACATTTCATTAGAGTTGTTGAATAAAGTCATGGCGAGTTCAGGAAAATAGAAGGGAGGCATATACACAGAGTTAATGTTATGACGATCTCAAGACGCAACGATCCCAAACCGTTCAAAATAATTGTCTCGCCTACTTTTCTTAAAAAAAATTTGAAAATACCAAAGTAATCATCAGAAGCGTAAATCAAAGAAGTACAGACCATGTAAAGAGCAAAGGAAAAAGGAGAAAGGGACAAACAATGATCTACAAAACACTACACAGAAAACTACACATTGAGATATACGAATTCCACTTAAAATCGGGGATGAACTCCACTTAAAATCGGGGATGAACTCGGGTAATCTGAAGGGGTAAGTAGTTCCTGGGACTCATTATGGAAAAGTCATGCATGTTTTGTTCATGTATATTCGCTTGTGATTTTGTTCTCTGAATAATAGGGGTAATTTTTTTTCATATTCTTTTATCGTTGATGTAATAAAATGAATATTTGCATAATGAAAAGGGCAAACGTATTTTCTCAAAAAATTACTTTATGTAAGTATGTATCTTCCTGGTACATTATATAATTTTACAATTCATCATTATAAAACACATATGAAAATTTAAATAAGAGCAGAAAAGAAACTCAACAAATTCAATTTGACAAACTGTTGAACGACGTGCTTGTAATGAAGATTGGTTTATTCATGTTATTTCATAGATTACACAAATTCAAGATTTTTTACATTCAAAGGGAACATAAGTACTTTTTCAATGTTATTTCACAAACCACGATTTTTACGTTCAACGGGAACATAAGCACTTTTTCAATGTTATTTTACAAACCACGATTTTTACATTCAACGAGAACATAAGCACTTTTTCAATGTTATTTTACAAACCACGATTTTTACGTTCAACGGAACATAAGCCTTTTTTCAATGTTATTTCACAATCCACGATTTTTACATTCAACGAGAACATAAGCACTTTTTCAATGTTATTTTACAAATCACGATTTTTACATTCAACGAGAACATAAGCACTTTTTCAATGTTATTTTACATTCAACGAGAATATAAGCACTTTTTCAATGTTATTTTACAAACCACGATTTTTACATTCAACGAGAACATAAGCACTTTTCCAATGTTATTTTACAAACCACGATTTTTACATTCAACGAGAACATAAGCACTTTTTCAATGTTATTTTACAAACCACGATTTTTACATTCAACGAGAATATAAGCACTTTTGCAATGTTATTTTACAAACCACGATTTTTACATTCAACGAGAATATAAGCACTTTTGCAATGTTATTTTACAAACCACGATTTTTACATTCAACGAGAACATAAGCACTTTTCCAATGTTATTTTACAATCCACGATTTTTACGTTCAACGAGAACATAAGCACTTTTTCAATGATATTCTACAAACCAAGATATAACACATATCAATTTACGTAATGGTTGTCAACATATCTAAATTTTACAATTATATAATGCTGTCCACAATTCCACTGCATACAGGAGAAACCAAACGATTGTAGTCAAATTATATAATTCTGTCAAATTTAATCAAACAGTCAGATTAAAGGTATACAGTCGTTCAGATTGATTTTTTTTTTAAATTAAAAGTTGCCAATATTCGATATTTTATACTAATTGCAGTTGAAATTTGTTCATAATATCATACGTATTTAACCTGGAACGAAGGAAATCTGTCGCTGTTTGATTTTCTTACGTCCCGTAAAGAATTCAATGTTTACCAGCATGATATTCATATATTCATGAATATGATCATATGACCATTGATGACCTACACAGTGACCTCATTCGGTAAAGCATTTGCGCATGTGCGAAATTGTTTGCTGAAAAAAGCACATGTTATAAATAAAAATATTGACGGATTCTACGCGAAAACGACACAGGATTCAGCAAGATTTGTGTAAAAATTAAAAAAAGATGTTAAACCGACATACTCCATTTTTCAACACGTAAGCATAATTTATATATCTTTTTTTTTTATTCTGAATCGTATTTTGACAGAATTGCATCGTAGTTTTTTTTATATATCTTTTTTTTTTCAGGAGAAAACACTAAATGATATCTCTTTTAAATTGGAGACTAAAATAATGAACTTCATGTCTGGTTAATTTCTAAAAAAATATAATCAAGTGTTGTCAATAATATGCAATACAATTTGTTTACAATTTTCCCTTGATCGGGCCCCTTTGCAGAGTTTGGGTTTGTTTTTATTGATTTCATCACGTATTTTCGATTTTAAGTGTCATTCTTACTAAATACCATTATATAATTTTAACTGATTACCCCGGGATCCAATTTCATAGATATATTTCTTAAATTATATTAATTTTAACCAATATTTACCTGCAACATGCTTTCTGGTTATTTATAGCAGTTATCAGTGTCCGGTAAACTTCGAAAAAGACAGCCGACTTATAATTAGGTGTGTTAATGGCGATTTCACCAACAAACATTCGAATTCTTTTCACTAATTACGACATTATAACCTATTTTTTAAACCTGGCTTCTTGTTCAGAACATTTTATTAGTATAAAACATCGAATATTGGCAACTTTTAATATAAACAAAAAAATAAATCTGAGCGACTGTATGCCTTTAAGGATGATGATGATGATCTTTATTCTCCTAAGCTAAGACAAACAGAGAAGATATATTATTATACACGAATAACAGTTTTATAAATCATGTGTTTCAGAAAACAAACCAACGTCAGTAGGCCTATATAATAACTCGTAGCCAGGAGAATGAACTTATATTTTTTTCCAATTGTACAATTTTAATAAATAATTCAAATTTAATCATTTTTATGTTGTGATGACATAAAGATAGATATTTTTTCCCATTCGTTAACAAACACTAGTAATTTACATGATATGCACAACCATGATTTGTCAAGTGCGTTATCATATCCATTCTGTCCAGTCTCCAACGGCAAATAATGATCTAAAAGTTCAAAAAGTATATATTAATGACAAGAAAGATAAGTTTCAGATTTTAATTCATCCTTGTCCAAGTCTAAAACAATTTCCTTTGGACAAAACACTGGCTTCTACAGATAATTCTTGTTTCAATTGATCTTTTAGCTTTTGTTCAACACTTGGTACATTCATTTGTTTTCCAAACGTATTTTGACTGTGTTACATGCCTGTCATGCAACAGTGATCACCAATTCCTTTTCGCGAATTATTTCTAACAAAAAACATTTTTGTTTCTTAATAAATGATGAGTTAATATATAATTCTCCTCCCTCAGACATAGGTGGCATTAACCGTATTTGTCTATCATCTTCAGGCCCTTTGATTGTCTTCCTCTCCTCCCTCAGACATAGGTGGCCTTAGCCGTTTTTGGCTATCGTCTTCAGGCCCTTTGGTTTTCTTGCTCTCCTCCCTCAGATATAGGTGGCCTTAGCCTATTTTGACTATCCTTTTCAGGCCCTTTGGTTTTCTTCCTCTCCTCCCTCAGACATAGGTGGCCTTAACCTATTCTGACTATCCTCTTCAGGCCCTTTGAGTGTCTTGCTCTCCTCCCTCAGACATAGGTGGCCTTGGCCGTTTTTGTCTATCCCCTTTCATTGTCTTGCTCTCCACCCTCAGACATAGGTGGCCTTGGCCGTTTTTGTCTATCCCCTTTCATTGTCTTGCTCTCCTCCCTCAGACATAGGTGACCTTAGCCTATTTTGACAATCTTCTTCATGCCCTTTGGTTATCTTGCTCTCTTACCTCAGACATAGGTGGCCTTATCCTATTTTGACTATCCTCTTCATGCCCTCTGGTTTTCTTGCTCTCCTCCCTCAGACATAGGTGGCCTTAGCCGTTTTTCTCTATCCTCTTCAGGCCCTTTGATTATCGTGCTCTCCTCGATCAGACATAGGTGGCCTTAACCTATTTTGACTATCTTCTTCAGGTCCTTTGGTAACCTTGCTCTCCTCCATCAGACATAGGTGGCCTTAGCCTATTTTGACTATCCTCTTCAGTCCCTTTGATCTTCTTCCTCTCCTCCATCAGACATAGGTGGCCTTAGCCGTTTTTATCTATCCTCTTGAGACGCTTTGGTTTTATTGATCTCCTCCCTCAGACATAGGTGGCTTAGCCTATTTTGACTATCCTCTTAAGGCTCTTTGGTTTTCTTGCTCTCCTCCCTCAGACATAGGTGGCCTTAGCCTATTTTGACTATCATCTTCAGGTCCTATGGTCTTCTTCCTCTCCTCCCTCAGACATAGGTGGCCTCAGCCGTGTTTTTCTATCCTCTTCAGGCCCTTTGGTTTTCTTGCTCTCCTCTCTCAGACATAGGTGGCCTTTGCCTATTTTGTCTATCCTCTTCAGGCCTTTTGATTGTCTTTCTCTCCTCCCTCAGACATAGGTGGCCTTAGCCTATTTTGACTATCCTCTTCAGGCCCTTTGTTTATCTTGCACTCCTCCCTCAGACATAGGTGGCCTTAGCCTATTTTGACAATCCTCTGCATGCCCCTTGGTTGTCTTGCTCTCTTCCCTCAGACATAGGTGGCATTAGCCGTTTTTATCTATCCTCTTCAGGCCCTTTGGTTATCTTTCTCTCCTCCCTCAGACATAGGTGACCTTAGCCTATTTTGACCATCCTCATCAGGCCCTTTGGTTATCTTGATCTCCCCCCTCAGACATAGGTGGCCTTAGCATTTTTTGTCTATCCTCTTCAGGCCCTTTGGTTTTCGTCCTCTCTTCCCTCAGACATAGGTGGCCTTAGCCCATTTTGACTATATTCTTCAGGCCCTTTTGGTTATTTTGCTCTACTCCCTCATACATAGGTGGCCTTAGCCTATTTTGACTATCCTCTTCAGGTCCTTTGGTTTTCTTCCTCTCCTCCCTCAGACATAGGTGGCCTTAGCCGTTTTTGTCTATCCTCTTCAGGCCCTTTGGTTATCTTGCTCTCCTCTATCTGACATAGGTGGCCTGAGCCGTTTTTGTCTATCCTCTTCAGGCCCTTTGGTTTTCATGCTCTCCTCCCTCAGACATAGGTGGCCTTAGACGTTTTTTTTGTCTATCCTCTTCAGGCCCTTTGGTTTTGTTCCTCTCCTCCCTCAGACATAGGTGGCCTTAGCCTATTTTGTCTATCCTCTTCAGGCCATTTGGTTTTCTTGCTCTGCTCCCTCAGAAATACGTGGCTTTAGCGTATTTTGACTATCCTCTTCAGGCCCTTTGGGTATCTTGCTCTCCTCCCTCAGACATTGGTGACCTTAGCCTATTTTGACCATCCTCTTCAGGCCCTTTGGTCATCTTGATCTCCTCCCTCAGACGTAGGTGGCCTTAGCATTTTTTGTCTATCGTCTTCAGGCCCTTTGATTTTCTTCCTCTCTTCCCTCAGACATAGGTGGCCTTAGCCTATTTTGACTATCCTCTTCAGGCCCTTTTGGTTATCTTGCTCTCCTCCTTCATACATAGGTGGCCTTAGCCTATTTTGACTATCCTCTTCAGTCCCTTTGGTTTTCTTCCTCTCCTCACTCAGACATAGTTGGCTTTAGCCTATTTTGACTATCCTCTTCAGGCCCTTTGTTTATCTTGCTCTCCTCAGACATAGGTGGCCTTAGCCTATTTTGACAATCCTCTGCATGCCCCTTGGTTTTCTTGCTCTCCTCCATCAGACAATAGGTGGCATTAGCCGTTTTTATCTATCCTCTTCAGGCCCTTTGGTTTTCTTGCTCTTCTCCCTCAGACATAGGTGACCTTAGCCTATTTTGACCATCCTCTTCAGGCCCTTTGGTTATCTTGATCTCCTCCCTCAGATATAGGTGGTCTTAGCATTTTTTGTCTATCCTCTTCAGGCCCTTTGGTTTTCGTCCTCTATTCCCTCAGACATAGGTGGCCTTAGCCCATTTTGACTATCCTCTTCAGGCCCTTTTGGTTATTTTGCTCTACTCCCTCATACATAGGTGGCCTTAGCCTATTTTGACTATCTTCTTTAGGGCCTTTGGTTTTCTTCCTCTCCTCCCTCAGACATAGGTGCCCTTAGCCGTTTTTGTCTATCCTCTTCAGGCCCTTTGGTTATCTTGCTCTCCTCTCTCTGACATAGGTGGCCTAAGCCGTTTTTGTCTATCCTCTTCAGGCCCTTTGGTTATCTTGCTCTGCTCCCTCAGACATAAGTGGCTTTAGCGTATTTTGAATATCCTCTTCAGGCCCTTTGGTTTTCTTGCTCTCCTCCCTCAGACATAGGTGGCCTTAGCCTATTTTGTCTATCCTCTTCAGGCCCTTTGAGTGTCTTGCTCTCCTCCCTCAGACATAGGTGGCCTTGGCCGTTTTTGTCTATCCCCTTTCATTGTCTTGCTCTCCACCCTCAGACATAGGTGGCCTTGGCCGTTTTTGTCTATCCCCTTTCATTGTCTTGCTCTCCTCCCTCAGACATAGGTGACCTTAGCCTATTTTGACAATCTTCTTCATGCCCTTTGGTTATCTTGCTCTCTTACCTCAGACATAGGTGGCCTTATCCTATTTTGACTATCCTCTTCATGCCCTCTGGTTTTCTTGCTCTCCTCCCTCAGACATAGGTGGCCTTAGCCGTTTTTCTCTATCCTCTTCAGGCCCTTTGATTATCGTGCTCTCCTCGATCAGACATAGGTGGCCTTAACCTATTTTGACTATCTTCTTCAGGTCCTTTGGTAACCTTGCTCTCCTCCATCAGACATAGGTGGCCTTAGCCTATTTTGACTATCCTCTTCAGTCCCTTTGATCTTCTTCCTCTCCTCCATCAGACATAGGTGGCCTTAGCCGTTTTTATCTATCCTCTTGAGATGCTTTGGTTTTATTGATCTCCTCCCTCAGACATAGGTGGCTTAGCCTATTTTGACTATCCTCTTCAGGCTCTTTGGTTTTCTTGCTCTCCTCGATCAGACATAGGTGGCCTTAGCCTATTTTGACTATCATCTTCAGGTCCTATGGTCTTCTTCCTCTCCTCCCTCAGACATAGGTGGCCTCAGCCGTGTTTTTCTATCCTCTTCAGGCCCTTTGGTTTTCTTGCTCTCCTCTCTCAGACATAGGTGGCCTTTGCCTATTTTGTCTATCCTCTTCAGGCCTTTTGATTGTCTTTCTCTCCTCCCTCAGACATAGGTGGCCTTAGCCTATTTTGACTATCCTCTTCAGGCCCTTTGTTTATCTTGCACTCCTCCCTCAGACATAGGTGGCCTTAGCCTATTTTGACAATCCTCTGCATGCCCCTTGGTTGTCTTGCTCTCTTCCCTCAGACATAGGTGGCATTA
This sequence comes from Bathymodiolus brooksi, assembly GCA_963680875.1. NCBI lineage: Eukaryota > Metazoa > Mollusca > Bivalvia > Mytilida > Modiolidae > Bathymodiolus > Bathymodiolus brooksi. Next base: position 92,970,824 of record OY804577.1, read on the forward strand.
GCCGTTTTTATCTATCCTCTTCAGGCCCTTTGGTTATCTTTCTCTCCTCCCTCAGACATAGGTGACCTTAGCCTATTTTGACCATCCTCATCAGGCCCTTTGGTTATCTTGATCTCCCCCCTCAGACATAGGTGGCCTTAGCATTTTTTGTCTATCCTCTTCAGGCCCTTTGGTTTTCGTCCTCTCTTCCCTCAGACATAGGTGGCCTTAGTCCATTTTGACTATATTCTTCAGGCCCTTTTGGTTATTTTGCTCTACTCCCTCATACATAGGTGGCCTTAGCCTATTTTGACTATCCTCTTCAGGTCCTTTGGTTTTCTTCCTCTCCTCCCTCAGACATAGGTGGCCTTAGCCGTTTTTGTCTATCCTCTTCAGGCCCTTTGGTTATCTTGCTCTCCTCCATCTGACATAGGTGGCCTGAGCCGTTTTTGTCTATCCTCTTCAGGCCCTTTGGTTTTCATGCTCTCCTCCCTCAGAAATAGCTGGCCTTAGCCTATTTTGTCTATCCTCTTCAGGCCCTTTGGTTTTCTTGCTCTCCTCTCTCAGACATAGGTGGCCTTAGACGTTTTTTTTGTCTATCCTCTTCAGGCCCTTTGGTTTTGTTCCTCTCCTCCCTCAGACATAGGTGGCCTTAGCCTATTTTGTCTATCCTCTTCAGGCCATTTGGTTTTCTTGCTCTGCTCCCTCAGAGATACGTGGCTTTAGCGTATTTTGACTATTCTCTTCAGGCCCTTTGGGTATCTTGCTCTCCTACCTCAGACATTGGTGACCTTAGCCTATTTTGACCATCCTCTTCAGGCCCTTTGGTCATCTTGATCTCCTCCCTCAGACGTAGGTGGCCTTAGCATTTTTTGTCTATCGTCTTCAGGCCCTTTGATTTTCTTCCTCTCTTCCCTCAGACATAGGTGGCCTTAGCCTATTTTGACTATCCTCTTCAGGCCCTTTTGGTTATCTTGCTCTCCTCCCTCATACATAGGTGGCCTTAGCCTATTTTGACTATCCTCTTCAGTCCCTTTGGTTTTCTACCTCTCCTCACTCAGACATAGTTGGCTTTAGCCTATTTTGACTATCCTGTTCAGGGCCTTTGGTTTTCTTCCTCTCCTCCCTCAGAGATAGGTGGCCTTAGCCGTTTTTGCCTATCCTCTTCAGGCCCTTTGGTTATCTTGCTCTCCTCACTCAGACATAGGTGGCTTTAGCCTATTTTGACTATTCTCTTCAGGCCCTTTGGTTTTCCTCCTCTCCTCCCTTAGCCATAGGTGGCCTTAGCCTATTTTGACTATCCTCTTCAGGCCCTTTGATTGTCTTGCTCTTCTCCCTCAGACATAGGTGGTCTTAGCTTATTTTGACTATCCTCTTCAGGCCCTTTGGTTATCTTGCTCTCCTCCCTCAGACATAGGTGGCCTTAGCCGTTTGTGTCTATCCTCTTCAGGCCCTTTGGTTTTCTTGCTCTCCTCCCTCAGAAATGGGTGACCTTAGCCTATTTTGTCTATCCTCTTCAGGCCTTTTCATTGTCTTGCACTCCTCCCTCAGACATAGGTGGCCATAGCCTTTTTAACTATCCTCTTCTTGCCCTTTGGTTTTATTGCTCTCCTCCCTCAGACATAGATGGCCTGAGCCGTTTGTGTCTATCCTGTTCATGCCCTTTGGTACTCTTGCTCTCCTCCCTCAGACATAGGTGGCCTTAGCCTATTTTGACTATCCTCTTCATGCCCTTTGGTTTTCTTGCTCTCCTCCTTCAGACATAGGTGGCCTTGGCCATTTTTGTCTATCCTCTTCAGGCCCTTTGATTGTCTTTCTCTCCTCCATCAGAAATAGGTGGCCTTAGCCTATTTTGACTATCCTCTTCAGGCCCTTTGGTTTTCTTCCTCTCCTCACTCAGACATAGGTGGCCTTAGCCTATTTTGACTATCCTCTTCAGGGCCTTTGGATTTCTTGCTCTCCTCTCTCAGACATAGGTGGCTTTAGCCTATTTTGACTATTCTCTTCAGGCCCTTTGGTTTTCCTCCTCTCCTCCGTCAGAAATAGGTGGCCTTAGCCTATTTTGACTATCCTCTTCAGGCCCTTTGGTTTTCTTCCTCTCCTCACTCAGACATAGGTGGCCTTAGCCTATTTTGACTATCCTCTTCAGGGCCTTTGGATTTCTTGCTCTCCTCTCTCAGACATAGGTGGCTTTAGCCTATTTTGACTATTCTCTTCAGGCCCTTTGGTTTTCCTCCTCTCCTCCGTCAGAAATAGGTGGCCTTAGCCTATTTTGACTATCCTCTTCACGCCCTTTGGTTATCTTGCCCCTCTCTCTCAGACATAGGTGGCCTTAGCCGTTTTTGTCTATCCTCTTCAGGCCCTTTGGTTATCTTGCTCTCCTCTCTCAGACATAGGTGGACTTGGCCGTTTTTGTCTATCCCCTTTCATTGTCTTGCTCTCCTCCCTCAGACATAGGTGGCCTTAGCCTATTTTATCTATCCTGTTCAGGCCCTTTGGTTTTCTTGCTCTGCTCCCTCAGAAATATGTGGCTTTAGCGTATTTTGACTATCCTCTTCATGCCCTTTGGTTTTATTGCTTTCCTCCCTCAGACATAGATGGCCTCAGCCGTTTGTGTCTATCCTGTTCATGCCCTTCGGTTTTCTTGCTCTCCTCCCTCAGACATAGGTGGCCTTAGCCTATTTTGACTATCTTCTTCAGGCCCTTTGGTTATCTTGCTCTCCTCCCTCAGACATAGGTGGCCTTAGCCTATTTTGACTATCCTCTTCATGCCCTTTGGTTTTCTTGCTCTCCTCCATCAGACATAGGTGGCCTTAGCCATTTTTCTCTATCCTCTTCAGGCCCTTTGATTGTCTTGCTCTCCTCGCTCAGACATAGGTGGCCTTAGCCTATTTTGACTATCTTCTTCAGGCCCTTTGGTTATCTTGCTCTCCTCTCTCAGACATAGGTGGCCTTAGCCGTTTTTCTCTATCCTCTTCAGGCCCTTTCATTGTCTAGCTCTCCTCCTTCAGACATAGGTGGCCTTAGCCTATTTTGACTATCTTCTTCAGGCTCTTTGGTTTTCTTCCTCTCCTCTCTCAGACATAGGTGGCCTTAGCCGTTCTTGTCTATCCTCTTCAGGCCCTTTGGTTTTCTTCCTCTCCTCCCTCAGACATAGGTGGCCTTAGCCTATTTTGACTATCCTCCTCAGGTCCTTTGGTGTTTTCCTCTCCTTCCGCAGCCAAAGGTGGCCTTAGCCGTTTTTGTCTATCCTCTTCAGGCCCTTTGGTTTTCTTCCACTCCTCCCTCAGACATAGGTGGCCTTAGCCGTTTTTGTCTATTCTCTTCAGGCCCTTTGGTGTTCTTCCTCTCCTCCCTCAGACATAGGTGGCCTTAGCCTATTTTGACTATCCTCTTCAGGCCCTTTGGTTTTCTTCCTCTCCTCCCTCAGACAAAGGTGGCCTTAGACGTTTTTGTCTATCCTCTTCAGGCCCTTTGGTTATCTTGCTCTCCTCCCTCAGACATAGGTGGCCTTAGACGTTTGTGTCTATCCTCTTCAGGCCCTTTGGTTTTCTTGCTCTCCTCCCTCAGAAATGGGTGACCTTAGCCTATTTTGTCTATCCTCTTCAGGCCTTTTCATTGTCTTGCTCTCCTCCCTCAGACATAGGTGGCCATAGCCGTTTTTGACTATGCTCTTCTTGCCCTTTGGTTTTATTGCTCTCCTCCCTCAGACATAGATGGCCTGAGCCGTTTGTGTCTATCCTGTTCATGCCCTTTGGTACTCTTGCTCTCCTCCCTCAGACATAGGTGGCCTTAGCCGTTTTTGACTATCCTCTTCATGCCCTTTGGTTTTCTTGCTCTCTTCCCTCAGACATAGGTGGCCTTGGCCATTTTTGTCTATCCTCTTCAGGCCCTTTGATTGTCTTTCTCTCCTCCATCAGAAATAGGTGGCCTTAGCCTATTTTGACTATCCTCTTCAGGCCCTTTGTTTATCTTGCTCTCCTCTCTCAGACAAAGGTGGCCTTAGCCTATTTTGACTATCCTCTCCATGCCCCTTGGTTTTCTTGCTCTCCTCCCTCAGACATAGGTGGCATTAGCCGTTTTTATCTATCCTCTTCAGGCCCTTTGGTTATCATCCTCTCCTCCCTCAGACATAGGTGACTTTAGCCTGTTTTGACCATCCTCTTCAGGCCCTTTGGTTATCTTGATCTCCTCCCTCAGACATAGGTGGCCTTAGCATTTTTTGTCTATCGTCTTCAGGCCCTTTGGTTTTCTTCCTCTCTTCCCTCAGACATAGGTGGCCTTAGCCTATTTTGACTATCCTCTTCAGGCCCTTTTGGTTATATTGCTCTCCTCCCTTATACATAGGTGGCCTTAGCCTATTTTGACTATCCTCTTCAGGCCCTTTGGTTTTCTTCCTCTCCTCACTCAGACATAGGTGGCCTTAGCCGATTTTGACTATTCTCTTCAGGCCTTTTGGTTTTCCTCCTCTCCTCCCTCAGACATAGGTGGCCTTAGCCTATTTTGATTATCCTCTTCAGGCCCTTTGTTTATCTTGCTCTCCTCCCTCAGACATAGGTGGCCTTAGCCGTTTTTGTCTATCCTCTTCAGGCCCTTTGATTTTCTTGCTCTCCTCCCTCAGACATAGATGGCATTAGCCTATTTTGACTATTTTCTTCAGGCCCTTTGGTTTTCTTCCTCTGCTCCCACAGACATAGGTGGCCTTAGCCTATTTTGACAATTCTCTGCAGGCCCTTTGATTGTCTTGCTCTCCTCCCTCAGACATAGGTGGCCTTAGCTTATTTTGACTATCCTCTTCAGGCCCTTTGGTTATCTTGCTCTCCTCTCTCAGACATAGGTGGACTTGGCCGTTTTTGTCTATCCCCTTTCATTGTCTTGCTCTCCTCCCTCAGACATAGGTGGCCTTAGCCTATTTTATCTATCCTGTTCAGGCCCTTTGGTTTTCTTGCTCTGCTCCCTCAGAAATATGTGGCTTTAGCGTATTTTGACTATCCTCTTCATGCCCTTTGGTTTTATTGCTTTCCTCCCTCAGACATAGATGGCCTCAGCCGTTTGTGTCTATCCTGTTCATGCCCTTCGGTTTTCTTGCTCTCCTCCCTCAGACATAGGTGGCCTTAGCCTATTTTGACTATCTTCTTCAGGCCCTTTGGTTATCTTGCTCTCCTCCCTCAGACATAGGTGGCCTTAGCCTATTTTGACTATCCTCTTCATGCCCTTTGGTTTTCTTGCTCTCCTCCATCAGACATAGGTGGCCTTAGCCATTTTTCTCTATCCTCTTCAGGCCCTTTGATTGTCTTGCTCTCCTCGCTCAGACATAGGTGGCCTTAGCCTATTTTGACTATCTTCTTCAGGCCCTTTGGTTATCTTGCTCTCCTCTCTCGGACATAGGTGGCCTTAGCCGTTTTTCTCTATCCTCTTCAGGCCCTTTCATTGTCTTGCTCTCCTCCTTCAGACATAGGTGGCCTTAGCCTATTTTGACTATCTTCTTCAGGCCCTTTGGTTTTCTTCCTCTCCTCTCTCAGACATAGATGGCCTTAGCCGTTTTTGTCTATCCTCTTCAGGCCCTTTGGTTTTCTTCCTCTCCTCCCTCAGACATAGGTGGCCGTAGCCTATTTTGACTATCCTCCTCAGGTCCTTTGGTGTTTTCCTCTCCTTCCGCAGCCAAAGGTGGCCTTAGCCGTTTTTGTCTATCCTCTTCAGGCCCTTTGGTTTTCTTCCACTCCTCCCTCAGACAAAGGTGGCCTTAGCCGTTTTTGTCTATCCTCTTCAGGCCCTTTGGTTTTCTTCCTCTCCTCCCTCAGACATAGGTGGCCTTAGCCGTTTTTGTCTATTCTCTTCCGGCCCTTTGGTGTTCTTCCTCTCCTCCCTCAGACATAGGTGGCCTTAGCCTATTTTGACTATCCTCTTCAGGCCCTTTGGTTTTCTTCCTCTCCTCCCTCAGACAAAGGTGGCCTTAGACGTTTTTGTCTATCCTCTTCAGGCCCTTTGGTTATCTTGCTCCATAAGCCTTTTAAATTATTTCGTTTCAAATATTTTGACTTTGATGGTTATTTCAGAAACGCGTCGTATGCAGTAAATTTGACATCCACGTTTTTATAACAGAACATTTTATACAATGTGTATGATCTTGCTCTCGTAATAAATGCTTAGAATGAGACATACACAAATTTACCATTTTTTTTATTTTACATTTAGTAATATGGGGTGTCCAGTTCCCCATACATCATAAAATTAGGTGTGGCCTGTTTTAAATACAAAGCTCAAATGAACCCTTTCTAAAATATCTATATTTCCATCTCCCCATATTTTATCTACACGAGACGTAGACGGATTAAGTGATCATATTTAATGCAAGTTATTAAACGGGTATATTCAGTAGTCCGGTGTTTTTAATAAGAAAAGTTTGAAAAGGGTAATCAGAAGTCGAAGAGATGGCCAAAATAAAAAGGATAAACAATTATGTACAAAACACTACACAGAAAACTTAAGATCGAGCCTCATTAAAACAAGGGAAGTGCAAACAGTTCCTACTCTACTAGTGGCACCCGTCGTGTTACTCTTTTCCCAAACCCGGTGATAAGTCATGAATGAGGAAAGAATCAGATTGTGATTAAAGCAAACGGAACATATCCGTGGTCATTTGTGACATAGATATTGTAAGTACTGTAAAAGTACTAATTTTCGCGGTGTACTAATTTTCGCTTCTTTCGAGGAGGACGTCAGACAGCGAAAAAAGTACCCTCGAAAAATTGTAGCAAAAGATTACCTATGCCAGTTCTTGATAGTAGTAACTTCAACCCAACATGTTAACTTTTCGTATTCTTTACATGATCAATGTGGAGTATTTCTATCAAGTGTCTTTTGTGAATTTTTTATTTTGTACAAAACGTATACTATATATATTTAATTATTGGTATTTTTATGTAAAGTTGAAGTGTTTTCCGGTATTTCGTTTTCATTGTGTATCCGATTGTCTCCCTTGTAACCATACAATTCAATTCTAAATAGTTTTCAGGCCAACTGATCATGTCAAACTGTTTTATGATCATGATTATAGTTAAGACATACACAAATGTACGTTTCAAGAACAAAATTTAATTACAAAATTACAACAACTACTGCCATAATTACATGTACCCTGAGTGTCAATAGTAGAAATAAAATGTTAAAATCACCGTGTGCGTCAAAGCGTGAAATCATACTGTAAATGTGAAACAGATAATTAGGGTAATCATAGTCGGCAATTGTCAACACATTCTTTGATACATGTTTTTCCCCACCCCCTAATTGTTTCTTTTGTTACTTGCTCGAATGCAGCTACGATCCAAGATGCATGAATGAGTTTGATATTAGACAGTTTTATATCAATTTTAACATCACTTGCTGCTTTTCCCAAGGAGGTGGTGTATCTGACAGGCGTAAGAGCCAACGTTTTAACATCGTGTCACTACTAGTATTTGAAAGTTTTACTAGTAATTTTATAATGAGTGAACATAAGTTAACTAACTGCTAAGATAATAGAGGGAGCAGATTTCACATGACAAATGTAATACGTAATACGATTTTATCTTGTCAGTATAAAACGTCGTCTGCTAATAAACTGGTTGACCGAAAAGTAATTTTTTTTCCTTTTGCGCAATAAGAAATACGCGAAAAAAGGTACCCGCGAATTTGTCCAGTTGGAAGAAACCGCGAAAATTGGATGCAGCGAAAATTAATACTTTTACAGTATTATGCTTAAAGGCGTTTTGTGCTCTTTGTCGACCACATCAAGGGACGGGTTATTTGGCATTTAATAGCGTATTTTGATAATTGCAATATTAATGGCAGTTTGCACCAATATTTCTCATTGAAAACTGTAGATCAGGTGGGTTTTTTTTAAATATAGTTTATATATTTTTATTCGGGAGAAGGATACTCCCTAAGTGACATGATCGTTCAATGAAATTTTTCAGCTATGAAATGGCGAGAACAAGTTAGTTTTTAATGAGATGATGAGGTCCGCTTTGTACTAGACCAACACGTTTAGTTGAATTGTAATAGTGCTAGCTCACTGAAACAACAGTCCGCGGATAGACACGTTGCCCCACTCGGACACATTATACTGATTCTGAGTCAACCAGTCTTTGCTCTTTCTCCTTAGTGCTGCGTGTTTAGCGGAAAAGCAACAATCACCAATTTGATAATCATTGGTTTGACCCGATCTGGACTCGAACCCACGATCTACCGCACCCGAGGCGAGCACGCTTACCATTACATCATAGATGCAGTTCCGGGATATATGCAAAAGAAGTGTTTGAAAATATCAAAGGAGTAATCAGTATCCGTAAATCGAAGGACAGACACTACAATGCCTACAAGAACCAGAGGCTCTCAAGAGCCTGTATCGTTCACCTGGTAATAAAAAAAACCAATTGGTCCTATGTAAAAACTATGTCCTGCGTCATCTTGGAATTACGATCAACATAAAAAACACAAAGTTTGTAAAGGACCTTCCAATGATTGATGCACAGTTTAGGTTCAATCAGTGCAATAGCTTCAGAGAAGAATATATTTCTGTATTTTCCCCATATGGTTCTGTGTTAATACTATGACCTGTGGTGGCAGCCATCTTGGATTTCCGATCGGCATAAAAAACGGGACCTTCCAATGATCATTCCTGGGCAGTTTGGTTTCAACTGTCCAAGTGGTTTCAGAGAAGAAGCATTTTGAAACATTTTTCCCATAGGGTCCAATGTTAAACTAAGTCCTGCCGTAGCCGCCATTTTGAATTTCATATCAGAATGAAAAACGTATATTTTGTAGAGGACCATTCAATGAACATTCATGTACAGTTTGGCTTTAATAATATTTGTAGTTTCTGAGAAGAAGGCATTTGAACATTTTTCCATAGGGTCCAATGTTAATCTATGTATTGTGGTGGCGGCCATCTTGGATTTCCGATCGGCATAAAAAACATAAAATTTGTAGAGGACCTTCCAATGATCATTCCTGGGCAGTTTGGTTTCAACTGTTCTAGTGGTTTCAGAGAAGAAGCGTTTTCAAACATTTCCCCCATAGGGTCCAATGTTAAACTAAGTCCTGCCGTAGCCGCCATTTTGAATTTCATATCGAAACAAAAAACGTAAAGTTTGTAGAGGACCATCCAATGAACATTCTTGTACAGTTTGGCTTTAATCATATTTGTAGTTTCTGAGAAGAAGGCATTTGAACATTTTCCCATAGGGTCCAATGTTAATCTATGTCCTGCGGCGGCGGCCATCTTGGATTTCCGACTGGCATAAAAAATTTGTAGAGGACCTTCCAATGATCATTCCTGGGCAGTTTAGTTTCAACTGTCCAAGTGGTTTCAGAGAAGAAGCATTTTGAAACATTTTTCCCATAGGGTCCAATGTTAAACTAAGTCCTGCCGTAGCCGCCATTTTGAATTTCATACCAGAACAAAAAACGCAAAGTTTGTAGAGGACCATCTAATGAACATTCATGTACAGTTTGGCTTTAATCATATTTGTAGTTTCTGAGTAGAAGGCATTTGAATATTTTCCCATAGGGTCCAATGTTAATCTATGTCCTGCGGTGGCGGCCATCTTGGATTTCCGACCGGCATAAAAAACCTTAAATTTGTAGAGGACCTTCCAATGATCATTCCTGGGCAGTTTGGTTTCAACTGTCCAAGTGGTTTCAGAGAAGAAGCATTTTGAAACATTTTTCCCATAGGGTCCAATGTTAAACTAAGTCCTGCCGTAGCCGCCATTTTGAATTTCATACCAGAACAAAAAATGTAAAGTTTGTAGAGGACCATCCAATGAACATTCATGTACAGTTTGGCTTTAATCATATTTGTAGTTTCTGAGTAGAAGGCATTTGAATATTTTCCCATAGGGTCCAATGTTAATCTATGTCCTGAGGTGGCGGCCATCTTGGATTTCCGATCGGCATAAAAAACACACACCTTGTAGAGGACCTTCCAATGATCATTCCTGGGCAGTTTGGTTTCAATTATCCAAGTGGTTTCAGAGAAGAAGCGTTTTGAAACATTTTTCCCATAGGGTCCAATGTTAAACTAAGTCCTGCCGTAGCCGCCATATTGAATATCCGACTGGAACGAAAAACAGTAACTTTGTAGAGGACCATCCAATGAACATTCATGTACAGTTTGGCTTTAATCATATTTGTAGTTTCTGAGAAGAAGGCATTTGAACATTTTCCCATAGGGTCCAATGTTAATCTATGTCCTGCGGTGGTGGCCATCTTGGATTTCCGATCGGCATAAAAAACAGAAAATTTGTAGAGGACCTTCCAATGATCATTCCTGGGCAGTTTGGTTTCAACTGTTCTAGTGGTTTCAGAGAAGAAGCGTTTTCAAACATTTCCCCCATAGGTTCCAATGTTAAACTAAGTCCTGCCGTAGCCGCCATTATGAATTTCATATCGGAACAAAAAACGTAAAGTTTGTAGAGGACCATCCAATGAACATTCATGTACAGTTTGGCTTTAATCATATTTGTAGTTTCTGAGAAGAAGGCATTTGAACATTTTCCCATAGGGTCCAATGTTAATCTATGTCCTGCGGTGGTGGCCATCTTGGATTTTCGATCGGCATAAAAAACACACACCTTGTAGAGGACCTTCCAATGATCATTCCTGGGCAGTTTGGTTTCAATTATCCTAGTGGTTTCAGAGAAGAAGCGTTTTGAAACATTTTTCCCATAGGGTCCAATGTTAAACTAAGTCCTGCCGTAGCCGCCATTTTGAATTTTATATCGGAACAAAAAACGCAAAGTTTGTAGAGGACCATCCAATGAACATTCATGTACAGTTTGGCTTTAATCATATTTGTAGTTTCTGAGAAGAAGGCATTTGAACATTTTCCCATAGGGTCCAATGTTAATCTATGTCCTGCGGTGGTGGCCATCTTGGATTTCCGACCGGCATAAAAAACATAAAATTTGTAGAGGACCTTCCAATGATCATTCCTGGGCAGTTTGGTTTCAACTGTCCAAGTGGTTTCAGAGAAGAAGCATTTTGAAACATTTTTCCCATAGGGTCCAATGTTAAACTAAGTCCTGCCGTAGCCGCCATTTTGAATTTCATATCGGAACAAAAAACGTAAAGTTTGTAGAGGATCATCCAATGAACATTCTTGTACAGTTTGGCTTTAATCATATTTGTAGTTTCTGAGAAGAAGGCATTTGAACATTTTCCCATAGGGTCCAATGTTAATCTATGTCCTGCGGTGGTGGCCATCTTGGATTTCCGATTGGCATAAAAAACACACACCTTGTAGAGGACCTTCCAATGATCATTCCTGGGCAGTTTGGTTTCAATTATCCAAGTGGTTTCAGAGAAGAAGCGTTTTGAAACATTTTTCCCATAGGGTCCAATGTTAAACTAAGTCCTGCCGTAGCCGCCATTTTGAATTTCATACCAGAACAAAAAACGTAAAGTTTGTAGAGAACCATCTAATGAACATTCATGTACAGTTTGGCTTTAATCATATTTGTAGTTTCTAAGTAGAAGGCATTTGAATATTTTCCCATAGGGTCCAATGTTAATCTATGTCCTGCGGCGGCGGCCATCTTGGATTTCCGACTGGCATAAAAAAATTGTAGAGGACCTTCCAATGATCATTCCTGGGCAGTTTAGTTTCAACTGTCCAAGTGGTTTCAGAGAAGAAGCATTTTGAAACATTTTTCCCATAGGGTCCAATGTTAAACTAAGTCCTGCCGTAGCCGCCATTTTGAATTTCATACCAGAACAAAAAACGCAAAGTTTGTAGAGGACCATCTAATGAACATTCATGTACAGTTTGGCTTTAATCATATTTGTAGTTTCTGAGTAGAAGGCATTTGAATATTTTCCCATAGGGTCCAATGTTAATCTATGTCCTGCGGTGGCGGCCATCTTGGATTTCCGACCGGCATAAAAAACCTTAAATTTGTAGAGGACCTTCCAATGATCATTCCTGGGCAGTTTGGTTTCAACTGTCCAAGTGGTTTCAGAGAAGAAGCATTTTGAAACATTTTTCCCATAGGGTCCAATGTTAAACTAAGTCCTGCCGTAGCCGCCATTTTGAATTTCATACCAGAACAAAAAATGTAAAGTTTGTAGAGGACCATCCAATGAACATTCATGTACAGTTTGGCTTTAATCATATTTGTAGTTTCTGAGTAGAAGGCATTTGAATATTTTCCCATAGGGTCCAATGTTAATCTATGTCCTGAGGTGGCGGCCATCTTGGATTTCTGACCGGCATAAAAAACGAAAATTTGTAGAGGACCTTCCAATGATCATTCCTGGGCAGTTTGGTTTCAACTGTCCAAGTGGTTTCAGAGAAGAAGCATTTTGAAACATTTTTCCCATAGGGTCCAATGTTAAACTAAGTTCTGCCGTAGCCGCCATTTTGAATTTCATATCGGAACAAAAAACCTTAAGATTGTAGAGGACCATCCAATGAACATTCATGTACAGTTTGGCTTTAATCATATTTGTTGTTTCTGAGAAGAAGGCATTTGAACATTTTCCCATAGGGTCCAATGTTAATCTATGTCCTGCGGTGGCGGCCATCTTGGATTTCCGACCGGCATAAAAAACAGAAAATTTGTAGAGGACCTTCCAATGATCATTCCTGGGCAGTTTGGTTTCAACTGTCCAAGTGGTTTCAGAGAAGAAGCATTTTGAAACATTTTTCCCATAGGGTCCAATGTTAAACTAAGTCCTGCCGTAGCCGCCATTTTGAATTTCATACCAGAACAAAAAATGTAAAGTTTGTAGAGGACCATCCAATGAACATTCATGTACAGTTTGGCTTTAATCATATTTGTAGTTTCTGAGTAGAAGGCATTTGAATATTTTCCCATAGGGTCCAATGTTAATCTATGTCCTGAGGTGGCGGCCATCTTGGATTTCTGACCGGCATAAAAAACGGAAAATTTGTAGAGGACCTTCCAATGATCATTCCTGGGCAGTTTGGTTTCAACTGTCCAAGTGGTTTCAGAGAAGAAGCATTTTGAAACATTTTTCCCATAGGGTCCAATGTTAAACTAAGTTCTGCCGTAGCCGCCATTTTGAATTTCATATCGGAACAAAAAACCTTAAGATTGTAGAGGACCATCCAATGAACATTCATGTACAGTTTGGCTTTAATCATATTTGTAGTTTCTGAGAAGAAGGCATTTGAACATTTTCCCATAGGGTCCAATGTTAATCTATGTCCTGCGGTGGCGGCCATCTTGGATTTCCGACCGGCATAAAAAACCTTAAATTTGTAGAGGACCTTCCAATGATCATTCCTGGGCAGTTTGGTTTCAACTGTCCAAGTGGTTTCAGAGAAGAAGCATTTTGAAACATTTTTCCCATAGGGTCCAATGTTAAACTAAGTCCTGCCGTAGCCGCCATTTTGAATTTCATACCAGAACAAAAAATGTAAAGTTTGTAGAGGACCATCCAATGAACATTCATGTACAGTTTGGCTTTAATCATATTTGTAGTTTCTGAGTAGAAGGCATTTGAACATTTTCCCATAGGGTCCAATGTTAATCTATGTCCTGCGATGGCGGCCATCTTGGATTTCCGATCGGCATAAAAAACAGTAACTTGGTAAAGGACATTCCAATGATCATTCCTTTACAGTTTGGGTTCAGTCAGTTCATTAGTTTCGGAGAAGAAGATCTTTGAAATTTCAGCCAATCAGAGCATATTATTGGCCCTGGCAGCCATATTGAATATCCGACTGGAACGAAAAACAGTAACTTTGTAGAGGACCATCCAAGGAACATTCCTGCTAAGTTCGGTTCCAATCGGCCAAGTGGTTTCGGAGAAGAAGCTTGAAATGTGAAAAGTTTACAGACGACAGACGACAGACGACAGACTACAGACGACAGACGACAGACGACGGACGCCAAGTGATGGCAATAGTTCACATGGACCTTTGGTCCAGGTGAACTAAAAAGGACAATAGTTGACACAACGATCTACAAAACACTACACAGTAAACTAAAGATCAAGCAACACTAAAAACCGGGATGAACTCATGTGCTCCGGAAGGATAAGCAGTTCCTGCTCCGACGGTAGCACCCACTGTGTTTCTCAAGTTACAAACCTGGTAATAAGTCATGAATGAGGGAGGTAAATACCATAGGATATACATTGTCACTAACAACTCTAAATGAAATTTTCGATGGAACAAAACCCGATTTAATATTGTCCATGGGTACTTGAATAAATTCATCTTCATGATACGAAATAAATATCAGTCGACAACTAATAGTCTAACTAATGACTATTGGAATGATTATAGGTTCTTTAGAAATCTCTACAACCGAAACCAAATAGAGGTCTTGGACGTGATCGTATGGTAGTTAAATTTACAACTACCTATGCAATAAGTGCATATCACAACTAAAGCTGTGAGTTCGAATCCCGCTCAGACGAGGTGTACTCGATAAAACATTATGTAAAATTAGTCAGGGACTTTCGGCAGATCGGTGGCTTTCTCCTGGTACTCCGTTTCCTTTACCAATAAAACTGATATAACTGAAACATTGTTGAAAGTGGCGTTAAATACCACACTCCATTCCAAAAAACCAAATACATGTTTTCAGTTAGAAAGGTCAGCATTATATTTCAGAACAGAAGAAATGACAAGTCATTACACAGCTCCCATCGATCCCTCAAATGCTACATGATACCGGATGTGAGCATGATGGAATGCCCATTTGAACTTCAAAGTTCAAGGTTCAGCAGCACGACTTTGTGTTCATCATCTCACTTACCGTGCAATCTTCGGTGATTACAATACCATGTATCTCATACACATCAATGTGTTTGTATTTTTACTGGTTAGTGTGCCCCGCCTCTATAGTGCGGTAGATGGTGTGTTCGAGCCCCGGTCGGTTCAAACCAAAGGCTATACAATTGGTAGTTGTGGCTTTTCCGCTCAGCATGCAGCATGAATGAGAAAGAGCGAAGAGTGATTGGGTCGGAATCATAATAATATGTTCGAGTGGGGTGACATGCATATCCACGGACTTGTTTCAGTGAGCTTGCACTATACAAATTCAACTATGCGTGTTGGTCTAGTACAAAGCGGGTCTCTTCATCATCTCATTGGAAATTAACTTGTTCTCTCTATGATATAGCTGAAACATTGCTGAGTTGGCATTAAACAACAATCACTAACTCACTATTTTTACTAACGACCGGAATGATATTATATTTAAAATCCAGCTACATTTTTCTATGTTTTTATTAATTAAAAAAATAGGTAGTGATTATTTATTATGTATAATTTTGTGAAAAAGATACAAACACATGTAATCTAAATATAATAATGTGAAAAATAAATATAAACAAAATGTGTAGAATTGATATAATGATTTAAATAATGGATTTCTTGAAAAACTTAAATAAAAATGAAATAATTTGGTAACATTTAAAAATAAAATCAGATTTGTAAATAACGCCAACATTAAAAATATGAAATATCCTTTTTTCAAGAAATTATTTCAGTTATCAAGTCTGAATATTAATATTAGCAGGAGTTGTTCAGTACCAGTTTTGCCCGAATCGCCTGCGAACAATAGAAACAAACAGAATATAAATAACTATGAAATGGAACAATTTAAAAGCAAATTACCAATCAATTTGCATTATATACATACGAATATAAAAGAAAACTACAGGTTTCTTCTCTGATATTCATATTTGAAAGACAAATGGTATCTTACAATTAAATAAAGGCTTTGATTTTATCTAGTTAAATAAAAACGATACCCTACATGCTATTAAAAGTAAAATAAAAACAGTAGTATATGAGACCGAAAAAAAAAAGGCTCTAGTACCTAAATAAATAACAAATCTAACATCTAAGTAAATAAAAACAGGGATATTTGAGACGAAAATAAAGATTCTAGTATCTAAATAAACAAAGACAACGTTATATGAGTCGCAAATAAATATTTGCGTATCTAAGTAAATAAAGAAATGATATCTAACACATAAATAACGGATCTGGTATCTAACCAATTGAGGACAATGGTATTTGATGCATAAATACAGGGGTTTCAAATTTTTTTTTGTAATAGGAGGTACTTCTTAAATTTTAGGAGGTACCTAAAAAATTAGGCTGAGGGCCATAAGGGGTCCAGGGGGCGGAAGCTCCTGAAATGTAGTATTTTGTGGACCAAAAAATGTACTTCAGAGACTGCAAAACATTAAGTGTTTTTGAAAGAAAAATCCCATTAACTTTAGAGTTCAGATTTCACCAAGAGTGAAGACCATGCATAATGCCTGGATTTCCCCCCCCCCCCCCCCCCCCCAATTTCTTTATTGAATATTTCAGTTTACAGACTTCAGCCAACATTATTCATAGATAGTCTGCCATATCTTAAAAAAAAACATAAGGACCATACAGAGCTATGGTTCCGCAGCTAGGCTTGACCAATCAATTGTTATCAAAGCTTAAACTTCTCAATTCTTTTGTTGGCTTTGTCCTTTTCTTTTTCACAATACCTTGGCTTGTGTTTTTTTTTTACTTTATTACCAGTAATTAAACTCATCAAAGACCATTGGCATGGATCAAGACATATAAGTGTCATAATTAATGAAACCAAGGACGTATATAGAATACGTCCTTGATGAAACATATAAATTTAATTTGCAATCATCAATCTTTAATAAAATTTATAATTTTAATAGATCAATACAAATATAATTAAACAAAAACAATATATATTGTTACTTTCACGACTTATGTGCAAAAAAAATGTTCGAACAAAAACGATTCGCGGGAAGACATTTATTAACATTTGAATCACAAAAGTTAAATTATTTTGGAAAAAAGGGAGGCCGGCGTTTTGACATTACAATGTAATTCGTATTTGAGCCATGTCCGGTCCTTTTTCAAAATTTCTAGTAATTTTCTATCCCTTATCTCCTCGTACCCCCTTTTTAAAATGTTTTTCAGCACACTTTCATTTCTGTGAACAACCGCGGTAGGGCCCAGTCAAAATATGTAAATAAATTAGCCAGAAGTTTTTATTTTTTTATACCAGAAGTTAAACAATATGGACGGAGTTAAGCAACAAGACAGTACGCCCCAGAATGATTCGACCCTGGGTTTTAAATGGATACAAAAAAATGGCACAAAATATTGTGTAGTCATATATTCATAATACATAATGATCATACTTATATTACTGGAGATTACACTAAATTGTGTTTGAACATAATTTGTAATCAGTTATTTTTTTAATTTTGTTCCGGTCCGAGTTTTACACAAGGATGAAAAGATATTGGGGCGAAAACATATCTATTTACCGCATGCGCAAACTGCTATTTACGATTCTAAGGTAAAGTTATTTTTAAAACAGGGAATATCTCATCAACTTGGTCGTGACGCAGTTGTTCGATTTGAATGCGAGAATTCAGCAATTGACGTGATCATTAATTTTTTATGGAAAATATTCCACAAGCCTGTCGACCATCGTACTTGTGGTTTTGACCACCGCTAATTTTGGGGGGTTCAGTAATTTCTGCCGGTACTATACACGATCTCAGGCGGGTAAAAGTACCGGGTACCGGCCCACTTTGAAACCCCTGATAAATAATGATTCTAGTATCTAAGTAAAAATAAACAATGATCTGAGACGTAAATAACGGATCTAGTATCTAAGTAAATCAAAACAATTATATCTGAAACGTAAATAAAGGCTCTAGCATCAAGGTAAATAAAAACAATGACAAATAAATAAAGGCCCTACCATCTACGTAAATAAAAACAGTTATATCTGAATCGTAAATAAAGGCTCTAGTATCCGACACTTAAAGAAAGACAATGGTATCCAACAAGTAAATAAAATAAAATATAAAAGTTATTTAATTCTCAATGTATGTAAATGAAAGATCTTGGTAGTTAGTTTTGTTTTGTTGTCTTTTCTTCTTAGTGAAATGATTTACATTGCACCTCAAACGACGTCTGGCGACATATACATTTATTTGTATCCCACTGCCACTTCCGATAACCTTTACGAGCATTAAGCCAGGGGTCACTGTCGTATTCCTCAGACAAAGAATCGACATCCTTAGCTGCTACCAAACTTTTAAGAAGACTGACAAATTGCTGCCATTCACTTTCGGATTCGAAGTATTTTTTCAACAGTGGCCTTTTGACTTCATAAAGACGTTTTGCTCTTCCTATCAAAGGTTCATTGCCTTCGTCTTTCATATTTACAACATCAGACAGCTGACTGATGATGGTTTCTATTTTCTTTTGGTCTATATTCAGAAGGGCTGAAAAAAGATCCATTCTTAAACAATTCTGATCTTCAGAAATTGATCCTTCGTAGAACATCGCATCCAACCTAGCCAATAATTTAACACCTCTGCCGCGGAATGAGTTAGCTGCTTCATCACGGCTTTCCATTATTCTTGGGATGTTTTCCTCTGTATACGGACCGTGCATACCGGTTTCCCCATCCATGTATCTCAGTACTTGAGCTCCACCTATGCCAATTCCATCGACTCCAGCATAAACAGCATATTGTATCTCATTAAATTTGAAACCTGCTGAAAAGTATGTAATAAGTCCACGGAGATGTGCTTGGTGTACGATGGTTAACGCTTCTTCAAATGTTAACTGATACATGATACATTTGGAAGGATAGGTGTCGCTAGCACCGTCCCAAGTGATCTTATCAAATCCACCAATGACGGTTATTTCAATGGCCCGTGTGGCGATATCTATTCTTTGGTCAAGTTGTACTGGATTTTCCTGATCATAATCGTCTCGAATCACCTGATTAAGATTCCAAGCTGCAGATAAAATTTGCTTCTTCTTCTTTTGGACTTGACCCCGGAGTGCATGCATATATCTGACCGTTTGCAATGTCGACAAACCTTCCATGGATACCTTACATTCTGCTGCACCTTGGTAGAATGCAGCTGTTGCTGATGCAGCTGTTATATTTACAAGTTTAAGAAAGTCATCTTTGAAATCTCCAGAGTCCTTTACACATCTTCCAACAAAGTATGTTGTCGGGGCATTTGATCCAACGTGGAGGCGTACTCGAGCAAAGTCGAAAATTGATGGAATTCGATATGACTCGATCTTATCTCTCGGGAGATTACGTGGACGTTCTAGGTGTTCGACGTGAACTATGGTTCCTTTCATCCAATCATTGAAACGAGTTGTACCTATGACATGTCCGTCTCCTGGGTCAGTGAGTGACATGTAAGTTTGAGAATATGGTCTAAAGCCGGGTGTTCCAAGACATCGAGCTGTAGTGTGGTTCCCTTGGCAACCATGGGCAATATTGTAATATGCTAATTGGAATGCCAAGTACTCCACTGGAGATGGCTGTCTGGTGTGATTACGGAGATACTGTGCTAGACCGCATATGGCAGGTAAAAAGTCAGCGGATAATATCTCGTTGTCCCAGTGGAGATGTAGTTTGTTTGTTTCGTTATCAATGGTTGCTTCAAACAGTATACCATCACCACAATAGTTAGGAACTACGCCGACAAAAAGTTCGTTTTCGACCTTCCATTCTCTAATGACTTCCGACGCCATTTTACCAATTATTTCTAACTGATCCACAATATCTTGTACTCTTTTGCTTTCAATAATCTTAATACAAATGTTTCCGAACTTTTCTTTCCATTCGTCCTTCTCTGTGAATATTCTGTCTAGTCTGAGATGGATCATATCCTTTGCTGATTTCATATCCATAGCTCGTCTGGTTGGTAACTCTTTGTTAGACTTGAAAGCCTCGTGTAAGCTATCAACTTTGACTTTGACGTTGTAAAGATTAAGCAGTACATCTTGTAGAAACGACAATGAGGCGTGTCTTAGTTTTCCAATACCAACGGTACACATTTCTTTACTCTGAAATAGAAAATTAAATGTTAAAATTGAAAAGGATATGTCTTACAGGTGGTTAAAAGGGGTAAGACTTAAAGGGGCATTATCTGCCAAAATCAAAAATTTTTGTTACCCATACAAACTATCAGATATGATTGATGCCTTAATAAAACATGTTTCTGTAACTTATATATGTTATGAAATGTACGCGCATCGGGGAAAAAAGGTGCAACTGCTCGTGTTTTGAGATCGATCAAGAAATGGACGCCATTTTATTAATTATCGGCATTGTTAACGGAGTTTGCCGAATCGTCATTAAATCAGTACAACAATGCACTTATTTCTTATTTTCTGTGAATCTGCTTTTAGTCGGCGTTAATTACGGACAAAGAACCATGCAAGTTTGCAGTTAATAAGCGACAAAATACAAATTATTCGTTTTAACCTGTCACTAGTAAGGTCAGTTGCATACGGAGAAAGCGAGGTCAAATTATTTGCTTGCAAGGAAATGATAAATCGATGGTAATTTTCGTTCTCAAAGTGGTAAGATAAGCTGCTTAATGTGAAAAGTGGAAAGATAAGCTGCTTAATGTGAAATATTTACCGTTATTTCATCATTTTAAAGCTATTTACCAATTTCCAAAACATATAATTTTTTTGGTAAAAATCTTTAAACTTCAGAGACATTAAATATTATTTTGTAGGTGTTAAGAGTCGAAACTTCAATTATCATTGCACATGAATAATTCATACCAATACAAATCTACATGATTTAGGTAAATTAAGCATAAGAGAATGTCCAAGTAACTCTCCATTCATTAAAAAAAAATCGAGAAAGCATCTGAGATGCAACAGCCGAGTTGCAAGTCAAAATCATTTGATCTTGTTTTATAAATAAGTAAGAAACTAAAGAATAAATGTATGTATGATGGATTGGAAATATTTTCCTATGTAATATAAAGACTATTCAAGATATCATCAAGTTTCAGAGTACACAAAATAAATTATTGGGGCATTTAATTTGTCTATTCACCCTGATCATAAATATATATGGTTTAGGGGTGGGGATCTCAACCATTATAAAGTTCACTTCAGGTAGGGGGTGGGGTATGACCCCTCGGGGCCTGAGCTATAAGGCATTAAATTTGCCTAGTCACCCTGATCATAAATATATATGGTTTAAGGGTGGGGATCTCAACCATTAAAAAGTTCACTTCAGGTAGGGGGTGGGGTATCACCCTCCGGGACCTGAGCTATAAGGCATTTAATTTGCCTAGTCACCCTGATCATAAATATATATGGTTTAGGGGTGGGGATCTCAACCATTAAAAAGTTCATTTCAGGTAGGGGGTGGAGTATGACCTTGGGGCCTGAGCTATAATGCATTTAATTTGCCTAGTAACCCTGATCATAAATATATATGGTTTAGGGGTGGGGATCTCAACCATTAAAAAGTTCACCTCAGGTAGGGGGTGGGTTATGACCCTGGGGCCTGAGCTACAATGCATTTAATTTGCCTAGTCACCCTGATCATAAATATATATGGTTTAGGGTGGGGATCTCGGTCACATTTTTTTAAACAGATTCCCCAGCAGGGTGGGGCTGAGCACCGGGGATAAAAAATGTTGAATGCACAACTTCACATTGGCATCTCCACCCATACCAAATATTAAGTTTCTATCTTTTGTAGTTTCAGAGAAATGTGTAATTCTCCAAATATGTTCTTTTTCTATAAACAACCCATGATTTTACAAGAAAAAAACAATAGATTAATCTGAATTCCGAACTCGCTCTAAATAATAGTGTAATAATGTTTCCTACCAAAAATTATGTTGATCGGCCAAAAACTAAGAGCGCTATCGCGTTAACGAAGATAATTCTCAAAATATGTACTTTTTCTATAAAATAAACCCATGATTTTACAAGAAAAAAACAATAGATTAATCTGAATTTCGAACTCGCTCTAAATAATATTATAATAATGCTTCCTACCAAAAATTACCTTGATCGGCCAAAAACTAAGAGCGCTATCGCGTTAATGAAGATAATTCTCAAAATATGTACTTTTTCTATAAAATAAACCCATGATTTTACAAGAAAAAAACAATAGATTAATCTGAATTTCGAACTCGCTCTAAATAATATTATAATAATGCTTCCTACCAAAAATTACCTTGATCGGCCAAAAACTAAGAGCGCTATCGCGTTAATGAAGATAATTCTCAAAATATGTACTTTTTCTATAAAAAAAACCCCCCATGATTTTACAAGAAAAAAACAATAGATTAATCTGAATTTCGAACTCGCTCTAAATAATAGTGTAATAATGCTTCCTACCAAAAATTATGTTGATCGGTCAAAAACTAAGAGCGCTATCGCGTTAACGAAGATAGGCTAACATACGCCCGCCCGCCCGCCTTTCGCCAAAACATAAGCCGACTGCAACTTCGTTGCAACTCGGCTAATAAAGGGGCCGAGGCCCATTGTTTTTAAGGAATGGAGAGATACGAGGACATTGTACTTTATTAATGTTATTAATTATTAATCTTGTAACAAAAAAAGAGTCTGTGTATAGTATCTAAAAGTACAAAGTATTAAATTGCTTGCCCCTTGTGGGACCTTAAAAGTACAAAGAGAACAATAACTCTCCATTCCTTAAACATAATTGAGAGTTTTGACAATAGGTTTACATCACAGGTGAATTTTAAATCGATTTAATTTACTACGATCTTGTATTATTTAATTTATTCTACATCTCATATCAAATGGATCGGGTGGAAATATTGAGATGTTATATCTATTAAACCTTACTAATAAATGGAGCTGAACACGGGTGCTCCGGAATAGGAGGAAATTCCTGCTCCACTAGATAAGTGACATCCGTCGTGTTACTTTCTGTAAAGCGACACGGACACCATCTGTAATCAATGTCCCATGCAGAGTTGTCGGTCCTTGCAGGCTCTCTATCTCAACATAAACGTCTCGATTTTACAAGATTGTTGTAAAATATTAATATACTCTAGATTTTGCTTCTAAGACGCTATTCGTCTTTTTTGCATATATCTTTAGTTTTTGACGCAAAATACCATTTTAAAAAAGCTATATTTATAGGGACTATATTTTTGTGAAACGTTTTCCTATTCTGAGTAACTTGGTTTACTTATTCATCAGATAAAATGTCAACATTAGATACGATTGTTAAAGATTATGACAAGAACATCATGTTGAGGGACTGTCAAAGGCAAGCTTTTGAATATCTACATGAGAAGAAAGGAGATCTTTTGGTTAGATTGCCTGTCGGTTAGATTGCCTGTCGGTTATGATCACGTGTTTTGGGACTACTTTTGAGGCGTTTACAGAGATAGAGAGCCTGCAAGGACCGACAACTCTGTATGGGAGATTGCATCTATAATAGGCTTTCTGATATGCAAACTGTTGAGAAAAAATCTGTATTTCCGTACACGATTTGAAACATGTATTTTACATGGACAATTATTTATTGACAACTTCTCAAGTACGCTGTTAAATCTTATGATAATAACCGTATTAACAAAATAGTCAAATAATAACCATGCGCATGTATTATAAAGTAGTGTGCAAAATACAAAAGTAATCTCTTCCTTATTAGATAAAAAAAAATACACTATATAAAATACTGCAAAAGAAACGAAACTAATGCCAACAGAAACCTATTGATTTTAAGATAATCTAAGCCCACATTTTATAATCGTGTCCTTTTAAATTAATAACAAATGGCTTGCATTTGAAGGTAACCAACACAGTTTGCGTTACATCAAAAGTGAATACAGGATGTTCTAATATCACAACAAACAATTTATTTTGTATGACACTTAATGTATGACTTTGATTTCGTAGGTAAGATTTAGACTGGATGCATGTACTACTTTCATGAAATTTCAATATCACTTAATTTTAACCTCAGGTGAAGCCTGTGGAAAAACCCAAAATGTAATACTCCTATTGTACCAGTATTTATTGAATTTCGTCAATGGTGCCCCTCTCACCCACCCGCCCTCTAAACAGAACACCAAGCAAAATTGCAAGACATGGTGATGCCCGAGGAATAGAAACCGTAATTTATAATTCTGGCTGCAACTGTTTGAAATTATATATCATTTAAATTATAAATTGCTTGATTGGTCTATTTAATTGTTGGTCATTCTACAAAAATGTAGACATTATACATCGTAAAAAAATGAAGCTATAACTATTTCGGTCGCCAAATTTCATAACAAAAAACAAAGAAAAATTAACTGAAAAGATGCAAATTCTAAATTTTATGGTGACAAATTTAAGTAAAATCGGAAAAACAGACACCGACTTTACATGTCAAAAAAATAATAATAATGCGATTTTCGTTTCTCATGAAAAATACATTCCTCTCCTTATAAAATGGTCGGTGCCTTAAATGTAGCAATGTATAAAGGGCATACAGACTTTAATGTCAAATTAATAGCTAATATATAGTGTATATCCTTTAACAATCAAACTCAGTTCAGAAGAATGTTTATATAGGATAGTCTAAATATCTAAACTTACAATATCAGTGATAAAATAAAACATCAATTAAACAAGAAAGGATGAGACTGATTAAATAAAATAACGGACATTTATATAAAAATACTTACCATTTTATATAGAAGTATACTATATTCATATAGATAGAGGACATTTAGAAAAATGTTATGTATTTTTGTTGAATTTGTATTTTTGGGGTGTGTATGGTCTATAATTAAATTATACATGGCTAGTAGTTCATTTTTCAAAACATATGTCTAACAAAAAGGAAAGAATTTTTTTTTTTTATATAAAATGCTAATTTGTTTTCCCCAGTATACATGGGTTTGTAACAAGCAGGAATCGTAAATGAGCTGCCATGGGCTGCTATGTTTATTGTAAAACAGGAGTTTGTTCAATACTCTGTATGTATTTAAAAAAAAACACTCTTACCATTTTCTATGCAACGTTTTCTGTTTCTTTTGCAGATCTAAGGAAAACTTCAGCTTTTATGATTTCTTCTTCAAGGTAGTGGCTAGTTGAAATTGAAGAATAGTGATTATTGTCAGCTTATATACCCAATAAAGATCCGGAATGGTTTCTTCAGAATCCGGTTTAGTTGGTACATTTAACTACCGTGTGTCCAGACCACACACAAAAACTAGGACGGTACATTTAAACATCCTTGAAAAAAAAAACTTTATGCAAATAATCGATTTAAAATTTATAATTGGTTTTAGTATGAACGTACCTAAGCCGATTTTTATTTTCATAAAACAGGTTTTGAACAGTTTAGTGGTACAAAGTACAAACATTACTCAAGGATCAAGACAAAAAAGCTATTTTTACTATGAAAAAGATATTGTTCACATACATGTAATGCAGGTTTTTAGTCCGAGAGTGTCTTGTCCCCTTGATTTTTATTTAAGATGAACAACTATACTGGTTCACAGTAACTCTTGAAAAGTAATGGAACAACGACAAACCACGCAGTAATATATATATTGATTTGGTGCACCAGATGTGTATTTATGTATTGACATTAGCTATTGTTGCTCGTCCCAAACTAGTTCTCTAATCAAATTTGAACACCACATATTTTAGAATAGTAAATACTAACTTGTATATGCTAACATTTACCAAGATGGCGACTCTTGCTTTCATTTAAAATAATAATAACGGCCACCTTTTGTTTGTTTGTCTTTTTTGCTTGTTTGTTTGTTGGGTTTTGTTTTGTTTTTTGTTGTTGTTGTTGATGATCTTTTTGTTTTATTGTGTTGTGCTTTGTTTTATTTTTTAATTTATTTATTTGTTGATTTCAATTCTCATGTTTATCATTCAATACATCTCATCAAACCGACACGTTCAATCACTCTAGATTATTTACTACGAAAGTCCGCATTGCTGTATGCGGTCGAATTTCGCGTATGCAAAAATATATAACGAACCAAACGAAAATATGCATGGTCGCCATGAAAATAAAGAAAGATAATTCTTTCATGCAAATATATAAATAAATGAGCGGGATTTTTTTATTATTAAATAATATGCTGTAATTTCGTGCCCAAGTTAGGAAACATAAAAACCACCTTATTTCATTGGTAACTAGGTCTTCTTCGCAAAATCGTGACGTCATGAACAGTCACCCCCACCCTTTTTCCCCCGAATATGGTTTATGATGTTTAACGCCACTATCAACAATATTTCAGTAATATCGTGGCGGTTAATTTTATTGGTGGAGGAAACCGGAGTATCTGGAAAAAACCACAGACTTGTCGCAAGTCACCGACAAACTTCACTACATAATGTTGTATCGAGTACACCACGCCATGAACTGTGTTCGTACTCACTTTAGTGGTGATAGGCACTGATTGCATATGTAGTTGTAAATCCAACTACTATAAGATCATGACCACGACGGCCATTTCCCCCCAAGAGAACTTATTGAATTACTGTGTTGTTAGAAAAAAAAGCTTCCCAAATGTAATAAATTATGCAAAATGTTTAAATAAATAAAATGCAAAAATATATTGGGAAAACCAAACTAATATTAAATAGCAATGTCTATTGACCGCGCCTTCAACTATTATTGACAACGTATATTGTGCTTATTGAGTTTTTTTACTTGTCGATGAGGCAAACATTAACCAAAGTTAAAATCCACCTGTGATGTAAATCTATTGTCCAAACTCTCCATTATTGTTCTCTTTGTACTTTTAAGGTTCCACAAGGGGCAAACAATATAATACTTTGTACTTTAGATACTATACACAGACTTTTTTTTGTTACAAGATTAATAATTAATAAAATTAATAAAGTACAATGGGTGAATTTTAAGATGGAGAATGTCCTCGTATCTCTCCATTCCTTAAAAACAATTGGCCTCGACACCTTCGGGGTCTCGGCTCCATTATTTTTAAGGAATGGAGAGTTACTCGGACATTCTCCTATACATAATACATTTCTCCGACGTCACACTATTGTTCGAACAGTGGATTATTTTTAAGAATCTACAGTTTATTCTTTTGTTCTTGTGTAAATGAAGTTTAACCTTTTACTGTTTTAGTCTTAAAAACGTGATATACATATAAAGGGATTTTCAGGTATCGAACCACTGCCGGTCTTTTTGACTTTCAAAACTTCTCATCTTTTTTTTTATCTTTAGAAAACTTCCCATCAAACCACTCGGTTACGGT
Source organism: Bathymodiolus brooksi (assembly GCA_963680875.1). Lineage (NCBI taxonomy): Eukaryota > Metazoa > Mollusca > Bivalvia > Mytilida > Modiolidae > Bathymodiolus > Bathymodiolus brooksi. The sequence continues at coordinate 92,997,878 of OY804577.1, forward strand.
GACTTCACTATTATACTCTATAATTAGTATATATGACTCTTGATAGTAAGATTTGTTATAAAAAATATCAACAATTTGCTTAAAAAAGTAATTGATCAATATATACAAGACACGATACAAGAATTTCAGATCTGGTCTAATTTATGTTCAGAACTGACGAGTATGTGAACTTTTAAAATGTATTCTCGCAATACAAAAACAACTAACGGAACCGACCGCAAGTAATAACAAATCACACAGACCACAGGTGAAGATTTGGGACACTTGAAAGACCTTGAAATATCTAAATATAAACGATTCTTTTCACTTGAAAGACCTTGAAATATCTAAATATAAACGAGAATCGAAAGCAAGAATGGCGATACAATTTTGTTATCTAATTTTTGTTAATTTTGGCTTATTTAGCTTTCTGAACATTAAAAAGGTAAAAATATAAAATGCAAACACTGTTGTAGATGGAAATGTATTATGTAAGAGAATACACCCGTTGATTATTTTTAAGAATCTACAGTTGGAGTGTATTCTCCATTACGTATTTAAACATGAAAACACGGAAAAATAAAACAGTCGTCTTTTTAAATTTAGTATGCTTTTATAAACTGCACTTGGAAACGGAAGTCGCGTATACTAATAAAAATAGCTACGTGCGAAAATGGTCATCAGTATGTTTGAGCTATTTTTGGAAATGGGAATGAAACTCCTGCACCTACAGTATGTTTGTTTGTTTGATTGATGGTGTTTAACGCCACTTTAAACAATATTTCAGTTATATCGTGGCGGTTAGGGAACGACCATTTAACTTGAAGGGGGGGGTTATGTTTTTTTTTTCTAAAAAAATATTCTGATTTTGGTGGAGGAAAAAAAATAATGTGATTCAGAGTTTTTGTCATATAACCTAATGTTAAATTCTTGAAAAAAATTTCGCGCTTTGCGCGACAAAAAAAATAAAAATTCTAACTCTTGTGTTGTCCGAAAAAAAAATTCAGAACGAAACAAAAAACCATAACCCCCCCCCCCCCCCCCCCGCATTCAAGTTAAATGGTCTGTCCCTTAGTTTTATTGGTGGAGGAAACCACCGAGCTGTCGCAAGTCACTGACAAACTTTATCACATAATGTTGCACACCTCGCCCTGATCGAGATTCGAACATTAGTGGTGATAGGCACTGATTGGTTGTAAATCCAACTGCCATACGAACATGGTCACGACGGCCCCCACCTACAGTATATTTAATCTTTTTTAAGTAAACAAAAAAAAGGCATGTGCGAAAAATGTGATTTGTCATGGAAATAAAACAAATGTTAGCTGATTTACAATTGAAAAACAAGATAATATTTATATAATTTCTTCACATCCATTTCACATGTGAAGATTTTGACATGATAATCCTATGATTTTTAAGCAAAACTATTTCTTTAAAATAATGGTTTGGTTTGGTTTATGGTGTTTAACGCCACTTTCAACAATATTTCAGTTATATTGTGGCGGCGAGTTTTATTGGTGGAGGAAACCAGAGTACCCGGGGAAAACCACCGGCCTGTCGTAAGTCACTGACAAACTGAAAATAATGTGCTGCGCATGCACAATATTATCATTATGTGTCAGGTTATTTCGTCGGCCAGTCAGTATAATGTAATACTTCCTGAAATACTGATAACTGATATAAAGTTAGTAAATTCGAGGGTGATTCTGTGCTCAGTTGTTACCTTGGCAGATTTTATCAATCCTGTTGAGGCCTTTTGAGTTACTTGAGCTCCCAAATGCTTGTTAAAATATTCGACTTTTCAATCTTTCGATTATGGGCATATCTGATGATGGTTATTCCAGAAACCCGTCGTGTGCATTATAATAGATATCTACGTTTCTTTTACTATCACCAGATCGATACATCTGCTAGTGTACTATCTCCTCCAAGCATAGGTAGCCTTAGCCGTTCTTCTAAAACCCTGTTTAGGACCTTTCGTTTACTTGCTCCGAAATGGTTTTTAAATTATTTTGCTTTCGAGTATTTTAACTATGAGCGCATCTGATGAAGGTTATTCCAGAAACGACTCGTGTGCACTAACTTAACATGGATGCATACTTAACTTTTCTTCTAAATTAACTTTATTAGGATCTCATTTTATGTTAACTTTGGTGAGATTTCTGAAACCTGGTCAGATTTTGAAGTTAACAATGAATCTATGTCAGGTTCACTGGGTGCAGACTTGTCAAAATGTTTGCAATAAGTCATATTTAATAAAACTTCAGTTTGCTATTAAGTTTTCTGTTATCTAGACCAAAACTGCATCAAAATTTTCCAGATTGTAGATCGGCTTTATTCGAAGTCAAACCAGATTGTAGGTCGACTTTATTCGAAGTCAAACCAGATTGTAGGTCGACTTTATTCGAAGTCAACAAGATTGTAGCTCTGCTTTATTCGAAGCCACCAGATTGTAGGTCGGCTTAAATCGAAGTCAACAAAATTGGAGGACGGCTTTATTCCAAGTCAACCAGTTTGTAGGTTTGCTTTATGCGAAGTCAACCAGATGGTAGGTCGGCTTTATTCGAAGTCAACAAGATTGTAGGTCGCCTTTATTCGAAATCTTTAACGAAATAAATTTATTATATGTCTCTGGTAAAACATTTTGTGAAAAAATAATAATGAACATCTAAAAAAAATATTATCTGTCCCATTTGAAAAGTTTGATAAATTTCTCATTTTAAGACGAAACAAGGGGGTTTACAATTTAATGCCGATGGGTAAATAAATATTTGTCTATCCGGATTTGCAAATCATTATTTATAATATATCCTTGTCTTGTATAAATTCACATTACTGTATGAATGGGCCTTTTGTTCATTACTTGAACAAGGAAGAGGATTTAAATTATACTGATCTTGTATAAATTCACGTTACTTTATGAATGGGCGTTTGTTCATTACTTGAACAAGGAAGAGGATTTAAATTATACTGATCACACTGTTCACACCCAGAATATTTTATGGTATAATCGATATGTGGTGAATGAGGTAAAAAAGAGTATTCATTTCGTCTGTATCCATTATTTAGAAAAAAAACCGTGTACATTTGTGATGTTATAATGGAACGTCCAACAAGTCCAATCAGTGCATATCACCACTAGAGTTGTGAGTTCAAATTCCACTCATGGTGAGGTGTAATAAATACAACATTATGTTATAAGTTTGTAAGCGACTTGTGGCAGGTCGGTGGTTTTATCCGGGTACTCCTGTTTCCCCCACCAATAAAACTGACCGCCACTATATAGCTGAAATATTGCCGAAAGTGCCATTAAACACCATAACCCTAACGGGTTAAGCCATAGTCCCTCCGAAGATTCTGGAGAATCTTACATGATTTTTATAATTTGAAAATATGTGAATGCAATTTAAGAGCGTGGTCCAACTATTAGGCCTGATACATATACAACAATTTATTGAATTAATTGTTTCATTCATAACGAGACTATATTGTACAACGCCTACGTTGTGTACAATGCAATGCTGTCATGACTGATGTACATGGTAATTCTGTTGTACGAAAAACAAACCCTATAAAAAGCTGTATACGTATGATACATATCTGTATTAATGGCACTTCTCAACTCGCGTTAACACTCAAGGCGAGCATGGATTATGACCCTTAGTTTGCCAAGGCTTACTGAGACACTACTCCAATATAAAACTTAATTTAGATAGAAATTCGGTAAGCAATGTCGTCAAAATTTGAGTTATTGTATAATCAATTGAGTGAAGATCAAATTAATCAAATCATTCAAGGATTGCGAGGTGAGCAACCGATGAATAATGGCATTGAAGTTGACGAACAACTTGTAAACAATGAAAAAATGGCGTCGTACTCCCAAGTTGTGTCCGGGAACAACCGTCAAGATAAAAATCAAGATACAGATGATACAAATGAACACAATAATCAATTCCCAAAACAAGGCTATACACAATCTCATTATAGAGAAAGTGAAAATGTGAAACCGATCTTTCTTAAAGATGAAGATGTGTTTGGGTCTCGCAAGCCTGAACGGTCGTTATGGTTAACAAATGTCGAAATTTATAAGGCCATAGGCGATAAAGTGCAAGCCCAATGTATAAAGGGGATTCAGCGTGTGCGCGAGATGTGGAGAATCTACATGGATAATGAGGAGGACAGACAGTCACTGTTGGTTCAAGGAATAAATCTGCGTGGCAGGCAGATCCCCTTGCACCTACAAAATCCTCACAATCCCTCTAGATATCAACCAGATACAATTAGAATAAAGATCAAAAATGTTCCCCTATCTGCCGATGATGGGCAGATTGAACGAGCTTTAGCTATGGAAGGATGTGAAATCCAAGGAATATTTAGAGATAGGCTGAGAGTGGATGGAAAACTAACCAACTGTGAGACTGGTGATAGGTTGGTGATCAGTAAACTATTAAGCAAACCTTTACCAAGAATGTTGAAAATAGGTAAATACATAGCAAGAGTATTTCATCCTGGGCAGCCAGAGTTCCAAAACAGAAATTATACTCATGACAGTGACAAAACTTGTCATAAATGTTTAACTCCAGGACACTTTATATATGACTGTCCTAATGATTGGGTGTGTAGAAAGTGTCATGAAAGTGGGCATAAAATGATGGATTGTTCTAAAGATTTCAATGAAGAAAATAGTGAACCAGAACAACATCATGCAGGAACAGATGATAGGCAAGATGATGAAACAAAACAAGATGATTCCAAAGGTAGAAAAACAAATAAACAATCACATGTAGATGTTGATGTGACAATTACAAATAAAAACAAGTCAACAAAAGCTTCCACCAAAGAAGCTTCTTCCACTAAAGGTAACATAAACAAACCAGAACCAGCAAAAGATTCACCTAGAAAGGTCAGGACAACAAACAATAAAAACACTGAAAAATCAGAAAAGGGTCAACACTCAATACAAACTTTTCTGAAAACACCAGGCAACACAAACAAACGGAATGTGAGAAACCATACCCCACCAACACCTACAGAGAGACTCTATGATAGAAATAGTGATAGTAATGGACCAAAGAAAGCCAAAACTGCAGATGGAAAGTCAAATTAATTCTTTGTAACTGTAATATTTATGTTGACAATTGTCTTTACAAAAAAAAAAAAAATATATATATATATATATATTGATATATACAAAAAAAAATGCATTATTATAAATGTCCTAAGCTCAATAATAGAGTAAGATTAATGTTGATGAATGTAAAACTAAATAATTACCTATTCATGCTATTCCTTGTAAACAAGTTATACCATGTATACATCTTAATATTTATTGTTATTCTTTTTTATCTTATGTTACGAAAACATTTAAAGAAATCAAAAAATAAAACAATTTTTCAGCTCAAACATAGAGTAAAATTATTTGTGAACGTAGTAGATGATAAACAAACTGATAGTACGTCAGAAAATATATGTATGAATATAGATATGAGTATAAATGATGATGAGTGTATAATATTGTATACATGTACAAAATCGATGTGTAATATATTATCAATTTGTCATAATTCAGTGTCAAGTTTAATGTTGATGAGACAGTATAATAATAATTCAGTTTATAAACATGTGAAAGCCTCTATGATTTTTAATGTAAACAAATATCCGTGTAAAAATTCTCCATTCAAATATGGAAAAATTTCTCAGCTGATTACTGTTTACATATATCATAAACACGAACGACCTTGGTTTTTCCCCAGACTATTAATAGTAACGACCTTGATTAAGTCTATCAAAAAATGTCAACAGACCGATGAGATTTACGCCAATCGATATAATTATGATTACAATAATAATTACTTGTGTTTGTATACAACAGGTACAATTAAAAACAAATGTGCACTGCTGAGAAATGTTTGTGAACAAGAGAAACTATTGGTTAACATGAAAATACAGTACCAGTTTAAATACAGAAAAATGTTTAAAAATATATACATGTACTTACCTGTACAGGCTCAGGCAAATCCGAAACTTTCATATTTTGAACACGTGCGCAATTTTTCAGATATATTCCAAAGTATAAATAACATAACTATGGTCGTTATTGGAATCTATACTCTGACACAAATTATATCCCATCACCATGTTGAACTTAAAAGTACGTTATGTATATTATATCACACGTGCACACTTTCAAACAGACAACTACACGCAAGTCGTGTTGGTCAGCTGGCACGAAACTGTCGAAGGTCAAGATTCATGTAAACTATTAAAACCCTTTAACGGTATAAAACATGTCAAAATTACGGGTTATAAAACATTGATGAAAATATATGTAGATAAACTATGTAAATATTCGAAAAAGTATTGTCATGTATTGTTGAACATTCGATGCATTTTTTTAATGATGGCGTTAAATTATAGTTATGTATACTATTTATATTACGATTGATGTGACTCATAAACAATATGATTTCTAAAAATATGATAAATTTGTGTAGTTTGAATGTTAATGGTATTCACGGGAGAGAAAAACGAAATAGGGTAGTTGAGTGGATAAAAACACAAAAGTGTTCAATAGCTTTTTTACAGGAAACTCATTTAGATGAAAATATTGAAAATGAAATAAAAAACAAAACAAATTTCGCTATTTATTGTAGTAACGGTACATCCGCAAGTAGGGGGGTGGGTATAGTTATCAATAAATCATTGAATTACGAAATTATGGATAAGTTTACGGACGAAGATGGTAGAATGATACTTATAAACATACAAATTGAAAACACCGTGTTTTCAATGGTAAGTATATATACACCTAACTGCAGAACATTGAGAAATGTGTTTTTTAAAAATGTAAGTAGATTCTTAAAGGAACATGGGACTGGAATACCAATAGTTGGGGGTGATTTTAACGAAACTCTTATGCCAATTGATAGGAAAGGTAAATGTAAAAATGGTACATTTATACAACCAGTAGCAAGTTTAAAAACGTTTATAAAAACAAATAATTTAACAGATATTTGGAGAAAATTTAATCAAGATAAACAACAATTTACTTGGCGACGGAAGGATAAAACACAGACAGGCCAGTCGTATAGATATGATATTTATTGGGACAGATTTTTGTTCTCTTGTAGAAACATGTAAAATTAAACCTGTAACCATACAATCTACTGATCACCAAAGTGTATATATAAATTTTATACCAGGGGTTTCAGAAAAGGGTAGGGGTTATTGGAAAATCAATAATTCAATACTACAGGAAGTAGAGTACCAACTATTGATTAATAATCTGATTGATAAATATATTTACGATAAGGTAAACAATAACGTAGATTGTCGGCTTTTATGGGACGTTCTAAAAATAGAAATTAGAGAAGCAACTATTATATATTGTAAAAGTAAATCAAAATTTAATCGAGAAGCTAGAAGATCTTTAGAAAAAGAACTACAAGATTTATCATCACATCGGGACTCTTTAGATATCACAGACGAAAGTTTAGATAAACGAATTAATTATATTGAGAAAGAACTAGAACAAATTTATAACCAAAAGGCAAAAGGGGCGCAAATTAGGTCGAGAGAAAAATGGGTAGAATAGGGTGAAAACAATAATTCATACTTTTTGGATTTAGAAAAGCAAAGACAGGTTAAAAAATCTATAAGTAAGTTACTAGATGAAAACAATAGAGTTATTAAAGAACAAGGGGAAATACTTAATACAATTAAGGACTACTATGAAAAACTTTATACGTCGAAAAAAACAGATGAAATTTCATCAAAAGAATATATTTTTGATACAAAATTAGATAAAATTTTAAACGACAAAGAAAAATTAGATTGTGATGGGGAGGTAACTGATACCGAATGTTCTGAGGCTATAGGAAACATGAAATTGAATAAATCTCCAGGGTTAGATGGGTTAACCGTAGAATTTTACAGAGCATTTTGGGGGAAATTAAAAATTGTTCTTACGGATATCTATAATAAGAGTTACAATGAAGCTTTAATGTCTTATTCACAACGGTCAAGTATTTTATCGTTACTATTTAAAAAGGGGGATCCTTTATGTCTTGATAACTATCGTCCGATTTCTCTTTTGAATGTAGATCTTAAACTGATTTCACATGTTTTAGCACAACGTTTGAAAAAAGTTTTACCAAAAATAATTAACGTAGATCAAACAGGGTATGTAAAAAATAGATTTATTGGTTTTAATCTTGGACAAATACAGGATATCATAGACTATGCAGATATATATAAAATAGAAGGGGCTATAATTTTCGTTGACTTTACAAAGGCTTTTGATTCTTTGGAATGGAATTTCATGCTAAATACTCTTAAGCATTTTGGATTCAATGAATCTTTCATTAACTGGGTAAAAACTTTATATACAGATATACAAACGTGTGTAATGAACAATGGGTGGGTCTCAGAAATGTTTAAGAATACAAGAGGAATTCGTCAAGGGTGTCCTTGGATAATATGAAGCAGTCGGCCGCGATACTGGTATTACCAGTATTGTAATATTTACAATACTGGTGTTACCAGTATTATAATCTTCACAATACTGGAAATACCAGTATTGTAAATATTACAATACTGGTAATACCAGTATTGTAACACTGTACAATACTAGAAATACCAGTATTGTAATGTTACAATACTGGTAATACCAGTATCGTACATATACAATACTGGATGTACCAGTATCGTGCATTTACAATACTGGAATACCAGAATCGTTGATCTATACACAATACCGGAAGCTCCAGTATTCTTCATCCAACAATACTGGTAATACTAGTATTGTAAAACACACGATACTGGAAGCTCCACTATTCTTCATCCAACAATACTGGTAATACTAGTATTGTAAAACACACAATACTGAAAACTCTAGTATCTGGCAATTTGACACCAGTGGGCAGAGCCTAATTCTAACTGTAAATCACAGCTCATTGTATTTACCGTTAGTATTAGGCTCCGCCCAGTCATGTCAAATTACCTTACCAATATATATCAAACTCTAAGGGACCGCACAAAATATTTTGACATTACAGGGCTTTTGCCTCTTATGTTATGTACAGCAGAAATGACGTATGAGTATGAATTATATTCAATTCTTTTAGTATAATGTAGACATAAAAACTCGGGTTAACCGGAATTCTACCTAATCTTCCAATATCTGCAATACTGGTATAACCAGTATTTTCCAGAATCTTCCAGTATCTGCAATACTGGTATTACCAGTATTTTCCAGAATCTTCCAGTATCTGCAATACTGGTATTACCAGTATTCCCAGAATCTTCTGGTATCTACAATACTCATATTTTGGCAATGACCAGTATCTTCTAGTATTGCAGATACTGGAAAATTCTGGAAGATAATGGGATACTAGTATTTACCAGTATCTGTACCAGTATTGCAGATACTGGAAGATACTGGTAAAATACTGGTATTACCAGCATTGTGTACCAGTATTATAGTACCAGTATCGCGGCCGGCTGCTTCATATTATCCGTGTCCTTTATCAGCTTTGTTGTTTGTCTTGTCAGTGGAAATCATGGCTTCAAGACTTAGAAACAATAAAGATATTAAGGGATTTCAAATAAAAATAGACGAAAAAACTCATAGCATTAAGATATCGCAACTCGCTGATGACGCAACTTTATTTTGTACGTCTAAAGAAGAAATATATATAGCATTTAATGAAATAAAAACTTTCGGGTCTTTTTCTGGATTATTAATGAACAAAAATAAAACTGGGGGAATTTGGGTAGGAAAACTTAAGCACAGTAAAGATAAAATAGAGGGCATTAAATGGTATGAAAAACCTATTAAAACATTGGGTGTATATTTTGGTAACAATAAAGAAGACTGTGAAAAATTAAACTGGGAAAATAAGATAGATAAAATGAATACTTTATTCTTTTCTTGGGGAAAACGAAATTTAACTATTCTTGGGAAAATTATGATTATTAAAGCGTTAGTCATACCTATATTTACTTTTGTTGCTAGTGCATGTGTCGTGCCAGACAAATATAGAAAAGAAATTGAAAGTAAATGTTTCAAATTCATATGGGATGGTAAACCAGACAAAGTTAAAAGAAACACTATGATAGGTAATTTTGAAATGGGGGGTTTAAATATGATAGACATAGGAAGGTACTTTGCATCACTGAGAGCATCATGGATAAGTAGATTTGTTAGTGGAGAAATGGACAATTGGAAATTGATACCATATAAATACTTTAGACAATTTGGTAAGAATTGGTTGATATTTTCAATGAATATCGAATACAAAAAAATTAAAGATTATTTAAGATATATTCCTGATTTTTATAAAGAAATATTGCAAACCTGGATACAAATGGGTGGGGGTCAAACAAAAACGCTAACACATTTTGCAGAGATTAGAAAACAGCTTATATGGGGAAATAAATTGATAATGTTTAAAAATAAAAGTTTAATGTTTGATAATTGGATAAATAGTGATTTAATTTATATCAATGATATTTTAAATGAAAACGGGGAAATAAGTCAGAATTTAATTTTAGATAAATTAAAATACAAGAATAATTGGATATCTGAATTTATCTGCCTAAAAAAAGCGATACCTAATGAATGGTATCATACATTACATTCCTATTAATGAAATGGAGAATTGCTATTAATAGCCAATGTAATTTCTGTGGTCAAGATGAAGACTATCTACATTACTTTATGTATTGTCCGTATCTGAAAGAATTTTGGGTGAAAATACAACAAATATTGAAAAAATCTAATATAGAAAATTTTGTCACATTAAAACATATTGTTTTTGGGTATAAGATATTTGATAAAGATTATTTTGATTTCAACTATTTTTTAACAATTTTAGGATTTTCTATATACAAAGCATATTATGTATCTGAACAAAAGACCAAACAAGTAAACATATATTCTTTATTTGTGAGAGAATATATTACGAGAATAAGCCATGTGCAAAAACTCCAAAATAGTAAACTGTTAGCAAAAATAAGGGAAAATATTGAAATGTAAATATGTATGCATTGTATATATGTATATGTATATGTATGCATGCATATGTATGTGTGTATATGCATAGATGTATGTGTGTAGATGTAGGTGCGTATGTATAGGTATATTTAATTAAAGTCTGATACTTATATATCTTTATTTCTCATAACCAATTTTACAAAGGTACAGAGATAACAACAATATAACACATATTATGACATTTAAAGGAAGATAGAAGGTGGATCAACCTGGAGGACATACCCTCATATTTACAATTCTGATATATTTACACATATTACATAAAACGCTAACTGATTTTGAATTCATCAGATTACAAAACTTAAGTATATTTGGTCTATTTATAAAGTGTGGTTCAAAATACTTCTTACGTTCATTTGACAAAGATGGACATTCAAATAGATAGTGAAATTCATCACCTAAGTTTCTTCCGATGCATAGGTTACAAATCCGATTTTCCCTTTTTATATTACGCCAACGCCCAACTTCTATCGGTAGCCAATGGTTTGAAGTCCTAAATTTAACAAGTAAGAATTTGTCCTTATCATCTAATACATCCAAATAATCTTCAAATTTTAAATCATGCTTAAATAACTTATAATTATCCCCTTTTGATGAATGTTCAATCATTGAAGTCCATGTTTGTTTAAATTGATCCACTAAATTATTTTTAACTACTAATTTCAACCATTTATCAGAAATACAATTCTGCATGTTCCAAATATATGACATACCACAATCATTCAAAATACAACGAATTCTATTTAACCAAGCACATGTAACATTTTTATTTTGAAAATCTTTTATATACAATAGTTTGTATGATAATGATGAAATTTTTGACTGATTTCCTAAAATGAGTTTTGACCAATATGAAATCATACGAACTTTAATGTCAATGTCAATTGGGTATCGACCCAATTCCCCATAGACCATAAAATTTGGTGTGGATGTTTTTACATGCAAAAGAAGCTTACAAAATTTTAGATGAACTCTCTCAATAATATCGTTTTTCCCAAAGCCCCAAGTTTCACAACCATATAATAGTATAGGTTTTACTGTTTTATCGAAAATATCCAGTTGACATTGTATTGACAAATTATGAAGTCTACCTTTCTTCAATACTTCATACATAGCTTTCGTACCTTTTTTTACAAGATCTTTTTTTGCTGCGTTGAATGATCCAGACTTTGAAAATGTTATACCAAGATAAGAAAAATTTGGAACAATTTCCAAGTCTCTATTGTTATAAGTAAATTTTAAATTTGCAGGTAATCTACCATTACTCAACACAAGAACTTTCGACTTTTCAGCATTTACTTTGAGTTTCCATTTTTTGCAAAAATCATTAAAAACATTTAGCTGGTTTTGCATATCTTCTTTTGATTCCGACATAATAACAGTATCGTCGGCATATAAAAGTACAAACAGTTTTAAATATACATCTAGTTCAATTTCAAAATCCTCAGTAATAGATGTTAGACCGTTGACATTTCGATCGTTTAAAAACTGTTCCAGATCATTTAAATACATCCCTTGTCGCACACCATTATTACAATCGAAAAATCTGACACTGCGTTATTATATACAATTCTAGATTCTAGATACTCATCAGTTATATTATATTATTTGAAAGTATTTTAATTATATAAGAAAATATTAATATGAAATACTTCATAAGTAGCTTGGGCTTTTGAAGTAAGAATGTAACAAGCATTTTGAATAAAAATATATTGTTGTTAAAAAAAAAAACATTCACAGCAGATTGAAATAATCCATTTCTAAGAGCGTTATAAATTTAAGGAACTGCCCAATACAACATGTAATGCACCTTTAACTTTCAGACACAATGCACTACATCTGTAAATTTTCAAACATTTCGTCTCAATTCCACTTGCATGGCCCCCATAGTTAAATTTAGCGGAAAAATCCGTATTGCTCTATCGTTGATTTAATAAATTAAATATTTGTAAAATGAAAAAAAAAATGAAAGTATTTTCTCAAAAGATTATTTCTACTTTTAACAAATTTATTAAATAAATAAGATAAACTCTATATATACAATCTTACTGGTACGTTTTTATTAATAATTTGACAATTCATCGTTTTACTAAGCTTTTGACTTTTTCAAATAACAAAAGAAACGAAACTTAACAAATTTAAATTGATAAACGTTTAAGTTTACAACGTGCTTGCAATGAAGATTAGCTTAATCGTGTTAGTTCACGTGTTTTAAAGCAAATCAAGATTTTAACTGTTAACATACGTACGTTTTTTTGGGGGGGGGGGGGGGGGGTTCTGGGTTTTTGTTTTTTCTTTGTTTTTTTTCTTTTTTTCTTTAAGTTTCTTATTGTGTTTTGTACTTAATATTATTCCACAAATAATAAAATATGCAGTCATAATTATATTTATTTAATCTTATATAAAATATTTACACTTTTAAATTGAAAATAGCAGTCAAATTTTATGCTAATATGCTAACAAGAAAAACAAGAACTATCTTTAAAAAAAGATGTACGACGAAGCACAAATATTATATTCTTCTACGAACAGTATTTCACTGAAATAACCTAAACATATTGGTTTTATAGGATTTGATAAGACATGTAAAACCTTGCATCCTACTTAAAAAGCAAGGAATCGTTAATTTTTAGTAACAGCGTCCTTCTTGGTCCGAGGACGGGACTGCCAGACAACATTTTGAAAGGGAATCACCAAAGGATTATTTTAGCAAAGCTTGGTTCCAATTGTCCAAGTAGTTTCAGAGGAAACAAATTTAAAATTTCATCCCCCTTTTTCTATTTTTAGCAACGGTGGCCATGTTGGTTGGAGGTCTAGATTGCCGGACACCATTTTGAAAGGGGATCATCCAAGAACTATCTAAGCAAAGTTTATTTCCAATTGGCCCAGTAGTTACAGAGATGAAGATGTTTTAAATTCCGGCCATCCCCCCTTTTCTATTTTTAGTAACAGCGGTCATGTTGTTTGGAAGTCGGGACTGCCGGACACAATTTTGGAAGGAGATCACCCAAGGACCATTTCTCCAAAGTTTGATCTTAATTGGCCAAGTGGTTTCAGAGGAGAAGATTTTTTAGCAATTGTGGACGGACGTACGACGGACGCAAAGTGATGACAAAAGCTCACATGACCTTTTGAGTCAGGTGAGCTAACGGGAGGGGGGGTGCATATTATTTCCTATCCATGGTAAAATCTCAAAAAAATCATGGCTTCAACAATAACTTCTTAATATGTAATAGATGAAATTGCACTGGACCAGGGCTATAAAAAGATTCGCCTTATTCGATCTCTTAAAAAGTTTATATTCCGATACCAAGATCTTGTCGAAATATATTCCGTCTCTGCAGAGACGATAATAAACGATGGATTTTCATATAGTGAAAATGTATAAAGATAAAGAAGTCAATAAAAATGTCAAAAATATTGTTTATCAATGTGTAACGTAAGAGTGTTTTCGACATTTACTTTCGTAGTTAAGATACTTCAGGTGACTCGGGGTTGTTGATGGAGATGGTTCACGATAGATGGTCCACCCTCCTCACTGAATTTGGTACTGCTTTGACAACTATTTTACCTATTTTGTTCCAGTATTGTTATAAATACTGTTATAGTGACAGCCGGAACCTTTGAGTCGTAATGAAAGCGGGAGGTTTGGCGCTTTAAAATCTGATTCAACCCACCATTTCTTTAGAAATGCCTGTACCAAGTCAGGGTCATTACGGTTTTCACAATTTTCCGGTTGTTGACTGATTTTGTCTGTTTATATACTTATGAGTTTTGACTTTCCCTTTGGAAGATTGTTCGGAGTTCGGTAATTTTTTTATTACCCTTATTTGCTCAGAATTTAATACCTCCAATCGCTCAGCTGAAGATTACATAATACAATAATTACATTACTTCCGTTTTTCATTGAAATGTTACAATATGATTGGTAATGAAGTGGTCACATGATTATAAAAGAGATGTTTTACATCCCAATAAAACTCAAACCCGAACGTGCACGTGCCTCCATGACGACGTCAGATGTAACATCAAAAACGTATTTGGCAATATTACACTTATTTTCCCTATTTGCCTTTGTTAGCGCAGCCGATCACTATTTTCGTATATGGACCGGCCAGGTACCTGCATTATTTTAGATAAAAAGTATAATATAGCAAATAGTTCGTGCCACTTCGGGTCATATGGCAGTATATGGACCGGTCCATATAGCTTCGGTCCATATAATAATTTTTTGGTGACGGACCGGTCCATATACTGCCATATGACCCTCGGTACCATGAACTATTTGCTATAAAGTAAAACGTAAAACGCCGATATTGTTCGCAGGTTTGTTTTTTACTTTTGTATCCAACAATTCAATATCTCACAACGCCCTGTATGGTCAGTATGGGGCCACGTAACCTTTCGGAAGTATCTTCTTTGGTATTTCCATCATGTATATTTATTCTGGCCAGTTTTGCCAAGATGTGGGCAAAGTAAAAACAACGGCTTAACTGGTCAAATTGTTCGGACTTGTACCTTTACATATTTTCTCATTAGCTCACCTAACAAAAACAGAAATTTCACATTGTGTCCGTCCTTATGCATTGTTCACATTTTAATATTCATCAGATATGCTGAACTAAACTAGAACCAAATTTAAACATATGATTCTTGGGAATTTGATCCTCAGGAGAGTACTAGGAATGACAAACAGGGAAATATATATATGTTTTTAATTAACAAATTGAAATGAAATGAAGTACTAAAACATTAGAACCAAATTCACAACGTATGATCCTTGGGAATTGGATGCTGAAGGAAAGTACCAGGAATGACAAACAGGGAAATAAACAAAAATATTCAACAAATTTAAGAAATTGAAATCAAATATTATTTGACATGGTGTAGTCATTGTGATTTATAGGTCTTAAACAAGGAAGTTCTACAGAATCTGTCTGTACTATTTTTTTTAAAATGAAGATTAATGTTTGTGTACACAGAAACGTTATGGTCCATTGGGTTTGCTTATCGAGACACGTGGCTCAAGAGCTGAACATAAGTTGCATCAATGAATACAAATGTAGAAATATGACTTAACCTTTTGGTTTACT
This sequence comes from Bathymodiolus brooksi, assembly GCA_963680875.1. Classification (NCBI taxonomy): domain Eukaryota; kingdom Metazoa; phylum Mollusca; class Bivalvia; order Mytilida; family Modiolidae; genus Bathymodiolus; species Bathymodiolus brooksi. The sequence continues at coordinate 93,014,009 of OY804577.1, forward strand.
TTCTTCGAAAGACCTATATAAATTATTTAGCTTTCCAATCTTTAGCTTATACAGAACAGTAGCTCTTATGGTCCTTATTTTTTTTATGGATGCAGAGATGAAGGTCGTATTTGTCGTATGGATAAAGAAGGTTTGCAACAATTGAATGCTTCGATGACCGAGGAAACCACCTTGCAGACATACATTTCTGACACTACACAACAATAGCTGTGACACAGAACAATTGGATTTCAAAATATTTGAATTCTAGCTATGTCAAATTTCCAGGTTGTTTCCCAGTCATTTTTTGGGGGGTGGGGGGAACTGCCTAGCATACATGAATACATTTCTGACACTTGGGCGGATTTGCTTCATACAAAATGTGCTTCGGTCCACGCTTTTACACGCCAATAAAACTACAAAAAAAATGCATTCAATTCTTAATTGAAAATAAAACTTTACGACATATAATACTTTGGTTAAAGAGAATATCGCTTAAATTTAAAGCTTAATACAGATATACCATTAAAAGTAATTATATTATCAGTTATACTGGAAGTCCCTTTGTCTGTGCGGGGCGTAGGACGACGGACGCAACCAATCAGTAAACTACTAAATGACTTGCTTATTACTAGATACGATAACGTAACCCTCAGTCCGCTTTTGCTCCCAGCGAGGGTTACGAATCGGTCCCATTCAACGTATGGGAGCAGCGCCCGGAGTGATTCACACCGGGCGGTTTTTTGTCCTAATTCCGTTGTAAGTGGTTGGAAAAATTAACGGGGTGAAAGATAAATATATTTAGGTAGGTAAACCTTGAGGTGTTAAGTAAACGCTGCATCAATCCATGGTAGACTTATATCCATCTGAAAATTTGAATGCATGAAATTTTCTTTCTGTCCGACATTTGGTTTACAAGTTGCTATTTCACGTGCACTTGCCTCGTTTTGGAGATATCCTTATTTGGATCAATCATAGTAAAACATCATACTTATTCATAGTAAAGTTTTTCATATTTGGCATTCAGATCCATATATGGATAGGCTCCGCCCATCACGAGAGTATACGTAAGGTGTCATGGCGAACAAAAACAATTTTCGAATACTAAATCGATCGTGAAGGTAGAAACAGATATTGTAACACTTATTTCGTATCGTCATTACTTAAAAATTGTAGGGAATAATAAGTTATGGCCAGATATGCAAAAAGAAAGTTGAAATATTCACTTAACGAAAATTTTAATTTGCTCCCATACGTTGAATGGGACCGATTCGCAACCCTAACTGGAACACAAGCGGAATGAGGGTTACGTTATCGTATCTAGCTTATTACAAGTGCTTGAAATCCGATTTGCTTATTACAAGTGCTTTAAATCCGTTCTCCGAACTCTTACCAAATTTGTATTATTCTCCAATCAAAAAGTTAGAAAATATTTTCATCTTTAAAATTGTTAGGCAAAAGCGTCCATAGTTAAAAAATACAAAAGTAGATCAAAAGCGATCGTATACGACTTCGTCGAACAATCTTGTTCCGGTTACAATGACTTAATAATTCGTTAATTATTTACAATATATTTCTATATGTATTATATGCATGCTCAGAATGATCATTATACTATGTGAATTTATTGTATTAATAAGTTGGTAAAACTTGTGTCCTATCCCTTTTGTTAATTTAACAAATCAAATCATCATAAACTAAAACTTTTCCGGGTTCATAAAGGTGAAGTCAACTTTGACCTTTGTGAAGTCGCCTCTATATTTTCCATTTCTGACCACTCCTGTTAAATCATACCAAGCGAGGCAACAGGGAAAACGTACTTTTAATACGCTTTACATATTAAAATGTTATATCTAATGTTAGTATCTAATTAAAATGAAAATAAGGTACAGGCAATAGGAAAGATATACACTGTTCCTTAATTTGTCATGTTTATAATAACAGATTAAAATCAATTGTATGTCATGTTTATTTTTATCCAAATCTATTATTAAAAAGATGACTTGGTAGAATTCGTCTTTTGACAGTATACTGTATCTTTATTTGTACATTTTTATTTTCATATTTTATTTATTTTATTTTTATTTTTTATTTATTTATTCTTTTTACTCTTATTGCATTTTGAATATATATATATATATTTAAATCTTCAGAAAATACAAAGTAAAACTATTTGTTTAACAATTAGTTGCTCAAGGTATAGTGTTTCTGAACAACTATGACGAATAAACTATTTTATTCCGACGATATACTAGTACTTGTTGCTACCAATGATTAATTGATTTAATTGTTTAACATCAAGTAAGCAGTATTTCAGCTTTGTTCAGAGCATGGTTTTCAAACATAAATCGTGTAAGTAAAATCAGTGTTAGCTATGGGAAGGGGCTGTGAGCGGAAGTTTAGATTGCCACAAAGAAAAAAAATGTGATATTAATAGCGTAGGAAATGTTAGGCCTGCAACGACTATTCCTCATTAACACGGGATGCTGAAAGATGTCTTGTACGTACAAGGACCATGGCTTTCTCCATACACGAGGCTCTCGCTTAAGTGTCGTCCTAAGACAGATTTATTTATTTGTATCCTGCCGCATAACCAACAGAAGTCACTTTCGGAGGGTTTTTTGTTTACATCACACCAGGGAAATAAGTTCCTAATTCTATTTCACCGGGGTTCTATGAGGGGATTTGCCAAATAGATGATATATTTCTTGTAATATGTGTTTAAAAGCTTTACAGTAGCCAGAAACCAGTTACTAGGTTTATTATTCAATTATTCATATTTTAAGAAATATCAATTCAACGTGAATTATTTAAATATAAATGTAGATACAAGAACAATTGCTGTGTATTAATATCTGGAAAATTAGCAGCACAGAGAAAAACATGTTATTGGAAAATTGTTTTACTTTTTTAGGCACATTAATATATAAAAAAAAATACTGTTGTGTATTTGGCAAAGGGAAAATAAAATTTCTTCGCATAGTCAAACACAGGACGGCTTACTTGTTTTTCGGCCGATCCATTTTTAAAGAAATACATTGAACTGTTTAAGAGGGTTGACTTTTAAATGAATCGACGTATTTTTTCTTCATAAATTATTACTCCATAATCTGTATGTTGTTGCATTAAATATAAAGGCCAATTACTATTTTTATTCAACGGTATAAAATTTAAAGTTCATAAGTACTGGCAATCATAAATTATAACGAGATGTATTGATAGAAAAACGTGATATATTTAATACAAGAAATATGACTAGCTATCTACATATCTACATAATATCAATACCGGATACTACGGTGTACAACATAAAACGTGTTGCACCTATCCCAAGCCAGGACCTGGATTTCCATTGGCACATGTGGTGTCTTTTTTCTTGTTTTTATTTAAATAATTTATTGAAGAACCAGATTGACCTAGGTATCTAGAGAAAAAAAGTCAATGTCAGCATGCTAGATATTTGACCTTGATATGTGATAACCGACACACGTTTGTATAAATATTTCATCAATGTTTATTTTAGAAATAAACAAACAAGAACCCCGGACATCGGGGAAACATGACTAATCAAATCTCCAGTACAATCCGTCAAAATTCAGTATGGACAATGCATGGACGAGTAAACCGACCTGCGCATACACACTGTCGTGTACCCGATAAGGAATGGTCATTTCAAGATGGCGGATTGTAAATCATCAAAAAGGTAGGTGTGAAGATTTTGACTATTATCGTTCTTTATAGGTTATCTTAGTGTCTATGAGTTACACGTTTAGATAGGACAGTCTTTTTTCTACTTCACCATTAAGTCAGTAAAGCTTGATCCTTTTGTTTTTATCGTAAACTGCCTTCGGTAGTTGATCAATGCAGCGACAAAGATATCGAGGCGTAGAATCCAATTTATTTCACCAATTCCTACCGCCTAGTGACTTTTTATATTAATATGTTGATGCCAAAATTATTCAAACATGTGAATTGTCCAGCAATTTTTTTTTCAGCCTTTGACAAGCCTTGTATCCCTCTTAAAACGTCTATGAAAAGTTTGTTTATGTCACGGAATGGTCACGACAAAAATGTATAGGAATGGTCTCATGTTTTGAGTCAAGGAATGGACTTTTGAGTCAAGGAATGGTCTTTTTTGTTTAGGAATGGTCTCCATCATATAAGATATGCTTATTAATAATATTATTGAAGTTCATTTCCGTTTGTGGTCTTTAATGTAAATCTTCTTATTTCATATGATCAATCTTGCCTTAAAATTACCCGAAACACCTTATTTGCTATTAAATTGTTATAATCTTTTCCATTTCATTATGCAATGTTTCTTTTATCTATAGGTACAAGTGTTACTACTGCCAATTTGATACTTCCAATCACCAAGTCATAGTGGACCACTGCTGCCAGAATTATCGGGATGAAACATTAAAATTTAGATCTTTTGAATTTAACACTAATGTGGGTAAATTTGGTTAAGAACTCTTTCAGCAATTGTACACATATTGTAATGGTTTATACTTTGTGATATTGACAGGGAGTCATTTTTTACATAAACATATTTTTGTTAAAAGAAATATTCATTGTTATTTAAATAAATTTTATGAAATCAACTCTTTATATCTTTATTATCAATTTGCAAACAATTACAATTATAGTCATTTGATCCAGAGAAAAATGTGAGTAGTCCTAAAGATATAATCCTCTCCGAACATGTGGAAGAATCTCTGCCTCGTGAGCTCTGTGATATTCCCTGACAGTTTGTGGTTACAGTAATTACATGTGATACGTTTTTGTTCACCATGGTTGGTCTGATGAGCCAATAGCTCCCCCTTTTCACAAAATGCTGCTGTGCAAGAATCAGTGGTACATTTAAATTTTATCTCTTGTTTTAAATGTTGTCTCAGGCGATGTCGTCTGAGACCACTTCTACTTTTCAGACATTTTCCACAGTCCTCTCATATAAAATCATTCTCTGAGGCGTGGAAAGATGTATCCATCACAGTAAACCTGTAAAAATGAGAAATACACGATATATCTATTGAAGATTTAAGTAACCTCGTATATTTTTGTTTTCATGAAGTAAATACATGTACTGATTTTAAACATAGGAAAATTAAAATAATATATGTGAACTGAAGCACCTATGTACGAAAAAACTAATACATAAACCTAACAGTGGTCTAGACTTAGTGGTAAGAAAACCGAAGATCCAAAAAGTAAAAGAAAAGAAGAAAAAAATAATAATAAAAGTTGAGAACATCGGTCCAAATAAAATAGTGGTGTGTACTGAAATGGTGATGTATTATACATAACTGCCGGGGTCCGGGTGGCTCAATGAGTTAGGTCGTTGGATATAACAATTCATACAAGCCTATCACCAATACGCGCCCGGCTTTGTAAATTACAAAAAAGGGTGCACTCGACTCGCAGCTGCAAGTGATAAAAGTTTACTAGTTGCTTGCCCATGGTCGATGGTTCTCTCCGGATACTCCGACTTCCTCCACCACTAAAACTGTTCACCATGATATAGCTGAAATATTGTTGAAAGTGGCGTTAAGCACCAAAAATTAAAAATAAATCAATACATAACTGCCTATAGTTGAGGAGTTTCGCTAGATTACCATACGAAGAAAATATCACTTGAGACGCACTAAGGTAGGAATTCCACGACAGAAATACACTAGTGTATTTCTTCCTTACGGAATAAACATACTAGTGCATACTGCAAGGTAGAAATACACTAGGGTATTTACGTTCCCGGACATTCTACACATCGGAAAGAACGTACGCTTACAGTATATCAGAGAAGCGAATGGTATGTCGTCATATTGACAAACCAATTGAAATACATGACAGTGAATGTAGTAAGACAAGAAAAATAAGATTTTATGCGAGTGTGAACACTGGATGAACGACAAAGCCATTGCTCCCGCTTTACATCCGATATGTTCAATCAGACCATTCCTAAACAAAAAAGACCATTCCTTGGCTTGAAAGTCCATTCCTTGACTCAAAACATGAGACCATTCCTATACATTTTTGTCATGTTTTTGTCGTGACCATTCCGTGACATAAACAAACTTTTCATAGACGTTTTAAGAGGGATACAAGGCTTGTCAAAGGCGAAAAAAAAAAAATTTGCTGGACAATATTATGTTTGAATAATTTTGGCATCAACATATTAATATAAAAAGTCACTAGGCGGTAGGAATTGGTGAAATAAATTGGATTCTACGCCTCGATATCTTTGTCGCTGCATTGATCAACTACCGAAGGCAGTTTACGATAAAAACAAAAGGATCAAGCTTTACCGACTTAATGGTGAAGTAGAAAAAAGACTGTCCTATCTAAACGTGTAACTCATAGACACTAAGATAACCTATAAAGAACGATAATAGTCAAAATCTTCACACCTACCTTTTTGATGATTTACAATCCGCCATCTTGAAATGACCATTCCTTATCGGGTACACGACAGTGATACATGACCATGGAAATTCCCACTTCAAACAAACATCGTACGTCACGATGAAAAAACCAATCGGGCGATAGCAATTGACCACGTCACACTGAACATGTACAAACATCCAATCAAATCATGTTTAACACGCACACCCCCCGAGTTCAATGAGTGGACTAAGAAATAGTAAACAATAATACGTGTACGAAATTAAACAAACACAAATCGATATTAAATGCTTTATCTAATATCCAGATGTAATTGTGAACAAAAATAAAATAAAACATAATTTCATGCAGGGACAGTAAATAAATCATAGATAAGAATAAGATAAGATAAGAAAACTTTATTTTGATTCGGCACATAATAAAACAGTACAACATAAGCTCTATAATGAGCTTTTTACCGAATATACATTAACAATAAAACAACACAAGTCACATGCAAAGTTACAAACTAAAATAAGCCAAGACATACAGGCATAAAAAGGAGGACTGTGTATAGATCTGAACAAGAACCCACGTGGCAAGTGCCTCTTTGGACTCCACACACAGATGCTCCAACCTAAAGCAGCATTTAAAAAAGAAGCAGCAGGTAACAAGAAAAATCAAAAAATAATACTAAATACTTAAAACTGGTACCAACATAATCACTATTAAAAAGCGTCCTTCGCTTAATAAAATAAATCATCACTATTAAAAAGCGTCTGACGTACGATGTTTGTTTGAAGTGGGAATTTCCAAGGTCATGTTTGCGCATGTCGGATTACTCGTCCATGCATTGTCCATACTGAATTTTGACGGATTGTAACTAATATTTTATTTGACTTTGGTAATACCTATATGTTAATCAGTGTAGGTAAACTAACGTTGTGAGTTCGAACCCCGTTCATGGCGAGGTGTACTCGATACAACATTATGTGATCAAGTGTGTGAGTGACTTGCGTCAGCTCAGTGGTTTTCTGCGGGTACTCCTTTTTCCTCCACCAATAAAACTGACCGCCACGATATTTCTCACACCCTTGATCCTGACCCTCCCCTTTTCCCAAATCCTTGACCATCCCCTTTTTTCCTACCCTTCATCCCCCATCTTTTCTCCCACCCCGTTTCCCCCGATTACCCTGACCCTCCTCCTTATCTCCCATCTTTTCCCATCCATGTCTCTCCCTTGACCCTCCATATTTTCTCCCAAGATTGACCCTCCCCTTTTCTCACAGCCATGGCCCTGACCCTTCTCTGCCACCCTTAACCCTTCCTCCATTTTCCCAAACTTAACCCTTCTCCCCTTTTCCCACACTTAACCCTTCCCCCCTTTTCCCTTCCCCCTTTTCTTTTCCACCCTTAAATCATCCCCATATTCCTCCCTTTACCCCTATTAAGGGGTTGACCTTTATTCAGTGTACCAGTTATATACCGGCGTGACTGGGCACAAATATGCAATGTACCCATTCCGATATATGTATATGATAACTGCATTTTCAATGGCAGAAATATAGTATTAATATAAGATAATATGGAGTAGGCATTGCCTAGATGCGAGCACAGCATTTCTGTCTGGCCAGTGTGTATATATTTGAGTGAAAGTTGAATATCACAACATAATATGAGTAGGCATGGCCTATAGAGTGGACGTTAGTACTTTGAAATTAAATGATACTAAAAATACCTTTATATTCCCTATGACATCCATTGGAAAGTTAAATGAAGTAGAATAGAAAAGTATGAGAAAAAAGTATGGAATCTTTTATTGTTGGACTAGGGACAGTGCAAACATTGAAGACTAACTAGTACTAGTACGCGGGTGGTATCAACCATTATAAAGCCTAAAGGGGGTAGTAGACGCCGGTGTCTGTAAAATGAAAGCATGGTCTTTTAAGTCATAAGAAAAGAGTTTCATTACGAAAATATCAATTAATGCAACCAACATACATAAGCAATATTGGCCTATACCATGCTATGTACAGCCGATATATATTCATGAAGTGTAAATGATGAATGACGTACGGTCAGGGCCGTCTTGTCAGCAATATAGGCCCCGGGCAAAGCAGTGCACTGAGGCCCATATCTATACAAACACTCGCAGAAATAAAACTATAATTGGTCGATAAAATTAAACATATATTTCTTGTATTGATACTTCCAACAAAATCAGTGTTTAAAAATTAAAAATTATGCCGTATACAACATACATAGATTAGCATGGGGTTCATTTGCTTTTGGGACCACCATTGTGCCCATACATAAGACCGCACTGCGTACGGTTACTTTAATACTGATAATCTTCATTTCGACATTTTAAAGTATGTGTATTTGGACCAATATTATGCTATCTCCAATTGAACAAAATAGTTTTTAATTTGAAAAGAATTATATAGGTACCGCTTTCATCAGACATGTCTCTGCTTTCACATACAAAATATTTATCAATATTCAATATTTTTTTATTGGAAAAAGCACAGTAGAGGCGTGATATATATATTAAGGCAATATTCAGTATCGAAATCATACTCTTTAAAATGATCTGTGACAAGATTATACAGACATATATTCCTTCTTGTGTAATGTTATTACCTTTTAAAGTTTTAACAACAAGCTGGTTAATAATTTTATAGCATTTATTTTAGAAAGACTGAGTAAGTGAGTTTAATAAATAATAACAGATATACATATCAGGGGCGGATCCAGGATTTCAAGTTAGGGGGGGGGGGGGGGGCGCACTTATAAAAATTGCGCCGAACGGAGGGAGGCGCGAAAATGTTTGGGGTATTTCGTGTGAGAAATCACGATTTTACGCCAAATAATCATATTTTTTCCAATTTTAGGGGGTGGGGGGGGGGGGGGGGGGGGGGGCGCGCCGGGTGCGCCCCCGCCCCCCTGGATCCGCCCCTGCATATAGTATGAACGGCATAATTAATAGTTAAATAAATAAAATTCATTGTGTCTTACTATTCTAAACCATTGTCGGCAGATGTTGGTAGTATTCAAATATTTTGTAGGATCAGACTGACGGAAAATTTAAGATGAATAAACAAATGGGTACTGATAGAAATAATTAACACTAACAGAAATAAGAAAAAAAGTCATGCGTTCCTTGTTCCTTGCAAGCACATCATGGTTAGAAAATGTTTGTTACTTAGCCAAAGAAATAATAAATGCAAAAATTGTATGAAAATGAAAAATGTTAATGTTCACCACAAAATGAAAAATGTTAATGTTCACCCCTATCTTTTCTTATCAGAGACATATGAGCCGGTGGCAAGGGGCACATGCCCTCTCCCCTCCCCCCCTTTGGCAAAATTTTAAAAAGCTGGATTTTTAGTATACTTTAGGATTTTTGTGATATTTATTTGGAATTACCATTATTCAACACAACTAAACCGTACGAAAGGTAGAAATTAAGTATAAATATGGACAGGTGTCATCCCTTGTGATATTTTAGTACCGCACATTGATAGTAGGGTTACAATTATTGATAACGAAAGGCCGGGAGCAGGTCCCTGTGATCTCCTCCTAGTTATTGTACGTGTACTATAGATGCGTATTAAAAAATATTGATGACATTGTCATCTTTGCGTGTCAGTTGTGACCCAAATACGATTTCAATGCTGACCTTTACTTGTTGCAACGTAAAATATGACGTGATAAAAAAAATATTAACATGACGATGAATGGTGGCCAGATTCGTTTTTATTTACGCATTTATTGTAGAACTTTAGGAATATTGTGGTACATGTACAAATAATCTTCGAGACAGGAATTGTGTTTGGATTTCTTTTAAACTGGTAAGTCATATATACAATAACGAAATGTCAATATAAATCTGGAGTTCGACAGTGCAATGCAGTTGGGCGTGACATGAAATGTCCATACGTCAAAAAATGACCAGATTCGTGTTGTCTTAAGAGTCATTCACAGTGATAAAAAAATGAACAGTTGTTATCCTTAACCTGATAGTCCATGTTAACATAAAGTCCTTTCCGTACGCCAGTGTTGTATTAATCAAAGTTTTGATTGATCCGCGTAAATATTTAGACCACCCGCGTAGATTCTGCAAAAAATAAAACAAAACTAAAACACACCAAGGCGAGTTTTTCTACATCGGCTGCAAATGGTCCAAAAAATAAATTTGATATTTTCTGAAAATATTTTAGTTCAAAATTAAGTCAAATTTATTCTATAATTATCTTTTACTAATCCGTAACTAGAAAGGTTTGTATCTAATAATCTGGACACGCTTGAAAAAAGTGCTGTGTTTGTTTACATGTCGTCACGATTTACGGAATTGACGCAATTGCAAATGAAATAGATGTCGTTTTGAAATTTGTTGACTCGGGAATGAAAATACAAGATTTTAATTAAAATTCCGCGAAATGTTGTTGACGACTTTGGCCTATGTCTATGAATAACATGACGTCATGACTTTGATAGCGAGATGTCATTCTGATTAATTTAACAATGTAAGCACCTTTTATTGTCTTTTGTTACTTAAATAGCATTTTTTAGAAGTTCATGATATCATTTTAGTTTTAAAATCATTTATTGGAGACTTTTTTTTATATTTTTGGCATTCTCTCCGGGGCTGCCAATTTTTATCAATTTCCGGACGAAAGGATTTCAATCTCATCATAAGGAAGATTGTGTATTCAATGCGCATGCCCATGTTGCTGTAGAGCTCTCTGCGCTCGCTATTATATAATTCATGATATTTGTATAGAAGAGATAAAATTGACAAATGATTTTAGCAAAGAAACTATTATTTAAAAGGTGAATTACAGCAAAAATTAGTTAAATATGTTGTCATTATAGAATTTGTTCATATTTAAACTTTTGCATGATATAGTCTGTTTTGTGGAGACAAAAACTGACGATATAGATATAATAACTTTACCAGGTTACAAGTTTGTCATGAAAAATAGGGAAAAAATTACAAAAAACCGTTCGGGTGGTATCATGGTAGGTTTTAAAGATAATTTAGCAAAACATATAGACATTGTTAATACTGACAGTAAATATGTTATGTGGTTCAAATGTAGTGAGCAACTCTTTAAAACAGATCAGCCCGTATTTTTTGGTGTTGTATATATACCACCAGAGTATACCAAATACTCATCCGAAGACGCTTTTAGTGAATTGCAACAGGAATACTTGTTTTTTTCAAATAAATCTAAATATATATGTCTTTTGGGGGACTTTAACGCGAGGACGGCAACTGACACTGATTTTGTTGATTTGATCCAAAACCGACATGTTGATGATTATATTACTGACTTTGTTGACAATTTTACAAACGTACTGAATGATTTGAAAATGCCACTCAACAGAATTAGTATGGATAAATCTAAAAATAAGTTTGGTAATCTATTGTTAAATTTTTGTAAAGGAAATAGTATGTTTATAGTTAATGGAAGAGTGGGTAATGATAAAAATATTGGTAGATTTACATGTAGAAATGCTAGCATTGTTGATTATTGTATAACTAGTCCTGAACTTCTAAAATTATTTTTTGACTTTGATATTCTAGAAAGTAGTAAATTGTTTTCTAAGACTAAGAATCTTTATTCTCAAATAAACCATACATTACAATGGTATAGAGAAGTTACATATAAGAATACAACACAACACATACATGACAAATAAATAACAGATATACAAATACATATACATACAATATTTACATTACAACAGTAGGAGTTAAGTATTACCCAAGAGAATATCTGATCTGTTGATTTTTCTTATTAATCTACATATCTTTTCTAGTTTTATTTTTTCAGAAGTACACATTATTTGTTTAAATTTTAATATATTTGGTCTTTGAGTAAGATATCTACTTATTAGTTGGGATCGATTTTCAGTAAAAAAATGACATTCCATAATATAGTGGAATTCGTCACCAATAGATCTGCTATTACATTTTAAACACTGTCTATTTTCTCTGTCGATACCATTCCACCGTCCAGTTTCTATCGGTAATTTGTGGTTTGTGGTTCGAAATTTACATAGTGTATATATATCTTTGTCTTCCAAAATATTGAAATAATTTTCGAATTCAAAGTTGTCTTTAAATAATCTATAATTGATAGCTTTTGGTGAGTTTTGTATCAGAGAATGCCACTCCTGTATAAACTGCTCATGGAGACGGTTCCTAATTAAAGCTAAAAGCAGGTCGGAATTTTGAAAGAATTGTTGAGACCAAATGTAGGAATAGCCTGTATCATCAAAAATGTGTTTAACATGTTTAATCCACGAAAAATCCAGATTTTCATCAATAAAAAGGTTATACAAAATTCTATAAGATAAATATGAGAGTTTTGATTATTGTATAACTAGTCCTGAACTTCTAAAATTATTTTTTGACTTTGATATTCTAGAAAGTAGTAAATTGTTTTCAGATGTCCACGCACCACTACACATATTATTATCTGTTAACTTAAACAATAATGATAGCAATAGTAATACTGTTAGGAAAACTAATCACTCGAAAGCTAAAATAAAATCATGGGAAAATGAGAAGGTAACAGATTTTCAAGAAAGCATAGACGAAGAAAAATTACATACTTTCGAACAGAAACTTTCACCTTGGCAAAATGAAATTGGTGTCACAGATCAAGCGATAATAGACTCATTGTTAGAGGACCTTGGTAATATCTTCACAGGTTCTGCCAAGAAAACGTTTGGAACATTTAATTGTAAAAACATTGATAGTAAAATTAACAAGAATAAAAATGGTCAAAATCAAAAACCTTGGTTTGACCAAGACTGTAAATTTGCCAGACAAAAATATCGAAAATCTAAGAGACGTTATAAGTTGAATAACACTATAATAAATCGTTCAATTATGATCGATGATGAAAAGGGTTATAAGAAAGTTATGGATGAAAAGTATACAATTTACTGTAAAAAAAATTCAGATGATTTAAAAAATGCCTCAAGAGATAATCCCAAACATTTCTGGAAAATATTAGGTGGACATAAGAGAAAACAACAACCAAATATTGAAATCAATACCTTATATGAATTTTTTAAAGATTTAAATACGAAAGGACCCGATGAACAACAGTCAACGACACTACAAAATGAACTTCCAAATGACTCTAATGTACATATTAATGGGTATATTTCTCAGAATGAAATTTTCAAATGTATAAAAAATTTAAAGAATAATAAAGCTTGTGGGGAAGATGAAATTATAAATAAGTACATTAAATCCACATCAAATCGTTTCATTCATATTTATGAAAAACTTTTTAATATAATTTTTGACACAGGTGTATTACCTCAAAGTTGGTTAAATGGGATTATTAAGCCAATTTATAAAAACAAAGGCGATGTTAAAGACCCAATGAATTATAGACCAATCACAATAGTTAGTTGTTTGGGGAAACTGTTTACTGCAATACTGAATGCAAGATTAAATGATTATACTGAAGAATTCATGATGCTTAAAGAAAATCAAAGTGGTTTCAGGCAAAGTTATTCAACACTAGATAATATTTTCTCTATATTTACACTATTTCAAATCTTAAAGTCAAAAAAGAAGAAATTATATTGTGCATTTATTGATTTTGAAAAAGCCTTTGACAGAGTATGGAGAGATGGCCTTTTTCACAAATTATCACTTAACAACATAAATGGTCAAATGTATAATATTATATTCAATATGTATACCAGTGTTAAGTCATGTATCTCATATAACAATCACACTACAGGATATTTTAACTGTGAAATTGGAGTTAGACAAGGGGAAAACCTGTCCCCTTTTCTTTTTTCATTGTTTCTTAATGATCTAGAAGAATTTTTGCTGACAAAAGATATAGTTGGTTTAAAAAGTATCACCGACGAGTTAGAAACTGAACTTGAAATTTATCTAAAAATATTTGTAATGTTATATGCCGATGACACAATTTTATTAGCTGAATCAGCTGAAGATCTTCAAGTACAATTAAATGCTTTTGGTAAATATTGTGACAATTGGAAAATGAAGGTGAATGTGAACAAAACAAAATTAATGGTATTTGGATTTGGAAAACTACGACAAAATCTCAAATTCATCTATAAAAACGTTGATATCGAAATAGTCAAACAATTTAATTATTTAGGGGTAATTTTTACAAAAACATGTAATTTTGATGTTACTAAAAAGCATCTTTCTGACAAAGTGCTTAAGGCAATGTACTAAGTTCTTAAAATGGGAAGGTTATATAAATTATCAGTGAAAATCCAGCTAGATCTCTTTGATAAAATGTTAAAACCTATTCTCTTATATGGTTGCGAGGTCTGGGGATTTGGCAAAAATGAAGTACTAGAACGAGTTCACTTGAAATTCTGCAAAATACTTTTAAATTTAAAGTCCTCTACTCCAAACTATATGGTTTATGGTGAGCTAGGCAGGTATCCAATTGATATTGATATCAAAGTAAGGACAATTTCATACTGGGCAAGACTTTTAAGTGGTAAGCAGGCTAAATTTTCAAATGTATTTTATAGGCTTTCGAGAAATTTGAATGAAAATGGTGATACTAATTTAAATTGGGTTTATTTTATCAGAACAATTCTAAATGAGTGTGGATTTACATATATATATGGGAAACAGAAAATGTTAATAATAAAGAATGGTTAAAATGTGTTGTGAAACAGCGATTGATAGATCAGTTTGTACAGAATTGGCAAACATCTCTGTCAGATTCTTCAAAAGCATTAAATTATAGGATTTTTAAAACCAAATTCGAATTCGAGGAATATTTCAATATTTTAAATATAGGTGATGCAATCAGACTGTGTAGATTTAGGACAACAAATCACTATCTACCGATTGAAACCGGTAGATGGAGAAATATTGATAGAGAAAACAGGTACTGTAATTTATGTAATTGTCAGAAATTAGGCGATGAATACCACTACGTTTTAGAGTGTTCCTCTTTAAACGATAAACACAAGCAGCTTCTTCCAAAATATTTTATGAAAAGACATAATGTTGTCAAATTCTTTGAACTTCTATCTACCAAAAAACAATCGCTGTTACGAAAATTATGTATATTTATCAAACATATCAATAAGGTCGTTTGTACTCCTGGCTTTCCCACTGTTGTTCCTTAACCTATGTATATTTTGTAAAAAGTCTTGTTATGTTATTATTATGTTGTTATTTTTCTCTGTACCATTGTATTTGGCTGTATGAGAATAAAGATATATTCCCTTATATCTAAATAAGGTCTGTAATTATTTTATTAATACTAGGTATACAAGATAGATACAAGATACTTTATTTTTCAAATCAGGGCCCCTGGAGGGCATGATACAACATTTATAATTAGCACATACACAATAAATAAAGTAAAATATAATAATTATTTTATTACCATCAACCATGTCTGTCACAGATTAGAACAAAGGGAAGTAATTCAAGCAAGATTGTCTTAGAATTTTATATTCAGTTTGAGTATATATAATAGTATATATAGTTATATATACATATACGTCTATATACCGGTAATGATTATAAATAATAAGTGTAAACAAGTGTTTTATAATTCAGTTTGAGTATATAGTATATATAATCATTAAAATAATAATAAATAATAAATGTATACAAGTGTCACATCTGCAGACAGCACCAAGGGATGGTAGATTTATTCCAATTTGTGCTTGGTGCAGAATAGACACTCAGTTTATTTGGAAGATTTGCAATAGGCATCAGGGGACGGTGCCACAAAAAGATTGTTTTCCTATGTCCACAGCAAATCATCCAATGAGTCTGAATTTTTATATTATAGAGGGGGAGGGGGGAGTTTTTTTTTTATTTGAACCCAGTCTTAATCATATACTGACAAAGAGCCTTAAGTATTATAGAATTTTCATTATTCAATATCCATAACAATCTATTGCTATCATCTAAATTATTAATGTTTTGACATATCAATGTAATCTGATCATTAAGTTCTGCTCTTTCTTCGGTAAATTTTACACATTTAAAATGATAATGAATTTCATCATCAATTTCCCCTGTGTTACACCTGTGACAGACACGATTCTGTGGGAGGGTACCCTGTTATCTGCCCACCTCAATTTGCAGCTTATGAGCTGATATTCATAGTTTGGTAATATTTTTCCTGTGTTCAAAACTTCTTACAATACTAAGATAATTTTCACACCCAAAATTACATTTAATTAATAAGTAACATCTCAATTTACTATTCGAGTATACACTTGCATTTTGTTTTCACTACAAAATGTATCTATCTTATTATTTTCTTACAATGTTGCTTAAAAGTTGACGAATTATAAGACAGATATTTCTTTAGACCTGGTGTTTTTTCCTTTATATAATGAATTGATCCATACCAAGATGGTTTCTTCAAAAGAAAAAGTTTTTTTTAGAGCTATTATACATGTATAGTCTGTTTGGTGACTCTGAAAATAGGGAAAACAATTATTTAAAAATCAGGGATTTGCTTTCTATTGCTCTTTTTAACATTTTAGTCACACATTATGTAATACATATCTGAGAAAAAATTGTCAAAGAAATAATTCAAATAATAAAAAAAATCTCCATAGGGCCCAATACTAATTTTATCAGATTGTAAGTAAAAGAGGCTGCCATTATAATGAACAGCATTACCTGTTCTTTCCTGTCTGTTGTTATGCTAATTTCAGTCACATGGGAATGTCATATTGGGTTAAAGATTCAAGATGTTTTGAATAATTGATAAACAATTTGATCATATGATATTTGTTTGTAAATAATTAATAACTGCTGGTCACATGAGACCCTTATATGGAGATGTCCCTTGTTATTCACTCATGCTGATGTCAGGATGTATAACAAATTTTAAATTAACACTTAAAAAATGATACCAAAATAAAATAAATGCTAATTTCGTGAAAGTATAATTTATATAAATATATAAATTAAATAATATTCTTATTTGATACTTGTTTTCTTCCAAAAATTAAACAATTCATATACAACGTTAATTTCTTATAAGCAAATTAGATAAACATTTTTTTCATGACAGTGGGGAGCCCGGGTGGCTCAATAGTTTTTTAAATTTGTAAATTACAAAAAGGGTGCACTCGACTCGCAACCACAAGTGATAAAGTTTACCAGTTGCTTGCCCATGGTCGGTGGTTCTCTCCGGGTACTCCGGCTTCCTCCACCACTAAAACTGGTCGCCATGATATAGCTGAAATATTGTTGAAAGTGGCGTTAAAACACCAAAAATCAAATATCAAAATCAAATCATGACAGTGTGGGTTGAAACTACTGATATGTACTGGTCAGAATATACAACATTTTCAGGTAATTTTGTTATCTTTTATTAACCTCTATACACATAAAGGGATGGGTAGTTTGAATGTATTTTAAATGCTCCACAATCAGTTATGTAATAATGTATCATCATTATTGATTTTTACCTGAACAGGTGTGAATCTAATTTGAATATTGTCCATATTTGGTATGGTCAGTATGTCAACATCTGATATAACATGCTAATGATGAAATCAGCTGACTTGCTGTTTGTCAATACTGACCACATGTTGCTGTTCATTTCAGTAGTACTTACTCCCATGTTTGTTACATGACAAAATGACAGAATTTTACAATTAAGTCCTATGGCAAACTTTTTTTATTCTTTAATGATTTTTTTTGAAAAATTCACCTATAATATGTATTAATCAGTCCTTAATATAAATATAATTAAAAAATAAATCTGATAACCCGTTGATTTTTTAGGAATTGTTTTCCCTATTTTCAGAGTCACCAAACAGACTATACATGTAATGTCTTTGCTTTGCTGTAGGGGATGTGTACAGTTAGATAAATTATACTCACTTTAATAATAACATAAATTCAATGTTAATTTTCTTGCAGTATTAAAAGGTAAATGTATTGTAAACATTTCTAATGAAAATTATGGGTGTTTACGTGTTCAATTTGTGTTTTCAAGGGGTGTTATACTTTTCTTGAATGGAACCAAGTGCGAGAATGATACACGCACGTTTATCGTTAATTTGATACTTATTTTACCGGAAATTCGCAAAAAAGGAAAAGGTACACATTGTTGGTTATATATACATTGTATATCTTTATTTCTGGTAACCTTTGTCAAGGACGTATATATAGAATACGTCCTTGCCTTTGTTAATACAATGGTATACAGGGGCGGATCCAGGATTTCAAGCTAGGGGGGGGGAGTAGTTTAAAAAATTGCGCCGAGCGGAGGGAGGCGCGAAAATTGTTGGGGTATTTCATGTGAAAAATCACGATTTTACGCCAAAAAATCATATTTTTTCCAATTTTAGGGGGGGGGGGGGGCGCCTGCGGCGCCCCGCTGGATCCGCCCCTGGTATACAGATAACAAGAGAGAGATATATATTTTTCAGCCATGAGGGCAAACATTTTCATTAATATAACTTTTTTGTTTTTGTTTTTTTCTTTGTCAGATTCATCAAAGTACCAAATTTCAGAATATTACAATTTTTAAAGTATTTTTTATTTATACAATTCTTTCTTTTTCACTGAAATAGTCACATTTTAATAAATAATGGACAAATAAAGACAAATGATACCGAGAGGTAACCTTTAGTTTAATTAATAATGACAATGTCCAGAAGCATAATCAGCTGATAAAGGGGTCTGATTTCTGTCATTCTGTAGAGAATCAATATAAGATTTTTAGGCCTAGAACTTTATCGCGTTTATAGAAACACTTACGACACGTGATCCTTTTTTAGAGACCAAGATGTTTGAGCTCTGAATTCTATTTTTGTTTTGTGTTGTTAATTTTGCCAAAATGACAAGTCGCTAGAGTGTAAAATGTAGGTCATAGTGACATAATTACTGGTGAACCCTCTTGTACTATTCAAGATATATCCTATCCACTAACAAAATATCAGTATTCAGAATATGGACCTAAACGTAAAAACTTAACTAAATCGGGATGTGCGTACGAACGGACCACTGTCAATCTAAATACCCCTCCACTTTCTTGATCGCTGCATAAAAATAACAAATTGTAAGTTATGTTGTGCTAAGCATAGCCTCACAATTGCTTGGACTATGTCTGTAGTATTGTTAGAAAGTCTGTAATAGTACTAAAAATTGTTTACATCGTTAAAGTTATAAAATCATAATTTATTATCAAGCCCTGCAAAATATATCGCACCCCTTAGGGCTACCACAATTAAGCCCCCATAGAGAACAGATATAGTATAATTTGAGAAAGATACTTGATAAGTTTTAGAAGTAACAAGTCGACTTCATATGCCATCATATTCACATGTGTTTAAGAATACATACTTCAGAATGTTTACATGTTAACATATATACAAACAAAAGTGTACATGACGTCCCAAACATCTCATGTGCACTTTCAAATGTCGCGAAATTGACTAAACAACTCCACAAGATGTCATGAAAATTCGACAAGTTGCATAACAAGTGAACAAGTTGGCATTAGAATGTTGACATGTAGAAAAAGAACTAAACTTTCTGTCATGTTAGTTCAGTACTAACTCAACAATGGGTGTAGGGTGTACCATATATGCGCGTCCATATTTATGTTATTATGGCAGTGCATATGGTACACCCATTGATGAGGTTATATCTATGACATTACTGGCGATGTGTAGACCTACCTACAAAATCAAGCCAAATAATCACTAGTGTTTTTATTTGGTTGTTTATCAGTGCATATATTCCAATACTACAAACTTGAATTACTCCCAATTTGTAAAAAAAATATTTCAACATGTCCATTGCATGTATCATCTAATCAACAGTAATCCTTCAATTTTCACTGTGAACCTGAATGCAGGGTGCACAAAATTGCTAATTGGTTCCGAATACTGATCACTATTGTGCTACCTGTATTGTATTCATTAGGATTAAAGCCCAGAGAAAACCACCGTCAAAAGTAACAAACTTTATCACACACTATTATATCGAGTGCACCTCGCCATGAATGGGGTTCGCGAACTCACAACTTTAGTGGTGATAGGCACTGATTGCACAGGTAGTTTTAAATCCAACTAACATACGATCACAACCACGACGGCACCTTAACAAAATGTATTCCTTCTTATTATTTTACTAACCTTTGTCAGAATAAGTTAAATGGAATGTTATCAATTTGCAATACAAACTGTTTTGAATAATGTTGCAATATTCATTGAAAAAAATAGCAAACTTTTAATACTATCAAAATGATAAGAAACTCCATGAACTCACCGACATTGAATGTAATCCATGTTATCTATTCACTTTAGTTATTCGTATCGAGTGCGACCCATGCTTTGCACGTGACAGATTCTCTAATATGAACATTAAATTACAATAGATTGTGTGTCTGTTTGTTCAAATATTATTTGATATTTAAAATGTTAATGATTCTATGTGATTTTGTTTCTCTTTGTGAATTTGCCCTGTTCACCATTGTGATATTGTTGTATATATGTGTTGCCTCTTGTTATAGTGAACCGCATCGGTGGCGTAATGGTTAGCGTGCTCGCCTCGATCGTGGGTTCGAGCCCCGGTCGGGTCAAACCAAGGACTATAAAACTGGTATTTGTTGTTTCTCCGCTAAGCACGCAGCATTAAGGAGAAAGAGCAAAGACTGGTTGGCTCGGAATCAGAATAATGTGACCGATTGGAGCGACACGTCTACCCGCGGACTGTTGTGTCAGTGAGCTAGCACTTTAAAAATCCAAATAAGCGTGTTGGTCTAGTACAAAGCGGATTAACTTGTTCTCGCCATGATATAGGTGAAAAATGGCCGAATTGACGTTAATCAACAATCTTTCACTCACTCACTCACTCTTGTTACAGTGTCTGAGGGTACTACTAAAACCTTGAAATAGTTTATCAAAATGGAGGGTTGGGATCCAATTTATCAATTTAACCCCGCCATAGTTTTGTGCCCCAAGACAGGACCTCGATTACCAATGTGGTCGTGGTCCCCTTCCTCCACCCCTTTTTGTGTTTGAATTGATGTTGATCATGATGACGTTACGCGCGATGTTGGTGACACTTGACGTTACACACACAGGTGCATGGGGCATGGATTTCGTTTCCTCCTCCCCCCTTTTCTCTACTACCCTCCTTTTTTCAAAATTTTCATATAAATCATTCCTTTTTCAAAATTTTCATAATCATTCGTTTTTCTTCATTTGACAATATCAGTAGACGTCATACATCATGAATAATACGTGTATTCTGTGTCCACAGTTTTTCGACTGATACAGTATAAGAGAGAAGGTAAGCAACTCCATTTTCATATTTCGCGCCATATCGCTCACCTCGGTTGGGAAACCCCCTTGTTTTTTACACTTTTTACCTTGTCTACATATGGCACTGTCGTATCAAACTGTTTCTATGACACTTACCCAATTTCAGTCGGTACGTCGATCTTTTCCAAGAAATCTGGCCGAGAATAGCGAAGCAGCTTCGTTTCTAGGTCAAACTACATCATATTAGACGGAAGTGCAAGAACGATAACCCTGGTTTTTTTGCGAATGGAATACCTGCAATGAAAAACCCAGATGCGCTCCGAATATTTTCCCCGGAATTTTTTGGCGGAAAATATAAATCGCTGAAAAAACAACAGCAGACGGATTATTTCGTAAAAATGGCACAACGACCATCTGAATATGGAAACATTGAAATAATTTCATGGTAAATAACTGTTAACACATACAACGAATTTCTCTTTTCTCTGGGAGAAATTCAAACTGAGGAATAGATATGATTGAATGGTTAGAACTTAAGTCAAAATTTCAATGAAAACGAAATATTCAGCTTGCCTCTACTTCAAATTATTAAAATCATACCCAAACAAATACATATACAACTTAAAAAAATCACATTTGATATCTATAATTGTTTGGTGAACATTTAGTAAAACAGCTGAAATAAAGCTTGGTCTTTGGCATGCAGAAATTTTTCCTTCAGCGTTACATTCTTTTCTTAGTTTAAACATACTTTTATTGTCCAAAAACATGACAATAGGATCAGATACAAGTTTTTCAACTTAGAACATCTTCTCCTTTATATAAGCAATATACAAATACAGTTGAACATAAATACACAAAAGCTACAGTCTTTCTTAATAATTAGAAAAAAAACCACAAAAAAACAACAACATAAAATGTACGAGTGCAACACAATTTGATATTTGCCAAATGACAAATCGAACAGACCTTTACAATAATTGGACTAGTTTATAGAACACACCTAGAATGAAGAAAATCAATAATTGTTATACAATGTAGTGGGATTATTAATTCGGTAAAGGTAGGATCTTTTAAAATTTTGTTTCAAAATATATAACAATATCATTATTTATTCAATAAGAATTTTAACATAAAGTGCTCACACGTGTGTATTGCAACATTTACTAATTCACACCAGGTCAGCCACAAACAAATTGTCACCTGATTACATTCACGATAATCAGCGGAAAGAAAAGCGCCATGTTTCCTTAATATATGTCTGTACAGTAATGAATACATGCCTATTTGTGTCAATATTATAAATTTGACTTCCAAACAGCAAGGTGTTTAAGTCAATGTGTACATTTGCAGCTAATAAAGAACGATACAAATTATTTCTTTGTGCATCAAACCTCTTGCAGTAGAATAAAAAATGTTCGGCATTCTCTGTGGAATATCCACAAGAACAAGATGGGTTATGAATCAAATTAGTATGAAATAGATCATTAGGGAACGACCATTTAACTTGAAGGGGGGGGGGGGGGGGTTTATGGTTTTTTTCTAAAAAAATATTCTGATTCCCAATGTTGCTGAAAAAAATATTCTGATTTTGGTGGAGGAAAAAAAAATAATCTGATTCATAGTTTTTGTCATATAACCTAATGTTAAATTCTGAAAAAAATTTCGCGCTTCGCACGACAAAAAAAATAAATATTCTAACTCTTGTGTTGTCCGAAAAAAAAATTCTGAACGAAACAAAAAACCATACCCCCCCCCCCCCCCCCCCCCCCCTTCAAGTTAAATGGTCGGTCCCTTATGTAATGCACTACAATTATTCCTTATTCTAGTATGCAGTATATTTAAATATCTGTTGCCAATATTATAATAGGAGGGGGGTTTAGCATTTTTATAGTAGTGTTGTTTCAATTTGTATATGAAGGATTCAAAAGTTGAAAGTCGACGTATTCTCAGGTCTAATAAATTCCATAACTTGGTCGTCGTTGGAAAAAATGACTGTTGGGATATCGATAATCTGTTTGTAGTTTGACTAATATTATGACTATTTCGCAAATTATAGTTGTTAGTTTCTCCAACACTGGGAGGAATCAAATCACATAAAAACTCAGGAGAATTACCAACATTTAATTTATAAAACATACATCATTTTTTAACCTCTCGCCTAGTGCGAAGTTTCTCCCAACCCGCCTCCCTGTATATTGAATCCAAACTTGTGCAGCATGTTAGCCCTGTAACAATACGAGCCGCTTCCAATTGTAGTTTTTCTAGTCTATCAGAATTGATATTTTCCAGATATTCCCTCTTTAATCTAAATATAAGTTTCCTCAAGACATTAAGTTGCTTTGAAGTTCTCTGAATTAGGCTGTCTATATGTTTTGTCCATTTACAATCACTACTGAAAATTATGCCTAAATGTTTGTGCTTATTAACAGAATTAAGGACGATACCGTCGAAATCAAAGCTGAGTTCATTTTGTTGGTTTCTAATATTGAATATCATTATCTCAGTTTTATTAGGATTCAATTTTGCTAACCAAGTATCCCCCCACTTTTTTAATATTGTTTAGGTCGATATTAATCATATTTTTTAAAGTAGATTCGTCTAAGGCTGTATGTCCAATAGATGTATCGTCGGCAAAAAGTCTACTGAGTCCAAGCATGTCCTCGGCTATGTCATTTATGAATACTAAAAATAACAGAGGACCGAGGACTGACCCTTGGGGAACACCAGCTTTTAAATCATTGAACTCAGATAATGCTTCTTTGATAGCTACTTTTTGTGATCTGTTAGTAAGATAGCTTTTAAGCCACATGAGTAAATTTCCCTTAATGCCATGAACTTACCGATTTTTTCCTTCAAGCATTCCTTTCATCAGAAATAGTTAATGACGTCATAAAGTACACTGACTCTGCTTCCGGTAACACAAAAAATTGGTCCGAAAACGTTTTTTTTTAGGTTTTTACTGAGAAAAAATGTAAAAAACATACGGATATTTTGTAACGCGTTACATGAGAAAAATGTGCGTTAACGGCGTTTTCTTCCAATAAATTCGTTTATAAAAGAAAAAATAAACCATATCTAATATAATAAAACAATTATTCGTATAATTACCTATACAAGCATGTATCGGAAATCAAAATCCATCAATTTAAAAAAAATCTACATTCGTTTTACTTATTTCATGTTCTATTTAGTCAAAGTATCACCAATAGCGCGAGTAACGTCTCTGAAGTGAGTTAAGGTGAGAGATGATTTTTCGCTTTGTTGATATTGGTAGAAATGACGACAATCACTGTAACCTTAAACTTTCTTTTTATAGTTTTTAATAGATACCTAACATTATAAAACTATTACAAAGTATCAAGTCAGATATAGACAATGTAAAATAAAACAGCTATAACATGTCACCCAGCTAGGTACAAATGTAATTAACATTAATTATATAATTAATTGAACACTTTTATGTTTCATTTAAAGTATTTTCATCGAAACTGATACATTTTCAAGATTAAAGATATGGGAAATCATCCCATAACTTTCACGAGTGAAACGTACAGGACGGAATATAGACAATAGACAAGTAGGAATAACAATTCGTAACTTGTGATTATTAGCAAGGTTTTGCCGTCGTCATATGGAATAATTGGAATAAAATTTATTATTATTTGATTTATAAATAGATGTAATAGTTATTTTTATTGCCGGATTCAAAATGTAAGCGTGATTTGTAAACTAAAAACTGCAAAGCAATGCCGGAAATGTCCCTAAGCGTATTAGTACATGAACACTGCTCAGGATAGTCAAATTTGTGTCAGTTTTAGCAATTCTGTAATATTTTTTTATTATGCGTCATTCTTTGTGGACTAATAACGGTTTCCCTCGTGGTTGATTGACAGATATTTGTTTAACAAGTATTTGAATAGTAACAGAAATTTTAAGTTTTAAGGCCTTGGGTTAGAAATTTATGAAAAACACATTGTACGATAATATATTGATTTATAACAAAATAGATATACATTGTAATAATTAAAAAAAAAATGGTTGCTTTATGGAGTTTAACGCCACTTTCAGTTATATCGTGGCGGTCAGAGGAAACCGGAGTACCCGGAGAAGCCACCGACCTGTCACAATTATAAAATGAAATAAATTTATTTATCAATATAGATTAAAAAAAATTGTATTCATGCAATTCGTTCTGTATTGGTGATAATATTAATTAAAATTTCATCTTTACAATTAAAAAACATATTTATATTTTGAACTACAAATATTTTTTTTTATTACAAACTGATTGAAATATTGTTGTTTAACACAATATGAGTAGGAAAATGTTAGAGAAACCTGAAGGTGAGTGAGTGATTGTTGTTTAACATTAACTGAGTAGACAAATTAGAGAATACCGAATTGGGCGATCCAGAGACACAGGACAAATTGGACACATGAAAGTGAACGAAGATACACAAAACAAAACACACAATACAGAAAACTAAAAACAAAATGAGCAACACGGACACCACCAACAATCAGGGGGTCAGGTGTTCTCGAATGGTAAACTTACTGTTTCTTATAAGACGTCACCGTGTCACTCATAGTCGGTGGTGATACAGGAAAGAAACAATCTACATGAAACGACAAAGAACCATTGCTATTTGAGAAAGGAGTAGGTATGATAAGGGCAGAAATTGGCCTAAAAATAGACAAATTATAAATGAAACGTATAGCTTTCGTTCTTTCTTGATTTTATAAGACCTTTACCCCAACTACTATTTTGGTAACAATTTTCCATATCTGCACGTGTGATGACGTCACACTAGTCAATGAAAAGTCTATCGTTTCGTGAAAATATATGAAATCTAACAAGAAATGTGTATTTAATGTCAATTTTCAGTATAACCACAAGCAGGTACCAACGGCATATTTTAGTATGTTTAATATACATAAACACATATCTCATTTATTTTTTGTGTTGGTACCCGAGTGTGGAGAGTATGAAATCTGCAATCAAAAAATAATTTTAAGGTCGATTTCTCGTCAGCGGCCATTTTTTATTGACCGTTTTCATCCGTAATAGACAGAAATAGAAATCGACCTTTTAATCTCATCCAAAATAAAGTTGGTTATCGTAGTTGTTTTGCTACGGGAGTAAAACTTGAACAATTTTTATGAAACAGTTTTGACGTTAAATAAATTTTGGAGGTGATTTACTGCCGACCTGATTGTGTATTGAGTCCGACGTGGTTTTTTTCTAACCCTCAGTGGAATTTCATGTGTTACTATACTAAAGTATACTTTAATATTATCCCCACAATTCACAAAAAGTACAGAAAACAAAACAAGCACCAAAAAGAAAAGTAGTACGTCAGATTATCTTAGAAATTAATTCATTGGACATGTAAATACATCGGAACTTTCCATTTTTAGTAGTCCCTTTACTCTTTGTTATTTTTTTTTTCTTTAGCAAATATATTTTATTTTTCTCTTTCGCAAAGTGAATTCCCGATGAATAATTGTATTAACGTAAATTTGATTTATATATAGCTTAATAATAACGTTGCGGTGGCGTAATGGTTTAGCACACATGACTGCCGATAACAACATCGTGAGATCAATATTTTATTCTTACTTATTTCAATAAAGTATGGAAAAACAAACAATATATTTGATAATTCATAATTCATCTAATACAGTACATATAACGATATAACGTGCATGTTTTAACATAGTACACGGATGTCAGGTTTGATTTACATATTCGGTGTTTTGTTTATAATGGTCCTTTTGTTATCCTTACTAAGAATTTCGTTGATATAGTCTATCGTTTATGAGTCAGTGCTAAATGTGTAGTATTACTTGAAATTTTAGTGGTATGATTTTACTTTAATGGGCCATGACCGATAATACAGTATTACCAAGCATTCTATTTATATAATCTATCACGTTTTACTTTTCTCAACAAAAAAAGTTTGAAGATACCGTAAATATAAATTACCGTCTTCCAATCAAAGTATACTACCGTATTTGTACTCTTAGACATATCAGAATCGAAAAAAATCATGGAAGCCAGAATGTGTTTTGAGTTTTAACATGGATTGGCGGATATTAGTAAATTTTATCCCTCGCTTCTGGCTCGGGATACAATACTATTCTCTGATGTTCTCGTGGCAAGTAGAATTTTGATTGGCTAAAAAGGTACTTTTAAAATTTCAGGGAAGCCGTGCGGTGACATAAATCAATAATCGCTCTCACCTATGTGCTGTCCATTTACATTTTGCACAGCAGACGACACACATTTCACAAGATGACAGAAAATCAATAATCGCTCTCTGTGATCTTTGTCCAAAGATACACGTATTTATGTTTTTCCTATAATAAGGACATACTTATTAATATTGGAACATTCAGATACAAATGTTATCAGTAACGCCTCACCTTTTAACAAAACCACTGCCCTTTAACACGGGATATATAACATCTCGAGACTAATAACTTATAATATCCGCCAATCCATGTTAAAACTCCCAACACATTCTGGCTTCCATGATTTATTTCTTAATTATTCAACATGGATTATATCCTCTCCTGCCCATTTGCTGCCGCTGTAGCGCTGCTTTACCATGTTATGCAGTTGACTTGGTTCCTTTGACATTCTAATTACTGAGAATAATTTCCTCTCATGATTTAAAAAATAAAAAGATCAACATTCGGTTATAAAAAGATTTAAAAAAAAGCAATTTACAGAGCTCAGCATTGACGAGTTTCTGCGGTTGCTAGGGATATTGTAAGGTTTAAGGAATTCTTATAATATATACAGGTTAGTAAATGATAAGATGTCTCTAGATCTGCCAAGGTGCTGTTGTATAATTTTTTTTCTTGATTAAATAAAAGGTCCACGAGATCTACAGGAAAATACTGTGCATAGGGAAACCTGTTGCTATGGACGGGGCATAACTATGAATAAAAATATCAAAATGTATTTTTGAAATATGAAATGACATTTTGTAGTGTGTATAGCTTGACAAAAATGTACCGCTTAATCAAATATCAAGTCAAAGGATCGTAGATGTCAAAATTCAACCATTAATTGCAATAATATAGGCTAATTTAATGTTTACAAAACCGTTTCTAGGGTGACAAAACTACACAAAAATACTATATGCTACCATAGAGTATTGGAATATTATTTTTAGAGTGTACATACACAGAATATAACATTTTGTGGAAAAGACTATGCAAGATATGTAAAACAAAACCACCATATTTGAATTTCCAATGATTAATTGGACCCTCCTCCATTTACGTTGCGAAGCAACAAAGGACAAAGTGAAATCATATAAAAAAAATATTTTTCTTACCTTTCAATGATTTTGTTTAATATTATATCTATATAAATAGTTTCTGAGATTGGGCCAAAATCTACCCTTATCATACTCACTCCTTTATATTTCGTAATGATCAATTCGTGATGACGACCGTAGAGTTGTTTTTAATAGCTCTTGACTTCAATCTGTCGTGGTCGTGATCGTATGGTGGTTGGATTTATAATTACCTATGCAGTTAGTGCCTATCACCACTAACGTTGTGAGTTCGATCCCCGCTCAGGCGAGGTGATCTCGATACAACATTATGTGATAACGTTTGTCAGTGACTTGCGCCAGGTCGATGGTTTTCCCCGGGTACTCAGGTTTCCTCCACCAATAAAACTGACGGCCACAATAGAACTGAGATATTGTTGAAAGTGGCATTAAGCACCATATCCTCTCCTTGCTTGGGTAGCTTTTTCTTCAGCACCTGAGCGCTGTCCAGAAAATCACTGTACTGGACATAAGCCATAGAGTTACGTACGAGTTGTAAAATGTAAACATCATACGCTGGTTCTGCTGGAATATTGCTACATTGTAGTGATGAATGGGAAGTTGATAATTGGGGAAATCAAGCCATCACGTTTTGCATATTTGTCATAGAGTTTTGTTTTCATTCTTCTTCCGGTGTCGATTTGAAGGTAAAGGTCAAGATAAGAAGCAGACTTTTGAATGTCTGTAGTATCCTTTACTTCAAGTCCATTCGGAAAGATGAGATGCGTGTAAGCACCAAATCGAAATTTTTCAGATCAAGTTATTTTTTGTGAGATGGTGATGATTCTACTTTGTACTACAGGGGTCTGTTGTTGAATTTGTGATTTAACTAATCATATGATTAGCCCTAATTACATTTTTAATTCTTAATCACATACTTAGCTAATGCAATGATTAAATTATGTTGTTGACATGTTTTTAATCAATGTATTTACTAATCATATTCAATCCATGGCCGTAATTACATTGAGGCTAATGAGGCAAAGGCCTCATACTGAAATTGACTACTTTTTTTATACAAAGATTTTATTTAAAAATATAAAATCTAAATCTCTATTCCGATAGAAACGATATCTACTGAATGAAGTTGTTACCGTTTGAAGTCTACTGACATCGTTGCGACGAGACATAACTGACTTCAAAGACATCAGACATCCAACAGGTTTATTGAACACCTGATGATTTAAAGCATACAGCATCCTTTTCCCACGTTTCAATCTTGCCCCGGTTCTTGTCCTGATGCAATGTATATTGTCATTTAGCGTCACGATGACACTCAAGTCATGTCTCTAAAAAACTGGCTGAAGACGGGTTCGTTGAAAAGAAAGTCAAGAGATGGTAAGCATAACATTAATGTTACAAAACTTTAGAGGAATCTCGGTGTCTTATGTTGTTTGATCCATAGAAATGTTCTTGACTGAAATTCAGCTTGGCCCATATTTTCTACGGGAATTGAGTCCAATTTATTTTTAAGTTCAAAATTTCGATGGCGTTTACGCTATATACGCTGTCGTTAAAACTGCTAAGTTCCGTGGCGGATCCAAAATTTTCAAAAAGGGGGCCCGGACTCGAATTTTTTTATATTTTCCGTATATTTTGCAAATTGACAAAAAAAAAGTGTTTGGTTCCTAAAGGGGGCGGATCCCCTTGCCCCTGGATCCCCCCTGAAGTTCTTCTGAATTATTTCATATAACTAAATAAATGGATTATGGAAGATTTTAAAATATACATATTCGCTATATGGACGATTTCAAAATATACATATTCGTTATACAAAAATAATTTCTGTGCAGTTTAGGGGAAATATCTTAAGTTTATAATTTACATAAATGAAAAAAAATGTGGTATTTGTTTGATTTTTTTTTTTCAAATACAATGCAGTGTCCTTTCGATGTTTTGTAGACAATTCTGATGTTCTATCTACAAAAGAACAGCTGGTCGATGAAAGTCTTGGAGAGGCGTTCTTAGGCGGCCCCCAGACCCCTCGTTCAATTTATTTTAAGCGTTTCTGTCTCATTTAAAAAAGAACCTATAGTTACGGCCATGTAATCATTGCATTAACTAAAAATGTGATTAGGAATTAAAAATGTAATTAGGGCTAATCATATGATTAGCTTAATCATAAGTTCAACAACGGACCCCAGACCAATACACTTAGATTTTTATCAAGCTAGCTCGTTGAAACAACAGTCCACACGAAGACAAGTCTCTCATGGTATCGAACACACGATCTATCGGACCCTAAGCAGGCTAACCGTTACATTTAGTACATGGAATAGTAGCAATATATTTCGAGTCAGTATAGTCTTGTTTATGTATTCCAGAGAGGAAAGTTTTTTTTTTCTTTTATGTATTTGGGAAATTTTCATTGGTTACGAGACATAAAACATTTATAATCATTTAATAACATTATGCTGATATTATTAACACAACATTATTTCCGTTGGAGATCCCATTATAAAGAGGATAGGGTTGGGACCATTAACATTGTACCATCATTATTAACATACCATTATTGCCGTTGGAGATCCCATTATAAAGAGGATAGGGTTGGGACCATTAACATTGTACCATCATTATTAACACACCATTATTGCCGTTGGAGATCCCATTATAAAGAAGATAGGGTTGGGACCATTAACATTGTACCATCATTATTAACATACCATTATTGCCGTTGGAGATCCCATTATAAAGAGGATAGGGTTGGGACCATTAACATTGTACCATCATTATTAACACACCATTATTGCCGTTGGAGATCCCATTATAAAGAGGATAGGGTTGGGACCATTAACATTGTACCATCATTATTAACATACCATTATTGCCGTTGGAGATCCCATTATAAAGAGGATAGGGTTGGGACCATTAACATTGTACCATCATTATTAACATACCATTATTGCCGTTGGAGATCCCATTATAAAGAGGATAGGGTTGGGACCATTAACATCGTACCATCATTATCAACACAACATTATTGCCGTTGGAGATCCCATTATAAAGAGAATAGGGTTGGGACCATTAACATTGTACCATCATTATTGCCGTTGGAGATCCCATTATAAAGAGGATAGGGTTGGAACCATTAACATTGTACCATCATTATTAACACACCATTATTGCCGTTGGAGATCCCATTATAAAGAGGATAGGGTTGGGACCATTAACATTGTACCATCATTATTAACACACCATTATTGCCGTTGGAGATCCCATTATAAAGAGGATATGGTTGGGACCATTAACATTGTACCATCATTATTGCCGTTGGAGATCCCATTATAAAGAGGATAGGGTTGGGACCATTAACATTGTACCATCATTATTAACACAACATTATTGCCGTTGGAGATCCCATTTAAAGAGGATAGGGTTGGGACCATTAACATTGTACCATCATTATTAACACAACATTTTTGCCGTTGGAGATCCCATTATAAAGAAGATAGGGTTGGGATCATTAACATTGTACCATCATTATTAACACACCATTATTGCCGTTGGAGATCCCGTTATAAAGAAGATAGGGCTGGGACCATTAACATTGTACCATCATTATTAACACACCATTATTGCCGTTGGAGATCCCATTATAAAAAGGATAGGGTTGGGACCATTAACATTGTACCATCATTATTAACACAACATTATTGCCGTTGGAGATCCCATTATAAAGAAGATAGGGTTAGGACCATTAACATTGTACCATCATTATCAACACACCATTATTGCCGTTGGAGATCCCATTATAAAGAAGATAGGGTTGGGACCATTAACATTGTGCCATCATTATTAACACACCATTATTGCCGTTGGAGATCCCATTATAAAGAGGATAGGGTTGGGACCATTAACATTGTACCATCATTATTAACACACCATTATTGCCGTTGGAGATCCCATTATAAAGAGGATAGGGTTGGAACCATTAACAATTGTACCATCATTATTAACATACCATTATTGCCGTTGGAGATCCCATTATAAAGAGGATAGGGTTGGAACCATTAACATTGTACCATCATTATTAACACACCATTATTGCCGTTGGAGATCCCATTATAAAGTGGATAGGGTTGGGACCATTAACATTGTACCATCATTATTAACACACCAGTATTGCCGTTGGAGATCCCATTATAAAGAGGATAGGGTTGGGACCATTAACATTGTACCATCATTATTAACACAACATTATTGCCGTTTGAGATCCCATTATAAAGAAGATAGGGTTGGGACCATTAACATTGTACCATCATTATTAACACACCATTATTGCCGTTGGAGATCCCATTATAAAGAGGATAGGGTTGGGACCATTAACATTGTACCATCATTATTAACACACCATTATTGCCGTTGGAGATCCCATTATAAAGAGGATAGGGTTGGGACCATTAACATTATACCATCATTATTAACACAACATTATTGCCGTTGGAGATCCCATTATAAAGAAGATAGGGTTGGGACCATTAACATTGTGCCATCATTATTAACACACCATTATTGCCGTTTGAGATCCCATTATAAAGAAGATAGGGTTGGGACCATTAACATTGTACCATCATTATTAACACACCATTATTGCCGTTGGAGATCCCATTATAAAGAGGATAGGGTTGGGACCATTAACATTGTACCATCATTATTAACACACCATTATTGCCCTTGGAGATCCCATTATAAAGAGGATAGGGTTGGGACCATTAACTGGATTAACCTCGCCACATTGTTGTGCCTGTCCCAAGCCAGGACTTGGATTTTCAACGTTATATGTCGTGGTCTTTTTATGTTCAGTGAGTTGAGGTGAGCGGTTATTGTTCCTTTTGGTGATATTGGTGGAATTCTTGACCATTAACCGCATCGGTGGTGTAATGATTAGCGTGCTCGCCTCGAGTGCGGTAGATCGTGGGTTCGGGTCAAACCAAAGACTATGAAATTGGTATTTGTTGTTTCTCCGCAAAGCACGCATCATTTCGTTTACTTGGAATCAGGATTATGTGCCCGAGTGAGGCGACATGTCTATCCGCGGACTGTTGTTTCAGTGAGCTAGCACTATAACATTCATCATTATCATCTCATTGAAAATTAACTTGTTCTCGCTATGATATAGCTGAAAAATTGCTGAGTTGGCGCTAAACAACACTCACTCACTTGACCATCACTGTTTAACTTTCTTTTCATGACATAAATACGCACATTCATTTAAACAAGCATAGCCAATTAAAAGGAAAAGACAAGTAGTAGATTGAGATCTTACCTCATACATGTATGGGTGTAAAGTGCTTTTAAGTTATTAATTTGCAAAATATAGGGTTTAGGGTTATGGTGTTTAACGCCACTTTCAACAATAGTTCAGTTATATCGTGGCAGTCAGTTTTTATTGCTGGAGGAAAGCGGAATACCCGGAGAAAACCAACGACCTTCCGCAAGTCACTGACAAACTATATCACATAATGTTATATCAAGTACACTTCGCCTGAGCGGGATTCGAACTCACAATGTGGTGGTACTGATTGCATATGTAATCGTAAATCTAACTACCATACGATCACGACGGCCCCTGCAAAATATACAGGCGAACCCTGTACAACACACATAGTAATTATCAGTAAATGTCAAATTATTGTCAGCCTTTAATATGTGAATTATGGATAATTTTCCAAAATAAATTTAATGATAATGACTTAAATGTTAAATGATAATTGATTTGTTCAAAATATTTACAATTTATTCCAAAGCACAGGTATTTGTTTACATGTTCAATTTGAGTTATCGTTCTTGTGCCATACTTTTGTTATTTTTAACTTTTGTTTTTAAAAGCAAAATTGTTGTTAATATTATGTCACATCGCCAACTACAAATAAAGACTCAATGAATCTGAGATGGATTTAGTTATTTATGATTCCTTAACTTCTATAATATATTACACATCTGTCACCAATACTGTATTTGTACTGACGGTTCATTCAACCTATGCCAACATTTAAAACACAATGGGTTTGAAAAAGTTAGAAAAATTGTTGGCATAGGTTAAATAGGTTAATTATTATATAATTATGACTGGTGTCGTATAAACAGATTTAGTGTTGTTTAATCAGTGTTGAATCGGGCTATGGTATTTTTTTTGCAAACAAAAACGTTCATTTTTTTCGATTCTGTATTACAATTCCAAAAGCTTGAATTCTTAGGAAAAGAAATAATGGTCTTATTCAACCGGTAGATTCAACATTAAGAGACGAGCAATATTCTGTTTGTATACAGACTGGTGTCTGTGCACGGTCGTTCAAGAAGAGTTTGAAGATACCAAAGGGGTAATCAGAATCCGTATATCGAAGAAGAACAGACAACACAATGGCCAAAAGAAAAAGTACAAAAGGACAAACAACGATCTACAAAACATACACATAAAACTAAACATCGAGTAACACGAACCCCACTAAAAACCGGGGGTGAACTCAGGTGGTCCGGAAGGGTAAGCAGTTCCTGCTCCACTAGTGACATCCGTCGTGCTAATCTAGTTATAAACCCGGTGATAAATCATGAATGTGGAAAGGATCGGGAAGTGCTTACGACAAGTGAAACATATTCGTGGTCACTTGTGACACAGATATTCCATAACGGTCAACCAAGTCATGGTGGCGACCGTAAGATTCATCAGATGGAAAATGGTTGATCCAAATCCACGAGGGTCATGTTCACCTTGACTATATCCATCTTTAAAAGCAATTGAATATCTTGCTGATAAATTGGGTATGATGAATTGGTCATCTTGATGTGACAAAGATATTTGTTCGTGTGATTTTTAACCTAAATAAGCAATTATTTTATATTCGGACTCACCATGATATCGATAATTTAACAACAGATAAAATATAAGTATATACAGATATACCAAGATAGTAAAAAAACAAAAACAAAACAAACAAACAAACAAACAAACAGGCAACAACAACCGAATACTAAATAATGTTCCCTTGGTAGTAGTGGTTCCTGTCAGGTCCAGTACCTATCAGAGGTATACTTATTTTTTTTTTAATCTACTGGTTTCCAGTGTTACTGGTCCAGAACTGGCTGCACAATAGTTACTACTGACCCATAAATATTTAATGACATATTGATACTGTCTTCACAAAGCAATTGATAATTTGTTATGTTCCTTATGATAATTGGGTTCCTAAATAATGTAATTATTAATAAAACTAAGGTTCTCCTCCCTCGAACTGATTGTGGCTGTCCTGTTTACGTTCTTTGGTGTATTGCTCCCAAACATTAAATTATTTGGCTTTCCAATCTTTTGATTTTTAGCGTACCTGCTGAATGTTATTACAGAAACGCGTTGTGCTGCGCACTAAGTTTGATATCTGGGTCATTATCAAAATACACGCACTTTTTCCTGTTCATATTTTGGTGACATCAAATATTTTCGTTCCCGTTTTGCTTTAGCCTATTAGTTTTTCCTACATTACAATGATATATTTACATAATATGCAGTCGAGGAAAACCACCATGAAAAAAAAAACTAGATATGTAGCACCCCGTAATACCTTTCAGTCCGTGGTGTTACCAACATAAAATTATTCTTTTTAGGAAAATATACAGGGAAATTATGCATAATGTAGGATATTTTCTTTGGAGCACTAGTTTTTTTTCACAATATTTGGATATGTAGTTGTGGAATTCCATTTAAGCTGCATTATGAAACAAACAAGTTTTCATAATTGTATTTTGTTTCACTTTATATAAAGAAAAGATGACTTATACATAGTTATCAAAGTCAACTTTATTCAACTATAATATAATTTACTTCAATTATGTCATTTATCCTTTCTATGAAACAATTTACATGAGGTAACACCATTGACAAGAGGTAACACCACAGATGACAAAAGTAACACCAGGGACATCTTCATGAATGTAAGGGAACGACCATTTAACTTGAAAGGGTATGGTTTTTTTCTAAAAAAATATTCTGATTCCCAATGTTGCTGAAAAAAATATTCTGATTTTGGTGGAGGAAAAAAAATAATATGATTCAGAGTTTTTGTCATATAACCTAATGTTAAATTATGTAAAAAAAATAAATATTCTAGCTCTTGTGTTGTCCGAAAAAACATTTCTGAACGAAACAAAAAACCATAACCCCCCCCCCCCCCCTTTCAAGTTAAATGGTCGGTCCCTAAACATTTAATTAAAAAAAAAACCACAACTATCAACCTATATTTGTTGTTTTCTTAATGTTTTCAGTACAATATTCAGGTTTTCAACATATTGGTTTGATGCATGAGCAATATCAGTTTTGTCCATGGTGTCATGCAGATATGTCCCTGGTGTTACCAGGTCTAAAAAGTATACTCCCATCAGTTTGTTAAACTATATCTTGCACGTAAATGACGATGTTGGAACAATTTTTCTGCATAGGTTAAAGAGCAATATTTTGTTCTGTATATTACTGTTTATGGAATAATGTGTTTATTCACAATTTTAATGCTAAATGTCTGTGGTGTTACACAATCTTTATGGTAACACCATTGACAGTAACACCACAGAAAACAGGTAAGTATTTTCAGGATCAAAGGAAAATAATATCTCCCTGACTATATGTTATGTGTATATCCTGTGAAGAATACCTAATGTAATGTATTGTATATGAGTGAGAAGTACACCACAGACATACAATTTATATACTATACCAATCGAACGTACCTTTTCGGCTCTATATTAGTTTATGGATCACTTTTGTTTTTGTCGTCTTTTAATTGCGTAATAACAGAAAAGTGCATGTTTTTTTATAATGACCCGTCTACGTTGTCATGACATGACTTTGTTTCGTTAGATTACACAGCTGATGTAAAAGATCATTCTCAACCATCTGAAAACAGTATATGGAACACAATATTTATATATCTGGTCGGGAACGAGTTGGTGTTAGGAAGTTATTTTATTAACCTTGAAAATGTATTTATTTCAACTATATTACTACCACTGATACTTATAAGAAGAGTGTGAAGATACCAATGGGGTAATCAGAAGCCGTAAATCGAAGGACAGACAAGACAATGGCCAAATGAAAAAGGACAAACATTGATCTACAAAACACTACACACAAAAAACTACAGACTGAAAACTTGGGGTGAACGCAAGTGCTCCATAAGGATAAACAGTTCCTGGTCCTCATATGGTACCCGTCGTATTGCTCTTGTTACATACCCAATGATCCTTTTCCATATTCCTTACCTCGTGGACTTTGCGGAAGTTAATTTTTCAACAATATGGCATAAGAAGTAGAAGTCTGGCTGATTGTCTCCCGACTATAACAGCAAAAGTTTTTTTTAACTGTTTTAAAGATATTGCCATTTGTGAATTAAATATTAAATTGAGGAAAGAAAGGTTTTCATTTCCATAGGTACAAAAAAAATATTTTCATGACTAAATAAAATAATTACTATTAAAACAAAGGTGCGCCGGAAACTCTCATGCATTGGCGACCTTTGTCGATTTTTGCTATCCTGTTTAGGCATTTTGGTTTTCTTGCTCCCAAAGACATTTAAATTATTTGGCTTACTAATCTTTCGATTTTATGAGTACCAGGCGACCGTTTCACTAAAGTGATCGTAAATCGTAAGTCTAAGGTTACTCTTAAGATTTCCTTACGTGCACGTATACGTGAGTTTCACTAAACTAGTCCTAATCGTAAGAGTTGCGACTTACGACTTGCGACAAGTAGCATCTCCTATAATGGAGGTAAACAGATACATTGTATCAGATATAATGATTGATTGTTGGTGTTTAACGCCACTTTAAGCAGTATTTCAGCTATATCATAGTGGTGGAAGAAGCCGTAGTACCCGGAGAGAACCACCGACCATGGGCAAGTAACTGGTAAACTTTATCACTTGCGACTGCGAGTCGAATGCACCCTTTTTTTTAATTTACAAACTCATTGAGCCACCCGGGCCCTATATTTTATTTATAAACCCAACAGATCGGAAGCTGATTACATTAATAATCACATTTTAAATGTGTTTAAATACATTTTTAATATTGAACTAATTATAAAACTCTAAAGGGATTTTTTAAATGAATTAACCAAAGCTATCAGAAAAAAAATTGTTAAGTGTAAAATTTATCGAAATTTGAGAAGAAATTTATTTTATGGAATATGTTTTAACAATTTTCATGCTATATGCAGTCACTTGAAGTTTCAAAAATAAGGGGAAGAAATAAGAAAAACTTCGAAACATGTTGGTTATCTATAATGAATAAGGGAAATTTTTCAAATTTTTCTTATTTTTTCCCATTATTTTTGAAAATTCAAGTGGCTGTGCTATATGTAAGGAGACATTTCCAAAATGTGACCATAGATTTGGCAATACATTCACATTCTGCACCAATATACCGTTTGCGGTGCATTTCAATTGCGCGGAAAAAATCCTACATTTACGTGAAGAACTTAAACACATGACAATTGTGCGGATTTTTTTTACCTTTCTATAAAGTATATTTCGCATTTTCATAATATTTTATGGTTTTTAAAAGTACTGATGTACAACTTCTTTTTTACCTCTTTATTTACTCCTTTCGCCATCCAGAAATTACTTAATCTGTAACCACTGCCCACCAAGGGGGGTGTTAGGATTTGTGTAGTTTTATTGCATCACTACATTAAACAACAATATTATACCTTAACATGTACATGTACTGTTGATTTATATTCATAGTGAGTGTTTAATCCTTTATATAAGGCAAAAAAAAATATGTGTGTTTACTGTCACATGTCAAAAAAATCTAGGATCGGTCGGTCGGCATTAATTTTTTTTTTTTTTACTATCGGCAAAATCGGAAATAGTCGTTCCGGAATCCGATTCCGGTATTTCATTTTCGAAATTTCCGGTAAGCCGTCATTTGTTGAAGTTGTTTTATGACGAGTTACACAGTTTTTCTACCTTCTTTGCTCCCAATTTCGACAAAAAGCTAGCGGTTGAATAAATAAAAGATTGCTGCTGATTAAACAACAATAATGGTTATCCGAATTCTGTGTAAAAATTGATAGGGTCGCTAGCAAAAATTAGTGTAGAATAATTGCCGATAAAAAAGGTTAGGGTCGGCGGCTGAAAAATAGGGTGGGTCGAGTGACCGTAAACACACATTTTTTTTGGGCCTAATCAATAAAAACTACCAATGAATATTAACATTTGGACACTCGTCGCAACTTCGGCTGATTCCGTACCTCCATCATACCTCGTCCGTATTACGATAGCTCCCATTGGAACTACTTTCGGAAATCTTCAATGAAGGAGGTATTAAAAAAATTTCACTTTCGAATATTCGTCCAATAATAATGTATTTTCATTCGTCGCAATGTCGGCCGATTCCGTCCCTTCATCAAAGACCAATATTTTTTCAAAACAAACTCATCTATTGTCGCCATTTTAGAACTTATTCGCGGTGCGCAATGTTTGATTGAAGTGATACCTTCTTCCGACGAAGAAATGTGACGCGTAGACGCATATCAAATACCGTATTACAGCCGAGGTATTGAGGGAGAGAAGGTTTGCCGATTGAACATTTGGACTGCTAGAATATCTATTGCCTTCAAAATTATTGGGTTTTTTTTTATACAAATTTTTGTTCTAATTTATATTTCATATATTTGTATCTATGTTATTCTGATATTTTTTGTTTTCATTTTTAAGGGGGTGTGTCTTTTTACCACCGAACACCACCGAACGCCTAAAAATTACCACAGAACACCTATAGACACTTTTCAATAATCACCGAACACCTTCAGTGTAATAATATACATATTTAAGTACTAAATCCAGTGTAAATGTTTTAATAACAAATTAGTGACCCTTTTGTGTTGACCTGGTTTTTTGGCTAATGTCTTTGCTTTATTAACTACGGAATATTTTCCATCAGTGGAGGTGATCATTGCACTGTGTGGTCGCTTTCTTTTTTTTTATATTGGAGAAAAGATTTAAGCACATTATGTTTATCTTCTGTCGACTTACAACGCCATATTTGTTCGGGTATACGATAATGTTCTTGGTTTGGCGCTAACACATAATCTCCAGAAGAATGAAGTGCACTACGCAAATGTAAAAACTGAATGTCCACAGAGTCGTAAATTGTGTTGCTCAATTCTGAAGTGGATTGTGGTTTCCA
Source organism: Bathymodiolus brooksi (assembly GCA_963680875.1). NCBI lineage: Eukaryota > Metazoa > Mollusca > Bivalvia > Mytilida > Modiolidae > Bathymodiolus > Bathymodiolus brooksi. The sequence goes on from OY804577.1 coordinate 93,055,195, forward strand.
GTTAACTGCTACCTTACAAACATGATTAATGCTCTCGGCATTGCTATTGGTCCATAGCTTGTCGGACATCTCGTTGTTGTTTCGACGAGGAATGTTGACGAACGAGTCTAAGCGGTCTTTTGATTTATGGTCGAAATAGTTTATGAATTGAGGATGATCTTGCACTTTGTTTTTATGTTCTACACTCTTTGTTTCAAAGTCAATTGTATCATCAGCGTTGACAATATCCTCAGTGCCGAACAGTAATTCTATAATTTCAGCTCTTTATAACATTAACATTTTAATAATACGCTTTGTTTTTCTGCATAAAAATCAAGTCAATCGGTTGCAGTAAAAGGTGTTCGGCGGTCAAAATTAGTTCGGTGAAAATGTGCACATTGTGATAAAAAAGAAGTGTTCGTCGGTCGTTTTTAGATGTTTTGTGGTAAAATTTAGTTTCTCAACATGATATTAAAAATTCCCGTATAGTGATAAAGAAAATGTGTTCGGTGGTGACTTTCAGGTGTTCGGTGATAGTTTGCATGCGTTCGGTGGTGCTCGGTGGTAAAAAGTCGCACCGTTTTAAAGGATGACGAAAGAGGTGAATAATCCATATTGCATCGTCAGTCATGCTGCAAAATGCAGAAAATGTTACGAGTAAATTAAATATATTCTAAATAACAGGTAATCCGCGCAAATGCCCAAAAAAAGTATCAGGTACATTTTACGGGCAATTGTAATGGTGTAAAAGTAATACCTGTTAATCGCCAAATCCACGCAATGTAATGCGCCCTCTGTGTGTGCTTAACTTTATTTTTGAACCATTGTTTGTACATGTACCCGATATAGTTCTTTTCTAGATACACATTCGTTAATAAAATATATTGATAAATTGTAAATGCAGAACTGAAACAAACAATAACGTGTAGCTGTTTTAATGATTTTTTATGACTCTCGAAATGTACAAAATGTAACGTGCATCTAATATGTATTGCTCGCTTCATTTGATTAATGTTCATATTAAAAAAAATACAGACAGCAAGCAATTCTTCTCTTCAAAATTAGGTTTACGATTTACGACTTGCGAGTACCTTCCACCACTCTTAGCTTTGCGATCACTTTTTGTCGTAAGTCGTAAATTAGGAAATAATTCATGGCAGGCATAGAGTTGTGCAAATTTACACATGGGCTGGGCCTTTATATTCGAATTTTACCCCGAGCGAAAGCGAGGGGTAAAATCTAAGAATATAAAGGCCCAGCCCATGTGTAAATTTGCACAACTCTATGCCTGCCATGAATTATTTCGATTCTAATAGGACAAATACGATAATTTTTAACCATTCGTGAACTGTATACACACGGCATTTGGTGGCTGTTCCATTTACCTCCTTCGGAAATTTTGAATTGATTTTGAAATATTTGTATTTGAACGAGATATTTTAAAACAAAGATATGGATGTTAACATGAAAAACATATTTATTGTGTATTTTCCAACATAGATTCGATTGAACAATTCCTGCGTAAAAATATTTAAAAAAAGTCGGAGTTCATTCGTTCATCATTTCGTGCGCTAACAAGATGGCGGAGCGGAGTTGTCAAACATAATATCGAACACTTGAACAGTTGTTAATAATCGACAATTATTGTTAGATATGAAATAAAAAAAATAAATGCCAATGGAAAAAAAAGCTTGTATTGTTGACATAAAAAAAAATCCGGAATAAATACTTAAGACAACCATCTATCGACTTTGACTTTTGTAATATATCGTTATCCTCCCACGGCGACGTTGTTTACAAGGGACGCTGATTGACACAAGCTGGTTACTGATTTATTTTACGATTTTGTCAGCATATTACTTGTTTGAGTAGCAAAATTCAAAATGCCATCAAATTGGAAAATATCAGTAACTTAATTACATCACCGTCCAGTTATCAATGTATACGTAGGAAATCATGAAGGTTGGTGCATTTTCCGGTTATTCATGGCCGACACATAATGAAAAGGGGGGGTTTGGCGCTTTAAAATCTGATTCAACCCACCATTTCTTTAGAAATGCCTGTACGAAGTCAGAGTCATTGCGGTTTTCACAGTTTTCCGGTTGTTGACTGATTTTGTCTGTTTATATACTTATGAATCTTGACTTTCCCTTTGTAAGATTGTTCGGAGTTCGGTAATTTTGTTATTACCCTTATCAATGGAATGTATGTGTGCGTACTGGGGATCCCCAAATGTAAATTTTCAAAACAAATGATAAAAAAATACTTAGTTACAGAATAATTATTTATAACTGAGGGGAAATTGTTATTTTAAGGACTTTAAAAATACGTTATATGCCGGTGTTTTGTTTGTTTACACTCGGTCGTCACGGTAATTTCACAGCGAGAGTCACATTGGAACAGCCAGATTTGTTGTGTACTGCACTTGCGCTAAATATAGAGTTGTTGAGTATTATCGTGTGTGCCGTTTTAGAGACGTCATATTAGAAGTGAAACGGCCGTAACTCTTAAGAGTACACTTACGTCTACCTTTACGACTTACGACCTTTAGTGGTCGCGAGATAAAGGTTATTCGCCAGATAAAGGTTATTCGCCAGATAAAGGTTATTCGCCAGATAAAGGTTATTCCAGATAAAGGTTATTCGCCAGATAAAGGTTATTCCATAAAAATGCGTCATGCACACTAAATTCGATATCTACACTTTTATTATTCTTTCAGTGCCTTAAGTAAATTTTACACAGAGGAAAAAAGAAAAAAGAAATAGAATAAAATTTAAAATGGCGGCAACCCGGCGTGGGTAGTGTCTGACGAGGGCCAACTGTATTTTGGTAACAACTCACTCGGGTAACGTTAATAAAAGATAAAATCAACCTTGTCTGGTATTTGTTCAATTAGAATCATGTACTATCAATGTTTTGCTGAAGCAAAATACTATATACAAATAAAATAGTAAGTTTTTTTTACAGGAGCGCTAAATCACAACTTCCACCATTGACGACCTTCACCTATCACCTATCATCTTTATTTCTCATAACCAATTTACAGAGGTACAGAGATGACATGTACAATTAACACAATATACATAAGAAATAAATACATGTAATACATAATTAAACAAATATTGAATTGTGAAAAGCAGTGGATCAACCTAGAGGGCATATCATCCTCTTGTTTACTATTCTGATAAATTTACAGAGTTTACTTAAAGTATATGCTCTTCCCGATATTGTATCTGGTTTTTCAGATAAATACCTTTGCTATCTGATATAAATTCAGGAGTAATATGCTTGGTTCCAGTAAATGATTTACGTGGTAACTGAAGAAATTTTCCCAATTTTGTTTCCGACATGTATGTCTTCTGCTTAGGTAAATTTAATATTTAAAGTTTTTACAGTTGAGGGATAATTTCTATATTAAGCAGATTAAAAATATTTTGCGGCACTTAAATTCAGTTCTATCTATACTAAAATTAAAGTCCTGCTAAGTAAATTTTACACAGAGGAAAAAAGAAAAAAGAAATAGAATAAAATTTAAAATGCCCGGCTATTTGCGGTGTGTAGAAATACCGCAAAGGACCTCCTTAGTGCACTAAGGACCTATAAACTGCACTAAGGACATGTTAGAGTGGTGCAAATAGCACAAAGGACGTTTTAAATGAAAGATAATATAAAATTAAGTATATATTTAAAAAAAAGTGGTTTTATTCTATGTAATTAGCGAGTTATACGTCTTTTTCATCGGCACGCGCCATATTGTTCCAGTTGTTTATTCTAATTATCACCTTGTCAGGAGCAGTTCCATTAATGTAAGAATGATTTCATATTGGTGTAAACTTATACAAGGGAAACAGTCAAAATTATCTACAATAGCATACAAACTGTTATAAGCTAAAAATTCTAAAAATTGTAAAATTTCTGCTTGGATAAATCACATCCATAAAATCTTATATGACAGTGGATTGTCGTATATATGGACTTTGCAAAATTGTATATCTGAAAAATGGTTAAAATTAATTATTAAAAACAATTTAATTGATCAGTTTAAGCAAATATGGAACTCTTCCATCGAAACATCTTCAAAAAAAGGGGGGGGGGGGTAATTATAAACTGTTTAAAGGAGAATTTAAATTGGAGAATCATTCAGACATTTTAGAAGATAAGGACAAATTTACATTGTGTAGATTTGGAACTACAAACCACAGACTACCGGTAGAAGTGGGGAGATGGAAAAACATTATTAGAGAACAGGTTCTGTCATTTATGTTCAAGAAGAGAATTGGGAGACGAGTATCACTATATTTTTGAATGTACTGAATTTATTAATGAAAGAAAACGTTATTTTGATTTTATCCATTTAAATAGACATAATATCATTAAATATAATAACCTGATGTCTTCTAAGTCTATATATACTTTAAGTAAACTCTGTAAATTTATCAGAATAGTAACCAAGAGGATATGTCCTCTAGGTTGATCCACTGCTTTTCACAATTCAATATTTGTTTAATTATGTATTACATGTATTTATTTCTTATGTATATTGTGTTAATTGTACATGTCATCTCTGTACCTCTGTAAATTGGTTATGAGAAATAAAGATGATAGGTGATAGGTGAAGGTCGTCAATGGTGGAAGTTGTGATTTAGCGCTCCTGTAAAAAAAAACTTACTATTTTATTTGTATATAGTATTTTGCTTCAGCAAAACATTGATAGTACATGATTCTAATTGAACAAATACCAGACAAGGTTGATTTTATCTTTTATTAACGTTACCCGAGTGAGTTGTTACCAAAATACAGTTGGCCCTCGTCAGACACTACCCACGCCGGGTTGCCGCCATTTTAAATTTTATTCTATTTCTTTTTTCCTCTGTGTAAAATTTACTAGCAGGACTTTAATTTTAGTATAGATAGAACAGAATTTAAGTGCCGCAAAATATTTTTAATCTGCTTAATATAAAAATTATCCCTCAACTGTAAAAACTTTAAATATTAAATTTACCTAAGCAGAAGTCATACATGTCGGAAACAAAATTGGGAAAATTTCTTCAGTTACCACGTACATCATTTACTGGAACCAAGCATATTACTCCTGTATTTATATCAGATAGCAAAGGTATTTATCTGAAAAACCAGTTACAATATCGGGAAGAGCATAGTATTATATGGTGGTGCAAGAAGGGAGCAACTATAGAGGAGAGGTTACACTGGTTGAGGTCTAACATTGAGTCCAAAACTAACGAAATTGGCAATATTCATCTATACATCTGGCTGGGAACCTGTAATCTAACCAATAAAGGTAATAACAAAATTACCGAACTCCGAACAATCTTACAAAGGGAAAGTCAAAACTCATAATTATATAAACAGACAAAATCAGTCAACAACCGGAAAACTGTGAAAACCGTAATGACCCTGACTTGGTACAGGCATTTCTAAAGAAATGGTGGGTTGAATCAGATTTTAAGGCGCCAAACCTCCCGCTCTCATTACGGTTCAAAGGTTCCGGCTGTCACTGTAACAGTATTTAAATACAGGAACAAAATAGGTAAAATAGTTGTCAAAGCAGTACCATATTCGGTGACGTAAATGTCAAAAATACTTTTACGTCACACATTGACAAAAAAATTCTTGACATTTGCGACTTCTTTATCTTTATACATTTTCACTATATGAAAATGCATCGCTTATAATTTTTTCTGCAGAGACGGAATATATTTCGACAAGATATTGGTATCGGAATATAAACTTTTTAAGAGATCGAATAAGGCGAATCTTTTTATAGCCCTGGTCCAGTAGCCTGTTTCTCAGATGAAGATGACGTTTCAGGAAATCAGAATAATTGCTACTGGCCCTTGCATAGCGAATCAATTGCGAGATGTAAACACCATATGCAGGAGAAGCTGGTATATTGCTGCACATGTTTGGAAAATTTATGATTTTAAAATTGAAGTCGTCCCGCTTATCATAAATTTTAGTACTGAGTTGACCACTGTCGTCAAATTCGAGGTATAAGTCCAAAAATGATGCGGACGAAGCTGTATCGGTGGTCTCTTTAACTTCCAGCTCTGGAGGATATATCAATGAAAGAAATTCTGCAAATCTAGAATTATTGATAGATAAAACGTCATCAATATACCTGTATGTGAAATTAAAGGCTCTAGCCTCATGAATCTTCTTATCTTTTACAAGCTTTTGAAGAAACTCCGACTCATATGAGTATAAAAATAAATCGGCTAGAAGAGGGGCACAATTCGTACCCATTGGTATGCCGACGACCTGCTGAAACAGTGTCCCTCCAAAGGAGACAAATATGTTATCGATGAGGAACTCCAGCATACTGATCACTTGTTCCTCGGAGTAGCATGTTTTACCTTTATGAATTTTGTTTGAAAAATATGTGGAATTGTAGCCTAACACAACAAATTTTGAGCCATAGTTTCTATGACCAAAAGCTTTATGAATTGTTTCTTTTAAGCGGGTTTTTAATTTGTCATGCGGTAGGGTGGTATATAGAGTTGAAAAATCAAATGTTTTGATGGAGGATACCTGAGAGAAAGATCTTGATTTCAGGTTATCCAAAAGATCTTTAGAGTTTTTCAAAATCCACATGTGATTTATGCCACTACGCGAGTAAACAGTTTCACAATATTTCTGTTGTCCCTCTTTTACTGCAGACAGAATCTTTGTCAGGTGAATAGACAATTCTTTCGTCGAACAAGTTGATGATCCCGCTATGTACCTTTCTTTGTATGGTGTCTTATGGAGTTTAGGTATCCAATATAAGTAGGGTAAATCCTCAGACTCTTTACCAGAGGGAATGTTTAAAGAGGTCATGAATGATCTGTGGTTAGCTAGGATTTCATCTTTGTCGAACGAAGTTGGTTTGTATGTGATATTACTAGAGGTGTTGCTATTTATGCCTAATTCCTTGATTAGGCATTCGAAGTAATATGATTTACATACAAACACGATATTGTTGGAAGCCTTGTCAGCAGGAACGATAACATATTTGTCATGAAGAGAGGAAAGACACTTAACAGCTTCTTGGTCTTTAAATACAGACTTAGGTCGACTATTAACACAATTTTTGAGTTTGTGAATCCGACCTTGTACTAGAGACCTAATTGTTCTAACCCAGTCTGACAAGGACTCTAACTCAGGATCTTGGTCTACTTCTCTCTTTATCCACCTTCTGGCATAATCTTCAACAGCATCCATAATTATTTTGAAATTATGTTTCCAATTGATGTGTTGAGGTTCTCTGAATTTAGGACCATGAGAAATCACCTTTCGGAGACTCTCATGTTGAATGATATTCAGATCACCAGTGATTACATGTCCAGATGGGTTGCATTGAAAAGGAGAGTGGGAGCAGTCACAAGTCAGAGGGTTCTTAAGGTACTCTTCTATGTTAATATCTTGCAATGCTTCTTTGTAGTTGAAAATTTTACGGCCAATGCTGTTAGTGTAGCTATAGGAGACAATGGGAACAGATTGATTTTTGAAATATGGTGGAATTTCTTTTACGACCTCTTTTCTATTAAGAATGTTGCTGATGTTAATAGCATCGATTCCTTTGTTAGCAAACGGAATATGGAGGAATTTTCTGTTGTTATCATGAAGAGGTTCAGATCGAACTGGTTTAAAAAGACGAAAGGACGCCACGTCACATATAATACTAGACAATCTGTACTTAGGAGAAAAAGGATCTACGCCTCCTTTGTCAAGTCCAAAATCCTTAAGATCTTTGAGGTAGTTTACAGGTAGTGAAAATAAGATTGTACGAATATGATGAATTCCAAGAGGTTTCTGTATATTAGAAAGTAAATCATTAAATCATTAAAGAAAGGCAAACATTTCTCCATCTCATTAGCAAATCAACAACCAGAGACAGCCAACGAAATTATTGAATCCTTGCAAAAATTTGAGACTATACTGAAACCTTAGCCAGGCACAAAACTAACAATATTAGAGGTACCTCACTACTCAACAGTCCAGTGGAATACATCAAGAAACCATCCAAAACCAGAAATGTTTAAAGATCAAGACGAACAACTACAAAACCAAATAAATCAAGTCAACACATTTATTCAGCAATACAATACCACTCTACAAGCCCGCTCGCCCCTGCTCAACCATCACCTAAAAGCTAGAAAACAAGTACGAAGAGGAAAGGGTAAACCTCATAAAAGTTACTATAACTACAATCTGTATATTGACGGTATCCACCCAAAACCGATACTTGCAAAAGCTTGGCTGAGAGAGATCACTGAGCAGATAAGAAAAGATTGCTGGCATTAATACGGTAAACGACAACCAATCTGATATACTGTCTGGTGTGAATCAGAAGGCATGGAATGACCAAGCCACGCTGGTTGAAGCATCATACAGTTCAGACGCTAGTTAAGGTAAAAACATAATACCATGGAGATATCACGACTATCCAAAACAAGCCAGCATAGTGGAACCATGTCATCATCCATAGACTCAACAAGCATGAAGTACAACCTAAACATTACAAGAGCCCTACAGAAAAAGCTGGAATCTACAAAAAGGAATCAACATGTCGAATATAAATATACCAGCGGAGGCATAGTAGTAACAGCAGACACCGCAACTTTTGAATTAATTAGAATAGCAAGCATTCATTACTTCGAATCAACACAATGGAATAAAGACGAGATCCACATTAGGAAATATACTGACAAATCCAATTCAACAGCAACCGGAATCGGGATACACAGTAAATATATATACAACAACCAGCCGACTCCTGGTCAATGGAAAAGGATGGCAACAATTTATAGACAAGGACATTCCATTAATTCATGGTATAATCAGCAACTGCAATGCAGGAATTAGTCTAGATGAACTAAATCAACAACTAGCTGACCAACTAGAAGATCTACTGAACCGAGGGCAAAACAGCAGCCAGACTGAACTTCAGAATCCAACCAGCCCAGAAACTCAAAATATGTCGTGCCTCAAATGCAACAAAAATGCAGAACTAGGAGTACTGTACCACAGGGAAACATTGGATCCATTATAGGTGTCAAAAGCTCACAGAGACTGAAATAGAAAAAATAGAGAAAACTAAGCCAGATGAAGAGTACACATGTAAAGTATGCTACGCCCCAACAAAAACAGGCTAGCCATAATACAAAATGAAGAAGGCTGCGAAGAAACACAAGCAAAGCAACTAATGGATGAGGAAATATCGATTAGAAGTACGGATGAAACACAAGTTAAACAAATAATGGAGGAAGTTGTGATTGGAAATATAGGTGAGAACCCATACACTTCGATACCAACACTAACTTGTATCATATGTGACAGCGCCATCAATAACTCTAACTGTGAGGTATGCTCGATATGCAACAATATGTGTCATAGCCAATACCTGGTAGAAATAAATGGAATTTATACATGGCTATCATGCAATATTAGAGAATTAGATGAAACACAACAAAATGAGATAAATGAGCCACATGAAAACAATATAGTAAACACAGAATTGCCTACTAATGCCAACGTAAATAGGCCTATCCCAAAACAGAGAAAGTATATGGAAAACAAACCAGTGCCAAGACCAAGAAAGTCAGCAAATAAAGAGCAAAACCAACCTGATAACCTGAAATAGGTCAAATTGAGTGAACTTAAGAGCGAGAGAAGCAAAACTGAGAAAAGCCGAAGAACGACTGAAAATCAAAGAGAAGTCGATAGATGAACTTAAAAACGTGAAAATAATGCTAGAGACTAGGTGCCAACACTTAGAGGCTAGAAATTTTGAGCTAGAACAAACTCTCAAGCTACTGAAAAGAAGGATAGACTCAAATCAATACTTACAGTCTCAGAAGGAAAATGAAACAGAAAAAGGCGGGTATGAAAAAGAACCGGAAATAGACGATATACACCACAAGATGAAACTTCATATGAATACCAAAATTATGGGACTTCACACCAAACTAACAAACCTGCTGTTCAACGAAATAGACAGGCATTTAGATAGACTAAATTTAACCAAAGAATCGGCGCCTAAAAACAGCCCTAAAAGTCACAATCAAGAACACGAAAACGAAGTGACACCAAGCACTGATGGAAAAGGGCATGCAGAATACAGCTTGAAAGACATACAATCATCAGCGCCCACCCTAACAGGACAACCTCTAATATTGGGAAACCAACGGGGAACAACATCACAACCTGGTAGTATGCCATCAGTAAGAACTTCATACCGGCAACACTCAGCCCGTAATACTCCTCCATCCTACCAACATCAGCAACATCTAATTAATAATCTAGGGATATCGAATGTAACAAGCCACCAATCTCCAGGTTGCAACCTACCTCCAGTATATACTATCATACAACCAGTCCACCATGATAGGAAATATTCACAGAGAACGAAAGCAGACATGATAGGCAGCACAACTCAGAACCATTCTTTTTTAGCACATCCAGAATGTAGTAACAATAAAAGACGTCGGGACAGATGAGAAGCGCAAAATACGACTAGTATCCTTTAACTGTAAAAATATCAGACCTTGATAATAGATAATCTACTACAATCGAATGACATTATCTTAATCCAGGAACATTGGTTATTCCAAGCCCAAAATACACCTGTTCAGTGAAATCCATGGAGAAATTAACTATGCTGGCAAAGGAGTAGATAAATACGACCCTTTACTACCTGTAAGCATGCCAAGAGGTTATGGTGGAGTAGCCATTATATGGAGAAAAGACATAGACCATATAATCAGACCATTAGAAGATGGCTCAGAAAAAGATACAATGTGTAGAGATATCTGGTAATAAAGACACAAAATTACTATTAATATCAGTATACTTACCAGCCAAGGGAAGTAATAATCATATAACTGAATTTCAAGAATGCATAGATGAACTCTACGAACTATTTCAAAAGTATGGAAATACACATAAGATCGTTATAGGAGGAGATCTAAACGAAGACCTCAATAAGGCTAGTAATAATAAAAGAAATAAATATCTTTGGGAATTCATTAATGACTGTCACATAAAATTCAACAACACAGCCAAAACTTTTACAAACGCAATGAGAAAAAAATGCTCAGAAATAGACTATTTCCTGCATAACCTCAGTACCTATTCAAACAAAGAAGTCATTGACACAATAGTGGAGAACACTTCTCACCACCACCCGATCAGAATGGTATTTAAATTTGAACATAAAGCGTACAAGAATGAAAGTAAAAATGTCCAGAAGATAGAGAGAAAAATAAAATGGGAAAAGGTGGATAAAGACTTATATATGGCAATGGTTCAAACAAATACAGAACAACTACAAAATCAGCTAGCTAACAGTGAATTAACATTAGATGCGGTAGTCTCAAAAACATGTCAAATAATGAAGAACGCAGCTGTTGCAAGCTCGTCCGCTAAACTCAGTTACAACGCAAAACCAAAATTAAAAGTATGGACAACAGAAATTAAGTCGGCACTCAAAATAATGAGATCAAAATACAAAATTTGGATAGACTTAAGGGAAAACCAAGAGATACTAATAACCAAATATGCAAAGAGAAAAAAGAATCCAAGAAGGAATTCAGGAGATTGATCCGGGTAGAACTGGCAAAACAGAGGGACGAAGAAAAGGAACTGATTATGGAAACTAAAACAAAAGATATGCGATTATTTCACAAATTAGTACGCAATAATAGAAAAAAGGGAAATTATGTCATTATGGATCTCAATGTCAATGGAATACAATATGAGGGAGACGAAAATGTAATAACTGGTTTTAGAGAGCACTTCAGACAACTGGCAACACTTGACCCCGAAATGGACATAGATAATAAATATCATAACATGGTAGAAGAGGAAATAAAGATAATAAACAAAACCGTGGCTGACAAAAATATACCAAACATCAATTCTGATGAAATAATGAAAGCAATTAGATCGATAAATAGAGGCAAATCGGCTGACTACCATGGCCTAATAATAGAACATATTGCTAATGCCGGGAAAGATATGGAAAACCTGCTCTTAGTAATAACAAACGAGATCTTTAGACAAGGAAAAGTACCAGAAACACTGAAAGTCGGACTTCTTACACCCATCTTTAAAAATAAAGGATTGAAATCGCAGGCCACAAATTATAGAGGCATAACTGTACTCCCAGTGATCAGCAAAATAGTAGAAACATTCATCAAAGAAAGAATCCAAAAGCAGGTAATCGCAACACAAAACAGAAAACAAAGAGGATTTACCAGTGGTTCGTCACCAATAAATTCAGCCCTACCAGTGGAGGAATGCTACCGAGAGGTCGTAGACAATAACGCTGAAGGTCAAGTCACACTACTTGATGCCAAAGCAGCATTCGACAAAGTTATTCATAGTCACATGGAAAGAAGGGTATATCAAGCGGGGATTGACGATAAACACTGGGTTCTTATCAAAGGCCTACATGAGAATGCTGAGAGCTCTATCAAATGGGCAGGACAAATATCCGAACCTTTTCTAGTGAGTCAGGGAGTGCGACAGGGCGGTATCCTCAGTACAGACCTATATAAGCTCTACATTAATCCACTGCTAGCCAGACTAGAGTCAGCAAATATTGGTATGAGAATCGGAAACATAAGCACTAATTGTACCGCATGTGCAGATGATGTAGCCCTATTAAGTGGAAATCCAGACCACACACAAATGTTGATAAATATGTGTAATGACTACGCACATATGGAAGGGTACGAACTACAACCTGCGAAAAGTGTGGCGTTAAACATCAAGGCAAAGTCAAAGAAAAAATCTTTAAATGTGAAGAACTATAAACTGGGAGCAAAAACAATGCTTACAGTAGAATCAGCTGTCAACCTGGGCAAAATTAGAACAACTTCATTGACAGAAAATATGACCATAAATGTAGAGGAAAACATCAAAAAGGCTAGAAGAAGTGCATATGGACTGTTTGGTGGTGGATACCATGGAAACAATGGTCTAGACCCAGACACATTAATACACCTGTTCAAGACATACATCACATCAGTCTTATTATATGATATGGAATTAATAATACCGAAAGCAACTCCACTGGTACAGCTAGAACTATTTCAAAAACGAATGATAAAGCAAATACTTTCCCTGCCGACAAGAACAGCAGACCCAGCAGTGTACATACTTTCAGGATTACTACCAGTAGAAGCGCAAATCCATATACGAGCATTGGGGCTATTCAATAACATATGCAATCAGGCTGAGGACAGCGTAGAGAAGACCCTAGCTAGAAGGCAGTTAATAGTCAAGTCAAACGAGAGCAATAGCTGGTTTATAGAAATTAAAAACATACTGAGGAAATACAACATGCTAAACGCATGGTGGTACTTAGATAATGCTCCAAAGAAAGCTATATGGACAACAGCAGTAAAAAGGAAAATACATGAACACTAGAGCAAGCCAATTGTAGCGTCTACTCCATATTAGGGACCGACCATTTAACTTGAAAAGGGGGGGGGGGGGGGTTATGGTTTTTTGTTTCGTTCAGAAATGTTTTTTCGGACAACACAAGAGCTAGAATATTTATTTTTTTTACAGAATTTAACATTAGGTTATATGACAAAAACTCTGAATCACATTATTTTTTTTCCTCCACCAAAATCAGAATATTTTTTTCATCAACATTGGGAATCAGAATATTTTTTTTAGAAAAAAAACCAAAACCCCCCCCCCCCCCCCCCCACACACACACCTTCAAGTTAAATGGTCGTTCCCTTACTATGCAGTAAAGATAACGAAAATATTAAACACTTCATCCTGGATTGCGAACGATTAGAAGAGGTCAGAAAGCCAATGATAAAGAAACCAGTTGGAAATGTCTACCACAAGACACAACAATCCAGCTATTATTGGACATAACATCTGTAATCAGTAAGCTTAACTTAGACCTAGCCAGTGTAGCGAACATAGAATACTGTTCTCTACGTCACATGCCAGCCAGTGTAGCGAACATAGAATACTGTTCTCGACGTCACATGCCAGCCAGTGTAGCGAACATAGAATACTGTTCTCGACCTCTCATGTTCCAACTCCATATGCTTCGACAAACAATATTGGACATGCAAGGAACCATTAAGCAGCAGGGCTCCAGATAATACACTACAGTCCGCATATGCTATGATTAAGTTACATACACAGTTGAGGGGCCGATGAACTGTTTTTTTTTTTAGAGTTTTTAGAACATTTGCAACAATGTCTGTGAATTTTAACTAAACGACCAGCACGTTTTAAGTAGCTTTTAAACTTTACCGTGTGAACAGAATATTTTTAAGTGAAATGGCTATGACATTTTAAATAACTTTTATATTTTATCCGTCAAGCAGGAAAATCAACTGAAAAGACTTGGGTGGCTGTAAAGTGCGAAACGAAACGAAACCGAACGAAACGAAATCAAACGAAACGAAACGAAACCGATCGAAACGAAATCAAACGAAACGAAACAACGTTACATTTCGTTTCGTTTCGTTCGGTTTCGTTTCGTTTTTATTTCGTTTCGCACTTTACAGGTACCATCTTTTGACAGAGGGTTTAGTAAAAATGAAATCTTAGAACTAATTGTATTTAATTAAAAGTTCATCCCCAGTGTAGCATATTAAAAACTGTTTGCCTTGGATCTTCATACCCCGCCACATTTCACATATTTTCAGTCTTCAAACTGTCACATCTTTTGAACCAATTATCTGATCACACTGAAATTCGAACTTGATCTGTATTTTATGGTACCAAACAACAGTACAAAATTTGAAATCCGTTCTCAAGTTATATCTGGAAACCATTGGGGTGGACAAAGGGATGGACGGACACATACACATCAAACCAAACGAAGGGTATCACATAATACCTCGCCAATTAGTGTGGAGGGGTATAATAAACCATCGGCTGAATTATAAATAAATGTTGATGTAAAATATGTCGGCGAAGACGAACGAACGGACGGATAAAAGGGAGAGTTGGCACGGTTTGGGGGAAATGGGAAAGAGGTAAAGATTTCGGGAAATGGGTAACAAGTGGCAAATATTGAAGGATAAGGGAATTGAAAAGGCAAAAAGGAATTGATAAATGTAATTGAGAATTGAAAAAAATGGTCCAAATTGTAGGAAATTTGGAATGGGAACTGCTTAAAAATGTGGAAATTAGGAAATCTATATACGCCCGTATCACAAACACTCGATTCGTGGACCCCTTTTTCGAGAATTTCGCCTATATCAAGAAAAATCACATATTTTCTCTTCTGAAAACTGCGCCGTATACTAGGAAATATCATTTTTCAGACACTGCACAAAATCCACATTAATAGTGTGGTATTTTGTATCAAATAAGCATTATTTTATCGAACAGAAAAAAGGTAAAAAAAAATATGTGATTGTTCTTGTTCTAGGCAAACTTCTTAAAAGGTGGATCCCGTGGTAGAGTGCTTGTGGATCGGTATACCCCTCCCCCTCATTAAAGACGGTTTCTTCGCTTAACACCACCTGTTTATAAAGAGGAAAGTATATGTAGTTATATTTGCATTTAGACATATTCTTACCGAACTGTAATCGTCAATTGCAGTTTCGTCCATTAGCTCTGCCTTGGGATTCAGAATAAAACTGAAGGGCCGAAGATGTACGTGACTTAAAAAGCAAAAAATTCGTTCAAAGGGCGTGTGAAATGGGGTTCACCTACGATTTTTACGCTAATAGGTGGCGCATGTGTTCTATCAGTTATTACTTTCGGAACTCCTCGGCTAGCATCAATAACGTAACTAATGCAAACTACGATATTGATTTATATGTATTCGTGTAAAATGCCACAAATGCTGTGTTTAACAAGATGAGGGTAGCTATCAAGAAGACTGACCATGCGACGAGAGGTCAGTGGACGCCAGGGAAATACGACATGATTTGCTCGGCACATAATGACATTTCAAGGACATCGGCTTCTCAGAGTGGCAAGTTATTATGTTAGATGTCTTCCAGTGTTGATTGAATAAAAAGTGTATATTACTTTTACTTAAGGAATGGCTCCTCATTTGCGAAAAATGTTTTTCAGATGAAATAGAATCTGAAGAACACCTTCTATTAAAATGTTCTTTTTACTATACTTCCAGGCGCAAGCTTCTTGAAACAACTAAGAATAACATTAATCATTCTAACTTTGAAAAATTATCATTTGGGGATAAATTTATATGGCTTTTAAACTCAGAAAGTAAAGATACTTTAATATGCATGTGTGATTTCCTGTTAAAAAGTCACTGTTTCGGATAGCTGGTATCGCATATTTTAACACTAGTCATGTCTCTCATTCTTGTATTAACAATTTATATGATATTTTATGCAATCACCTTATGTTTTATTATGTTTATATGTCCCTTCGTGGGCCCTTTAATTTGGACCAATACAATCTTATCTTATCAGTACTAACCATTTTACTACTGAGGGGGGGTTAGAATAAAAATCGTTTATTTTCCACTATGTCCAAATTTTAAAGTAGACCTGAATACACCTCAGCCCTAAACAATATTGCTTGTTTAGGTTAACTCGACCCTACCTAAAATTTAGTGCCTATAATCCTAGCTATTTTATTAGTTGTTCTCAACAAGCAGTCTTGGAACATCTGCATGCCCAATATATCCAATGCAAAAAGAAAAAAAACCTTTACCTAACCTTTTTCACAGGGTAACTTACCGGTAACCCTAAACACACAATTATTTTTTTAGGTCTTGTGTGCATGTATCTTATACCTCATGTATGTATAAAAAATATCTTTGATCTACCTGATGCTTGAAAAAAAAATGGATTCTCTACTGACAGACATAAAAAAATCCCATGCCCCCCTCCCTCCTTCACTAATAAAATTGTTGGTGTCTAATAAAGAAAACAAGTGAGTGGGAAGACATGTCACTCCACTGGGGCACAATAATGAATATTCCGATTCCTAGCCGGCCAGTCTTTGTTCTTACTTTTTAATAGCAGAGAAGCAACAAATACCAATTTTATAGTCTTTGGTTTGACCAGACTGGGGCTCTATCCCATGGATCTAACACACTCAAGGCGAGAATGCTAACCATTACACCACCGATGAGATAGGAAACCTTTTTGTCTACAGACCAATAACATAATACCACCACAACAAAATTTCTGTGGTCGTATAAAAATCACACTGAAAAAGGAGCAGTCGTTCAAAACTTTCATTAAGCAAGGGACTTGTGCCCAAGTTGCTTACTCGTTGAAGTTAGTTAATACAGTCAATATCATCAAACACACATTAAAAAGCTCACAGATTAGCTTCCAGTCAAATTTGAACTGACATCTTTTCAACTTTATAGAAATGATAGAAGCCATAATGATTGTAATGTTACACAAAGTACACATACAGATAAATAAACCACTCAAACAAGTACTTCAAAAGCATCTTGTACACACAATTATTGATATTTCACCGCGAATATTTATTTTGATGTATTGTTGTTGTGTATCAATCATAATTGTTATTTGTATTGTTGTTGTGTATCAACCATAATTGTTATTTGTATATGCCCTCCTGGGGCCCTGATTTGGTTAATAAACTTATTTCTATTTCTGTACGAAGGACTGTATTTAAGACATATTATTAACTACAGATGCACATGTATTTTAATCTTCACCATAGGATAGTTAAATGTTTAAAGTGTGTATTTTTTTACACTGATTACATCAGGTAATAATATTCATTAAAAAGTTGTTAATGTTTTCGTGATTCATGAAACCTTTTTTTTTCTCTAGCTACTGTTAGTAGCGACTAGCCCCTTCGCTTAAATAGACTTAAACTTAAAGGGTCAATATTAAATATACAAGTATAACATGACAAAAAGACAAATATTTAATGGCTGACAAAAAATTACGAATACCCAGAAAACTGAAGACTGAGACGCACAAACAACTAAAAATCCGGACTGACATGAACTCAGATGCTCCATATGAGTCTGCAGTTCGAATTTCACTAATACCACTGCATGGGCGAAAGAGCTGGGGGCAATTGCCCTCCCTACTTTTAAAAATTGAGGGGGAGGGGGGGGAGGGGAAATTCCCTTCCTACTTTTAAAACTTGAGGGAGGGGGGGCAAAATTGCCCCCCTTTTTGGCATTAAATTTAAGAAAAACAACTGTTTTACTTTAGTATGGAAGCATATAGTGTCCATTTAGCCAAGGGTATAAGGATATTTGGACAAGGGTATGCTTTGAAACCATAGTGACTCTTTTTTTTGTTATTGAAAATATACCAGACAATTTTTTGTACAAATTTCATAAAGATGTATACCGAATGTAATGAGTATATATATTGAGGTAATTACACATGATTGTGTATTTATATTTCAAAGATAAAAAAAATTGTGAAAATGTTGAAAAAAATTAATGTTCTTTTTTTTTAAATGTAAAATGTTTCTTAAAAAACGTATGAGGGTACCCCTATTGAAAGCCCCATAATTTTTTTCTTTTGAAAATATGCCCCGTTTTTTCACATTCTGAATGATGACATGTATATGATGCTTTCAGTGTGTTGTTTTTGAATATTTAATAAAAAAGAAAAGGTGTGTAAAAAGTTGGGTCAGTTTTTTTTAATAAAAATGTTTTTTTTCCCCTAACCTATGCCTGGATATGAATCCCATCTGGTTTTATAAAGGCAGTTAACTTCAAAATCTTCTTTTTCAATTATAATGGATAGCATAAATATGACAAATTCTCCTGATTTTGTCTCTGAATCCTGTCACGAAAGCACATTCAAACTGATCCGTTATCATAATTTTAATGATGTTTTATTTTCAGTCGGGGCAACTTGGACATTCAACAAATACAATAATATTGAAAAGTAACGAACATAAATCGTATGCTTGGGTTTTCGGTGTAATATGTACCTTTCAATCAAGTCAGTTTTTCGACCGTTTGTCGATGCATTTCGGCGTAGTAGATCATATTCGAGCTTCGGCACTGACCACAGCTGATCTCCGTCCGCCATCTTGGAATCGAATAACTGATAGTACACATGCGCCACCTTTCGGGAATGGGATAGGTGAACCCCATTGCAAAGCCGCTGAACAACTTTTTCAGTTTCATTCTTCAAAGGAAATTACCGCCTTTGATTGTTTTCTCTCGGCGACAGTAAAGATACAGCAGGGTAACTTCAAAAAGCTTTTGAACAGGTTGTGAGGCCCTACGTAAGGGGTAGCCTGGGATCGTATAATCACTAATATAATCATATGTTTTGCCACAGTAATCATTAATTTGTCCCTAAACGCGATACTCAAATAATCAGAAATGACTTTGGGAATCAGATAATCAGGAAAAATTACCCCTGTAAATAAAATTATCACTTAAATTGCCAAATAATCTAATAATCAAAAACCCTATTCACAGGCTCGTTTGTCGGTGCCTTTCAGTGTTCAAATTTAAGTTTTGATTTTCAGTGCAGTGATATTTCTTCTTTTTGTTTTCGCACAAAACGCGTTTCTTTATTAAACTCTTCTAAATTTGGATAATCAATATATCATAAACCCTCTTAGTCTTCATGCCATATTGAATTTTTCATTTTTTTTCATTACATTTCGTTTTGGAAAAAAATCATTTCGTTTCGTTTCGTTTGGTTTCGTTTCGTTTTGATCGGTTTCGTTTCGTTTCGTTTGGTTTCGTTTCTATTTCGTTTCGCACTTTGCAGGTACCCAAGAGACTTTGATCTTTTATCAGTGAATATTTTAAAACATTGAACAGGATATTTTAAGTGAAGTGACAATGACATTTTAAATAATCTTTATATTTTACCCGTCAAACAGGAAAATCAATTGAAGAGACTTTTATGTTTTATCAGTGAATATTTTAAAACATAAGGGCCAACTGAAGAGACATTTTAGATTTTAGTTATGTACATAAATCCAGTGTGTATAATATTAGTCTACAAAGGATTTTATAATTCGTGGTAATAGATAATGGTGGAGGGAGTGCACAGTACTGTAAATAGAGCACTGTTCTACATACACAGTATGGTTCTCCTTGAAAGGGGGTTGATGATACAGAGGTAAGGTAAGGTAAGATATATATATATATAGCAAATAAGAAGCTATCGTATTCATTAGTAAAAGTTGTTATATCATTACTAAAACTAATTAAAGTCCATCACAAAGACGAAAATAATTATAATACTATACATAGTTGTTGTTGCAATCAAATTTTGTGACTTGTTTGTTTTAAGAACCGTTTTAAGTTGTTATTTAAAAAAAACTTCAAAAAATTACTCAAACCATATTATTTTTACAATATTTTCTCACAAAACTTATAAAATCTAAAACGGAAAATTTTGGTCGCATTGCTTCGTATTTACGATATATTGGATAATAGCGAATTAAATTTTTAACATGTGTAAATGGCCTGGCGACCTTGGATGTCCAATCGTAACTATTCGGCCATTCTCGCTACCCTGCAAATAACCTCGTATGCCTAATGCGTATAAATCGCACTACTTTTCACATGTCAGTTACATGAAAGTTTGATAAAGTTATATTTTAAACAATTTTCTATATTTCAATTAAAGTTTTAATTAGTTTTGCATGATTAGATTTTACTTAGTATGTCTTCCATATTGGATTTTCGTGGACTATATTTTTGTGCGGCTTAACTTAACTTAACTTCTGGCAAACAATTTAAGAAGAATTTCTACTATGTACGTACGAGGTTATTTGCAGGGTGCCGAGTAGTTACGATTGCTTGGATGTCCTGTGCATTCGACTATGATTTATCTCAGCAAAGACTTCAGGAGGTATAATTTTTTTCTCCTAGATGTCACAATTGTCGTAATTTTTCAAAATTTATAAAGAATAAAACATGTAATTTTCAATGTAAAGTAACGTACATAAAAATTACCAATACGTTAATTTCAGTATTAAGAAGAAAGTCACTGAAAGAGTCACATGATCTTTTTGTACATAATTCATTATATTTCGAGTTATTTATTCATTAATCAAAGTTTCTTTCCTAGTGATTAAAACCTTATACATGTATTTATAAAAAAAATGTACGGTGCTCCTTTTATTAGTTTTGTAATATTTAAACTTTAGTTCAAAAAGTTCTATTCCTTATTATAAAAATAAATGTAATTGCTTGTTAAAGATCCAAACATTCAGTAGTAATACCGGTATCATTTCAGAGAGTTATATTAATTCCCTTTTTTTTTTTTACAAACAAGTGTGGACACAGAAATGTGCTGTCCTAAAGGCAAGTGTGGATGTCAATATTTCATATTATTAAACAACATTACTAAGAAAAAACTGGTGAAACGAGCTAATCTGGGTCACGGGTCATTGTAATCGGGTGGCTGTATCGAGAAACAGATACGGTGTTGAAAAAACTGTTGATACTCATAAAATATTGATAAATGTAATAAAATTGTATGTTTGTCTTCAAGAAATATGATAGACAAAACCATGTGTGAAGTTTTATGACGAAATATCTCTGATTTCTCTGTAAATTTACGAGTTGAAGTTGCGGCTGTATCGAGAAACAGATACGGTGTTGAAAAAACTGTTGATACTCATAAAATATTGATAAATGCAATAAAATGTTATGTTTATCTTCAAGAAATATGATAGACAAAACCATGTGTGAAGTTTTATGTCGAACTATCTCCGATTTCTATGTAAATTTACGAGTTGAAGTTGGGAAACATCCACAGGTAATTTTAGCGATGTATTTTTATCTTGGACAAGAATAATGAGCGTCCTGATTGGATGACCGATTTAAAACACACTGACAACGCATGGTAAAAGAAATCTATGTTATATTTATTCATTTTGTTCATTCTGGAATATTGTTGATCATTGATTTGAACAAGAAAAAAAGGGAAAAGGGGGGGGGGGGGGGGAGGGTGAATTTTATTTGTGAATTTTACAGTTAAATAAATGTTATGTTTCGACAGTTTAAAGAGAAAAATAAAAATTTGTTGCCACTGAAGCTTAAATCAGCGTTAAAAATTGAACAAATATCAGTGGTTTTGTAAATGAGATTTATTTTAAATAGAAAAACTGAATTTATTATTTATTATTGATGATACAATTTTATATCCCTTGGGAGGGGGAGGGGGGCTATGATGAAAATTTGAAATAAAAACACAGGACCAGACTTTAAGCAAAAATAACAATCCAGGATTAGTTTTTTATTAAAAAAAATCCAGGACCCCTGTGTCCACGATTTTTTTTTAAGTTAATAATATGAAATATTGACACCCACACTTGCCTTTTGGACAGCACATTTTTATCATGAAAAAAAAGTTTGAAAGAGAGAAATACAATGTCATATAAATAATATATCTAAAGATCAATTTAGTACAGAATTATACCTTATCAATATGTTTTTCCTAAAATATAAGATGTTAGTTCTAATTAAACAAATTCAAAACAATGCAATCTATACTAGTGGACAAATGTTATTACAATACACTCTATGAACTACTGTTTTTTTAAATTATATCTGCCAAGATTTTGTTAATGCTAAGAATGGACTACATTTGTTATAGTATATACAATTTCACACTATTCAATAGTTTTAAAACAAAATTTGAATTTACCTGTTCCCTTGCAGCTGCTAGGGCATCAATTTGCTCTTTCAACTCTTGAAGTTGTTCTAATAGCTTTGATGATACATCTGTAAGACAAAGGGGGGTAATCAATGCCATATGCCGTAACATTTTCTAAACACGGCATAGCACTCCTAAGATAATTAACACTAGGCCTCAACAAAAGTCAAGCTAAGGACACTTCACCATGACATCAAATGAAAACTAGAAGACAAATATGGTTGAGTCTCATACCTGTTAACCCTCCCCCTTTGCGCGGGAGTCTCCCGCGTAAGAGCCTTATCTCCCGCATGGACTGGGTCTCCTGCGCGGGAGACATTAATCTCCCGCACACACCTTTTATAACTTAAAAAAAAAATTCATGGACACAGGGGTCCTGGATTTTTTTAATAAAAAACTAATCCTGGATTATTATTTTTGCTTAAAAGTCCGGTCCTGTGTTTTTATTTCAAATTTTCATCATAGCCCCCCTCCCCTCCCCCTCCCAAGGGATATAAAATTGTATCATTAATAATAAATTAATAAATAATAAATTCAGATTTTCTATTTAAAATAAATCTCATTTACAAAACCACTGATATTTGTTAAATTTTTAACGCTGATTTAAGCTTTAGTCGCAACAATTTTTTATATTTCTCTTTAAACTGTCGAAACATAACATTTATTTAACTGTAAAATTCACTAATAAAATTCATCCCCCTTTTTTTTCTTGTTTAAATCAATGATCAACAATATTCCAGAATCAAACAAATTAATAAATATAACATATATTTCTTTTACATGCATCTTTTTACCATGCGTTGTCAGTGTGTTTTAAATTGGTCATCCAATCAGGACGCTCATTATTCTTGTCCAAGATAAAAAATACATCGCTAACATTACCTGTGGGTGTTTCCCCACTTCAACTCGTAAATTTACATAGAAATCGGAGATATTTCGTCATAAAACTTCACACATGGTTTTGTCTATCATATTTCTTGAAGACAAACATAAAATTGTATTGCATTTATCAATATTGTATGAGTGTCAACAGTTTTTTCAACACCGTATCTGTTTCTCGATACAGCCGCAACTTCAACTCCTAAATTTACATAGAAATCGGAGATATTTCGTCATAAAACTTCACACATGGTATTGTCTATCATATTTCTTGAAGACAAACATAAAATTTTATAGCATTTATCAATATTTTATGAGTATCAACAGTTTTTTCAATACCGTATCTGTTTCTCGATACAGCCGCCCGATTACAGTGACCCGTGACCCAGATTAGCACGTCCAGCAGTTTTTTTCTTAATAAGGTTGTTTAAAAACTACCACCGTACATGTTAATACACAATAAAAAGTTGTGATTAAAGGTTATCGATTAATGAAAAATGTCGATGTTTTTCTTTATTGTCCTTTTAATTTCTATTCAAAATTCTTTTCTAGTAATTAAAACCTTATACAAGACTTTTTTATTCTTAAAAACATGGGCGCGGCCATTATCGATTTCCGAGTGTGTCCGTCATTAGTAAAGTGTCAAAATCTTATGTTCTCGGGGTTTATCGATACGCTAATGTATGGTTTCTCTAGTACAAGTGTCACAATATACTGTTATTTCGGCTTGAAATTCAATGATAACACCTGCTGTGAAGTGATTTGTAAACGGAGATATAATGACAACAAATAAATTACCTGGTATGTATTATTATTATTTTTAAATTACCGTTATATTCCCCATACAAAATCAGTATAAATCGTACTTGATAAAAAAACTGCATGCACTCTTTTTTCCTTTTTTGTTGCTTTTCAAGCATAAGAAAAAAGGGGTAATCAAATTAATATTTTGTATGAAATTAAAAAGTAAATATATAAATTATAATATACGCTTTTTGAAATTATTACTATACTAAAGTGAAGTAATAATAATAAAAAGTGTGCCTAACTTATAAGAAAGAACTTAACTTTGAATGTGACATATTAAGGTGCATTTTTCAATTCTGTTTTATTTTATTTATTTTTTGTTTGTTAAATTGTAAAACAAATTAAAACTTTTTGTCGGTCAATTTCTTTATAGGGATTTGTAGTGAAGATGAAAAGGAATTTAAGTTTTATCAAATTAAAACATCTGAATATCTGAATTTCTTTATCTGAAAAAAAGTTTCATGAGGAACCTAATATAACTATTTGCTCCCAGTTTTCAGATACGTGAACCGGACGGGAATTGTTCACCCCATTTGTCTTCTTTTTTTAAATTTCTTTGCTAGGATTTCATAGTTTTATATTGATTTATTCTTTAATTTTATATGTTTTTGAAGATTAATTAAGATTTAATATTGAGGTGTTAAGGAAGTGGTAGCGCTTTCTAGACTTGTAGTCTGCTGAAGGTCGACCGTGTCAACAGCGATGAGATGCTTCCCGGGTTTGGCACTTAGGGGAATAGACAGTCGTGTCATTTTGCAACAAAGGTGTTAAATTCATATTTTAGAAAGATAACTATCATTATAACTGATAGTTAACTGTGTATTGCATAACAAGTTATAGCAAAGACATCACTAAAACACAAAAATTTAATTTATGTATTGAGTTGATTCTTAAATGTAATTGATTTGCAATATGACAGTTAAACTCTACCCCCTTCCCACAAAAGGGATAAAAATATATATATCTGAATTATAATGACAAAAAATTAAAAGAAAAAAAAAATCGCCGAATTTTGTTGCAGGACATCATGTCGTTCATTTTACTTCTTACAGAATCAAGATTTATTTCAAGATTTATCTACGGAAATGTGATACCTCTTTGTAAATTGTTAATTATTTTATGCGACTTCTACATGAAAAACAATAATTCCTACACTGCTCACTTTGTTCCCGTTTCCTTTGTTTATAGTATTTAAACTTTCATTTAAGACAACATTTAACTCAGTTTTTTTTCCTTTCTATGTTATCCTCTATCGCATACAGAAGGAACATTATTTCTCCACATATTTGCTACTCTATCATTGTGCAAATGATTGATTGTTTGGTCAATTGCATAAGTGCTCCCTACATCATAAAAATATGCGACTTTGTGAAGTGAAGACAATATTCGAAGGGAACTTAGTTCTTTTGTACAAAATATATACCGTTAGTAAAAAATGTGTGTTGAGGGTTTCCATACCGACCGTTTTTGTTGTTGTTGCGTACCCTGTTTTGTATTGAAATTCTGCCACATAAGCAAGGTTAAAATCTGAATAGCTACAGATCGATCTGTTAGGCCACATAAGCAAGGTTAAAATCTGAATAGCTACAGATCGATCTGTTAGCCCACATCTGGAAAAATGGCTAATTCTTTAATTTTGATAATATTGATGACCGTATAGATTTGTCCGACCTGGTCCTGAACTTTGTGATTCTGAACAATTTAAACCATAACCGTTTAAGTTCGATTCAGTAATCCATATTTCGAAATATTCCGCCAAAATCACGGGAATAAGCCATAAAATATCAACTGAAGCGTGTTTATCTAATCCAATTATGAATACTGATTAATCGTAACTAGTGTAAACAACCGATTGTTACACTTTCTTAATGGCGGACGATAGTAACGCCACCTAGCGTCCACGAACGATAACTAGGTAATCATCGATTTCTGAAAACGTCTATACATGCATTTATTTATAAGCCGCTCCTTTAATTGACTTCGCAATATTTCAAACTTTCGACGAATAGTTCTATGAATTATTATTATAAAAAGAAATATTAATTGTTAAAGAAATCCAAACATCCAATAGTAATACCAGACTCATTTGAGAAATGGACGAGTCTAAAAATATTTGATTGATTTAATTGTCAAAGTTCATCAATCGAAATGAGTAGAGCCTCAAAAAGAACACATTGTATTTGGTTGGTTTTTTTTTCAGGGGGGCGAAGTATGCTAACCATCCTTAAATATGATACCAGTATATGTTTTAAGAAAGTAACATACATGGAAATTCAGAGTTTGCTTTTATATTAAGTCCCGTCGCTGTTATAAAACCAGGTTTACTTCTTCCGAAATCGTAAAAGTTGTAAACAAGTCATCTAGAGACAATCCCATATTTTTGGGACCAGTCTTCTTCCATTGGGACGCGTCGTATTTTACGTACAGCACATTCTTTTCGCACGTGAAACCTCGCTTGGACAGCAATGTACAGTGCATCGATATCCGTATTGGCAGTGACGACGAAGGTGGACTTACAAAAGCAATCGACAATGTCTTCCCGAATGCAGCCAGACTTTTGTGCTCGAAACATATTAAAGTCAATGTCACTTACCTTATAAAGAATAAACTACCAATTACAAAAGACCAGCGTAGTGATATAATGTCTAATCTTTTCGGGGACAATGGTATCATCAATGCAGACGACACCACAGATTTCGACGTTAGATCCGAAAATCTTTGCAGCAGTTTCCCAGTGTTTGCGGACTACTTTAACTCCAAGCTGAAAACCAGAATGTTAGAACACGTGATTAGACCATCATGGCAAGGAACCAACACACGACTGTGGACCAACAATAACTGTGAAGGCATGCATCATAAATTCAAGATATCTACAGACTGGAAACCTCAACGCCTTCCAGAGCTAGTCAACACTATTCATGACATTGTCCGTTTACACTTTGCTGACTTAAAAAGAGCCTTGTTTGGACAAGGAAGTTATGAACTAGAATGTGCATTTCAACATTTATATGTACCCCACACCGTATGGACCAGCAAAACAACAACAGAAAAAGAAAAGATCTTCGCCAGATTCTTAAAGAACCGAAACATAAACACAAAAATGATCCAGTCGTCGGACGGGAAACTGACAGTACCCAATGTGAAACGTTTGGCTCGTAAGCAGACCAAAAACAGTAGTTTAAAGGATTGTTATTGTTGTATGACTAATAGTAATAAATTATATTATATAAAATATAAACTTTCAGATTTCATTTTTATTTCATATATAATTAGTTCATAGATAAATAGCAGACAATCACCATACACATGATCTATTAAACAACTACACAAGCCATAAACTGAAACGCTTGACTGAACATGATATGCCTTGTGTAATCCACAGGCGCATGGGGCATGGATTTCGTTTCCTTCTCCCCCCTTTTTTCAAAATTTTCATAATCATTCGTTTTTTCTTCATTTGACAATATCAGTAGACGTCATACATCATGAATAATCAGTCGGGAAGCCAGTGACGCAGGAGAGTTCCATCTAAAAACAAAGTCACGTGACTTTCGGTCATTTTTGATGAAAAATGACGTTCAACTCTTTGGTTAAAATACGTCGGTTTACAATAAATACGTACGCTTGAAATCAATTAAAATATACGGAATATGTCTATGGATAAATAGAAATTTATTGCATCACTTCAGTTTTTATTTATATAGTGCACAAACATCGAATGTTGCTACTTGAAGTGGACTCAATTTCAAAACAAATGTCGAGGTGGTTCTATTTAAGCCAGAAAATTTAATTAAAACAATATGATGGCTTTCTGTAACATCCATTGCCTGAGGAAATCATCTAGGATCATTGTCATACCGACA
Source organism: Bathymodiolus brooksi (assembly GCA_963680875.1). NCBI lineage: Eukaryota > Metazoa > Mollusca > Bivalvia > Mytilida > Modiolidae > Bathymodiolus > Bathymodiolus brooksi. Next base: position 93,083,339 of record OY804577.1, read on the forward strand.
ACTAGTGTCAATGTCTTGTGGGATGCAATTGTTCCACTTAGTGCTACACCCACCTTGATCGATCGACCATTTGCCAAACATCGAAATTCATTGTCTTTCGGAACACATCGGTGGTATTTCTTAACATCAACAATAAACGACACATAAGCGTACATCCGAAAGAGGATATTTGGGAAAGGGTTGTCTATTTTTATGTCTTTTTTTTATTTTCTTGTATTAATACCGTATTTTTCAGTTTAATTGAAATAATTGTATTGCAATATTGTTTTAGACATTGTGCATTTTGTAATTTAGACTGGGGAATTACTATTTATCATCACTTCAAATTAAAAAAAAAATCATCTATGATACTAGACTTGCACAGGGGATAATTTCAATTTAATTTAATTTCAATACTTTGTAACAGGTACAAGATAAATAGAAAGAAATAAATGTGTGGAAAAAATAAAAGCATGTAAACAAAAATTAAGTGAATTGAAAAAATATGAAAATATTATAAAAAAAAAAACATGTAAAAAAATTAATAAATTTTTAAAAATCTAAAAAAAAAAAGTGAAAGCTTGAGACAAAAAGGGGCATACAAAATAGTATTCAGATATCTTAACCCTTCCTATTATATCGAGGCAAATTTTTTAAAAAAAGGTGTAAGCAAATGTTTTTCTTGGAATTAGGAAATTTCATTATCTGAATGAAAGCTACCAAGTTTTATGTTTATCTCACAATGTCAATATCAATGTATTTGGAATATTCATGTGTTTGACACAACTACAAACTAGTTTTTATAACATATACTGATGGTTAAGTTGTAATAATTCTTTCCCCTTGACATTCACAAAATGACCAGCACTTACAAATATGAGTACTTAGGTTGCAATAATTCTTTCTCCAGGACATTCACAAAATGACCAGCATTTACAAATATGGGTACTTAGTTTGCAATAATTCTTTCTCCAGGACATTCACAAAACTACCAGCATTTACAAATATGGATACTTAGATTGCAATAATTTTTCCACCATGACATTCACAAACAGAATGACTATAGCATTCACATAAAAGACAGACACAAAATGACTAGCATTCACATAAAAGACACATACAGAATAACTAGCATTCACATAAAAGAGCATATTGAATGACTACCATTCACATAATTTTAAGACATTTACAGAACACTTGCATTCACATGAAAGGACAAACCAGAATTCCAAATTTCACTAAGTAAATTAAATGACTAGAATAGAATGAATATGTTTTCTGTTGGCAAAATAACCAAGTATTGGTTAATATTGTTTAAAATTGAAGTTAAAAAAATTATTTTATTTGTTCCAATGACTGGAAAAAAGTTAATAAGTGGGCACATTTTGAAAAATTCTTTTCTGTAAAAGAAAATTTATAAATTTCGGCATTAATATTCATAGATAAAAGATAATTATATTTCTCATAAACAACAGGCAACATAAGTACCTTTTCATCTAAAAAAAAGTATGAATAACAAATTCAACAACATGTTGGAGTGTATACAGGTCTAAATGTCTGTAGAAACTTGTTCAACAACTTGGTTCTGGTTCAATATATCTATAAGAAATTGAAAAGTTTGAGATTTTGTTTCAGCTCCACTTTCTGACCTAGAAAATGTGTTACAACTGTTATAACAATATGTAACACAATATAATTTATCTTCTGAGCCAAATTCTTTACAGAAATTTAATTCGTTCTTGAAATGTTTAAGACAAGTCCTGGTTTTCAATTGAAATTGAAATAAACCTTTTGACTTTCAGATGAAGTTTCACAAATTACACAAATTACACAATCAAAAAGTTCTTTTCTGAATGACTTTATTATAATTTATGACACAAGGTGTCTTGAAAACTCATGGCATTTGTTTGATGATGTACTTTAAAAATAATTGGAATGCTGGTCCTTTTTTTTTTTTACTTCATGGATATTTTAGAAGAAAAAAAACATATATTGATTTTCAAACCTGTATGAATATATATATAAGACTTATCATATATTCTTATTTTTATTTATTCAAATATTCAACCAATAAACATCACAGGAAACTTTGCATTTATACTCATAGAATCTGAAACTAACAGAAAATAAACATCCATTTTATTTAATAGAATCTGTAGCTTTGCCCCTTTGGTATCTTCAGACTCTTCTTGTAAAAAAAAAATAAACATCCCATGTCCAGTCTGTATATATATATCTACCTACAATGATCTAAAACTAACTAAAACTGTAGGTTGTCAATACCATTGACACTGAAAAGTAGCATGTACACACATCAATAAGTATTTCAGGAAAACAGACTGAAAATGAAAAAAAAGGGGGGGTGTAAATACTTGACATGAACTAAATATGTAGCCTTATGCTATGCCATGTTAATCTAGAGTGAATTTAACATAATCTTTCACCATTCTCTGCATGACAAGATCATACATTATAATGCAGACCTTTTTATTTCTAAAATGTATTTATTAATTATGTCAATATTTTGACATGTCCATAAATGCCATAGAACGAGTCAACGAAAATGAAAGATTTGTTGTTAAAAATGGAATAAAATGACTCTATATATGTGTGACTATGATTGGTAAAGTGGTTCTTTCGTGTTTAAACAGAAACAGTCACATTTTCATCCTAATAGATCGATCAATCTATGAAAAAAAACAGAAATATTTGGTTAGAATCTCGAAATATTGTGCTTCTTGTTTACATCCAAATATGGAATTCTAGTGACGAATGATGGGGAAATATGCAAATAATCCATACTCTAATACCAATCGTAACTACTCGGCCATTCTCGCTACCCTGCAAATAACCTCGTATGCATTAGGCGTATAAATCGCACTACTTTTCACATGTCAGTTACATGAAAGTTTGATAAAGTTATATTTTAAACAATTTTCTATATTTCAATTAAAGTTTTAATTAGTTTTGCATGATTAGATTTTACTTAGTATGTCTTCCATATTGGATTTTCGTGGACTATATTTTTGTGCGGCTTAACTTAACTTAACTTCCGGCAAACAATTTAAGAAGAAATTCTACTATGTACGTACGAGGTTATTTGCAGGGTAGCGAGAATGGCCGAGTAGTTACGATTGACTCTAATACGTGATTCTAGCTATTTTTACCAAATTTATTAATAAACTGCCAATGGGATGCAATTGTTCCACTTAGTTAAAGAGTCTATTTTTAGCGCCATTTTTTTTTTACAACATTTCATCAGCAGCGGTATCCCGAGTTCCAATGTTGATTTCAAGCAAACGATATCATAAATACACGTATTCACGCGTCAGTCACGTTACAATTTTATTTAAAAAATGGATTCAATAAAAATGAATACTTCTTTCAGTTTTATTTATGAAGATATTCAGTAAAAACACATGGGGTGTCGACGTAAACAATGCATGGCCGCTCACTTGTAAAGCGTCATGTCTAAAAAAAATAGAGTTACGTCCCTTGATTTCGGGATTTGACTTTGCATTGTTGGAGGTACGGAATCTGTGCGTGGCTTCCCGACTGAAGCGTACATCCGACAGAGGCTATTTCATTTGGGAAAGGGGTGTCTGTCTTTTTTAAATTTTCTTGTATTAATACCGTATTTTTCAGTTTATTTTTATTGCAATATTGTTTTAGACATTGTGCATTTTGTGTAATTTAGACTGGGAAATTACTATTTATCATCACTTTAAATAAAAAAAAATCATCTATGATACTAGATTTGCACACAGGGGCTTGTTACGATTTTTATTTTTTTTCCAAAACCACAAGGGAGGAATCTAAAATGTCAAATTTTCATACAACACTTTTTCAAAATAGTTTTGTATTGGCGTCTTGACCTCATTCGCCATAATATTGGTACTAAATTGAAGCTTAATAAATACATTTTTGATATTTCGATTCCTTTTTGTCATCATCTTTACCTATCTGCAACTTTAAAGCAATACTTCACAGAATTTGCATTGGCCTAATCCTCCTTCAATCATGTTTACATGTCAACACAGGCTGAATTCATACGTGCGATTTGATTGGTCGGTTATTTTTAGGTAATTTGTTAACCCCCGGTTTACTATCGTAAGAGTCGCACATGAGTTGAAAGTCTGAAATTCTCATTTTTTCCTCTCATATAGTTAATACATGTATAAATGATTGTTTATTTTAGACAAATTTTGATCTGATGAAAGTAATAAATACAATATATATCGTTTTAAATCCCGTTCTATGCAAACAACTTGAAATCTGGTACCGGTATTGCAAGCCAAAAAATAAAGGGGGGGGGGGGGATTTTCGAACTTCTTGTTTATTTTTCTGGACATATCATTGACTCCTTGTGATCGTATTCATTTCACAGTCACAACAGTGTTCTAGCTAGGTAAAAAATGCAAAATCACTGACCAATCAACACATTCTTTGCAATCCTTACCTAAAAATAACCGACCAATCAAATCACACGTTACGTATGAATTCAGCTGGTATTGACATGTAAACATGATTGAGGGAGGATTAGGCCAGTGCAAATTCTGTGAAAGATTGCTTTAAAGTTGCAGATAGGTAAAGATGATGACAAAAAGGAATCGAAATATCAAAAATATATTTATTAAGCTTCAATTTAGTACCAATATTATGGCGAATGAGGTCAAGACACCAATACAAAACTATTTTGAAAAAGTGGTGTATGAAAATTTGACATTTTAGATTCCTCCCTTGTGGTTTTTAGAGTACTCGGAAAAAAATTAAAAATCGTAACAAGCCCCTGTGCTTACATGTCTGTGCTTTTCTTGTAGTGCTAGCTTTGTTTTTAATTTATTTTTGCATGCCTTAATTATTGTTATTTATGTTGTATGTCGGTCAAAAGCTCATTAGAGCTTATATTTCTATGCTTGTTGTTTTTAACCATGCCGACTTTAGATAAAACTTATTTATTTATTTATTTATTCAGCGTCTTCTTTATCAAAAATGGCGGCTAACAGCGTCCTAAGTTACAAACCTCGTTTTGCAAATTAAAGGCGAATGATGGCTATTTTTATATTTCGTTACACATTTGAATGATGGGTAAACCTATTTTTGACCATAGTTTTTACTGACAACCAATGGGATGCGTTTGTGTCAGTTATTTTTAGCCTCGAGAATTTCCCGCCATATATTCTTAGCTACAACAACAAAAACAAATACCTCGGGAAATACCTTGTTTTAAACCGATATTATGTCTAATAAACACTTTCTTGGGGTTTTTTCTGCAACTTATATATTTAATCATGATAATTCACGTTTTTTGGGAATGTATTTATTTATATTTATCTCTCATATAAGGTTTATTCTGTAATCGTCATGGTAAGCAAACCATCAATACCTATTACGATTATGGGCGACACCTGGTGGGTTATTATTATCTGCCCTTGTGTAAATGTTTTTAGCCTTATGGGAGGAGTTACGGAAGCTGACGTTGGCTTCCCGACTGAATACGTGTTTTCTGTGTCCACAGTTTTTCGACTGATACAGTATAAGAGAGCTAGCTTATACTGTATCAGTCGAAAAACTGTGGACACAGAATACACGTATTATTCATGAAGTATGACGTCTACTGATATTGTCAAATGAAGAAAAAACGAATGATTATGAAAATTTTGAAAAAGGAATGATTTATATGAAAATTTTGAAAAAAGGGGGGGTAGTAGAGAAAAGGGGGCAGGAGGAAACGAAATCCATGCCCCATGCGCCTGTGGTTTAATCACAGGTAATTAATTGGCTGTCGCCACGCGCCAAGAAAATATGGTATAATTTTAATATTTTTTAATCATTCAAAATCAATTTTAGGAAATAGGCAAAATATTGTATTATCTATCATTGGGAACCTCCTTTGTGTTATTTGCACCATTCTAACATGTCCTTGGTGCAGTTTATAGGTCCTTAGTGCACTAAGGAGGTCCTTTGCGGTATTTCTACGCACCCGGCTATTTGTAGGAGTTGATATTGTCTTGTATTTTGTTCTGTTTTTGGCTTGACTGGATTTACCTTGACTATTTACAATGTCATTTTTTTACGTTTCACTCTAACTAGTATAGGACAGGTTCGTACCATAATATTTGATTTTGTAAAATTGCTGACAGTAATGAAAGCGAAATTAGAAATATTTTGTCTGGTCATTATATTTGTTTTTATTAAATTGTTTAACAGAAACGAAAGCGAAAGTACAAATATCAATTTTCGTAAAATGTCCTTTCGTACACATTACATTAGATGTCTACGTATACAATGGCTTAAGGCTAAATTATTCGGTTTCATTTCCGTAAAATAAATTATTGTAAAACCTCGTATTTTAAAGAAAATATAAATATAAATCGTAATATAGAGTTTTATCACTTTACCTATTTTAAGGTAGATCGATAGTAGGAGATACATATTTAAAAATCATATCAGATAACACTCATTTAAGGATTTTAGGAAACTAACTTTTGTTTCCTAAAATCCATATATATGACCTATTTTCTCATATTATTAAAGTGGTAAAAAGTTTAGTCTGAAGGTTAGTTGTTTTTACTTGGCATATATTCATATATAGATATTTAGATGTATATGTATTAGGCACATCATGTATATTATTAATATTGAAATCATGTAAATTAATCTAATCATTGTATCTAAATTTGTACTGATTATACAGCTTTGTACTGATTATACAGCTCCTCTGTGGGCGTGGTGATCGACAATAAACTATTTGTTGTTGTTTGTTGTAAGTTTTATTTTAGACTAGACTAGAAAAAAACTGAACAGACCAGGAAGTTTAAATTGTTATAAACACAGGACAACGGTAAATAGTGTTATTCTGACAACTACATAGTTCGATAAAGAAGACTCTGTTTGCTCATAGATACACGAAGTTTCAGTGAAGAAGTTAGATTCAAAGATTTACGATAGAAAAAAGGTCAGTACAATTGTAGACGAAGATAAGGTTAAGAAATGCAATACATCTATGTTTTTTTGTAATAACCTCACCCATATTGGAAATCACAGCCTTGTATACTGCACCACTTCTTCGCCTAGCATAATGACGAACCATTTGACGCGCCCGGTCAAATTCATTATTATTATGCTAGACGAATAAAAGAACCAAATACGAAATAAAATGGCTTAACTCTAATACTGTTGGATTGAATTTTGCCACGTAAATGTATACGTTAATACATTGGCCTGGTTGAGATGCCACACAAACATACATAGAATATCAGTAACAAATTTATTCATTAGCTTGGTTGAGATGCCACACAAACATACATAAAATATCAGTAACAAGTCTATTCATTAACTTGGTTGAGATGCCACACAAACATACATAAAATATCAGTAACAAGTTTATTCATTAGCGTGCGTGATTGAGATGCCACACAAACATACATAAAATATCAGTAGCAAGTTCATTGATTAGCTTGATTGTGATGCCACACAAATATATACATAAATATCAAGACCAGATATTATAATGGCTAAAAGAAGCAGGACAAAAGGAAAGAATGCTCTACAGAATGTCACACAAAAAACTAAAGATTGAGCAACACGAACCTCATAAAAACCAGGGGTGAACACGGGTGCTCCGGAAGGGTTAGCAGTTCCTGCTCCACTAGTGGCACTCGTCGTGTTACTGTTATGCGACATGAACATTATCTGATATGGAAACCGTGATGGACGCCACATGCATATACGTTAATAAATACAAATAACATAAATAAAACAATAAACCTCTCCATAACAAACGAGAGTATAGACAAACCGAACATCGTTTAACGCGGGAATCGCATGCACAGCGGACATGACAACCCGGAACAAAAAAACGTGAGTGACAACATGCATAAAACTCAGTAGCATTTTTATACATTTACCTTGTTGTGAAATTAATAATAATAGAAATATTGTCCTTTCTTCCAGAATGGGAGATAATAATAAGCAAACACAGGAGGTAAATTCTTCTGGTAATTATATAAAGATATTATTAGTGTATTACATATACCAATGTCCTGCAAGCACTTTTATGATATTACAGTGATGACCCCATATTATCACTACTATATATATATATGAAGTCCTTTTTTTTTTCAAATCGTTGCCACATAATTTTTTTTTTTTTTCAAATAGGAAGTATGATGATTCGATTACAATATTAACTGGAAGAAAACGTAAGCAAATGCTAAATATCACCAGTTTGACAGAATATTAAGTGAATACTGACCCGTGTATCATCACTCGCTCACTTAAGCTAAAATTATTTCTTACTGATGGTTGAGAAAATACTATAATACAATTTAAAAAATTTATAATACAATGACCATATTCTGGTATTGGGATCCCATTAACAGATTTAACCTCACTACATTGGTGTTCCTGTCCAAAGCAAGGACAATGATTTCAAATGCCATATATCGTGGTCTTTGTGTGTGTGTGTGGGTGTGTGACTGATTTGAGGGGATTTTGTGTGAGTGTGTCACTGATTTGAGGTGAGAGGTTATTTTGTTTATTTCACAAGAAAGAAGTTAAATATCACTTGAAATGTACCAGCCAGGAATTGAAAAGATGATTCATTATCCTTTCTTGATATTTAAGTAATCCCACATTCCCGCTAGTTGACGATTTACATTACATACCCATTTAAGCCACAGGGGCTAGGTGCGTCCGGAAAACCCCCCCAAAAAAACTATAATACTACAAGGGGGCGAACTCACTTGCTCCCATTTTTTTAAGTCGTCGTGTTAAATTGATCGTAACTTCGGAACGCCTTAATATTTTCAAAAAATGTTTCCACCAGTCGAAAGTCAAGTAATTTTCCTTTCCAAAGAGACCCCAATTGTTAGTGTAGGCCTCCGAACTGCTGAGGTATCATACACGAACCAAAACAAAACGGCGTGAAAATCCGAAGTCGTACAAACGCTGTGATGACCACTTCCCATCTGTGTACAGACTTTCCCATGCGTAAACGAGTCATTTTGACTAGCTAAATACTTTCATCCATTCAAATTATGATAAATTTCTTACCTTACGCCAATTTATATGTCCTTTAAGTCTGTTTTTGAAAGAAATCCCATTTGCATCCTTGACAAACGCCATAGACGTGAAAATTGAGAGAGTTCTAACGGGCTTTTTGATTGGCTTGAAACAGAGTGTTTCAGCCAATCAAGAGTGTTTCAGCCAATCAAAAACTCTCTCAATTTTCACGTCTATGGCGTTTGTCAAGGATGCAAATGGGATTTCTTTCAAAAACAGACTTAAAGGACATATAAATTGACGTAAGGTAAGAAATTTTATCATAATTTGAATGGATGAAAGTATTTAGCTAGTCAAAATGACTCGTTTACGCATGGGAAAGTCTGTACACAGATGGGAAGTGGTCATCCCAGCGTTTGTACGACTTCGGATTTTCACGCCGTTTTGTTTTGGTTCGTGTATGATACCTCAGCAGTTCGGAGGCCTACACTAACAATTGGGGTCTCTTTGGAAAGGAAAATTACTTGACTTTCGACTGGTGGAAACATTTTTTGAAAATATTAAGGCGTTCCGAAGTTACGATCAATTTAACACGACGACTTAAAAAAATGGGAGCAAGTGAGTTCGCCCCCTTGTAGTATTATATAGTATTTTTTTTATTTTTTTTTTTCGGACGCACCTAGCCCCTGTGATTTAAGCTATTATTTGCTAATGACCCTCATTGGAAATATGCTGCGAGGTTTTCAAGGGTTATACTTGATTGACAATTATCAACATTTAATTAAGTGGCATGCAAATTTCCTTTAGTAATTTAATGTTAAGTTTTAATTTTAGATGAATAAAACAATTTTAATCACTTGTGTTGATTGTTGATAGATTTTTGACCTAGATATATTTTACCTTTACCTCAAACTCACAATGTTTACTAAATATTTTCAATAACCTTGTAATATAAAGATATATAGGACAAGAATTATTGATTTATAATTAAATGATGTGAAAAATAAACTTAAATTATATTTTATATAAATAGAAAATAAAGGTTAGAGAATACCGTAGGGGCAATCAAAAATGGAACAATCCAGAAAAACTGGCAACATAGGGTACACCATTCTCTATCCAGAGTTGTCGTTCCTGCTACGCTACACAACATGGAGTCATTCTCTATCCAGAGTTGTCGTTCCTACTATGCTTACACGACATCTCTGTCAACGCTGATTTTACAAGATTTTTGTAAAATTTAGAAACAGTAAAAAAAATGTACTTAAAATTGTTTTAATTATTGTAAATAATATGAAACCGGCACGGCCATGAATGCTCGCGAATCTGAAAATTATCTGGCAATTTCACGCTCATCCAGTGCATCAATAAGTGTCGAGATTTTTTGGGGCCGAATCTAGTCTCATTCAATCGCAACTACTCGGCCATTCTCGCTACCCTGAAAATAACCTCGAACATATATAGTAGAAATTCTTCTTAAATTGTTTGCCGGAAGTTAAGTTAAGTTAAGCCGCACAAAAATATAGTCCACGAAAATCCAATATGGAAGATAAGTAAAATCTAATCATGCAAAACTAATTAAAATTTAATTGAAATATAGAAAATTGTTTAAAATATAATTTTATCAAACTTTCATGTAACTGACATTTGAAAAGTAGTGCGATTTATACGCCTAATGCATACGAGATTATTTGCAGGGTAGCGAGAATGGCCGAGTAGTTACGATTGATTCAATCGAGCTGTCGAACCTTACGAAATCTCAAAAGTTAACTTCCGCGTAGAAACAAAAATTCTTGTCAGTATGTCAGAAAAGATTTAGTAAATTAAAAAATATCAATATAAGTGAGACAAGCTAACAAAATGACTTTTATTACACACAGGTTCCAGGTTTCAGTGGTATCGGACGTACGAGACTTAGGATCACCTTTGCGCTTTATGTTAAGAAGATCTTCATTAGTTGAGTGTGTTAGTGTGTTACACGGAACGTGTTTACAAAGTGCAGAATTTTTTTTTATTCGTCAGTATGTGCAGCCATGTTTGTCAAAAAACCCTAAGTACACATTTTATACCATAAAGACCTCGCTGACGCTCGCATATCAATAAAGATGAAAATAAATCACTCATTTCAAATCAATTCTCTCTTAAAAATGATTTTCCCCCCATTTCTTGGAGAACTATTTCGCAGAGGTAAAAAGTTAAAAACGATCATAAATCATTTTTAAGAGAGAATTGATTTGAAATGAGTGATTTATTTTCATCTTTATTGATATTTACAATAATTAAAACAATTTTAAGTACATTATTTTACCGTTTCTAAATTTTACAAAAATCTTGTAAAATGGGCATTGACAGAGATGGAGTGTAGCGTAGCAGGAACGACAACTCTGGATAGAGAATGACTCCATGTTGTGTAGCGTAGCAGGGAAGGGTCTAAAAGCCGGAAAATGAAAAAAATACATACTTTTTCTATCATATCTTCTGAATGCGTATAGGTAGAATAATAATTTGAACGTATTTTTAAAGCTTATAAGAAGTTTTATCAGATGATATAATATGAAACAGGCACGGCCATGAATGCTTGCGAATCTGAAAATTATCTGGCAATTTCACGCTCATCCAGTGCATCAAAAAGTGTCCAGATTTTTTGGGCCGAGATATATCGGGGACGACTTTTTTTAGGGCTGAATCTAGTCTCATTCAATCGAACTGTCGTTCCTTACGAAATCTCAAAAGTTAACTTCCGCGTAAAAACAAAAAATTCTTGTCAGTATGTCAGAAGAGATTTAATATATTAAAAAATATCAATATAAGTAAAACAAGCTAACAAAATGACTTTTATTACCACGGGTTCTGGGTTTCAGTGGTGTCGGACGTACGAGAGAGGGTACGAGACTTCAGGATCACATTTGCGCTTTATGTTAAGAAGATCTTCATAAGTGGCATGTGTTAGTGTGTTACACGGAACGTGTTTACAAAGCGTCAAATTGTTTTTATTCAACAGTATGTGCAGCCATGTTTGTCAAAAAATCCTAAGTAAAAGTACACATTTTATACCATAAGGAGCTCGCTTACGCTCGCATATAATTAATTTAAATTAAAATTAATTTTAAAGCCAATATGATGGCCGGAAAAAAAAATTGATAAAATTTTCAAACCAAATTTACGACTTTGAACTCAAATATCTCGAAATATATATAACCCGGTCAAAAACTCTTTATTTATTTCCAAAGACATTTTATTTATAAACAAGATGATATAATTTTTATATATATAATTTCAATAAAAATGGCAAAAACCGTGAATGATCTTACTTGTTCAAAAAGGGTGGAGAAAACACATGCTCTTTCCGAAGCCCGTGGGTAACACTGCCATTAAATCTTTTCTTTCCAACACATTTTGTATTATTTCGTTCTGCTCTGATTTGTGCTGTAGATGGAACTGTTTGTCCTGCAGAATACGCTTAAATGTATCGTCTTCCATGTGATTTGAATGTTGTTTACGTATGCAAATAATGCTCCAAATAATTTGGCGCGCTGCATTAAGTAGCTCCCATCATACAATGCGTTGCTGTCATCATTCAGTTAGTATTGTGAGATCACGTTTGTAGATTTCAAAATGGAAGTCAAATGGCGGAATAATAGGATCTAAGGCAAAATCGTGCTGTATTGGAGTGTAACACCACTTTCTGAGGGTAAGGTGGTTATGAATGAATAGAAAAATGATTGGTGAAGCGATTTATATAGGGGTTTCTGATAGAAAATAAAATCCGATAGCCACAAAACGTGGAAATGTGCTGACCCGGGGTTGGAGCGGCAAATCTGCTGTTTTCCTTATGTAGAGCTCTCTGACGTCCCACGGCTCTAGCAAAAAAAAATGCCATCGGACGGCAGAGGAATCTCGGACTATGGTAAATGATGATATTGTGGATTGACATTAATTGTTGTGGGTGGTCCGAAACTGACATGGTCGTTCAAGCTTAATTTCATTGTTTTATGTTTTTAACTGTTTATTATGTATGATAACTTTCCATTAAGTGTTGCACAGGATGACATGATTTGACGGTACCAACGTCGAAGGTACGAATATTCTTGGTTTACGTTTACAATGTATAATGAAATCACAGTAAACGATTTGACTATTCATTGTTTGTTGTTGTTTTTTTTTATTATTATTATTTTAGATGAGATTGCTAAGCATAACGAAAAACTATCTAATCTTCACGATGCAATAAAGAAAAAAGAGAGTGAATTGCAGAAAATCACTGGTAATTATAGCAATAAAAACTTCTATTATGGAAAATTTTGTTCATGGTATTTTCCTTACTAGACAATTACTAATTATTCATTATGTGAGTAAAAGAGTGAGTCTAAATTCATAAACAATAAGCAATATTTTCATTGAAAAATAAAATGCCTAATTTCTCTATCTTCTCTTTCTTCGCCAATTGACGGCCTAACAAGTAATGGTGATTGGAAGGTCCTTTATAGAGCTTATGTATATATATCTGGTCGGAAAGCCACAACAAAGACAAAAGTCCTAAATGTGCTGTAAAGGATGTTCTCTGGGATTAAGTCATTAAGAACGTAATCAACATAATTGCTAATTTTCAAAATACCCTATACTACAGAACACATACCTTAAAACTAGTGTGACACACCCCGTAGTGTGCAGCTGACGTTTTGTCCAGACACCTTACCTCTGCCTATGGGCTTAGTATTGATCTTGCGGTCATTTAAATCATTGGAATTGATGTCAAATTATCATTGTTTAAATTGAAGAAGATGTCAAGAAGAATGAAGCAATGGGGCAACAGACAATTAAAGTATTACAAGGTAGCTAGGCTTATTCAAATACATCTTAAAAAGTAAATAAATAGTCCTATTTGGCCACAATGATCATTTTAACATCTCAAAGAGTTGAAAGATATTAAAAGTTTTATTAAGCATGCAAAATCCAAACCTTCATTAACTTAATAGCTAACGAAAAAACAGGAGAAAACAAACCAATGATCTACAAAACACCATGCTAATTGAGCGAGTCACGATTTATATAGTTTTCTTTACCAATGATCTACAAAATACCATGCTAATTGAGCCAGTCACGATTTATATAGTTTTCTTTACCAATGATCTACAAAACACCATGCTAATTGAGCCAGTCACGATTTATATAGTTTTCTTTACCAATGATCTACAAAACACCATGCTAATTGAGCCAGTCACGATTTATATAGTTTTCTTTACCAATGATCTACAAAACACCATGCTAATTGAGCCAGTCACGATTTATATAGTTTTCTTTACCAATGATCTACAAAACACCATGCTAATTGAGCCAGTCACGATTTATATAGTTTTCTTTACCAATGATCTACAAAACACCATGCTAATTGAGCCAGTCACGATTTATATAGTTTTCTTTACCAATGATCTACAAAACACCATGCTAATTGAGCCAGTCACGATTTATATAGTTTTCTTTACCAATGATCTACAAAACACCATGCTAATTGAGCCAGTCACGATTTATATAGTTTTCTTTACCAATGATCTACAAAACACCATGCTAATTGAGCCAGTCACGATTTATATAGTTTTCTTTACCAATGATCTACAAAACACCATGCTAATTGAGCCAGTCACGATTTATATAGTTTTCTTTACCAATGATCTACAAAACACCATGCTAATTGAGCCAGTCACGATTTATATAGTTTTCTTTACCAATGATCTACAAAACACCATGCTAATTGAGCCAGTCACGATTTATATAGTTTTCTTTACCAATGATCTACAAAACACCATGCTAATTGAGCCAGTCACGATTTATATAGTTTTCTTTACCAATGATCTACAAAACACCATGCTAATTGAGCCAGTCACGATTTATATAGTTTTCTTTACCAATGATCTACAAAACACCATGCTAATTGAGCCAGTCACGATTTATATAGTTTTCTTTACCAATGATCTACAAAACACCATGCTAATTGAGCCAGTCACGATTTATATAGTTTTCTTTACCAATGATCTACAAAACACCATGCTAATTGAGCCAGTCACGATTTATATAGTTTTTCTTTACCAATGATCTACAAAACACCATGCTAATTGAGCCAGTCACGATTTATATAGTTTTCTTTACCAATGATCTACAAAACACCATGCTAATTGAGCCAGTCACGATTTATATAGTTTTCTTTACCAATGATCTACAAAACACCATGCTAATTGAGCCAGTCACGATTTATATAGTTTTCTTTACCAATGATCTACAAAACACCATGCTAATTGAGCCAGTCACGATTTATATAGTTTTCTTTACCAATGATCTACAAAACACCATGCTAATTGAGCCAGTCACGATTTATATAGTTTTCTTTACCAATGATCTACAAAACACCATGCTAATTGAGCCAGTCACGATTTATATAGTTTTCTTTCACGGTGAAATTATACAACATGACTACTTATTTATCTGTGGTCACATGTAAGTACTCTGTAAGGACATCACAAAGAACTGCCCAGTCATTGGATTTATTTCTAGAATGTAATAATATACAAGAGAGAAGAAAAACGTTTGATTAATAATTAATGATTTTAAAGTTATAGAAAACATTATTGATCAGTAGAAAGAAACAATTGATCAGAAATCAGAAAGTAACAATTAACTCTATGGTAAAATAAGATACTGCTGATTGACATTAAATGTCATGAATGAACCGAAAATGGCACCCTCGTTGATACTTAATTTTTATTTTTACTGATTACTTGGTATGATAATTGTCGACTTCGTGTTGTACATACTTTAAAGATGTGACGGCACTAACGAAAGTTCTATGAATGCAATGTATAATGAAATCAGAATAACAGATCTGACTATTAATTGTTGAGTTCTTTTCATTCTAGATTCGATGGTTAAGGAAAACGATGAACTATCTAAGGTTAAAGATAAAATAGAGGCAAAAGAAGGGGAATATAAGAAAATCACTGGTAAATACATTTCTGTTATGGAAAATTGATTATCAGTATTTTCCAAACTCGATCTGATAGCAAAATATAAGTCAGTTTTTTACCATTTAATCAAAGATTCATTGTCTGGAAATTAAACAATCCTAATGTTGATTGGAAAAATACGGCCACAGTATTAAATTGCGTGAGCTAGCCCGTGCTTCGCATGTGACAGCGAAAGCTACAATCCTCTATAGAACTTAGAGAGATCTACAGGACACGTTCCCCATACGATCGCAAATATTTACTATCCCGAACTCTCTGGTTATTTCAAAGAGTCCAAACCAAGTTCCAAATCGGTACCGATTCAGGAACCGACCCCTCTGGTATGCCAAGAAGGCCCCTGTTTACGAACATGAAAATACAAAACACCATGCTAATTGAGCCAGTCACGATTTATATAGTTTTCTTTACCAATGATCTACAAAACACCATGCTAATTGAGCCAGTCACGATTTATATAGTTTTCTTTACCAATGATCTACAAAACACCATGCTAATTGAGCCAGTCACGATTTATATAGTTTTCTTTACCAATGATCTACAAAACACCATGCTAATTGAGCCAGTCACGATTTATATAGTTTTCTTTACCAATGATCTACAAAACACCATGCTAATTGAGCCAGTCACGATTTATATAGTTTTCTTTACCAAAGATCTACAAAACACCATGCTAATTGAGCCAGTCACGATTTATATAGTTTTCTTTACCAATGATCTACAAAACACCATGCTAATTGAGCCAGTCACGATTTATATAGTTTTCTTTACCAATGATCTACAAAACACCATGCTAATTGAGCCAGTCACGATTTATATAGTTTTCTTTCACGGTGAAATTATACAACATGACTACTTATTTATCTGTGGTCACATGTAAGTACTCTGTAAGGACATCACAAAGAACTGCCCAGTCATTGGATTTATTTCTAGAATGTAATAATATACAAGAGAGAAGAAAAACGTTTGATTAATAATTAATGATTTTAAAGTTATAGAAAACATTATTGATCAGTAGAAAGAAACAATTGATCAGAAATCAGAAAGTAACAATTAACTCTATGGTAAAATAAGATACTGCTGATTGACATTAAATGTCATGAATGAACCGAAAATGGCACCCTCGTTGATACTTAATTTTTATTTTTACTGATTACTTGGTATGATAATTGTCGACTTCGTGTTGTACATACTTTAAAGATGTGACGGCACTAACGAAAGTTCTATGAATGCAATGTATAATGAAATCAGAATAACAGATCTGACTATTAATTGTTGAGTTCTTTTCATTCTAGATTCGATGGTTAAGGAAAACGATGAACTATCTAAGGTTAAAGATAAAATAGAGGCAAAAGAAGGGGAATATAAGAAAATCACTGGTAAATACATTTCTGTTATGGAAAATTGATTATCAGTATTTTCCAAACTCGATCTGATAGCAAAATATAAGTCAGTTTTTTACCATTTAATCAAAGATTCATTGTCTGGAAATTAAACAATCCTAATGTTGATTGGAAAAATACGGCCACAGTATTAAATTGCGTGAGCTAGCCCGTGCTTCGCATGTGACAGCGAAAGCTACAATCCTCTATAGAACTTAGAGAGATCTACAGGACACGTTCCCCATACGATCGCAAATATTTACTATCCCGAACTCTCTGGTTATTTCAAAGAGTCCAAACCAAGTTCCAAATCGGTACCGATTCAGGAACCGACCCCTCTGGTATGCCAAGAAGGCCCCTGTTTACGAACATGAAAATACAAATCCCTGTGGTACCACAGGAGAAAATAATCAAAATATGAGCTCACGTAAAATGTGGGGACCGACGTGTCCCGTCTTCATCTTGCCATATCCCGCCAACGATGTGTCCAAAACTGTGACAATTTTATTAAGTCATATAATACAGTACAAATGTATATACAATAATTATAAACTATAAGATAATAATTTAATTTGATTTGAATACTTCAATCTGATTGGCTAATCCGCCTGGAGCAAATTTTGGTTATACTCGATAACCTGGGTTGGTATTGTGACGTCACCAACGTGTTCATCCGCCAACGACAAATTCAAATAGTCACACGGAATAATCGTAATTAAAATCGAAGAATCATTAAATTTTGTTGCAAAAATTAAATTATAAGGAATATATGAAATTGTTGAACAGGTTATACTTACATAACCTGGTTTGGGTCAGTTTACGCTTAATAAACCGCGAAGCGTTTTATGAAAAGCGTAAACTGACCCAAACCAGGTTATATCGTATAACCTGTTCAACAATTTCAAATATTCCTTAATTAAATGAAAATATTTGTAAAGTGGAATTTAAAATTGAAACTATATTTCCAAATAAAAGTCTTTATATAAGCTTTTGACAAAGTTCCTTAAATATGTCCAGCTTCTGATGTTCGATTGAGTCAAAAAGAAAATCAACGTATTTCAATATAAAATTATATATAGCGATAAGAATAGAAAATCTTAAATTTAAAAAACACTTAATACTCTCCAGTGTCAGTTATCTCTCCGGCGTGGAACGCCCTTGTGAATAAAGTTCTCCATTGGTTTTCCCTAAATGTCCATTGAGTTGGGCTAGATGTCGTCAGCGACAAATCTGAAATATTAACAAAAAAGCAATCCGGTTTTCGGATTTCTAAAACTTAAGTTAAGACTAAGTTCATTTTTATTAAATCCGTTTATCCTTTAACGATAAACTTATCTTATTGTTTATTATGTGAGTAAAGTAAAAGAAGAGTTTAAATTTGAATTTTGAAAATAGAAACTTAAGGAAATAGGCCATATCTTCACTTGTTCATTAAATGCAAAAATTTTGCATAAGTTTACTTAAAAATAATATAATACAAAAATAGCATAAAAGCACGTTCTGTACTCTCATACATGTAGCAATATTTATTAGTTATTTATTTGTTAGCAAAACATGAAATCTTTCGAAAAGTTTATTTCTACTTCTGTGATAAATACCCAACTATAACAACAAGCCTTGCATCTACCTTTTCAAGCTTTACACAAATTAAAGCTTTCGTCCTTCTGTTTCGACTTGAGCACAGCGTTTTGCCACTTCTATATCATAGAAGCATTAAAGTGTGCTATTAATAGTTTTGATATTACACTGCACACGTTTAAGTTTTGTTCCCAGTGTTACTTACAGGGAATAATGTATATTCAAAATGTGACTGGCCACTTATAATGTAACTCATAATTTAGGTATTCTTCTACAACAAATTAAAAGCCATTTCTTTGCCACAATTATCTATTATTTTAGCAGTTCAAAGACTTGAAAGATATTCAAAGTTTTATTAAGCATTCAAAATTCAAAACTATATTAACTTGATGGCTACCGAAAGAAAAAAAGGTAAAGAGAAACAATGATTCACATCACATGTAGAAAACTGAAGATTGAGCAATACCAACCTCGCTATGTATAGTTTGCTTTCACCTTGAATTGATAGAGCATCGCTTTACTTATTGTTTAGTAGTCACATGTAAGTATTTTATATAAGACATGACAAAGAGCTGTTCTCTCATTGGATTTTTTTCAGCAATGTAATAATATTCAAAATGGAAAAAAATATGGGTAAGGGTTATGGTGTTTACACCAATGGCGTGCAGTTTTATTGGTGGAGGAAATCACCGACCTTGCCCATGTCACTGATAAACTTTATCTCTTAATGGTGTTGTATCGAATACACCTCACCGCTTTATGAGCGGAGAGATGCAACTAACTAAAGAATGTGAAAATAAAATTTAAATTATAACCTATGGTAATAGAAAGCATTATACAAAGTTGAAACTCAGAAAGTTATAATTAATTCGATGATAAATTACTGCAGATTGGCATTAAGTGTCATGAATAGTCCAAGAATGACACCATCATTTATACTTAAATTCCATTTTACTGATTAGTATAATTGTCTACTTCATGTTACACATCATTTCATGATTTGACTGTACCAATGGAAAATTGACTCAGTATTTTTCAAACTCGACCATAGCTAAAATCACAGCCCCTGTGGCTAAAATAGTTCTGTTTTTCACCATTTACCATAAACAATATTGTCACTGAAGCATATGATGTCATTATACATTAATCTTACATGCGCACACACCCCTGAAGGACTTTTACTCAGAATTGAGTTAATCTTCAGTAACCATACAGATACAGATACAGATATACATAAGTTTACTTTGAAACGTCTTTTCTAGATTATAGCGTAGTATAAATAGTCTTCACTAAGATTACACTTGACGCTGCGTTTCCTATGAAGGTAATGCAGATAATAAAAAAAATGACTTGCATTATGTAACGCACACTTTGGGAATTGTTATTCAGCAAATTGAAAGCCATTTCTCGACTTCCATGACGAATATCATATCCGTAATTCGGTAGAGATATCCAAAAAAAGGATGATCCGGATGTAAACACGATGACAACAGGACAAACGCATAATTAAAACAAAATATTAAAACAATGTATTATTTTAGCTCACTTACCCAAATGGTTATGTGAGGTATTACCATCACTTTGCGTCCATCGTTGTCGCCAGTATTTGTTCTACATATTCAACATTCTTCGAGGCCAAGGTCCCAACCCAATGTCATGCATGCTTTTGACAAACAATTTGACATAGCTCTATTTGTTTCCAAGACCAAAAAAAAAATATCAATGAGAGCCAAAAGAGACCAGAACCCAAAATGTCTTGCCTCTTCTGGTTCAACTTGTACAACAGGTCTTGCCTCTTCTGGTTCAACTTTTACAACAGGTCTTGCCTCTTCTGGTTCAACATTTACAACAGGTCTTGCCTCTTCTGGTTCAACGTTTACAACAGGTCTTGGTCTTTCTGTTTTCAACCTTAACAAGGAGTCATGTCTTCTGGGTCATGTATTCCGTATCGTTTTACCAAGTCTTGATGACGACTAAACGTTTCGAAGTGATGACTTCACCTTAGCCTCTATGAATACCTGTTTGAGTAGCTTCCTTGTTAAAACAGCAACCTTCTATCAAGGAAATCATTAAAGAAACAATAAACTATATGGAAGATCATATCAACTGAGAAGTATATACTCCCAAGGAGGTGATGGTAGAATGCTGCTACATATAATTGGAAAATTCACAATGAGAAAATTGAAACCATCTGTTTTGTTCTCAACCTCACCTCAGTCTATATTTTTAAGTGCAGGTCAATGTATAAAGCTGACCTGGCTGTTTCTATGGTATCCTTTATTTCAAATTTAATGGTATAGATTCGATCTACATAGTCCCCAAATATGGACATATGTAGTGATATGTCATCATTTGTATAGCGGAACAAAGGGGTGATTCGAAAATAAAAATGATATCATGGTAAACACAAATATAAAGCAAAAAATTAATTAAGAGAAGATAACATTTTATTAAGATCAAGTAACTAGCACAGTCAGATGTGCTTATACCTAGATAATTTCTCTGTCATGTCGATAAGTAATACAGAATGTTCAATTTTTATGTATGTATTCTTAGTTTAGTTTAAACATATTTTATTTGCTAAATATAACAAATTAGGAGCGGACACAAGTTTTACCAACTTATGAAGTCTTCCCCCGAATACAATAATTTACAATATGTATGAGCATGCGCAATACAATGATATATGTATATAATGTGCATAGAGATAAATAAACACAGAATGATTATATACAAAAACATAGGTAGAGACAATATATGAAAGAAAAGAACGGGAAATACATACTTTTGGAGATGTGTGTTGGTTCTTTAAATCATTTAGACAATTGTAAATCTTTTGGAGTCTTTAATATATTTAAAAACATGTTTAAAAATAGTTGTGTTTTCTTGATATGTTAGTAAATCACTAGATTTACATCAATATTGATATTTGAAGGTAGCCAATTAAGACTATTAAATAATATTCCCTTATGATCTGTATATTTATCACAATCAAAAAAGAAATGTTGATAATTTTCACATGGTGCACCACAGTTACAGGAAGCATTTGATAAAATTTTAACTTTACATAAAATGTTTATGTATGTATTCCCCATATATTTTTGAATTAATTTTGCCTCCATTCCATTTATTTTCCTCAGGGAAAATACGTGATAATCAATCCAACTTACAAGAGGGTGAAAAACAGCTGAGATGTCTGATCGAAAAGATTACAGAAGCCGAACAGAAACATAGCTTGCTGACAAATGAATTTGGTAAGTCAACTTAAAATTAATTGATTGATTGATTGATTGATTGATTGATTGATTGATTAACGTCAAGAAAGTAGTATTTCAATTACAGTCATTACAAGAACAATTTGACAATGAATAAAGCATAAAAAGTAAAATGAAAAAAGGGAAGAACAGTGCACTGGGTAGATCTATCGGCAAATGTGACTCCCAAATATATGGGGTGATAGTAGATAGGGTAAAAAATGTTTCACTGAATCTGACCATCAGCAGCTCTCTTAACAATCTGGTTCATTGAGAGCTGCTAAGTGTTATCTTACTGTACAAAAAGTGTTGTCTTCTCTAAGCACAAGGCACACTCATTTTTACATCCAATACTAAAAACGAGGTGTATTTGATTCGTACCTCATATTTAGTGGTCTCGCCTTTTGAAAAAACTACATCATATTTCTATAATTAGATATCTACTTTTTTTTTATTTATATCTATACATTGAGATTTCCTCGGAGGTCAAAATGATATAAATGGTCAATTGTTAAACTGGTTACATTTTTGTAAAAGATAACTGTGAAAAAATATGAAACATAGTTTCAGGCAAACATAGCGTCCCTAACTGAGAACATAGTATAGAATAAATGAACAACCGCTAGCAATGGACAATATAGAACACAATCCGGTAGTGAAATATGGTTAAGATTTGTCGAAAGGATTTCAGTCTGGGATTTCACACAGTTTTAAGCTGGTTTATGAAGTTGAAAATTACTGAAATTTTTTTCTCTAGAATTCTGGTCGGGTGGTTTGGAAAATTGTGCTCCACGTGGACACCGCCCAGTAATTATTTGCCGGTAGGGGTTTATGTTATCATTTCTTACTTTCGTGAGTATACCACACACTGCAGTAATATGAGAGCATTAAATCAGAGATATACTGGTTATGATGTCATTTAAATATGTAAATAAGCAAATGCGGAAGGGTTATAAAACTATGAAATACAATGTAGTCCTGAATTCAGACTACTTTTAGAAGGAGAAATGTAGATTTAGAAAAGGGTAGTAGAAAAGCAGATAATCTAAAATAGGTTGATTAGATATTTCTCTTATATATGACCCCGGTCGCCAAGTTCCAATGTCCAAAACATGTACGAAAGCAGAATTTCATAAATTTGTTTTTGTTGGTTTCTGCATCGTATGGGTTTTTGCGTTGATTCGCTATGATGTATTAGTTTTATTTTACCTGCATTTGTTCATTATTATTTGTTATATCCAGTATGTCCCTTAATACTTAATAATCGCCTCTGCCTTGGATATTTTATGTTTGTCTCATTTGTCAAGCAAACCTGTATTGTATTGTATATTTTGTAGATAATTTAGAAGAAACCCGCCAATTAAACTTTGACCTACAATGTATGGCAACAAAAGAGCACAAGAAAAATGGTTATTATGAAAATTGTGAAATTAATTAATCATAATCAACATTGACATTACATGGGGTCATACGATCAAAATTAAATTACGTTATCTGCAGCATTGATATATTTTAATTTCAATTGCCACTACATATATATTAGTTAAATCAAACATTGTGATCAGTAATAAAACGTAAATGCTACGGGATGGTATGAAAAAAATGAAAAACAAAACAAAAAATATCTCACTGTCGGAACAGTTCCAAAGTCCAAGAGAATAATTGTAGAAAAGGGTAAAATCGATACCCCTAACTCACAAATACATGATCGCCGCTCACTTTCCTGGCTTGGTACAGACACGTCAATAAAAAGTGGACTAGCATAAGCTAGCAATACCAATAAAAACACAACACCAGTAAAACGTAAAGCACCAAAGTTATTCAACAGTACTATGAATCAGTGTTGTCTATAGATAATAGTGAAACATAAAATGTTAAAATCTTCAATTAATTCTCTATTATATCTAGCAATTGCCCTGTGTAAAATCTGACATTTAAGTCATGTTTAAGCCTTCGCCTACCTCTTGCAGAAATAGTATTTTACATATTAAAAACTTTTGCATGTAATATATATTTTGTATTTAGTTCGAGAATATGGCACAGAGTTCCTTACAACCAGTAACATGTGAGGGTCTGTATTTTGCCCGCTTGTGGAAAATACTTACTCTATCGAATGGTTACACTAAGACCGGACATTTGGGCCCATGCACATATTTTTATTGAAGTACCTGAGTGCCAAGAGAATGAAGGTCCATACATAAGTGTAAACCATAATTCATATTATAGTGTAACATATATTTATGGAAGTCAATCTAATTAGCATAATAATATTGACAATAACTTCCTCTTCTCGAAAACCAGATACTACGTATATATACTTAACTATGACCATATTAGAAACCTATAAAATAGTCATGACAAATATTTAACACAAGTTTGCAAGACAATATTATTTTTCCAGAGGAGAACACAAAACAAATAGAGGAATTGTTCAACACATGCAAGCAATTGAGAGAAGACAACAAAAGTAAAGGAGGTATGATAATACATATTGTATAGATTAATGTATGTATATATAGATATAGCGGATGTGGCCGAGTGGTCTAGGGCGTTGGCCATAAAGCTATGCGATTGGTGCTGCAGTGTATCAACGGTGTGAGTTCAAATCCCGTCGAGGGAAGAACAACAATTTGTCAGCTCAAAGATCTAATTCTAACACTTGCGTTTAATTTTCAGAGGTATAGATTAATGTATGTATATATAGATATAGCGGATGTGGCCGAGTGGTCTAGGGCGTTGGACATAAGGCTAAGCGATTGGTGCTGCAGTGTATCAACGAGTTTAAATCCTGTTGAGGGAAGAATAAAAATTTGTCAGCTCAAAGATCTAATTCTAACACTGTTGGGTTTAATTTTCAGCGGTATATATACATGTACAACATGCCCCTTTGCTATAAAATCCAGTTCACAGAGTTGTCTCCCGTATAAGTGGTCCAAAGAAAGGTATTTGTTAAATGGCAATGTTAGCCAATGATGTGGAACTATACTGTAATAAATGTTAAAACTATATATTACATTTTTTAGGTATTCATATGAAATATGACGCTTTCGGTCTATGAGGTGCATATATGATTATTAAAGGTAGTTTTAATAGCACAATTACAACATCCAATTAAAAACAATGCTGTTTGGTGTAATTGGAATAAAGATGATTAATAATTGTTTAATTTTCATTCTTTAGAGAAAATTGATGAATTGTCTAAGAAGGAGCAGATGATGAGAGAACAGTATTCAAAATACAAAATACAGGTAGAAGCTGAACTTGGTATGTTTTATAGTAATTGCATACTTTTCGTACTCATGCATTCATAGGGTTTGGATCCCATTAACTGATTTAACTCTGCCACATTTTTGTGCCTGTCCTAAATCAAGACCTGATTTGAAGCATCATATGTCGTTGCCCGGTTTTTGTATTCAGTGAGTTAAGAAGAGAGGTGATAGTTCGTTTTGTTGATATTGGTGGAATGGCTGACCATCACTCTTTAAATTATTTTTCATAGTATGTGCGAAATGTATTTCCTTCGCTCAAAACAACATGTTGGTGTCCGTTTTACTGTCGTTGAGGTTGTTACAACAAGTTGTTCGATAATACTGTTGGATTGTGAATCGGTGATGAATCACTACTCACCTAGTTCAGTACCCAGGACATCAGTGCTTACATAAAATTCAGAAATTTACAAACATTAACGCTGTGAAGTTATTGATAAACTAGATTTAGTTTGTTTGATTCCTATGTAATGTATGTCTCACAGATATGTATGAACTGTCATACTCTTTTTCATTCCTGTTCATTTATTGTGGTTACGACATCAACAAGACTCTGACTATTACTCAGAGTAAAACGATGAGTGTCGCAGATGGAACAGGAACTCTCTTATATTGTTTTTCTTCTGTTTTCTATGTTTGTTGATGTTGATTATTGTTTGCCCATTTATATTGCTTTTCGATCATTTTATCGCACCTTGATATCCTCTGTTTTTCTTGTATGTTGACTATATTACTTTTCAGACTTAGCATTATTAGCTGATATTAGTCTCGAAATACAAAGTCCTACATCAAGTGCCTTATACAAACACTGCTTCATTACCTCAGTCAGAATACTTTAGTATGTAATACTAATAGGTTATTATACAGTGTTATGTACAATATCGAGTCTGTATTGTATTGAAAACCCGTATTGGACGGGTTTTCAATACAATATGGACGAGTACAATATATTTCCATATTGTACATAGCACTGTATAATGACCTATTTATTATACAGCTGAAATGATCAATACTATAACAACAATTTAATGTTTAACTTTTAATACAGTCTAAATAGAACAACTGCACAACAGTATTTCGTTAGGAAAATATTCTGTATCAATACAGATCTCGTAATCTCTAAAATGAATTAAAAACAGCAAAATAATTGATCAACAATTATTCTAAACAACTTTTTTTCCCTCAAACTGTTAAATATCGAACAAGTTAATTTGATTGTAGATTACAATTAAAAATAATTTACTAGCAGACGAC
This sequence comes from Bathymodiolus brooksi, assembly GCA_963680875.1. Lineage (NCBI taxonomy): Eukaryota > Metazoa > Mollusca > Bivalvia > Mytilida > Modiolidae > Bathymodiolus > Bathymodiolus brooksi. Next base: position 93,110,071 of record OY804577.1, read on the forward strand.
AAAAACCAATGAGTTACTTCCCTTACATAATGTACAATACGAAAAAAAAAACGTATTGGACGTCCAATACGGAAAAAATACGGCTTCCGGTTGTACAATACAGGAAAAAATAATGTGCGGTCACATGTCTTAGATGGGTGTTTTTGATTGGATTAATATTATAGCTGTATAGTAATTGCATATAAAGAATTGTATTATAATAATGTGTCCAGTATTAGAAATATGGAAATAATTTTTACCGTTTCTAAAAATAAAAGTAATATACAACACTCTGATAAGTGAAGATTAATGTAAACATTTCTGTTTTCTAGCAAAGTTTAAAGCCAATGTGGAAACACAACAGATGACTATCCGTGCAAAAGATGCCACTATTGAATCACAAAAGACAGAAATCGGCAGGTTACAAGGGCATGTTGTCGAATTAAAAGGTAAAGCATTACTCATCTTTTAAATATAAATCATTCTTCAAATCTAAATTCCTGAAATAAAAATGTATTATATTATAGTTGTATTACTTTTAAATACAAACAACAGAACACTCCTGACGTGTTGGTGTTGGTCGATGGTAAAGCTATCAGTTTTGTACAAAACCATATTTTTCCCTCTGAACTAACACTTAAAATATTCTGTTATTTTGTGAGTTGCGGTGTCCGATCATTTATGTCATTTCTTTTTAATTTTGTGTAAATATTATTATTCCATGGATTATTAATTTTAATTTGTAAGAAAAGTTTGAAGATACAAAAGGAGTAATCAGAAGCCATAAATCTGAGATACAAAAGGAGTAATCAGAAGCCGTAAATCTAAGATACAAAAGAGGTAATCAGAAGCCGTAAATCTATGATACAAAAGAGGTAATCAGAAGCCGTAAATCTAAGATACAAAAGAGGTAATCAGAAGCCGTAAATCTAAGATACCAAAGGGGTAATCAGAAGCCGTAAATCTAAGATACAAAAGGAGTAATCAGAAGCCGTAAATCTAAGATACAAAAGAGGTAATCAGAAGCCGTAAATCTATGATACAAAAGAGGTAATCAGAAGCCGTAAATCTAAGATACAAAAGGAGTAATCAGAAGCCGTAAATCTATGATACAAAAGGAGTAATCAGAAGCCGTAAATCTAAGATACAAAAGTAGTAATCAGAAGCCGTAAATATAAGATACAAAAGGAGTAATCAGAAGCCGTAAATCTAAGATACAAAAGTAGTAATCAGAAGCCGTAAATCTAAGATGCAAAAGGAGTAATCAGAAGCCGTAAATCTAAGATGCAAAAGGAGTAATCAGAAAACGTAAATCTAAGATACTAAAAGAGTAATCAGAAGCCGTAAATCTAAGATACAAAAGGAGTAATCAGAAGCCGTAAATCTTAAGATACAAAAGGAGTAATCAGAAGCCGTAAATCTAAGATACAAAAGGGGTAATCAGAAGCCGTCAATCTAAGATACAAAAGGAGTAATCAGAGGCCATAAATCTAAGATACAAAAGGAGTAATCAGAAGCCGTAAATCTTAAGATACAAAAGGAGTAATCAGAAGCCGTAAATCTAAGATACCAAAGGAGTAATCAGAAGCCGTAAATCTAAGATACAAAAGGAGTAATCAGAAGCCGTAAATCTTAAGATACAAAAGGAGTAATCAGAAGCCGTAAATCTAAGATACCAAAGGAGTAATCAGAAGCCGTAAATCTAAGATACAAAAGGAGTAATCAGAAGCCGTAAATCTTAAGATACAAAAGGAGTAATCAGAAGCCGTAAATCTAAGATACAAAAGGGGTAATCAGAAGCCGTCAATCTAAGATACAAAAGGAGTAATCAGAGGCCATAAATCTAAGATACAAAAGGAGTAATCAGAAGCCGTAAATCTTAAGATACAAAAGGAGTAATCAGAAGCCGTAAATCTAAGATACCAAAGGAGTAATCAGAAGCCGTAAATCTAAGATACAAAAGGAGTAATCAGAAGCCGTAAATCTTAAGATACAAAAGGAGTAATCAGAAGCCGTAAATCTTAAGATACAAAAGGAGTAATCAGAAGCCGTAAATCTAAGATACCAAAGGAGTAATCAGAAGCCGTAAATCTAAGATACAAAAGGAGTAATCAGAAGCCGTAAATCTTAAGATACAAAAGGAGTAATCAGAAGCCGTAAATCTAAGATACAAAAGGAGTAATCAGAAGCCGTAAATAGAAGATACCAAAGGAGTAATCAGAAGCCGTAAATCTAAGATACAAAAGGAGTAATCAGAAGCCGTAAATCTAAGATACAAAAGGAGTAATCAGAAGCGTAAATCTAAGATACCAAAGGAGTAATCAGAAGCCGTAAATCTAAGATACAAAAGGAGTAATCAGAAGCCGTAAATCTTAAGATACAAAAGGAGTAATCAGAAGCCGTAAATCTAAGATACAAAAGGAGTAATCAGAAGCCGTAAATAGAAGATACCAAAGGAGTAATCAGAAGCCATAAATCTAAGATACAAAAGGAGTAATCAGAAGCCGTAAATCTAAGATACAAAAGGAGTAATCAGAAGCCGTAAATAGAAGATACCAAAGGAGTAATCAGAAGCCGTCAATCTAAGATACAAAAGGAATAATCAGAGGCCATAAATCTAAGATACAAAAGGAGTAATCAGAAGCCATAGATCTAAGATACAAAAGGAGTAATCAGAAGCCATAAATCTAAGATACAAAAGGAGTAATCATAAGCCGTAAATCTAAGATACAAAAGGAGTAATCAGAAGCCGTAAATCAAAGACCGACAGACGAATGAATACTATGACTTCTGTCAATTTTGGCTATCCCGTGTAAGCCCTTTGGTTTACTTGCTTTCAAAGACTTTTAGTTTTTTTTAGCTTTCCAATCTTTTGACTTTGAGCGTACCTGATGAAGGAAAACACGTTGTGTGTACTAAGCTCGAAATCTACGTTTTATTTCCTTTAAATAGTATGTTACATGTATTTCAAATACACATCTGTATTGACTGGTATTTTAATGAACATTATTATACTTCGTGTAAGTTTCTGTAGTGATATTTTGTACTGTAATATTTTGGCATATTACCTGGACAATTAGACACTCAGTATAATAATGATATTAATGTGGTCTTGTCCTGGTAATATGCCAAAATATTACCTGGACAAGACCACACACTAGGAAATAGAAAATGCAAATATCCCCGGTAAAATGCAAATATTCCCGGTAAAATGCAAATAATTAAAGATTACCAGTTATATTAGCGTTTACCAGTTAAATTAGCGAATTGTCTTGTTATATTTGCGTTTTACCTTTTAAATTTGCATTGTCGTGGCATTTTAGCGTTTTTCCTTTTATATTTGCGTTTTTTCTTTTAAATTTGCATTGTCGTGGGATTTTTCCTTTTAAATTTGCATTGTCGTGGGATTTTAGCGTTTTTCCTTTTATATTTGCGTTTTTCCTTTTAAATTTGCATTGTCGTGGGATTTTAGCGTTTTTCCTTTTATATTTGCGTTTTTCCTTTTAAATTTGCATTGTCGTGGGATTTTAGCGTTTTTCCTTTTATATTTGCGTTTTTCCTTTTAAATTTGCATTGTCGTGGGATTTTAGCGTTTTTCCTTTTAAATTTGCATTGTCGTGGGATTTTAGCGTTTTTCCTTTTATATTTGCGTTTTTCCTTTTAAATTTGCATTGTCGTTGGATTTTAGCGTTTTTCCTTTTATATTTGCGTTTTTCCTTTTAAATTTGCATTGTCGTGGGATTTTAGCGTTTTTCCTTTTATATTTACGTTTTTCCTTTTAAATTTGCATTATCGTGGGATTTTAGCGTTTTACCTTTTAAATTTGCATTTTACCAGTTAAATCGCACGGTCATCTAAATCACCCGCTGAGTAGAGAGATTACCTAATACTGTAGTCGTCACTAGCTCATTGAATATGACGATCTATAGTATTATATTATCGTGTATTTATACGTATTTATTTATTTATATATTATTATTATTTATGTCATACTAGTCTGGCCCTTAATAAATTTAGTGTATTCAATACACAATAATCCATCAATTGTTGGTATTTGATTTTCATGTCGTATTTTAACTTAATGCGATGTTTATTAAGAAATGTGACTTTAAATGTATTAAAATATTAGCAAAGTGTGATACACGTACAGAATACGTATATTGATGTCACTTCACTATTACTTGTTTATCATGCCAGAAATACATTAACCTTGTAATACCTATGCTGAGACTATTTACTAAAAAATGAATTAAGTATATATTAAACTATCGGTCTCTATTAAGCTATTTATGTCTTGTTTTATAGCACAGGATTGTGTATGTACAGCGTCAAAGTTATTGTGCTTTAAAAGTTCTGATTATTGTAATGAGGCACCTTAATGAACAATAAATATTTTTGTTTATGATATAAAACAAATAATCATAACCCTATGTAAACGCCGTTTACATAACGTACGTGCCCTTGTCCGATCCAACAGAAATATGCAATTTACATGTAAACACTATTTTGTCAGTTAATTAGATTGAACAATAAATACAGGATTTTTTTTTCTTCAAATGTTTATATAATTCCCTGATAAATATAAGAACAATCTATAATAGTATTATATTATTGTTTATTTATTTGTACCATTCTGGATGATAATAACTTTAGCTATTCAATACACAATAATCCATCAATCGTTGTGTATTTTACAGTAGTTATGTATATTTTATTTCTTGATTTTGTTTTTCATGATCTAGAACTATGCACTCATATTTATTTCAATTTGATGTTGATTTAAATGTAAACGTTTAATATTTTCACGGAGATTCAACATTATAATTTATGTTTATTTATTTTACAGGCGATTGATGCATTTTAGTGGCCTTACCGTTCATCATTACGAACATATTGTTATATGGTAAATTACTTCAAGCCTTACAAATCGGGTAGCCTATTGTGCGACATTATATCCAACTTAATCATGATTCGCTTCGATAACTCTGTAATTTATTACGGGCTTGTTTTCGATAAAAAAAAATATGTATATGGATATTTTTTTTAAATAATCGCTAATACAGTGTTAAACATAGATTTGTATGCATCTGAAAGCAAAGCTCGGAGCTAAGAAATTATTCATATGAATATTTTACGTTAAGTTTAACGTTTAAAAAAATGAAATTCACTTCTGTAAACATCTGTTTTATAGGCCTTGTATTAAAATATGTGTTGAAATAGTGTAAAACAATTGAATTTTCTATAATTCAGAGAGAGAACACATTTGTTGTCCCCACAAGAGTTACATGCCTAGAGGCCTTTTCCTCAGGTGTACCACCTGTTGTGTTTACTGCTAAAGTGTATATTGTATTGGAGTGAGCTGTAAGTAATGAATTTATACCAAAGTAATAAAATTTTATGATTTCGTGTATCCCTCAAGGCCAAGTTATAGTTAGAGTATATTAAGTGAAATTTTAATGGTTAAGAAGGGGAGGAGCGAGCTGCAACAGCTGCATTAAAAATGAAACGCGTGTGCGCGAAGCTGAAGAATTTTTTTTAATTGAAGTGCCTGACAACGTAAGGAAAATTGTGATCGTAAAAGCACAGGTACATGGGGTCATGACCTACATTACCCCCCCTTTTTTTTTCCATACGCTTCTCAACATAATTTTGGTATCAAATAATCATAAATCTACTATTTCTTTCTCTCTATATTGATTTATAGAGAATTATGATTATTTGATACCAAAATTACGTTGTCGGGCACTTCAATTTTAAAAATTCCTTCGGCTTCGCACACATGCGTTTCATTTTTAATGCAGCTGGGCCCGTATTCATAAAGCCACTTAAGTTAAGATTTTCCTAAGGAAACACTTAAGTTAAGGAAACTCCGCCTATTTTACTTGAGTGGTATTCACAAAACTTCTTATTTTAAGTATTTCCTAATAATAACCTTAAGTTAAGGAAACTTCGCCCATCATACTTAAGTGGTATTCATAAACGTCCTTAAACTAAGAAAACACTTAAGATTTCCCTTAGCTTTAAGGTAGATGGGTAGGTTCCTTAAGTTTTCTTGAATTGCTATTTTATATTGATTGTGAGTTATGAAAGTGATATTGTATGAATAAAAAGATAACAACAAACCATATTAGCAATATTTCATAGGCATTCGAGTTTATCATCAAATCCATATCATATTTTACATGTACATAAAATTCACCATCAACGTCATTTACCGGATGAGTAAATATTTTTACAACTGTACCATTTGATGGCACGTGCTTTGCGGGTATATGAAATAGGTATAATTAAAGCATATTAGTATTGCATTATTACCAATACAAACATGTTCCATGTCGGACGTTTTCGGTTGTTTCATGCTGGGAGAAGAGCTTTACGTAGAGAGCGAGTATTCAGAGATCGTACAAAACCTCTTGATATCTACGATGACTTCGAGTTAATAGACAAATACAGATTTGACCGACAGTCTATTATGATGATATGTGATATGTTACAGGATGACTTAGAAAGCAGTACATTTAGGAATCGAGCCTATTTTTTTTTTACGTTTTATTTACATGATATTTCCATACAGTCATTAAAATTAGTTTCGTATATAACTGTTGAACGTAAAATCCTCCAAATAGATGAGGGAGGTGCATCCAAACTCAAAAGTGGGAAGTTGAGGAACATTATGATTGTGTCCCTGTTAAACATACATGTACCTAAATTTTAAAGAAATATAATTGTTGACGAAAATTTTGCTCTTAAAACGTCCTTTCTTTTCTCGTATTCCTCCATTAGTATCATCTTCTCTCAATCGGTCCAGTTTGGCTTTCTCTTGGACATGTTTAATAGTTAAAAGATTTTGATACGACTTCAGTTTTATTTATATATGTATGTATGTATTGAAGTGGTCAAGCAATGCACGTGAAAGTTAGAGTATATTAAGTGAAATTTTATTGGTTAAGAAGGGGGTCGCATCGCTTCGCTGCTCCGCCTTCTTAACCATTAAAATTTCACTTAATATACTCTAACTATAACAAAATATCAAAGAATGGTGTCCTTCCTAATTAAGAGGAATTAAGGGGTCCCATTAAGGGTGAATTATCAGGGTAATCACATATTAATAAAGGTAAATTTGATTCTCTTTTTTGCTTTTTCTACATAAATGGAATTACATAAAATACGAAAACAAATTAATGAATATGTATTATTAAACTCTAAAACTATAAAATTACACATGAAATATGAAAATATAATACTGAATATTTATTATTAATTTTATACCAATATAAACACACATCAAATATGAAAACATAATAATTAATATTTATATTAAACATTAATACTACAGAGTTCGCGAAATTGCATATGGGTTTGGTGGTCCTAGTGAAAAAAAATGTCAGTCCTCACTACAGCCAGCATGGATTACGCCAAATCCGCGCGGTTTCGCGGACAATCACGGAGTGGAAATTGACTAATTAGCATCGGGAAGTCCGCGATCGTCTCGCGGCCGAACGCGGCAGTCAAATTGTCCATCAGGACATTCGCGGACAACACGTTATTAGCGCGGCAAGCGAGGAAAGTAACCACATAACAATAGTTTTGTTGCAGTCATACAGAAACGATCTTTGTTTATTATTATTATTTACTTTTATTTGTTTTCTTCATTTTTTTTTTTTTTAGAATAAAACTTGTTTATATGTATGCAATGAAATTAAATTCTCCGTTACCAAAACAAAAAAAGTATTCTCTGTTTTGTACATCCATAATCGATTTATTTTACAACTCTCTCACCTTGTCAATCATGTTTTAATTGCTCCTTATCGGTCTCTTTGATGTATAATTGACTGACAAATAGGCGGTGCTTATTGTACAGATATAGAAATAGAATAAATATAAGTTTATTAACAAAATTAGGGCCCCAGGAGGGCATATACAATTAACAAGGGGGAAAAAAAGATATTATGTATATATTTTTTAATGTCGGACTTAAAAGCACATTAGAGCTTATGTTATTGTTGTACTCATGTACCGACTTTTAAAATAAATTACAAATGATGCCCACCGGTGCAAACGTAAAAGTCATACAGTTTACTTTGTTCAGTCAATCCCATTTAACTTTTGCATTTGAAATTACTGAAATTAATTTCATGTGATTACAAATCATTGACACGCATTCAACCTGTACCTGAAATATCGGGACCACCAATCATCATATTTACGGCAACGTAAATATTTACATGTATATTTTTTTGTATATATCTCATACTAGACGGAATTAACATTAGACTTTACGAATAAAGTTGAAACAAAAATTTGAAAAATGATTAGGTGTAAACATATATCTTCGCATGTACATGTATAACATAACATAACATAACATAACATAACATAGTTTATTAAATCAATCAAGAAGCCCGTGAGAGCACAGAATTACAGATATTTACATTTTACACTTACAATGATTTTGATGATGTATGCAAAAGGGGGTAACGTAAATATGACTGATAAATTGTGTGTTGAAATTTACTGAAACTATCAACCTTTTCCGACAACATTCATGCAAATGTTCTGTTAAATTTTCTTACTTATATAAATATGAGATATTTTTGTCTTTATTTTGTACGTAAATACCCTAGTGTATTTCTACCTTTCCCCATATTCACGCCAGGAAAGGTAGCTCAAAGGTCAATAAATAACTGAAATATTGTTGAAAAGTGACGTTTAAACACCCATAGCCTCATATGAATTATTGCAATAAAATATCGATTAAGTAACGAAATCGATATAAATTATTTTCCAGTTTATTTAATATAAAAAGTTGTTTTACACGTTTACTGTGAGATGTATTACAACCGCCATTTTTTTACTACAACCATGTGCGCATGCTCGTGTTTGATAGAAAAGCTATAGCTATATTTAGATATTTTGTGATAATAATTTTATATTGTAAATCGATCCACCCTGTGATTTTTTTCAACAAGATACATTTTTTATAGTATATATTTTATTATTAAATACAATATTGAACTGATTTTTGCTAACACTTCAATCATTGAATATTGATTTTTTTTCGGATGTTGAATATGTTTTCCCCAGAATTGCACCCCCTGTTAGTATACATAAATTTTATTGCTTTATTTAAAAAAAATAACACCAAGAACATCGATGATACGAGTGTTCTTATTCAGAAATAAACCTACAGCAAAATAAAGGTATACTGTAAACAAAATTTATTGTCCGAAAAATACGGTACTCCTCTACTATACTAATTTGGATTAGGTGATGGGAATTAGGTGTCTTCATCAAAATAAAGTATTTTATGATAATGATGGCTGATTAAAATTGTTTGTCCTGCATTGGCTGTCAGTTGTAATATACAGGATGTAACCAATATACAGGAAGAGCTCCTACTGTGAAGCCATCTATTTTGAGATGTCATTCAATGAAAATAACAACCTGACCATATTGTTACATAATAAGAATAAGAATTAGATAAGAAATTAAAATTTATAGAAGGCAAGGATTTATATAATTAACACATTAAGTCACATTTCATTTATTTAGCTTGGGTCAGTTATAAATTAATTTTTTAAGTACAAATAAATTGGAAGACGGCTTGAAAATCGATGTAAAGATTTATTAACATTAAGGGATTCTTTAATTAATGGGTTTATATTATTAGTATTTATTCTTACAAAATACATCATAACTTGAGTTTTAATAAAGGAAGCAATAGGGAGTCGCCCCAACTCTGATAATGTCGAAATGTTACATGCAGTTTTTTTAAGGCCTAAAACTGTTTTACAATATTTTGTATGTATTTTTTCATATGATGATTTTTCCTGTAGGCCTAAAGTATCACAAAAAGTATTATTTCTGATTGCTCGAAGCATGGCTCTATATAAGGGGAGGTATTCGTCCATATACCATATTTCACAATTATAACTTATAATGGGACGGATCAGCGTGTCAAAGAGTTTACAGGAGAGGTTGACAGGTAGTTGTTCAAAATTTGAGAAAAGTTTTCGCATTTATAACCACGAGACTACATGACCCCTCGATGACCCGAATGCTATTCTCTTATCCAAACATATCCGGGTATTTAATAATAACACTTTTTTTTAGCAATCAATTTTAATCGTTTCATTTATATAAATCGTTATTCAATAATTCGTCTATTTTATTAACAAAAATAAACTATTGTAAAGAAAATATTACTTATTAGCAAAGTGTATGAATGGATCAGAGACTATATTATGTAACCTTGTACATGTCAATAAAAAAAAAATGTCGGATGTAAAAATACGGATGAAAACACATAAATTGACGCTACATTGTAGGAATAATGACATTCTTTTCTTAAGAAAGGATAAATACAGCAAGCAAGCTTGTTATACATTTAAATTTCACCCCGAGATCACACTATTACTAAAACTAGGATGTCAACAAACAACACGCATAACCAACAAAACACGTGACGCTATCAAAAAAAAATAAAAAAATATCGTTAACTAATGAAATAGAAAATTGAAGTACAACTTTTTAAAATATTTTATTGGATAAAAATACAAGAATGAATGGAGTATGTGATCTGAGCTCTTCCTGTCCAAAAATATGTAGAAGAATATTCGATTATTAGCATCGTGTTATCGGTTTCCGTGCTATTATCGATTTTCAGATATAGCGATTAACAGTGTTAACCCTTCATTCATATGACGATTGGAATTTTCAAAGAATGCCTAGTTAAATATTTCTTTGTACATAAGATTGTTTTTAAAGTCATTCTTGTATTTTAATATACTCTCGATTATCTGGCAACTTTTGCTGTCAGTAAAATGGTGTCATCTGTTTTCGTATGAAGTAAAAACAGGGCCGATATACGGGATGGAAACGAATATAAAATCCGGAAATGGCTGGTTTTAAAATTTCATGATTCTGGCCATCTACCAAATCATATTACATTTAAATAAAATAACAGAATGTTTGAAAATGACCACTTTCAAAATTGTGTTTACTTTTGATGTTTTTCTTAGTACTGAAACCACAATGCACTGCAAAGTGACATGTATTTTTTATAAGAAACAGGCATATTTCAGTCAGCTCTTTTGTTTACAAGTACGATCAGTGACCCCATGACAGTTACATGATAGAAAGAGCCGGTGCCTGAGAGGCAGACGACATAGTAAGTTCAATTTTATATAGCCCTTCTGGATTTTTTTCCAGCTACTTTATAAATGAAGTAAATTTTTAGCATTACAAAAAGTACGGTTCAGTAGGTAGGTTCACTGTTTTTGGTACTTGCGTCTTTAAAAGCAAACTTTAACATCTTTTATGAATTTATTACACAATCACTTTTTGCAGATTTACGTTTTGTTTCTATATACTTATGGCAAAACAAACGAATCGGAGAAAACGATCGTCTTTAATGAGACACATTTACAAAAGATTTTTTTCGAAAATTGAAGAACTACGAAATTATGTGAAAAAAAAAGAACAGACATCGGAACAATGCCATGAATTCGTTAAAAAATAAAAATAGGCCTATGCTACGGAGTAAAATTGTTTTAATGCTATTATTTATAAGATCGCACTTTGTAATCGATCGTTCATGCACTACAATAAAGCTACACATAAGCTCTGCTTCTTAGCTAAAAGCACAGAAAGTTACAGGGTAGGGAGCCATAAAATTGAGAGGATTATGTAAACATATAATTTGTAATAGTTTTCATTTGACAATTACAGACGATGCGTATTATAAATACTTTTAAAGTATATTATACAAAACTTCAGGGTACATCTCTTACGTAATATAATAATTTGTTTATGGAAATACAATATTCTTACTTGCCAACAGTAAAAAGATTAATCTGTTTTCATAACGGTTATTTCTGATTTGAACAAAGCGTAATATGTCTGCGTAAAGAAAACATTTTTTGTTTATTTTAATAACGTCTTTCGAACTGGCGGACCCTTCTGATTAATCTCAGAATAGTCATAAAAAATATGATTGTTGTTTTTATAAGGAAAAATTGCATATGAATGTTTTTTGTCTATTTTGCTTTTTGGGGTTTGCAAGAAGAATGTTCTACCCTGCTCTGTTCACCCTGCTTTACTTCATAATTTTGGTTGTTGCTATATCATTCTGATGATGCCCAAAAAAAATCAAGATAAAAATGAACAATCCAATATAACTTACGATCAATGTTAATCTTAAGATTTTTTTGTGAAAATAGCCCCAGAATCATTGCTGCATCAGGTGCGGATCCAGCAGTTTTGAAAACAGGGACCCAGGCTCTTGTTTGCCAATTTTTACCCAATTTATACACGAATTTTACTAAATTGTCGAACACCCCCTTGCTCCACCAGTGTGCTTTAATATGCACCCATTCCTAATGTATACTTGATCACCTATTAGAACCTTTAAAACGTGTATTGCATCTCCTATTCTAGTCACGGGTACCGTTAAATGGTCACAAAATGTGTATTGCGTTTCTGATTATTGCCAAAGATTGTGACACATGTATTCATGTATTCGGTCAGAGTCCCGTCGACCGGATGTAAGATGACACTTGTATATTCTGCCTGGCAATATTAGGTACCCTGCTGAGTGAATCGGTGTGCATGTACCTGTTGTTTTCAGAATGAAAATAAAAATAAGTAAACCCACCTTTCACTTCTTATTTCAGGAATTATTTGCCTTAATTTATTGAAGAATAAAATATTTCAAATTAAAATATGGTCTCTCGCTTTACGGCGTTTACATAGGGATATGATTATTTGTTTTATATCATAAACAAAAATATTTATTGTTCATTAAGGTGTCTCATTACAATAATCAGAACTTTTAAAGCACAATAACTTTGACGCTGTACATACACAATCCTGTGCTATAAAACAAGACATAAATAGCTTAATAGAGACCGATAGTTTAATATATACTTAATTCATTTTTTAGTAAATAGTCCCAGCATAGGAAATACAAGGTTAATGTGTTTCTCGCATGATAATCAAAAACAAGTAATAGTGAAGTGACAACAGTATACGTATTCTGTACGTGTATCACACTTTGCTAATATTTTAATACATTTAAAGTCACATTTCTTAATAAACATCGCATTAAGTTAAAATACGACATAAAAATCAAATACGCAACAATTGATGGATTATTGTGTATTGAATACACTAAATTTATTAAGGGCCAGACTAGTATGACATAAATAATAATAATAAATAAATAAATAAATAAATAAATACGTATAGGTAGATACACGATAATATAATACTATAGATCGTCATATTCAATGAGCTAGTGACGACTACAGTATTACGTAATCTCTACTCAGCGGGTGATTTAGATGACCGTGCGATTTAACTGGTAAAATGCAAATTTAAAAGGTAAAACGCTAAAATCCCACGATAATGCAAATTTAAAAGGAAAAACGTAAATATAAAAGGAAAAACGCTAAAATCCCACGACAATGCAAATTTAAAAGGAAAAACGCAAATATAAAAGGAAAAATGCTAAAATCCCACGACAATGCAAATTTAAAAGGAAAAACGCAAATATAAAAGGAAAAACGCTAAAATCCCACGACAATGCAAATTTAAAAGGAAAAACGCAAATATAAAAGGAAAAACGCTAAAATCCCACGACAATGCAAATTTAAAAGGAAAAACGCAAATATAAAAGGAAAAACGCTAAAATCCCACGACAATGCAAATTTAAAAGGAAAAACGCAAATATAAAAGGAAAAACGCTAAAATCCCACGACAATGCAAATTTAAAAGGAAAAACGCAAATATAAAAGGAAAAACGCTAAAATCCCACGACAATGCAAATTTAAAAGGAAAAACGCAAATATAAAAGGAAAAACGCTAAAATGCCACGACAATGCAAATTTAAAAGGTAAAACGCAAATATAACAAGACAATTTGCTAATTTAACTGGTAAACTCTAATATAACTGGTAATCTTTAATTATTTGCATTTTACCGGGAATATTTGCATTTTACCGGGGATATTTGCATTTTCTATTTCCTAGTGACATTATTATATAAATACTTTTTTTCGAATAATAGGTGATATACAGAAGTTAACCATTGCTTTCCGGGAAAAGGATGCTGCTTTACAGAAAGAATTGCTAGAGCATCAACGTAAGTCAACAAGTAATTAAGTAGTATGGTATTTAAAAAAAAACATTAAGTTAGGTAGAATTTTATTATACATAAGAGGGAGAGCCATTTATCTCAGATTTTTTATGCAAGAAGAATCAATTTCAAAATGTACAAAAAGGCAAAGTCTAAGGATAAATACTGTGGAGTAAAAAAAAATTCTAATTTATATGTAGCTTGTTTTATGGGTTGACAGTTCGAAAAAAAATTAACATGACCGCAAAAATCTCAAAGATGCAATTTGTCTTTTTTTTTTCTTTTTTTTTTTTTTGCCTTTAATCCGGGAATACCTCATGAAGGATGTCTACAACCAACCGAATTATTTTGTTCTGTTCCAATATGTTATACAAGTACACGTTTAAAAATAATTGGTTCGCATTGTAAAAAAGAAAAAACGTCGCCATAGGGCAACTTAGACATAATGAAATGAAAAGAAAAATACTTATAATGACAAATTCTTCCCAAATTCCTAGCGGAAAATTGTTGAAACAGAGACAAAATTGATACCCCCAACAGACACATGACCGCTTTCTGTCCTAGCTTGTTACATGTAATGGTTGAATTACGTTTTTATATTCTTCATAAGTACAAAAGCTGTGTGTACACCGTCAAATTTTCTTCACATATTAACTGTGCATATGTTTCAAACAAAAATGTGACTGTCTGAGCATGTCATTCTTTGAAGCAAATTTGAATGGATGATTTGGCCGTGTAGACGCACCTTAATATAATAAGCTATTTACATTCCTATCCGTAGATATGGAGATTTTATCACCCTGAAGTAGCCAAGTACATCCTGAGGCGAAGCCGAGCCGAAGGGTGTACAGGCTACTGAAGGGTGTTAAAATCTCCATTTCTACGGATAGGAACTAGCCAAGTACATCCCGAGGCGAAGCCGAAGGCTGTACAGGCTACTGAAGGGTGTTAAAATCTCCATATCTACGAATAGGAACGTAAATAACGAATTTAATCCCCGGCTATAGTAAAAAATAAGACATTTTGGATCCCGGCGGGCCAAGTAAAGGTGACATTTTCTTTGTTTTTGGAAAGAATAAGTAAAAGATATGAAAGTTTCGAGTGTTTTTTACATGGTGTAGGGTACTACCTTTGGTA
This sequence comes from Bathymodiolus brooksi, assembly GCA_963680875.1. Lineage (NCBI taxonomy): Eukaryota > Metazoa > Mollusca > Bivalvia > Mytilida > Modiolidae > Bathymodiolus > Bathymodiolus brooksi. The sequence continues at coordinate 93,125,322 of OY804577.1, forward strand.
GAACCCTTCAGAAAGGTAGTACCCTTCAGTTGATCAAATTAACAGCTTTTTATTCAATATATAACCAAAATTAACTAAATTTGATTTTGGAGTGTAACGTCGCGAGCTTTGACGTCATATTATCCCCGTTTTAAAAAATGTAACAACATTTGATTGGTTAATGGCTAGTTACACCCGGTAATATGGCCTAGCAACACCCGGGAATATGGGTTTTTTATACACGAGGTTTTAACCAATCAAAATTTTCAAGCCGGGGATAAATATAACTACTATCATTCCTACAGGTTGGATGATATGATTTATTTTATTTCTCATCCAACCTTTAGGCATGGGTACATATTATTCACTCTCGGTTTTTAGTGGGTTTCGTGTTACTCTGTTCTAGTGGGTTTCGTGTTACTCTGTTCTAGTGGGTTTCATGTTACTCTGTTCTAGTGGGTTTTGTGTTACTCTGTTCTAGTGGGTTTTGTGTTACTCTGTTCTAGTGGGTTTTGGGTTACTCTGTTCTAGTGGGTTTTGGGTTACTCTGTTCTAGTGGGTTTCATGTTACTCTGTTCTAGTGGGTTTTGTGTTACTCTGTTCTAGTGGGTTTCATGTTACTCTGTTCTAGTGGGTTTCATGTTACTCTGTTCTAGTGGGGTTCGTGTTACTCTGTTCTAGTGGGTTTCATGTTACTCTGTTCTAGTGGGTTTCGTGTTGCTCTGTTCTAGTGGGTTTCGTGTTACCGGTACTTTGTTCTAGTGGGTTTCGTGTTACTCTGTTCTAGTGGGGTTTGTGTTACTCTGTTCTAGTGGGGTTTGTGTTACTCTGTTCTAGTGGGTTTCGTGTTACTCTGTTCTAGTGGGGTTCGTGTTACTCTGTTCTAGTGGGTTTCATGTTACTCTGTTCTAGTGGGTTTCGTGTTGCTCTGTTCTAGTGGGTTTCGTGTTACCGGTACTTGGTTCTAGTGGGTTTCGTGTTATTCTGTTCTAGTGGGGTTTGTGTTACTCTGTTCTAGTGGGTTTCGTGTTACTCTGTTCTAGTGGGTTTCGTGTTAATCTGTTCTAGTGGTTTTCATGTTACTCTGTTCTAGTGGGTTTCGTGTTACTCTGTTCTAGTGGGTTTCGTGTTACTCTGTTCTAGTGGGTTTCGTGTTACTCTGTTCTAGTGGGTTTCATGTTACTCTGTTCTAGTGGGTTTCGTGTTACTCTGTTCTAGTGGGTTTCGTGTTACTCTGTTCTTGGGGATTTCATGTTGCTCTATTCTAGTGGGTGTCGTCTTACTCTGTTCTAGTGGGTTTCGTGTTACTCTGTTCTAGTGGGTTTCATGTTACTCTGTTCTAGTGGGTTTCGTGTTACTCTGTTCTAGTGGGTTTTGGGTTACTCTGTTCTAGTGGGTATTGGGTTACTCTGTTCTAGTGGGTTTCATGTTACTCTGTTCTAGTGGGTTTTGTGTTACTCTGTTCTAGTGGGTTTCGTGTTACTCTGTTCTAGTGGGTTTCATGTTACTCTGTTCTAGTGGGGTTCGTGTTACTCTGTTCTAGTGGGTTTCATGTTACTCTGTTCTAGTGGGTTTCGTGTTGCTCTGTTCTAGTGGGTTTCGTGTTACCGGTACTTTGTTCTAGTGGGTTTCGTGTTACTCTGTTCTAGTGGGGTTTGTGTTACTCTGTTCTAGTGGGGTTTGTGTTACTCTGTTCTAGTGGGTTTCGTGTTACTCTGTTCTAGTGGGGTTTGTGTTACTCTGTTCTAGTGGGTTTCATGTTACTCTGTTCTAGTGGGTTTCGTGTTACTCTGTTCTAGTGGGTTTCGTGTTACCGGTACTTTGTTCTAGTGGGTTTCGTGTTACTCTGTTCTAGTGGGGTTTGTGTTACTCTGTTCTAGTGGGTTTCGTGTTACTCTGTTCTAGTGGGTTTCGTGTTACTCTGTTCTAGTGGGTTTCATGTTACTCTGTTCTAGTGGGTTTTGTGTTACTCTGTTCTAGTGGGTTTCGTGTTACTCTGTTCTAGTGGGTTTCATGTTACTCTGTTCTAGTGGGTTTCGTGTTACTCTGTTCTAGTGGGTTTCGTGTTACTCTGTTCTAGGGGATTTCATGTTGCTCTATTCTAGTGGGTGTCGTCTTACTCTGTTCTAGTAGGTTTCGTGTTACTCTGTTCTAGTGGGTTTCGTGTTACTCTGTTCTAGTGGGTTTCATGTTACTCTGTTCTAGTGGGTTTCGTGTCACTCTGTTCTAGTAGGTTTCATGTTACTCTGTTCTAGTGGGTGTCATGTTACTCTGTTCTAGTGGGTTTCATGTTACTCTGTTCTAGTGGGTTTCGTGTTACTCTGTTCTAGTGGGTGTCATGTTACTCTGTTCTAGTGGGGTTCGTGTTACTCTGTTCTAGTGGGTTTCATGTTACTCTGTTCTAGTGGGTTTCGTGTTACTCTGTTCTAGTGGATTTCGTGTTACTCTGTTCTAGTGGGTTTCGTGTTACTCTGTTCTAGTGGGTTTAGTGTTGCTCTGTTCTAGTGGGTGTGATGTTACTCTGTTCTAGTGGGGTTCGTGTTACTCTGTTCTAGTGGGTTTCGTGTCACTCTGTTCTAGTGGGTTTCGTGTTACTCTGTTCTAGTGGGTTTCGTGTTACTCTGTTCTAGTGGGTTTCGTGTTACTCTGTTCTAGTGGGGTTCGTGTTACTCTGATCTAGTGGGTTTCGTGTCACTCTGTTCTAGTGGGTTTCGTGTTACTCTGTTCTAGTGGGTTTCGTGTTACTCTGTTCTAGTGGGTTTCATGTTACTCTGTTCTAGTGGGTTTCGTGTTACTCTGTTCTAGTGGGGTTCGTGTTACTCTGTTCTAGTGGGTTTCGTGTCACTCTGTTCTAGTGGGTTTCGTGTTACTCTGTTCTAGTGGGTTTCATGTTACTCTGTTCTAGTGGGTTCCATGTTACTCTGATCTATTGGGGTTCGTGTTACTCTGTTCTAGTGGGTTTCGTGTCACTCTGTTCTAGTGGGTTTCGTGTTACTCTGTTCTAGTGGGTTTCATGTTACTCTGTTCTAGTGGGTTTCGTGTTGCTCTGTTCTAGTGGGTTTCATGTTACTCTGTTCTAGTGGGTTTCGTGTTGCTCTGTTCTAGTGGGTTTCATGTTACTCTGTTCTAGTGGGTTTAGTGTTACTCTGTTCTAGTGGGTGTCATGTTACTCTGTTCTAGTGGGGTTCGTGTTACTCTGTTCTAGTGGGTTTCGTATTACTCTGTTCTAGTGGGTTTCGTGTTGCTCTGTTCTAGTGGGTTTCATGTTACTCTGTTCTAGTGGGTTTTGTGTTGCTCTGTTCTAGTGGGTTTCGTGTTACTCTGTTCTAGTGGGTTTCGTGTTACTCTGTTCTAGTGGATTTCGTGTTACTCTGTTCTAGTGGGTTTTGTGTTACTCTGTTCTAGTGGGGTTCGTGTTACCCTGTTCTAGTGGGTTTCGTGTCACTCTGTTCTAGTGGGTTTCGTGTTACTCTGTTCTAGTGGGTTTCATGATACTCTGTTCTAGTGGGTTTCATGTCACTCTGTTCTAGTGGGGTTCATGTTACTCTGTTCTAGTGGGTTTCGTGTCACTCTGTTCTAGTGGGTTTCGTGTTACTCTGTTCTAGTGGGTTTCATGTTACTATGTTCTAGTGGGTTTCGTGTTACTCTGTTCTAGTGGGTTTCATGTTACTCTGTTCTAGTGGGTTTCGTGTTACTCTGATCTAGTGGGTTTAGTGTTACTCTGTTCTAGTGGGTGTCATGTTACTCTGTTCTAGTGGGGTTCGTGTTACTCTGTTCTAGTGGGTTTCGTGTTACTCTGTTCTAGTGGGGTTCGTGTTACTCTGTTCTAGTGGGTTTCGTGTCACTCTGTTCTAGTGGGTTTCGTGTTACTCTGTTCTAGTGGGTTTCATGTTACTCTGTTCTAGTGGGTTCCATGTTACTCTGATCTATTGGGGTTCGTGTTACTCTGTTCTAGTGGGTTTCGTGTCACTCTGTTCTAGTGGGTTTCGTGTTACTCTGTTCTAGTGGGTTTCATGTTACTCTGTTCTAGTGGGTTTCGTGTTGCTCTGTTCTAGTGGGTTTCATGTTACTCTGTTCTAGTGGGTTTCGTGTTGCTCTGTTCTAGTGGGTTTCATGTTACTCTGTTCTAGTGGGTTTCGTGTTACTCTGTTCTAGTGGGTTTCGTGTTACTCTGTTCTAGTGGGTTTAGTGTTACTCTGTTCTAGTGGGTGTCATGTTACTCTGTTCTAGTGGGGTTCGTGTTACTCTGTTCTAGTGGGTTTCGTATTACTCTGTTCTAGTGGGTTTCGTGTTGCTCTGTTCTAGTGGGTTTCATGTTACTCTGTTCTAGTGGGTTTTGTGTTGCTCTGTTCTAGTGGGTTTCGTGTTACTCTGTTCTAGTGGGTTTCGTGTTACTCTGTTCTAGTGGATTTCGTGTTACTCTGTTCTAGTGGGTTTTGTGTTACTCTGTTCTAGTGGGGTTCGTGTTACCCTGTTCTAGTGGGTTTCGTGTCACTCTGTTCTAGTGGGTTTCGTGTTACTCTGTTCTAGTGGGTTTCATGATACTCTGTTGTAGTGGGTTTCATGTCACTCTGTTCTAGTGGGGTTCATGTTACTCTGTTCTAGTGGGTTTCGTGTCACTCTGTTCTAGTGGGTTTCGTGTTACTCTGTTCTAGTGGGTTTCATGTTACTATGTTCTAGTGGGTTTCGTGTTACTCTGTTCTAGTGGGTTTCATGTTACTCTGTTCTAGTGGGTTTCGTGTTACTCTGATCTAGTGGGTTTAGTGTTACTCTGTTCTAGTGGGTGTCATGTTACTCTGTTCTAGTGGGGTTCGTGTTACTCTGTTCTAGTGGGTTTCGTGTTACTCTGTTCTAGTGGGTTTCATGTTACTCTGTTCTGGTGGATTTCGTGTTACTCTGTTCTAGTGGGGTTTGTGTTACTCTGTTCTAGTGGGTTTCGTGTCACTTTGTTCTAGTGGGTTTCGTGTTACTCTGTTCTAGTGGGTTTCGTGTTACTCTGTTCTAGTGGGTTTCGTGTTACTCTGTTCTAGTGGGGTTCATATTACTCTGTTCTAGTGGGTTTCGTGTCACTCTGTTCTAGTGGGTTTCGTGTTACTCTGTTCTAGTGGGTTTCGTGTTACTCTGTTCTAGTTGGTTTCATGTTACTCTGTTCTAGTGGGTTTCATGTTACCCTGTTCTAGTGGGTTTCGTGTCACTCTGTTCTAGTGGGTTTCATGTTACTCTGTTCTAGTGGGTTTTGTGTTACTCTGTTCTAGTGGGTTTTGTGTCACTCTGTTCTAGTGGGTTTCGTGTTACTCTGTTCTAGTGGATTTCGTGTTACTCTGTTCTAGTGGGTTTTGTGTTACTCTGTTCTAGTGGGTTTTGTGTTACTCTGTTCTAGTGGGTTTCGTGTTACTCTGTTCTAGTGGGTTTCGTGTTACTCTGTTCTAGTGGGTTTTGTGTTACTCTGTTCTAGTGGGTTTTGTGTTACTCTGTTCTAGTGGGTTTCGTGTTACTCTGTTCTAGTGGATTTCGTGTTACTCTGTTCTAGTGGATTTCGTGTTACTCTGTTCTAGTGGGTTTTGTGTTATTCTGTTCTAGTGGGTTTCCTGTTACTCTATTTTAGTGGATTTCGTGTTACTCTGTTCTAATGGGTTTCGTGTTACTCTGTTTTAGTGGGTTTCTTGTTACTCTGTTCTAGTGGGTTTCGTGTTACTCTGTTCTAGTGGGTTTCGTGTTACTCTGTTCTAGTGGGTTTTGTGTTACTCTGTTCTAGTGGGTTTCATGTTACTCTGTTCTAGTGGGTTTCATGTTGCTCTGTTCTAGTGGGTTTCGTGTTACCGGTACTTTGTTCTAGTGGGTTTCGTGTTACTCTGTTCTAGTGGGGATTGTGTTACTCTGTTCTAGTGGGTTTCGTGTCACTCTGTTCTAGTGGGTTTTGTGTTACTCTGTTCGAGTGGGTTTCGTGTTACTCTGTTCTAGTGAGTTTCGTGTCACTCTGTTCTAGTGGGTTTCATGTTACTCTGTTCTAGTGGGTTTCGTGTTACTCTGTTCTAGTGGGTTTCGTGTTACTCTGTTCTAGTGGGGTTTGTGTTACTCTGTTCTAGTGGGTTTCGTGTCACTCTGTTCTAGTGGGTTTAGTGTTACTCTGTTCTAGTGGGTTTCGTGTTACTCTGTTCTAGTGGGTTTCGTGTTACTCTGTTCTAGTGGGTTTCGTGTTACTCTGTTCTAGTGGGTTTCGTGTTACTCTGTTATAGTGGGTTTCGTGTTGCTCTGTTCTAGTGGGGTTTGTGTTACTCTGTTCTAGTGGGTTTCGTGTCACTCTGTTCTAGTGGGTTTCGTGTTACTCTGTTCTAGTGGGTTTCGTGTTACTCTGTTCTAGTGAGTTTCGTGTCACTCTGTTCTAGTGGGTTTCATGTTACTCTGTTCTAGTGGGTTTCGTGTTACTCTGTTCTAGTGGGTTTCGTGTTACTCTGTTCTAGTGGGGTTTGTGTTACTCTGTTCTAGTGGGTTTCGTGTCACTCTGTTCTAGTGGGTTTAGTGTTACTCTGTTCTAGTGGGTTTTGTGTTACTCTGTTCTAGTGGGTTTCGTGTTACTCTGTTCTAGTGGGTTACGTGTTACTCTGTTCTAGTGGGTTTCGTGTTACTCTGTTCTAGTGGGTTTCGTGTTACTCTGTTATAGTGGGTTTCGTGTTACTCTGTTCTAGTGGGGTTTGTGTTGCTCTGTTCTAGTGGGTTTCGTGTCACTCTGTTCTAGTGGGTTTCGTGTTACTCTGTTCTAGTGGGTTTCGTGTTGCTCTGTTCTAGTGGGTTTTGTGTCACTGTTCTAGTGGGTTTCATGTTGCTCTGTTCTAGTGGGTTTTGTGTCACTCTGTTCTAGTGGGTTTCGTGTTACTCTGTTCTAGTGGGTTTCGTGTTACTCTGTTCTAGTGGGTTTCGTGTCACTCTGTTCTAGTGGGTTTCGTGTTACTCTGTTCTAGTGGGTTTCGTGTTACTCTGTTCTAGTGGGGTTCGTGTTACTCGATCTTTAGTTCTGTGTGTATGTTTTGTAGATCGTTGTTTGTCCTTTTGTACTTTTTATTTTGGCCATTTTGTTGTTTGTTCTTCATCGATTAATGGATTCTGATTACCCCTTTGGATTCTGATTACCCCTTTGGATTCTGATTACCTCTTTGGATTCTGATTACCCCTTTGGATTCTGATTACCTCTTTGGATTCTGATTACCCCTTTGGATTCTGATTACCCCTTTGGATTCTGATTACCTCTTTGGATTCTGATTACCCCTTTGGTATCTAAGACTCTTCTAAAGTACCAACATGCAAAGTAGTCCATGTTTATCTTACAGAAACAAAGACAACCCTTATGCAACGTAGAGAAGATATAATACGGTTGAATTCAAAGCTAGAATCTGATGCAAAAGAAATTGAAATGCTTCAAGGTACTTTGTTCTGTTGACAATAGTGATGGATGCACTTATAAATTGTACCTTAGACTTATGTGTTGTTTGAAAAAACCTTGGACAACACAATACACCACACACAGACACTGTAATCTTGTTAAAATCATTTTCCCATTTCCATGGATTATTTAATAAATAAAAAAATGCCGACTTTTACAGTGCCTGTAACATGTGTGGATACAATAACATAATTGTATACATTGACATAAGACAATATCAATTCATGTTGTCGGAAGACAATATTTATTTGTACAAATTCCGGAAAAGATTTGTTTTGCCTGTTTCTCAGCGAGTGCAAATACATTTCATATTCTACATGAATCGGATAACAGGAAAAGGAGATCCTTATACGTAAAGTTCACATGAAGGTAAGTATTCTCTGCACTCCTCTATTACTTCTGATATTGTTACGAGGAGAAAGTCACATCATTATATACAATAACATGCAATTAACATTAACTGGTTGAAATTGAGGGGTTTTTAACGGCTTTCTTATCCCTAATAGAATATTAAAATTGCTATTTAATAATACGTTAGTGCTATAATGATGAATGCTTTGATTTTATTTTATAAATCTTAATGCTAAGTGATTAGAATTATGAAATGGTTATATTAAATGTAATATAGAATTCTGGCGATGTTTCCCAAATTTAGTATTTAGTCATATAATTAATTTACTTATGTAAATTATAACTATTTCTGTCATTTTTGTTTTCACAGATGAGACAAATAAAGCCAGAGTGGATGCGAGGGAAATTCAGTTAAAGTACAAAGAACTTCCAGAAAAAGAGGAGCAATTTAATCGTATTCAGAAAAATAATAACAATTTATGGGGTAATATATTCTAGTACATTTAATCTCAGATATTTGAAATGATATAAAAGCTATAAATATCTACGATTTTTTATGAAACTGATTCGTAGTGATAATACCTGACATATTTTTTGTTAGTGTCCCTAAATACCAATGACACTCAAACACTCTTTCATTAAACCCAGAAAAATTCCAAATAATGTTATATCTCACGTAATTTGGCGCCCACCAATATTAGGATGCAGGCAACTTAAATTACAATCCTCTCCTCTCCCATTTTGTGTTGTGTGTGATGCTCAATCTTTATTTTTCTGTGTAGTCCTTTGTAGATTATTGTTTGTTGTTGTGTTTTGTTTTGTTTTTTTTTGTTGTTGGCTTTTTTTCGTTTTTTTCCATTGTATTGTCTGTCCCTTCTTCGATTTACGAGTTCGATTATTCCTTTGGTACTAGTGTATTCAAACATTTCTAATAAAACCAGTGAGGTATAAGAATGATAATATGGATATGTTTCATCATTGAGGTTTAATGGCCTATTTGTTACTACGTAATTATTTATTATATGTTGTCTTTTGCAGAAGAAAATGCTGAGCTGAAAGAGCAAATTATGGAGTTAGCACGGATACAAACGACATTATCTTTCCTGAAAGATCAAAATGAAGCACTGTCCAGTGATAATGAGAGATTGAAAGGTTTGATCTAACAATCAATGTTGAGTGAAATAATGATTATAGTATTTGTAGATAAAACATGATGCCAAAACTCAAGAAATAATTACAAATATATAAAAAAAATGATGTAAATTTAACTGGGCATTGCATATTACAAGAAAATATTTTAAGTATGGGCTACACATCAATAAAAAGCAATATTTGAATAATTAACATTTCACAGTCAGTTACAGCAGAATATGCAGTTGACCATTACGTAAAGCAGTATCAGCAGTAAAATAAAGCTATCTAATGAGAAAGTACTCCTGCTCAATGGCAAAGTGATTATAAGACAGATTAAAAGATTGAGTAAAACTATTTATGTATGTGTTTTAATAGCCATAATACACAGAAATATACTTTTATAAAGATGTGAGTAGGATGAAAAAACAGTTTTTTTTTTGTTAGCAGTAATACAATGTACGTCCAGTTATATGTGAAAGTTGGTAATTTCTCACATTTGGAATGTACTTGTATCATGGCATCATTCCACGATTTTGGTATTTGATTTTGGAATAGTTCCGACAGCCTGGTATTTTTCGTTTTTCATTTTATCACAATAACTTCACTTGAGGTGGGTAAATAAGAAAATTGCTGAACTTTTTATATCAACATAATGTAACGGTATGTTTTACATCTAAATGAGAGTGAACAGCGTATCATACATGCAGTTGTTTGTATTTCAATTTCCCAAGTCTAAATTTTCTTTCTTGAGTGGGTCCTTGGTTGTAGAGTGGTTTACAACGTCAATTTCAGACCACAAGCCTAATACCGCTGATGTTGGTTTGAGTCCTGTCCCCCATCTCGAGTGTTAATGTTTCAAGAAACTTCACAAAACCGGGAGTTTTACCGGTCAGTTCCATATATCTGTATGGGTTTTCCTCCTGCAATAATTTCTAAAAATTACGATAAAAGGAAATATCCCTTATCCTAACTATTGTGAGTAGCATTTCTGTCTCCCTGTCTTATAGGGAGATTATATCCAAATTAATACACTGTTCGGTAACATGTTATTTGTATCGGGGAAAATGTGCTATTCCTGTTTACTAATGGCACGAGAAACAAGATGACTATAGACACAATCCCATCCTCCTTCTCTTTCATGACTTAATACAGAGTATCATGACGGATGGCACCAGTTAAGCAGGAACAAGGTTGACGACAGGTTTTTAGTGATGTTTCTATTGCTCAATCTTTAGATTCATGTCTGTTGTTTTGTCAACCATTAATTGTCTTTTTCACTTTTGTTTCTTTTGGTCATTGCATTGTCTTTCTTACTTCAATTTACGGCTTCTGATTACCCCTTTGGTTTATTCAAGCTTTTCTTGATTGCTGTAGGTATGCTATATTTGCCATCATAAATTAATCGACCCATGTAAAATTTAAATAGCTCATTTGATTGCAGGGCCAAGCTAGTTTTATGTGCACAAATATTCCCTCTTAGTGAAATGATGCAGTTATGCAAGTGTTTATGTGTGTAACTTATATATTCTGAAACTGATAGCTATTGTTTGTTTTAATTAGAAAGAAACAAGTACATAGAAGATAAATACATGACACAAATGCGTCAGTTTGAACAACAAACTGAAGAAGTACAAGAATTGCGAGGTGATCGTGTTCAGCTCAGACAACGATTGAAACAGAAGACTGGTATGTTATTTATTGCATTAGGAATATTAATGTAAGATGCAAGTAAAGAAAACACTAACCTTAATGTTGTTACAGGATGAAAATTATCAACGATTGAAATTTGTTTATGCTCTTTATTTATTGTCTGTACTTTAAGAATGAGTTGGCAGACTAGGTGGTATCTTCAACCAGTAAAAAGAGTTGTGCAACAATAACACAAAAACATGTATCATTGATCACTGATATCATGATTAATATCATTGATCACTGATATCATGATTAATAATACAATATGAACATGAAACAGTGAACATATAATTAGTTACGTTCACTGGGTCAATGCCTCCTTTATATGAAATATTAGTCCCCAATGGCGATGTTATCATTCGCCTAATTGTCAGCGTTTCGGCACATACATAAGTCCGCTTTGTACTAGCTATATATAGATCAGAACGCGTAGTTGGATTTTTATAGTGCTAGCTCAGTTAAACAACAGTCCGTGTGTAGACATCAAACACATTATCCTGATTCCGAGCCAACCAATATTTGACTTTTCTTCTTAATTCTGCATACTTAGTGGAGAAGCAGTAAATACCAATTTCATAGTCTTTGGTTCGATCCGATTGTGTGTCCTTTAATGTGAAACCTACATACTAATATAGATGTACATGTATATGCTTCTCCAACTGGTAGATAACATCTTATATGAAATGCTGACCCTATAACTGATCAAATTCAATTACAACAAAACACATCAAACTTTACTATAGGATTATTGTGCTCTAACAGTAAATAATATAATCCCATTACATCAAGTATATTTTATAGCATATATTCTTACATAGATATAAACATGTGTTTCAGATGAAAATGGATCACTGAAGCAACGATTGCGGGAATCGATAGGTATGTTGTGTCGTTTATTGTTATAATATTATATATTAAGACGCGGCGTTCGAAAACAGCTAATCAGAACATACAATGTGAACATCAAATTTGCGAAAATAATCAAACTTTATAGAGAAAAACCAAAAAGTAGAGCTTACATTTTAATTATTAAGAGGTTTCAGCAGATTTAGACAGTAAAAAGTAAAAACTTTGTAGAGGGTCATGTACAGAAAATCCACACCATGTTTATTTATTATCTTTATTATTATTTATTCGGATGATCAGATTACGTTTCGTTTTCATACTAATCTACAAAAAAGTAATATATGTTTAAATTAACTTTAAGAAAATGAAACCCATTAATATATTACTACATTATGTTGCTATTTGTGTATAGAATTTGTCATTTCTATTCTATAGATAAAAACGAAAATCTCCAGAAAGATTTATCAGGATCGCCAAGTAGATTATGTAATAGTCGATCATTGGAGGAGGACTTGTCAACAGGTACATTTCTCCATACTATTAGCATAGTAAAATGTGTAATATTGTACAATAAAATGTAATTCTTGCCCAAGCTACCTTCTTCATCTGTCTTCCTTTGTCAGAATTTGATGAAATCAATTTCTAAACACTCGTCTTTCCTCTTGGTTTTGCATTTTCAACCTCCTGAATGAACAAAGATAACACTTTGACCTGTAATCCGTCATCCTAATTCGACAAAGATAACACTTTGACCTGTAATCCGTCATCCTGATTGGACAAAGATAACACTTTGATCTGTAATCCGTCATCCTAATTGGACAAAGATAACACTTTGACCTGTAATCCGTCATCCTGATTGGACAAAGATAACACTTTGATCTGTAATCCGTCATCCTGATTGGACAAAGATAACACTTTGACCTGTAATCCGTCATCCTGATTGGACAAAGATAACACTTTGATCTGTAATCCGTCATCCTAATTGGACAAAGATAACACTTTGACCTGTAATCCATCATCCTAATTGGACAAAGATAACACTTTGACCTGTAATCCGTCATCCTGATTGGACAAAGATAACACTTTGACCTGTAATCCGTCATCCTGGTTGGACAAAGATAACACTTTGATCTGTAATCCGTCATCCTAATTGGACAAAGATAACACTTGGACCTGTAATCCGTCATCCTAATTGGACAAAGATAACACTTTGACCTGTAATCCGTCATCCTGGTTGGACAAAGATAACACTTTGACCTGTAATCCGTCATCCTAATTGGACAAAGATAACACTTTAACCTGTAATCCGTCATCCTAATTGGACAAAAATAACACTTTGACCTGTAATCCGTCATCCTGATTGGACAAAGATAACACTTTGACCTCTAATCCGTCATCCTGATTGGACAAAGATAACACTTTGATCTGTAATCCGTCAACCTAAAGCTAATTGGACAAAGATAACACTTTGACCTGTAATCCGTCATCCTAATTGGACAAAGATAACACTTTGACCTGTAATCCGTCATCCTGATTGGACAAAGATAACACTTTGACCTGTAATCTGTCATCCTGATTGGACAAAGATAACACTTTTACCTGTAATCCGTCATCCTGATTGGACAAAGATAACACTTTGACCTGTAATCCGTCATCCTAATTGGACAAAGATAACACTTTGATCTGTAATCCGTCATCCTGATTGGACAAAGATAACACTTTGACCTGTAATCCGTCATCCTGAATGGACAAAGATAACACTTTGACCTGTAATCCGTCATCCTGATTGGACAAAGATAACACTTTTACCTATAATCCGTCATCCTGAATGGACAAAGATAACACTTTGACCTGTAATCCGTCATCCTGAATGGACAAAGATAACACTTTGACCTGTAATCCGTCATCCTAATTGGACAAAGATAACACTTTGATCTGTAATCCGTCATCCTGATTGGACAAAGATAACACTTTGACCTGTAATCCGTCATCCTGAATGGACAAAGATAACACTTTGACCTGTAATCCGTCATCCTGATTGGACAAAGATAACACTTTTACCTATAATCCGTCATCCTGGTTGGACAAAGATAACACTTTTACCTATATTCGGTCATCCTGATTGGACAAAGATAAAACTTTGACCTATATTCGGTCATCCTGATTGGACAAAGATAACACTTTGACCTGTAATTCGTCATCCTGATTGAACATGATTAAGTTGGACAAAGATAACACTTTGACCTGTAATTCGTCATCCTGATTGAACATGATTAAGTTGGACAAAGATAACACTTTGACCTGTAATTCGTCATCCTGATTGAACATGATTAAGTTGGACAAAGATAACACTTTGACCTGTAATTCGTCATCCTGATTGAACATGATTAAGTTGGACAAAGATAACACTTTGACCTGTAATTCGTCATCCTGATTGAACATGATTAAGTTGGACAAAGATAACACTTTGACCTGTAATTCGTCATCCTGATTGAACATGATTAAGTTGGACAAAGATAACACTTTGACCTGTAATTCGTCATCCTGATTGAACATGATTAAGTTGGACAAAGATAACACTTTGACCTGTAATTCGTCATCCTGATTGAACATGATTAAGTTGGACAAAGATAACACTTTGACCTGTAATTCGTCATCCTGATTGAACATGATTAAGTTGGACAAAGATAACACTTTGACCTGTAATTCGTCATCCTGATTGAACATGATTAAGTTGGACAAAGATAACACTTTGACCTGTAATTCGTCATCCTGATTGAAAATGATTAAGTTGGACAAAGATAACACTTTGACCTGTAATTCGTCATCCTGATTGAACATGATTAAGTTGGACAAAGATAACACTTTGACCTGTAATTCGTCATCCTGATTGAACATGATTAAGTAGGTACATTTGCATTAGTAGCAAAATACAACACTTTTTTTGCTTTTGTTCTTTTAATGTTATCTTTATGTATATTTGTTTACAATTTCAAGGTTCAGCAAATCAATCGATGTCGCCACAGCAAGCATCTTTTGGGCAGCCTTTGTCGAACGACACTGGAAGTGAGTATAAACTGTCAATGGGGGGAGGGGGGAGGGGGGGGTCAACATCTTAAAAAAAAAAGGGAGCAAACATAGGGTCCTGTCCTGTCCTGTCCACAAGTACCTGTGTTACAATGTATATTGAGAAAAATATTTAAAATAGTAAAATTAAAATATGGCTGTTTTTCGTCTTTTTGTGAAAGCATAAACATTTTAAGTTGTGTCTACAAATGAAGATATATCCAGGATCTTAATTCACGAAGAAAAAAAAATAAGTAAATATAGAAATGGTTTATTGACATGCCTCTAAGTTACATATTATTTGTTTCGGCACTGACATGGCCCATTAGAGATACCGGTATCTAATATTGAAATTGACATTTCCTTAACATTGTGATCAAAACAAAACTGACGTTATTCTCCTCATGCATAGGTGATTTAGCCGATTTTGGCTATCCTGCTTATGCCTTCTGATTAACTTGCCCCCAAAGACTTTTAGATCACTTGGTTTTCCAGTGTTTTGATTATGAGCGTACTTGATGACGATTAGTCCAGAAACACGTCGTGCACACTAAATTCCATATGTACGTTTTTATGAATTACTGCAACCGATTGTCTAGAATGTCATGGTGATATGGCGTTTCAGATTAACATATCTAGAATGTCATGGTGATATGGCGTTTCAGATTAACATATCTAGAATGTCATGGTGATATGGCATTTCAGATTAACATATCTAGAATGTCATGGTGATATGGCGTTTCAGATTAACATATCTAGAATGTCATGGTGATATGGCGTTTCAGATTAACATATCTAGAATGTCATGGTGATATGGCGTTTCAGATTAACATATCTAGAATATCATGGTGATATGCCATTTCAGATTAACATATCTAGAATGTCATGGTGATGTGGTGTTTCAGATTAACATATCTAGAATGTCATGGTGATGTGGTGTTTCAGATTAACATATCTAGAATGTCATGGTGATGTGGTGTTTCAGATTAACATATCTAGAATGTCATGGTGTTGTGGTGTTTCAGATTAACATATCTAGAATGTCATGGTGATATGGCGTTTCAGATTAACATATCTAGAATATCATGGTGATATGGCATTTCAGATTAACATATCTAGAATGTCATGGTGATGTGGTGTTTCAGATTAACATATCTAGAATGTCATGGTGATGTGGTGTTTCAGATTACCATATCTAGAATGTCATGGTGATGTGGTGTTTCAGATTAACTTATCTAGAATGTCATGGTGATGTGGTGTTTCAGATTAACATATCTAGAATGTCATGGTGATATGGTGTTTCAGATTAACATATCTAGAATGTCATGGTGATCTGGTGTTTCAGATTAACATATCTAGAATGTCATGGTGATATGGTGTTTCAGATTAACATATCTAGAATGTCATGGTGATATGGTGTTTCAGATTAACATATCTAGAATGTCATGGTGATATGGTGTTTCAGATTAACATATCTAGAATGTCATGGTGATATGGTGTTTCAGATTAACATATCTAGAATGTCATGGTGATATGGTGTTTCAGATTAACATATCTAGAATGTCATGGTGATGTGGTGTTTCAGATTAACATATCTAGAATGTCATGGTGATGTGGTGTTTCAGATTAACATATCAGTTATAGGTAGGTTTGACATGCAAAGTTTATTGTTTCTATTGTAGATGTGTTTAATTTGTCACCAAGAGAGTTCAATTTCGGAACTAACGGTATGTTTTACTATATAACACCCCCATGTCATTTACATAACAGATTAGAATAATACCAATTAGTACAAGAGGTCATATATTGTGGGGTATTTTTAATTAGGATACCAAGTCACACATGTTTATTTCATTTGGTTAATGTTTATAGGTCATATATATATATTTATTTATATAAAAAATGCAGAGATATGATCAAAAAGAGTATTTCTCACCATTGTTTGAATGGAGACGTAATTAACAAAACTAGAATATTCAAATCCAAGACATCTAAACATATAAATTCTTTGAAAATTCGAAAATACTATGTATTAACAAATATTGTTTACTCTTTGAGTCAGGTATTATTAGTAACAAATATAGACAGTCTGTTAGTAGTGTAGAAGATCTAACGATCAATTAAATCAGCATATTAATATTTCACTCGGTATTATATTACTATTTCATGTTCAATATTTGATTCCAACATATTATTCATCTATAATATAGTCTCCCACTTAACACCATTAATTTCTGTTGATGTTTATGACTACTTGATATTTAATCTGTTAGACGTATCAGTTAAAATTGTTCGTCCCTAGAGTGATGGTCTTAATTCAACATATTCTACCTTCCTATCTAGTAGTCAGTTAACTGAGTGTTGCCGTTGGAGATCCAATTATCAAAGAGGGGGTGGTTGGGATCCCATTTCGGTTTTACCCTGCCATGATCTAGATTTTAAATGTCATATGTGGTTGTCCCCCTTTTTGTTTTCAGTGTGATATGACGAGAGATGATTGTTCGTTTTATTGATATTGGTGGATTTTTTTATCATCATTGTTTAAACTTTCTTCTCATGATAATTATCATTAAGAGATATCAAACTTCAGAAAAACGCATGGAAGCCATCTTCTGTGTGGTATTTAATAAAAACGTAGAATATCAATTTTAAGTTTGGGGGTAGTGAAATAAACCACAACAGGTCTTACGGCACCTGTTCATGGTATTGTTATATCTCTTAAGTAGAACATCAGACTTCTGGCATACAAGTTCTTAACATAAACATGACAATCTGGATTCATAAAGAGACAACATAAAAATGACAATCTGGATTCAAAAAGAGACAACATAAAAATGACAATCTGGATTCAAAAAGAGACAACATAAACATGACAATCTGGATGCAAAAATTACAACATGACCATGGAAATCTGAATGCAACTCCTACAACATAAAAATGACAATATAGATGCTAAAAACGACAACATAAAAACATAAGCTTGTTTATATATAGTGTTAAACAAAGCAAAACGATATAATTTTTTGTTGAAATATGTAGTTTGTATAATTTGTATATCAGTTTATGCTTTTGTTTCTGTTTGTTTTAGCGGCATCCACCCCAACAGTGCAAAGGTGATGGAGGGCCATGCACATAAAATTATGGATTATTGTTTAACAAAAATGTGTTTGTCGAATTATAAATGTAGCATTATGTGTTTGTATGATGTATCCTGTATATATAGAGCTTAGTATAAGTCAAGGAATAAAATATTGAATTAAACATATTTCATTGCTCTAATATAAACAATGGGATTGGCCACAAGTTATAACAACATTATAAAATATACAACATTAGATATACATACATTGTCGGTAAATATAAAATTTATTTGTACGTTTATTGTGTCTGTCTTAACTGCGAAAATGTTTAAAAACAGCTGAAACAAGCGTCGTTTTAATCTTTTTTTGATGGTGTCCTCTATGATATCTGCGGTTACACTGTTGCCAGTTCTCAACAGGGGTCAGGAACCAGATCAATTATATTTCGCGATTTTTTTTTAACTATTATATAATTATAGTTTCTACAATGCACACATTCTTTTTTGCATTGATTATGCATGTTCAAAAATGACACACAAAAATTAAGGTCATGAATTCATTTTTTAATTAGGGTCGCTTGAGTAAGCGGAAACACATCGTTATTTTTTCAGGTTTGGTATATTTTTGTATTTTGCTTTCGCTCTTTTATTTGTTGTTTTTCAAGTTTTGATATCGTTTGTTTGTTTTAGCTTCGCTTTTTTTTAGTTGTTTATTTGATTTAATTTTAATAGAAAACTATAGAAGTAGCGCGATGTTATTTTGCCGTCGACAAGAAAAAACGTTTAATGGACAAATTGGGTAACCTTCTACAATTTTAGGTAGAAATCGTAATTTTTATCCGAAATCAAGTTTGTTAAGTTCATTCTCTGCCACTGAAAATGAACATTTTTTGTTATTTGGATTTAGCACGAAAATTATGAGCGAAAAAAATAATTTCGAATGTGTAAAGTTTTATACTTCGTGTTTTTTTTTACATCAAGTTGCAACTGGACATTTTGTTGACCTTACTCCTTTAGGAATATTTTTTAACTTGCTTTTAAAAAATCATTTCTGAAAAGACTTTTTCGTTTTTGAAGATAATAACATTTGATATGTATACTTTTTATGTGAAAATTTTGTAAAACATAGCTGAAATAAAGCTTGTTATTTGGCATGCAGATGTTTTTCCTTCAGCGTTACGTTCTTTTCTTTCCATGAACTTATCGATTTTTTCCTTCAAACATTGCTTTAATCAGAAATCGTTAATGGGGTCATAGAGCACGCTGACTCCGGTCCCACAAAAAAAATGGTCCGCAAAACGTATTTTTAGGTTTTTACTGAGAAAAATGTAAAAGACATACGGATATTTTGTAACGCTTTACATGAGAAAATTGTGCGTTAACGACGTTTTCTTCTAGTAAATTTGTTTTCAAAAGCAAAAATAAACCTAATCTAATATAATAAAACAATTATTCGTATAATTCCCTATACAAACATATATCGGAAATAAAAATCCATCAATCTAAGAAAAATCTACATTCGTTTTACTTATTTCATGTTCTATATAGTCAAAGTATCACCAATAGCGCTATTGACTATTCAGAAACGACAATGTATACGACTCTTTTCAAATTGTTTGCATTATTTATATTCTTCTGTAATATGTAATTTACTTTCATGTGTGTTGTACTTGTAAAGGATTAGACAAACTTAAGGTACCCATGTTAAAGGAAATATTAAAAAAGGATTTTAGGACAATCTGGATACACAACAGAACAGTGGTATGGTTAGGGTTATAGTGTTTAACGCCACTATCAACAATAGTTCAGTTACAGGGCCCGGTGGCTCAATGAGTTAGGTAGTTGGATTACCTAACAACTCATACAAGCCTATCACCAATACGGAGTGGGTTCGTGCCCGGTTTTGTGAATTACAACCAGAGGCTCCCAGGAGCCTGTAATCGCTCACCTGGATCAAAGCTGCTTTCAATAACAACGCAACTGCACTGTGGTGGCCATCTTGGTGGGAGAACGCGACTGCCGGACAAAATTTTGAAAGAGGACCATCCAATGACTTCCATCAAAGTTTGGTTCTAATTGAGCTACTGGTTCCAGACAAGATGGTTTTTATGTGAATTTCCCATAGGGTCTTATGTTAAACTAAGTACAGCTGTGCAGCCATCTTGGTCAGAGGGTGGGACCACCAGACAAAATTTTGGAAGAGGACCATCCAATGACTTTTCTATCAAAGTTTGGTTCCAATTGAGCAACTGGTTCCAGACAAGAAGATTTTTATGTGAATTTCCCATAGGGTCCTATGTTAAGCTAAGTTCGACTGTGGGGGCCATCTTGGTCGAAGGGCCGAACCGCCGGACATATTTTTGGAAGAGAACCATCCAATGACTATTTCATCAAAATTTTGTTCTTATTGAGCAAATGGTTTCAGAAAAGATTTTTATGGGAATTTCCCAAAGGGTCCTATGTTAAATTAAGTTCGGCTGTGGCGGCCATCTTGGTCGGAGGTCTGAAATGCCGGACACAATTTTGGAAGAGGACCACCCATGAATCATTTCAGCAAAGTTTGGTTGAGATTGACTCAGTAATTTCAGAGAAGATTTTTTTTAATTTCATCCCCCCTTTTTTCTATTTTTAGCTTGGCGGCCATCTTGGTTGAAAGTCGGGATCACCGGACACAATTTTGGAAGGGGCCATCCAAGGATCATTCCACCAAAGTTTGGTTGCAATTGGCCCAGTGGTTTCTGAGGAGAAGATTTTTATGTGAATTTACCATAGGGTCCTATGTTAAGCTAAGTTCGGCTGTGGGGGCCATCTTGGCCAAACCACCGGACACATTTTTGGAAGAGAACCATCCAATGACTATTTCATCAAAATTTTGTTCTTATTGAGCAAATGGTTTCAGAAAAGATTTTTATGGGAATTTCCCATAGGGTCCTATGTTAGATTAAGTTCGGCTGTGGCGACCATCTTGGTCGGAGTTCTCAAATGCCGGACACAATTGTGGAAGAGGACCACCCATGAATCATTTCAGCAAAGTTTGGTTGAGATTGACTCAGTAGTTTCAGAGAAGATTTTTGTTTAATTTCATCCCCCCTTTTTTCTATTTTTAGCTTGGCGGCCATCTTGGTTGGAAGTCGGAATCACCGGACACAATTTTGGAAGGGGCCATCCAAGGATCATTCCATCAAAGTTTGGTTGCAATTGGCCCAGTGGTTTCTGAGGAGAAATTGTTATGTGAATTTACCATAGGGTCCTATGTTAAGCTAAGTTCGGCTGTGGGGGCCATCTTGGCCGAACCGCCGGACACATTTTTGGAAGAGCACCATCCAATGACTATTTCATCAAAATTTTGTTCTTATTGAGCAAATGGTTTCAGAAAAGATTTTTATTGGTATTTCCCATAGGGTCCTATGTTAAATTAAGTTTGGCTGTGGCGGCCATCTTGGTCGGAGTTCTGAAATGCCGGACACAATTTTGGAAGAGGATCACCCAAGAATCAATTCAGCAAAGTTTGGTTGAGATTGGCTCAGTAGTTTCAGAGGAGAAGATTTTTTTTTTAATTTCATCCCCCCTTTTTAGCTATTGTCACCACTGAGCGTCCGTCGTCTGTCGTCCGTCCGTCCGTTATTTTTTCACATTTTAATCAACTCCTCTGAAGCCACTGGGCCAATTTGAACCAAACTTTGGTGGAATGGTCTTTGGATGGCCCCCTTCCAAAGTTGTGTCCGGTGATCCCGACTTCCAACCAAGATGGCCGCCAAGCTAAAAATAGAAAAAGGGGGGATGAAATTTTAATTGTCCATTGCTGCTTTAGTATAAATTTTAACTGCAGCTACATGGCAAGGAGTAGTTTAACATATATTCCGTGTTTTTCTGTGAAATTTTTCTTTCAGCCGATTTATAACGATTATGCAAATTAGGCATATTTTGATAAAAGATCATCGGACACAATTTTGGAAGAGGGCCATCCAAGGACCATTTCACCAAAGTTTGGTTGGAATTGGCCCAGTGGTTTCTGAGGAGAAGATTAAAATGTGAAATGTTGACGGACGGACGAAAAGTGATGACAATAGCTCACCTGGCCTAAAGTGAGCCAAAAAAGGGTGCACTGGACTCGCAGCCGCAAGTGATAAAGTTTACCAGTTGCTTGTCCATGGTCGGTGGTTCTCTCCGGGTACTCCGGCTTCTTCCACCACTGAAACTGGTCGCCATGATATAGCTGAAATATTGTTGAAAGTGGCGTTAAACACCAAAAATCATCAATCATCATCAGTTATATCGTGGCGTTCAGTTGTATTCAAGTACCTGGAGAAAACCACTGACCTGACAAACTTTATCACATAATATTGTATAGAATATACAACAATGATTAGGGTTATGGTATTTGACGCCACTTTCAACATGTTAAAATTTGAGTTCAGCAATAATGGTCAATTAAAGAATTTTCAATTTTCGTTTTCGTAACAGTGACCATCTTTTGTGTGATGTTTTATTACCCGATAAAGGGGTTAGGGTTGTGGTGTTTAACCCCACTTTCAATAATATTTCAGTTATATCCTGGTAGTCTGTTTTTTTTGGTGGAGGATACGGGAGTACCCAGAGATAACCACAGACCTGCCGCAAGTCACTGACAAACTTTTATATATAATGTGTAGATTGGACCTGGACTCACATTAGTGATGATAAGCACTGATGGTATAGATAGTTGTAAATCCGACTACCATACGATCACGATCGCGACAGCCCCTTCAACGTCAATGGTACAAAAAACATAGATGACACCAATATGCTGGTACAACTAGTAGGTTTAATTAATTAAATCAGGACATTTATATTTCATTCCATCTTATACTACCATTTTCTTGATTGCAATAAATATGTTCAAATTATGAGAAAATTTTATTTCACAATGTTCATCCTTGATTTTGAGTACAAAATAAAGATTAAGTTTTTCTTCACTGAAGGTTTATTTCTCAGAACATCATACATTTACATCATATCAATAATATAAAAAAGCACAATACAATACTCTTAAATCACTGGATAAGTGAAATAATAATAAAAACAACTTTCAACAACACTCTCAAGGATGATGTGTGTAGATTGCTCTGGGCTGTAACTTTCTCTGGTGAATATACCTAAAATAAATGAGAAATTGTTACTCAATTTTTCCTTATATTATCTTCGGAAATATATTGCAAAAAAGGCTTCCCTTAATAATAGTGGTCGGTACACAAATAAGTAGAGTACCATACAGGCAATAGTATTAATTTGGGTAAATGGACAGAAAGTTACAGGACATAAAGTCACAATTTTATAGGACAAAAAGTCAATTAATATTTTGGGTTAAATAATGTTATTACAATTAAATGTCGCAATACACATTTAACATGTATGTGGGACAATAAAAGTGACTTTTTTTTTAAATTATTGTTAGCACAGGCACTCGTGGCATGGAATTACCACCCCCTTTCTGAGTACTTATTTATTTTCAATAAAATTTCTTTTTTGTTTCATTTCTTTTTCCTGAATTTATTGTGGATAATAAGAGTATATATAGGGTCGACACATGTAACTTGCTGTTAACATAAGATTGTATAAATATGGATAATATGCACAAAGTTAAATTAAGGAAAATGGGATGAAATAATAAAGAAATTTTATTGAAAATAAATATGTAAACAGAAAGTTGATTAATTCATAAATTAAAATGATTTTTAACACAATTTATTAAGAAATACCAATCACAATATCGTTATTTAGGTAAATACTTATTAGACAGATTTTTTAAAAACTATTTTTGTCTTTTTAATTGATAACTGACCCAAGTTAGGCTAAATAAATGAAATGTGACTTAATGTGTTAATTAATTTTCATTAAAAAAACATACATGACTTCTATAAATTTTAATTTCTTATCTAATTCTTATCTTATTATGTAACAATATGGTCAGGTTGTTATTTTCATTGAATGGCATCTCAAAATAGATGGCTTCACAGTAGGTGCTCTTCCTGTATAATCAGTAATTGGTTACATCCTGTATATTACAACTGATAGATTTACTACATGACAAACAATTTTAATCAGCCATCATCATCATAAAATACATTTTTTAATCTTTATTTTAAATGAAATTAAAAAATCATTATAAGAGTGAAGTCAATTCAAGCTTTTAGCTTTTTACTTTACAACTTTGAAATACAAATCGATATGTTTTAATATTTAAAAAATAGTAATTATTCATTTAAGTTTTATTTCACCAATGATCTGATTTAATATTTAATAATTATGATAACCTTGTTTTTCTACACGATTCCATGTTGATATCCATGCCATCATGATGGTCTCAGATAGTAGACTTTGTTGTTCATAATAATTTATGGAAGGAGTTTGTTTCCAATAAATCTTTTTTCTAAGTTTCATGATATGTAATCATTTCTGTCTTATCATTAATATATATATTTGAGACATTAATCCTTATTACGATATAGTGACATTTGTAGGTACATATCACATGCTGAGTGATATATACATTACTTGTTTATTAATAATCATTTATGATAAAGATATCGAGTCATAAATTATTGATAAAAAAAGGGTAATGTACAAGGACTTTTTATCAGGTATGAATACACATCCCCATACTGAAGATCAGGCCACTTGCACTGATTATTTTCACAAACACCTGCTGGTAACTGGTAAGGTCACTCTTTACAGTTAATTACACATAATTTTGATTGTAGTGACATAACGATTCACCATTTAACATCTCTTGATAGCTGTAGGACATTATATTTCACGGTTGTTTATTGCAAAGTAATGATAAGATGTTAATTACCACTCAATTTATAGATAACTCACCTATTCTCCACTGAAGCCATATGTATCCACGTGATAGCTTCACCGCCTCAAAATGGCCGACTTTTGTTGTTAGGGGAAGTGACGTCACCCCGGAAAAGACAAAAATGTATCTACAATGTAGTATATGCAATTTGATTGCGAACATATAACAAGTGCAGGATCAAGTAGTTTACCATATACTTATAGTAAATAGAGTATATGTTTTGCTATTTAATAAATTGACTTCATTTCCATAAGATGATTTTATTTTCCTAAAGTGTCCTTAGAGGGCTGATAAATAATAGCTATTAATTTTTTCCGGACTTTATTACACGCCTTTCCATCTATTATATTCTATTGTAGTTCGCTACTGCATGGCCGTAGCGCAATGGAGGCAAATGAGGCAAATGCCTCACTTTTAAAACGGCAAGTGTAACCTTTTGAAAGCAAATGAAATCTTTTTTTTTCTTCACAAATTTGTCTAAATTCACCTCCTTTGCCTCACTTTATTCAGACCCGGCATACGGCCGTGTTAACTGATAGATTATTTCCGGTCGTAAGATAACCTGCCATTTGCGACATATGAAACAAATGAAGAATAGAAATGCAAAACTTATTTTCTAAAATACCAGAAGTTCTTCATGAAAACTACAATAATTTTCCCAGCTTAAATTTACCTGATATACTTGTTAACACATATGTCAGTTGTATTGACCATATAAATTTGTTCTTCAGCTCATTAAAGATGATTTACATAAACTATTATTATTTTGATTTTCAGCTTTGTGTTCCATGTCAGTATAATAGTGATATGTTGTACTAGTATTTGATGTGATATTTCTTCAAATAAAACATTTAAATACAGATATATGTTTAACTACAAGTTTGTGTTAGTTACCTAATACAGATATATGTTTAACTACAAGTATGTGTTAGTTACCTAATACAGATATATGTTTAACTACAAGTATGTGTTAGTTACCTAATACAGATATATGTTTAACTACAAGTATGTGTTAGTTACCTAATACAGATATATGTTTAACTACAAGTATGTGTTAGTTACCTAATACAGATATATGTTTAACTACAAGTATGTGTTAGTTACCTAATACAGATATATGTTTAACTACAAGTATGTGTTAGTTACCTAATACAGATATATGTTTAACTACAAATATGTGTTAGTTACCTAATACAGATATCTGTTTAACTACAAGTATGTGTTAGTTACCTAATACAGATATATGTTTAACTACAAGTATGTGTTAGTTACATAATGCAGATATATGTTTAACTACAAGTATGTGTTAGTTACCTAATGCAGATATATGTTTAACTACAAGTATGTGTTAGTTACCTAATACAGATATATGTTTAACTACAAGTATGTGTTAGTTACCTAATACAGATATATGTTTAACTACAAGTATGTGTTAGTTACCTAATACAGATATATGTTTAACTACAAATATGTGCTAGTTACCTAATACAGATATCTGTTTAACTACAAGTATGTGTTAGTTACCTAATACAGATATATGTTTAACTACAAGTATGTGTTAGTTACCTAATACAGATATATGTTTAACTACAAGTATGTGTTAGTTACCTAATACAGATATATGTTTAGCTACACGTATGTGTTAGTTACCTAATACAGATATATGTTTAACTACAAGTATGTGTTAGTTACCTAATGCAGATATATGTTTAACTACAAGTATGTGTTAGTTACCTAATACAGATATATGTTTAACTACAAGTATGTGTTAGTTACTTAATACAGATATATGTTTAACTACAAGTATGTGTTAGTTACCTAATACAGATATATGTTTAACTACAAGTATGTGTTAGTTACCTAATACAGATATATGTTTAACTACAAGTATGTGTTAGTTACCTAATACAGATATATGTTTAACTAAAAGTTTGTGTTAGTTACCCAATACAGATATATGTTTAACTATAAGTATGTGTTAGTTACCTAATACAGATATATGTTTAACTACAAGTATGTGTTAGTTTCCTAATACAGATATATGTTTAACTACAAGTATGTGTTAGTTTCCTAATACAGATATATGTTTAACTACAAGTATGTGTTAGTTTCCTAATACAGATATATGTTTAACTACAAGTATGTGTTAGTTACCTAATACAGATATATGTTTAACTACAAGTATGTGTTAGTTACCTAATACAGATATATGTTTAACTACAAGTATGTGTTAGTTACCTAATACAGATATATGTTTAACTACAAGTTTGTGTTAGTTACCTAATACAGATATATGCTTAACTACAAGTTTGTGTTAGTTACCTAATACAGATGTATGTTTAACTACACGTATGTGTTAGTTACCTAATACAGATATATGTTTAGCTACAAGTATGTGTTAGTTACCTAATACAGATATATGTTTAACTACAAGTATGTGTTAGTTACCTAGAAATAAAACATTTACATACAGATATATTTTTAACTACAAGTATGTGTTAGTTGCCTAATACAGATATATATTTAACTACAAGTATGTGTTAGTTACCTGATACAGATATATGTTTAACTACAAGTATGTGTTAGTTACCTAATACAGATATATGTTTAACTACACGTATGTGTTAGTTACCTAATACAGATATATGTTTAACTATAAGTATGTGTTAGTTACCTAATACAGATATATGTTTAACTACAAGTATGTGTTAGTTACCTAATACAGATATATGTTTAACTACAAGTAAGTGTTAGTTACCTAATACAGATATATGTTTAACTACAAGTATGTGTTAGTTACCCAATACATATATATATTTAACCTCAATTATGTGTTAATTACCTCGAAATAAAACATTTAAATACAGATATATGTTTAACTACAAGTATGTGTTAGTTACCTAATACAGATATATGTTTAACTACAGGTATGTGTTAGTTACCTAGAAATAAAACATTTAAATACAGATATATGTTTAACTACAAGTATGTGTTAGTTACCTAGAAATAAAACATTTAAATACAGATATATTTTTAACTACAAGTATGTGTTAGTTACCTGATACAGATATATGTTTAATTACACGTATGTGTTAGTTACCTAATACAGATATATGTTTAACTACAAGTATGTGTTAGTTACCTAATACAGATATATGTTTAACTACAAGTATGTGTTAGTTACCCAATACAGATTTATATTTAACTACAAGTATGTGTTAATTACCTCGAAATAAAACATTTAAATGCAGATATATGTTTAACTACAAGTATGTGTTAGCTACCTAGAAATAAAACATTTAAATACAGATATATGTTTAACTACAAGTATGTGTTAGTTACCTAGAAATAAAACATTTAAATACAGATATATGTTTAACTACAAGTATGTGTTAGCTACCTAGAAATAAAACATTTAAATACAGATATATGTTTAATTACAAGTATGTGTTAGTTACCTAGAAATAAAACATTTAAATACAGATATATGTTTAACTACTAGTATGTGTTAGTTACCTAATACAAATATAAGTTTAACTACAAGTATGTGTTAGTTACCTAATACAGATATATGTTTAACTACAAGTATGTGTTAGTTACCTAATACAGATATATGTTTAACTACAAGTATGTGTTAGTTACCTAATACAGATATATGTTTAACTACAAGTATGTGTTAGTTACCCAATACAGATATATGTTTAACTACAAGTATGTGTTAGTTACCTAATACAGATATATGTTTAACTACAAGTATGTGTTAGTTACCTAATACAGATATATGTTTAACAACAAGTATGTGTTAGTTACCTAATACAGATATATGTTTAACTACAAGTATGTGTTAGTTACATAATACAGATATATGTTTAACTACAAGTATGTGTTAGTTACCTAATACAGATATATGTTTAACTACAAGTAAGTGTTAGTTACCTAATACAGATATATGTTTAACTACAAGTATGTGTTAGTTACCTAGAAATAAAACATTTAAATACAGATATATTTTTAACTACAAGTATGTGTTAGTTACCTAATACAGATATATGTTTAACTACAATTATGTGTTAGTTACCTGATACAGATATATGTTTAACTACAGGTATGTGTTAGTTACCTAATACAGATATATGTTTAACTACAAGTATGTGTTAGTTACCTAATACAGATATATGTTTAACTACAAGTATGTGTTAGTTACCTAATACAGATATATGTTTAACTACAAGTATGTGTTAGTTACCTAATACAGATATATGTTTAACTACAAGTATGTGTTAGTTACCCAATACAGATATATATTTAACTACAAGTATGTGTTAATTACCTCGAAATAAAACATTTAAATACAGATATATGTTTAACTACAAGTATGTGTTAGCTACCTAGAAATAAAACATTTAAATACAGATATATGTTTAACTACAAGTATGTGTTAGTTACCTAGAAATAAAACATTTAAATACAGATATATTTTTAACTACAAGTATGTGTTAGTTACCTAATACAGATATATGTTTAACTACAAGTATGTGTTAGTTACCTAGAAATAAAACATTTACATACAGATATATGTTTAACTACAAGTATGTGTTAGTTACCTAATACAGATATATGTTTAACTACAAGTATGTGTTAGTTACCTAATACAGATATATGTTTAACTACAAGTATGTGTTAGTTACCTAATACAGATATATGTTTAACTACAAGTATGTGTTAGTTACCCAATACAGATATATATTTAACTACAAGTATGTGTTAATTACCTCGAAATAAAACATTTAAATACAGATATATGTTTAACTACAAGTATGTGTTAGCTACCTAGAAATAAAACATTTAAATACAGATATATGTTTAACTACAAGTATGTGTTAATTACCTAGAAATAAAACATTTAAATACAGATATATGTTTAACTACAAGTATGTGTTTGTTACCTAATACAGATATATGTTTAACTACACGTATGTGTTAGTTACCTAGAAATAAAACATTTAAATACAGATATATATTTAACTACTAGTATGTGTTAGTTACCTAATACAGATATATGTTTAACTACACGTATGTGTTAGTTACCTAATACAGATATATGTTTAACTACAAGTATGTGTTAGTTACCTAATACAGATATATGTTTAACTACAAGTATGTGTTAGTTACCTAATAGTATTTGTTGGTTTTTGATACATACGGGAAAGTTTTATTTCTAAACTCACGAAGACACATCCCAAGTGGGTTTGTAAATAAAAATTTGGCTTCATTTGCCGAAAACCTATAACATGATATTAGTTAAATAATTTGTGCCATAGTTGTCAACTACAGTCATTGCATACATATAAATATGAAGACACTGTACTTTCTAAAGCAGCAGATGATATGGAAACTAGTGCATTTTCAGATAATTTAGTCGTGTCCAAACCTGCTGATTTATATGATTTTGATATTGGTGAACTTTGAGATAACATTTGAAAATAATATAGAAGGTGATCGTGTTAGACGTGTCAAAGAGCGAACTTATTATCAACTACAACAACAATAGCTAGATTTTGACCTGCAATTTTAGATCGCAAATATGAAAAGGTTGATTTCGAATGATTTTTAACATACAACAAAATAAAATAAAATAAAAATAAAAGCAAAAAATACCACACCACCAAACATAGCAAATATGTTGTCAATTAAAATAAGATACCGGTAGTCTCTTCATAAAACAAAATAGCATTTGATGTGTGTCTTTCACAATATCAAAATCATCTTGTGCTATGCAATATAGGCATTAACTACTAAGATGTCAATATCCTAATACTAATCCATTCGATATGGAAGACGAAGCGTCCATTTCACGCTTCTGTCTTTCACCTTTAAATGTTTACAAAGTGGAAACGCGAAAGCGGAAATCCGAAGGCGACAGCAAAAAAATGTGAAAACGAAAGATCTTTTCATTTTCGCTTTCTTGTTTTCGCTTAGTAGATTCTCTTCTTTCAGACATAGGCGACCTTAATTTTGAGTAGGATCGTACCTGATGAAGGTTATTCCATAGGAATAAAGTACCTTAGTAAATATTTGGCTATTTTGTGTAGACCCTTTGGCAGACTTGTGCCCAAAGACTTATAAATTATTTAGCTTTTTAATCATGTGATTATGAGAGTACCCGATGAAGAATATTGCATAAACACGTCGTGCACTCTAAATTAGAAATCTACGTTTGTATTATTCTGTCACAGTGCTTTAATTATTATTACTGCAGCTACTTGTATGAGTTAATAATATCTTCTATTTTGTTCTGTTTTTGTTTGGCTGGTGTGACCTTGAATATTTAGAATGTGATTTTGTACGTTCCTCTCTAACTAGAATAGGTTCGGACCATTATATAATAGATTTTGTAAATTTGCTTCAGTAATGAAAGCGAAAGTAGAAATATTAGGTATGTTCATTATCGGCTATAAAAAATTCAAAACAAAATTTCATCTTTTTCTAATTTAGAGAGAGGGGTTAAACAAGGGGACAGTCTCAGCCTTACCCTGTTCAATTATTTTACAAATGATTTGCATGATATTTTTGATAGTACATGTACCCCTCTTGTTTTAGAAAAATCAAAAGTGGCTAGCCTTAGCTTTGCCGATGATCTTGTCATTCTTTCAAATACTTCAGAAGGACTTCAAAACTCCTTAAATAAGCTAGAAAAATATTGTTATGACTGGCAACTGACCGTTAATACGAAAAAGACAAAGGTGATGATTTTTCAGAACACACAATCACCATCCCCTAACTTTTATTACAAAAATGTTCTTTTGACTGAGACCAAAGAATACAATTTCCTTGGCAATGTCATTGATTTCAAGGGTAGTTTCAAAAAGGCTACACAAGAGCTGAGCAAGAAAGGACTAAAAGTTCTATTCTCACTAAAAAATAGATTTATGAATTTTAGCTCAATTCCAATAAATCTGTCCTGTAAATTATTTGATATACCTATAAGACCAATTCTAACCTACAATAGTGAAATTTGGTTTATGGATGACTATTTTTCTATCAGTAGAGCGAGATCAGAACAGAGTGGTTCTGTCTGTGATACATTGTCACTTGAAGATAAATTTTGTTATGAAAAGATACACAATAAATTTTGTAAATATATTTTAGGTTTAAAGAAGATTGCATGCAATAATTCAGCCAAGTCTGAACTAGGAAGATTTCCTATAACAGACTATATCAAAACCCAAGCTATACTATATTTTTGTAGATTACAAACAGATCTAATAAACCCCCTCTGTAAATCTGTTGATTCTGATGGAATCTATACTTGGTATAGTTTCATAAGAAATATTTTTAAGGAATTAGATCTTGAAATCACAGAATTTGAAAATTTCACCAGACTTTTTGCCTCTATAAAACATTCACTGAATTAAAAAAAATAAGAAAGTAATAAATGACTCATATAGTAAAACAAACGTTAGAAAAACTTTCATCTTTCAATGAAACTTCCAAACTGTATATTTACAGTAAAATAAAATCAGAGTTAAAACTTGAAAACTATTTATTATTCTTCTCTAACTTCAAAATGAGACAATTATTTACAAAATTTAGAGTTAGTGATCACAGTTTAGAGATTGAATCAGGGAGGTATAAAAATATAACAAGGGAAGAAAGAATATGTAAAAATTGTAATTTAAATGAAATAGGGGATACCACTTTTTCTTAAAATGCACTGCCAACCACTCTCTTAGAAACAATTTATTTAACAAAATAATATTAAACAAACCAGACTTTATTAAAGAAATACCATTAAATAAAATAAGATTTGTGTTAGATGCAAATTCTGAACTTTTGGCAGAAGTAGGAGACTTTATAAAGCAATCTACAGAATTGCAAAAATGATATCCTTGTCGGTCAAAGGTGTGACATGTGAAAAATATATTAATTAATAGGATTTATTTTGTGTATCCTATATTATGATCAAATTGTAATTTTCTACGTTTTCTATGTTTTGTTTGTTTGTATTTGTATTTGTTTGACCCACATGGGTGTATTATTATGCAAATTAATATATATTTGATTTTATGAAATTGCTTACAAAAACGAAACAGAAAGAACAAATATTAATTTTCGTAAAATGTCATGTGGTGTTGAGCATGTCCTAGTTTGAGAATAACTTACTTTATTTTGTAAACCTTTTCTATACTTGATTATAAAGGAATAGACTATCACGTCACTGGTATGTATGATTTAACTTTAAATGTAAAATGATTATCAGAAGAAATTTGAAAAAAATCTAAAACACAAGAAATGAAATAAAATAATAATTTTCCGTGTAAAACAATATTTGGGGTCTAAAATGACGACTTCCTTGCCACTCCCTACACCTGATAACAAATAGCCATTTTCTTATTCTAAAACCGAATAAACACTATTTTATTACAATTATCTATAGACATGTGTATTCAAGTGTTTCCCATTTTGACAGTAAATCGTTAAGTTGTCGTGTTTTGTCTAACCTATCTTGCGGTTCAATACCATATCTGTTTAAATCTTTAATAACAATTTACCAAAGTTTGTTTTATCTACCTACACGTTGCATAACGCATTAAATATTTTCTAAAAACCAATTGTGAAACAAAAAATAAAAATAAATAGGACATATTTTATGTGAAAGGGGCGTCCGCTAGGTGGACGCGACAAAAGTGATTGCTTCGTGTTTGGAGTACGATCCAAACCATGACCTTCTCTCACTTAGATATACATTTTGTATATACATATAATTTTTTTTATATATATTTACATGGGATTAAGTAAATGATAGGTATAAATAAAAAGATAAAATAAACTAAGATATCAAGCCGTGATACTATTGACTGATTGTACTGTTAAAAGTCAAACAAGTATCACTTTACCTTGTATTCATATAATCTTTTTAAAACATTTATTTTTAAATACATTTAATTTAATATGAAATTATCAAAATGAAAGTAGACATGTGTACCCTGAATCTTCTAGTTAATAGAGATTTCTTAGAAAACTGTTGAGCTTATATGTATATCCATGTAAATGTGCCTGGTTGATGAGATTTTGCTCCCACTAACTAAACTAGTTTAGACCCCGCCACTTTTAATTGTGCCAAGTCCTGAAAGTTAGCGGTCATGTATTTGTGTGTTTGGGGTATCGATTTCGCCTCTTCTATGGTTTTGCTATTGGATTTTGGAACTGATACGACAGGGTGGTATTTTTGTTTTTTAAATTATATACCCCCCCCCCCACCCCTACTCCCGCATACACTCATGTTTCAGCTACCGAGAACCATGCGTCCATGTGACAGATTGCCTGGGGCTCATCGTTACCATTGCACGCTTATTGAACAGGTTTTATCAAAACAGGAACAGCTTACGAAAAATCAGGTAGATTTAATAGTGTCCTTGTGTTTTGATTGGATTTTTATGCATCATGCATCAAGAAAATGCTATATTCTAGAGTTTATTCAATCATATTTCTCATTTGGTTCAGATATGACATCAAACATAGCCGATGGGAAATGAACATTTTTAATTGGCTTAATATTAAAACATTTATATGTGTGTTATGAGCATTGGACTGGTCTCTGTTTCTAAGAATTTTCCATTGGATTTTGGAATTGTTCTGACTGTGTATTTTTAATTTGTTTTTCATTTTAACCCGAACCCTTCATTGGTTCAGGAAGGTCATCCAAGATTTATACAATACGAAGTCAATTCGAGCTGCATATTTTCGTGGGTGTGTGCTGTCTTGCGTATGTTGTTGATGATGCATTGTCTCTGTTTATAACCCAGACTCCCAAAAATAATAATAAAAGATATTTTCCATTCCACATGTTAAAAATTGAAGTTTTATTTCCGACATGATTTTATAGATGGATAACAAAACTGACAAAGCTCTCGAGAACCCTGGGAATGAAGATAGTAAAACGACAGGCAGCAAAGGTATTTATGAAACAGAAACGCAACGAATGTTAGGGGTTCGGAAATTACATACATAAATGTTAGATCACTGGTAATGATCAATGAATGTCAAATTCTGCCAGAGAACCCGCTGATGATAAAATTTATTGGTTAGTTTGGTTTATGGTGTTTAACACCGCTTTCAGCAATATTTCAGTTATATCGTGGCGGTCAATTGTATTGGTAGAGGAAACCGGAGTACCCGGAGAAAACCACTGGCCTGTCACCAATTACTGACAAACTTTATCACATAATGTTGTATCGAGTATACCTCGTGATGAACGGGATTCGAACTCACAGCATTAGTGGTGATAGTCACTGATTGCACAGATAGCTGAAAATCCAACTACCTTACGATCACGAACACAACGTCCCCAAAAAATTTATACATTTTAAGGTCAATAAATATAATGTTATAAATTCAAATTTTTATTTGCAAAATGATGTTTACAGATAGATCAATCTACGAAAGCATGAAATGGACATGCGCAAATTGTGATTTTTCTCGTTACCACGAGATACTAACGGGTGGCTACGAGATACTAACGCGTGGCCAAGAGATAATAAAGCGTGGCAACGATATGCTAACGCGTGGCCACGAAATACTAGCAGCTAAGTCATGGCCAGGAGATACTAACTCGTGGTGACGATATGATAGACCCTTTCATATGAGAGAAAAGGGATAAAAAGGGAGTCACTTTTAAAGATTGTTTAAAAGGTTTATTGTTGTATATCATATTTGTCACATAACTTGTATTCAGTCATAGAAAGAAATGATATTGATAGAAAAATCGGAAAATTGGACCAAAAGAGGTTATTGAAAAAAATAAAAAGAATTTTGTAATATTAATTATATATCATATACCTAGTGCTTGGTAATAAATAACGATAACAATTACATTTGAGAGAAAGCGGGTAAAAGGGATCAGTTTTTAAAGTTGCTTGAAAGGCAGTGTAGCAACGTTAAATGTCGCACCGACGCTAAATGTCGCAAAACATCCTGACGCTAAATGTCGCACCTTTAACGCTAAATGTCGCAATATTTTGAACTACCGCTTATGTCGCAACCTCAACGCTAAATGTTGCACATTTTGTCTATGTTATGATGTATATATACAAAATGTAGCACTTTGCTGCAGCTTCATATCAAAGATTGTTTCATGTATCGTCCTCACCGGTTACCTATATGGACGACGCCTCCAGAAGACTATTGGTTATTCAAGCAATTTGGAGGATACTGCAATATACAGAGAGTACATAATTTCAAAAGCATCTCTGGTTCCTGTTCATTCCGATGTACAGAACCGATGCATCTGACATCGTTTTACATTTATTTTGGACATATTTCAAAATATTTCAGATACAGTGCTGTGAATAATGGTGAGACCCGGTTGCCCAAGAATGATAATCAAATTCCATATTTCTACTGTACTAGAGCGATCACAATGTAGTAATCGTGTCATACACGTACACCGACTTCATTACATACGTGATGGCACATGCAACTAAATATACAAAGTTGTGCTGACGAAAGAGTGCGACATTTAGCGTTAAATGTGTGACATTTAGCGTCATGTGATTTTGCAACATTTAGCATTGGTTGTGACATTTACCGTCAGCCTTGCGACATTTAACGTCAGGTGCGACATTTAGTGTCGGTGCGACATTTAATGTTCCTACATGCAGGTTGTTGTATATCGTATGACTTGTATTCAATCGTTGAAAGAAATAATGGAGATAATAATGGCTTGATCGTTTTTCAATCGGGGTTTAATTCGGGTACCCTACAGTTAGTATCTCATGGCCACGAAAAATATCAACATTTCCGCGTGTCCCTTCCATGCTTCAGTACCAATCAGATATACCCGCAAGTATAAATTATCAGTAACCGCATCGGTGGTGTAATGTTTAGCGTGTGCACCTCGAGTGCCTTAGATCGTTTGAAACCAAAGACCATACAATTGGTATTTGTTGCTTCTGCGCTTAACACGCATCATTAAGGAATAATAGCAATTATTGGTTGGCTCGGAATCAGGATATTGCGTCCAAGTTGAGCGACATGTCTACCCGCTGAACTGTTTTAGTGAGCTAATACTATAAAAATCCAATTAAGAGTGTTGGTCTAGCACAAAGCAGACATCACCATTTTCATCTTATCGAAATGTAACTTGTCCCCATGATATTAATGAGAAATTGCTCAAGTTAGAGGTGATAAACTCTCCAATAAAAAAGCTGGAACAAGAGAAATTACAATGACCACAGAGAAAAGGGACACATGTATAATTGAACATTTGCTGGATGGAATACCAATTGTGATTTCTTTCAGATAAGGGCAGTATAAAATAATAAATGCAAATATATGAGTACTACTAATGTATATTTTCCCTTTCTAATCACTTGTATCAACTTATGTCTTATTCTTGTAAAGTTCAAGATATAATTAAACTTGAAATAAAATCATACATTATACTTAACATGTCCAAATGAAAAGTGATGACCGAGAAAGGACTTGTAATATTATAGCACACAACATTATTTAATGCATTAATTTTTGGACAGAAAATTCAACTAAAGACCACAAACAGCAGTGTGGTTATAATCTCACCGAAGCTAATCAAAGTCTAGGTAGTAAAGACGAGAACAGCTCCAGCAGAGGAAACAGCGGTGATGACCAATCCAATACTGGTATGGCACATTACAAAGATTCGTATACATATTACTGGGGGTGGCCATTAGCAAGCAGTTATACTCGAACACGACAAACGACTGGTGGTCAAACTACAGGACATCACTACCCCAAAAGAAAGAATAGAAAAGGAAAAAGATATGATGGTCAATCTGGAGGTGATAAGCACTCTAATAAAAAGAATGGAATAACAGAAACTACTAATGGTACAATTGGAGGTGATAAGCCCTCCAGCAAAAACACTGGAACAACAGGACCTACTGGTGGTCAAACTAGAGGTGAAAAGCCCTCCAGTAAAAAGACTGGAACAACAGGACCTACAGAAGGTGATAAGCCCTTCATTGAACAGGAAAAGACTGGAACAACAGGGCCTACTGATGGTCACACTGGAGGTGATAAGCACCCCAATAAAACGATTGGAACAGGAGAAACTACTGATGGTCAAACTGGAGGTGATAAAAACCCCAATAAAACGACAGGAACAACAGGACCTACTGGTGGTCAAATTGGAGGTGATAAGCACCCCAATAAAAAGAATGGAACAACAGGACCTACTGGTGGTCAAATTGGAGGCGATAAGCACTCCAATAAAAAGACTGGAACAACAGGACCTACTGGTGGTCAAACTGGAGGTGATAAGCACTCCAATGAAACTACTGGAACAACAGGACCTACTGGTGGTAAAACTGGAGGTGATAAGCCCTCCAGTAAAACGACTGGAACAACAGGACCTACTGGTGGTCAAATTGGAGGTGATGAGCCCTCCAGTAAAACGACTGGAACAACAGGACCTACTGGTGGTCAAACTGGAGGTGATAAACACTCCAATGAAAAGACTGGAACAACAGGACCTACTGGTGGTCAAACTGGAGGTGATAAGCACTCCAATGAAACTACTGGAAGAACAGGACCTACTGGTGGTAAACCTGGAGGTGATAAGCCCTCCAGTAAAATGACTGGAACAACAGGACCTACTGGTGGTCAAACTGGAGGTGATAAGAACTCCAATAAAACGACTGGTTATAATCTCATCGAAGCTAATCAAAGTCTAGGTAGTAAAGACGAGAACAGCTTCAGCAGAGGAAACAGCGGTGATGATCAATCCAATACTGGTATGGCACATTACAATGAATCGTATGAATATTACTGGGGGAGGCCATTAGCAAGCGTTTATACCCGAACACAACAAACGACTGGTGGTCAAACTAGAGGAAATAACTACCACAAAAGAAAGAATAGAAAAGGAAAAAGATATGATGGTCAATCTGGAGGTGATAATCACTCTAATAAAAAGAGTGGAATAACAGAAACTACTGATGGTCAAACTGAAGTTGATAAGCCCTCCAACAACAACACTAGGACAACAGGAACTACTGGTGGTGATAGGCCTTCCAGTAAAAAGACTGGAACAACAGGGCCTACTGATGGTCACACTGGAGGTGATAAGCACCCCAATAAAACGACTGGAACAGGAGAAACTACTGATGGTCAAACTGGAGGTGATAAAAACCGCAATAAAGCGTTTGGAACAACAGGACATACTGGTGGTCAAACTGGACTTGATAAGCACCCCAATGCAACGACAGGAACAACAGGACCTACTGGTGGTCAAACTGGAGATGATAAACACTCCAATAAAAAGAGTGGAACAACAGGACTTACTGGTGGTCAAACTGGAGGTGATGAGCACACCAATGAAACGACTGGAACAACAGGACCTACTGGTGGTCAAACTGGAGATGATAAGCACTCCAATAAAACGACTGGAACAACAGGACCTACTGATAGTCAAAATGGAGGTGATAAGCACTCCCGCAAAACGACTGGAACAACAGGACCTACTGGTGGTCAAACTGGAGGTGATAGGCACTCCAATAAAACGACTGGAACAACAGGACCTACTGGTGGTCAAATTGGAGGTGATAAGCACTCCAATAAAACGACTGGAACAACAGGACCTACTGGTGGTCAAACTGGAGGTGATAAGCCCTCCCGCAAAACGACTGGAACAACAGGACCTACTGGTGGTCAAACTGGAGGTGATAGGCACTCCAATAAAACGACTGGAACAACAGGACCTACTGGTGGTCAAACTGGAGGTGATAAGCACTCCAATAAAACTACTGGAACAACAGGACCTACTGGTGGTCAAACTGGAGGTGATAAGCACTCCAATGAAACGACTGGAACAACAGGACCTACTGGTAGTCAAACTGGAGGTGATAAGCACTCCAATAAAACTACTGGAACAACAGGACCTACTGGTGGTCAAACTGGAGGTGATAAGCACTCCAATGAAACGACTGGAACAACAGGACCTACTGGTGGTCAAACTGGAGGTGATAAGCACTCCAATGAAACTACTGGAACAACAGGACCTACTGATGGTCAAACTCGAGGTGATAAGCACTCCAATAAAAAGACTGGGACAACAAGATCTACTGGTGGTCAAACTGAAGTTGATAAGCCCTCCAACAACAACACTAGGACAACAGGAACTACTGGTGGTCAAGCTGGAGGTGATAGGCCTTCCAGTAAAAGGACTGGAACAAAAGGACCTACTGAAGGTGATAAGCCCTCCATTGAACAGGAAAAGACTGGAACAACAGGGCCTACTGATGGTCACACTGGAGGTGATAAAAACCCCAATAAAGCGTTTGGAACAACAGGACATACTGGTGGTCAAACTGGACTTGATAAGCACCCCAATACAACGACAGGAACAACAGGACCTATTGGTGGTCAAACTGGAGGTGATAAGCACTCCAATGAAAAGACTGGAACAACAGGACTTACTGGTGGTCAAACTGGAGGTGATGAGCACTCCAATGAAACTACTGGAAGAACAGGACCTACTGGTGGTAAAACTGGAGGTGATAAGCCCTCCAGTAAAATGACTGGAACAACAGGACCTACTGGTGGTCAAACTGGAGGTGATAAGAACTCCAATAAAACGACTGGTTATAATCTCACCAAAGCTAATCAAAGTCTAGGTAGTAAAGACGAGAACAGCTTCAGCAGAGGAAACAGCGTTGATGATCAATCCAATACTGGTATGGCACATTACAATGAATCATATGAATATTACTGGGGGAGGCCATTAGCAAGCGTTTATACCCGAACACCACAAACGACTGGTGGTCAAACTAGAGGAAATAACTACCACAAAAGAAAGAATAGAAAAGGAAAAAGATATGATGGTCAATCTGGAGGTGATAATCACTCTAATAAAAAGAGTGGAATAACAGAAACTACTGATGGTACAACTGGAGGTGATAAAGCCTCCAGTAAAAAGACTGGAACAACAGGACCTATTGGTGGTCAAACTGAAGTTGATAAGCCCTCCAACAACAACACTAGGACAACAGGAACTACTGGTGGTCAAGCTGGAGGTGATAGGCCTTCCAGTAAAAAGACTGGAACAACAGGGCCTACTGATGGTCACACTGGAGGTGATAAGCACCCCAATAAAACGACTGGAACAGAAGAAACTACTGATGGTCAAACTGGAGGTAATAAAAATCGCAATAAAGCGTTTGGAACAACAGGACATACTGGTGGTCAAACTGGACTTGATAAGCACCCCGATACGACGACAGGAACAACAGGACCTACTGGTGGTCAAACTGGAGGTAATAAACACTCCAAACAAAAGAGTGGAACAACAGGACTTTCTGGTGGTCAAACTGGAGGTGATGAGCACTCCAATGAAACGACAGGAACAACAGGACCTACTGGTGGTCAGACTGGAGATGATAAGCACTCCAATACAACGACTGGAACAACAGGACCTACTGATAGTCAAACTGGAGGTGATAAACACCCAAATAAAAAAAATGGAACAGCAGGACCTACTGATGGTCAAATTGGAGGTGATAAGTACTCCAATAAAACGACTGGAACAACAGGACCTACTGGTGGTCAAACTGGAGGTGATAAGCCCTCCAGCAAAACGACTGGAACAACAGGACCTACTGGTGGTCAAACTGGAGATGATAAGCACTCCAATACAACGACTGGAACAACAGGACCTACTGGTAGTCAAACTGGAGGTGATAAACACCCAAATAAAAAGAATGGAACAACAGGACCTACTGATGGTCAAACTGGAGGTGATAATCACTCCAATAAAACTACTGGAACAACAGGACTTACTGATGGTCAAACAGGAGGTGATAAGCACTCCAATGAAACGACTGGAAAAACAGGACCTAATGGTAGTCAAACTGGAGGTGATAAGCACTCCAATAAAACTACTGGTACAACAGGACCTACTGGTGGTCAAACTGGAGGTGATAAGCACTCCAATGAAGCGACTGGAACAACAGGACCTACTGGTGGTCAAACTGGAGGTGATAAGCACTCCAATGAAACTACTGGAACAACAGGACCTACTGATGGTCAAACTCGAGGTGATAAGCACTCTAATAAAACGACTGGAACAACAGGACCTACTGGTGGTCAAACTGGAGGTGATAAGCACTCCAATGAAAAGACTGGGACAACAAGACCTACTGGTGGTCAAACTGAAGTTGATAAGCCCTCCAACAACAACACTAGGACAACAGGAACTACTGGTGGTCAAGCTGGAGGTGATAGGCCTTCCAGTAAAAAGACTGGAACAACAGGACCTACTGAAGGTGATAAGCCCTCCATTGAACAGGAAAAGACTGGAACAACAGGGCCTACTGATGGTTACACTGGAGGTGATAAAAATCCCAATAAAGCGTTTGGAACAACAGGACATACTGGTGGTCAAACTGGATTTGATAAGCACCCCAATACAACGACAGGAACAACAGGACCTATTGGTGGTCAAACTGGAGGTGATAAGCACTCCAATGAAAAGACTGGAACAACAGGACTTACTGGTGGTCAAACTGGAGGTGATGAGTACTCCAATGAAACGACTGGACAAACAGGACCTTCTGGTGGTCAAACTGGAGGTGATAAGCACTCCAATAAAACGACTGGAACAACAGGACCTACTGATAGTCAAACTGGAGGTGATAAGCACTCCAATAAAATGACTGGAACAACAGGACCTACTGATAGTCAAACTGGAGGTGATAAACACCCCAATAAAACGACTGGAACAACAGGACCTACTGATGGTCAAACTGGAGGTGATAAGCCCTCCAGTAAAACTACTGAAACAACAGGACCTACTGGTGGTCAAACTGGAGGTGATAAGCACTTCAATAAAACGACTGGAACAACAGGACCTACTGGTGGTCAAACTGGAGGTGATAATCACACCAATGAAATTACTGGAACAACAAGACTTACTGGTGGTCAAATTGGAGGTGATAAGCACTCCAATGAAACGACTGGAACAACAGGACCTACTGGTGGTCAAACTGGAGGTGATAAGCACTTCAATGAAACTACTGGAACAACAGGACCTACTGATGGTCAAACTCGAGGTGATAAGCACTCCAATGAAAAGACTGGGACAACAGGACCTACTGGTGGTCAAACAGCAGTTGATAAGCCCTCCAACAACAACACTAGGACAACAGGAACTACAGGTGGTCAAGCTGGAGGTGATAGGCCTTCCAGTAAAAAGACTGGAACAACAGGACATACTGAAGGTGATAAGCCCTCCATTGAACAGGAAAAGACTGGAACAACAGGGCCTACTGATGGTCACACTGGAGGTGATAAGCACCGCAATAAAACGACTGGAACAGGAGAAACCACTGATGGTCAAACTGGGGGTGATAAAAATCCCAATAAAGCGTTTGGAACAACAGGACATACTGGTGGTCAAACTGGACTTGATAAGCACCCCAATGCAACGACAGGAAAAACAGGATCTACTGATGGTCAAACTGGAGGTGATAAGCACTCCAATAAAAAGATTGGAACAACAGGACTTACTGGTGGTCAAACTGGAGGTGATGAGCACTCCAATGAAACGACTGAAACAACAGGTCCTACTGGTGGTCAAACTGGAGGTGATAAGCACCCCAATAAAAAAAATGGAACAACAGGACCTACTGGTGGTCAAATTGGAGGTGATAAGCACTCCTATAAAAAGACTGGAACAACAGGACCTACTGGTGGTCAAACTGGAGGTGATAAGCCCTCCAGTAAAACGACTGGAACAACAAGACCTACTGGTGGTCAAACTGGAGGTGATAAGCACTCCAATAAAACGACTGGAACAACAGGACCTACTGGTGGTCAAACTGGAGGTGATAAGCACTCCAATGAAACTACTGGAATAACAGGACCTACTGGTGGTCAAACTGGAGGTGATAAGCACTCCAATGAAACGACTGGAACAACAGGACCTTCTGGTGGTCAAACTGGAGGTGATAAGCACTCCAATGACACTACTGTAACAACAGGACC
Source organism: Bathymodiolus brooksi (assembly GCA_963680875.1). NCBI lineage: Eukaryota > Metazoa > Mollusca > Bivalvia > Mytilida > Modiolidae > Bathymodiolus > Bathymodiolus brooksi. The sequence continues at coordinate 93,168,768 of OY804577.1, forward strand.
TACTGGTGGTCAAACTCGAGGTGATAAGCACTCTAATAAAACGACTGGAACAACAGGACCTACTGGTGGTCAAACTGGAGGTGATAAGCACTCCAATGAAAAGACGGGAACAACAGGACCTACTGGTGGTCAAACTGGAGGTGATAAGCCCTCCAGTAAAACGACTGGCACAACAGGACTTACTGGTGGTCAAATTGGAGATGATAAGCCCTCCAGTAAAACGACTGGAACAACAGGACCTACTGGTGGTCAAACTGGAGGTGATAAGCCCTCCAGTAAAACGACTGGAACAACAGGACCTACTGGTGGTCAAATCGAGGTGATAAGCACCCCCAATGAAACGATTGGAACAACAGAACCTACTATTAGTCAAACTGGAGGTGATAAACACCCCAATAAAACGACTGGAACAACAGGACCTACTGATTGTCAAACTGGAGGTGATAAATACCCCAATAAAAAGAATGGAACAACAGGACCTACTGGTGGTCATACTGGAGGTGATAAGCACTCCAATAAAACGACTGGAACAACAGGACCTACTGGTGGTCAAACTGGAGGTGATAAGCACTCCAATAAAACGACTGGAACAACAGGACCTACTGGTGGTCAAACTGGAGGTGATAAGCACTCCAATGAAACTACTGGAACAACAGGACCTACTGGTGGTCAAACTGAAGATGATAAGCACTCCAATGAAACGACTGGAACAACAGGACCTACTGGTGGTCATACTGGAGGTGATATGCCCTCCAGTAAAAAGACTGGAACAACAGGACCTACTGATAGTCACACTGGAGGTGATAAGCGCCCCAACAAAAGGACTGGAACAACAGAAACTACTGACGGTCAAACTGGAGGTGATAAAAACCGCAATAAAGCGACTGGAACAACAGGACATACTGGTGGTCAAACTGGAGGTGATAAGCCCCCCAATAAAACGACTGGAACAACAGGACCTACTGTTGGTCAAACTGTGTTTGATAAGCACTCCAATAAAACGACTGGAACAACAATACCTACTGATGGTCAAACTGGCGGTGATAAACACCCCAATAAAAAGAATGGGACAACAGGACCTACTGGTGGTCAAACTGGAGGTGATAAGCCCTCCAGTAAAACGACTGGAACAACAGGACCTACTGGTGGTCAAATCGAGGTGATAAGCACACCCAATGAAACGATTGGAACAACAGAACCTACTATTAGTCAAACTGGAGGTGATAAACACCCCAATAAAACGACTGGAACAACAGGACCTACTGATTGTCAAACTGGAGGTGATAAATACCCCAATAAAAAGAATGGAACAACAGGACCTACTGGTGGTCATACTGGAGGTGATAAGCACTCCAATAAAACGACTGGAACAACAGGACCTACTGGTGGTCAAACTGGAGGTGATAAGCACTCCAATAAAACGACTGGAACAACAGGACCTACTGGTGGTCAAACTGGAGGTGATAAGCACTCCAATGAAACTACTGAAACAACAGGACCTACTGGTGGTCAAACTGAAGATGATAAGCACTCCAATGAAACGACTGGAACAACAGGACCTACTGGTGGTCATACTGGAGGTGATATGCCCTCCAGTAAAAAGACTGGAACAACAGGACCTACTGATAGTCACACTGGAGGTGATAAGCGCCCCAACAAAAGGACTGGAACAACAGAAACTACTGACGGTCAAACTGGAGGTGATAAAAACCGCAATAAAGCGACTGGAACAACAGGACATACTGGTGGTCAAACTGGAGGTGATAAGCCCCCCAATAAAACGACTGGAACAACAGGACCTACTGTTGGTCAAACTGTGTTTGATAAGCACTCCAATAAAACGACTGGAACAACAATACCTACTGATGGTCAAACTGGCGGTGATAAACACCCCAATAAAAAGAATGGGACAACAGGACCTACTGGTGGTCAAACTGGAGGTGATAAGCCCTCCAGTAAAACGACTGGAACAACAGGACCTACTGGTGGTCAAACTCGAGGTGATAAGCACCCCAATGAAACGATTGGAACAACAGGACCTACTGTTAGTCAAACTGGAGGTGATAAACACTCCAATAAAACGACTGGAACAACAGGACCTACTGATTGTCAAACTGGAGGTGATAAATACCCCAATAAAAAGAATGGAACAACAGGACCTACTGGTGGTCATACTGGAGGTGATATTCCCTCCAATAAAAAGACTGGAACAACAGGACCTACTGATAGTCACACTGGAGGTGATAAGCGCCCCATTAAAACGACTGGAACAGCAAAAACTACTGACGGTCAAACTGGAGGTGATAAAAACCCCAATAAAGCGACTGGAACAACAGGACATCCTGGTGGTCAAACTGGACGTGATAAGCACCCCAATAAAACGACTGGAACAACAGGAGCTACTGTTGGTCAAACTGTGTTTGATAAGCACTCCAATAAAACGACTGGAACAACAATACCTACTGATGGTCAAACTGGCGGTGATAAACACCCCAATAAAAAGAATGGGACAACAGGACCTACTGGTTGTCAAACTGGAGGTGATAAGCACTCCAAAAATAAGACTGGAACAACAGGACCTACTGATGGTCAAACTGGAGGTGATAAGCACTCCAATAAAAAGACTGGAACAGGAGAAACTACTTATGGTCAAACTGGAGGTGATAAACACCCCAATAAAAAGACTAGAACAACAGGACCTACTGGTGGTCAAACTGGAGGTGATAAGCACCCCAATGAAACTACTGGAAAAAGAGGACCTACTGGTGGTCAAACTGGAGGTGATGAACACCCCAATGAAACGACTGGAACAAAAGAAACTACTGATGGTCAAAATGGAGGTAATAAGCACTCCAATGAAACTACTGGAAAAAGAGGACCTACTGGTGGTCAAACTGAAGGTGATGAACACTCCAATGAAACGACTGGAACAACAGGAGCTACTGATGGTCAAACTGGAGGTGATAAACACTCCAATGATACTACTGGAAAAACAGGACCTACTGGTGGTCAAACTGGAGATGATGAGCACTCCAATGAAACGACTGGAACAACAGGACCTACTGATGGTCAAACTGGAGGTGATAAGCACTCCAATAAAACGACTGGAACAACAGGACCTACTGATGGTCAAACTGGAGGTGATAAGCACTCCAATGAAACTACTGGAAAAAAAGGACCTACTGGTGGTCAAACTGGAGGTGATAATCACCCTAATAAAACGACAGGAACAACAGGACCTACTGGTGTTCAAACTGGAGGTGATAAGTACTACAATAAAATGACTGGAACAACAGGACCTACTGGTGGTCAAACTGGAGATGGTAAGCACTCCAATAAAACGACTGGAACAACAGGACCTACTGGTGGTCAAACTGGAGATGATAAGCACTCCAGTAAAACGACTGGAACAACAGGACCTACTGGTGGTCAAACTGGAGGTGATAAGCACCCCAATAAAACGACCGGAACAACAGGACCTACTGGTGGTCAAACTGGAGATGATAAGCACGCCAATAAAACGACTGGAACAACAGGACATACTGGTGGTCAAACTGGAGGTGATAAGAACTCCAATAAAAAGACTGGAAGAACAGGAACTACTGATGGTCAAACTGGAGGTGATAATCACTCCAATGAAACGACTGGAACAACACGACTTACTGATGGTCAAACTGGAGATGATGAGCACCCAAATAAAACGACTGGAACAACAGGACCTACTGGTGGTCAAACTGTGTTTGATAAGCACTGTAATAAAACGACTGGAACAACGGGACCTACTGATGGTCAAACTGGAGGTGATAAGCACTCCAATGAAAAGACTGGGAGAACAGGAACTACTGATGGTCAAACTGGATGTGATAAGCACCCCAATAAAACGACTGGAACAATAGGACTTACTGATGGTCAAATTGGAGGTGATAAGCACCTCAATAAAACGACTGGAACAATTGGACTTACTGATGGTAAAACTGTGTTTGATAAACCCTCCAGTAAAAACACTGGAACAACAGGACCTACTGATGGTCAAACTGGAGGTGATAAGCACTCCAATAAATCGACTGGAACAACAGGACTTACTGATGGTCAAACTGGAGGTGATGAGCACTCCAATAAAACAACTGGAACAACAGGACTTACTGATGGTCAAACTGGAGGTGATGAGCACTCCAATAAAACGACCGGAACAACAGGACCTACTGATGGTGAGGCTGGAGGTGATAAGCCCTCCAGTAAAAACACTGGAACAACAGGACCTACTGATGGTCAAACTGGAGGTGATAAGCACTCCAATAAATCGAGTGGAACAACAGGACCTACTGATGGTAAGGCTGGAGGTGATAAGCATCCCAATAAAACGACTGGAACAACAGGACCTAATGGTTGTCAAATTGGAGGTGATAAGCCCTCCAGTAAAACGACTGGAACAACAGGACCTACTGGTGGTCAAACTGGAGGTGATAAGCACCCCAATAAAACGACTGGAACAACAGGACCTACTGGAGGTCAAACTGGAGATGATAAGCACGCCAATAAAACGACTGGAACAACAAGACATACTGGTGGTCAAACTGGAGGTGATAAGAACTCCAATAAAAAGACTGGAAGAACAGGAACTACTGATGGTCAAACTGGAGGTGATAATCACTCCAATGAAACGACTGGAACAACACGACTTACTGATGGTCAAACTGGAGATGATGAGCACCCAAATAAAACGACTGGAACAACAGGACCTACTGGTGGTCAAACTGTGTTTGATAAGCACTGTAATAAAACGACTGGAACAAGGGGACCTACTGATGGTCAAATTGGAGGTGATAAGCACTCCAATAAAAAGACTGGGAGAACAGGAACTACTGATGGTCAAACTGGAGGTGATAAGCACCCCAATAAAACGACTGGAACAATAGGACTTACTGATGGTCAAATTGGAGGTGATAAGCACCTCAATAAAACGACTGGAACAATTGGACCTACTGATGGTCAAACTGGAGGTGATAAGCCCTCCAGTATAAAGACTGGAACAGAAGGAACTACTGATGGTCAAACTGGTAGTGATAACCCCTACAGTAAAAAGATTGGAAAAGGAGGAACTACTGATGGTCAAGCTGGGGGTGATAATACCTCCAGTAAAAAGACTGGAACAGGAGGAACTACTGATGGTCAAACTGGTGGTGATAAGCCGTCCAGAAAAAAGACTGCGACAGCAGGAACTACTGATGGTCAAACTGGAGGTGATAAGCCCTCCAGTAAAAAGACTGGAACAGGAAGAACTACTGATGGTCCCACTGGAGGTGATAAGCACTCCAGTAAAAAGACTGGAACAGAAGGAACTACTGATAGTCAAACTGGAGGTGATAAGCCCTCCAGTAAAAAGATTGGAATAGAAGGAACTACTGATGGTCAAACTGGAGGTGATAAGCCCTCCAGTATAAAGACTGGAACAGGAGGAACTACTGATTGTCAAACTGGTGGTGATAAGCCGTCCAGAAAAAAGACTGCGACAGCAGGAACTACTATTGGTCAAACTGGAGGTGATAAAAGTAAGTCTTTAAAAGGGAGGGACACCAAATTATCCGTCGTATTCGTAGTCTCTAGATGCTAGCAATACGTGATTAATTTCCGTAAAATAGGTGTTCATGTCCGGAAACCGGTTGATCATTTAGTCACAACTTTCATCCGTCATACTTGTAGAACCCAAGCTACTAATACGTTTCCGTTGTATTCGTAGCCTGTGCCTATAATTTAATGTTGTAGAAAATTCATCACGGCAAAAATTACATTAATGTTAAAAGAATCATATATAGCTATTACTTGGGTGTGTTAATATTAAACATTATGAAGTTCCCCTCTGCAAGCCAGCTGTTATGCTGACAATATTAGCGACTTCACTCCTACTGGTCCAATTAATTAAAGTCTCAGTTATCACCACAATCACAATGTGCATTATCAACTAGTCACAAAAATGTGCATTTACCGAGTTTCAATGAATAGGGAATCATGCAATAGGAGCTTAATTCATTATCGGTCCAGCATACACGAATAACAGTTTATTGGAATAGGTAAGCTAAACCTTAAATGATAACAGACACTTCCAAATGCCTAATAATTTTCAAGTATTGCATACACCGAAATCTAATGCTTTCTTATTTTATTGACAGAAAATCCAACTGGAGACCAACTAAATCAGAATGATAACCATTCAGAAGAAGCTCCGAGCAGTCTAGATAGTAAAGACCAACTCAGCCCTAAAGGAGGAAACAATGCTTATGACCAATCCAATACTACTACGTCCAATGTTGAGACTTCTGACGAAATTCTTGTTGGTATTCAAAACTCCATGGAAGGTACGAAACAGGAGAAACTTCTGATACTTAAACTTGAGGGTGATAACAAATTAAAAAGCATCATAGAGTGTTAAATGAAATAAAGAACACAATGAATTTATCTAGATTAGTGTGCATGCCGGGTTTCAGGAATAACATTCATCTGGTACGCATATGGCCAAGTATCTTTGGGAACAAGTTCATCAAAGGACTTAAACAGTGCAGATAAAATCTGTTGTTACCTATGTCTGAGGGATAAAGAGTGAAAAATGTAAATACAAATGTGGATACCATATACAAGGGTTGGGACCCTATTAACCGGTTTAACCAGCAACATTATTGTGCCTGTCTCAACTCTGGATTTCCAAAGTTATGTGTCTTGGTCTTTTATATCACCACAATCACAATGGCATTATCAAGCAGTCACGAAAATGCACATTCACAGAATTTCAATGAATAGGGAATTATGCAATATGGGGTTAATTTCTTATCGGTCCAGCATATTCTGTAGAAGAAATTGAGTCATCAACAGTTAATCACCAAAATAACAGCACAGTCATCCTTCATTTCTGTACCACTCAAATGTTTTAGAACGTTAATAATCCACCTAAAATATTGTTTTGATTTTCGCCAAAAAATATACGTGCGATTTTTTGTTTGCAGCCATCTTTGCGACTATTCAATTGTTTAGTTAAAAAGATAGAAATGGCTAAACTATTGTCTTAATTAACATCTATTGTTTGAAATAAACATATATCGTATGTTTTATTTATGTTCCCTTTAACAATCGGGCCTAAACAGGACATCCAGACCCGGGTAAGGTTCCCTTGGACTGAGGATTACAAGAGATATATTAAAGCACAACTTCGGATACGATACAACATTAAAACAAATGAAACAAAATCTACAAACGAGAATGCTAAACCTTGGACAACATAAATTACTACCCGAAAAGATAATCATTACCACTGTATCTATTAGACACATGTTATAAAGTTTAACTTCTCCTTACAGTAAACCCAACAGATGATGACAGAAGTCAGAATGGTAGCAACTCCGCTGAAACTCAGAAAATACCAGATAGCAACGACGAGCCCAGCAGCTCTGGGGGAAAAACCAATGTTGGTGTCCAATCCAATACTGGTATGTCACATTTGGAGATTCTTATGGAAACTAGCGGAGGTGATCAGCAATAATCTTCATATTATATCCTCATTATCATAAACTTTTTAAAACCTAAAGCTTAAGGTTCGGATTCCTTGTAACATTCGTTCCACAATTTATCGGACATGAGCAGCATGCTAAAAATAACTTAAACATTAGCTGTTTAGGATATCAATTGTGATTTGTGCATGTATCAGCAAGTTTGGGGGTAATATAGATTAATAATGCAAATTGACATCTATCATGCGAAAGTATATTGTCTCTTTCTCATCACATATGTATCAACTAAGATATTATACTTATAAAGTTCCAAATGTAATTAAGCTTAGAACATTGTAAGTGTGCAGTATATTAAAGCTGAATTTATGTGTAACACATGCATATGGAGAGGAATGATCGAGTCTGCACTTGTATTATTATTGCACATACCTATAGTTAATATATTCAAACTATTTCCAAAAGTTAAAGCTACTGCAAATATAAATCAGAATGATATTTGTAAAGGGGTCATTCTCTGACAACTTTTACAATAGTGATGGTAAAGACAATTGTGTCCCATTAATATTACAGAAAAACAACAAACTTAAATTACAATAAAAGTTGATATGTCGTTTGTTCATGTTAAATATTATTTCATTAAAAGATTTTAAAAATACATTAAGGGATAAGGCGAATACTGGATTTACAAATTCTCTTTTTTACCGTCACATATAGAATAATACACGTGACGGTAATGTCCAATAGCAGGGATGATTATAGAAAAGAAGAATTAAATCTTCAAAAATTGTGTTTCTTTATGTTGTAAAGGTTTAATCATACCAGTAAACATTAAATAATAATATGCTTAAAGATTTATGCCGTCACGAATTCAAAAATGTTTTTTATACATTTTATTTGTAATTATACAACATATGTAACCTTAAATGACGCTGTAGTAGCACATCGACCATTGAGCACTAATTAAAGAATATAGCAAACATATATACATCCCGGATCTCAACCTTGAAATTATGACACACAAACCTTTTAGATACTCCATAGATATAAGAAAAATTATATAAGTAATTCTACATGTATCAACAGAACAATTTATTCGTTTATATTCATATCGGTTTTATGGTTTATGTTGAATAAAAAGTAAGAAAATATACGTTTAAGGTATTGTGATGTTAAAGACAAATATTTACACCCCATAGGAGTAAAAGACGTAGAAAATATATATTTTTGATACAAACAGCTTGCCAAACACTTAATTCTGTCTCAAGAATGATTAATTAAACAAACTGTAGCAAATGAAACGTTTGTGACAAATTTTTCTTTCATATAGACACAACTCGGTATTTTGAAAAGTTGTCAGAGAATGACCCAAAGATGAAAATGACCAAATAAGCGGACATTACCTACTCTTGATTTTCTGAGTTTAACTACATTTTGAACTTTAGAAGAATAACAGTTTAGTGGAATCAGTTAGCTAAGCCTTAAATGATATCTGACACGACCAAATAGGGAGCAATGTTCATGTCTTGCACACACCAATATATAATGCTTTCTTATTTCATTGACAGAAAATCCAACTGGAGACCAACTAAATGAGAATGATAACCATTCGGAAGAAGCTCAGAGCAGTCTAGATAGCAAAGACCAGCTCAGCTATCAGGAAGGAAGCAAAGCTGATGACCAATCCAATACTACTACGTCAAATGTTGAGAATTCTGACGAAATTATTGTTGGTGATCAAAATTCCGTGGAAGGTACGAAACAGCAGAAACTTCTGATACTCAAACTTGAAGGTAATCTGATAGATAACAAACTATATTGTATCATAGAGTGTTAAATGAAAAAAGAAAGAATTTATCTAGTTTAGTGTGCATGCCAGGTTTCGGGAATAACATTCATTCTGGTACAATTATGGTCAAGTATCTTTGGGAACATGATCACCAAAGGGTCTAAACAGTACAGATAAAATCGACTGTTATCTATGTCTTAGGGATAGAGAGTGAAAAATGTAAACACAAATTCAGTTACGATATAAGGGTAGGGAGCCCATTAACAGATTTAAGCCAGCAGCATGTTTGTGTCTGTCTCAACTCTTGATTTCCAACGATATATGTCTTGGTCTTTTATATAATCAATGGTTAAGGTGAGAGGTAATTGTTCGTTTTGTTGGTATTGGTGAAACTGTGAACCATCACTATTTAAACTTTCTTTTCACTATTTCAACTTTCTCATGTACAAATGCTAGCAATATATTTAGATTTCTGGAAAGGGGTGTAAGAACAGACAACACAATGGCCAAAAGGACAAACAATGATCAGCAAAACATACATATACAGATCGAGTAACACGAGCCCCACTAAAAACCAGGAGGACACAGGTGCTACGAAAGGGTAAGCAGTTCCTGCTCCACTAGTGACACCCGTCGTGTTAATCTAGTTACAAACCGGGTGATAAGTTATGAATGAGGAAAGGACCGGGAAGTGTTTACGACAAGTGTAAGTTAACACCTTTTTATAATTCATACAATCTTACTAGTTTTTGTTTCTTACAGATAAAGTACAGCTACAGAAGGAACTAGAATCTATAAACAATACAATCAACACCAAAAAAGTGGAGCTAAGTAGTATTGAAGGTATTTTATATTCATAACAATTCTGTTGTGAGAATATGAGTTCTACCGTTGACATTTCGTTATGTTATGCTTCAATATCATTTTTAATATATTTTTACCTTCAGTGCTGATGAGTCCTTACAATTCAAAATGAGCATTTTACAAGTACATTAGGTATATCCATGCTATCATTTTTAAGCTGAATTAGGCTTGATTTTTAAAGTTATTGAAACATGTCACATACCTGACTTCGTATTTCCATTTATTTCATAAGGCATTTAAGGCATTGATAATTCTAAAAAAAAAATAGCAATAACAAATAAAAACTACATATGTTTCACCATATTAACTCCAAGGGTGTAATTGTTCTGCTATATCACGAGGAGAACAATTTGCATTTCATTGAGTGTCCGCTTTGTACTAGACCAACATGATTATGTTTCATTTATATGGTGCTTGCCATCTACTAATGAAAACATGCCCCAGTAGATATTATAACATATTATCTGATTCTGAGTAGACACGATTTTGCTTTTATTCCTGTGTGCTAAGTGGAGAAGTAACAAATGACAATTTACTGTCCTTGGTTTGACCCAATCGTTGCTCGAATCCAGGTTCTAGAGTACTCGATGCAAGGGTGCTAACAATTACACCACCGATACGATTTTAATTAATGATGACTGGTACAATGTTGTATAGTCCAAATACAAAAATTATTGTACTCTTTGAAATATTTTTAATAATATTTAGGCATTGAATACAATTATCATTTTGAAGAAAATATGGTAATACATAAAATCAGGACTTATTGCGACTTTGAAAACAAACCAATAAAATTAGAAATTTATGTTATTTTCATAGAACTTTTCACATCTGCAAGGAAAACATTCCTTGTAAAACTTTAGTATTAGATTAAAAGTCAGAAATGTGCAAATTATTTACATATCACAGATATGAAATGCCAATGCAACGAGTTATCTTTTACTTCATATTTTAGATCAAATGGATAAATCTAAACAGGAAAATTCTAAACTTCAACATGCAATTAAAGAAAACCTTGAAGAGATTGACATCTTAAAAGATGAAAAGCTTTCCCTTGTACAAGTAAAAGGTGAGCATATAATTCATGTGATATAATTATGCTTTTTTATTGCATGAGGTTGATGTATTTAGTGTATACTTTCCTCTAAATAGCCAGAAAACTTCACTTAAAATGGAGATATAGATTAAAGCTTATACCTGATAGATGGATGGATGTGTTGTATAGTTGTCCTGAAGCAATAGACAATGGCATGGTAACTTATTCAACTATATTGTCAATGTGTTATATAAATATTTGATCATTATTTATAATGTATATCATTGTATATTGTTGTTGTTTTGGAATTATTATTATTAATTTTTTAAATGTAGCTGTCTAGTTTATTGTACACTACATACAAAGAATCCATATCACAAATATATCAGTTACGAAGTAATTTCAATATGCATAATAAGAAAAGTTTTTTTTTTATTATATCTATATTACACCTGTGAACAATTTACCTCTGGGTGCCAGGAAACCTCAAAGGTTTACAAATATTTACAATGAACAATATAATTAAATAAATAAATACTGGTACAGTTGTAGTAAGAATACAATACCATAAGCAAATAAATCATATTTTATCTCTCATATTCAATTTATAAACAGACATTTTTACACAGTAAACAATGAAAGGAATTATTAATACAACTAAATTCATAATGTATCCAATAATAGCTGTAATTTCATATTATTATATAAGTTTCGAACTTCTGGGTTCTCAATCATCATTTGTATATTACTTCTGAGTTCATCTTTGAGATTTGTGATAACTATTGCTTCCCTGTAAGTGCTATTATTATATTTTATATAATTTCTTGTTTTCCAAATTACCCATTTTAATGTTTTCCAAATTACCCATTTTAATATACAAATTACTATATTCATTAAAAGTATGTCTTCAGTTATTTCTCCCTCATACACCCCAATGATTAAGTTTTCCTCAACAAGCACTATATTTTTTTCAAAAATGCTATTAAAAATGTGTTTTAATTCATCTAAGACATGTTTAATTTTATGACACCTGTAAAACAAATACATAAGGGACTCTATTTCATTTTTACAAAAATGACATTGACCATTTGATTTTCCCATTTTTTTGTAATCTATATTCTGAATAGACAATGTTATACAAACATTTCCATTGGAACTGGATAATGCTTTGTTTACATTTAATCTTGTTCAGTATATGCCAAATTGATATCCAGTTAAATTTCTTTTCATAAATTGTATCCCATTTGAATTGACATTTTGGCGTAATTGGTTTACGTATTTCTTTCTGGATATTTTTTAGTTTCAGCTCTTTTGGAACAATGATTTTATTATTATGATTTCTAATATTCAAATTACTATCTATTGTTAAACCTAATGATTTTTTTTATCTTTCCGTTATCATCGGATTTTAATTTCTTAACAAAATTTTCTGGTATTGATTTTTGTATTTTCGCCCATTCTGATATCCAGTTCCTTTTATCATCCAGTCTATTAAATATAGTCTGATTATCAACAAAGGTATTATTGTTTTTGCCCCATATATCGTTTATTTTAAATATATTATTTCTCAAAAACGATTGAAAAAAAAGTGGATTTCTATTAAATTTGATCTCAAGAGTTACCAAATATGTTTTTATCTAAAATGTCATTTTTAGACTCCGTAGAACATGACCCCAACAAATTGTTCCATGCTTGTATAGCGTCTTGATAGTATTTTGGAATGAATGCAATATCTAAACCTTTAATATCAGAGCATTTACAAAGAAAAAAAACAACTCCAAATTTGTTATCGTATTTCTGTAACCAGTGTTTACCTATCGCATTCCATGAGTCCATCTCACTGTTGATTATTTTGTATATAAATTTTATCTGTTTACTTTTGACAAAATTGTCTATGTTAATCATTCCCATACCCCCATCATTAATATTTAAGCAACATACGTTTCTTTCTATTTGGTTTGGTTTATTGTTCCAAAGAAATTTCCAAATCAAATCATTCACCTCTTTTTTATATTTCTCTGGTATCCCCCTCATTTCAGTTTCAAATCCCATTTGAGCTAACAGAAAATTTTTAACGATTAAAGTTTTTCCCTTAAAGGTTAAATTTCTGGTTTTCCAAACCTGAGTGCAGCTTTTCATTTTATTTATAATATTTCCAAATGTCATCAGTGTCTATATTGTACCCGTGAAAAACACCTAACGTCTTTATATTATCTGAAATCCATGCTATGTTAGTTAATCTGGGTCGTTTCCCCCTTAATCTACCAATAAATAATCCTTTTGTTTTTTCATAATTTATCTTAGAGCCGGATGCCTTTTCAAATTTCGAAAGAATTAAAAAGGATTGTTCAACAGATTCTTCGCTATTGTTTAAGAGTTGCGTGTCGTCTGCAAACATGCATATGTTTGCTTCCTTTACGGGCTGCCCTTCACAGTCGGGTAGTTTGATACCATGTATTTCCGGAGTGTTTCGGATAGCACAAGCCATCGGCTCTGCCTGAATAATGTACACAATCGGTGCAGCAGGACATCCTTGTCTGGCTGAACGCGACATTGCGAACAATTTTGATATGAAACCATTTGTTTTTATACAGGTTTTCCCCTTTTTAAATAACATATAAACCCATTCAAGAAATTTCAGTCCAAAATTAAAACATTTCATAACATAATTTAACAACCCCCATTCCATTCTATCAAATGCTTTTTGCTGATCAACAAAAATAATTACACCTTCCTCATCTTCATTATCTACAAATTCTATAATATCATCAATCATACGATTATTTTCGTTTATATTTCTCCCTGCTACGAATCCTTTTTGATCCGTATAAATAATTTTGTTTAATACTGGCTTCATGTGATTTGTTAAAAGTTTTGATATGATTTTATAATCACTATTTAATAATGTTATTGGACGCCAGTTACGTATGTTATCTCTACCCCCCCTTTATGGAGTAGTGTTAACATTCCTCGACACTGGCAATCAGATATTTCAAATTTATCAAAAATTTCTAGTAATACTTCAAATAAATCTTCCTTTATTGTATCCCAATATATCTGATAAAATTCATTTATAATCCCGTCTAATCCAGGTGATTTGTATTGTTTCATCGAAAAAATTATTTTCATTAATTGTCAAGTCTTTTTCTAAATCTTCACTTTCGTCGAATGTTAATTTTTTATCCATATGAGTAACCAGTTCCTCTGCTACATTTTTATCCCACCCTTCTGTTGAAAATAGATTTGCGTAAACATTTATCTGTTCATCTAGTATCTCGTCGATATCATATTTTAAATTACCATCTAGACCCCTGATTTTTTTGCCCTAATTTATTTTGCCCATTTTTTCTCTCTAGATTAAAAAAATATTTAGTTGATTGTTCCCCCTTCTCGTACCAGTCACCTTTAGCTCTTAACCTTTGCGGTGTCAGTTTTATTTTCATATTGTGAGTGTATTTGGTTTTATAAGTCTGCTAACTCTTCTAATTGTTGCCTGGAGGGTTCAGATATATCCTTTAATGTCTCTAATTTATTTTCTAGAGCCTTTATCTTGTCGTCAGTAGTGTTTACCTTTTTAGACGCTTCTATAGTTATCGATTTAATTTTAATTTTGGCTATGTCCCACCATTCCCTCAAATTTGAAAAAGATTTCTTTTCTAATTTCCAATATACCCACCAATTTGTAAACTCTTGTCGAAAATAATCAGATCTAATTGTATGCAAATTCATTATCCAGGTACCAGACCCTCTAGTGATATTGCATACGTTTAATTTCATAATTTTAATATCATGATCACTGAACGGACAATGAATTATTTTAATGTTAATGATATGACAGGAAAGTTCTTCACTGATCAATATTAAGTCTATACGTGATTTAGAATTACCACTTCTAAACGTGTATTTTTTCACTGATGGATTTTTTTCTCTCCAAATATCAGTTAGGTTATTTTTCGTCATTATAGTCTTAAGTTCTTTTCCCCCCGTATCATCATAATTACGAGAAGGATAACGATCTATTTCCTTATCTAAAACACAATTAAAATCGCCAGTGAGTATATGCATTTTTTTCAGTAAGACTCCCATCTGTCACATATGGATCAATATCTCTAATAAAAGTTTTTCTAACCCCACTATCATTTGGACAATACACGTTTGTTATTATATAAGCTTTATTTTCGTATTTTAATTCACATGACAATATACGCCCAAGATCATCGGAACTAATTTCTTTAACAGTAGCATCAATATCATATAATAAAACCCCTACCCCTCGCGATGTCCTTACTCCACAATTCCAACTACTTTCGCATCCACCAGAACTTTTCCACAAGTTTTGCCATGATTCTATTTCAGAAAATGTACAGTGCGTCTATTGAACACATATTACATTGATTTTTTTTACTAATCAACCAATCAAAAAAAGTTCTACGTTTTTTATCATCTCTCAGCCCATTTATATTTATAGTTACAATAGAAATTGACATGACATAAATAAATAAAGTGTAATATTATGATCTAAAACCTCATGCGATAGAAAAAAATAACATATATATAGATATATATCGCTTAATTCCACAATTTTACGATTTTTCATTTGTATGGAACAAACAACAGTAACATTATCTTACAATAAATCATATAGTGTGATAATATGTATAATTTTGTGTTTAAAGGTCTCATGCGATAACGAGATATTTTAATTTGTTTTATTATCGCTTGATTGCTCAATCTTACAACTTCTACTATTTGTTTACAACCGGTAACAATACCGTATTCTTGACAATAAATCATAACATCATATTGTTGCAAAACAATACAGTCTCTTGTAATATTTGTATACACACAAATGTAATAATTTATACAAAATAAAAACATGAATACTATCATAATAAAGCAGTACAAATATTAAATTACTACACTGGTGGCGATACAATTCGGGTTTGTTTGTTTTGTCTCTCTACAGAATATGGTGTCGACGAAAGCGCACTGTTTGTGCGTATATGTGGGGTTTTCAACTCTACACTTATTACTTTATCTGAATCGAAAAAGGTTACAATTTCGTCTCTAATTTTCGTACAACCTTCAGCGCTAATATGGACACATGCGGAGTCAGTATTATCAAATAATGACTTTAACACATTTCCTTGTTTCGTGAACAATTCATAAGCATCTACACATTCAATTTGTCTCTAATACACAACTTTTTAAAAATATGTTGACATTTAAAACTGTGTCATTACATTTTGCTATGTTTGGACCTTTCCCTTTTCTAGGGAGAATAATACATATACCAACTACAGAATTTGGGAAATTACATTTTACTTGGTGTATTGCATGTGTAAGATTAATATTAACCTGGTCATGATCACCTTTAGACTTTGTAATGTCGTTTGTACCTAAGGATATTACTACTTTATCTACAGTTTTATCAAACACTTTAGATTTGGCTAGTTTTATTGTCTCGTCTATATTTTCTAATGTTGCACCTGAAATTGAGGCATTTATGCAATTTGGTGAAACTTTCCCAAGTCTTTTACAGTTAGAATCCCCTAGTAAAACATTTACTGAATTGTTGTCGTCTGTAGTAGGATTACTGTCAGCCTGTCCTGATGTGTCTTTACGTTCTGTTTCGTCTTCCAAGCTTGAGTTGTCTCGAGTATTTCTACCCTCTATGATTTCATGAAAATAATCACCATATTCCTTCCTAGCTGTTTCTTCCTTATGAGCAGGGCAGTCACGTTGTATATGGCCACACTCACCACAATGCTTGCACAAGATATCATATTTACAGTACTTGGCTATGTGTCCTTGTTTATTGCAGTTATAACAAGTTTTTATTGATGTCGGTTTAGTAGGACATCTGTAATAGGGATGGTTTGTCTGTTGGCAGTATGAACACTCCGTCCTGTTGTTATCTGCATACAGTCGGTTTTCGAATCGCCCAAAATTGGTTCTAACTGGAAGAATTGGTGCACAATTTAATATCTGAACATATCGGGTCCCATTTTCAATATCTGTGCCTTTAATGACACCCCTTTTTATTGAACCACTTATCACTTGCCCGTATTTCGACATGTGTGTGGCTATGAATTGATCACTCACTTCGCATGGCGCATGTTTAATTGTCACGTTAGTTACATTTTTATCAATTTCAAAAAAGTTAACTGACCTGTTTTTCAATGAAATTTCCGAGTTGAGGATCTTGTATTTTGCCTGTTCACTTTTCAGCGTTACAATACAGGATTTCTCTGTCATCTGGATTGACTTTATATATTCTAAATTTATTATACCCCCGCTCCCCGAAGGGGAGGGGGTATACTGTTTTACCTCTGTCCGTCTGCCCGTCCTTCGTCCATCCAAGATATTTTTCGTCGCATTTTTCTCAGTAACTGTTGATGGCAGAAATCTGATATTTGGTCTCAAGCATCATATAGGCATACCATATTGTGGGTAGCGTTTTTTGGACCCGTCAGATTCCTACTTCCTGTTTGCCGACTTAGTTGGTTTCTATACACATTGAACATATATGCACATTTTTCGTCACATTTTTCTCAGCAACTATTGATGGCAGAGATCTGATATTTGGTCACAAGGTTCATATAGGTACCCCATATCGTGGGAAGCGTTTTTGGACCCATCAGATTCCTACTTCCTGTTTGCCGACTTTGTTGATTTTTATACACATTGAACATATATATGCTCATTTTTCGTCGCATTTTTCTCAGCAACTATTGATGGCAGAAATCTGATATTTGGTCACAAGCTTCATATAGGTACCCCATATCGTGGGAAGCGTTTTTTGACCCGTCAGATTCCTACTTCCTGTTTTCCGAAGAGCGGGGGTATCATAGGTGAGCATTAGCTCACAGTTCATCTTGTTTCATTTTCCAATTCGGATAAAATATCCCCATGTTTAATTCCCGTAAACAATTTACTATTAATATGTACCGACAAGTTTCTGTTTATTTTCTCCATTCTGCCTTGAATGTTGTGAATAGGACGTGCGCTGTGTTTACTTGTATATAGTTAATTGGCAACCGTATGTTGACAAACACAAAAAACACTCAAATAAACTATCAGGAGAAGTTTTCCCACATATTGGTTGGTTTGTTGCAGTATTCCATCAATAATTATATTATATATTAGAAATTTTCGGCATCGAAAGGCAATATTAGCTATTTTTCGTAAAAAAATTCGGAGCTCGAAATCAACCCAACCTACTATTCCAAGGGCATTTTGGGGGATGAATGTTGGCGGCGGTGGGGGGTAGTTGGTGTTTAAAACAATTCAGTTCAAGGAGATGACATTGTAAAATGTACAGCTTAGAAACTGCAATATGACAGCCTACGTAAGAAATTTGATGCCATTAGATCATTTAGACCCCAGGGCCCGGTTGTTCAACTTGTAGTTAAATTTTAACCAATGGTTAAAAATGATAACCTATGGTTAAAATTTAACCAAAGCACGCAATGCGTTGTTCAACTTATGGTTAAATTTAACTACTGGTTAAAGCATGGTTAAACTTATTAATATTTATCCACGGTATAGGGGCTCTGTTAAAATATTTTACCATTGGTTATCAAAAATCAATCAGAAAATATGCTGGTCGTACAATTACGTTGGACAAACTAAATTATAAAACTTAAAAATTAGCATGAGGTACCTCTATGACATCATGGACATTCCTCGTCAATTGGAGAAATTGGATAATTTACATACATGTATGAGACACCAACCATTCATTTCATACTGAAAAGGGGGTTGTATTTTTTCTTAATTATTATTCATGAAAAACTTCTTGCATGTTAATTGAAATAAAAAGAAATTCACACATTAAAATCAGAGAGAGAAAAACAGACTTTTGACATACATGTGTATGCATGGACCCAATTTTAATGAGATGTTGGAAACTAAAGAAAATATTCTAAGCCTAACTTACATAATGAAAATGAACAGTCCTTGAAATTATAAGACAATAAGAAGATTTAATTATGTCTCCTCTTCGAACGAAGGGAGACATATTGTTTTAGTCTAATTTTTTCTTCTGCTTCCGCTTCTTCTGCTTCTTCTCAGCGAAGCTTGTCCGGATCATAACTTTTTGGTATTTCAGATAGGTCAATTATATTTGGTATGTGAGTGCATGACCATAAGTCGGTGCGTTGCGTACCATAATGACCTTTGTCGAACCTTGACCTTTGACCTCAAGGTCAGATAATTGTTTTCTAAATAGTATTTTCTTCTCCGAGTCATAACATTATTGTCTTTCGAGATAGGTCAATGATATTTGGTATTTGGGTGCATGACCATAAGGCGGTGTATCACATACCACAATGACCTGCTTGGGACCTTAACCTTTCGCCTCAAGGTCAAATAATTGTTTTTCAAATAGTATTTTGTTCTCCGGGCCATAACATTTTTGTCTTTCGAGATAAGTCAATGATATTTGTTATGTGGGTGCATGACAATAAGGCGGTGTGTCGCGTACAGTAATGACCTTTGTGGGACCTTGACCTTTGACATCAAGGTCAAATAATTGTTTTTTAAATAGTATTTATTTGGTATATGGGTGCATGACCATAAGGCGGTGTGTCGCATACCGTAATGACCTTTGTGGGACCTTGACCTTTGACCTCAAGGTCAAAGAATTGTTTTTAAATAGTATTTATTTGGTATGTAGGTGCATGACCATAAGGCGGTGTGTCACATACCGTAATGACCTTTGTGGGACCTTGACCTTTGACCTCTAGGTCAAATAATTGTTTTTTAAATAGTATTTTCTTGTCCGAGTCATAACATTATTGTCTTTCGAGATAGGTCAATGATATTTGGTATTTGGGTGCATGACCATAAGGCAGTGTGCTCCCTATCGTAATGACCTTCGTGTGACCTTGACCTTTTACCTCAACGTCAAATAATTGTTTTTAAATAGTATTTATTTGGTATGTGGGTGCATGACCATAAGGCGGTGTGTCACATACCGTAATGACCTGCTTGGGACCTTAACCTTTGGCTCAAGGTCAAATAATTGTTTTTTAAATAGTATTTTCTTGTCCGGGCCATAACATTTTTGTCTTTCGAGATAGGTTGTTGTACAGATAGCCGCATTAAGGGGAGACATAAGTTTTAGTGTATCTAAAACAGGTCTTCTTAGTTAAAAGTAGTTTAATGAGTTATAAGAAGTTATCGTCACCTAAATAAGACACCCTTAGTGTATTATAATGCACTAAACACGTCTTATTAACATTGCTTTTAATGTTAAAAAGCAACTAAGACGAGGTCCATAAACGCTTCCGTACTAACTTGTACAAAATACTTTTAATATAGGACAAATAACCTTTGACAATGACATGTAAGTTATATTCCTCAAGTAAGATTTCACTTTTTTTTTTTTATTTTAATAACTTTATTATTTTATTAAGAAAATAATAACAAAACAAAACAAAAAAGAAATTTAAAAAAAAACCATTCTCTGCGCACTCTTCTTTTTTTTCTTTTTTTTTCATTTTCATTCAAAAATAAAACCATTAACACAAATTTTCTTTGTTCCATTTTTCTTTGATTTCATTTGGGATCCTAATGGCATCTCCCAGTTAGTTGGTCTTCTCAGCTATCTCAGTTCATACTTTTTTCTTTTCATTTGTGATTATATTTGAGTGCTTTAAATTTATGATGATATAATTTTTTTCCACTTCCCTCAGTATTAAGACAACCTCCTCTCTACTAAAATTGCATTTCTTCAGCCTCTTTTTGTCCTGAGAAGGGGGGATTGAGTCAGCCATATTTATTTTTTTATTTTTCTGCTGCTAGGATAAAACAAGGAATTGTGGGATACATTGGTCTTGGTTAAATATTAAACCTGCAGTTATTGGTTGGTTAAATTTTAACCAAATGGTTATTTAACCAAGTGGTTAAATGAAGTTGAAAAACTCATTTTTAACCCTTGGTTTACTAACCCATGATTAAATCTTTAACCAATGGTTAAATATAACCATATGGTTAATTTAACAAGTTGAACAACCGGGCCCTGGTGATCCATGATGAACGTATTATTCAAGTTTATTGAAATGTACTAACTCTACATTTGAAAAATAACATTCTTTAATAGTGCTATTGTTAAGTATGTTCCCTCTTTATAATATATGTAATACAACGTCTACTTTTTCTTGATGCGTTATAATATATAATCCAAATCTTCAAAAAAACATATGGTACATGTATTACAAAAATGGATGATGGGATCCAAAGTCTTTCAAAATGTTACAAATAGAATATGGTAGATCTAAAATTGTTTAATATCTACATGTTTCATATTCATAGTTGTAAATGTAAAAATAACATTTACAGACATTAAACAAATATATAAATTCCTCATACATGTATATCAAATTTGCATTCTTCCTTTGTAAATTTTGTATGTCTTCAGAAATCGCTGTCAATATTTCTTTTCAGAGAAATTGCAAAACCTAGAAAGAACGAATGATGAACAGAAAGAAAAAATATCTGAGAACGAAAGACAAATATTAGAAAATGAAGGTAGCTTTTGGTTATGCTGTTGTCTGTCCTTCTCCGATTTGCGGCTTCTGATTACCCTTTTGGTATCTTCAAACTGTTCTTAAAGAAAATAATAAAACAAATTGTAAATACCAGTACAAATAGTCAAATATAGCCTATAAAATTCTAGTAGTTATACCAGTCAATTGATATAAATCACATAGTGAAGTCTAGATGAATAATAAAATCAGGGAAAAAGACGCCAAAGAATAACACCAATAAAAAGTTGGACGAAACGAGCTCAAACAAAACATACACAGAAGAAAACAGATTAAAACATTTGTTGAAAGCCTTTATATATTCCTATCTACATTTCCTGTCATGTCAATTATTACTGCACTGACAAACGATATGAAGTTAATTCCATATTTGTTTTTATTTTAGAACAAGCTAAGGGATATGAAACCAAATTACAGCAACAAAAGACAGAGTTGGAAAATGCATCAGAGAAGCTCGACAATGCTGAGAAAGAATGCTCGAGAATTTCCAGAGAAAATGGTAATTCGGTATTAAAAGTTATTTATCATTTTAACTACAGGAATATTTTTGAAATAGTTTAATAATACATGTTCAAAATAAAGCAGTGTTTGTATCTAAATTTACTATTTGACTATATGATAATTCTCTAATATGAAAAAAAAAATAATGGTAGATTAGACAAAATTGCATACAAAATACTGCAATGTGAAATATTATCAAATATAAATCAAAGACTCATTAAAGGTTATATAAACAAAACACGAACAAATGTCCATTTTACAACTTTCTGATAAAGAAAAAATAGAATACTGATGAAGGAATGGTACAAATATATCAGAATCCTGATATACATAACCAATATTGACAAAACTAAGCGATTTGACAAAACAAGCAATAGGGTATGAGCTATAAGATATAGTAGTTTTTGAGTTTTCACAAACCATACCTTATTCTAGAGCTTGTGTCATGTACAATGATTTTCTGGACAGAGCTCAGCTGCTGATGCCAGCGCTGCTTAAACAAGGCTACGTTGCTCCTAGGTTGAAGTCATCACTACAAAAATTATACTGTCATAGTTACGAAATATCCATATCTCAAATGACAATGGATCTTTTGTTTTTTATGTATTT
Source organism: Bathymodiolus brooksi (assembly GCA_963680875.1). Classification (NCBI taxonomy): domain Eukaryota; kingdom Metazoa; phylum Mollusca; class Bivalvia; order Mytilida; family Modiolidae; genus Bathymodiolus; species Bathymodiolus brooksi. The sequence goes on from OY804577.1 coordinate 93,191,613, forward strand.
TTTTCGTCTTTCCTCTAACACCTACTATACCTTTATCGAACTTGACTATATATTTGAGTAACATGGCTTGAGTCTTATAAGAAGCAGGTACTGCTTACCCTTCACGAGCATCTGGGTTCACACCCGGTTTTTGGTGGGGTCCATGTATTGTTCATCTTTCTTGTTTTCTGTGTTGTGTTATGGGTATTTTTGTCGTCCTGCGTATTGTATGGCCAAGTATTTGTTTATCATTTGTTTTGACAATTTACATTTGGGGATCCCCAGTACGCACACATACATTCCATTGATATGTGTCGGCCATGATTCATGAATAACCGGAAAATGTACTAATCTTCATGTTTTCCTACGTATACATTGATAACTGGACGGTGATGTAATTAAGTTACTGATATTTTCCAATTTGATGGCATTTTGAATTTTGCTACTCAAACAAGTAAAATGCTCACAAAATCGTAAAATAAATCAGCAACCAGTTTGTGTCTATCAGCGTCCCTTGTAAACAACGTCACAGGATGACGATATATTACAAAAGTCAAAGTCGATAGATGGTTGTCTTAAGTATTTATTCCGGAATTTTTTTCTATGTCAACAATACAAGCTTTTTTTTCCATTGGCATTTATTTTTTTTTATTTCATATCTAACAATAATTGTCGATTATTAACAACTGTTCAAGTGTTCGATATTATGTTTGACAACTCCGCTCCGCCATCTTGTTAGCGTACGAAATGATGAAAGAATGAACTCCGACTTTTTTTTAAATATTTTTACGCTGGAATTGTTCAATCGAATCTATGTTGGAAAATACACAATAAATATGTTTTTCATGTTAACATCCATATCTTTGTTTTAAAATATCTCGTTCAAATACAAATAATTCAAAATCAATTCAAAATTTACCAAGGAAGTAAATGGAACAGCCACCAAATGCGTGTGTATACAGTTCACGAATGGTTATACATTACCGTATTTGTCCTATTAGAATCGAAATAATTCATGGCAGGCATAGCGTTGTGCAAATTTACACATGGGCTGGGCCTTTATATTCTTAGATTTTACCCCTCGCTTCCGCTCGGGGTAAAATTCGAATATAAAGGACCAGCCCATGTGTAAATTTGCACAACTCTATGCCTGCCATGAATTATTTCTTAATTATATCTGACGATTGAACAGGAGAGAAAACGGCAAGAGGAAACACTTGACCAAGTTACGGGTAAATATAATTAATAAGTAAAGATGTTCATGAGGAATGCTATGAATACAGAAATAAATCAATGAAAAGCAAGCATGCATGACTTGAACACAATATGATTTTTTTTTATTATTAGGCTTTACAACATTTCGATCGTACGTGACGAAGGTTATTCCAGAATCATGTCGTGCGCTCTAAATTTGATATCTATGTTTTTATTTCTATCACCTCTGTTGGTGGACAATTACTCATCGAGCGTATCATCCGCCCAGAAGTCAGTGTTTCGGCACTGGCATTGATTATTACAGTTCATTAATAATGCAATTATTATTAAAAACTAAGGTTCTACACGCTCAAGTATAGGTGACCTTAACTGATTGTGGTTGTCCTGTTTAGACCCTTTGGTGTATTGCTCCCAAACAATTTAAAATTATTTGACTTTCCAATATTTTGATATTGAGCGTATCTGATTAAGGTTATGCCAGAGACGTGTGTGCACAATAAATTGATATCTATGTTTTTATTTTTATTATGTCTTCAGATATTGCTCTCAATATTTTTTTTCAGAGAAATTTCAAAACCTGCAAAGAACAAATGATGAACAAAATGAAAAAATATCAGAATACGAAAGACAAAAGCTAGAAAATGAAGGTAGGATTTTCTTAAAGAAACAAAAATTACAAAATACCATTTCAAATACAACACATAACACCTATACATTTTTAGTAGTTATACCAGTGAAATGATATAGGTCACAGGTTGAAGTCTAGTGAAATAATAAATCAATGTAATGAGGAACGAATGATACCAATAAAAAGTTGGACAAAACGAGCTGAAACAAAACATGCACAGTGAAATACACATTTACAATCCTTGAAAGTTACTTTATGGCTATATTAAGATTTTTGCATTTCCTGTCATGTTAATTATCATTGCACTGTTAAGCAATATGAAGTTACAGATTTAATTTAATTTTAGTCCAAGTTCAGGGATATGAAACACAATTACAGCAACAACAGACAGAGTTGGGAAATGCATCAGAGAAGCTTGACAGTGTTGGGAAAGAATGCTGGAGACTTTCGAGTGAAAATGGTAATTTTATTTCAACAGATATTTATTATTTTCACGACGGAAATGTTTTGTATGCGCATTTCAGAACTGTCTGAGAGAGAGAAAAGAGAATACTAATGAAAGAACTGTACAAATATATCACAATACAGATAGACAAAGCAAAAAAAACTCCCATAAAAAAATAGGGAATGAGTAACAAGGTATCTGATTTACCTGTTTAACTGTCATGGTGCTGGTTAGCTGTCTTGGTTATCTTAATTTTTAGAGAAAATACTGAAACAAAAATTGCAAAATACCAGTATAAATACAGCATGAGACGTCCCTGGTATGGGTTATCAGTCTGGGATGTAATTAAGGCTAGTTTTCTTCTGGTCGTTACACATATTCAAAAACTATCATTATAATGCTAAGTATATTAAACATATTACAGTATAAAACTTTACCCAATGTCAACATTAATCAAAGATTCATTAAGGTAATATAAACAAAATTGCAATATGTGTCCATTCTAGAACTTTCTGTTGGAGAGAAAATATAGAATACTGATGAAGAAATGATACAATGACAACAACAAACGAATTGACAAACAAAATTCAATAACAAATAGGAAATTAGTTACAAGATCTCTGCTTTAGCTGTTTAACTGCTGTGGTGCTGGTTTTAAGAAGAAAACAATTATATATGTAATTCATCCCATAACCATCAACTGTTTAGCTTAATACCTACTTATAGTTAGCTATGCATGTATTTGATCAAAACTGTATGATATTATTACAAATTTTATCAAAGATTATCAAATATTACATAATTCCTTTGATTCATTAGGTCCTATTGTTTGTCATCACAATGTATTATTTTCAATTTTTAAGAAAAATTACTGCATTATGAAGAATTATATCTGACGATGGAACAGGAGAGATCACGTCAAGAGGAAACTATTAACAAATTTACAGGTAAATGTAGTTAAAAAAAAGTTGTACAATAATACCCCCATAAATGCTATTGTAAATACGGTCTCTAATATCAGTTAATAGGCAGCTGTTAGATGCCTATGTTACAGGCTGATGTTACTGGCCGATGTTTTTGCAGTTCTATTTATGAACGAGCTTAAGAATTTGACCGATGTTGTAATAGGAAAATTAGGCAAACTCGTTCACAATTAAAACTGTTCTCATGACGTTGTTTTATTCTATAAATTATAGCATCATTATGGTACAAGTTAGATACATTACTATTTGAACAACATATTTCTTTTTCCGCATTCGTACTCCGTTGAAGGCCTTGGTGCTACACACCTCGGCCTTCACCCAGGTACTTGTGCAGAAAACGAAACCCGTCATATCCAATATGTGCTGATTCTTTTGTTTGTTTCTTCTCCGGGCCATAACATTTTTGTCTTTCGAGATAAGTCAATGATATTTTATATGTGGGTGCATGATCATAAGGCGGTGTGTCGCGTACAGTAATGACATTCGTGGGTCCCTGACATTTGACCTCAAGGTCAAATAATTTTTTTTAAATAGTATTTATTTCGTATGTGGGTGCATGACCACAAGTCGGTGTGTCGCATACCGTAATGACCTTTGTGGGACCTTGACCTTTGACCTCAAGGTCAGAGAATTGTTTTTTAAATAGTATATTCTTGTCCGAGCCAAAACATTTTTGTCGTTCGAGATAGGTCAATGACATTTGGTATTTGGGTGCATGACAATACGGCGTTGTGTCTCGTACCGTAATGACCTTCGTGGGACCTTGACCTTTGACCTCAAGGTCAATTAATTGTTTTTGAATAGTATGTATTTTGTGTGTGGGTGCATGACCATAAGTCGGTGTGTCACATACCGTAATGACCTTTGTGGGACCTTGATCTTTGACCTCAAGGTTAAATAATTGTTTTAAATAGTATTTTCTTGTCCGAGCCATAACATTTTTGTTTTTCGAGATAGGTCAATGATATTTTGTATTTGGGTGCATGACCATAAGGCGGTGTGCTTCGTACCGTAATGACCTTCGTGTGACCTTGACCTTTTACCTCAAGGTCAAATAATTGTTTTTTAAATAGTATTTATTTGGTATGTTGGTGCATGACCATAAGGCGGTGTGTCACATACCGTAATGACCTTTGTGGGACCTTGACCTTTGACCTCAAGGTCAAATAATTGTTGTTTAAATAGTATTTTCTTGTCCGGGCCATAACATTTTTGTCTTTCGAGATAGGTTGTTGTACAGATAGCCGCATTAAGGGGAGACATAAGTTTTAGTGTATCTAAAACAGGTCTTCCTAGTTAAAAGTAGTTTAATGAGTTATAAGAAGTTATCGTCACCTGAATAAGACACCCTTAGTGTATTATAATGCACTAATCACGTCTTATTAACATTGCTTTTAATGTTATTAAGCAACTAAGACGAGGTCCATAAACGCTTCCGTACTAACTTGTACAAAATACTTTTAATATAGGACAAATAACCTTTGACAATGACATGTAAGTTATATTCCTCAAGTAAGATTTCACTTCTTTTTTTTTATTTTAATAACTTTATTATTTTATTAAGAAAATAATACCAAAACAAAACAAAAAAGAAATTAAAAAAAAACCATTCTCTGCGCACTCTTTTCTTTTTTTTTTCATTTTCATTCAAAAATAAAACCATTAACACAAATTTTCTTTGTTCCATTTTTCTTTGATTTCATTTGGGATCCTAATGGCATCTCCCAGTTAGTTGGTCTTCTCAGCTATCTCAGTCCATACTTTTTTCTTTTCATTTGTGATTATATTTGAGTGCTTTAAATTTATGATGAAATAAATTTTTTCCACTTCCCTCTGTATTAAGACAACCTTTTCTCTACTAAACTTGCATTTCTTCAGCCTCTTTTTGTCCTGAGAAGGGGGGAATGAGTCAGCCATATTTATTTTTTAATTTTTCTGCTGCTAGGATAAAACAAGGAATTGTGGGATACATTGGTCTTGGTTAAATATTAAACCTGCAGTTATTGGTTAGTTAAATTTTAACCAAATGGTTATTTAACCAAGTGGTTAAATGAAGTTGAAAAACTCATTTTTAACCCTTGGTTTACTAACCCATGGTTAAATCTTTAACCAATGGTTAAATATAGCCATATGGTTAATTTAAAAACAAGTTGAACAACCGGGCCCTGGTGATCCATGATAAACGTATTATTCAAGTTTATTGAAATGTACTAATTCTACATTTGAAAAATAACATTATTTAATAGTGCAATTGTTAAGTATGTTCCCTCTTTATTATATATGTAATACAACGTCTACTTTTTCTTGATGCATTATAATATATAATCCAAGTCTTCAAAAAAGAACATATGGTACATGTATTACAAAAATGGATGATGGGATCCAAAGTCTTTCAAAATGTTACAAATAGAATATGGTAAATCTAAAATTGTTTAATATCTACATGTTTCATATTCATAGTTGTAAATGTAAAAATAACATTTTCAGACATTAAACAAATATATAAATTTCTCATACATGTATATCAAATTTGCAATTTTCCTTTGTAAATTTTGTATGTCTTCAGATATCGCTGTCAATATTTTTTTTTAGAGAAATTGCAAAACCTACAAAGAACGAATGATAAACAGAAAGAAAAAATATCTGAGAACGAAAGACAAATATTAGAAAATAAAGGTAGCTTTTGGTTATGCTGTTGTCTGTCCTTCTCCGATTTGCGGCTTCTGATTACCCTTTTGGTATCTTCAAACTGTTCTTAAAGAAAATACTAAAACAAATTGTAAATACCAGTACAAATAGTCAAATATAGCCTATAAAATTCTAGTAGTTATACCAGTCAATTGATATAGATCACATAGTGAAGTCTAGATAAATAATAAAATCAGGGAAAAAGACGGAAAGGAATAACACCAATAAAAAGTTGGACGAATAAAGGTAATAACAAAATTACCGAACTCCGAACAATCTTACAAAGGGAAAGTCAAAACTCATAATTATATAAACAGACAAAATCAGTCAACAACCGGAAAACTGTGAAAACCGTAATGACCTTGACTTGGTACAGGCATTTCTAAAGAAATGGTGGGTTGAATCAGATTTTAAGGCGCCAAACCTCCCGCTCTCATTACGGTTCAAAGGTTCCGGCTGTCACTGTAACAGTATTTAAATACAGGAACAAAATAGGTAAAATAGTTGTCAAAGCAGTACCATATTCGGTGACGTAAATGTCAAAAATATTTTTACGTCACACATTGACAAAAAAATTCTTGACATTTGTGACTTCTTTAACTTTATACATTTTCACTATATGAAAATGCATCGCTTATAATTTTTTCTGCAGAGACGGAATATATTTCGACAAGATATTGGTATCGGAATATAAACTTTTTAAGAGATCGAATAAGGCGAATCTTTTTATAGCCCTGGTCCAGTAGCCTGTTTCTCAGATGAAGATGACGTTTCAGGAAATCAGAATAATTGCTACTGGCCCTTGCATAGCGAATCAATTGCGAGATGTAAACACCATATGCAGGAGAAGCTGGTATATTGCTGCACATGTTTGGAAAATTTATGATTTTAAAATTGAAGTCGTCTCGCTTATCATAAATTTTAGTACTGAGTTGACCACTGTCGTCAAATTCGAGGTATAGGTCCAAAAATGATGCGGACGAAGCTGTATCGGTGGTCTCTTTAACTTCCAGCTCTGGAGGATATATCAATGGAAGAAATTCTGCAAATCTAGAATTATTGATAGATAAAACGTCATCAATATACCTGTATGTGAAATTAAAGGCTCTAGCCTCATGAATCTTCTTATCTTTTACAAGCTTTTGAAGAAACTCCGACTCGTATGAGTATAAAAATAAATCGGCTAGAAGAGGGGCACAATTCGTACCCATTGGTATGCCGACGACCTGCTGAAACAGTGTCCCTCCAAAGGAGACAAATATGTTATCGATGAGGAACTCCAGCATACTGATCACTTGTTCCTCGGAGTAGCATGTTTTACCTTTATGAATTTTGTTTGAAAAATATGTGGAATTGTAGCCTAACACAACAAATTTGGAGCCATAGTTTCTATGACTAAAAGCTTTATGAATTGTTTCTTTTAAGCGGGTTTTTAATTTGTCATGCGGTAGGGTGGTATATAGAGTTGAAAAATCAAATGTTTTGATGGAGGATACCTGAGAGAAAGATCTTGATTTCAGGTTATCCAAAAGATCTTTAGAGTTTTTCAAAATCCACATGTGATTTATGCCACTACGCGAGTAAACAGTTTCACAATATTTCTGTTGTCCCTCTTTTACTGCAGACAGAATCTTTGTCAGGTGAATAGACAATTCTTTCGTCGAACAAGTTGATGATCCCGCTATGTACCTTTCTTTGTATGGTGTCTTATGGAGTTTAGGTATCCAATATAAATAGGGTAAATCCTCAGACTCTTTACCAGAGGGAATGTTTAAAGAGGTCATGAATGATCTGTGGTTAGCTAGGATTTCATCTTTGTCGAACGAAGTTGGTTTGTATGTGATATTACTAGAGGTGTTGCTATCTATGCCTAATTCCTTGATTAGGCATTCGAAGTAATATGATTTACATACAAACACGATATTGTTGGAAGCCTTGTCAGCAGGAACGATAACATATTTGTCATGAAGAGAGGAAAGACACTTAACAGCTTCTTGGTCTTTAAATACAGACTTAGGTCGACTATTAACACAATTTTTGAGTTTGTGAATCCGACCTTGTACTAGAGATCTAATTGTTCTAACCCAGTCTGACAAGGACTCTAACTCAGGATCTTGGTCTACTTCTCTCTTTATCCACCTTCTGGCATAATCTTCAACAGCATCCATAATTATCTTGAAATTATGTTTCCAATTGATGTGTTGAGGTTCTCTGAATTTAGGACCATGAGAAATCACCTTTCGGAGACTCTCATGTTGAATGATATTCAGATCACCAGAGAAATCACCTTTCGGAGACTCTCATGTTGAATGATATTCAGATCACCAGTGATTACATGTCCAGATGGGTTGTATTGAAAAGGAGAGTGGGAGCAGTCACAAGTCAGAGGGTTCTTAAGGTACTCTTCTATGTTAATATCTTGCAATGCTTCTTTGTAGTTGAAAATTTTACGGAAAATTTTACGGCCAATGCTGTTCAGCTCAAACAAAACATACACAGAAGAAAACAGATTAAAACATTTGTTGAAAGCCTTTATATATTCCTATCTACATTTCCTGTCATGTCAATTATTACTGCACTGACAAACGATATGAAGTTAATTCCATATTTGTTTTTATTTTAGAACAAGCTAAGGGATATGAAACCAAATTACAGCAACAAAATACAGAGTTGGAACATGCATCATGGAAGCTTGACAATGCTGAGAAAGAATGCTCGAGAATTTCCAGCGAAAATGGTAATTCGGTATTAAAAGTTATTTATCATTTTAACTACAGGAATATTTTTGAAATAGTTTAATAATACATGTACAAAATAAAGCAGTGTTTGTATCTAAATTTACTATTTGACTATATGATAATTCTTTAATATGAAAAATAAAAATAATGGTAGATTAGACAAAATTGCATACAAAATACTGCAATGTGAAATATTATCAAATATAAATCAAAGACTCATTAAAGGTTATATAAACAAAACACGAACAAATGTCCATTTTACAACTTTCTGATAAAGACAAAATAGAATACTGATGAAGGAATGGTACAAATATATCAGAATCCTGATATACATAACCAAAATTGACAAAACTAAGCGATTTGACAAAACAAGCAATAGGGTATGAGCTATAAGATATGTAGTTTTTGAGTTTTCACAAACCATACCTTATTCTAGAGCTTGTGTCATGTACAATGATTTTCTGGACATAGCTCAGCTGCTGATGCAAGCGCTGCTTAAACAAAGCTACGTTGCTCCTAGGTTGAAGTCATCACTCCAAAAATTATGCTGTCATAGATACGAAATATCCATATCTCAAATGACAATGGATCTTTTGCTTTTGATGTATTTTTTTTGTCTTTCCTCTAACACCTACGATACCTGTATCGAACTTGACTATATATATATGAGTAACATGGCTTGAGTCTTATAAGAAGCAGGAACTGCTTACCCTTCACGAGCATCTGGGTTCACCCCCAGTTTTTGGTGGGGTCCATGTATTGTTCATCTTTCTTGTTTTCTGTGTTGTGTTGTGGGTATGTTTTTCGTCTTGTGTATTGTATGTCCAATGTTGTCACTGTCTCTGGATAGTCCATTCTTGATTTCCCCCTTTGGTTTTCTCTAACGTTTATTTAGCTCGTTTACTGTTGTGGTACTGTTTGGCTGTCTTGGTTGATTGATTGATTTCAAAAGAAAAAATATAAATGTAAATAGGTACCTGAGACACATTTAAAACATAGAGTAAATTAACTGTTTTTCATCTCATAGTCCTCAAATATCTATATTAATTCCTACTTATTATCAGCTATGCATATATTTGATCAAAACTCTATGATTTTTATATATAAATTTTATCAAAGATTATCAAATATTAAATAATTACTTTTATTCATTAGGTCATATTGTGTGTCATCACAATCACATATTTGTTATGCATTATTTTCATTTTTTTAAAGAAAAATTATTACGTTATGAAGAATTCTAATATGACGTCTCTAATACGGCACACACGATAATACTCAACAACTCTATATTTAGCGCAAGTGCAGTACACAACAAATCTGGCTGTTCCGATGTGACTCCCGCTGTGGAATTACCGTGACGACCGAGTGTAAACAAACAAAACACCGCCATATAACGTATTTTTTAAAGTCCTTAAAATAAAAATTTCCCCTCAGTTATAAATAAATATTCTGTAACTGAGTATTTTTTATCATTTGTTTTGACAATTTTACATTTGGGGATCCCCAGTACGCACACATACATTCCATTGATATGTGTCGGCCATGATTCATGAATAACCGGAAAATGTACTAACCTTCATGTTTTCCTACGTATACATTGATAACTGGACGGTGATGTAATTAAGTTACTGATATTTTCCAATTTGATGTCATTTTGAATTTTGCTACTCAAACAAGTAAAATGTTCACAAAATCGTAAAATAAATCAGCAACCAGTTTGTGTCTATCAGCGTCCCTTGTAAACCACGTCACAGGATGACGATATATTACAAAAGTCAAAGTCGATAGATGGTTGTCTTAAGTATTTATTCCGGAATTTTTTTCTATGTCAACAATACAAGCTTTTGTTCCCATTGGCATTTATTTTTTTTTTATTTCATATCTAACAATAATTGTCGATTATTAACAACTGTTCAAGTGTTCGATATTATGTTTGACAACTCCGCTCCGCCATCTTGTTAGCGCACGAAATGATAAACGAATGAACTCCGACTTTTTTAAAATATTTTTACGCTGGAATTGTTCAATCGAATCTATGTTGGAAAATACACAATAAATATGTTTTTCATGTTAACATCCATATCTTTGTTTTAAAATATCTCGTTCAAATACAAATAATTCAAAATCAATTCAAAATTTACGAAGGAGGTAAATGGAACAGCCACCAAATGCCGTGTGTATACAGTTCACGAATGGTTAAAAATTACCGTATTTTTCCTATTAGAATCGAAATAATTCATAGCAGGCATAGAGTTGTGCAAATTTACACATGGGCTGGGCCTTTATATTCTTAGATTTTACCCCTCGCTTCCGCTCGGGGTAAAATTCGAATATAAAGGACCAGCCCATGTGTAAATTTGCACAACTCTATGCCTGCCATGAATTATTTCTTAATTATATCTGACGATTGAACAGGAGAGAAAACGGCAAGAGGAAACACTTGACCAAGTTACGGGTAAATATAATTAATAAGTAAAGATGTTCATGAGGAATGCTATGAATACAGAAATAAATCAATAAAAAGCAAGCATGCATGACTTGAACACAATATGATATTTTTTTATTATTAGGCTTTACAACATTTCGATCGTACGTGACGAAGGTTATTCCAGAATCATGTCGTGCGCTCTAAATTTGATATCTATGTTTTTATTTCTATCACCTCTGTTGGTGGACAATTACTCATCGAGCGTATCATCCGCCCAGAAGTCAGTGTTTCGGCACTGGCATTGATTATTACAGTTCATTAATAATGCAATTATTATTAAAAAGTAAGGTTCTGCACGCTCAAGTATAGGTGACCTTAACTGATTGTGGCTGTCCTGTTTAGACCCTTTGGATTATTGCTCCCAAACAATTTAAAATTATTTGGTTTCCAATATTTTGATATTGAGCGTATCTGATTAAGGTTATGCCAGAGACGTGTGTGCACAATAAATTGATATCTATGTTTTTATTTTTATTATGTCTTCAGATATTGCTGTCAATATTTTTTTTCAGAGAAATTTCAAAACCTGCAAAGAACAAATGATGAACAAAATGAAAAAATATCAGAATACGAAAGACAAAAGCTAGAAAATGAAGGTAGGATTTTCTTAAAGAAACAAAAATTACAAAATACCATTTCAAATACAACACATAACACCTATAAATTTTTAGTAGTTATACCAGTGAAATGATATAGGTCACAGGTTGAAGTCTAGTGAAATAATAAATCAATGTAATGAGGAACGAATGATACCAATAAAAAGTTGGACAAAACGAGCTGAAACAAAACATGCACAGTGAAATACACATTTACAATCCTTGAAAGTTACTTTATGGCTATATTAAGATTTTTGCATTTCCTGTCATGTTAATTATCATTGCACTGTTAAGCAATATGAAGTTACAGATTTAATTTAATTTTAGTCCAAGTTCAGGGATATGAAACACAATTACAGCAACAACAGACAGAGTTGGGAAATGCATCAGAGAAGCTTGACAGTGTTGGGAAAGAATGCTGGAGACTTTCGAGTGAAAATGGTAATTTTATTTCAACAGATATTTATTATTTTCACGACGGAAATGTTTTGTATGCGCATTTCAGAACTGTCTGAGAGAGAGAAAAGAGAATACTAATGAAAGAACTGTACAAATATATCACAATACAGATAGACAAAGCAAAAAAAGCTCCCCAATAAAAATAGGGAATGAGTAACAAGGTATCTGATTTACCTGTTTAACTGTCATGGTGCTGGTTAGCTGTCTTGGTTATCTTAATTTTTAGAGAAAATACTGAAACAAAAATTGCAAAATACCAGTATAAATACAGCATGAGACGTCCCTGGTATGGGTTATCAGTCTGGGATGTAATTAAGGCTAGTTTTCTTCTGGTCGTTACACATATTCAAAAACTATCATTATAATGCTAAGTATATTAAACATATTACAGTATAAAACTTTACCCAATGTCAACATTAATCAAAGATTCATTAAGGTAATATAAACAAAATGGCAATATGTGTCCATTTTAGAACTTTCTGTTGGAGAGAAAATATAGAATACTGATGAAGAAATGATACAATGACAACAACAAACGAATTGACAAACAAAATTCAATAACAAATAGGAAATTAGTTACAAGATCTCTGCTTTAGCTGTTTAACTGCTGTGATGCTGGTTTTAAGAAGAAAACAATTATATATGTAATTCATCCCATAACCATCAACTGTTTAGCTTAATACCTACTTATAGTTAGCTATGCATGTATTTGATCAAAACTGTATGATATTATTACAAATTTTATCAAAGATTATCAAATATTACATAATTCCTTTGATTCATTAGGTCCTATTGTTTGTCATCACAATGTATTATTTTCAATTTTTAAGAAAAATTACTGCATTATGAAGAATTATATCTGACGATGGAACAGGAGAGATCACGTCAAGAGGAAACTATTAACAAATTTACAGGTAAATGTAGTTAAAAAAAAGTTGTACAATAATACCCCCATAAATGCTATTGTCAATACGGTCTCTAACATCAGTTAATAGGCAGCTGTTAGATGCCTATGTTACAGGCTGATGTTACTGGCCGATGTTTTTGCAGTTCTTTTTATGAACGAGCTTAAGAATTTGACCGATGTTGTAATAGGAAAATTAGGCAAACTCGTTCACAATTAAAACTGTTCTCATGACGTTGTTTTATTCTATAAATTATAGCATCATTATGGTACAAGTTAGATACATTACTATTTGAACAACATATTTCTTTTTCCGCATTCGTACTCCGTTGAAAGCCTTGGTGCTACACACCTCGGCCTTCACCCAGGTACTTGTGCAGAAAACGAAACCCGTCATATCCAATATGTGCTGATTCTTTTGTTTGTTTCTTCTCCGGGCCATAACATTTTTGTCTTTCGAGATAAGTCAATAATATTTTATATGTGGGTGCATGATCATAAGGCGGTGTGTCGCGCACAGTAATGACATTCGTGGGTCCTTGAAATTTGACCTCAAGGTCAAATAATTTTTTTTAAATAGTATTTATTTCGTATGTGGGTGCATGACCATAAGGCGGTGTGTCGCATACCGTAATGACCTTTGTGGGACCTTGACCTTTGACCTCAAGGTCAGAGAATTGTTTTTTAAATAGTATATTCTTGTCCGAGCCAAAACATTTTTGTCGTTCGAGATAGGTCAATGACATTTGGTATTTGGGTGCATGACAATACGGCGTTGTGTCTCGTACCGTAATGACCTTCGTGGGACCTTGACCTTTGACCTCAAGGTCAATTAATTGTTTTTGAATAGTATGTATTTTGTGTGTGGGTGCATGACCATAAGGCGGTGTGTCACATACCGTAATGACCTTTATGGGACCTTGATCTTTGACCTCAAGGTCAAATAATTGTTTTAAATAGTATTTTCTTGTCCGAGCCATAACATGTTTGTTTTTCGAGATAGGTCAATGATATTTGGTATTTGGGTGCATGACCATAAGGCGGTGTGTTTCGTACCGTAATGACGTTCGTGTGACCTTGACCTTTTACCTCAAGGTCAAATAATTGTTTTTTAAATAGTATTTATTTGGTATGTTGGTGCATGACCATAAGGCGGTGTGTCACATACCGTAATGACCTTTGTGGGACCTTGACCTTTTACCTCAAGGTCAAATAATTGTTGTTTAAATAGTATTTTCTTGTCCGGGCCATAACATTTTTGTCTTTCGAGATAGGTTGTTGTACAGATAGCCGCATTAAGGGGAGACATAAGTTTTAGTGTATCTAAAACAGGTCTTCCTAGTTAAAAGTAGTTTAATGAGTTATAAGAAGTTATCGTCACCTGAATAAGACACCCTTAGTGTATTATAATGCACTAAACACGTCTTATTAACATTGCTTTTAATGTTATTAAGCAACTAAGACGAGGTCCATAAACGCTTCCGTACTAACTTGTACAAAATACTTTTAATATAGGACAAATAACCTTTGACAATGACATGTAAGTTATATTCCTCAAGTAAGATTTCACTTCTTTTTTTTTATTTTAATAACTTTATTATTTTATTAAGAAAATAATACCAAAACAAAACAAAAAAGAAATTAAAAAAAAACCATTCTCTGCACACTCTTTTCTTTTTTTTTTTCATTTTCATTCAAAAATAAAACCATTAACACAAATTTTCTTTGTTCCATTTTTCTTTGATTTCATTTGGGATCCTAATGGCATCTCCCAGTTAGTTGGTCTTCTCAGCTATCTCAGTCCATACTTTTTTCTTTTCATTTGTGATTATATTTGAGTGCTTTAAATTTATGATGAAATAAATTTTTTCCACTTCCCACTGTATTAAGACAACCTTTTCTCTACTAAGCTTGCATTTCATCAGCCTCTTTTTGTCCTGAGAAGGGGGGATTGAGTCAGCCATATTTATTTTTTAATTTTTCTGCTGCTAGGATAAAACAAGGAATTGTGGGATACATTGGTCTTGGTTAAATATTAAACCTGCAGTTATTGGTTAGTTAAATTTTAACCAAATGGTTATTTAACCAAGTGGTTAAATGAAGTTGAAAAACTCATTTTTAACCCTTGGTTTACTAACCCATGGTTAAATCTTTAACCAATGGTTAAATATAGCCATATGGTTAATTTAAAAACAAGTTGAACAACCGGGCCCTGGTGATCCATGATAAACGTATTATTCAAGTTTATTGAAATGTACTAATTCTACATTTGAAAAATAACATTATTTAATAGTGCTATTGTTAAGTATGTTCCCTCTTTATAATATATGTAATACAACGTCTACTTTTTCTTGATGCATTATAATATACAATCCAAGTCTTCAAACATATGGTACATGTATTACAAAAATGGATGATGGGATCCAAAGTCTTTCAAAATGTTACAAATAGAATATGGTAAATCTAAAATTGTTTAATATCTACATGTTTCATATTCATAGTTGTAAATGTAAAAATAACATTTTCAGACATTAAACAATTATATAAATTTCTCATACATGTATATCAAATTTGCAATCTTCCTTTGTAAATTTTGTATGTCTTCAGATATCGCTGTCAATATTTTTTTTTAGAGAAATTGCAAAACCTACAAAGAACGAATGATGAACAGAAAGAAAAAATATCTGAGAACGAAAGACAAATATTAGAAAATGAAGGTAGCTTTTGGTTATGCTGTTGTCTGTCCTTCTCCGATTTGCGGCTTCTGATTACCCTTTTGGTATCTTCAAACTGTTCTTAAAGAAAATACTAAAACAAATTGTAAATACCAGTACAAATAGTCAAATATAGCCTATAAAATTCTAGTAGTTATACCAGTCAATTGATATAGATCACATAGTGAAGTCTAGATAAATAATAAAATCAGGGAAAAAGACGGAAAGGAATAACACCAATAAAAAGTTGGACGAAACGAGCTCAAACAAAACATACACAGAAGAAAACAGATTAAAACATTTGTTGAAAGCCTTTATATATTCCTATCTACATTTCCTGTCATGTCAATTATTACTGCACTGACAAACGATATGAAGTTAATTCCATATTTGTTTTTATTTTAGAACAAGCTAAGGGATATGAAACCAAATTACAGCAACAAAATACAGAGTTGGAACATGCATCATGGAAGCTTGACAATGTTGAGAAAGAATGCTCGAGAATTTCCAGCGAAAATGGTAATTCGGTATTAAAAGTTATTTATCATTTTAACTACAGGAATATTTTTGAAATAGTTTAATAATACATGTACAAAATAAAGCAGTGTTTGTATCTAAATTTACTATTTGACTATATGATAATTCTCTAATATGAAAAATAAAAATAATGGTAGATTAGACAAAATTGCATACAAAATACTGCAATGTGAAATATTATCAAATATAAATCAAAGACTCATTAAAGGTTATATAAACAAAACACGAACAAATGTCCATTTTACAACTTTCTGATAAAGACAAAATAGAATACTGATGAAGGAATGGTACAAATATATCAGAATCCTGATATACATAACCAAAATTGACAAAACTAAGCAATTTGACAAAACAAGCAATAGGGTATGAGCTATAAGATATGTAGATTTTGAGTTTTCACAAACCATACCTTATTCTAGAGCTTGTGTCATGTACAATGATTTTCTGGACATAGCTCAGCTGCTGATGCAAGCGCTGCTTAAACAAAGCTACATTGCTCCTAGGTTGAAGTCATCACTCCAAAAATTATGCTGTCATAGATACGAAATATCCATATCTCAAATGACAATGGATCTTTTGCTTTTGATGTATTTTTTTTGTCTTTCCTCTAACACCTACGATACCTGTATCGAACTTGACTATATATATATGAGTAACATGGCTTGAGTCTTATAAGAAGCAGGCACTGCTTACCCTTCACGAGCATCTGGGTTCACCCCCAGTTTTTGGTGGGGTCCATGTATTGTTCATCTTTCTTGTTTTCTGTGTTGTGTTGTGGGTATGTTTTTCGTCTTGTGTATTGTATGCCCAATGTTGCCAGTGTCTCTGGATAGTCCATTCTTGATTCCCCCCTTTGGTTTTCTCTAACGTTTATTTAGCTCGTTTACTGTTGTGGTACTGTCTGGCTGTCTTGGTTGATTGATTGATTTCAAAAGAAAAAATATAAATGTAAATAGGTACCTGAGACACATTTAAAACATAGAGTAAATTAACTGTTTTTCATCTCATAGTCCTCAAATATCTATATGAATTCCTACTTATTATCAGCTATGCATGTATTTGATCAAAACTCTATGATTTTTATATATAAATTTTATCAAAGATTATCAAATATTAAATAATTACTTTTATTCATTAGGTCATAATGTGTGTCATCACAATCACATATTTTTTATGCATTATTTTCAATTTTTTAAAGGAAAATTATTACGTTATGAAGAATTCTAATATGACGTCTCTAATACGGCACACACGATAATACTCAACAACTCTATATTTAGCGCAAGTGCAGTACACAACAAATCTGGCTGTTCCGATGTGACTTCCGCTGTGGAATTACCGTGACGACCGAGTGTAAACAAACAAAACACCGCCATATAACGTATTTTTTAAAGTCCTTAAAATGAAAATTTCCCCTCAGTTATAAATAAATATTCTGTAACTGAGTATTTTTTATCATTTGTTTTGACAATTTACATTTGGGGATCCCCAGTACGCACACATACATTCCATTGATATGTGTCGGCCATGATTCATGAATAACCGGAAAATGTACTAACCTTCATGTTTTCCTACGTATACATTGATAACTGGACGGTGATGTAATTAAGTTACTGATATTTTCCAATTTGATGGCATTTTGAATTTTGCTACTCAAACAAGTAAAATGTTCACAAAATCGTAAAATAAACCAGCAACCAGTTTGTGTCTATCAGCGTCCCTTGTAAACAACGTCACAGGATGACGATATATTACAAAAGTCAAAGTCGATAAATGGTTGTCTTAAGTATTTATTCCGAAATTTTTTTCTATGTCAACAATACAAGCTTTTGTTCCCATTGGCATTTATTTTTTTTTATTTCATATCTAACAATAATTGTCGATTATTAACAACTGTTCAAGTGTTCGATATTATGTTTGACAACTCCGCTCCGCCATCTTGTTAGCGCACGAAATGATAAACGAATGAACTCCGACTTTTTTAAAATATTTTTACGCTGGAATTGTTCAATCGAATCTATGTTGGAAAATACACAATAAATATGTTTTTCATGTTAACATCCATATCTTTGTTTTAAAATATCTCGTTCAAATACAAATAATTCAAAATCAATTCAAAATTTACGAAGGAGGTAAATGGAACAGCCACCAAATGCCGTGTGTATACAGTTCACGAATGGTTAAAAATTACCGTATTTTTCCTATTAGAATCGAAATAATTCATGGCAGGCATAGAGTTGTGCAAATTTACACATGGGCTGGGCCTTTATATTCTTAGATTTTACCCCTCGCTTTCGCTCGGGGTAAAATTCGAATATAAAGGACCAGCCCATGTGTAAATTTGCACAACTCTATGCCTGCCATGAATTATTTCTTAATTATATCTGACGATTGAACAGGAGAGAAAACGGCAAGAGGAAACACTTGACCAAGTTACGGGTAAATATAATTAATAAGTAAAGATGTTCATGAGGAATGCTATGAATACAGAAATAAATCAATAAAAAGCAAGCATGCATGACTTGAACACAATATGATATTTTTTTATTATTAGGCTTTACAACATTTCGATCGTACGTGACGAAGGTTATTCCAGAATCATGTCGTGCGCTCTAAATTTGATATCTATGTTTTTATTTCTATCACCTCTGTTGGTGGACAATTACTCATCGAGCGTATCATCCGCCCAGAAGTCAGTGTTTCGGCACTGGCATTGATTATTACAGTTCATTAATAATGCAATTATTATTAAAAAGTAAGGTTCTGCACGCTCAAGTATAGGTGACCTTAACTGATTGTGGCTGTCCTGTTTAGACCCTTTGGATTATTGCTCCCAAACAATTTAAAATTATTTGGTTTCCAATATTTTGATATTGAGCGTATCTGATTAAGGTTATGCCAGAGACGTGTGTGCACAATAAATTGATATCTATGTTTTTATTATTATTAAGTCTTCAGATATTGCTGTCAATATTTTTTTTCAGAGAAATTTCAAAACCTGCAAAGAACAAATGATGAACAAAATGAAAAAATATCAGAATACGAAAGACAAAAGCTAGAAAATGAAGGTAGGATTTTCTTAAAGAAACAAAAATTACAAAATACCATTTCAAATACAACACATAACACCTATAAATTTTTAGTAGTTATACCAGTGAAATGATATAGGTCACAGGTTGAAGTCTAGTGAAATAATAAATCAATGTAATGAGGAACGAATGATACCAATAAAAAGTTGGACAAAACGAGCTGAAACAAAACATGCACAGTGAAATACACATTTACAATCCTTGAAAGTTACTTTATGGCTATATTAAGATTTTTGCATTTCCTGTCATGTTAATTATCATTGCACTGTTAAGCAATATGAAGTTACAGATTTAATTTAATTTTAGTCCAAGTTCAGGGACATGAAACACAATTACAGCAACAACAGACAGAGTTGGGAAATGCATCAGAGAAGCTTGACAGTGTTGGGAAAGAATGCTGGAGACTTTCGAGTGAAAATGGTAATTTTATTTCAACAGATATTTATTATTTTCACGACGGAAATGTTTTGTATGCGCATTTCAGAACTGTCTGAGAGAGAGAAAAGAGAATACTAATGAAAGAACTGTACAAATATATCACAATACAGATAGACAAAGCAAAAAAAACTCCCATAAAAAAATAGGGAATGAGTAACAAGGTATCTGATTTACCTGTTTAACTGTCATGGTGCTGGTTAGCTGTCTTGGTTATCTTAATTTTTAGAGAAAATACTGAAACAAAAATTGCAAAATACCAGTATAAATACAGCATGAGACGTCCCTGGTATGGGTTATCAGTCTGGGATGTAATTAAGGCTAGTTTTCTTCTGGTCGTTACACATATTCAAAAACTATCATTATAATGCTAAGTATATTAAACATATTACAGTATAAAACTTTACCCAATGTCAACATTAATCAAAGATTCATTAAGGTAATATAAACAAAATGGCAATATGTGTCCATTTTAGAACTTTCTGTTGGAGAGAAAATATAGAATACTGATGAAGAAATGATACAATGACAACAACAAACGAATTGACAAACAAAATTCAATAACAAATAGGAAATTAGTTACAAGATCTCTGCTTTAGCTGTTTAACTGCTGTGGTGCTGGTTTTAAGAAGAAAACAATTATATATGTAATTCATCCCATAACCATCAACTGTTTAGCTTAATACCTACTTATAGTTAGCTATGCATGTATTTAATCAAAACTGTATGATATTATTACAAATTTTATCAAAGATTATCAAATATTACATAATTCCTTTGATTCATTAGGTCCTATTGTTTGTCATCACAATGTATTATTTTCAATTTTTAAGAAAAATTACTGCATTATGAAGAATTATATCTGACGATGGAACAGGAGAGATCACGTCAAGAGGAAACTATTAACAAATTTACAGGTAAATGTAGTTAAAAAAAAGTTGTACAATAATACCCCCATAAATGCTATTGTAAATACGGTCTCTAATATCAGTTAATAGGCAGCTGTTAGATGCCTATGTTACAGGCTGATGTTACTGGCCGATGTTTTTGCAGTTCTTTTTATGAACGAGCTTAAGAATTTGACCGATGTTGTAATAGGAAAATTAGGCAAACTCGTTCACAATTAAAACTGTTCTCATGACGTTGTTTTATTCTATAAATTATAGCATCATTATGGTACAAGTTAGATACATTACTATTTGAACAACATATTTCTTTTTCCGCATTCGTACTCCGTTGAAGGCCTTGGTGCTACACACCTCGGCCTTCACCCAGGTACTTGTGCAGAAAACGAAACCCGTTCTATCCAATATGTGCTGATTCTTTTGTTTGTTTCTTCTCCGGGCCATAACATTTTTGTCTTTCGAGATAAGTCAATGATATTTTATATGTGGGTGCATGATCATAAGGCGGTGTGTCGCGTACAGTAATGACATTCGTGGGTCCTTGACATTTGACCTCAAGGTCAAATAATTTTTTTTTAAATAGTATATTCTTGTCCGAGCCAAAACATTTTTGTCGTTCGAGATAGGTCAATGACATTTGGTATTTGGGTGCATGACAATACGGCGTTGTGTCTCGTACCGTAATGACCTTCGTGGGACCTTGACCTTTGACCTCAAGGTCAATTAATTGTTTTTGAATAGTATGTATTTTGTGTGTGGGTGCATGACCAATAAGTCGGTGTGTCACATACCGTAATGACCTTTGTGGGACCTTGATCTTTGACCTCAAGGTCAAATAATTGTTTTAAATAGTATTTTCTTGTCCGAGCCATAACATTTTTGTTTTTCGAGATAGGTCAATGATATTTGGTATTTGGGTGCATGACCATAAGGCGGTGTGTTTCGTACCGTAATGACCTTCGTGTGACCTTGACCTTTTACCTCAAGGTCAAATAATTGTTTTTTAAATAGTATTTATTTGGTATGTTGGTGCATGACCATAAGGCGGTGTGTCACATACCGTAATGACCTTTGTGGGACCTTGACCTTTGACCTCAAGGTCAAATAATTGTTTTTTAAATAGTATTTTCTTGTCCGGGCCATAACATTTTTGTCTTTCGAGATAGGTTGTTGTACAGATAGCCGCATTAAGGGGAGACATAAGTTTTAGTGTATCTAAAACAGGTCTTCCTAGTTAAAAGTAGTTTAATGAGTTATAAGAAGTTATCGTCACCTGAATAAGACACCCTTAGTGTATTATAATGCACTAAACACGTCTTATTAACATTGCTTTTAATGTTATTAAGCAACTAAGACGAGGTCCATAAACGCTTCCGTACTAACTTGTACAAAATACTTTTAATATAGGACAAATAACCTTTGACAATGACATGTAAGTTATATTCCTCAAGTAAGATTTCACTCTTTTTTTTTTTATTTTAATAACTTTATTATTTTATTAAGAAAATAATACCAAAACAAAACAAAAAAGAAATTAAAAAAAACCATTCTCTGCGCACTCTTCTTTTTTTTTTCTTTTTTTTTCATTTTCATTCAAAAATAAAACCATTAACACAAATTTTCTTTGTTCCATTTTTCTTTGATTTCATTTGGGATCCTAATGGCATCTCCCAGTTAGTTGGTCTTCTCAGCTATCTCAGTCCATACTTTTTTCTTTTCATTTGTGATTATATTTGAGTGCTTTAAATTTATGATGAAATAAATTTTTTCCCCTTCCCTCTGTATTAAGACAACCTTTTCTCTACTAAACTTGCATTTCTTCAGCCTCTTTTTGTCCTGAGAAGGGGGGAATGAGTCAGCCATATTTATTTTTTAATTTTTCTGCTGCTAGGATAAAACAAGGAATTGTGGGATACATTGGTCTTGGTTAAATATTAAACCTGCAGTTATTGGTTAGTTAAATTTTAACCAAATGGTTATTTAACCAAGTGGTTAAATGAAGTTGAACAACTCATTTTTAACCCTTGGTTTACCAACCCTTGGTTAAATCTTTAACCAATGGTTAAATATAGCCATATGGTTAATTTAAAAACAAGTTGAACAACCGGGCCCTGGTGATCCATGATAAACGTATTATTCAAGTTTATTGAAATGTACTAATTCTACATTTGAAAAATAACATTATTTAATAGTGCTATTGTTAAGTATGTTCCCTCTTTATAATATATGTAATACAACGTCTACTTTTTCTTGATGCATTATAATATATAATCCAAGTCTTCAAAAAAACATATGGTACATGTATTACAAAAATGGATGATGGGATCTAAAGTCTTTCAAAATGTTACAAATAGAATATGGTAAATCTAAAATTGTTTAATATCTACATGTTTCATATTCATAGTTGTAAATGTAAAAATAACATTTTCAGACATTAAACAAATATATAAATTCCTCATACATGTATATCAAATTTGCATTCTTCCTTTGTAAATTTTGTATGTCTTCAGAAATCGCTGTCAATATTTCTTTTCAGAGAAATTGCAAAACCTACAAAGAACGAATGATGAACAGAAAGAAAAAATATCTGAGAACGAAAGACAAATATTAGAAAATGAAGGTAGCTTTTGGTTATGCTGTTGTCTGTCCTTCTCCGATTTGCGGCTTCTGATTACCCTTTTGGTATCTTCAAACTGTTCTTAAAGAAAATACTAAAACAAATTGTAAATACCAGTACAAATAGTCAAATATAGCCTATAAAATTCTAGTAGTTATACCAGTCAATTGATATAAATCACATAGTGAAGTCTAGATAAATAATAAAATCAGGGAAAAAGACGGCAAAGAATAACACCAATAAAAAGTTGGACGAAACGAGCTCAAACAAAACATACACAGAAGAAAACAGATAAAAACATTTGTTGAAAGCCTTTATATATTCCTATCTACATTTCCTGTCATGTCAATTATTACTGCACTGACAAACGATATGAAGTTAATTCCATATTTGTTTTTATTTTAGAACAAGCTAAGCGATATGAAACCAAATTACAGCAACAAAAGACAGAGTTGGAACATGCATCAGAGAAGCTCGACAATGCTGAGAAAGAATGCTCGAGAATTTCCAGCGAAAATGGTAATTCGGTATTAAAAGTTATTTATCGTTTTAACTACAGGAATATGTTTGAAATAGTTTAATAATACATGTTCAAAATAAAGCAGTGTTTGTATCTAAATTTACTATTTGACTATATGATAATTCTCTAATATGAAAAAAACAATAATGGTAGATTAGACAAAATTGCATACAAAATACTGCAATGTGAAATATTATCAAATATAAATCAAAGACTCATTAAAGGTTATATAAACAAAACACGAACAAATGTCCATTTTACAACTTTCTGATAAAGAAAAAATAGAATACTGATGAAGGAATGGTACAAATATATCAGAATCCTGATATACATAACCAATATTGACAAAACTAAGCGATTTGACAAAACAAGCAATAGGGTATGAGCTATAAGATATGTAGTTTTTGAGTTTTCACAAACCATACCTTATTCTAGAGCTTGTGTCATGTACAATGATTTTCTGGACAGAGCTCAGCTGCTGATGCCAGCGCTGCTTAAACAAGGCTACGTTGCTCCTAGGTTGAAGTCATCACTACAAAAATTATACTGTCATAGTTACGAAATATCCATATCTCAAATGACAATGGATCTTTTGTTTTTTATGTATTTTTTTCGTCTTTCCTCTAACACCTACTATACCTTTATCGAACTTGACTATATGTTTGAGTAACATGGCTTGAGTCTTATAAGAAGCAGGTACTGCTTACCCTTCACGAGCATCTGGGTTCACCCCCGGTTTTTGGTGGGGTCCATGTATTGTTCATCTTTCTTGTTTTCTGTGTTGTGTTATGGGTATTTTTGTCGTCCTGCGTATTGTATGGCCAAGTATTTTTTTATCGTTTGTTTTGACAATTTACATTTGGGGATCCCCAGTACGCACACATACATTCCATTGATATGTGTCGGCCATGATTCATGAATAACCGGAAAATGTACTAATCTTCATGTATACATTGATAACTGGACGGTGATGTAATTAAGTTACTGATATTTTCCAATTTGATGGCATTTTGAATTTTGCTACTCAAACAAGTAAAATGTTCACAAAATCGTAAAATAAATCAGCAACTAGTTTGTGTCTATCAGCGTCCCTTGTAAACAACGTCACAGGATGACGATATATTACAAAAGTCAAAGTCGATAGATGGTTGTCTTAAGTATTTATTCCGGAATTTTTTTCTATGTCAACAATACAAGCTTTTTTTTCCATTGGCATTTATTTTTTTTTATTTCATATCTAACAATAATTGTCGATTATTAACAACTGTTCAAGTGTTCGATATTATGTTTGACAACTCCGCTCCGCCATCTTGTTAGCGCACGAAATGATGAACGAATGAACTCCGACTTTTTTTTAAATATTTTTACGCTGGAATTGTTCAATCGAATCTATGTTGGAAAATACACAATAAATATGTTTTTCATGTTAACATCCATATCTTTGTTTTAAAATATCTCGTTCAAATACAAATAATTCAAAATCAATTCAAAATTTACGAAGGAGGTAAATGGAACAGCTACCAAATGCCGTGTGTATACAGTTCACGAATTGTTAAAAATTACCGTATTTGTCCTATTAGAATCGAAATAATTCATGGCAGGCATAGAGTTGTGCAAATTTACACATGGGCTGGGCCTTTATATTTTTAGATTTTACCCCTCGCTTCCGCTCGGGGTAAAATTCGAATATAAAGGACCAGCCCATGTGTAAATGTGCACAACTCTATGCCTGCCATGAATTATTTCTTAATTATATCTGATGATTGAACAGGAGAGAAAACGGCAAGAGGAAACACTTGACCAAGTTACGGGTAAATATAATTAATAAGTAAAGATGTTCATGAGGAATGCTATGAATACAGAAATAAATCAATATAAAGCAAGCTTGCATGACTTGAACACAATATGATATTTTTTTATTATTAGGCTTTACAACATTTCGATCGTACGTGACGAAGGTTATTCCAGAATCATGTCGTGCGCTCTAAATTTGATATCTATGTTTTTATTTCTATCACCTCTGTTGGTGGACAATTACTCATCGAGCGTATCATCCGCCCAGAAGTCAGTGTTTCGGCACTGGCATTGATTATTACAGTTCATTAATAATGCAATTATTATTAAAAACTAAGGTTCTGCACGCTCAGGTATAGGTGACCTTAATTGATTGTGGCTGTCCTGTTTAGACCCATTGGTGTATTGCTCCCAAACAATTTAAAATTATTTGGTTTCCAATATTTTGATATTGAGCGTATCTGATTAAGGTTATGCCAGAGACGTGTGTGCACAATAAATTGATATCTATGTTTTTATTTTTATTAAGTCTTCAGATATTGCTGTCAATATTTTTTTCAGAGAAATTTCAAAACCTGCAAAGAACAAATGATGAACAAAATGAAAAAATATCAGAATACGAAAGACAAAAGCTAGAAAATGAAGGTAGGATTTTCTTAAAGAAACAAAAATTACAAAATACCATTTCAAATACAACACATAGCACCTATAAATTTTAGTAGTTATACCAGTGAAATGAAATAGGTCACAGGTTGAAGTCTAGTGAAATAATAAATCAATGTAATGAGGAACGGAATGATACCAATAAAAAGTTGGACAAAACGAGCTGAAACAAAACATGCACAGTGAAATACACATTTATAATCCTTGAAAGTTACTTTATGGATATATTAAGATTTTTGCATTTCCTGTCATGTTGATTATCATTGCACTGTCAAGCAATATGAAGTTAATACAGATTTAATTTAATTTTAGACCAAGTTCAGCGATATGAAACACAATTACAGCAACAACAGACAGAGTTGAAAAATGCATCAGAGAAGCTTGACAATGCTGAGAAAGAATGCTCGAGACTTTCGAGTGAAAATGGTAGTTTTATTTCAAAAGTTATTTATCATTTTCACGACGGAAATGTTTTTACAGGCGAATTTCAGAACTGTCTGAGAGAAAAAAAAGAGAATACTATGAAAGAACTGTACAAATATATCACAATACAGATAGACAAAGCAAAAAAAAAACTCCCATAAAACAATAGGGAATGAGTAACAAGGTATCTGATTTACCTGTTTAACTGTCATGGTGCTGGTTAGCTGTCTTGGTTATCTTAATGTTTAAAGAAAATACTGAAACAAAAATTGCAAAATACCAGTATAAATACAGCATGAGACGTCCCTGGTATGGGTTATCAGTCTGGGGTGTAGTTGAGGCTAGTTTTCTTCTGGTCGTTACACATATTCAAAAACTATCATAACAATGCTAAGTATATTAAACATATTACAGTGTAAAAATTTACCCAATGTCAACATTAATCAAAGATTCATTAAGGTAATATAAACAAAATGGCAATATGTGTCCATTTTAGAACTTTCTGTTGGAGAGAAAATATAGAATACTGATGAAGAAATGATACAATGACAACAACAAACGAATTGACAAACAAAATTCAATAAAAAATAGGAAATTAGTTACAAGATCTCTGCTTTAGCTGTTTAACTGCTGTGGTGCTGGTTTTAAGAGGAAAACAATTATATATGTAATTCATCCCATAACCATCAACTGTTTAGCTTAATACCTACTTATAGTTAGCTATGCATGTATTTGATCAAAACTGTATGATATTATATATTACAAATTTTATCAAAGATTATCAAATATTACATAATTCCTTTGATTCATTAGGTCCTATTATTTGTCATCACAATGTATTATTTTCATTTTTTAAGAAAAATTACTGCATTATGAAGATTTATATATGACGATGGAACAGGAGAGATCACGTCAAGAGGAAACTATTAACAAATTTACAGGTAAATGTAGTTAAAAAAAAGTTGTGCAATAATACCCCCATAAATGCTATTGTAAATACGGTCTCTAATATCAGTTATAGGCAGCTGTTAGATGCCTATGTTACAGGCTGATGTTACTGGCCGATGTTTTTGCAGTTCTTTCTATGAACGAGCTTAAGAATTTGACCGATGTTGTAATAGGAAAATTAGGCAAACTCGTTCACAATTAAAACTGTTCTCATGACGTTTTTTTATTCTATAAATTATAGCATCATTATGGTACAAGTTATATACATTACTATTTGAACAAAAGATTTCTTTTTCCGCATTCGTACTCCGTTGAAGGCCTTGGTGCTACACACCTCGGCCTTCACCCAGGTACTTGTGCAGAAAAAGAAACCCGTCATATCCAATATGTGCTGCTTCTTTTGTTTAAATGGTAATGTATCTTATACATATTCTTGAGGAATGCTATGAATAGTTAAGAATACATTTAAATAACAATCGTCTCATGAAATAAGGTTTTAGTTTTTCAATTGTTTGGCTTTCCAACATTTCGATTGTAGCTGATGAAGGTTATTACAGAAACGTGTTGTGTGCACTAAATTATATAGTCCTGGAGGGTATCATCCACCCAGTAGTAAGTGTTTGGAAACTTACATGGTTTAATAGATATATTTATTACTGAAAAGTTCCTAAATAAAGCAATTATTATTAAAACTAAGGTTCTCCTCCATCAGTCATAGGTGACTTTAGCCGATGTTTTGCTATCCTGTTTAGTCTCTTTGGTTTACTTACTCCCAATTTTGTTTTAAATTATTTCGCTTTCCAATCTTTCGAGTTGAGGCGTACCTGAGGACGGTTATTACAGAAACGTGTTGTGCAGCCTGAATTAGATGTCTACGTTTATTTGATGCTACTATAACATATTATCATAGTCTGATGTGTATCGAGTTAGCTGACGTCGTTTTGTTTATCTGGATTGGCATTTTGTAATTTGTATTTTGCTTTTTTTCGGAGACAAAATGAGTGCCTGTTGGCCTATGCTATTTCGCTGTTTCCGGTAACTTTATATGGGAGAAATACATTCATCCAAGTTTATAATTTAATAAACAGAAGAACAATTAGAATACAGTAACACATCCGATAACGACAGAGACAAATATCTTGCTTGCTTCATGCCCTTTATATACTTCAGTTAAAACTTGGATAAAATTCTAGAAATTCGAATTGCTGAATTCAGAATTGTCGAAAGTTCAGACTACACCGTCATTAGGGCACCGTTGATGCAAATAATCATAATTAGGTTATGTGAACTACTATATTGAGATTATCTAAGCAACTTTTACAACTAATGGGAAAGGGAAACATAACACAACAATATAATTCTTACAATATTTATAATATCTTAATGCATCTTAGCAAGCTGTACTGATCAATGAAATAAAGCTGCTGCAGATTCTTTTTCTGTTTTAGAAAAAGTCAAGGGATATGAAACCAAATTACAGCAACAAAAGACACAGTTGGAAAATTCATTAGAGAAGCTTGAAGAAGCTAAACAAGAATGCATGAGACTTTCGACTGAAAATGGTAAAGTTTCAATGTTAATTTATTTATCAGAAGCAAAAAAGGCATTTAATCTCATTTTCAGGTATACTGATGATGTTCATCCAAACCTTGGAGGAACCGAGTTTAAGCAAAACATGCACAGAATAATACAAAATTACAATCATTGAAAATCACTTTATAAATATATTTATATAGATTTCAACATTTTCTATCATGCTCATTATAACTGCACTGTTAAACGATAAGAAGTTACAAATTTAATTTTAGCACTCGCTGCGAAACAGGTTAGAAAGGCTCACAAAATGCTATCAGGCTGCAATAATGACCTAGGGCTGATAAAGGGTATGATATGAAAAATGCCATGTAATAATCTATACTTATTATGTCTTCAGATATCGCTGTCAATATTTTTTTTCAGAGGAATTGCAAAATCTACAAAGAACGAATGAAGAACAGAATGAAAAAATATCAGAATGCGAAAGACAAATATTAGAAAATGAAGGTAGGATATTGTTAGGAAAAAAGAAAGGATGCAAAATATCAGTACAAATATAAAAAAACAGATAACATTAAAAACAACAATTCCAACACAATGTTGGTACTTATATCAATCGATTGAAATAGCTCACAATGTGAAGTCCAGCTTAGTTATGATGATATAATAAGAGAAATACAGATTGGCATTCATTGAAAGTCACTTTATATATATATATATATATATATATATATATATATATATATATACGTCTGAAAATTAAACCAAACAGTGTTAGAATTAGATTTTAGAGCTGTCAAATTTTTGTTCTTCCCTCGACAGGATTTGAACCCACACCATTGATACACTGCAGCACCATTCGCATAGCCTTACGTCCAGCGCCCTAGACCACTCGACCACATCCACTCCCTAGACGTTTGTATAATATACTTTATTTCCTGTGACTGTATAATGAATTCTTCATTATCCTATACAATATATTAAAAATTGCTGAGTTAGATTGCTGTCAAATTATAATATTAAAGTATATATGTACCATCTACACACGCTTATACACATGTCTTACGTCTATCCCTAGATTTTCCTTACGAGACAAGGTAACACTACGACTATTGAAGCTCCTTTTATAGGGAGTGGATGTAGTCGAGTGGTCTAGGGCGCTGGACGTAAGGCTAAGCGAATGGTGCCTGCAGTGTATCAATGGTGTGGGTTCAAATCCCGTCGAGGGAAGAAAAAAAATTTGACAGCTCTAAAATCTAATTCTAACACTGCTGACACAAATACTACTCAAACAAGGCTACGTTGCTCTTAGGTTGAAGTCATCGCTACAAAGCTTTTACTGCGGTCATCACAATCTGGTTGACCGCTACGGAATATCTATTTCTCAAATGACAATGGATCATTTACTTTTTAAGTAGATGTTTTCTTTCTTCTATCACTGCCAATACTTTTACCGGACTTTACTGTATATATAACACTAACAAATAATAACTTTGAAAGTTTAACTTGTGTCTTTTATTTGTTTCAGAACAATTACATAATTCGCAAATGTCATGTGATAAACTCAGAGAAGACATTACCCAATGTGAAAGGCAAATGTCAGAAAAGAAAGGTAACTGTTTAGACATGTGGTGTTACATATGATGATGATATGATTTAATACACGAATAGAATCATATGAGTTACCTAATCAAACCTAAATAAATTCATTGTTGCTTTACATTTTAATGTTCACAGCTGAACAATTTGGTGCAAATTTGTCTTTTGAAACTTCAAAAAAGTGAGTGACTAATTGTTTAATTTAAAAAAAAATAACGGGCAAGAACAAGTTACATTCGGTGAGATGATGATGATTTACCTACTTGTCCAACAGACTTTGTTGGAATTTTATAAACACATTATCCCGATTCCAAGCCAACAAGCTTTTTGCTCTTACTCCTTATATTAATATTGCATGCTTAGCGGAGATGCATCAAATATAAATCTTATAGTTTTTTATTTGCCCCGCACTCGAGACTAACACCATAACCATTACACCCACGATGCAGTAAAGCAATTGTGATCAATTCGTCTTCCATTATTGATACCATTGACAACATTATTCAATGTTGTGATCAAATAATAATGGAAGAAGCAGAAGACGATTGCACACAGTGTTCATTATTACAGATCAACTACGATACTATGGGAGTAATTACCAACACATGAAAAATCAACAAGAAAATGTCCAAATGGAGCTGGAGCAGTCCAAACTTCAATGTACACAGCTTACAAGTGAACTAGGTAAGTCACATTTCAACTATTTTTGTTATTTGGAAATTAGTAGTAACTTAAGTGGATCTATGCAAAATTAAATAAAGAAACCATTCTAAAGCTGTACACTTTAATAAATGTTCAAGCAAGATCATATTCTAGTTAGACATCCACTTACAAGGCAAGTCTCAAACACAGATTGTACTATATTTATATGACACCTTTATGTAATTGCAAGGAATCTGAGTCCCAATTCATAATAAGGTGCAATAGCATATGCATGTAGTAATTGTCTATTCAAAGATTATCTTTAACCTGATAAATAGTGCATCCAAATCCAAAGTAACATCATTACACAAAATTGTTTGTTCTAGTAAGAAAAGTTTGAAGATACCAAAGGGTTATTAAGAAACTGTAAATCGGAGAAGGACATACAATGCTATTGCTATCAGAACAAGGATAACAAGACAAACAATGATTACCTCCCTTTGGTATCTTCAAACTCTTCGTACAAAACATTACACAGAAAACTAGAGATTGAGAAACATGAACCCCACTAAAGACATTACACAGAAAACTAGAGATTGAGAAACATGAACCCCACTAAAAACATTACACAGAAAACTAGAGATTGAGAAACATGAACCCCACTAAAACCATTACACAGAAAACTAGAGATTGAGAAACATGAACCCCACTAAAAACATTACACAGAAAACTAGAGATTGGGAAACATGAACCCCACTAAAAACATTACACAGAAAACTAGAGATTGAGAAACATGAACCCCACTAAAAACATTACACAGAAAACTAGAGATTGAGAAACATGAACCCCACTAAAAACATTACACAGAAAACTAGAGATTGAGAAACATGAACCCCATTAAAAACATTACACAGAAAACTAGAGATTGAGAAACATGAATCCCACTAAAAACATTACACAGAAAACTAGAGATTGAGAAACATGAACCCCACTAAAACCATTACACAGAAAACTAGAGATTGAGAAACATGAACCCCATTAAAAACATTACACAGAAAACTAAAGATTGAGAAACATGAACCCCACTAAAAACATTACACAGAAAACTAGAGATTGAGAAACATGAACCCCACTAAAAACCTTACACAGAAAACTAGAGATTGAGAAACATGAACCCCATTAAAAACATTACACAGAAAACTAGAGATTGAGAAACATGAACCCCACTAAAAACGAGTTGTAAACTTGGGTCAACCATGAACTGTATAGCAATGTACTGCTGATATATTTGCTGTAAAACAGGAGTAAACCTCTCAATTTGAGATATTTAGGGTGGAAAGACCGATTCAATAGATACTGTCAATGTTCAGTTTTGAATAAATTCTAAGGTTCATTGTTTGCTTAAGTGAAATTCAGAAATGATTTAGGAAAAAATAATGCTTTTTAATACAAATTTCAATATTTTAGCAAGACGAAATGAAAATGATGAAAATAATGAATACTTGCATGCTATGGTAGTGAAATCTGATAAAGAGAAGGGTAAGTATTTAGTATAACATCGTTTTATACAAAATGTATTGAAGGTCTAAGACAAATATTTACGTCTTCTCCAAGCCATGCTTAAGTGTATATTATATGTGAGTTGTACCCTTGTATGAAAGAATTTGCAATAATAATTTTGTGTCTAATATGAAAGTTTTATAAAAATATTTTATAGATCATTCAGATTGCATATCACAACTGAAAATAAAATAAACAGAGCAACATTACTTCATTTTGTTTTACATAATAGCGAAAATTGTCATAGAAAATTATTAACACAAATGGAGTAAAGTTGTGATTTTCTACATCAATGGGTCTATTTAAAGGAAATTCTTAAAACCATTGAAGTTGATATTCTTAAACTTTAATGGCAGGGATCATAGCCCTAGGGAAGATGAAATATTTATAATAATTATATAACGTTTTACCCCTTTGCTATTTTTTCTTGTCTATAATATACCATAAAAATGTCATGTACATATTGCGCTTGTATGACAATTTCCATCAGGGCTATTTTTTATGGCAATAATTCACGACATTGCACTAATATTAATATATGACTCATCTAAGGGACCATCAACAACAGACTTACTTGACTCCATACAAATAGTTGTACTAAACCAGTGTCCATGCCTCTGCTCCAGGATTATCTGTGGTGCTGGTATTAACTCAATATAATTCTTCATTTCATAGAAAGGGCACTTGCTGAAATAACAGAATTGAATTCGATAATTTTGGCAGCAAATGAAGAAATGACCAAGTTAAAGGAGGAATTACAAAATAGAGAAGGTAAATAAATAATACAATAGTTGTAATAAATACGTTTACATATTTTCCCTGGTAATTGCACTTTAATATTATTATATTGAGAAAAAAGAAATCAAATCTATAAAAACCTCATCATTTAAAGTAAAGCACAGCAATGACCAGTAAATCACACATTTATACATACTATGAGCAATCATAAAGCCTTAAAGTATACAGATTTGTAATATGATTGATTGATTGGTGCTTAATGGCAACTTTAGCAATATTTCAGCTATATCATGGGATGAACACATTGTATTATTAACTTAGACACATAAGTGTAATAAAAAGGTGGATATCAAATTGTGTGTGCTCGACACGTTTATGGAGTAACTTTCATCAAGTACACTCAATATAGAAATATTGGAAAGCTACATAATTTTAAAGTGTTTTGAGTAATACTGGTAAAACAATTAAACTGAACAAAATCGTTTTCATTGATAAAATGGGAAAACAAAACCCCACACTGTCGGAACAGTTCCTGAATCAATAACCCTAACACATATATATATTAGCCCTCACTTTCCCGGCTTAGTACATGAATTTCAATTTAAAATGTAGCGCAGTTAAACTAAGTAAATGGCCTAACATCTCCCCTCTTAATGAAATGATGTGGTCATACATTCATTAAAAAATATATTGATCAATTATATATAAATGTAGAAAGAATGTATGAACTGACACAGGCAATGGAGACTGAAAGTAAACGTCATGAAGAATATAAAGGACAACAAGAAGCTTCTATGGGTAAATTAATAATCATCTAACTCTTCTTCCTCATAAAGTCGTTATATCATATAAGAAGAGTTTGAAGATCATAAAGGGGTAATCAAAATCCGCAAATTGAAGAAGGACAGACAACACAATGGCCAAAAGGAAAATGACAAAAGGACAAACAAAGATCTACAAAACATATGCATAAAAATAAAGATCAAGTAACATGAACCCTATTAAAAAAATGGGGGTGAACGCAGGTGGTCAGTAAGGGTAGGCAGTTCCTGAAATGTGAATTAATTCTGCTAAAAACACATCAATGGTAACAAATGCACATCCTAAATGATTATATCAATAGGTGGATTGATGACGTTTTGGTATATTGTTGGAGTGATTACGAAGAATATTATTCTATTATTGTCTACTCCTGAGTGAACTGTTCTTCTATCTATAGTGTTGTCTGGTGAGGTATAGTGCCTGAGCCAATGGCGAGGGCACTATACCTCACCAGACAACACTATAGGAAAACTGTTCTCGAGGGAAAAGACAATAATATATTTAGTACATAACATCCCATTCCAGACATAAAAGTAAATCACATTCAAATTCAATATAATAATAATAATAATAAAATTTACAATGTAACATATTTGCATTGCCAAACCTGGCCATGTTGATAGCAGACTACAGCATGAGTCTATTATAAGCATCCGGAGATAAATCTTGACAAAAATATATAAAAATTACGCGGGAAAATCTATGCCATAGGTATAGTCCCCACGGGAAATCGTTTGAAACTGGTATAGTTCCCGTCGCTAGGTATATTCACCGGTTGTCAAGTGTACTGTTCAAAAATAGCTAACACTGATTATCCAATCAAAATACAGCATTTTCATATGTTAGGTACTAACATTTGCTAAGACTGTGTGGTACAAATTAAAATATGTTGAATCCACTACAATGATTTCATTATTGCTTGACCTATTATTATTATCATTAATACTAGCTTAACCTGTAATTTACCAGAATAAGCTATATATAGTTTAACCTGTAATTTACCAGAACAAGCTATAGTTTAACCTGTTATTTACCAGTATTAGTTAGAGTTTAACCTGTAATCTACCAGTATTAGTTATAGTTTAAGGTGTAATTTACCAGAATAAGTTATAGTTTAACCTGTTATTTACCAGTATTAGTTAAAGATTAAACTGTAATTTACGAGCATTAGTTATAGTTTAACCTGTAATTTACCAGAATAAGTTATAGTTTAACCTGTTATTGGCCAGTATTAATTATCCTTTAGACTGTTATGTATCATAATTTTATTATAACCATTATTCGTAATAGCATAATCAATTAGCTAGCAGAAGAGGTTATAGGTTAACCAGTTAGTTACCATTATTATTAATAGTTTAACATTTACCATAATTGGTTATTCTTCAATATGTTAATTACAAGAATTAGTTAAAGTTTAATATATTAGTAAGCAGAAGAGGTTATAGGTTAACTAGGTAATTACCAGAATTAATGATAGTTTAACCTGTTATTTACAAGAACTAGTTAAAGTCTAGCTGTTATTTACAAGAATTAGTTAAAGCTTAACCTGTAAATTACAAGAATTAGTTCAGGTTTAAACTATTAATTACATTAATTAATTACAGTTTTATCTGTTATTTATCACAATTATTTATTACATTCAAAGTTTATTCAGGGATTTACCACATTTTGTTAATACATTTACCCTATGGACTAGCACATTTATTTCAACTAGTATTTTTATCATATTTGGCAATCTTCAAGATAAATGCAGTACTAACAATTGCTTCAAGACTGCTTATCTAATACATTTGTTGTTATATTTTAGCAATGATGCAGACAGAAACAGAGAGACACCTGATGACAATACATACTAATGAATCCAATATAGAACTAGAACGTCAAAAGGCAGAAATTGTCAGCCTGTACAGCCAGATTCAACAATTACAAGGTATGTCTGGTATTAATTTGAGTGATTATTTAATTTTTGTTATGGTATATGAGTATATATTTAGAGTATACAAATGCAGTTGGTCATCCATGGGGATGAGTTAGTAGAACCAACATTAAAGAATATACAATAATTGCTGAGTTGTAGCATTGTGATCTGTTGGTAACGATGTTACTAGTGTGTATGATTCCCGAACATTGGGGGTCTATTTATTTAACAGACTAAAGTACGACTTTTAAAAAAAATCATGTCAAAACGACGGGTGTCACTAATAAAGAAGGAACTGCATACCCTTCCAAAGCATCAGCTTTAGTGGGGTTTGTATTGTTTATATCGTCAAATGAAATTCTTCCCGTTTTTAGTTCTGTGTTGTGATATGTTCAATTTGTATATGTATATACGTAATTATCATCAAAATCGTCAATTTGAAACAAACTATTTAAATTGTTAAAGCCAACACCCAAACTCTATTTATTGCGTTAAAAACATTAGATATAGCTTCTCATGATAGAACTTAATTTGTAGCATATCATAAAAATAGGATTGATATTTTTATCTCATAAATCAAACAAAACTTATCTTTTACTTCATCAATAGGAAAATTGCAAGGTATAAACTTGGAATTACAGAAAAGGGATGGTGAACTACATATCACTTTATTGGCACGTGATCGTAAGTACATTGTTGTGTCTATGTCTTTAGACTTTAAAATACACAATAAATGTATTCTGTTGGTAAATATCTTCAATGCACTGGTAACAAATTTAATTTCTTAAATATTATAGTTATGAAAGGAATGTTGAAACAATGATAGTCAAAAATTACACCAATATCAACAAAACGAACAATCACCTCTCGCCTCAAATCATTGAGCATGAAAAAAACTACGAGATTTGACGGTGGAAATCCAGGAACAGGCACAACAATGTGGAGGGATTAAACCGGTTAATTGAAGTTGAATCTTCATTTTGATGACATTGGTGAACTTGTTGACCATCACTGTTTAAACATTTTTTCATAAATTTGTCGGAATTTGTTTTCATTTCTATTTTAATCTTAAATAGTATCTTATGAAAAACGTGGTCAGTTTGGATAAAATATGTCGGGATTAGTTTTCATTTCAAATTCAAGGAATTTGTGCAGTTGGTCAACCATTCTTCAATTTTCAGCTGGAATTTAATGAAATTATACAGCAGATGGAGGGTCAAACTGTGTACGTACGTCTCTTCCTTTTTTCTTTCAGTTTATTTTTTCAAATTAATTCAACTTTGCCTGAACAACATTGTTCCTTTTAAAGGTGCATAGCTATAAGGTACAGATGTCAGGTATAGTGTGTAATACAAACGTATACGACACATTTCTGGAACAACCTTCATCAGGTACGCCCAATGTCAAAATATTTTTAAAGCCAAACAATTCAAAGTCTTTTGCATCAAGAAAACCAAAGCGCTCAAAACAGGATATCCAAAATCGTCACCTATGTCTGAGGGAGGAGAACGTGTAAAATTGTCTTCATTTAAAGCTACAGACTCACTTTGAGAGATAACATGCTCTTATTTACATCTGACTGACAAGTATAATGTGATTTTGTTGGACCTTATTTTCAGCGAGTAAAAACAATTGCCAAACTGAGATTTTCAGTCTTCTGTAAAAAATATATTAAATATTTGTGTGATGCGTTCTCATGGTATGAATTGTTTGCGTCTTTTTTCCACTTCACAGGACTACAAATAAAATGGTGGGTTGATCAGAAACACGAACTGCTTACCCTTCGCTCGTCTGATCTTAATGCATATTGATTTCCTTTCAGAAGCAAACCAGAATGTTTCACAACATCAGGAAGTTATAAATAGATTGAACTCACAATTACAATCCAAGGAACAAGAGATACAGCATATTCAAGGTAATTAAATAAAATGGTTAATAACATGTTTAACATTTACTGTTTATATGAATGTAAACATATATAATGTTTTGTTTCTTCGTCGGTGGCTCTCTTTAAAATAATTTAATTTTTACAACAAAATTTAATGATTCCTCGATTTTAATTACGATTATTTCGTGTGACTAATTTCAAATATTCCTTATAATTCTATGCAATGTATAATTTAAATACTGAGTCACACTAATAAAAAGAAATACAATTAGTTTATATGCCTTCTTCATGATTAAACATGTAAAATGAAGCCATTTTGAAGATACCAGAGAAGTAATCAGAATCCGTAAATCGAAGAAGGACAGACGACACAATGGGGAAAAGAAAAAGGACAAACAACGATCTACAAATCACTACACAGAAAAATAAAGATCGAGCGATATGAGCCCCACTAAAAACCGGGTGCTCCGGAAGGGCAAGCAGTTCCGACTCCAATAGGGGCACCTGTCGTGTTACTCTAGTTATAAATCCGTTAGTTTAACCTTACATGACAAGGTATTACCTCAGTAAAGGAAGCTATATTTATATATAGTGCATGTGGCAGGTGGTAAAATGACTTGTTATTATGATATAAGGTCTGTATATCAACTATGTGAGTTCAAATCCCAATGGGGGGGGGGGGGGGGGGGAGGGGGGGGGGATATTAATACAAAACATCATATAGTTCCAATCCATTTAATAACAGATATATATTGTTTAGGACTTCAAAAATAATGAAACCTTGTTCTTGGTCAATCATTACTTAAAAGTAATCATTTAAACTTATAGAGTATATTAAAATTTTGGTACATTACAGACGAAATAAACAGAACCAGGGTTGAAGGACGAGAACTTCAGCTGAAATATCGTGAAATGCCAGAGAAAGAAGCACGGTTTAATTGCATTGAACATGATAATCGTACTCTTTTAGGTATGTACATATCCAGTTGCTACTGGTAAAATATTTGCTTGAATGTAATTGCTCAACTGATGTAACTAGGTAAACAAAACAATTTGAGATCATCTGCTGTCATTTATATGTCTAGTATTATACATATGACAAGGTCTAAGGTCACTAGGCATACATATACTGTATACTGACAAATATTCGCCGATGCGATTTAATGTCATCCTCAAAAATAAAACTGCCGCTAATATTTGACAGTATTTTTCACTTTGTTTTGCCATTACATAAAATTGAAGCCTGAGACAAACATGTATTTATGTTTAAAGTTCATGATTTGGAATCATTATATATGTGATGGTTGTCATTTCACTCGCAC
The DNA here is from genome assembly GCA_963680875.1 of Bathymodiolus brooksi. Lineage (NCBI taxonomy): Eukaryota > Metazoa > Mollusca > Bivalvia > Mytilida > Modiolidae > Bathymodiolus > Bathymodiolus brooksi. The sequence goes on from OY804577.1 coordinate 93,231,409, forward strand.
TTGGAGAACACTTGCATGGCCGCATCATTGCAAGAGAGGTTTAAGCCCCAAAAATTAGTTTAACCCTGCCACCTTTTATTGAAGCGAACGTACCAATCCATGAGTGAACTGTCATATTTATGTGTGTTTAGGAGTGTCGATTTTACATTTTTCTAAGATTTTCCAATTAGATTTTGGAATTGTGATAACCTTGTAGTATTTTTTGTTTTTCATTTTATCAAGATGTTTGGGACACATTTAGGTATAATAATAGCGAGCACGGGGAGCTCTACAGGAACATGGACATGCACCACACAGTTGGGTCTGCCTAACGATGAGATTGAAATCTTTTCGTCCGGAAGTTGATAAAAGTTGGCGTGTCACGGATAGAATGCAAAAAAAATTAATAATCTCCAATAAATAATTTTAAAATTAAAATGATATCATGAACTTCTAAAAATCTTATTTAAATAACAAAAGACAATAAAAGGTGCTTACATTGTTAAATTAATCAGAATGACATCTCGCTATCAAAGTCGTCCCCGCTACTTTCGTCCCTAACAGAGTTCAAAAACCAAAGAAATATTTAAAGGCGAGGAACTTGTAACAATGAATAAATCTATGTTTTACGGGTCAAGACATATTTTTTAAATGATATCATTTTCTTCAAGAAAAATTAATATTTGCCGATCTTTGCTAGCTACGGCTCATGCGCCTACAGGAATTCGTTTTCTACTAAATTCAAGCAAAATATTCTGACATTTCCATTTGAAATCATTGTATGACCACAAAAAACTGCAAAAATGGTAAGTTTTGAGGAATATATGGAGTGTTTTTCATTTAACAACACTTGAAAAAAGAAAAACTGACCAGAATTACACACAAATAAAAACATACAAAACATTGCATAACACGACATTTTTTCCTAGAATGACTTCTGTATTGCAAACAATATCACCAGATCAAAGCAAAACATTCCTCATTTGTTGACCTCCGATATCGATGTTACCCATCAACCTGTATTACATTCCAAAAATATTAAATAAATAAAAAAAGAAAATGGATGTTAAATTTTACGAACACCGATGAGTTTCACGAACGTGTTACGTAGTGAGTGAAACGAAAGTCCCCCATATGCCATAACACTGCATTATTAAAAAGAAATATGAAAGTATGTTTTCTTCAATTGAGTTTCACGACCGTAGTGAGTGAATAAGGGTAATAACAAAATTACCGAACTCCGAACAATCTTACAAAGGGAAAGTCAAAACTCATAATTATATGAACAGACAAAATCAGTCAACAACCGAAAAACTGTGAAAACCGCAATGACCCTGACTTGGTACAGGCATTTCTAAAAAAATGGTGGGTTGAATCAGATTTTAAAGCGCCAAACCTCCCGCTCTCATTACGGTTCAAAGATTCCGGCTGTCACTATAACAGTATTTAAATACAGGAACAAAATAGGTAAAATAGTTGTCAAAGCAGTACCATATTCAGTGAAGTAAATGTCAAAAACATTTTTACGTCACACATTGATAAAAAATATTTTTGACATTTTTCTTGACTTTTTTATCTTTACACATTTTCACAATATGAAAATGCATCACTTATAATGGTTTCTGCAGAGACGGAATATATTTCGACAAGATCTTGGTATCGGAATATAAACTTTTTAAGAGATCGAATAAGGCGAATCTTTAAATAGCCCTGGTCCAGTAGCCTGTTTCCCAGATGAAGATGACGTTTCAGGAAATCAGAATAATTGCTACTGGCCCTTGCATAGCGAAACAATTGCGAGATGTAAACACCATATGCAGGGGAAGCTGGTATATTGCTGCACATGTTTGGAAAATTTATAATTTTAAATTGAAGTTGTCCCGTTTATCATAAATTTTAGTACTGAGTTGACCACTGTCGTCAAATTCGAGGTATAAGTCCAAAAATGATGCGGACGAAGCTGTATCTGTGGTCTCTTTAACTTCCAGCTCTGGAGGATATATCAATGGAAGAAATTCTGCAAATCTAGAATTATTGATAGATAAAACGTCATCAATATACCTGTATGTGAAATTAAAGGCTCTAGCCTCATGAATCTTCTTATCTTTTACAAGCTTTTGAAGAAACTCCGACTCATATGAGTATAAAAATAAATCGGCTAGAAGAGGGGAACAATTCGTACCCATTGGTATGCCGACGACCTGCTGAAACAGTGTCCCTCCTAAGGAGACAAATATGCTATCGATGAGGAACTCCAGCATACTGATCACTTGTTCCTCGTAGTAGCATGTTTTACCTTTTTGAATTTTGTTTGAAAAATATGCAGTATTGTAGCCTAACACAACAAATTTTTAGCCATAGTTTCTATGACTGAAAGCTTTATAAGAATAAGATAAGAAGATAAGAAAACTTTATTTGAATTCGGTTTTTGTAAACAATAAACACAAGCTCTCAGGAGCTTTTTACCGAATATACATAGTAGCACAAGATACATACACATATTAACATAATCACATAAACACACATATAAAGCACATACAGTTAGCAAATGCAACATAAAAAGCACAAAAATAAAAGACATTCTAAAACATGCTGAAGCAATATCAAGCAAACATAAAATAACTAAGCAGCATTAAAACTTGGAAAAAGCACTAGAAATAAAACAGAAAGCTGAATATGTTATCTGCATGCAGAACAACGACATACTGAGCCATTCCAGGACTGAATCAAACTTTTAAAGTGGTTGAAACTGTTTTCAGTTCTGAAATGGTTCGGAAGGTCGTTCCACAGAGTTGCAGCTGCAAACGTGAATGATTTTTTGCCATACCTTGTAGTTCTAACTTGAGGTACATCTAATATGTTCGAATACCTGAAAGCATATTTAGAATTCTTCACATTAACCAAATCATGAAGGCATACAGGAGCTAATTTGTTAACGATTTTATATGTCTCCAAGGCCATTGTCCTAATACGTCTGATCTGTAAGGAGGGCACTAGAGCTTTTTCAAGAAGGTTGATATATGAACTGGTGTAGTCATCGTATACAAAGCGAAGTGCTCTTTCCTGCACTTTCTCAAATTTTTTTGAATTTTTATCGGTACAAAAATGCCAAGCCAAAGGGCAGAAGTTAAAGTTACTGAGAATGAAAGTGTGGAATATAGTTAATTTGCTTAATCTGTGTAAATATCGGCCCAAACGCTTAAGTATATTCAGTTGCTGTGATGCCTTCCTACAGATTGAACTGATATGAATGTCAAAATTTAATTGATAATCTATTTCAATTCCTAAAAGTTTTACTGTCTCTTCACATGAAAGTGTAGAATTCTGTATACAAATCTTCATGTTTTTGTCAAAAGTCTTCTTCCCAACCGCAAGTACCTGAAATTTATCTGGATTAGCCTGCATTTTGTTAACTTTAAACCAATTAATAAGAACATTTGACTCTGATTCTAAAACTGAGGTAAGTACATTTAAATCAGGATGACCATAAGACAAAGTATTGTCATCCGCATAATTATATAAAGTACCCTTTTTTACAAAATAAAAAATATCATTAATAAAGACATTAAAAAGTAGAGGCCCCTAGTTTGACCCTTCGGGTACCCCTTTTTGGATGTCAGACCAACTGCTCAGGATACCATTAATTTTAATATGCTGTTTCCTACTTGATAAGTAGGACTCAAGCAGGGATACAGAATCAGTGGACATACCATAGGCCGAAAGTTTATCCAATAAAATATCATGGGGTAGGCAATCAAATGCCTTGGAAAGATCCATTAGGACTGCAGCAACATACTGATTTTTTTCAAGGGCATTCCGCCAGTCCTCTAATAACCTGAGCAGGGTTGTCTGACATCCATGACCTCTTCTAAAAGCACATAAATAAGGATTAAAAATATTTTCAAAAAAATCAGACAATTGCTGTTCTAAAATTTTCTCAAAAATCTTTGAAAAAATACATAGTACACTTACGGGTCTGTAGTTAGTCTTCAAAAGTGGATCATTCTTTTTATATAAAGGTGTTACTTGTGCTTTCTTTAATTTATCCGGAAAAACATTCTGATCTATTGACATATTTAAAATACTTGTAATCTGAGGTGCAATAATAGATTTACTACATTTTATTATCTTGGCAGGTATACCATCAGCACCTGTTGCTTTTTTGATGTTGATATTATTTATAATCTTTTCAACTTTATTTGTTGTTACCTTTTCAAAAACAAATTTGTTTGTGCAATCATTTTGTTTCTTTATTTCTATTAAACTTGGATGATCAGAAGGGTCGTAAACAGTATCTTTTCCTATGTTCTCAGCTACAGTGGAGAAAAAATTATTAAAGTGATTGGCTACTTCTTTTTGATCATTTACAATCTTGTCAGATTCATTAAGCACAATTTTTTGTTCTCCACTGGACCCCTTTTTCGAAAAGAATGGCTTAATAGTTTTCCAAAAGTCGCCCGATTTTGTTCCCCCAGAGCAACGTTCTAAAAAGTATGTTTTCATTGATTTTCTTTTCAATTTGGTTACAAAATTTCTTTGCTTTCTGAATTTTTCCCAATTTTTGTTGCTCTGACATTTTGTAAATTGAGAATATAGCATTTGTTTTCTGTATACAGCTCTTCTGAGCTCCTGATTCATACATGGAAATGTTTTTTTTCTTTGATATCTAGATTTAATTGGAGCATGTTTGTTTAACACATTGATAAAATCTTTTTCAGATTTTCAGAACATTCCATCCAAAAGAATCTTTTTCAGATTTTTGACAGCTTTATGAATTGTTTCTTTTAAGCGGGTTTTTAATTTGTCATGCGGTAGGGTGGTATATAGAGTTGAAAAATCAAAAGTTTTGATGGAGGATACCTGAGAGAAAGATCTTGATTTCATGTTATCCAAAAGATTTTTAGAGTTTTTCAAAATCCACATGTGATTTATGCCACTACGGGAAAGTCTTCAAATGATTGCCGAGGGAGTGTCAGAGGGACTATTTCACATCCCCGAAGATGTATTCCCCCAGCACATCACTACAACACTTGATGCTCTAAAATCTGTCAAAAATACTTCAACAAAACAGTTCTATACATTATAATGTTAGTCATCCTATGAGTATGACAAACAAAATCTAGACTAATTTAACACGCTTAAGGGAACATTCCATCCAAAAGAACTTCTAAATTTTGTTTCAAATAGCAGAGCAAGAGGTGGACAAAATGTCACAACATAAATGATATATTGGTGTTCAAATGCTTTAGTCAACCTGCACAATATACAAACATATAACCTTATTTGATAATTATAAATATTGATGTCGATTGCAGAGTAGAGGGCAAAAAAAAAACTTACCTTGACGGCTTCTTCGTTTTTTATCAATCATTCACCCCCTTGGCATATATTTCACCCGGATATTTCAGAAATAATGCAATCCCTAACTTGAACTCGTAAATAATACATGTTTTTATGAAACAAGAACGGAATCATAGAAAAGTCTGGGAAACAAGTTTCAAAAGCAAAATTATTCCGGCACTTATATATTATTCCTCAAAACATATATGTATCGAATTCCTCATAACATCCACAGCATATTTATATTCATGTTCATTGAAAAAAACTTTGAAAACCATAATAAATATCAATTTGCACTATTTTCCGCCAATGTGCCAGTGTCACTGAAAACATTAAAGTCACCCATGAGGTCATGACGAACTCTCCTCATTGGTTGTTGGAAAATGAGTCCCATTCGGGGAAACGCATTGGCGTCGTACCTAAATATGATTAGGAAATCGGGTAAAAGAGCGATAACTTCGACAAAAAAGAGTTCACAAAGGAATTCGATTATTTTAACACACAAATCCTATGGTTATTCTGAAAAGTGTATGCGTGCGTGTCTGTGATATGGGAAAAAAGGGGAAGGGCTTGCGAAAACAGTCATGGGTCACATTTCCGTTTTTTTCTTTTCTCTTCCTCTATTTGAGCTTGAAATTAAAGACACAACCGATACAATTAAGGGACCGACCATTTAACCTGAAGGGGGGGGGGGGGGGGGGGCATGGTTTTTTGCTAACAAAAATAATCTGAGGCTGAATTTTGAGAAAAAAATACTTTGGCTGGGATGGGTACAGAAAAAAATAATCTGAGACAGTATTTTCACAATATAAAATAATGTTACATTTAGAAAAAAATATATACACACTGACCAGACAGAAATGCTGTGCTCGCATCTAGGCAATGCCTACTCCATATTAATACATTAGTAATAGTACTCTGTGTATTTAGGGAATACATATGATAAGTGCTTACACAACAATATACAATATTTTCTACATTGATGCATTAAACAGAAGCAAATACAGTCAAGCCTACCTTCAAAGGACACTATATAGTAAAACACTGTCTATAAAGAATAACCTCATTTTCCCCATAAATGAATAGTGCATATAATTTTTACATGTATATAAAGGGAAACTACTCATAAAAGGCACATTTCTTTAGTTCCTTTGATTGCCCTTGATATACAGGTTTGACTGTATTAACATGTCACACATTTTTAATTTTAATTATCAACAAATTATGTATTTATTTTATTATCAACAAATTATGTATTTAGTTTATTCATTTTATTATCAACAAATCATGTATTTATTTATTTTGTTTATTTTATTATCAACAAATCATATATTTATTTTGTTTATTTTATTATCAACAAATTATGTATTTATTCTCTTTATTATCGTATATCAGATCTATAGCAAGGAATAAAATGAAACGTCATTTAAATTCAACGCAATATGAGAATACAATGAGAACAAGTTTGGTTAGAAATTGTATAAAATATTTTCCCTTTGGTACGAACTAACAAAAACAACCTGTCACTTTTATAGATGTACCTGTACAAGCCTGTACCAAGCCAGGAACGTGTGGAGGTCATGTATATGTGTGTAGTTTTGTGTTAGGGTATCGATTTTGCCTGTTCTTACAATTTCGCTATTTGATTTTGGATCTGTTCCGACAGTGTGGTATTTATTGTTTCTAATTTTATGTCAAACTTCTTTTTTAATATGTCACATTGATGCAAAGTGCAAAAAATAAAATTTAGGCATAGAAACTATTATTTCCATTACAGAAGAAAATAGAGAATTACAAGAGAGAATTAAATCTCTTGATCCTTTACAAATCCAGATCAATTTTGTCAGAGATGAAAATTCCAGACTTTCGAGGGAATGTCAACGATATCAAGGTATAATTGTAAAAATGTCATGGGAATGTCAATGATTTCAAAGTTTTATTATAAAAATGATACTGGCTACTTATCACTCATACATTTAGAACAAAACAATACATATTTATCTATATTTTCAATTTGTTTGTCTGGAACAAATTTTACCTGGAACTCTTTAAAAATTGTCCGATCAAATTGTTGTAACAATATGCGAATCTTCATGTGGTATTGTGCAAGCTTGGAAAGTGTTGAACCATTACCGTTTATAATGAAGGAGGACATCCACGAACAAATTTGTTGATGAAATATTCTAAGTGAAGTAAAAAAGGCAATAATTCCATCAAAAATAATCCGATCAAAATTATGTAGCAATTTGTGAATCTTTCCACTATACATGCAAAGTTTTGAGAAAATCTTTTTGTAAAATATAAGAGTTGTGCATACAAAAATTTGTGACGGATGAACGGGCGGACACATAGACTAACGGCTGGTATGAAAAAATTACCATTTTGTCATTTTATATTGTCATCACCTTAAATTTCGATACAAACAAATGTTTCGCTTTACTTTACTTTATATTACTTTACTTTACTTTACTCTACTTTACTTTACTTCACTAGACAGATGTGGTCACACAGATCAAAAGTTTCGAGATTTGGTAACTCAGTTGCAACAATTGACGGAAGAAAATCAAATGATAAGGAACAATCGCATACAGCTGAATCGGCAACTGCACCAGAAAATTGGTAAGTAAATAAATGTTTAGATTCAACCTAAAAGAACTAGAGACTTATCTGGCTTTAAATTATCTATTTACCATTCAAAGATCATAATGTGCAGTTTGTAGTTTCTAGAAGTAAAATATGTAATATTTTCCAATATGTCTTTTCAAACATTTTCCTGTAATGCGGGTCACATTTGATAAACTACAAAAGAGGCATAGAGCATGAATGGTGATAATTCAACAACTACAACAGTAATATCGTGTCAACAAACACATGGAAGCCTTAGTATAGAGATAATCCAACAATAGTGATAAACTAAGATAAATTTGAAGATACCAAATGGGGTAATCAGAAGCCGTAATTGGTCGAAGGACAGACAATACAATGACCAAGAGAAAACACACAAAAAACCAAACAACAACGTTCGACAAAATACTACACAGAAAAATAATGGTCAAGCAGCATCCAAAAACTATAAAACAGAAGTGAGTGAGGTACTCTGAAAATATAAGTAATTCCTGCTCCACTGTTACCACCCTCCGTAGTAATTTTGTTTACAATCTGGTAATAAGTTGCATTTGCAGCCGGAACCTTTGGACCGTAATGAGAGCGGGAGGTTTGGCGCTTTAAAATCTGATTCAACCCACCATTTCTTTAGAAATGCCTGTACCAAGTCAGGGTCATTGCGGTTTTCACAGTTTTCCGGTTGTTGACTGATTTTGTCTGTTCATATAATTATGAGTTTTGACTTTCCCTTTGTAAGATTGTTCGGAGTTCGGTAATTTTGTTATTACCCTTATTTACAAAAACAGAATGATTATGAGAAAGTGCCAATGCATGCAAGAATATTTTTTTTAAATGCTTTGAAAAAGTATTCATAACTTCGTTTGTTGAAATGTTAAATTATCATTACATGTAACAGATGAAGTTGAAACATTGAAACGTGAACTAGAGGAGCAGTAGGTAAGTGAATTTATTTTTCTTTCTTCATTTTGTAATAAACCATTACTGTTTTTTAATGCATTGCAGCTTACTCGAGATAATGATGAGCATAATGCATAACATGTTTATATTATGTTCCATATTGATTATGGAGGCCGTCGTGACCGTATGGAAGTTGGATTTACAACTACCTACACACTCAGTTCCTATCAAAACTAAATAAGTAAAGTTGTGAGTTGGATTCCCGCTCATGGCGAGTTGTGCACAATACAACATTATGTAGTAAAGTTTGTAAGTGACTTTTGGCAGGTCATTGGTTTTCTATAAATAATTTTATTTTGTTGTAGATACAAATTTAACACCAGGAATGTTTGAAGTGAGACCAACAAGTGGTTTGTACATATTTATTTGTATTTAGCAAACTTAAGTATATGCTGCTGTTTCTAAAGCGACAACTTTATTAACAAACAATTATAGAATCATAACGGTTTTACTGCCAAATTTGGCTACCTTAGGAATATTGAAACATTCACGCACCGTGATACATGTTTCGGTTGTTTGATGGTTTATGGTGTTGAATGCCACTTTCGACAATATATCGGTTATATCGTGGCAGTCAGTTTTATTGGTGGAGGACACCGGAGTACCAGAGAAAACCACCGACCTGTCGCAAGTCACTGACAAACTTTATCACATAATGTTGTATCGAGTATGCCTCGCCATGAACAGGGTTTGAACTCACAACTTTAGTGGTGATATACATGTACATATTTGAAGAAATTTATTCATATTCAACTTGTAATAAATGTGGTAAATCTGAATTTACATATGGGGAAAATCCATACCTAATATTTAACCATGTTTTGTATTTATATGGAACAAGGCAAGCAGCAGATGGTAAAAAGAACATTTTTTATGATTCTAAAGACTCTTATTTTTAGGATTGGTTTAGATTTATGGTGTTTAACACCACTTTAAACAATGTTTCAGTTATATCGTGACGGTCAGTTTTATTGGAGGAGGAATCCGGAGTACAAAATGTACCCTGAGAAAACCAACGACCTGTCGCAAGTCACTGACAAACTTTATCACATAATGTTGTACGAGTACACATCGCCATGAACAGGGTTCAAACTCACAACTTTAGTGGTGATATCTTATTTCTAAATGGGATGATTCCAGTAATGCAAATAAAAGTGATCTCAATAGGTCCATCTGAACCTGTATAAACCATGTGGCCATCTTGGATTCCAGTTGAGGAATAAATACATAAACTTTATGTAGGGTCATTTAATGATTACTCCTACTATACCAACACTTCCGTCACATATATGTGCTTTTCTGGCCAGAATATATTTGAAATATCAGTAAAACAATTTATAATGTTAGTCCCTATATATGTTGTATTGCCAAAATTGTGTTTAGGCAAAGTAGCACATCTGTTAAATCTTTATAGACGATGCAAGAAAAGTGATGGATATAATACAAAGTGTACAATGACTTTATAATACAAAATGTACAATGACTTTATAATACAAAATGTACAATGACTTTATAATACAAAATGTACAATGACTTTATGATACAAAATGTACAATGACTTTATGGATTGTGAATATCAATGAATTAATGACAAACTTTATCGTGTAAATTTGTATTGAGTACACAGGAACTCACAGATATACTGATGATAGACGTTGACAAACTTCATCGTGTAAATTTGTATTGAGTACACAGGAACTCACAGATATACTGATGATAGACGTTGACAAACTTCATCGTGTAAATTTGTATTGAGTACACAGGAACTCACAGATATACTGATGATAGACGTTGACAAACTTCATCGTGTAAATTTGTATTGAGTACACAGGAACTCATAGATATACTGATGATAGACGTTGACAAACTTCATCGTGTAAATTTGTATTGAGTACACAGGAACTCACAGATATACTGATGATAGACGTTGACAAACTTCATCGTGTAAATGTATATTGAGTACACAGGAACTCACAGATATACTGATGAAAGACGTTGATTTTTCGTTAACTACAAGTGAGCAATTTTTCATGTCAAGAAATATACTCACTTTTGAATGAGGTGGCGATGATGACGGGTGCCACTAGTGGAGCAGTAACACGACATTTGCCACAAGTTGAATAGGAAATGGTCACCTTTACGGAAGACCCGAGTTCGTCCCCGATTTTTAGTGGGGTTCGTGTTACTCGATCTTTAGTTTTATGTATATGTTTTGAAGAACGTTGTTTGTCCTTTTTCTTTTGGCCATTGTGTTGTCTGTCCTTTGATTTAATTAAGGATTATTATTACCCCTTCGGTATCTTCAAACTCTTTGTACTATGGATTTCATAGTGCTCGCTACTTGTAACAACAGTTCACAGGTTAGGTGGACAACACAATGTCATATTCCCTTTCCATAAGATCAGTAAGCTCATATATCTCAATTGATATGGTCACGTACTACTTCATAGTGTATTCTTAGACATTTCCTTTAAAGGGATGGTTTAGCAAAGAATAAGTAAATGTAATGGACAGTCAAAACCATTGCTGGATTCAGATGAAGAGAGGCCCTGTGCTATTCCACTTGTGGGACCTCTCCCAACCCCCACCCACATGACTAGTAGAAGAAGACAGAAGAGTATTTAAACAATTTGAATTTAGACACTTTGAGTGTGTTATGACAGCATATCCGTATATATGTACCAAAGACCTAGTGTCAACATTATAATGCACCTTGGCCAGATTCCCCCTAGATTTTGCGCAAAATTAATTGAGGCCCCATTCTTCAGCCTGCCAAGCCTATAGAGTCAGAACAAATACTCTCTTCATTGGTTAATGAAATGTAATATCATGGCAGGTTGTCTTTGTGCATGTGTAATGTAAAATTATACTTTACCTTTGAAACTGTTTATCTATATTCATTAATATAATAAATGTACAATTTTTCATACTTTACAGCTGCAAACTCTCAAAGAAGAGGCGGTGGTAGAGGAAAACCCAGATAGAAGACTTAAAGCTATGAAACTGATCTTCATTTAAATACAGTGTAAAAAATACAATAGACCTGCAGACCTTTATAACATGTTTTTATTTGTGTTACTTTTATGGCTTTTGATATACAAATGTACTTTTATTTGTTTTTCATTTTAGATAGTAAAATTTTATTTCTTTACATATCTTGCTTTATCAATGTTGTCAGTCTATATATAGTTTTAAAATAAAAATAAAAGTTTAAAATCTCATAAGGTTTTTTGTATTTGTTATTTTACTGGCTCAGGAAATACATGCAACACTGCAGCAAGTTGATAATGGCTTTTTCCTGCTTGGTTGATTGATTGAGTGGTGTTTAATGCCAAAATTAGCAATATTTCAGCTATATCGTGGTATGAAGAAATTTTGAAGAGCAAAACTTTGGATAGATAGAACATGAAGTAAAGTATGATTCTTGAATTTTTTTTTGAAAATTTCCGAATTACAATAAACTTTAGACCCTCATGGTTCAGACCTAGCATACACTAGTGCTTTTATACAAGATGAAAATATATTTTTGACTGGATTTCACACCAAACACAATTATATTTCATTTCCTGGTTATACGAATATTTGCTTAAATTCTTTTCATTGAAGGTAAGAAATGTTGGACCCCTATAACATTGGACTACACAGACCCTGTGGTCTAAATTTTGCACCCTTGAATATCATGTGTATTAAAATTATTATTAATGCAATTAAAGTTTGATTTCCATCACCGGTTCTTAAGAAAATCTTCTTTTTTTAATTTTCCTCATTGGAGCCCATGTAAAACTCCAAATCCCAAGGTGCAGGTTCCATAGACCCAGTGATCTATGTTTGTACAAATCTAGATTTACATATATCACAATGATGCTGCATAACAAATATGGCAGCATGTCTACTGCTGGTTATCGTGGACATAATTGTTAGTTTTTGTTACAAAACAACCGATAGAAAATAGGGAGCAAGTGCGGAGATCTAATTTTAATTAGATTGGAGGTAGCACATTCAACAATTTTAAAGAAACATCAAGTTAGGTCCTTATTTCTTATTCCCATTCAATATCGAATAAGTCAGGCAGGTCTGTGATTTTCACCTGGTACTCCGGTTTCCTCCACCAATAAAACTGACCGCGATTATATAACTGAAATATTGTTGAAAGTGGCGTTAAACACCATAGCTCTAACCCCTCGAATAATTGACTGGTTATTAATTCCTTGAATGTCGAATAATGCATATTATCACATATTTTGTTGCATGTCCAATAATAGCTAGAAGTCAGTGTTGGTAATACGGGGCAAATATCCGTATTTGCCCTCATATATCCGTATTTGCCCCCGAATTCAACTTCCGGCATATGCACAGTGGTCTCTAAGATTATTTGTCAAAATGCAAAGAAAGATGATGCATAAAGATATGCATAAAATCGTATTTCAATCAAATTAACACATTTCAACATATTGAAATAAAGCTTAAACAAGGACAACGCAAAGCGTGGCATATCCCCTCGCCTACAAATTTGGCTCTGTGACCTTGACCTTTGACCTATGACCTTGAAAATCAATAGGGTTCCAGATTCTCTTAATGACTAAGTATGTACCAAGCTTGGTCAAAATCAATTGAAGGATGTTGATTCTAGAATGTTCACAAAGATGTTACGGAAGGACGGACGATAGCGTTACTATATATATATATCCCTTCGCAACTTCGTTGGCGAGGGGATAATAACTTGAAACGGAATAATTAGCTGAAATGTATACGTCGTGTTAAATAGGAATTTCCATTCAAATGTCAACGTCTTGGGTAGATTTTACAGTTTATTTTCCAATATTTTACCTGAGACAAGAATTTATATAGTAGGAATATATAAATCCTTGCCTGAGATCAATAATAATTGACAATAATAGCGAGCACAGAGAGCTCTACAGCAACATTGGCGTGCGCATGCAACACACAATCTGCCTTATGATGAGATTGAAATCCTTTCGTCCGGCGGAAGTTGATAAAAGTTGGCAGTCTCGGAGAGAATGCCAAAAATAAAAAAAAAATCTCCAATAAATGATTTTAAAACTAAAATGATATCATGAACTTCTAAAAATCGTATTTAAGTAACAAAAGACAATAAAAGGTGCTTACATTGTTAAATTAATCAGAATGACATCTCGCTATCAAAGTCATGACGTCATGTTATTCATAGGCCAAAGTCGTCAACAACATTTCGCGGAATTTTAATTAAAATCTTGTATTTTCATTCCCGAGTAAAAAAAATTTAAAACGACATCTATTTCATTTGCAACTGCGTCAATTCCGTAAATCGTGACGACATGTAAAACAAACAGAGCACTTTTTTCAAGTGTGTCCAGATTATTAGATAAAAACCTTTCTAGTTACGGATTAGTAAAAGATGATTATAGAATAAATTTGACTTACCGTCACGGTATGTGTTTTCGTGCGTCATCTGTTTTCGTTTTATCCATTTTATTTTGATTTCCACAGTGCACGCATTATTTTTGACGTGTCTTCCGGTTTCTATTTATGGAACATAAACAAGACTACAGCGTGACATCTGTAAAAGATGTTAAAGTTTGCTTTTAAAGACGTAAGTACCAAAAAACAGTGAACCTACCTACTGAACCATACTTTTTGTAATGCTAAAAATTTACTTCATTTATAAAGTAGCTGGAAAAAAATCCAGAAGGGCTATATAAAATTTAACTATGTCGTCTGCCTCTCAGACACCTGCTCTTCCTGTCATGTAACTGTCATGAGGTCACTATCGTACTTGTAAACAAAAGAGTTGACTGAAATGTGCCTGTTTCTTATATAAAATACATGTCACTTTGTAGTGCATTGTGGTTTCAGCACTAATAAAAACATCTAAAGTAAACACAGTTTTGAAAGTGGTCATTTTCAAACATTCTGTTATTTTATTTAGATGTAGTATGATTTGGTAGATGGCCAGAACCATGAAATTTTAAAACCAGCCATTTCCGGATTTTATATTCGTTTCCATCCCGTATATCGACCCTGTTTTTACTTCAAATGAAAACAGATGACGCCATTTTACTGACAGCAAAAGTTGCCAGATAATCGAGAGTATATTAAAATACAAGAATGGCTTTAAAAACAATCTTATGTACAAAGAAATATTTAACTAGCCATTCTTTGAAAATTCCAATCGTCATATGAATGAAGGGTTAACACTGTTAATCGCTATATCGGAAAATCGATAATAGCACGAAAACCGATAACACGATGCTAATTTTGAACTACAATATTTTCAGAAAATATCAAATTTATTTTTTGGACCATTTGCAGCCGATGTAGAAAAACTCGCCTTGGTGTGTTTTAGTTTTGTTTTATTTTTTGCAGAATCTACGCGGGTGGTCTAAATATTTACGCGGATCAATCAAAACTTTGATTAATACAACACTGGCGTACTGAAATGACTTTATGTTAACATGGACTATCAGGTTAAGGACAACAACTGTTCATTTTTGTATCACTGTGAATGACTCTTAAGACAACACGAATCTGGTCATTTTTTGACGTATAGACATTTTATGTCACGCCCAACTGCATTTCACTGACGAACGCCAGATTTATATTGACATTTCGTTACTGTATATATCCTCGTCTGACAATAAGTCGGTCAGTCATTGGATAATGTTTGATTATTTTTTTCATGTTTGAAAAGTAAACATTTTTTTCTTTTTAATTATGTTCCTCATCTATTCTTGCTCACATGTGTAAAGTTCCATGGAAAAAAGACGATAATAATTACATACTGACCCATATTTGTTTACCATCCTTTTTCCAAATGGCGTCGTATAACGTCACATAAAGTCGGTCAAAGTTCAATAAAGCACATGATTTTGTCATAGGCCAACCGAACTTAAAAAGTAAACCAGATTAAAAAAGTACAGTATTTTAGCTGTTTCAGTGTAATTGATTTGTCTGAAATATTTCAAAAGATGTTTTTTTTAAATAGTTTGAAATTGAAGTATTAAAAATTAATTATTTGATGCAAATATTAAACTTGCTTACCCACATAAAAAGTATTTAATCCAGTGAATTTGGTGTTTTTGCTTTTGTCAATACAATCTATTAGACCGACATATTTTGGTAAAATAATTAATGACTGATTTCAATTTATTTTTTAGTTTTTTTTACCCAGACAATCTCATTTTTCTGTCTGGTTTAATTTAATTCTCTGTTCAATTTATGCTATAAATTTTGATTATTGCTGTTAAATTAATTCTTTATCTATCTTCTCCGTGAATTTCATTTCATTACCCCAAGAAGTAAGGGGTATATTTGTTATTAAAGCAGCAGTGGAAATGCAAAATAATCTGCCATTTTGTGACTAATGGAGAGCACTTGCATGTATTTTCCCGGTAAAATCGTCCATTTTCTAGAAAATGGTGGAATCTGAATGATCAATCATCATATTTTCAAAGTATTTTAAAATACAATTTGCTTGGCCTACATTCCGGAAACGGTCATGAACTGTTATGTCGATTATGTCAACAAACCGGAAAAATACAAATGTTTGGGGAATACCATCGATGGAAACATATTTAACAAGCATAATGAAAAAAAGACATTAGTTAAAAGGATCTTTTTTACTTGCATGGAATTTATTCAATTCAAACTTCTCTGTTTTAATCTCATCTTGTAATTTTGACATTGAAAAGTATTCCCTCTGTGTTTATGTACGCTATGAATATACAGAATGACGTCATTGGTCTCGTGCTGCACGAGAATTGTAAATCAAAACAAATGACCGACATTATTGCATGACCGAGCAGATGTCACGGTAGGATATGACTTACCAGTTTAAAAGAAATCCAAACACAATTCCTGTCTCCAAGATTATTTGTACATGTACCACAATATTCCTAAAGTTCTACAATAAATGCGTAAATAAAAACGAATCTGGCCACCATTCATCGTCATGTTAATATTTTTTTGATCACGTCATATTTTACGTTGCAACAAGTAAAGGTCAGCATTGAAATCGTATTTGGGTCACAACTGACACGCAAAGATGACAATGTCATCAATATTTTTTAATACGCATCTATAGTACACGTACAATAACTAGGAGGAGATCACAGGGATCTGCTCCCGGCCTTTCGTTATCAATAATTGTAACCCTACTATCAATGTGCGGTACTAAAATATCACAAGGGATGACACCCGTTCATATTTATACTTAATTCCTACCTTTCGTACGGTTTAGTTGTGTTGAATAATGGTAATTCCAAATAAATATCACAAAAATCCTAAAGTATACTAAAAATCCAGCTTTTTGAAATTTTGCCAAAGGGGGGGGAGGGCATGTGTCCCTTGCCACCGGCTCGTATGTCTCTGATAAGAAAAGATAGTTGAACATTAACATTTTTCATTTTTATACAATTGTTGCATTTATTATTTCTTTGGTTTAGCAACAAACATTTTCTAAACCATGATGTGCTTGCAAGGAACAAGGAACGCAATTAGTTTTTCCTTATTTCTGTTAGTGTTAATCATTTCTATCAGTACCCATTTGTTTATTCATCTTACATTTTCCGTCAGTCTGATCCTACAAAATATTTGAATACTACCAACATCTGCCGACAATGGTTTAGAATAGTAAGACACAATGAATTTTATTTATTTAATTATTAATTATGCCGTTCATACTATATGTATATCTGTTATTATTTATTAAACTCAGTCTTTCTAAAATAAATGCTATAAAATTATTAACCAGCTTGTTGTTGAAACTTTAAAAGGTAATAACATTACACAAGAAGGAATATATGTCTCTGTATAATCTTGTCACAGATAATTTTAAAGAGTATGATTTCGATACTGAATAGTGCCTTAATATATATATCACGCCTCTACTGAGCTTTTTCCAATAAAAAAAATATTGAATATTGATAAATATTTTGTATGTGAAAGCAGAGACATGTCTGATGAAAGCGGTACCTATATAATTCTTTTAAAATTAAAAACTATTTTGTTCACTTGGAGTTAGCATAATATTGACCCAAATACACATACTTTAAAATGTCGAAATGAAGGTTGTCAGTATTACAGTAACCGTACGCAGTGCAGTCTTATGTATGGACATAATGGGCAGTTGCCCGGTGGTCCCACAAGCAAATGAACCTCATGCTAATCTATGTATGTTGTATACGGCATAATTTTTTATTCTTAAACACTGATTTTGTTGGAAGTATCAATACAAGAAATATATGTTTAATTTTATCGACCATTTATAGTTTTATTTCTGTGAGTGTTTGTATAGATATGGGCCTCAGTGCACTGCTTTGACCGGGGCCTATATTGCTGACAAGACGGCCCTGACCGTACGTCATTCATCATTTACACTTCATGAATATATATCGGCTGTACATAGCATGGTATAGGACAATATTGCTTATGTATGTTGGTTGCATTAATTGATATTTTCGTAATAAAACTCTTTTCTTATGACTTAAAAGACCATACTTTCATTTTACAGACACCAGCGTCTACTACGTACCCCCTTTAGGCTTTATAATGGTTGATACCACCCGCGTACTAGTACTACTTAGTCTTCAATGTTTGCACTGTCCCTAGTCCAACAATAAAAAATTCCATACTTTTTTTCTCGTACTTTTCTATTCTACTTCATTTAACTTTCCAATGGATGTCATAGGGAATATAAAGGTATTTTTAGTATCATTTAATTTCAAAGTACTAACGTCCTCTCTATAGGCCATGCCTACTCATATTATTTTGTGATATTCAACTTTCACTCAAATATATACACACTGGCCAGACAGAAATGCTGTGCTCGCATCTAGGCAATGCCTACTCCATATTACTTAAAGGGATATTGTCTACCAGCTGCGTAATTTTTTCATACCCAAAATTATTGTCGATTTCCGTACTGACCTTCATAAAATGAAGATTAAACACCGAATTATTGATGAATACGCTCCGAAACGTTGTTTTTTCGACTAAAAAAGCTGACCATCGTTACCGGAAGCTAATTAATTATGCACTGATCTGGGCGAGGCCAACTCTATTTATTTATCTATTTTTATGCCAGTAGCCCGGATGCTGCAGCATGGATATTCAGGTAAGTTTCTATAAAAGTTGGGGAAAAAAGCTATTTGCGAACCGATATTGTATCTAAAAGACGTAGAGATAAATAATTTCTGTATCAGGAATAGATCTGAAACATTTGAAAGAATGAAAACTACATGCCTTAACAGATTCAGTCGATATTTCCACGATAACTATTGAAAACATGCCAGGAGGCACCCCATGGGGGCAAATTGTTGAAGCAGCTACTAGAGTTATTTTCGATCGGACTTTTTTGCCGGCCTTAAAAATAACTAAATTAGTCTTTTTCCTCATATAAGTTATGAAGTTGTTCCCCGAGATGTTGATACACATGTTAAATTAATTTATTTTAGCAAGTTTTACCGACAATATGAAAACAGAGACATAGAACACAGTGAAATACATGTCTGATGAAAACGAATGACGTAGCCAGTGTTGTTTTATTTGTTGATTGACTGGAACGTTTTAGAGAAATTTGGGCTGGATTAGAAACGAAAGAGACCTTCTAATTCCACAAGACAGTTGCTGGAAAATATTAATGGCAAATTATATGGTACTGACTATTGGCTTTGAAGGGGGCTATCAGTCGGGAAGCCACGCACAGATTCAGTACCTCCAACAATGCAAAGTCAAATCCCTAAATCAAGGGACGTAACTCTATTTTTTTTAAACATGACGCTTTACAAGTGAGCGGCCGTGCATTGTTTACGTCGACACCCCATGTGTTTTTACTGAATATCTTCATAAATAAAACTGAAAGAAGTATTCATTTTTATTGAATCCATTTTTTAAATAAAATTGTAATGTGACTGACGCGTGAATACGTGTATTTATGATATCGTTTGCTTGAAATCAACGTTGGAACTCGGGATACCGCTGCTGATGAAATGTTGTAAAAAAAAAATGGCGCTAAAAATAGACTCTTTAACTAAGTGGAACAATTGCATCCCATTGGCTGTTTATTAATAAATTTGGTAAAAATAGCTAGAAACACGTATTAGAGTATGGATTATTTGCATATTTCCCCATCATTCGTCACTAGAATTCCATATTTGGATGTAAACAAGAAGCACTATATTTCGAGATTCTAACCAAATATTTCTGGGTTTTTTCATAGATTGATCGATCTATTAGGATGTAAATGTGACTGTTTCTGTTTAAACACGAAAGAACCACTTGACCAATCATAGTCACACATATATAAAGTCATTTTATTCCATTTTTAACAACAAATCTTTCATTTTCGTTGACTCGTTCCATGGCATTTATGGACATGTCAAAATATTGACATAATTAATAAATACATTTTAGAAATAAAAAGGACTGCATTATAATGTATGATCTTGTCATGCAGAGAATGGTGAAAGATTATGTTAAATTCACTCTAGATTAACATGGCATAGCATAAGGCTACATATTTAGTTCATGTCAAGCATTTACACCCCCCTCCCCCCCCCTTTTTTTCATTTTCAGTCTGTTTTCCTGAAATACTTATTGATGTGTGTACATGCTACTTTTCAGTGCCAATGGTATTGACAACCTCAAGTTTTAGTTAGTTTTAGATCATTGCAGATATATATATATATATATATATACAGACTGGACATGGGATGTTTATTTTTTTTTTAACAAGAGTCTGAAGATACCAAAGGGGCAAAGTTACAGATTCTATTAAATAAAATGGATGTTTATTTTCTGTTAGTTTCAGATTCTATGAGTATAAATGCAAAGTTTCCTGTGATGTTTATTGGTTGAATATTTGAATAAATAAAAATAAGAATATATGATAAGTCTTATATATATATTCATACAGGTTTGAAAATCAATATATATATATATATATGGTTTTTTTCTTCTAAAATATCCATGAAGTAAAAAAAATGGACCAGCATTCCAATTATTTTTAAAGTACATCATCAAACAAATGCCATGAGTTTTCAAGACACCTTGTGTCATAAATTATAATAAAGTCATTCAGAAAAGAACTTTTTGATTGTGTAATTTGTGTAATTTGTGAAACTTCATCTGAAAGTCAAAAGGTTTATTTCAATTTCAATTGAAAACCAGGACTTATCTTAAACATTTCAAGAATGAATTAAATTTCTGTAAAGAATTTGGCTCAGAAGATAAATTATATTGTGGTACATATTGTTATAACAGTTGTAACACATTTTCTAGGTCAGAAAGTGGAGCTGAAACGAAGATCTCAAACTTTTCAATTTCTTATAGATATATTGAACCAGAACCAAGTTGTTGAACAAGTTTCTACAGACATTTAGACCTGTATACACTCCAACATATTGTTGAATTTGTTATTCATGCTTTTTTTTTAGATGAAAAGGTACTTATGTTGCCTGTTGTTTATGAGAAATATAATTATCTTTTATCTATGAATATTAATGCGGAAATTTATAAATTTTCTTTTACAGAAAAGAATTTTTCAAAATGTGCCCATTTATTAACTTTTTTCCAGTCATTGGAACAAATAAAATAATTTTTTTTAACTTCAATTTTAAACAATATTAACCAATACTTGGTTATTTTGCCAACAGAAAACATATTCATTCTATTCTAGTCATTTAATTTACTTAGTGAAATTTGGAATTCTGGTTTGTCCTTTCATGTGAATGCAAGTATGCTGTATGTGTCTTAAAATTATGTGAATGGTAGTCATTCAATATGCTCTTTTATGTGAATACTAGTTATTCTGTATGTGTCTTTTATGTGAATGCTAGTCATTTTGTGTTTGTCTTTTATGTGAATGCTATAATCATTCTGTTTGTGAATGTCATGGTGGAAAAATTATTGTAATCTAAGTATCCATATTTGTAAAAGCTGGTAATTTTGTGAATGTCCTGGAGAAAGAATTATTGCAAACTAAGTACCCATATTTGTAAATGCTGGTCATTTTGTGAATGTCCTGGAGAAAGAATTATTGCAACCTAAGTACTCATTTTGTAAATGCTGGTCATTTTGTGAATGTCAAGGGGAAAGAATTGTTACAACTTGACCACTCATATATGTTATAAAAGCTAGTTTGTAGTTGTGTCAAACACATGAATATTCCAAATACATTGATATTTACATTGTGAGATAAACATGAAACTTGGTACATGTAGCTTTCATTCAGATAATAAAATTTCCTAATTTCAAGAAACATATTTGCTTACACTGATTTTTTTTTAATTTGCCTTGATATAATAGGAAGGGTTAAGATATCTGAATACAATTTTTTATGCCCCTTTGTGTCTCAAGGTTTCCCTTTTTTTTTTAGATTTTAAAAAAATTATTTTTTTACATGTTTTTTTTTTATAAATTTTCATATTTTTTCAATTCGCTTAATTTTTGTTTACATGCTTTTATTTTTCCATACATTTATTTCTTTCTATTTGTCTTGTACCTGTTGTATTGAAATTAAATTAAATTGAAATTATTAATTGTTGTACATTCCCTGTGCAAGTCTAGTATCATAATCATAGATGATTTTTTTTTAAATTTAAAGTGATAATAAATAGTAATTGCCCAGTCTAAATTACAAAATGCACAATGTCTAAAACAATATTGCAATACAAATAATTCAATTAAACTGAAAAATACGGTATTAATACAAGAAAATTAAAAAAAAGACAGACACCCATTTCCCAAATGAAATATACTCTTTCGGATGTACGCTTAGGTGTCGTTTATTGTTGATGTTAAGGAACACCACCGATGTGTTCCGAAAGACAATGAATTTCGATGTTTGGCAAATGGTCGATCCGATCAAGGTGGGTGTAGGGCTAAGTGGAACAATTGCATCCCACAAGACATTGACACTAGTTGTCTGTATGACAATGATCCTAGATGATTTCCTCAGGCAATGTATGTTACAGAAAGCCATCATATTGTTTTAATTAAATTTTCTCTTTTAAATAGAACCACCTTGACATTTGTTTTGAAATTGAGTCCACTTCAAGTAGCAAAATTCGATGTTTGTGCACAATATAAATAAAAACTGAAGTGATACAATAAATTTCTATTTATCCATAGACATCTTCCGTATATTTTAATTGATTTCAAGCATAAATATTTATTGTAAACCGACGTATTTTAAGCGAAGGGTTGAACGTCATTTTTCATCAAAAATGAAGCGAAAGTCACGTGACTGGGACTTGACTTTGGAGCTCTCCTGTCACGCTGGCTGTCCTACTGTATGGTTTTTTTCAGACGCGACAAAAATCATATTCTTTTACATTTGTATTTGCCGGAATGATTTTTTTTTTCTTCAAAATTTTGTATATGATTATACTGTGTCTGTGAAAATGGCAAGTATATGATTTTATTGTGAAAATGGCAAGTCGGAATATTTTTTTTCTCTCCTGTCCTGTTGCAAGACCAAAATGGTTCTCCCATAAACAAAAAAAAAAACAAAAAAAAACGAAATAAAACTGGTCATCAGAAAATCTTTCCTTCCAAAATCTAAAATAAGACTTTCTTTATTTCTCTAAACTGAATTAGTGCAAACTATTTCACTTATATAAATGAATTATTTAAAAACAAAATAGAGCTCATTTTTCTAGATGAATGTAAAATAAATTCTGAAAGTCCACAATTGTGTATATCTACATGTAATCAAAATTACATTTTTTCTTTATAGTATTCTGAAAGTTCTGTTTCAAAACACGATGGCAGTACATGTAGTGACAGTGATACACAGGCCCCAAGGGGTAGAGGAAGAGGCAGGGGGAAAAAGAGAACCAGGGGGAGTACAAGGAGACCATCAAGAAGAGGGGCAAGAGGAGGAAGAGGTTCCAGGGGAGGAAGACAGACTTGGGCACCAAATAGGGCCGATATTGCTCTTCAGACGAGGCAAAGAAGAGATCAAGAACGTCAGGTATCAGATTGCTAAAAAAAATATAAAATAATACTTTCATAAGGCGAGGATGGTATCAGGAAACCACGCTTGTCAGTTGGATGGGACGATAAAAATCATAATTTTTTTCTGGTGCATATGATTATACTATATCAACACGACGGGTGCCACTAGTGGAGCAGGAACTGCTTACCCTTCCGGAGAACCTGAGTTCACCCCCGGTTTTTAGTGGGGTTCGAGATACTCGATCTTTAGTTTTATATATATGTTTTGTCGATTGTTGTTTGTCCTTTTGGGCATTGTATTGTCTGCTCTACTTCGATATACGGTTTCTGATTGCCCCTTTGGTATCTTCAAACTCTTCTTACCCCTAGCATGTTAAAGACCCCTTTATAGGGTTCGATAAGAGTAGGCTCAGTAGGGCCGCTATGAAGGTGGTACTCACACCCGCCACCTGGAGAGGGGGTTTCATCCAAGCCTTGGCTTATCCCCCAATGCACTATAAATAAATGAGCTTAAACTAAACACTGCATTGAAAACCTCATTGATTTTAATCAAAATTAAGTTTTTAATTTGTTTTTTATGTAATGCATTTTTTTTTGTACTTGAACTGTAAAGCACTCCCATTGATTTCATATTAATCATTAAAATGATTTATTTATTTATTTAAGGAGAGAATATCAAGACTAACCAAAGACCAGCTCAGGACCATTGTGAACGAGATGGTAGTTAGGCATCCTGGGTACGTCTTTGACATCCTTGATAGTCAGAATACGACACCAAGTGGAGGACATCATCCACCAGAAGGCAGTACATCACCAGAGTGGTGTACCTGCTCCTACTGCAGGGATATGCCATCAGAAGCTGAGAGGCATTGCTGTGGCAGGAACCCAGAAAATTGCTACTCTCAAATAGCAGTATGTATAAATTTCTATATTTTTTTTTTACAATAAATGATTTTCCAAGTTTCATGTGCATTTAAAACCTGAAAGGGATGTATTTAGGACCATCTCAGATGGATGTTTGATATATGCAAGTATGAGCAGCAAAAGTGTATGCCAGTGTAAGTTCATTATTTACTAATTTTTTTAATAAGGTGTGCCTCTCAGCAAAGATCTTCCAGGAAGCACTATAAAAATCTCAATTTTTTAAGGCAACCAAACCTTCATACTTTTAATTGTCAATTTCAGTGGATCCCAATACCTACATGTATGAAATAAAACTTGCAAATGTATTATGGGATCGACCATTTAACTTGCAGGTGGGAGGGCAAGTTTTTTATCCAAAAAATATTTTTATTCTGAATCTTGGGAAGAAGAAAAAAATTTGGCTGTTCAGGAGAAAAGAAAATATTCCGACTTGCAATTTTCACAGTATAATATGCATCAGAAAAAAAAAGAATATGATTTTTGTCGTGTATGAATAAAAAAACATTACCCCCCTTCAATTTAAATGGTCGGTCCTGAATGGTTATTACCATGTCTTTACTCTATTTTTATTAAATCTCTTGTCTTTATTGTAGGACTTTGATCTGATTGTCCTTGATGAGGCAGTGTTGGGGGTTGCCAGAATGTTTCGAGAGGAACTTTTAGTAATGCCCCATGACCAGGATTACAACAGATCCAATAGGTATGCAGCCTACCGCCAGTATACCATTTGGGCACATGGCCGACTTGGAGCTGGGGTTAGACGTGTGATCCCAAGCTGTTGTACTTGGAGAATTAGGGACAAGTATCCTGATCCATATGGACAATACAAGGGTTTCATTCCTGGACGATTTGATTAAAACTTGTTCATGAAATATTTTGTATTTTATCCCATATACCCCAATGAGTTGTTAATTTCACAAGTTGGTCAGCTGGAATTGTAAATTTAATTTGAAAGTTTTGCCATCTTATTATTATTATTAGTTCACCTGACCCGAAGGGTCACGAGAGCTATTGCTACCACTGGGCATCTGTCGTTAGCTTTTTGCATTTAAATCAACTCTAAAACCACTAGGCCAATTTGAACCAAACTTTGGTGGAATGGTCCTTGAGTGCTCCCCTTTCAGAATTGTGTCCGACAATCCCCCCGCCAACCAACATGGCTGCCATTACTAAAAATATAAAATTTTGCAAAAAATCACTTAAAAATTATCTTCTTTGAAACTGCTGGGCCAATTGGGCCCAAACTATGGTGGAATGGTCTTCAGATGGTCCTCTTTGATAATTGTGTCAAGACAGACCCGCCCTCCATTCAAGATGGCTATTGTTACTAAAACTAGAAATTTGTTCAATTGTCCATTGCTGCTTTATTATAAATCTAAATGAGCTCAAATTTTTACTGCAGCTACATGGAAATTAGGTAGTTTAACATATTTTAGCGGGCTAGCTGGTGAAATATATCCCGCCGAGGATGCCAAAAATTATGTAGCGGCTAGCTGGTGAAATAAATAAACCACAAGTTATATTCTATCCCTTGATAGAATCCTCAAATATACCAAGATATAACTGATATAAAAATATTGACAAAGTGATTCTATGTGTCGCTTTACATGTATTGGTAAAGCAATACTATGTCTCGTGTACAGTACTAACTTTTAGTACCGGGTCATCTAAACTTCACTAATGTGAACGAAAAATATAAGGGAAAACATGGCAAAATTCATGGAATACTATATGATTTAATATATCATTTATTTTCTCAACTTATTCTCAATGTCACAGATAAAATCAAAACAATTGAATATATATGGATCCTGAGCTCTTACAGGATATGTGGATAAAATGCATTAATATATACAACAATCAAAATTACTTTGTCTCCAGATACATTGATTGATTAACTAATTACAGTAGTAATTACTAATTTACGCTACCGGGTATTTATCTACTTATGAAAATAGTTGTTATTGAACAAAGTTCTTTCAAATTGTAATCTGAACAGAATTTAACCAAACTTGGCAGAGATGTTTCTTGTGAGGTCCTAAAAAGTTGTCCTGGTTTGTACTAACTAGATCAACACACTGAGCGCCATCATTATTGCGCATTGGACAATTTGGAAAACCATTATCCTGACTTGGGTATTTTTCCTCTCTAAATGTGCAGACCTTCTGTTAGACCAGCAAAGACTAGTATTACTGTGAGCACAGCTCACTAAGATATACCCCCCACATCTGTCCAACCTATTTCCATAACAAAAAATGAAAGGGATCCTCCTCTCTTCACTGGTAAGCTGCTGATACAATTTCAAAACATTCTGAGAAACACTACTCAAGTTATCATACGACATAGGGTAAAAATTATATTTTCCATCATAACAAGTCCAATAACTCTGGAACAGCAAAAGTGCAAATCGTCAAAAATAAAAAGGATCCTCCTCTCTTCACCTGTAAACAGCTGATAAAATTTTAAAAGATTCTAAGAAACACAACTCAAGTTATTGTACGAAATAGGATTTGTCTAGAGACGGACGGACATGGTGAAACCAGTATACCCCCCTACAACTTTGTTGCAGGGGGTATAACAAAGTGACAATTAAAATTGGTTTTATGGGATAATATAGTTAATTGTTTTGTCTTGGTTTTCATATCTGGACTTATGAGATGCTACAATATCCCGAGTTGGAGGTGGTGGAATTGGTGCAAGATGGACAGAGATTCTTCTGGGATCATCTACTTCCAACTGCACACGTTGATTCATTCCTTCATTATCCTGCAGTCTCATACAAATGATGGCCCTTAATAGTCTTGGAACATAAAAATATGACTTGTCAGTTTTAACAGGCTTCACAGACCATCTAGTTGTCTTTTTGTTGTAACTTCTCTGCCATCTGAAGTAGAAAAATACATACAATGTAATTCACAAGAATAAAACAATAGAATTGAAATTATGATCTATGGAGACCTAACTTTCAATTCAAGATGAATATCTCGAATGTATAGTGAATGAGCAACTAAACATATCATTACAGGTCCACTTTATGAAGGATTTGTAGACAGAAGTTCTACGGCAGGCATCACGAGCTGGTGAACAGCTGATTTGGGTAACAGGGTGTCTGTTACCCAAATCAGAACTGGTCTTCATTTGTTGTTGATGTCTTTCCCTTCATCGGACATGACTTCTAACGGAATTGACCATGGACAACGCAGTGGGTGTATTGCAATAGGCAGGAACTGTTGACTCTTCCGGAGCATCTGAGTTACCCCCATTTCATCGGAGATCTGTGTTGT
Organism: Bathymodiolus brooksi; assembly: GCA_963680875.1. Lineage (NCBI taxonomy): Eukaryota > Metazoa > Mollusca > Bivalvia > Mytilida > Modiolidae > Bathymodiolus > Bathymodiolus brooksi. The sequence goes on from OY804577.1 coordinate 93,259,473, forward strand.
TGATGTGATTTATATTTTTGTGTGTTTTGGTTGTATGTTCCCGGGATGTTCATGTTATCGGATTTATGACTTTTGATTGACCCTTCTATTTTTCCCATACATACCTTGAAGAACCATCTTTGTTAGTCATTAAAGGTCTCTCTACATGGCCATTGTGGTCCAGAGCTGCCAGTCTGTTCCTAACCCTGTACACTGAGGGACTATATGAATGTCTCTTGGAGGCATAGGCAATGATCAGATTTTGGAAATTTTCCAACTCTGCTGTGCTCCTAAAAATATAAAATCATTCATGATAGTGTGTTATAGACAAATTAACAACTTTCTTTATTTGTGAAAAGGATCAAAACTTGCTACATGCAGATGTATATCCCACATAAATGCTACAAAAATCGCTATAATACGACCATATGTATATCATGTATAAGAAACGTGTCCATTGGACAAAGATGCCGCAGCCCCCTAACTTGAAAACCCCTCATACCAGATATCCAAAATTAGAACTTCGTTTGCGGATTACTGATATAAACAACATTTCCAAATTTTAAATAAATCAGTCGAGACATTCAGGAGTTATTGCATGGAAACCTATTTCAAGACGTACAGACGGACATACAGGGGTAACCACTTCATGCCCCTGTCACTTATCAGTGGGGTCATGAAAGCCTGCAAAGTCAAATGGAAATAGACAAATTATTTGAGAGAAGTAGTGTTCACAACAGTTTGGGAGGAGTTGCACTTTACAAGGGAGATGGACAGTCTGATACGACATACAGACAGGGTGATCTCAATTGGTGTGGGATGAAGTAAAAATTAATAATAAAAAAATTTTAAGTTTTGTTATTTTTATGGAAATTATTTTTGTATATCTTACTCAAATGATAGAAGTTTTAAAATGTGTTGATTTCTGTTTTGCAAAAAATTCACTTTCCCACAGACAAAATGTGAAAAAGTTAATGGACGGATAACGGATGCCAAGTGATGGCAATACATCAAATGGCCCTTTGGGCGAGGTGAGCTAGCAATACATAGTTGACATAAGTACCTGCAGTTAAGATAATAGTGAACTCTGTTGACCAGGTATTTGTCCATCACAACTGATCGTAAACTGTTGTGTGCAGAAGAACCTTTTTTAAATATGTCGTATCTCTGTTTTCCTCCAAAGGTCCATGCTGGCAACCGCCAATGACAGAGGAATCCCCATATGGGTCTGCATAAGCCACAGGCCATTCATGTTCATCAACCACATGATGGAGGACGCCATACCAAATATCCTGTAATTAGATTGTACTGACATTTAAAGATTGTGTTTTCCCATGATTTCAACAGAATAATTAATAATTTACGACAAAAGAGATGATTTCAATTTTCCCATTGTGAACTTTCCATTTATATGTAGCGATATTCCAGCAGCACCTGCATATGGAGTATTTATCTCTCAGATGATACGATATTCTAGAGCTTGTGGTTCCTATCAGAATTTCCTTGATAGAGGGTTGCTGCTAACAAGGAAGCTACTGAACCAAGGGTTCCTTTGGGTAAAGTTGAAGACATCTCTACGAAAATTTTACGGTTGCATGACTTGGTTGACCGTTATGGAATATCTGTGTCACAAACGACCACGGATATGTTCCACTTGTCGTAAACACTTCCTGGTCCTTTCCTCATTCACGACTTATTATCGGGTTCGTAACTAGATTAACACGGGTGCCACTAGTGGAACAGGCTTACACTTCCGGAGCACCCGAGTTCACCCCCTGTTTTTAGTGGGGTTCGGGTTACTGGATCTTTGGTTTTATATATATGTTTTGTCGATCGTTTTTTGTACTTTTTCTTTTGGCCATTGTATTGTCTGTTCTACTTCGATATACGGTTTCAGATTGCCCCTTTGGTATCTTCAAACTCTTTTTATTTAACTTGTTAATTCTCATTATCTTGTTTCCATTCCAGAAGAAATTTTAATACCACATTAACTATTTCTAACTATAAGGCCTATCACTCTTGACACTTGAATTTTATTTATTACCATAAAGGAAACACTTTGGGCTTTGGTTTCCAAGTTGATTTTTACAGATGTAAGATATGAGCCAATGAACCCATTATAATACATATTTGCCAGTTCCTCCATGACAATTGTGATAACACCCATAGTTTTACTTACAAGAAATCTTTCTACTGTCTTTCCTACTTCAGCAGTGTGCCAGTAATGGTTGACGATATCTTTCACCCACACGAGCAACTCCTTATTCTCTTTTACCTGACCCACCTAAAAAAATAAAAATTTATACTACAAAAGGAAATGATCGTGATAACAAGCCTAAGTTTAAAACTTGAATCAAACTGTATAAATTCATGCAGCTTGTATTTATAAAATGCAGCACTTTTGAATGTTTTATCATGTTATACAAATTCTGTGCTCAGTTAAAGTCATATAGTGCTTTATGGAGATAAACTACAGGCTCAGGTGAGCCTGTATCGCTCACCTGACATAAATAAGCCCTCTTAAGAATGTCTGCAAGTCAATATGCCAAAGTCATGTATCAAAAATAAAATCATTTCTTCCAGTAGCAGCTGTGACATCTTTAACGGAAGTGTGAACGGACGGACAAAAGTGGGGGTATAAAAATCAGGTATATGACCATCCAATGAACATTTCTGCCAAGTTTGGTTCAAATCTGTTTTGTGGTTTCAGAAAAAAAGATGAAAATGTGAAATTCCCATAGGGTCCAATGTTAAACTAAGTCAAGTCATGGTGGCCATCTTGGATATGCGATCGGCACAAAAATAACAAACTTGGTACAATGTAGAGGACCACATAGACATCATTTCTATAATGTTACAATTCCATCGGCTGGGTATTTTATGACAAGAAGATTTTCAAAGTTGGATTTCCGATCTGCACCAAAATAACAAATCTGATGGAAGACCTCCTAATGAGCATTTCTGCCAAGTTTGGTCCAAATCTGTTCAGTGGTTTCAGAGAAGAAGATGAAAATATGAAAAGTTTACAGACACGGATGCAAAGTGATGACAAAAGTTCACATGGCCCTTTGGGCCAGGTAAGCTAAAAACACATTGGCCCTCATCCTGAAATATCATTATATATATATACATATCAAGCATTCTGGTTTCATGATTTGATATGTCATTGAAATCAATTAAAACTATAAATGTTTCATTTCCAATCATACCAAACATATAACAATATACGAGGCCATGCAAAGTTAATTTATTGGTTCACAGGCCATTTTTGATGAAAATCAATGAGGGAGGGAGGCACTTATTTTCCTTTTTTATTGTCCCAAAAGAGTGATGAGGATGTTTTTTACATTGTTCATAGACAGAAAAAATTATAAGCGATGTAGTTTTTGGATTTTGTTTTATTAATATGGCAATAAAAATGGGTAATAAGGCACCTTTAAAAGAGATGAGGGAAATTATTTTTTGTTGGCCCCATAAAAAATCTTACCTTTGTCAACTTCTTTCCCAAATTCTTAGTGCCATGCCAAACATCAAAAGAGTGTTTGATGTCAGGGTAATCTTTCTCTGAAACATAAAAATTAACACTATTAATCATTTAAAAGTATTGTTGGGGAAGTAAATCAATTCTAATGAATTTACATTTTGTTGCACTTTGCATATTGCCATGAAAGAAACAGAAACATTACATAAGAAAGAATGCTTTTCGAGTGAATATGACATGTTAATTGATCTGCTGAATCAATACCGAGCATATTGACTTATTCCTAATAAGAAACAAATTGACTGAACATTTAACTTAGTTGTCAAACAGGTTGGAAGGTAGGAGAAATAAGTAAATCTTACTCATCAATGCAGCTATCTGGTTGTGAGCATCTGTAACAACTTCCACAACTCGCAAATGCTTTTCCCTAAAAAACTGCATCCCTTTCTGGAAACATGCCTTTTCCATATTTGTGCTCTTTCTGTCAGTGTTGCGCTTGTCCAAAGTCACAATAAATAGGATCTTCTTACTGTGATATTCCATGAAGGTATAGGAACAGTACTGTGCACTGTGTCCAGGGCTGTCCATCCTTCCATCCCCTGAAAATGATGTAAATTACCTAATTTTGGTCTATTACGTTTCTCTCAGTCAATCTGATATTTTATTAAGCCTCTTATCATAGTCCTTTTCTAGATGTATACAAATGAAAATGAATACATGTACATACAATTATTGTGAATGTTGGTAGTAATGACATGTAACTTTATATCAATGTAAGACCTTTATAAAACTGACATTTACATTGACAAGAGTTTAATTTCACTTAAAATGAAATTATATTAAAGATCTATTCCCATGCATACAACCTTCGTTCGGTCTTTCCTTTAATTGGTCATAAGCAGTCTGTACCAAAAACTTTTTCAGCTACTAGCCCGAAATAGCTACTTTTGAGGTTTTCTTCTATTTGTTTGTATAAATTTCAGTCAAATTTCAATAGCTTGAACAACATTTTACTAGTTTCGAGCATAGGGCTAGTGGCTAAAGGCACAGACTGCCATAAGGTGTTCTAATAATAATTTACAAAATTTAGGCCAGATAAATTTAAATTCTAACATGACCTTCTTCTTTTGCTTTGTTAACAAACGAGCCAGTTATCCATTCGGTATAATCTCATTTGCACACGTGTCGGTGAATGTGAACGACTTTTACATGGACAGCAAAATAATGACGATAGAGGGTGCAGTATTATTCAAGTTACATAAATTGTGTGCGACATTTTACGCAAGCGTAAATATAAATTACCGTCTTCCAATCAAAGTATACTACCGTATTTGTACTCTTAGACATATCAGAATAGAAATAAATAATGGAAGCCAGAATGTGTTTTGAGTTTTAACATGAATTAGCGGATATTAGTAAATTGTATCCCTTGCTTCTGGCTCGGGATAAAATACTAATATCCGCCAATCCATGTTACAACTCCCAACACATTCTGGCTTCCATGATTTATTTCTTTATTTTATATTCTCATCCTCTCACTCTCCTGTTTTTTGAGCAGCAAAATCACAATTCATTTTCAATTTTTGTGGAATTTTCTTAAAATTTCAGCAATTTTAGCACAAATTCAACTAATTATAAATTATAAATGCCTCCCTCCCTTCCCATATTTTTACTGACAGGACGAGAATGTAAAAATTTATTTCATGTGGCCTTACCCAGCACAATAAGATCTTTGTCCTGAAATTCACTGAGAACATCCTCCTGTTGTTGCATCCAAAACCTGTCAATTGAGGGCACAAGGTATGTTCCCTGGATACGATGAAATGTCGAAGAACTCAAAAATGGTAGTTTCAAACATTTTGCCAAAGTGGAAATTTTTTGGAAGTTGTTGCCTGAAATCAAAATAGACGAAGCTAACATTAAGTCTCCAGCATGCATGCGCATATTCAGTAGAGGTTGAGAGCACCATCTGTGATTTATATGTTCATTTGTGCAGACCTGCAAAGAGAATATAAGATATATGTACATGCATTTATAATAAAAGTCTAGCTATATGTAAATCAGCGAAATGACATAAACGGTGCTACAACTATAAATATAAAACATGTTTAAAATACAGTGTGTGTATATTTTCCGGCTAACTATTTTACAAGTTTGTAAATAATATTTTTGATAAAAGAAGATGAACTGTGAGCTAATGCGCATGCTCATTTATGATACCCCCGCTCTTCGGTAAACAGGAAGTAGGAATCTGATGGGTCCAAAAACACTTCCCACAATATGGCATACCTATATGAAGCTTGTGACAAAATATCAGATTCCTGTCATCAATAGTTGCTTAGAAAAATGTGCATATACAAAATATATGTTCAATGTGTATAAAAATCAACAAAATCGGCAAACAGGAAGTAGGAATCTGATGGGTCCACAAACGCTTCCCACGATATGGGGTACCTATATGAAGCTTGTGACCAAATATCAGATTTCTGCCATCAATAGTTGCTGAGAAAAATGTTACAAAAAATGTGCATATATGTTCAATGTGTATAAAAACCAACTAAGTCGACAAACAGGAAGCAGGAATCTGACGGGTCCAAAAACGCTACCCACAATATGGTATATCTCTATGACGCTTGTGACCAAATATCAGATTTCTGCCATCAACAGTTACTGAGAAAAGTGTGACGAAAAATATCTTGGACAGGCAGAAGGACAGAGGTAAAACAGTATACCTCCCTCCCCCTTCGGGGAGCGGGGGTATAAAAACAAACAAAAAACAAAATTTTAGTAAATACAACATACTCACCCACTTGATGTAGATTGCAGATGCAATGATCTCAGTGGACATAGATATAGCTTCTCCACAGTCCTTAAATGTACAGTTGGAATTGACATGTGTTGTAGCTAAGTCCATAAGCTGTCTCTGGTACACAAGAACAGGACGATCACTTGTCAGCAAGTCAACTTCTTCCTCTTTCTTAATTCTGTGAATTCCTATTCCTAGGTCGATCTCTTGGTCATCTAAAGGTTCATCCTCACCATAATCAGATTCATCAGATTCCTCGATGGGGAGGTGTTCGGCATTGTTATGTCTGTGTAGAAGAGACAAGTAACACAATGTGTATTACCATTAAAATAATGTACATGTATCTGAATTGGATCAGTTGGTATGAATGCAAGTTTAAACAACTGTCCTGTTGAATACATTAAAACCTCATTTTTTATAACATCTGCTTAGTATTACAATTTTCAATGTGTATAAAACAAACTATGTCAGCAAACAGGAAGTAGGAATCTCACTGGTCCAAAAAATGCTTCCATTATATGGCATACTTATATGAAGCCCATGACCAAATATCAGATTGCTGCCATAAATAATTACTGAGAAAAATATCTTGGGACAGACGGATGGACAGAGGTAAAACCGGTGGAGCGGGGAATAATAAAGCTCCTATGACATGATCATGCATGGTTCTGTTAATTTATTAGGACCAAATTTCAAGTATGTAAGTAAGTTACAACTGAAACATATGAAACTAGGAAGAACTGTTTTAGATACCTAAAACTTACGTCTCCCCTTAATGCGGCCATCTGTACAACAACCCATCTTGAAAGACAAAAATGTTATGGCCCGGACAAGAAAATAATATTTAAAAAACCATTATTTGAACTGGAGGTCAAAGGTCAAGGTCTCACGAAGGTCATTATGGTATGCAACACATCGCCTTATGGTCATACACCCACATACCAAATATCATTGACCTATCTCGAAAGAGTAAAATGTTATGGCCCAGACAAGAAAATACTATCCAAACACAATTATTTGACCTTGAGGTCAAAGGTCAAGGTCACACAAAGGTCACTATGGTATGTGACACACTGCCTTATGGTCATGCACCCACAAATCAAATATAATTGACTTATCTGGAAAGAAAAAAAATTTATGATCTGGACAAGCTTTGCTGAGAAGAAGCGGAAGAAAGAAAAATCAGACTAAAACAATATGTCTCCCTTCGTTCGAAGGGGAGACATAATTAATATGACAAACCTTAGAGTGAAGTTGAGGCTAGGTTCAAAATCTTCATCATCAGAATCATCACCAACATCACTGCACTCTTCAGTAATATCTATTGAGAGACTGTAAGAATAAAAAATAATTGTTTATTGGTGTATGTGTATAATATCGAAACAAATTTTGTAACATGGTCCTGATGTGCTGCTGTATAACGAAAAAGCTTTTCAAAATAATATCAAATCTATAATCTAAATACATGTATTCAGCACACATCTACACAGACAACCCAATATCAAGAAACAAAATTATATCAAAGTTCCAGGCAAACATTTGGTGTGCCAGAAGCGTGTCAATTCTGTCCAAGTTTGGTAACATTCCCATAAATAGCTAAGGAGGAGTCACACGACTGGCCATTTCAGCTTGTGGATTAATGAAAATGTAACGATGACGCAGAAGCCAACATGATCCCTACTAGTAGTAATAAACATGCAAGCCACAATAATTAATAGGAAACTGTTATACAAGTGACTGTGTTAAACAATATTAACAATGTTACCTATAAACATAATGTAGAATATGTCTAATCAAACAAAATGAACATACTCAAATGGGTTCACAAATGAATTTGATTTCTCCAGCTTCGTCCGTTTCCTTGAAATGTGATGGCTGCTCCTTTCTTCTACGCCAGAAATACCATAGTCAGAATATCTAAATTAAAAGTACAAATATCAATCATTACAAAATCACATATCAAATTACCAGTTTTTGTAGTAATTTGCCTAAAAAAAATAAGATAATTTTACAAAAATCTGCATGATTTTAACACATACATGGTCCATCTGTCTACCGTTAAATTCACACACTGTGAGAACATGCAAATTGCTATGGATCTTCACATTATTTCTTAAAAATCTTGTTTATAAATCATACTAACAAGATCCAAACTAAAAAAACAGTTCAAATGACACTTCTTTAAATAGAAAGCCTTTATATGAAAAATACATATTGATTTTCCTCTATCATATTTATGTTGATAATTCAAAAACAGTAGGTATAATTATGTCAAAAATTGTTGAAATGTAGTAAAAAACTAGTTAATGTAATGTTTTTAGAATAGACAAGAAATAAACTTGGTTTGCATAAGGACATTGAAAATTATTTTCATTTAGCCATGGTCTAAACTAAAATATGCAGTTTAGGACATTTCAGTACAATTTTATAGTCAAATTTCTATGGATCTTCATATTATTTTTGAAAACCTTGTTGATGTATCATACTTACAGGATCCAAACTAAAAATGCTATTGAAATGACACTTATTTAATGGAAAGCTTTTTATATAAAAGATACATACTGATTTTCCACTATGGTGATAATTCACAGACAGGTAGATATAATTTTGGTTCCCATAACAAAGTTTTATGCTCAAACTTGTTGAAAAGTACTTAAAACCTTATTTATGTAATGTACTTCCAGTACCCAAGATATAAACTTGTTTACATAAAGGAATTGAAAATGATTTTCATTTAGCCATGGTCTAAAATATGCGTTTTAGGACATTTTGTTAAAATTTTGTAGTCATATATAAAAAAAGTTCTGAAACTTGAAAATTTCAATGGATATTCATATCATTTCTTCAAAACCTTGTTTATATATTATACTTACAGGATACAAACTAAAAATGCACTTCAAATGAAGCTTCTTTAATAATAGAAAGCTTTTATATGAAAAATACATATCAATTTTCCATTATAGTGATAATTCACAGAAAGTAAGGTGTACTTTTGGTTCCCAAAACTAAGTTTTATGTCCAAGTTGTTGAAATTTGATAAAAGCCTAATTATATGTAATATATTTAGAAGATCAAAGAAATAAATTTGCTTGAATGGTTTTCATTCAGCCAAAGTCCAAAATATGTACATACAGGTACCTGTATATTTCAATAATTTACAGATATTATACATGTAGTCAAATACATATATCACACTTTTTAAGTGTACAAAATTCATTCATGTAATGGTCAAGTCTAAAAGTGATAAATTATCAATTAGCATTCTGTGTAATGAATTATTTACTCTGAACAAAATACCATCCCACAGATACAAACAAAAAAAACTCACAATCCACGTTCTCCTCCAGAAGAAATGTCCGACACCCCACATGGTGATACAAATTCAGGACGTACTGGGTCTGGTGTAGAGGCAAATGCAATAGGTTGCTGACATGCTGTTGCAGAAACTGGTTTAAGCTCTTCTTCTACATGTACACTACTTGTGGCCGTCTCGACACAGGATTTGTAATAACTGAATAGTAAATAAATCCAATATCACATCTTAAGGTTTTTAATCACTGTTTTAAAGAAGTGTTGTTGAGAACAATTTCTTTTTTATGCAATCTGTTCCTTTATTTCATGAGACATGATTTTACATACTTTGCCAACAAGGCCATCTAAACAAGCCTTGTTACAAGGCATATAGAATACCTGCATGTACACCTGTAGATCCATGTAGAGTTTTAATACTTGCATTAACAATTAATTGATTCGATATTTTTATTTAAATTGATAATAATAGTAAAATTCGGCTCATTTCAATATTTGTTGATCGCAAAAATACTAAACTGCATTGATATCATTTTTGTATTCCCATTTCCCCTTTGCTGGCCTCTTAACATTCGTGTTTGTTTACCTCGCAAATATGACTGTTTTATGCTACTCATTGACAATAACCTGCTGTTGCCAGGTGCAAAATTACATATATTGAATAATTATCTACCGAAAATGATCATAGGCATCATCATAAATTCATAAAATATGAAAAACGATTGAGAAAGGAAGGCAACATGCTCTGTTTACCTATCAAGCAAAATCTTTGCCACTTTAGCGTGAGTTTTGACGCGTAGCACTTTCTTCAGTTCGTTCCAACGGTCCAACTGATCCCCTATATATATCCTGCCTGTGTTCCATTTGGAAGACACTGCACTTCTATTCCTCTTTCTCTCTGAATCTGTCAAAGTCCGCTTTCTACCACGTGTTGAAACTTTCTCTTCCGACATGTTGTTTATTGTTTTTAAGCAGTGCGCATGCTCAAGACGCGTAAAATAAGAAGGCCATATGAATATATTTGAATATTGTCATCCGGACAATAATTACAATAACGATAGTTTTGGGTCTTTTTTGTCAAAAAAATCGTATATTTTGCAGTGTTAATCTTCATTTTATGAAGGTCAGTACGGAAATCGACAATAATTTTGGGTATGAAAAAATTACGCAGCTGGTAGACAATATCCCTTTAAATACAATTTGATTATGTATTGACAATACTGGTATATGAGTATTGTACAATACTGGTATACGAGTACAATACTGGTATACGAGTATTGTACAATACTGGTATATAATTTTATACGTATACGAGTATTGTTGTCACCAAGTACAAGTGATCCCTTAATTTTACTAAAGCATACTCATCCTTATATACAATAAACCGACTTACCTTGACATGTACATTTCCCGAAATTCATGTAACACATGTGGTTCTAGCCATGTTTTCCTCCTGCTATCTAAAAGATTACTCAGAACATAAGATTCAGGGGCGGATCCAGGATTTGTGGTTAGTGGGCGTGAGTAGGCGAGGTGTCTGGAGACCGCTTAAGGTCCCCAGCGGGTCCAATGCAGAGCCTTGGTAGGGGGCACAGGGGGCGCCCCCTGGAAGCTCTGGGGGTTTGAGGGATTACAGACATTTGTTTGGACGACAATTTTGAACCAACCACACCATTTTTATCAGACCAAAAAAACTTGACTTTGAGTCTTAATTTTGTCGGATAATTGTATATTTTTGTCAGATTATAAGAACCTAAAGTAAAACTTTTTTTGAACAACCATGATGCGAATTGTTCAACTCATGACTGATGGATCACGATATTTTAACACCCTTCAAAGAACTATTGGTTTAGTTTTAACGCATTCCTCATTTCACTAATTGGTCTGCACTTTAGGTGCTTGTCCTTTCAGGTGGTTCTAGTTAATACTGCCCGTCCGGATGGAGCTTTTCTTTTCGTCGTTTGATTCATTCATTGAAAACGTATGATTCGACCGTTCTTGTTTATAAACAAACAAAAGCGGAATAAGCTAACGTGACTAAATTAGATGATCAGAATCGTTTCATGCAGCATTAATGTTAATATATTCGCCTTTGTTTGTCTATAAACAAGAACGAATCATACGTTTTCAATGAATGAACCAACGGCACGCCCCGCACGTCCCGCTAAATCCGCCTCTGAGATTTTATGAATATTGACACGAACAAGTTAAAATAAGGAAAAAGAGATGAAATAATAAAGAAATAAAGAAATTTTATTGAATTAAATTTGTAAACAGAAAGTTAGAAAAAAGGGGGGTGGTAGGTCCGTGCCACGAGCGTCTGTGGTTCACAGTGCTTATTATTACCCCGGCTATTTGTAGGAGTTGATATTGTCTTGTATTTTGTTCTGTTTTTTGTTTGGCTGGTGTTATCATGACTATCTAGAATGTGATATTGTAAGTTCGGGCCCGTCAGAAATATTAGGTCTGTTCGTTATATTTAATTCTAAGAAATTGCTTACAAAAACGAAACAGAAAGTACAAATAGTAGTTTTCGAAATATGTCACGTGAAGGTGTTGAACATGTCCTAGTTTGAGAATAACTTTCCTATTTGGTAAACCTTTTCTATACTTGATTATAAAGGAGTAGACTATCACGTCACTGGTATGTATGATTTAACTTTAAATGTAAAATGATTATCAGAAGAAAGATTTTAAAATAAAACAAAAACAACAAGTCCTGTCCTGCATAAATAACTAATGTTATTTTTGTAATGTAAATAGTATTGTCTAATTTAAAGGGAGAGAACGCCGGTTGCACTCGTCTGAATCCACGTCACCTCAACATTGTGAAAGACATGAAGTAAGCAAACCAAACTTCGTGCAATAAATTTGAACAAAAATCTAAAACACAACAAGAAATGAAATAAAATTATAATTTTCCGTGTAAAAACATATTTGGGGTCTAAAATAACGACTTCCTTGCCACTCCCTACACTTGATAACAAATAGCCATTTTCTTATTCTAAAACCGAATAAACACTCTTTTTACCCAAGTTTGTTTTACATGTTGTGTAACGCATTGACTATTTTCTAAAAACCAGTTGTGAAACTAAAAGATAGATTTCAAAAATAAAAATGAAAATAAATATGACCTATTTTATGCGGAAGTGGCGTGCTTCGTGTTTGAAATACGATCACGACCCTCACTTTATATATTTTATATATATGGGATAAAGTAAACGATATATATAAATATAAAATAAGATAAACTAAAATATCAAGCCGTGATAGTATTGAGTGAATATCCTATTACAAGTAAAATATATATCACTTTACGGTAAGTTTACCTTGTACTCATTTATATTTAATCTTTCTAAAACATTTATTTTTAGATACATTTAATTTAATATGAAATTATCAAAATGAAAGTAGACATGTGTACCCTGAATCTTCTAGTTATTAGGGATTTCTTAAAAACTGTTGAGCTTATATGTATATCCATGTAAATGTGCCTGGTTGATAAGATGATGAGATCTTACTCTCACTAATAGAGGAGGTTTGGACCCATAAAACTAGTTCAGACCCCGCCACTTTTTATTGTACCAAGCCATGAAAGTGGGCGGGTCATGTGTTTGTGTTAGGGATCGATTTTGTCTCTTTCTATGATTTTGCTATTAGATTTTGGAATTGTTACGACAGTGTGGTATTTTTGTTTATTGCACATTATATATATCAGGGGCGGATCCAGGGAGGTGGGGGGCTCACTTGGCGCACGCCCCCCCTAAAATTGGAAAAAATATGATTTTTTTGGCGTAAAATCGTGATTTTTCACACGAAATACCCCAAAAATTATCGCTCCTCCCTCCGCTCGGCGCAATTTTTTTTAAGTGCGCCCCTGTATATATATATATATAGCACTACGATTATTGAAGCTCCTTTTCTAGGGAGTGGATGTGGTCGAGTAGTCTAGGGCGCTGGACGTAAGGCTAAACGAATGGTGCTGCAGTGTATCAATGGTGTGAGTTCAAATCCCGTCGAGGGAAGAGCAAAACTTTGACAGATCAAAAATCTAATTCTAACACTGTTTGGTTTAATTTTCAGACGTATATATATATCTGAAAATTAAACCAAACAGTGTTAGAATTAGATTTTAGAGCTGTCAATTTTTTGTTCTTCCCTCGACGGGATTTGAACTCACACCATTGATACACTGCAGCACCATTCGCTTAGCCTTACGTCCAGCGCCCTAGACCACTCGACCACACACTCCTGTTTTAATAGCTACCAAGAATCATACGGCCATGTGACATATTTCCTGTGGCTCGTCGTTAGCATTACATGCTTTAATAGTCTCATATCCAGCTTACGGAATATCAGGTAGATTAAATAGTGTCCTTGTGTTTTGATTAGATAAATTGTATTATCGACAAAGAAAATGACAAAGGTTATCCAATCATATTTCTTATTTGGTTCAGATATGACATCAAACATAGCCGACATGGAAAATGAGCATCTTTAATTGAATTAGTATTAAAACATTTATATGTGTGTTATGGGCATTGGACTGGTCTCTGTTTCTAAGAATTTTCCATTGGATTTTGGAATTGTTCTGACTGTGTATTTTTTATTTTAATCCGAATCCCTAATTGGTTCACAGACAGGTCATTCAAGATTTATACAATACGAAGTCAATTCGAGCGTGCATATTTTCGTGAGTGTGTGCTGGCTTGCGTGTGTGTGCGTTGATGATAATACATAGACTCTCAAAATGAAAATATGAACACATATATGTTTTCCATTCCACGTGTTAAAAATTGAAGTTTTATTTCCGACATGATTTTATAGATGGAGAACAACACTGACAAAGTTCACGGAAATGGTGCCGAGATTCCTGAGAAGGAAGATCGTACAGCGACAGATAGTGGAGGTATTTATGATACAGAAACGCAAACAAATGCAACGAATGGTAAGGGTTCGGAAATTACATACATAAATGTTAGATCACTGGTAGTGATCAATAAATGTCAAATTCTGCCAGGGAACCCGTTGATCAAATTTATACATTTTAGGGTTAATATAATGCCATAAACTCAAATTTCTATTTGCAAAATGGTGTTTACAGACAGAACAATCAACGAAAACATGGAATGGACATATGCAATTGGGTTTTTTTCTCGTGGCCACGAGATACTTACGGGTAGTTACAAGATACTAACGCGTGGCCACGAGATACTAACGCGTGGCTACGATATACTTAGGCGTAGCCACGAGATACTAAGGCGTGGCAACGAGATACGAAGGCGTGGCCACAAGATACTAACGCGTGGCCACGAGATACAAACGCGTGGCCACGAGATACTAAGGCGTGGCCACGAGATAATAATGTGTGGTCACGAGATAGCTAAGTCGTTGCCACCAGATGGGTAAGTCATGGCCACGAGATACTAAAGCGTTACCACGAGATACTAATGTGTGGTCACGAGATAACTAAGTCGTTGCCACAAGATGACTAAGTCATGGCCACGAGATACTAAAGCGTTACCACGAGATACTAAAGCGCTACCACGAGATAATAACTTGTGGTGACGATATAATAGACCCTATCATATGGAAAAAAGGTGTCAGTTTTAAAGATTGTTTAGAATGTTTATTGTTGTATATCATATTTGTCATATAACTTGTATTCAGTCATAGAAATAAATGATGTTGATAGTAAAGACGGACCCTTTCATTTCGGAAAATATGGACCATAAGAGGTTATTAAGAAAAATTAAAAGGAATTTTATAATATATCATATACCTAGTGCTTTGCTGAACAAATAAATTACGATAACAAAGACAATTACATTTGGGAGAAAAGAGGGTAAAAGTGGTCAGTTTTAAAAGTTGTTTGAAAGGCGGGTTGTTGTATATCATATGACTTGTATTCAATCATTGAAAGAAATAATGGAGATAATAATGGCTTGATCGTTTTCTTTCAGAAAATAAGGGCATAAAGGGGTCCTTTTAAATATTTGTAAAAGATATGTTGTAATATATCATATACTTAATATTGATAAGTAGATGTAAATGGTGATGAAAAGAAGGACCTAACCCTTATAATTAGAAGAGTTAAAAATGGTATATTTGTTTAGAAAACTAAACATATACAGTTTTTTAAATACATGTAAGCTTATTATGGAAATTATTCTTTCTTTTTGACAACTTGTGTTTAATGTACATAATGTACAATGTTTTTGAGTGCGGGGATAGCTGCCGTTTATCGACATCACTTGTTACTAATTTGTTAGTCGTTGTTTCCTCTTCTAGATTTAACAGTTAGGACATCACAACGGGTGCTAATATAATGGGACAGGAGATGCTTATCCTTTCGAAGAACCTGGTCGCACTCTCGAATATCTTGTGATCCATGCATTTCTTTTATCTTTATGCTTGCACCGTTGTAATTATGTATCCGCATTGTCCCTTTACTACTTAATATACCTTTTAATATGGGTACCCTACAGTTAGTATTTCGTGGCCACGAAATAAATTAACATTTCCGCGTGTCCCTTCCATGCTTCCATATCATTCAGATATATCCACAAGTATAAATTATCAGTAACCTCATCGGTGGTAAAATGTTTAGTGTGCGCACCTCGAGTGCCTTATATCGTTTCAAACCAAAGACCATACATTGGTATGTGTTGCTTCTCCGCTAAGCACACAGCATTAAGGAGTAATAGCAAAGATTGGTTGGCTCGGAATCAGGATAATGCGCCAGAGTTGAGCAACGTGTCTACTCGCTGAACTGTTTTAGTGAGCTAATACTATAAAAATCCAATTAAGAGTGTTGGTCTAACACAAAGCAGACATCACCATTTTCATCTTATCGAAATGTAACTTGTCCCCATGATATTAATGAGAAATTGCTCAAGTTAGAGGTGATAAACTCTTCAATGAAAAAGCTGGAACAAGAGAAATTACAATGACCACAGAGAAAAGGGACAAATGTATAATTGAACATTTGCTGGATGGAATACCAATTGTGATTTCTTTAAGATAAGGGCAGTATAAAATAAAAAATGCAAATATATGAGTACTACTAATGTATATTTTCCCTTTCTAATCACTTGTATCAACTTATGTGTTATTCTTGTAAAGTTCAAGATATAATTAAACTTGGAATCAAATCATACATTATGCTTAACATGTCCAAATGAAAAGTGATGAGTAAGGACTTCTAATATTGTAGCACACAACACTATTTAATGCATTAATTTTTGGACAGAAAATTCAACTAAAGACCAAAAACAGCAGGGTGGTTATAATCTCACCGAAGCTAATCAAAGTCTAGGCAGTAAAGACGAGAACAGCTCCAGCAGAGGACACAGCGGTGATGACCAATCCAATACTGGTATGGTACATTACAAAACATCGTATACAGAGTGCTTTTCGTTGCCATTAGCAATCGGTCATACTCGAACACGACAAACGACTGGTGGTCAAACTAGAGGACATAAATACTCCAAAAGAAAGAATAGAAAAGGAAAAAGACATGATGGTCAATCTGGAAGTGATAAGCACTCTAATAAAAAGAATGGAATAACAGAAACTACTGATGGTACAACTGGAGGTGATAAACCCTCCAGTAAAAAGACTGGAACAACAGGACCTACTGGTGGTCAACCTGAAGATGATAAGCCCTCCAGCAAAAACACTGGGACAACAAGAACTACTGGTGTTCAAGCTGGAGGTGATAAGCCATCCAGTAAAAAGACTGGAACAACAGGACCTACTGAAGGTTATAGGCCCTCCATTGAACAGGAAAAGACTGGAACATCAGGACCTACTGATGGTCACACTGGAGGTGATAAACACCCCAATAAAACGACTGGAACAACAGAAACTACTGATAGTCAAACTGGAGGTGATAAAAACCCCAATAAAGCGACTGGAACAACAGGACATACTGGTGGTCAAACAGGAGGTGATAAGCAATTCAGTAAAAAGATTGGAACAGCAGGACCTACTGGTGGTCAAACTGGAGGCGATAAGCACTCCAGTAAAAAGATTGGAACAACAGGACCTACTGTTGGTCAAACTGAAGGTGATAAACACTCCAATAAAACGACTGGAACAACAGGACCTACTGTTGGTCAAACAGGAGGTGATAAGCACTCCAGTAAAACGATTGGAACAACAGGACCTACTGTTAGTCAAACTGGAGGTGATAAGCACTCTAGTAAAACGACTGGAACAGGACCTACTGGTAGTCAAACTGGAGATGATAAGCACTCCAATGAAACGACTGGAACAACAGGACCTACTGGTAGTCAAACTGGAGGTGATAAGCACCCCAATAAAATGACTGGAACAACAGGGCCTACTGATGGTCAAACTGGAGGTGATAAACACCCCAATAAAACGACTGGAACAACAGGATCTACTGATGGTCACACTGGAGATGATAAGCACCCCAATAAAACGACTAGAACAACAGGACCTACTGATGGTCAAACTGGAGGTGATAAGCACTCTAGTAAAACGACTGGAACAACAGGACTTACTGATGGTCAAACTGGAGATGATAAGCACTCCAATGAAACGACTGGAACAACAGGACCTACTGGTAGTCAAACTGGAGGTGATAAGCACCCCAATAAAATGACTGGAACAACAGGGCCTACTGATGGTCAAACTGGAGGTGATAAACACCCCAATAAAACGACTGGAACAACAGGATCTACTGATGGTCACACTGGAGATGATAAGCACCCCAATAAAACGACTAGAACAACAGGACCTACTGATGGTCAAACTGGAGGTGATAAGCACTCCAATAAAACTACTGGAACAACAGGACTTACTGATGGTCAAACTGGAGGTGATAAGGACCCCAATAAAACTACTGGAACAACAGGATTTACTGGTGGTCAAACTGGAGGTGAAAAGCACTCCAATAAAACGACTGGAACAACAGGACCTACTGGTGGTCAAACTGGAGGTGATAAACCCTCCAGTAAAAATACTGGAACAACAGGATCTACTGAGGGTCAAACTGGAGGTGATAAGCTCTCCAGTAAAACGACTGGAACAACAGGACTTACTGATGGTCAAACTGGAGGTGATAAGCACTCCAATAAAGCGACTGGAACAACAGGACTTACTGATGGTCAAACTGGAGGTGATAATCACTCCAATAAAGCGACTGGAACAACAGGACATACTGGTGGTCAAACAGGAGGTGATAAACAATTCAGTAAAAAGATTGGAACAACAGGACCTACTGGTGGTCAAACTGGAGGCGATAAGCACTCCAGTAAAAAGATTGGAACAACAGGACCTACTGTTGGTCAAACTGAAGGTGATAAACACTCCAATAAAACGACTGGAACAACAGGACCTACTGTTGGTCAAACAGGAGGTGATAAGCACTCCAGTAAAACGATTGGAACAACAGGACCTACTGTTAGTCAAACTGGAGGTGATAAGCACTCTAGTAAAACGACTGGAACAGGACATACTGGTAGTCAAACTGGAGATGATAAGCACTCCAATGAAACGACTGGAACAACAGGACCTACTGGTTGTCAAACTGGAGGTGATAAGCACCCCAATAAAATGACTGGAACAACAGGGCCTACTGATGGTCAAACTGGAGGTGATAAACACCCCAATAAAACGACTGGAACAACAGGATCTACTGATGGTCACACTGGAGATGATAAGCACCCCAATAAAACGACTAGAACAACAGGACCTACTGATGGTCAAACTGGAGGTGATAAGCACTCTAGTAAAACGACTGGAACAACAGGACTTACTGATGGTCAAACTGGAGGTGATAAAAACCCCAATAAAGCGACTGGAACAACAGGACATACTGGTGGTCAAACAGGAGGTGATAAGCAATTCAGTAAAAAGATTGGAACAGCAGGACCTACTGGTGGTCAAACTGGAGGCGATAAGCACTCCAGTAAAAAGATTGGAACAACAGGACCTACTGTTGGTCAAACTGAAGGTGATAAACACTCCAATAAAACGACTGGAACAACAGGACCTACTGTTGGTCAAACAGGAGGTGATAAGCACTCCAGTAAAACGATTGGAACAACAGGACCTACTGTTAGTCAAACTGGAGGTGATAAGCACTCTAGTAAAACGACTGGAACAGGACCTACTGGTAGTCAAACTGGAGATGATAAGCACTCCAATGAAACGACTGGAACAACAGGACCTACTGGTAGTCAAACTGGAGGTGATAAGCACCCCAATAAAATGACTGGAACAACAGGGCCTACTGATGGTCAAACTGGAGGTGATAAACACCCCAATAAAACGACTGGAACAACAGGATCTACTGATGGTCACACTGGAGATGATAAGCACCCCAATAAAACGACTAGAACAACAGGACCTACTGATGGTCAAACTGGAGGTGATAAGCACTCTAGTAAAACGACTGGAACAACAGGACTTACTGATGGTCAAACTGGAGATGATAAGCACTCCAATGAAACGACTGGAACAACAGGACCTACTGGTAGTCAAACTGGAGGTGATAAGCACCCCAATAAAATGACTGGAACAACAGGGCCTACTGATGGTCAAACTGGAGGTGATAAACACCCCAATAAAACGACTGGAACAACAGGATCTACTGATGGTCACACTGGAGATGATAAGCACCCCAATAAAACGACTAGAACAACAGGACCTACTGATGGTCAAACTGGAGGTGATAAGCACTCCAATAAAACTACTGGAACAACAGGACTTACTGATGGTCAAACTGGAGGTGATAAGGACCCCAATAAAACTACTGGAACAACAGGATTTACTGGTGGTCAAACTGGAGGTGAAAAGCACTCCAATAAAACGACTGGAACAACAGGACCTACTGGTGGTCAAACTGGAGGTGATAAACCCTCCAGTAAAAATACTGGAACAACAGGATCTACTGAGGGTCAAACTGGAGGTGATAAGCTCTCCAGTAAAACGACTGGAACAACAGGACTTACTGATGGTCAAACTGGAGGTGATAAGCACTCCAATAAAGCGACTGGAACAACAGGACTTACTGATGGTCAAACTGGAGGTGATAATCACTCCAATAAAGCGACTGGAACAACAGGACATACTGGTGGTCAAACAGGAGGTGATAAACAATTCAGTAAAAAGATTGGAACAACAGGACCTACTGGTGGTCAAACTGGAGGCGATAAGCACTCCAGTAAAAAGATTGGAACAACAGGACCTACTGTTGGTCAAACTGAAGGTGATAAACACTCCAATAAAACGACTGGAACAACAGGACCTACTGTTGGTCAAACAGGAGGTGATAAGCACTCCAGTAAAACGATTGGAACAACAGGACCTACTGTTAGTCAAACTGGAGGTGATAAGCACTCTAGTAAAACGACTGGAACAGGACATACTGGTAGTCAAACTGGAGATGATAAGCACTCCAATGAAACGACTGGAACAACAGGACCTACTGGTTGTCAAACTGGAGGTGATAAGCACCCCAATAAAATGACTGGAACAACAGGGCCTACTGATGGTCAAACTGGAGGTGATAAACACCCCAATAAAACGACTGGAACAACAGGATCTACTGATGGTCACACTGGAGATGATAAGCACCCCAATAAAACGACTAGAACAACAGGACCTACTGATGGTCAAACTGGAGGTGATAAGCACTCTAGTAAAACGACTGGAACAACAGGACTTACTGATGGTCAAACTGGAGGTGATAAAAACCCCAATAAAGCGACTGGAACAACAGGACATACTGGTGGTCAAACAGGAGGTGATAAGCAATTCAGTAAAAAGATTGGAACAGCAGGACCTACTGGTGGTCAAACTGGAGGCGATAAGCACTCCAGTAAAAAGATTGGAACAACAGGACCTACTGTTGGTCAAACTGAAGGTGATAAACACTCCAATAAAACGACTGGAACAACAGGACCTACTGTTGGTCAAACAGGAGGTGATAAGCACTCCAGTAAAACGATTGGAACAACAGGACCTACTGTTAGTCAAACTGGAGGTGATAAGCACTCTAGTAAAACGACTGGAACAGGACCTACTGGTAGTCAAACTGGAGATGATAAGCACTCCAATGAAACGACTGGAACAACAGGACCTACTGGTAGTCAAACTGGAGGTGATAAGCACCCCAATAAAATGACTGGAACAACAGGGCCTACTGATGGTCAAACTGGAGGTGATAAACACCCCAATAAAACGACTGGAACAACAGGATCTACTGATGGTCACACTGGAGATGATAAGCACCCCAATAAAACGACTAGAACAACAGGACCTACTGATGGTCAAACTGGAGGTGATAAGCACTCTAGTAAAACGACTGGAACAACAGGACTTACTGATGGTCAAACTGGAGATGATAAGCACTCCAATGAAACGACTGGAACAACAGGACCTACTGGTAGTCAAACTGGAGGTGATAAGCACCCCAATAAAATGACTGGAACAACAGGGCCTACTGATGGTCAAACTGGAGGTGATAAACACCCCAATAAAACGACTGGAACAACAGGATCTACTGATGGTCACACTGGAGATGATAAGCACCCCAATAAAACGACTAGAACAACAGGACCTACTGATGGTCAAACTGGAGGTGATAAGCACTCCAATAAAACTACTGGAACAACAGGACTTACTGATGGTCAAACTGGAGGTGATAAGGACCCCAATAAAACTACTGGAACAACAGGATTTACTGGTGGTCAAACTGGAGGTGAAAAGCACTCCAATAAAACGACTGGAACAACAGGACCTACTGGTGGTCAAACTGGAGGTGATAAACCCTCCAGTAAAAATACTGGAACAACAGGATCTACTGAGGGTCAAACTGGAGGTGATAAGCTCTCCAGTAAAACGACTGGAACAACAGGACTTACTGATGGTCAAACTGGAGGTGATAAGCACTCCAATAAAGCGACTGGAACAACAGGACTTACTGATGGTCAAACTGGAGGTGATAATCACTCCAATAAAGCGACTGGAACAACAGGACATACTGGTGGTCAAACAGGAGGTGATAAACAATTCAGTAAAAAGATTGGAACAACAGGACCTACTGGTGGTCAAACTGGAGGCGATAAGCACTCCAGTAAAAAGATTGGAACAACAGGACCTACTGTTGGTCAAACTGAAGGTGATAAACACTCCAATAAAACGACTGGAACAACAGGACCTACTGTTGGTCAAACAGGAGGTGATAAGCACTCCAGTAAAACGATTGGAACAACAGGACCTACTGTTAGTCAAACTGGAGGTGATAAGCACTCTAGTAAAACGACTGGAACAGGACATACTGGTAGTCAAACTGGAGATGATAAGCACTCCAATGAAACGACTGGAACAACAGGACCTACTGGTTGTCAAACTGGAGGTGATAAGCACCCCAATAAAATGACTGGAACAACAGGGCCTACTGATGGTCAAACTGGAGGTGATAAACACCCCAATAAAACGACTGGAACAACAGGATCTACTGATGGTCACACTGGAGATGATAAGCACCCCAATAAAACGACTAGAACAACAGGACCTACTGATGGTCAAACTGGAGGTGATAAGCACTCTAGTAAAACGACTGGAACAACAGGACTTACTGATGGTCAAACTGGAGATGATAAGCACTCCAATGAAACGACTGGAACAACAGGACCTACTGGTAGTCAAACTGGAGGTGATAAGCATCCCAATAAAATGACTGGAACAACAGGGCCTACTGATGGTCAAACTGGAGGTGATAAACACCCCAATAAAACGACTGGAACAACAGGATCTACTGATGGTCACACTGGAGATGATAAGCACTCCAATAAAACGACTAGAACAACAGGACCTACTGATGGTCAAACTGGAGGTGATAAGCACTCCAATAAAACTACTGGAACAACAGGACTTACTGATGGTCAAAATGGAGGTGAAAAGCACTCCAATAAAACGACTGGAACAACAGGACCTACTGGTGGTCAAACTGGAGGTGATAAACCCTCCAGTAAAAATACTGGAACAACAGGATCTACTGATGGTCACACTGGAGATGATAAGCACCCAAATAAAACGACTGGAACAACAGAAACTACTGATGGTCAAACTGGAGGTGATAAAAACCCCAATAAAGCGACTGGAACAACAGGACCTACAGTTGGTCCAACTGGAGGTGATAAACACCCCAATACAACGACTGGATCAACAGGACCTACTGGTGGTCAAACAGGAGGTGATAAGCACTCCAATGAAACGACTGGAACAAAAGGACTTACTGATGGTCAAACTGGAGGTGATGAGCACCCCAATAAAACGACCGGAACAACAGGACCTACTGGTGGTCAAACTGGAGGTGATAAGCACTCCAATGAAACGACTGGAACAACAGGACCTACTGATGGTCAAACTGGAGGTGATAAGCACTCTAATAAAACGACTGGAACAACAGGACCTACTGATAATCAAACTGGAGGTGATGAGCACGCCAATAAAACGACTGGAACAACAGGACTTACTGATGGTCAAACTGGAGATGATGACCACACCAATAAAAAAACTGGAACAACAGGACCTACTGGTGGTCAAATTGGAGGTGACAAGCATTCCAATAAAACGACTGGACCAGGACCTACTGGTGATCACACTGCAGGTGATAAGCACTCCAATGAAACGACTGGAACAACAGGACCTACTGATGATCAAACTGGAGGTGATGAGCTCGCCAATAAAACGACTGGAACAACAGGACCTACTGATGGTCAAGCTGGAGGTGATAAGCACCCTAATATCAAGACTGGAACAACAGGACCTACTGATGGTCAAACTGGAGTTAATAAGCACTCCAATGAAACGACTGGAACAACAGGACTTACTGATGGTCAAACTAAAGGTGATAAGCCCTCCAATGAAACGACTGGAACAACAGGACTTACTGATGGTCAAACTGGAGGTGATAAGCACTCCAATAAAGCGACTGGAACAACAGGACCTACTGATGGTCAAACTGGAGGTGATAAGCACTCCAATGAAACGACTGGAACAACAGGACTTACTGATGGTCAAACTGGAGGTGATAAGCCCTCCAATGAAACGACTGGAGCAACAGGACCTACTGATGGTCAAGCTGGAGGTGAAAATCACTCCAATAAAACGACTGGAACAACAGGACTTACTGATGGTCAAACTGGAGGAGATAAGCCCTCCAGTAAAACGACTGGAACAACAGGACCTACTGATGGTCAAACTGGAGATGATAAGCACTCCAATAAACCGACTGGAATAACAGGACCTACTGATTGTCAAACTGGAGGAGATAAACCCTCCAGTAAAAAGACTGAAACAACAGGACCTACTGATGGTCAAACTGGAGATGATAAGCACTCCAATAAAGCGACTGGAACAACAGGACCTACTGATTGTCAAACTGGAGATGATAAGCACTCCAATAAACCGACTGGAATAACAGGACCTACTGATTGTCAAACTGGAGGAGATAAACCCTCCAGTGAAAAGACTGAAACAACAGGACCTACTGATGGTCAAACTGGAGATGATAAACACTCCAATAAAGCGACTGGAACAACAGGACCTACTGATTGTCAAACTGGAGGAGATAAACCCTCCAGTGAAAAGACTGAAACAACAGGACCTACTGAGGGTCACACTGGAAGTGATAAGCTCTCCAGTAAAACGACTGGAACAACAGTACTTACTGATGGTCAAACTGGAGGTGATAATCACTCCAATAAAGCGACTGGAACAACAGGACTTACTGATGGTCAAACTGGAGGTGATAATCTTTCCAGTAAAACGACTGGAACAACAGGACCTTCTGATGGTCAAACTGGAGGAGATAAACCCTCCAGTAAAAAGACTGAAACAACAGGACCTACTGAGGGTCAAACTGGAGGTGATAAGCTTTCCAGTAAAACGACTGGAACAACAGGACTTACTGATGGTCAAACTGGAGGTGATAAGCACTCCAATAAAGCGACTGGAACAACAGGACCTACTGATTGTCAAAGTGGAGGAGATAAACCCTCCAGTAAAAAGACTGAAACAACAGGACCTACTGAGGGTCAAACTGGAGGTGATAAGCTCTCCAGTAAAACGACTGGAACAACAGGACTTACTGATGGTCAAACTGGAGGTGATAATCACTCCAATAAAGCGACTGGAACAACAGGACATACTGGTGGTCAAACAGGAGGTGATAAACAATTCAGTAAAAAGATTGGAACAACAGGACCTACTGGTGGTCAAACTGGAGGCGATAAGCACTCCAGTAAAAAGATTGGAACAACAGGACCTACTGTTGGTCAAACTGAAGGTGATAAACACTCCAATAAAACGACTGGAACAACAGGACCTACTGTTGGTCAAACAGGAGGTGATAAGCACTCCAGTAAAACGATTGGAACAACAGGACCTACTGTTAGTCAAACTGGAGGTGATAAGCACTCTAGTAAAACGACTGGAACAGGACATACTGGTAGTCAAACTGGAGATGATAAGCACTCCAATGAAACGACTGGAACAACAGGACCTACTGGTTGTCAAACTGGAGGTGATAAGCACCCCAATAAAATGACTGGAACAACAGGGCCTACTGATGGTCAAACTGGAGGTGATAAACACCCCAATAAAACGACTGGAACAACAGGATCTACTGATGGTCACACTGGAGATGATAAGCACCCCAATAAAACGACTAGAACAACAGGACCTACTGATGGTCAAACTGGAGGTGATAAGCACTCTAGTAAAACGACTGGAACAACAGGACTTACTGATGGTCAAACTGGAGGTGATAAAAACCCCAATAAAGCGACTGGAACAACAGGACATACTGGTGGTCAAACAGGAGGTGATAAGCAATTCAGTAAAAAGATTGGAACAGCAGGACCTACTGGTGGTCAAACTGGAGGCGATAAGCACTCCAGTAAAAAGATTGGAACAACAGGACCTACTGTTGGTCAAACTGAAGGTGATAAACACTCCAATAAAACGACTGGAACAACAGGACCTACTGTTGGTCAAACAGGAGGTGATAAGCACTCCAGTAAAACGATTGGAACAACAGGACCTACTGTTAGTCAAACTGGAGGTGATAAGCACTCTAGTAAAACGACTGGAACAGGACCTACTGGTAGTCAAACTGGAGATGATAAGCACTCCAATGAAACGACTGGAACAACAGGACCTACTGGTAGTCAAACTGGAGGTGATAAGCACCCCAATAAAATGACTGGAACAACAGGGCCTACTGATGGTCAAACTGGAGGTGATAAACACCCCAATAAAACGACTGGAACAACAGGATCTACTGATGGTCACACTGGAGATGATAAGCACCCCAATAAAACGACTAGAACAACAGGACCTACTGATGGTCAAACTGGAGGTGATAAGCACTCTAGTAAAACGACTGGAACAACAGGACTTACTGATGGTCAAACTGGAGATGATAAGCACTCCAATGAAACGACTGGAACAACAGGACCTACTGGTAGTCAAACTGGAGGTGATAAGCACCCCAATAAAATGACTGGAACAACAGGGCCTACTGATGGTCAAACTGGAGGTGATAAACACCCCAATAAAACGACTGGAACAACAGGATCTACTGATGGTCACACTGGAGATGATAAGCACCCCAATAAAACGACTAGAACAACAGGACCTACTGATGGTCAAACTGGAGGTGATAAGCACTCCAATAAAACTACTGGAACAACAGGACTTACTGATGGTCAAACTGGAGGTGATAAGGACCCCAATAAAACTACTGGAACAACAGGATTTACTGGTGGTCAAACTGGAGGTGAAAAGCACTCCAATAAAACGACTGGAACAACAGGACCTACTGGTGGTCAAACTGGAGGTGATAAACCCTCCAGTAAAAATACTGGAACAACAGGATCTACTGAGGGTCAAACTGGAGGTGATAAGCTCTCCAGTAAAACGACTGGAACAACAGGACTTACTGATGGTCAAACTGGAGGTGATAAGCACTCCAATAAAGCGACTGGAACAACAGGACTTACTGATGGTCAAACTGGAGGTGATAATCACTCCAATAAAGCGACTGGAACAACAGGACATACTGGTGGTCAAACAGGAGGTGATAAACAATTCAGTAAAAAGATTGGAACAACAGGACCTACTGGTGGTCAAACTGGAGGCGATAAGCACTCCAGTAAAAAGATTGGAACAACAGGACCTACTGTTGGTCAAACTGAAGGTGATAAACACTCCAATAAAACGACTGGAACAACAGGACCTACTGTTGGTCAAACAGGAGGTGATAAGCACTCCAGTAAAACGATTGGAACAACAGGACCTACTGTTAGTCAAACTGGAGGTGATAAGCACTCTAGTAAAACGACTGGAACAGGACATACTGGTAGTCAAACTGGAGATGATAAGCACTCCAATGAAACGACTGGAACAACAGGACCTACTGGTTGTCAAACTGGAGGTGATAAGCACCCCAATAAAATGACTGGAACAACAGGGCCTACTGATGGTCAAACTGGAGGTGATAAACACCCCAATAAAACGACTGGAACAACAGGATCTACTGATGGTCACACTGGAGATGATAAGCACCCCAATAAAACGACTAGAACAACAGGACCTACTGATGGTCAAACTGGAGGTGATAAGCACTCTAGTAAAACGACTGGAACAACAGGACTTACTGATGGTCAAACTGGAGGTGATAAAAACCCCAATAAAGCGACTGGAACAACAGGACATACTGGTGGTCAAACAGGAGGTGATAAGCAATTCAGTAAAAAGATTGGAACAGCAGGACCTACTGGTGGTCAAACTGGAGGCGATAAGCACTCCAGTAAAAAGATTGGAACAACAGGACCTACTGTTGGTCAAACTGAAGGTGATAAACACTCCAATAAAACGACTGGAACAACAGGACCTACTGTTGGTCAAACAGGAGGTGATAAGCACTCCAGTAAAACGATTGGAACAACAGGACCTACTGTTAGTCAAACTGGAGGTGATAAGCACTCTAGTAAAACGACTGGAACAGGACCTACTGGTAGTCAAACTGGAGATGATAAGCACTCCAATGAAACGACTGGAACAACAGGACCTACTGGTAGTCAAACTGGAGGTGATAAGCACCCCAATAAAATGACTGGAACAACAGGGCCTACTGATGGTCAAACTGGAGGTGATAAACACCCCAATAAAACGACTGGAACAACAGGATCTACTGATGGTCACACTGGAGATGATAAGCACCCCAATAAAACGACTAGAACAACAGGACCTACTGATGGTCAAACTGGAGGTGATAAGCACTCTAGTAAAACGACTGGAACAACAGGACTTACTGATGGTCAAACTGGAGATGATAAGCACTCCAATGAAACGACTGGAACAACAGGACCTACTGGTAGTCAAACTGGAGGTGATAAGCACCCCAATAAAATGACTGGAACAACAGGGCCTACTGATGGTCAAACTGGAGGTGATAAACACCCCAATAAAACGACTGGAACAACAGGATCTACTGATGGTCACACTGGAGATGATAAGCACCCCAATAAAACGACTAGAACAACAGGACCTACTGATGGTCAAACTGGAGGTGATAAGCACTCCAATAAAACTACTGGAACAACAGGACTTACTGATGGTCAAACTGGAGGTGATAAGGACCCCAATAAAACTACTGGAACAACAGGATTTACTGGTGGTCAAACTGGAGGTGAAAAGCACTCCAATAAAACGACTGGAACAACAGGACCTACTGGTGGTCAAACTGGAGGTGATAAACCCTCCAGTAAAAATACTGGAACAACAGGATCTACTGAGGGTCAAACTGGAGGTGATAAGCTCTCCAGTAAAACGACTGGAACAACAGGACTTACTGATGGTCAAACTGGAGGTGATAAGCACTCCAATAAAGCGACTGGAACAACAGGACTTACTGATGGTCAAACTGGAGGTGATAATCACTCCAATAAAGCGACTGGAACAACAGGACATACTGGTGGTCAAACAGGAGGTGATAAACAATTCAGTAAAAAGATTGGAACAACAGGACCTACTGGTGGTCAAACTGGAGGCGATAAGCACTCCAGTAAAAAGATTGGAACAACAGGACCTACTGTTGGTCAAACTGAAGGTGATAAACACTCCAATAAAACGACTGGAACAACAGGACCTACTGTTGGTCAAACAGGAGGTGATAAGCACTCCAGTAAAACGATTGGAACAACAGGACCTACTGTTAGTCAAACTGGAGGTGATAAGCACTCTAGTAAAACGACTGGAACAGGACATACTGGTAGTCAAACTGGAGATGATAAGCACTCCAATGAAACGACTGGAACAACAGGACCTACTGGTTGTCAAACTGGAGGTGATAAGCACCCCAATAAAATGACTGGAACAACAGGGCCTACTGATGGTCAAACTGGAGGTGATAAACACCCCAATAAAACGACTGGAACAACAGGATCTACTGATGGTCACACTGGAGATGATAAGCACCCCAATAAAACGACTAGAACAACAGGACCTACTGATGGTCAAACTGGAGGTGATAAGCACTCTAGTAAAACGACTGGAACAACAGGACTTACTGATGGTCAAACTGGAGATGATAAGCACTCCAATGAAACGACTGGAACAACAGGACCTACTGGTAGTCAAACTGGAGGTGATAAGCACCCCAATAAAATGACTGGAACAACAGGGCCTACTGATGGTCAAACTGGAGGTGATAAACACCCCAATAAAACGACTGGAACAACAGGATCTACTGATGGTCACACTGGAGATGATAAGCACTCCAATAAAACGACTAGAACAACAGGACCTACTGATGGTCAAACTGGAGGTGATAAGCACTCCAATAAAACTACTGGAACAACAGGACTTACTGATGGTCAAAATGGAGGTGAAAAGCACTCCAATAAAACGACTGGAACAACAGGACCTACTGGTGGTCAAACTGGAGGTGATAAACCCTCCAGTAAAAATACTGGAACAACAGGATCTACTGATGGTCACACTGGAGATGATAAGCACCCAAATAAAACGACTGGAACAACAGAAACTACTGATGGTCAAACTGGAGGTGATAAAAACCCCAATAAAGCGACTGGAACAACAGGACCTACAGTTGGTCCAACTGGAGGTGATAAACACCCCAATACAACGACTGGATCAACAGGACCTACTGGTGGTCAAACAGGAGGTGATAAGCACTCCAATGAAACGACTGGAACAAAAGGACTTACTGATGGTCAAACTGGAGGTGATGAGCACCCCAATAAAACGACCGGAACAACAGGACCTACTGGTGGTCAAACTGGAGGTGATAAGCACTCCAATGAAACGACTGGAACAACAGGACCTACTGATGGTCAAACTGGAGGTGATAAGCACTCTAATAAAACGACTGGAACAACAGGACCTACTGATAATCAAACTGGAGGTGATGAGCACGCCAATAAAACGACTGGAACAACAGGACTTACTGATGGTCAAACTGGAGATGATGACCACACCAATAAAAAAACTGGAACAACAGGACCTACTGGTGGTCAAATTGGAGGTGACAAGCATTCCAATAAAACGACTGGACCAGGACCTACTGGTGATCACACTGCAGGTGATAAGCACTCCAATGAAACGACTGGAACAACAGGACCTACTGATGATCAAACTGGAGGTGATGAGCTCGCCAATAAAACGACTGGAACAACAGGACCTACTGATGGTCAAGCTGGAGGTGATAAGCACCCTAATATCAAGACTGGAACAACAGGACCTACTGATGGTCAAACTGGAGTTAATAAGCACTCCAATGAAACGACTGGAACAACAGGACTTACTGATGGTCAAACTAAAGGTGATAAGCCCTCCAATGAAACGACTGGAACAACAGGACTTACTGATGGTCAAACTGGAGGTGATAAGCACTCCAATAAAGCGACTGGAACAACAGGACCTACTGATGGTCAAACTGGAGGTGATAAGCACTCCAATGAAACGACTGGAACAACAGGACTTACTGATGGTCAAACTGGAGGTGATAAGCCCTCCAATGAAACGACTGGAGCAACAGGACCTACTGATGGTCAAGCTGGAGGTGAAAATCACTCCAATAAAACGACTGGAACAACAGGACTTACTGATGGTCAAACTGGAGGAGATAAGCCCTCCAGTAAAACGACTGGAACAACAGGACCTACTGATGGTCAAACTGGAGATGATAAGCACTCCAATAAACCGACTGGAATAACAGGACCTACTGATTGTCAAACTGGAGGAGATAAACCCTCCAGTAAAAAGACTGAAACAACAGGACCTACTGATGGTCAAACTGGAGATGATAAGCACTCCAATAAAGCGACTGGAACAACAGGACCTACTGATTGTCAAACTGGAGATGATAAGCACTCCAATAAACCGACTGGAATAACAGGACCTACTGATTGTCAAACTGGAGGAGATAAACCCTCCAGTGAAAAGACTGAAACAACAGGACCTACTGATGGTCAAACTGGAGATGATAAACACTCCAATAAAGCGACTGGAACAACAGGACCTACTGATTGTCAAACTGGAGGAGATAAACCCTCCAGTGAAAAGACTGAAACAACAGGACCTACTGAGGGTCACACTGGAAGTGATAAGCTCTCCAGTAAAACGACTGGAACAACAGTACTTACTGATGGTCAAACTGGAGGTGATAATCACTCCAATAAAGCGACTGGAACAACAGGACTTACTGATGGTCAAACTGGAGGTGATAATCTTTCCAGTAAAACGACTGGAACAACAGGACCTTCTGATGGTCAAACTGGAGGAGATAAACCCTCCAGTAAAAAGACTGAAACAACAGGACCTACTGAGGGTCAAACTGGAGGTGATAAGCTTTCCAGTAAAACGACTGGAACAACAGGACTTACTGATGGTCAAACTGGAGGTGATAAGCACTCCAATAAAGCGACTGGAACAACAGGACCTACTGATTGTCAAAGTGGAGGAGATAAACCCTCCAGTAAAAAGACTGAAACAACAGGACCTACTGAGGGTCAAACTGGAGGTGATAAGCTCTCCAGTAAAACGACTGGAACAACAGGACTTACTGATGGTCAAACTGGAGGTGATAAGCACTCCAATAAAGCGACTGGAACAACAGGACCTACTGATGGTCAAACTGGAGGTGATAAGCCCTCCAATGAAACGACTGGAAGAACAGGACATACTGATGATCAAACTGGAGGTGATAAGCCCTGCAATGAAACGACTGGAGCAACAGGACCTACTGATGGTCAAATTGGAGGTGATAATCACTCCAATAAAGCGACTGGAACAACAGGACTTACTGATGGTCAAACTGGAGGTGATAATCTTTCCAGTAAAACGACTGGAACAACAGGACCTACTGATGGTCAAACTGGAGGAGATAAGCGCTCCAGTAAAACGACTGGAACAACAGGACCTACTGATGGTCAAAATGGAGGTGATAAGCACTCCAATAAAGCGACTGGAACAACAGGACCTACTGATGGTCAAACTGGAGGTGATAAGCACTCCAATAAAGCGACTGGAACAACAGGATCTACTGATGGTCAAACTGGAGGTGATAATCATTCCAATAAAACGACTGGGGCAACAGGACTTACTGGTGGTCAAACTGGAGGTGATACGCACCCCAATAAAACGACTGGAACAACAGAACTTTCTGATGGTCAAACTGGAGGTGTTAAGCACCCAAATAAAATGACGGGAAAAATAGGACTTACTGATGGTCAAAATGGAGGTGATAAGCACCTCAATAAAACGACTGGAACAACAGAACTTACTGATGGTCAAACTGTGTTTGATAAGCACTCCAATAAAACGACTGGAACAACTGGACCTACTGGTGGTCAAACTGGAGGTGATAAGCCCTCCAGTAAAAAGACTGGAACAACAGGACCTACTGATGGTCAAACTGGAGGTGATAAGCACCCCAATAAAACGACTGGAACAACAGAACTTACTGGTGGTCACACTGAAGGTGATAAGCCCTCCAGTAAAAAGAGTGGAACAGAAGGAACTACTGATGGTCAAACTGGTGGTGATAAGCCCTCCAGTAAAAAGACTGGAACAGAAGGAACTACTGATGGTCAAACTGGTGGTGATAAGCCCTCCTGCAAAAAGACTGCGTCACCAGGAACTACTATTGGTCAAACTGGGGATGATAAAAGTAAGTCTTTAAAAGGGAGGGACACCAAATTATCCGTCGTATTCGTAGTCTCTAGATGCTAGCAATACGTGATTTATTTCCGTAAAATAGGTGTCCTTGTCCGGAAACCGGTTGATCATTTAGTCACAACTTTCATTCGTCGTACTTGTAGAACCCAGGCTATGAATACGTGTCTGTCGTATTCATAGCCTGTGTCTATAATTTAATGTTGTAGAAAATTCATCACGGCAAAAATTACATTAATGTTAAAAGAATCATATATAGCTATTAATTGGGTGTGTTAATATTAAACATTATAAACTTCATAGCAAGCATCATAGAGTGTTAAATGAAATAAAGAACACAATGAATTTATCTAGATTAGTGTGCATGCCGGGTTTCAGGAATAACATTCATCTGGTACGCATATGGCCAAGTATCTTTGGGAACAAGTTCAGCAAAGGACTTAAACAGTACAGATGTTGTTACCTATGTCATAGGGATAAAGAGTGAAAAATGTAAACACAAATTTGGATACCATATACAAGGGTTGGGATCCTATTAACTGGTTAAACCAGCAACATTCTTGTGCCTGTCTCAACTCTGGATTTCCAAAGTTACATGTATTGATCTTTTTTATCACCACAATCACAATGGCATTATCAAGCAGTCACGAAAATGCACATTCACAGAGTTTCAATGAATAGGGAATTATGCAATATGGGCTTAATTTCTTATCGGTCCAGCATATTCTGTAGAAGAAATTGATAGTCATCAACAGTTAATCACCAAAATAACAGCACGGTCATCCTTCTTTTCTGTACCAATCAAATGTTTTAGAACGTTAATAACCCACCTAAAATATTGTTTTGATTTTTGCAAAAAATATATGTGCGATTTTTTTTGCACCCATCTTTGCGACTATTCAATTGTTTAGTCAAAAAGATAGAAATGGCTAAGCTATTGTTTTAATTAACAACTATTGTTTGAAATAAACATATATCGTATGTTTTATTTATGTTCCCTTTAACAAACGGGCCTAAACAGGACATCCAAACCCGGGTAAGGTTCCCTTGGACTGAGGATTACAAGAGATATATTAAAACACAAATTCGGATACGATACAACATTAAAACAAATGAAACAAAATCTAAAAACGAGAATGATAAACCTTGCACAACATAAATTATTACCCGAAAAGATAATCATTACCACTGTATCTATTAGACACATGTTATAAAGTTTAACTTCTCCTTACAGTAAACCCAACAGATAATGACAGAAGTCAGAATGGTAGCAACTCCGCTGAAACTCAGAAAATACCAGATAGTAACGACGAACCCAGCAGCTCTGGGGGAGAAACCAATGTTGGTGTCCAATCCAATACTGGTATGTCATATTTAGAGATTCTTATGGAAACTAGCGGAGGTGATCAGCAATAATCTTCATATTATATCCTCATTATCATAAACTTTTTAAAACCTAAAGCTTAAGGTTCGGATTCCTTGTAACATTCGTTCCACAATTTATCGGACATGAGCAGTATGCTAATAATAACTTAAACATTAGCTGTTTAGGATATCAATTGTGATTTGTGCATGTATCAGCAAGTTTGGGGGTAATATAGATTAATAATGCAAATTGACATCTATCATGCGAAAGTATATTGTCTCTTTCTCATCACATATGTATCAACTAAGATATTATACTTATAAAGTTCCAAATGTAATTAAACTTAGAACATTGTAAGTGTGCAGTATATCAAAGTTGAATTTATGTGTAACACATGCATATGGAGAGGAATGATCGAGTCTGCACTTGTATTATTATTGCACATACCTATAGTTAATATATTCAAACTATTTCCAAACGTTCAAGCTACTGAAAATATAAATCAGAATGATATTTGTAAAGGGGTCATTCTCTGACAACTTTTACAATAGTGATGGTAAAGACAATTGTGTCCCATTAATATTACAGAAAAACAACAAACTTAAATTACAATAAAAGTTGATATGTTGTTTGTTCATGTTAAATTTTATTTCATTAAAAGATTTTAAAAATACATTAAGGGATAAGGCGAATAATGGATTTACAAATTCTCTTTATTACCGTCACATATATAATAATACACGTGACGGTAATGTCCAATAGCAGGGATGATCATAGAAAAGAAGAATTAAATCTTCATAAATGGTGTTTCTTTATGTTTTAAAGGTTTAATCATACCAGTAAACATTAAATAATAATATGCTTAAAGATTTATATATTTTTTATGTAAAATATTTCTTTTATTTACTCTGAAATGTGTGTACTATGAATTTCTGTCTTTACCGTCATGAAAATTTAAGGTTGCAGAATGTCTATTATCCACGGCTTCAAAATTATAGCAACTTTTGATTGGTTAAAACCCCGGTCATAAAAAAACTATATTCCCGGGTGTTGCTAGGCCATATTACCGGGTGTAACTAGCCATTTAACCAATCAAATGTTGTTATAATTTTCCAAACGGGGATACTATATGACGTCACAGCTTGTGACGTTCCGCTCCAAAATCAATTTTTTTTAATTTTGGCTATATATTGAATAGAAAACTGTTAATTTGATCAACTGTATGGTTCTACTAAAGATAGTATCCTACACCGGGTAAAAAAAACACTCGAAACTTTCATATTTTTTACTTATTCTTTCAAAAAACAAAGAAAATGTCATTTTTACATGACCCTGTTGGGGTCCAAATTGTCTTATTTTTTTTACTATAACCAGGGATAAATTCATTATTTACGTTCCTATCCATAGATATGGAGATTTAATCATTTTAACACCCTTCAGTAGCATGTACGCCCTTCGGCTGTGCCTGAGGATGCACTTGGCTACTTCAGGGTGTTAAAATCTCTATATCTACGGTTAGGAACATAAATAACTTATAATATACATGTGACTCTGAGATCGTAATCACGTTGGTGCTTTCCTTTGTACTTCATCTATGTAAAGAAACAGTATCGTGGATTGACTGTCATGAGGATTCAAAGAAGCAAACCAGTATCTCCATTAAAATGCATTAGTAACTTTATTCAACGTCTTTACCAAACATAATAGAAGTTCCTCTGTTCACCTGCTACAACATTCTAAGCGTCATGTAGAAATAAAACGTTGTTCCCGATAGCAATGCACATATTTCACCTTTAGAAATATTTTCTGTACTACACGGAATCAATACCGAAATGTGGAATTGTTTTTATCGTAACAGTCTTTGCCATTACAATTTCATATTACAATCGTGATGGTAAAGACAACCACATACATTTAATCACTTTTACTTAGCATCAGGAATGTTTTTGAGCACGGTTAAAGGTGTTATATTCAACCTTGTGCTTTTGATTTATGTTGGTAGTTGGTATTACAAACCAAAATGTCTTTACCGTCACACACGTTTTCTTTACCGTCACAAATATTCCTTTCCGTCACGAATTCAAAAATGTTTTTTATACATTATATTTGTAATAATACAACATATGTAACCTTAAATGACGCTGTAGTAGCACATCGACCATTGAGCACTAATTAAAGAATATAGCAAATATATATACATCCCGGATCTCAACCTTGAAATTATGACGCACAAACCTTTTAAATACTCCATAGATATAAGAAAAATTATATAAATAATTCTACATATATCAACAGAACAATTTATTCGTTTATATTCATATCGGTTTTATGGTTTATGTTGAATAAAAAGTCAGAAAATGTACGTTTAAGGTATTGTGAAGTTAAGACAAATATTTACACCCCACAGGAGTAAAGCACGTAGAAAATATATATTTTTGATAAAAACAGCTTGCCAAACACTTAATTCTGTCTCAAGAATGATTAATTAAACAACCTGTAGCAAATGAAACGTTTGTGACAAATGTTTCTTTCATATAGACACAACTCAGTATTTTGAAAAGTTGTCAGAAAATGACCAAATAAGCGGGCATTACCTACTCTTGATTTTCTGAGTTTAACTACATTTTGAACTTTACAAGAATAACAGTTTAGTGTAATCAGTAAGCTGAGCCTTAAATGATATCTAACACAACCAAATAGGGAGCAATGTTCATGTCTTGCACACACCAATATATAATGCTTTCTTATTTTATTGACAGAAAATCCAACTGGAGACCAACTAAATCAGAATGATAACCATTCGGAAGAAGCTCAGAGCAGTGTAGATAGCAAAGGCCAGCTCAGCTACCAGGAAGGAAGCAATGCTGATGACCAATTCAATACTACTACGTCAAATGTTGCCAATTCTGACGAAATTCTTGTTGGTGAGCAAAATTCCGTGGAAGGTAAGAAACAGCAGAAACTTCTGACACTCAAACTTGAAGGTGATCTGATAGATAACAAATTACATTGCATCATAGTGTTAAATGAAAAACAAATTATCTAGTTTAGTGTGCATGCCAGGCTTCGGGAATAAAATTCATTCGGGTACAATTATGGTCAAGTATCTTTGGGAACATGATCACCAAAGGGTCTAAACAGTACAGATAAAATCGACTGTTATCTATGTCTGAGGGATAAAGAGTGAAAAATGTAAACACAAATTCAGTTACGATATAAGGGTAGGGAGCCCATTAACAGATTTAGGCCAGCAGCATGTTTGTGTCTGTCTCAACTCTTGATTTCCAACGATATATGTCTTGGTCTTTTATATAATCAATGGTTAAGGTGAGAGATAATTGTTCGTTTGTTGATATTGGTGAAACTGTGAACCATCACCATTTGAACTTTCTTTTCACTATTTCAACTTTCTCATGTACAAATGCTAGCAAGCAATTTATTTAAATATATTTAGATTTCTGGAAAGGGGTGTAAGAAGAAACAACACAATGGCCAAAAGGGCAAACAATGATCAGCAAAACATACTTATACAGATCGAGTAACACGAACCCCACTAAAAACCAGGGGGACTCAGGTGCTACGAAAGGGTAAGCAGTTCCTGCTCCACTAATGACACCCGTCGTGTTAATCTAGTTACAAACCGGGTGATAAGTTATAAATGAGGAAAGGACCGGGAAGTGTTTACGACAAGTGTAAGTTAACACCTTTTTATAATTCATACAATGGCATGTAAGTTATATTCCTCAAGTAAGATTGCACTTCTTTTTTTTTTAATTTTAATAACTTTATTATTTTATTAAGAAAATAATACCAAAACAAAATAAAAAAGAATTTAAAAAAAAAACATTCTCTGTGCTCTCTTTTTTTTTCATTTTCATTCAAGAATAAAACCATTTACACAAATTCTCTTTTGTTCCATTTTTCTCTGATTTCATTTGGGGTCCTAATGGCATCTCCCAGTTAGCTGGTCTTCTCAGCTATCTCAGTCCATACTTTTTTCTTTTCATTTGTGATTATATTTGAGTGCTTTAAATTTATGATGATATAATTTTTGTCCACTTCCCTCAGTATTAAGACAACCTCCTCTCTACTAAAATTGCATTTCTTCAGCCTCTTTTTGTCCTGAGAAGGGGGGATTGCGTCAGCCATATTTATTTTTTATCTATCTGCTGCTAGGATAAAACAAGGAATTGTGGGATACATTGGTCTTGGTTAAATATTAAACGTGCAGTTATTGGTTGGTTAAATTTTAACCAAGTGGTTAAATGAAGTTGAAAAACTAATGTTTAACCCATGGTTAAATCTTATTAGGCTTTACAACATTTCGATCGTACGTGACGAAGGTTATTCCAGAAGTATAGGTGACCTTAACTGATTGTGGCTGTCCTGTTTAAACCCATTGGTTTATTGCTCCCAAACAATTTAAAATTATTTGACTTTCCAATATTTTGATATTGAGTGTACCTGATTAAGGTTATGCCAGAGACGTGTGTGCACAATAAATTGATATCTATGTTTTTATTTTTATTATGTCTTCAGATATTGCTGTCAATATTTTTTTTCAGAGAAATTTCAAAACCTGCAAAGAACAAATGATGATCAGAATGAAAAAATATCAGAATACGAAAGACAAAAGCTAGAAAATGAAGGTAGGATTTTTTTAAAGGAACAAAAATTACAAAATACCAGTTCAAATACAACACATAGCACCTATAGATTCTAGTAGTTATACCAGTTATATGATATAGGTCACAGGTTGAATTCTAGTGAAATAATAAATCAATGTAATGAGGAACAGAATGATACCAATGAAAAGTTGGACAAAACGAGCTGAAACAAAACATACACAGTGAAATACACATTTACAATCCTTGAAAGTCACTTTATAGATATATTAAGATTTTTACATTTCCTGTCATGCTTTAAATTATCATTGCACTGTTAAGCAATATGAAGTTAATACAGATTTAATTTAATTTTAGACCAAGTTCAGCGATATGAAACACAATTACAGCAACAACAGACAGAGTTGAAAAATGCATCAGAGAAGCTTGACAATGCTGAGAAAGAATGCTCGAGACTTTCGAGTGAAAATGGTAATTTTATTTCAAAAGTTATTTATCATTTTCACGACGGAAATGTTTTTACAGGCGCATTTCAGAACTGTCTGAGAGAGAAAAAATAGAATACTAATGAAAGAACTGTACAAATATATCACAATACAGATAGACAAAGAAAAAAAAACTCCCATAAAAAAATAGGGAATGAGTAACAAGGTATCTGATTTACCTGTTTAACTGTCATGGTGCTGGTTAGCTGTCTTGGTTATCTTATTTTTTAAAGAAATAACTGAAACAAAAATTGCAAAATACCAGAATAAATACAGCATGAGACGTCCCTGGTATGGTTTATCAGTCTGGGGTGTAATTAAGGCAAGTTTTCTTCTGGTCATTACACATATTCAAAAACTATCATAATAATGCTAAGTATAATAAACATATTACAGTGTAAAACTTTACCCAATGTCAACATTAATCAAAGATTCATTAAGGTAATATAAACAAAATGCCAATATGCATCCATTTTAGAACTTTCTGTTGGAGAGAAAATATAGAATATTGATGAAGAAATGATACAATGACAACAACAACAAACAAACGAATTGGAATCAAAATTCAATAAAAAATAGACAATTAGTTACAAGATCTCTGGTTTAGCTATTTAACTGCTGTGGTGCTGGTTTTAAGAAGAAAACAATTATAAATGTAATTCAACCCATAACCATCAACTGTTTAGCTTAATACCTACTTATAGTTAGCTATGCATGTATTTGATCAAAACTGTATGATATTATTACAAATGTTATCAAAAATTATAAAATATTACATAATTCCGTTGATTCATTAGGTCCTATTTTTTGTCATCACAATGTATTATTTTCATTTTTTAAGAAAACTTACTGCATTATGAAGAATTATATCTGACGTTGGAAGAGGAGAGATCACGTCAAGGGGAAACTATTAACAAATTTACAGGTAAATGTAGTAAACAAAAGAAGTTGTACAATAATACCCCCATAAATGCTATTGTAAATACGGTCTCTAATATCAGTTATAGACAGCTGTTAGAGGCCTATGTTACAAGCTGATGTTACTGGCCGATGTTTTTGCAGTTCTTTTTATGAACGAGCTTAAGAATTTGACCGATGTTGTAATTGAAAAATTAGGCAAGCTCGTTCACATTTAAAATTGTTCTCATGACGTTTTTTTATTCTATAGATAATAGCATCATTATGGTACAAGTTAGATACATTACTATTTAAACAAAAGAAGTTGTCCATACAGGTTTCTTTTTGCGCATTCGTACTCCGTTGGAAGGCCTTGGTGCTACACACCTCGGCCTTCACCCAGGTACTTGTGCGGAAAAAGAAACCCATCATATCCAATATGTGCTGCCTCTTTTGTTTAAATAGTACTGTATCTTATACATATTCATGAGGAATGCTATGAATAGCTAAGAATACGTTTAAATAACATGAAATAATTTTTGAATTTTTCAATTTTTTGGCTTTCCAACATTTCGATTGTAGCTGATGAAGGTTATTACAGAAACGTGTTGTGTGCACTAAATTATATATCTATGTTTTTATTACTATCACTGGGTCGATACCTTGCTGGTGGACTGTTAGTCCTGGAGGGTATCATCCACCCAGTAGTAAGTGTTTGGGTACTTACATGGTTTAATAGATATATTTTTACTGAAAAGTTCCTTAATAAAGCAATTATTATTAAAACTAAGGTTCTCCTCCATCAGTCATAGGTGACTTTAGCCGATGTTTTGCTATCCTGTTTAGTCTCTTTGGTTTACTTGCTCCCAATTTTGTTTTAAATTATTTGGCTTTCCAATCTTTGGAGTTGAGGCGTACCTGAAGAAGATTATTACAGAAATGTGTCGTGCGGTCTGAATTAGATGTCTACGTTTTTATTTTTCGATGCTAATATGCCATATTATCATAGTGTGATGTGTATCGAGTTAGCTGGTGTTGTCTTGTTTATCTGGATTGGCATTTTGTAATTTGTATTTTGCTTTTTTTCGGAGACAAAATGAGTGCTTGTGGGCCTATGTTATGTCGCTGTTTCCAGTAACTTTATATGGGAGAAATACATCCATCCAAGTTTATAATTTAATAAACAGAAGAACAATTAGAATACAGTATCACATCCGATAAGGACAGAGACAAATATCTTGCTTGCTTCATGCCCTTTATATATTTCCTTTAAAACTTGGATAAAATTCTAGTAATTCTAATTGCTGAATTCAGAATTCTGGAAAGTTCAGACTACACAGTCATTAGGGCACCGTTGATGCAAATAATCGGAATTAGGTTATGTGAACTACTGTATTGAGATTATCTAAGCAACCTTTGCAGATCATGGAAAAGGGAAACATACCACAGCAGCATAATTATTACAATATGTGTAATATCGTAATACATCTTAGCAAGTTGCACTGATAAACGATATTAAGCTGCAGATTCTTTTTCTGTTTTAGAACAAGTCAAGGGATATGAAACCAAATTACAGCAACAAAAGACACAGTTGGAAAATGCATCAGAGAACCTCGAAGAAGCAAAACAAGAATGCATGAGACTTTCGACTGAAAATGGTAAATTAAAATCAAATGTTAATTTATTTATCAGAAGCTAAACAGGCATTTAATCTCACTTCCAGGTATATTGATGATGTTCAGTCAATTAATAATCTAAACCTTGGAGGAAAAAAGTTCAAACAAAATATGCACAGAAGAATACAGAGTAACAATCGTTGAAAGTCACTTTATAGATATATTAAGATTTTTACATTTCCTGTCATGCTTTAAATTATCATTGCACTGTTAAGCAATATGAAGTTAATACAGATTTAATTT
Source organism: Bathymodiolus brooksi (assembly GCA_963680875.1). NCBI lineage: Eukaryota > Metazoa > Mollusca > Bivalvia > Mytilida > Modiolidae > Bathymodiolus > Bathymodiolus brooksi. The sequence continues at coordinate 93,302,586 of OY804577.1, forward strand.
AATTTTAGACCAAGTTCAGCGATATGAAACACAATTACAGCAACAACAGACAGAGTTGAAAAATGCATCAGAGAAGCTTGACAATGCTGAGAAAGAATGCTCGAGACTTTCGAGTGAAAATGGTAATTTTATTTCAAAAGTTATTTATCATTTTCACGACGGAAATGTTTTTACAGGCGCATTTCAGAACTGTCTGAGAGAGAAAAAAGAGAATACTAATGAAAGAACTGTACAAATATATCACAATACAGATAGACAAAGAAAAAAAAACTCCCATAAAAAAATAGGGAATGAGTAACAAGGTATCTGATTTACCTGTTTAACTGTCATGGTGCTGGTTAGCTGTCTTGGTTATCTTATTTTTTAAAGAAATAACTGAAACAAAAATTGCAAAATACCAGAATAAATACAGCATGAGACGTCCCTGGTATGGTTTATCAGTCTGGGGTGTAATTAAGGCAAGTTTTCTTCTGGTCATTACACATATTCAAAAACTATCATAATAATGCTAAGTATAATAAACATATTACAGTGTAAAACTTTACCCAATGTCAACATTAATCAAAGATTCATTAAGGTAATATAAACAAAATGCCAATATGCATCCATTTTAGAACTTTCTGTTGGAGAGAAAATATAGAATATTGATGAAGAAATGATACAATGACAACAACAACAAACAAACGAATTGGAATCAAAATTCAATAAAAAATAGACAATTAGTTACAAGATCTCTGGTTTAGCTATTTAACTGCTGTGGTGCTGGTTTTAAGAAGAAAACAATTATAAATGTAATTCAACCCATAACCATCAACTGTTTAGCTTAATACCTACTTATAGTTAGCTATGCATGTATTTGATCAAAACTGTATGATATTATTACAAATGTTATCAAAAATTATAAAATATTACATAATTCCGTTGATTCATTAGGTCCTATTTTTTGTCATCACAATGTATTATTTTCATTTTTTAAGAAAACTTACTGCATTATGAAGAATTATATCTGACGTTGGAAGAGGAGAGATCACGTCAAGGGGAAACTATTAACAAATTTACAGGTAAATGTAGTAAACAAAAGAAGTTGTACAATAATACCCCCATAAATGCTATTGTAAATACGGTCTCTAATATCAGTTATAGACAGCTGTTAGAGGCCTATGTTACAAGCTGATGTTACTGGCCGATGTTTTTGCAGTTCTTTTTATGAACGAGCTTAAGAATTTGACCGATGTTGTAATTGAAAAATTAGGCAAGCTCGTTCACATTTAAAATTGTTCTCATGACGTTTTTTTATTCTATAGATAATAGCATCATTATGGTACAAGTTAGATACATTACTATTTAAACAAAAGAAGTTGTCCATACAGGTTTCTTTTTGCGCATTCGTACTCCGTTGGAAGGCCTTGGTGCTACACACCTCGGCCTTCACCCATGTACTTGTGCGGAAAAAGAAACCCATCATATCCAATATGTGCTGCCTCTTTTGTTTAAATAGTACTGTATCTTATACATATTCATGAGGAATGCTATGAATAGCTAAGAATACGTTTAAATAACATGAAATAATTTTTGAATTTTTCAATTTTTTGGCTTTCCAACATTTCGATTGTAGCTGATGAAGGTTATTACAGAAACGTGTTGTGTGCACTAAATTATATATCTATGTTTTTATTACTATCACTGGGTCGATACCTTACTGGTGGACTGTTAGTCCTGGAGGGTATCATCCACCCAGTAGTAAGTGTTTGGGTACTTACATGGTTTAATAGATATATTTTTACTGAAAAGTTCCTTAATAAAGCAATTATTATTAAAACTAAGGTTCTCCTCCATCAGTCATAGGTGACTTTAGCCGATGTTTTGCTATCCTGTTTAGTCTCTTTGGTTTACTTGCTCCCAATTTTGTTTTAAATTATTTGGCTTTCCAATCTTTGGAGTTGAGGCGTACCTGAAGAAGATTATTACAGAAATGTGTCGTGCGGTCTGAATTAGATGTCTACGTTTTTATTTTTCGATGCTAATATGCCATATTATCATAGTGTGATGTGTATCGAGTTAGCTGGCGTTGTCTTGTTTATCTGGATTGGCATTTTGTAATTTGTATTTTGCTTTTTTTCGGAGACAAAATGAGTGCTTGTGGGCCTATGTTATGTCGCTGTTTCCAGTAACTTTATATGGGAGAAATACATCCATCCAAGTTTATAATTTAATAAACAGAAGAACAATTAGAATACAGTATCACATCCGATAAGGACAGAGACAAATATCTTGCTTGCTTCATGCCCTTTATATATTTCCTTTAAAACTTGGATAAAATTCTAGTAATTCTAATTACTGAATTCAGAATTCTGGAAAGTTCAGACTACACAGTCATTAGGGCACCGTTGATGCAAATAATCGGAATTAGGTTATGTGAACTACTGTATTGAGATTATCTAAGCAACCTTTGCAGATCATGGAAAAGGGAAACATACCACAGCAGCATAATTATTACAATATGTGTAATATCGTAATACATCTTAGCAAGTTGCACTGATAAACGATATAAAGCTGCAGATTCTTTTTCTGTTTTAGAACAAGTCAAGGGATATGAAACCAAATTACAGCAACAAAAGACACAGTTGGAAAATGCATCAGAGAACCTCGAAGAAGCAAAACAAGAATGCATGAGACTTTCGACTGAAAATGGTAAATTAAAATCAAATGTTAATTTATTTATCAGAAGCTAAACAGGCATTTAATCTCACTTCCAGGTATATTGATGATGTTCAGTCAATTAATAATCTAAACCTTGGAGGAAAAAAGTTCAAACAAAATATGCACAGAAGAATACAGAGTAACAATCGTTGAAAGTCACTTTATAGATATATTTCTATAGATTTCTACATTTTCTGTTATGCTAATTATAACTGCACTGTTAAACGATAAGAGGTTACAAATTTAATTTTAGCACTCGCTGCGAAACAGGTTAGAAAGGCTCACAAAAGACTCTCAGGCTGCAATTATGACCTAGGGCTGATAAAGGGTATGATATGAAAAATGCCATGTAATAATCTATGCTTATTATGTCTTCAGATATCGCTGTCAATATTTTTTTTCAGAGGAATTGCAAAATCTACAAAGAACGAATGAAAAACAGAATGAAAAAATATCAGAATACGAACAACAAATATTAGAAAATGAAGGTAGGATATTGTTAGGAAAAAGAAAGTATGCAAAATATCAGTACAAATATATAAAAAAACAGATAATCTTAAACACAGCAATTCCAACACAATGTTGGTACTTATAGCAATCGATTGAAATAGCTCACAATGTGAAGTCCAGTTTAGTTATGAAGATAGAATATAGAGTAAGATGATAAGAGAAATACAGATTGACATTCATCGAAAGTCGCTTTATACATGTATATATATATATAGCGGATGTAACCGAGTGGTCTAGTGCGCTGGACATAAGGCTAAGCGATTGGTGCCGCAGTGTATCAATGTTCAAATCGCATCGAGGGAAGAACAAACTTTTTTCAGTTCAAAGATCTAATTCTAACAGTGTTGGGTTTAATTTTCAGATGTATATATATATGAAGATTTCTACATTTACTGTCATGTTAATTATTATTTCATTGTCTAACGACAGGACGTTACAGATTTGATTTTATTTTAGACCAAGTTAGGGTATATGAAAGCAAATTACAGCAACAACAGACACAGTTGGACGATACAACCGAGCAGTTTGACGAGGCTAAACAAGAATGCTCTAGACTTTCTAGTGAAAATGGTAATTTAGAATCATTTTTTTTTATCATTTTCACCACAGTAATGTTTTTGAAAATGAATTAACAGACCACATTAATGCAATGTTTGTATCTTAATGTACTATTTGACTACACAGGGCCCGGGTGGCTCAATGGGTTAGATAGTTGGATTACCTAGCAACTCATACAAGCCTATCACTGTATACGGTGTGGGTTTGCACCTGGCTTTGTAAATTACAAAAAAAGGGTGCTCTCAACTCTCAGTCGCAAGTGATAAAGCTTACCAATCGCCTGCCCATGGTCGGTGGTTCTCTCAGGGTACTCTGGCTTTTTTCCACCACTAAAACTGGTAGCCATGATATAGCTGAAATATTGTTGAAAGTGGCATTAAACACCAACAATCATCATTATTTAACTAATGATAATTCTCTAATACGGAAAATAAAATAATGGCAGATAAAAAGAAAAAAATAAATACAAAATACTGTGATGTGTAATATTATCTTATGTTAAACATCAATTAACGATTCATTAAGGTAATATAAACAAAACAAGCAAACATGTTTCCCATATAAAACTTTCTGAGAGAGAAAATAATAGAATACTGATAAATGAACGGTACACATATATCACAATCCAGATATACAAAACCAAACACGACAGCAACAAAATATTTGACAAACCAAATCCCCCCCCCCCCCCAAATAGTGAATGAGTTACAAGATTTCTGATTTAGTTGTTTTACTGTCACAATGCTGTCTTGGTTATTTTAAGGAGAAATAATATTAATACAAATAAATACCTGTGACTCATTTAAAAGATCATAGCCAGCATACAATTTGAAATAATTAGATTAATTCCTACTTATAATTAGCTATGTATGTAGTTGATGAGAACTGTATGATATTTTATACACATTTTATCACAGATTATCAAATATTACTGAATTCATTTAATTTAAAAAATCCTGATATTCACCATCACAAACAAACATTTGTATGTATTATTGTTCTTTTTTAAGAAAAATTGTTGCATTATGAAGAATTATATCTGACGGTGGAACAAGAGAGACAACAACAAGAGGACACAATTAATCAAGTTACGGGTAAATTTAATTAATAGATAAAGATTTTCATGGGGAATGAATGCTAAGATTCAGAATATTTCGAGTTGATTTATGAATGTTATTTACATATTGCTATGAATAATTTAGAAAAGAAAAAAACCAATAATCTCACTTGAAAAAATAAAATGAAAGTAAAACAAATACGACGGCTCCAAAATCCTGTCGGAAAATTGTAGATTCAAAAGCAAAATATTTTCAAGATATGAAATAATTCAAATTTTATTAGATAAACGTTAGAAAAGGGTTAATCAAGAATGGACAGAGAGGTAAACGTTAAAGGAAATCAAATGGATTATCAAGAATGGACAATGTTAAGACACAGGCAATATTGCACTAACAGAACATAGAAGAACAAAGCCAAAACAAACACAACCCCAGAAAACTAAAAGACAGATACACAGTACAAAATGTCGGTTCTCTGTGGAAGGGGTATCATATCATATTCCGTTAGTTGTATATAATTTACACATATGTGGTAGTCACATGTGATACCTAGGAACAACATTTTTCCATTATTAAGAAGTATAAGTGATTTATTGAATAATAAAGAAGACAACACCCACTATATCTTCCACTTTATCATATGACCTATAGTCAGACTCCGTGTAGCATACAGTACAATTTCGATGTAAACAAAAGTATGGGTGAATACACTATAGCTTAATATAATTGGAAAACGATATACCTGTACATCATAATACTTATAAAAGAATCATTATCAGACAAAAAACTCAACCTAGAATATAAGTAGTATTACAGCATCACCAGCGAATGGAGTTTACATTTCACAACTCATACATTATTCTAGAGCTATTGCCCAGTACAATACTTTTATGGACAGAGCTCAGCTGCTGACACAAATGCTACTCAAACAAGGCTACGTTGCTTTTAGGTTGAAGTCATCGCTACAAAGCTTTTACTGCGGTCATCACAATCTGGTTGACCGTTACGGAATACCCATTTCTCAAATGACAATGGATCTTTTACTTTTTAAGTAGATGTTTTCTTTCTTCTATCACTGCCAATACTTTTACCGGACTTTACTGTATATATAACACTTTGAAAGTTTAACTTGTGTCTTTTTTTTTGCTTCAGAACAATTACATAATTCGCAAATTTCATATGATAAACTCAGAGAAGACATTACCCAATGTGAAAGGCAAATGTCAGAAAAGGAAGGTAACTGTTTAGACATGTGGTGTTACATATGATGATGTTATAATTTAATACACGAATAGAATCATACGAGTTACCTAATCAAATCTAAATAAATTAATTGCTGCTTTACATTTTAATGTTAACAACTGAACAATTTGGTGCAAATTTGTCTTTTGAAACTTCAAAAAAAGTAAGGGACTAGTTGTTTAATTTAAAAAAAAATAACAGGCAATTTTTTCAGTAATAGAATGGCAAGAACAAGTTACATTCGGTGAAATGATGATGATTTACTTACTTGTCCAACACACTTTGTTGGAATTTTATAAAGGACGAAGTCCTTCTAACGATAAGCTGTCCGATTTTTCCTTCTATATTGATAGCCAAAAATCTGCTCACCGGAAGTTTAAAAAATAAATCAATTGATAATTTAGAAACGCAAAAGAAATCTATTTCAATGAAAAATTCCCAATTCTTTGATTATTTACTCTATGCAAAATCGAAATAAACTTTTAATAAAATTCTAATAAAAAAATCTCTTTCTACGAAACTGCCGATGGAAGAGCGGCGTAGGTAAAATGAACGCCATAACAAATCGGCAACACAATTCATTCAAAATAAAAGATAATAGCCTCACCGGACGCAATTACGAACGAAATAAAAAGTATGTCCCCTAATTGTTCCTTCAAAACATGAATTAAACAAATGCTTTTATAAATAGATACCCCGCTAAATTACTCGTGTTTTGGGAGAAAATTATTCATGCGCAGTTGTTGAATGTTGGAGACGACTGGTTTTCATATTTGTAAACAGAAAACGATCGACAATTGCACTTGGAATCTATCGCTAAAATTCATTGAGGTACGCATATTTTGTTATCTTATGCCTGTAATTGGGAAGAATATGATCTGGTTCTATGCCTATGTAGAACACATTGAAATTAAAACAAAAATAGTCAATATAATACATTTCCCTTACCTTGATATATCCCAAAATGTCAAAATCCGTGATGTATCTTATTCATTGAAGAGTCCAAGGAATTCCGAATGCAAACTGGCACACATTTATGGTATGAATAAAGGAAATGTTTTTATTTCATGTGTATTATATACAAATGGATATATATGTGAACGCAAATGAATGAATGGTCTTTCAATTTTAACAGTTGTCATTAAATAATTTACACTAGAAAGGTTATTATGATGTCGTTCGAAATTGTGTCCGGATCTAGGTCACAGAGTGACTAGAACCGGGTCATGAAAATCTGTTTAAAACCCGTAACAATGCATTGAATAATATATGGGCTATGATTCAAAAGGAATATTGGTGTTTAATCTGAAATATGAACATGCAATCAGCTTCATCAATTTGGTCAAATTTATTATCAAATGTCAATATCATCGAAATTGTTCGTAATTGCGTCCAGTGAGGCTAACGTGTACGGATCATCGTATTATTGAAATTTTAGGACTTCGTCCTTCAAACAGGTTGGCTGTCTCATATTAGTGCTAGCACACCGAAACAACAGTATGAGGGTAGATATGTAACTCCCACTTAGACACATTATCCCGATTCCAAGCCAACAAGCTTTTTGCTCTTACTCCTTATATTAATATTGCATGCTTAGCGGGGATGCATCAAATATAAATTTTATAGTTTTTGATTTGACCCGCACTCGAGACTAACACCATAACCATTACACCCACGATGCAGTAAAGCAATTGTGATCAATTCGTCTTCCATTATTGATACCATTGACAACATTATTCAATGTTGTGATCAAATAATAATGGAAGAAGCAGAAGATGATTGCACACAGTGTTCATTATTACAGATCAACTACGAGACTATGAGAGTAATGACCAACACATGAAAAATCAACAAGAAAATGTCGAAATGGAGCTGGAGCAGTTCAAACTTAAATGTACACAGCTTACAAGTGAACTAGGTAAGTCACATTTCAACTATTTTTGTTATCTGATGATTAGTAGTAACTTAAGTGGATCTACGCAAAATTAAATAAAGAAACCATTCTAAAGCTGTACACATTAGTAAATATTCAAACAAGATAAAATTCTAGTTAGACATCCACTAACAAGGCTAATCCCAAACACAGATTGTACTATATTTATATGACACCTTTATGTAATTGCAGGGAATCTGAGGCCCAATTCATAATAAGGTGCAATAGCATATGCATGTAGTAATTGTATATTCAAAGATTATCTTTAACCTGATAAATAGTGCATCCAAATCCAAATTAACGTCATTACACAAAATTGTTTGTTCTAGTAAGAAAAGTTTGAAGATACCAAAGGGTTATTAAGAAACTGTAAATCGGAGAAGGACATACAATGCTATTGCTATTAATAGAAAAAGGATAAAAAGACAAACAATGATTACCTCCCTTTGATATCTTCAAACTATTCGTACAAAACATTACACAGAAAACTAGAGATTGAGAAACATGAACCCCACTAAAAACGAGGGGTGAACTTGGGTCAACCATGAACTGTATAGCAATGTACTGCTGATATATTTGCTGTAAAACAGGAGTAAACATCTCAATTTGAGATATTTAGGGTGGAAAGACCAATTCAATAGATACTGTCAATGTTCATTTTTGAATAAATTCTAAGGTTCATTGTTTGCTTAAGTGAAATTCAGAAATGATTTAGAAAAAAATAATGCTTTTTAATATAAATTTCAATATTTTAGCAAGACGAAATGAAAATGATGAAAATAATGAATACTTGCATGCTATGGTAGTGAAATCTGATAAAGAGAAGGGTAAGTATTTGGTATAACATCGTTTTATACAAAATGTATTGAAGGTCTAAAACAATATTTATGTCTTGAACTTCTCCAAGACATGCTTAAGTGTATATTATATGTGAGTTGTACCCTTGTATGAAACAATTTGCAATAATAATTTTGTGTCTAATATGAAAGTTTTATAAAAATATTCTATAGATCATTCAAATTGCATATCACAACTGAAAATAAAGTAAACAGAGCAACATTACTTCATTTTGTTTTACATAATAGCAAAAATTGTCATAGAAAATTATTAACACTCTGTATGCAAATGGATAAAGTTGTGATTTTCTACATCAATAGGTCTATTTAAAGGAAATCGTAATTCTTAAAACCATTAAAGTTGATATTCTTAAACCTTAATGGCAGGAATCATAGCCCTAGGGAAGATGAAATATTTATAATAATTATGTAACGTTTTACCCCTTTGGTATTTTTTCTTGTCTATAATATACCATAAAAATGTCATGTACATATTGCGCTTGTATGACAATTTCCATCAGGGCTGCTTTTTATGCAAATAATGCACGTCATTGCACTAATATTAATATATGACTCATCTAAGGGACTATCAACAACAGACTTACTTGACTCCATACAAATAGTTGTACTAAACCAGTGTCCATGCCTCTGCTCCAGGATTATCTGTGGTGCTGGTATTAACTCAATATAATTCTTCATTTCATAGAAAGGGCACTTGCTGAAATAATAGAATTGAATTCGATAATTTTGGCAGCAAATGAAGAAATGACCAAGTTAAAGGAGGAATTACAAAATAGAGAAGGTAAATAAATAATACAATAGTTGTGATAAATACGTTTACATATTTTCCCTGGTAATTGGACTTTAATATTATTATATTGAGAAAAAAGAAATCAAATCTATAAAAAACCCATCATTTAAAGTAAAGCACAGCAATGACCAGTAAATCACACATTTATACATACTATGAGCAATCATAAAGCCTTTAAGTATACAGATTTGTAATATGATTGATTGATTGGTGCTTAATGGCAACTTTAGCAATATTTCAGCTATATCATGGGATGAACAAATTGTATTATTAACTTAGACACAGAAGTGTAATAAAAAGGTGGATATCAAATTTGTGTGCTCGACACGTTTATGGAGTAACTTTCATCAAGTACACTCAATATAGAAATATTGGAAAGCTAAATAATTTTAAAGTGTTTTTGAGTAATACTGGTAAAACAATTAAACTGAGCAAAATCGTTTTCATTGATAAAATGGAAGAAAAAAAATACCACACTGTCGGAACAGTTCCTGAATCAATAACCCTAATACATATATACTTTAGCCCTCACTTTCTTGGCTTAGTACAGGCACTTCAATTTAAAATGTAGCACAGTTAAACTAGGTAAATGGCCTAAAATCTCCCCTCTTAGCGAAATGATGTGGTGATACATTCATTAAAAAATATATTGATCAATTATATATAAATGTAGAAAGAATGTATGAACTGACACAGGCAATGGAGACTGAAAGTAAAAGTCATGAAGAATATAAAGGACAACAAGAAGCTTCTATGGGTAAATTAATAATCATCTAACTCTTCTTCCTCATAAAGTCGTTATATCATATAAGAAGAGTTTGAAGATCATAAAGGGGTAATCAAAATCTGCAAATCGAAGGACAGACAACACAATGGCCAAAAGAAAAAAGACAAAAGGACAAAAATAAAGATCAAGTCACATGAACCCTATTAAAAAAATGGGGTGAACTTAGGTGCTCAGGAAGGGTAAGCAGTTCCTGAAATGTGAATTAATTCTGCTAAAAACATATCAATGGTAACAAATGCACATCCTAAATGATTATATCAATAAGTGGATTGATGACGTTTTGGTATATTGTTGGAGTGATTACGAAGAATATTATTATATTATTGTCTACTCCTGAGTGAACTGTTCTTCTATCTATAGTGTTGTCTGGTGAAGTATAGCGCCTGAGCCAATGACGAGGGCACTATACCTCACCAGACAACACTTATAGGAAAACTGTTCTCGAAGGAGAAGACAATAATATATTTAGTACATAACATCCCATTCCAGACATAAAAGAAAAACACATTCAAATTCAATATAATTAAGCAACATTATTAAGAACAAACTGCTGGAACGTGCTAATGTGGGTCACTGGTCACTGCAATTGGGCGGCTGCATCGAGAAACAGATACGGTGTTGAAAAAACTGTTGATACTCATAAAATATTGATAAATGCAATAAAATTTTATGTTTGTCTTCAAGAAATATGATAGACAAAACCATGTGTGAAGTTTTATGACGAAATATCTCTGATTTTTATGTAAATTCACGTGTTGAAGTGGGGAAACACCCACAGGCAATTTTAGCGATGTATTTTTATCTTGGATAAGATTAATCAGCGTCCTGATTGGATGACCGATTTAAAACACACTGACTCCACATGGTAAAAAGATGCATGTAAAAGAAATCTATGTTATATTTATTCATTTGTTTGATTCTGGAATATTGTTGATCATTGATTTAAGCAAGATAAAATGGAAAAAGGGGGAGGGGTGAATTTTACAGTTAAATAAATGTTATGTTTCGACAGTTTAAAGAGAAAAATACAAATTTGTTGCGACTAAAGCTTAAATCAGCATTAAAAATTTAACAAATATCAGTGGTTTTGTAAATGAGATTTATTTTAAATAGAAAATCTGAATTTATTATTTATTGATTTATTATTAATGATACAATTTTATATCCCTTGGGAGGGGGAGGGGGGCTATGATGAAAATTTTAAATAAAAACACCAGACCGGACGTTAAGCAAAAATAATAATCCAGGATTAGTTTTTTATTAAAAAAATCCAGGACCCCTGTGTCCATGAATTTGTTTTTTCTTTTAAAGTTAATAATATATACTTATTGACTGGGTATGAGGAATAGCAAGTTTATTGTCCCCTAGACACTGACTATTGACCGAGGCGAAGCCGAGGTGAATAGTCAGGGTCAAGGGGACAACAAACTTGCTATTCCCGAATACACAGTCTATGAGTATTTTATTATGCTGAAAAACATTAAACTCATAGTTGAATGATCACCTCAAAATGATAAAGACCAATAAAATCACGCATCTTTTGCCAGTATTTTGCATTATAAATCTGAATATTGTCTCATGGACAATTTTATGCTATTTCCCCAGACATTCATAATGATTCTTTTGAGAAATTAGACTTCAACATCAATTTACATGGTGACTACAAGTCTTATGAAAATTTTGAATTTTTTTGAAATTTTTGAAATTTAAAAATTTTATGAATTTTGAAATTATGAACTTAAAGGAAAAAAAAATTAATTTTAGAATTTTGAAAATGTTGAAATTTTATGAAATTTAATGAAAACTGAAATTTTTGAAATCTTATGAAAATTTTAAAATCTTGTGAACATTTTGAAATTTTTGAAATTTTGAAATTTTTTGAAATTTTTGAAATTTTTTTTTTTATTTTTTAAAAAATTTCAAAAGTTTTCGCTAATAGAGGATGCAGTCCGAATGTTCCGAATAAATATAAAACATTTATCCAATCCGGACACGGCATTAAAATTCCGTGAAACCGTGTGACGTTACCGGTCAAATAGCAAGAAACTATGGACTGGTCAATAGTTTCAGTGTTAAAAATGTGAAACAATAGCATTTTTATTTCTTTAAGAAAGTATATACTGAGGTATAATAATATGAAATATTGACATCCACACTTGCCTTTTGGACAGCACATTTCTGTGTCCACACTTGTAATAATAATATTAAAATTTACAATGTAACATGTTTGCATTGCCTAACCTGGCCATGTTGATAGCAGACTACAGCACAAGTCTATTATAAGGATCCGGAGATAAATCTTGACAAAAATATATAAAAATTACGCGGGAAAATCTATGCCACATGTATAGTCCCCGCGAAATATCGTTTGAAACTGGTATAGTTCCCGTCGCTAGGTATATTCACTGGTTGTCAAGTGTACTGTTCAAAAATGGCTAACACTGATTATTCAATAAAAATACAGCATTTGCATATGCTAGGTGCTAAGACAGTGTGGTACAAATTAAAATATGTTGAATCCACTACAATGATTTCAGTATTGCTTGACCTATTATTATTATCATTAATACTAGCTTAAACTGTAATTTACCAGAATAAGTTATATATAGTTTAACCTGTAATTTACCAGAATAAGGGTAATAACAAAAGTTATAGTTTAACCTGTTATTTACCAGTATTAGTTAGAGTTTAACCTGTAATTTACCAGTATTAGTTATAGTTTAACCTGTAATTTACCAGAATAAGTTATAGTTTAACCTGTTATTTACCAGTATTAGTTAGAGTTTAACCTGTAATTTACCAGTATTAGTTATAGTTTAACCTGTAATTTACCAGAATAAGTTATAGTTTAACCTGTTATTTACCAGTATTAGTTAAAGTTTAACCTGTAATGTAACAGAATAAGTTATAGTTTAATCTGTAATTTACAATTATTAGTTATAGTTTAAGCTGTAATTTACCAGAATAAGTTATAGTTTAACCTGTTATTTACCAGTATTAGTTATAGTTTAAGCTGTAATTTACCAGTATTAGTTATAGTTTAAGCTGTAATTTACCAGAATAAGTTATAGTTTAACCTGTTATTTACCAGTATTAGTTATAGTTTAAGCTGTTATTTACCAGTATTAGTTATAGTTTAAGCTGTTATTTACCAGTATTAGTTATAGTTTAACTTGTAATTTACCAGAATAAGTTATAGTTTAACCTGTTATTTACCAGTATTAGTTATAGTTTAACCTGTAATTTACCAGTATTAGTTATAGTTTAAGCTGTAATTTACCAGTATTAGTTATAGTTTAAGCTGTAATTTACCAGAATAAGTTATAGTTTAACCTGTAATTTACCAGAATAAGTTATAGTTTAACCCGTAATTTACCAGAATAAGTTAGAGTTTAACCTGTTATTGACCAGCATTAATTATCCTTTAGACTTATGTATCATAATTTTATTATAACCATTATTCGTAATAGTTTAATCAATTAGTTAGCAGAAGAGGTTATAGGTTAACCAGTTAGTTACCATTATTATTAATAGTTTAACATTTACCATAATTGGTTATTCTTCAATATGTTAATTACAAGAATTAGTTAAAGTTTAATTTATTAGTAAGCAGAAGAGGTTATAGGTTAACTAGTTAATTACCAGAATTAATGATAGTTTAACCTGTTATTTACAAGAACTAGTTAAAGTCTAGCCTATTATTTACAAGAATTAGTTAAAGTTTAACCTGCAAGTTATAAGAATTAGTTAAAGTTTAAACTGTTAATTACATTAATTAATTACAGTTTTATCTATTATTTATCACAAATATTTAGTACATTCAAAGTTTATTCAGGGATTTAGCACATTTATTTCAACTAGTATTTTTATCATAATTGGCAATCTTCAAGATAAATGCAGTACTAACAATTGCTTCAAGACTGCTTATCTAATACATTTGTTGTTATATTTTAGCAATGATGCAGACAGAAACAGAGACACACCTGATAACAATACGTACTAATGAATCCAGTATAGAACGTCAAAAGACAGAAATTGTCAGCCTGTACAGCCAGATTCAACAATTACAAGGTATGTCTGGTATTAATTCGAGTGATTATTTAATTTTTGTTATGTTATATGAGTATATATTTAGAGTATACAAATGCAGTTGATCATCCATGGGGATGAGTTAGTAGAACCAACATTAAAGAATATACAATAATTGCTGGGTTGTATCATTGTGATCTGTTGGTAACGATGTTACTAGTGTGTATGATTCCCGAACATTGGGGTTTATTTATTTAACAAAGACTAAAATACGACTTTTTTTAAAATTCATGTCAAAACGACGGGTGTCACTAATAAAGAAGGAACTGTATACCCTTCCAAAGCATCAGTTTTAGTGGGGTTCGTATTGTTTATATCATCAAATGAAATGCTTCCCGTTTTTAGTTCTGTTTTGTGATGCCAATAAATATCAATGTTCAATTTGTATACGTAATTATCATCAAAATCGTCAATTTGAAACAAACTATTTAAATTGTTAAAGCCTACACCCAAACTCTATTTATTGCGTTAAAAACATTAGATATAGCTTCTCATGATAGAACTTAATTTGTAGCATATCATAAAAATAGGATTGATATTTTTATCTCATAAATCAAACAAAACTTATGTTTTACTTCATCAATAGGAACATTGCAAGGTATAAACTTGGATTTACAGAAAAGGGATGGTGAACTACATATCACTTTATTGGCACGTGATCGTAAGTACATTGCTGTGTCATATGTCTTTAGATTTTAAAATACACAATAAATGTATTATGTTGGTAAATATCTTAAATGCACTGGTAACAAATTTAATTTCTTAAATATTATAGTTATGAAAGGAAAGTTGAAACAGTGATAGTCAAAAATTACACCAATATCAACAAAACGAACAATCATCTCTCGCCTCAAATCATTGAGCATGGAAAAAACTACGAGATTTGACGGTGGAAATCCAGGTACAGGCAAAACAATGTGGAGTGTTTAAACCGGTTAAATGAAGTTGAATCTTCATTTTGATGACATTGGTGAACTTGTTGACCATCACTGTTTAAACATTTTTTCATAAATTTGTCGGAATTTGTTTTCATTTCTATTTTAATCTTAAATAGTATCTTATGAAAAACGTGGTCAGTTTGGATAAAATATGTCGGGATTAGTTTTCATTTCAAATTCGAGGAATTTCTGCAGTTGGTCAACCATTCTTCAATTTTCAGCTGGAATTTTATGAAATTACACAGCAGATGGAGGGTCAAACTGTGTACGTACGTCTTTTACTATTTTCTTCCAGTTTATTTTTTCAAATTATTTCAACTTTACCTGAACATTGTTCCTTTAAAGTTGCATAGCTGCAAAGTACAGATGTCAGGTATAGTGTGTAATAAAACAGCATACAACACGTTTCTGGAACAACCTTCATCAGGTACGCCCAATGTCAAAATATGCTTAAAGCCAAAAAATTCAAGAAAACCAAAGCGCTCAAAACAGGATATCCAAAATCGTCACCTATGTCTGAGGGAGGAGAACGTGTAAAATTGTCTTCATTTAAAGCTACAGACTCACTTTGAGAGATAACATGCTCTTTGTCACATCTGACATTTCTCATGGTATGAATTGTTTGCATCTTTTTTCCACTTCACAGGATTTGACTACGAATAAAATGGTGGGTTGATCAGAAACACGAACTGTTTACCCTTCGCTCGTCAGATCTTAAAGTATATTGATTTCCTTTCAGAAGCAAAACAGAATGTTTTACAACATATGGAAGTTATAAAGAGATTGAACTTGCAATTACAATCCAAGGAACAAGAGATACAGCATATTCAAGGTAATTAAATAACCATGTTAATAACATGTTTAACATTTACTCTTTATATGAATGTAAACATATATAATGTTTTGTTTCTTCCTCGGTGGCTCTCTTTAAAATAATTTTATTTTTACAACACAATTTAATGATTCCTCGATTTTAATTACGATTATTTCGTGTGACTATTTGAATTTGTTGTTGGCGGATGAACACGTTGGTGACGTCACAATACCAACCCAGACTATCGCGTATAACGAAAATTGTCTCCAGGCGGATTAGCCAATCAGATTGCAGTATTCAAATCAAATTAAATTATTTAGTCATACCCTTCTGGTCTTCTTGTTACTGTTGATGAATATTTTCTGTTGGAAAAATATTTCTATATACAGTTAAACCTGTCACCTTTGGGACAAAGAAAAAGTGGTCTTTTAAGACAGGTGACCTCTTAAAAGAGGTTCAATTCATATGAGATTTTGTATGATAGGACAAGAAAAAAGTGACCATTTAATACATGAAATGTAAGAAATAATTTTTTCCGGTTGAAAGTTTATCCGGTGGAAAGAATTTAATATTAAATTTTATGTTACGGTAAATATTTTATAATAAAATACTTTCCATTGCTATAAAAAAAGTATCATAGTGTACAATAAACAGGTACATAATATTATTTCCGATGCTGATTATTAAATTATGAGACGCATCTGTGATATTATTTCCGACGATTAATGATAAATCACCTGAACCATCAAATGAGATAATCCGGATAATATGTTATACTAAGGTACGACGCTGATTATTAAATCATGAGACGCATCTGTAATATTATTTCCGACGCTCATTGATAAGTCACCCGACCATCAAATGAGCTAATCCGGATAATATTTTACTCTAAGGTATGTAATATTATTTCCGACGCTGATTAATAAATCACCTGACCCATCCGGAAAATATTTTATAAATAAAATTTACAGGTAAATATATATATACGTAAAATATATTATAGCCAGAACACTCAATTTAAATGACAGATTGAGTAATCTTCAAACCCATTATAAAATCAATAGAGTCATGTAAGCTTAAATATATTAAAAATTTGATTCCTTGGTAACAGTCGATATTGAATATTATTATGCTTTCTGTAAATTTCTTCTGTAATAAATTCATACGATACTTTGGCATATATCACAAAGAATTATATAGCGTTTATATACTATGCGAAAATAGTACATTTACTATGCCAGTTTCACGCGGGGAATGTTGGGTTTTCGGCTGTCTTTCAAGCTATATAGAGCTAGTCCACGTGCAAGGGGGAGGATCCAATCTGTCAATCTATCATAGTCGTCTATTATTCATGTTACTGTTTTTTAATACTTGTTATTGTTGTTAATTAAATTTCAAACTTCAAAAATCTTTATATTTTTAAAAGCCATAAATGAAACAGAATATTCTTACACTTTCAAAACTATCTGATCCAATATATTAGTCACCAATATCAGGACCTCCTTTATTGTAATAGTTCTCAATATATTTGTCTACATATAACAGTCAGCATAATAATAATAATAATGTTGTGTTAGCAATGACTATGCCATATAGTGGTCAGGGTTGAAGACATAGTGCACTCCCCTTCGAGTCGTACACTATGTCTTCATCCCTGACCACTATATTGGCATAGTCATTGCTAACACAACATTATTATATAAATGGAAGAAGATGAGTACAATGATATTGTTACATATATACGGATATATTTTGATATTCAATTTCTTCCACCTCATCTGGAAAATATTTGATAGCATTGGAAGAAATTTAATATTGAAATATTGTCCAAGGATAATATTTTATATTAAAAATAATCCGCCGGAAAGAAGATTATGGAGGATAAAATAAAATGTTACACAACCACATGGGCAGGTTGACTGTACATTGTATGCAATTTATTTAATACAGCCCGATATCCTTCGGGGACCAATGGATTAGATACATTGTATGGTTCTCATTTCCTTGAGGTGATTATAATATTTATTTCCTGCAACTGTATCATAAAATGGTCCTATTCAATGTATAATTTAAATACTGAGTCACATTAATAAAAAGAAATACAATTAGTTTATATGCCATCGTCATGATTAAACATGTAAAATGAAGCCATTTCGAAGAGTTTGAAGATACTATAGAGGTAATCAGACTACATAAATCGAAGAAGGACAGACGACACAATGGGGAAAAGAAAAAGGACAAACATCGATCTACAAATCACTACACAGAAAACTAAAGATCGAGAGATATGAACCCCACTAAAAACGGGGTGCTCCGGAAGGGCAGGCAGTTCCGGCTCCACTAGGCACACCTGTCGTGTCACTCTAGTTATATTACCGGTAGTTTAACCTTACATGACAAGGTATTACTTCAGTAAAGGAAGCTATATTTATATATAGTGCATGTGGCAGGTGGTAAAATGACTTGTTATTATGATATAATTACATTACTTCCGTTTTTCATTGAAATGTTACAATATGATTGGTTATGAAGTGGTCACATGATTATAAAAGAGAAGTTTCACATCCGAATGCAACTCAAATCCGAACTTGCACGTGCCTCCATGACGACGTCAGATGTAAACAATCAATGGCGTAGTAATTTCCAACAGCAAATAATCTAACACAAATAAAATTCACAACGAAAAATTCAACTATATTAAATTTTGGTGTGATTTGAATATAGTTATAAGAATTGAATGCATTCTTTTGAAGTTTCATTGGGGTATGAAATCGTTGATCGAACTACATTTTCAACATGAAGATGTATTTCGGTCAACGCTTTCATACCCCAATGAAACTTCAAAAGAATGCATTCAATTCTTAAATAAGGTCTGTATATCAACTATGAACTATGTCAGTTCAAATCCCACTGGGGGGAGGGGGAGGGATATTAATACAAAACATCATTTAGTTCCAATCTATTTAATAACAGATATATAGTGCTTAGGATTTCAAAAAATAATGAAACCTTATTCTTGGTCAGTCATTACTTAAAATTAATCATTTAACTTACAGTATATTAAAATTGTGGTACATTACAGACGAAATAAACAGAACCAGGGTTGAAGGACGAGAACTTCAGCTGAAATATCGTGAAATGCCAGAGAAAGAAGCACGGTTTAATTGCATTGAACATGATAATCGTACTCTTTTAGGTATGTACATATCCAGTTACTACTGGTAAAATATTTGCTTGAATGTAATTGCTCAACTGATGTAACTAGGTAAAAAAAACAATTTGAGATCATCTGCTGTCATTTTTATGTCTAGTATTATACATATGACAAGGTCTAGGTCACTAGGCATACATATACTGTATATTGACAAATATTCGCAGACGCGATTTAATGTCATCCTCAAAAATAAAACTGCCGCTAATATTTGACAGTATTTTTTACTTTGTTTTGCCATTACAGAACATTGAAGCCTGAGACAAACATGTATTTATGTTTAAAGTTCATGATTTGGAATCATTATATATGTGATGGTTGTCATTTCACTCACACGTGGAGAACACTTGCATGACCGCATCATTTCAAGAGAGGTTTGAGCCCAAAAAATTAGTTTAACCCTGCCACTTTTTATTGAAGTGAACGTACCAATCCAAGAGTGAACCGTCATATTTATGTGTGTTTAAGAGTGTCGAGTTTACATTTTTCTAAGATTTTCCATTTAGATTTTAGAATTGTGATAACCTTGTGATATTTTTTGTTTTTCATTTTATCAAGATGTTTCGGACACATTTAGGTATAATAATAATACATTAGTAATAGTACTCTGTGTATTTACTGAATACATATTATAAGTGATTACACAACACTATACAAGATTTTCTACATTGATGCAGTAAAGAGAAGCAATTACAGTCAAACCTACTTTCAAAGGGCACTATATAGTAAAGCACTGTCTATAAAGAATAACCTCATTTTGCCCATAAATGAATAGTGCATATAATTTTTACATGTATATAAAGGGAAACTACTCATAAAGGGCACATTTTTAGTTCCATTGATTGCCCATGATATACAGGTTTGACTGTATTAACATGTCACATATTTTTAATTTTAATTATCAACAAATCATGTATTTATTTTATTATCAACAAATCATGTATTGATTTTATTATCAACAAATCATGTATTTATTTTGTTTATTTTATTATCAACAAATCATGTATTTATTGTGTTTATTTTATTATCAACAAATTATGTATTTATTCTCTTTATTATCGTATATCAGATCTATAGCAAGGAATAAAATGAAACGGCATTTAAATTCAACGCAGTGTGAGAATACAATGAGAACAAGTTTGGTTAGAAATTGTATAAAATATTTTCCCTTTGGTATGAACGAACAAAAACAACCTGTCACTTTTATTGATGTACCTGTACATGCCTGTACCAAGCCAGGAACGTGGGGAGGTCATGTATATTTGTGTTAGGGTATCGATTTTTGCCTGTTCTTACAATTTCGCTATTTGATTTTGGATCTGTTCCGACAGTGTGGTATTTATTGTTTCTAATTTTATGTCAAACTTTCGTACTTAATATGTCACATTGATGCAAAGTGCAAAAAATGAAATTGAGGCATAGAACCTATTATTTCCATTACAGAAGAAAATAGAGAATTACAAGAGAGAATTAAATCTCTTGATCCTTTACAAATCCAGATCAATTTTGTCAGAGATGAAAATTCCAGACTTTCATGGGAATGTCAACGATATCAAGGTATAATTGTAAAAATGTCATGGGAATGTCAATGATTTCAAAGTTTTATTATGAAAATGATACTGGCTACTTATCACCCATACATTTAGAACAAAACAGTACATATTTATCTATAATTTCAATTTGTTTGTCTGGAACAAATTTTACCTGGAACTCTTTAATAAATTGTCAGACCAAATTGTTGTAGTAATATATATATATGTGCGAATCTGCATGTGGTAATATGCAAGCTTGGAAAGTGTTGAACCGTTACTGTTTATAATGAAGGAGGACATCCACGAACAAATTTGTTGATGAAGTAAAAAAGGCAATAATTCCATCAAAAATAATCCGATCAAAATTATGTAGCGATTTGTGAATCTTTCCACTATACATGCAAAGTTTTGAGAACATTTTTTGTAAAATCTAAGAGTTGTGCATACAAAAATGTGTGACCGATGAACGGGAGGACATAAGGATTTATTTAACGGCTGGTATGAAAAAATGCCCATTTTGCCATTTCATATTGTCATCAGCTTAAATTTCGATACACATATATGTTTCTCTTTACTTTACTTTACTTTACTTTACTTTACTTCACTAGACAGATGTGGTTACACAGATCAAAAGTTTCGAGATTTGGTAACTCAGTTGCAACAATTGACGGAAGAAAATCAAATGTTTAGGAGCGATCGCATTCAGCTGAATCGGCAACTGCACCAGAAAGTTGGTAAGTAAATACAGTCAAACCTGTCTTAGGAGTTCACTCATGGGAATGTCAAAAGTGACCTCTCAAGAGAGGTGACCTCTTAAAAGAGGTTTAGTTAAAACGGACCAAAGTTGTCATCAAATGGATTGCCAAGCACTTTCACGTAATACATTTTGTTTTATGGATGTAAATGAACATAAGTTATGTTGAATAATGTAGTTCAAAGTTTATTTTTTAAATGCATATGCATTAACGTTTACACATATATTTTTCTGTGTGTAAATAAACGGTTCGATAGATCGTAATATTAACCAGGTGTCGAGTATAAAATAGCAATGCCGATCGATAACAATCTGAAGCGTCCCCGTGCATTTCAACGAAATTTGAATGGCCAACCTTCGCATATATGAACATATTAAATACGAGAGCTAGGATTTTATGCAACAGAAATGAGGAAATAATCAATCAAATGTTCGTTCTGCTGAAAGTAGCTTCGGACAAAATGTTTGGTCAACATTTCTCATAGCACAGAGTCGGATTTCGTTCACTTTTCAATGGGCCATTGTTGTTTGTTATTGAACGAAATTAAAGTTTCTTTAAAAACCGTAATGTATTACTTTTCAACAAAATCACTTTCAAAATACTTAACGGCCACTTTTCTCACTTTGCATTTTTTAATAGCTTCATGTTTCTAATTTAACGTTAAAATACGGCTTTGAAACTTTTATTGCACCTGTTTTCATAAAGATTATTTTAATGAGCCTCAATGAACACTGTTTACACCTATTCAATTGTTTATTAGGATCTCTTTTTATCTATGTTTATTTAACATTTAAATTACCAACTCAATTAGTTGTATTTCCCTTCAGCGATTATTTATTATCTTAAAAGTAACCGTATCACGTGATCGATCGTACACATTATGTCATGTGATAAGATGTCCAAAATGGCCGTTATTAGAAGACGATCTCACAATTCACGAATGAAATAGGTGACCGTTGGCTGCGTTAGAGAGGTGACCGTTGAAAAGAGTTAAATTATATAGTAATATTAGTTGGGCGGGTCTCAAAGTGACGGTTAGACAGAGGTGACCGGTATGGCAGGTTAGACTAGCTGTAAATGTTTAGATTCAACCTAAAAGAACTAGAGACTTATCTGGCTATAAATTATCTATTTACCATTCAAAGATCATAATCTGCAGTTTGGTTCCAATTAAGTTTGTAGTTTCTAGAAGTAAAATATGTAATATTTTCCAATATGTCTTTTCAAACATTTTCCTGTAATGCGGGTCACATTTGATAACTACAAAAGAGGCATAGAGCATGAATGGTGATAATTCAACAACTACAACAGAGTAATATAGTGTCAACAAACACATGGAAGCCTTAGTATAGAGATAATCCAACAATAGTGATAAACTAAGATAAATTTGAAGATACCAAATGGGGTAATCAGAAACCGTATTTTCGTCGAAGGACAGACAAAACAATGACCAAGAGAAAACAGACAAAAAAACGTTCGACAAAATACTACACAGAAAAATAATGGTCAAGCAACATCCAACAACTATAAAACAGAAGTGAGTGAGGTACTCTGAAAAGATAAGCAATTCCTGCTCCATTGTTACCACCCTCCGTAGTAATTTTGTTTACAATCTGGTAATAAGTTGCATTTACAAAAACAAACTGATTATGAGTAAGTGCCAATGCAAGCAAGAATTTTTTTTTTTAAATGTTTTGACAAAGTAATCATAACTTCGTTTGTTGAAATGTTAAATTATCATTACATGTAACAGATGAAGTTGAAACATTGAAACGTCAACTACAGGACACAGTAGGTAAGTGAAATTATTTTTCTTTCTTCATTTTGTAATTAACCATTACAATGTCCCAACTTCCAACAACACCCCTGTCCACCCCCACCCCCCCCCCCCCCCATTTTTTTTTAACTGTGCTCAAGCAAAGCATGTTAAATAAATATAATGAAAAGTATATGTTCCATCCAACGCCCACTACTTTCTAAATAGAAATGCCGTATATGAAAAGTTTGAAGATTCCAAAGCCATTGGTTATAAATAGCCGTAATACGAAGGACGGATCAGGCAATAGCCAAAACGAAAAAGTACAAACAGATAACAGTCGCCATAACGCTACACAGAAAACAACAGATTGAGCGAAGCAAAACCGCATTAACACAGGGGTGAACTTGTATGCTCCGGAAAGGTGACCATATCCTGTTCAACTAGTTGCAAATGTCGTGTTAAACTACGCAAGCATCATGTGATTTAGAAATAGTGTTGGACACCAGTGTATGTATTATGTATAATTATCATGAATCCATTTATAATGGAATTGTATTAGAGGGTTTGTAAATTATACTTTTTCACTTTTAGCAAAGAAAGAAAATCTGGAGAGAAAACTAACTGAACTACAGAGTAAGTAATATGGCCTATTTTTATGGTGTCCTGTTTTCTTTACATTTGAATAATGTGTCCTATTTATGCATATCAAATTAAGGTCATTATGTATGTTCCATTAAGAGATAAAATAGTATTTTACAACTGGCGAGAAGTACAATATACAGAACGTTATGATCAAGTAATAATGTGTATAATTATTAAAAGTTGATTATGATTATTGTGATCTATTGTTTTTAATTTGTACTTAATTATGAATCAAATTACAATTAAAACGCCAACTGCCTACCCTTCCGGGTTACCTCAGTTCATCTATGGGTTTTAAGTGTGTTTCCTGTTGCTCAATATTTAGGTCATCGTTTGTCCTTTTTATTTGACCATTGTATTGTCTGTCTTTTGACTTACAACTTCTATTGTACCTGCAAACTTTTCTTAATACAGTCTTGAATACACATTGATGATAGACCTCAAACATACTATGGAAATATCAATGTTAATAGAAATTGAAGATTAGCCACTACGGTTTCACTTTAAATGAATCATCAATACACGTTTTCAGTGGGAGTGAATACCGGTATGTTTAGATTTTAAATTCTATTGACATAGTTATCCATTAATTTCAGTCGTAGTTGTCATTTTATTTTTGTGCTTCTATTGGTTGGTTCTATTGTGCTTCTGTGTCTGTGGTTTGTCATAAATATTTATCATTTACACAGTTGGTTCTATTGTTGTCCTTTACTTGTATAAATGTAAGTAAGCTATATCTCAGAGGAATCAGTACTGGGTGTAATTTTTCAGATGAGCTTCATGAAGGAAACTATTTTGTCTAAGAAGGGTCACTATTTAGTCAGCAATTTTACATAGATGGAAGTATTTATGAATTTTGACTTTCAAGGATTAGTAAAAGCAGATAGGATGCATGGAAGGTTCAAAATAAAGTACAAACCGGATTCAATGAATCTTTCATTTGCTCCCCTTTACTGATATGTCGTGGCAGGGGAGACCTGAGAAAACCTCATTACGGATCATATGTGAGAGACCTTGTCATGAATATAGAATGATATGTCGGCCAATTGGATTGTTCGTGTAATGCATTCATTGGATGGTACATAGCGTCACTTGCTTGTGACCCGTAACGGGATTTCCTCAGAGCTCCCACACCACGATATGTCTGTAAAGTGGAGCAAGTGAGAGATCTGGTTTTAATCAGATTCTACCAAGACAGCATACAGAAGCAAAAATGCAATTGTCTGAGGAACTGTCGCTTTCTTATTTTATTCTATAGCAAATGTTTCACTTCAGATTTTTTTCTTGTAGCAATAAAAGAATGTCTGGAAAGGGACCTTAGAGAAATTCAAAGTAAGTTAGATTATATAAATATGCTGAGTGACATTAAAAATACACTATCTAAAAAATTCAATAATATACAGTGTTAATTCCAAAAATATTATATGGAAAACATTAAACCCAGTGACCAACATGAAACAATTTCTGATTGTGTTTCATTTTCTCTAATCAGTTTCATCTCTAAGTACACTCAGTTATATCACATTTTTCAATTGCAACCTTTGAAATATTAATTCCAACTTATGCCAAAAGAGATGATTTCAATTTTCCCATTGTGAACTTTCCATTTATATGTAGCAACATTCCAGCAGCACATGTATATGGCGTATATATTTCTCAGTTGATATTCCAGCGAGGTGATCAGGTATGAATGAGACAATGATCGGATTGTGTTTACAACAAACAGAACATATCTGTGGTCATTTGTGAAACAGATACTTTGTAACGGTTAACCAAGTCATGGTGGCGACCGCAAAACTTATCAAGTGATGACTTCAACTCAACCACTAGAGACCCTTGGTTCTATATCTTCCTTGTTTTTAGCAACCGTCTATCAAGGAAACGATGATAGGAACCACAAGCTCGGGATATATGCATCTTCGTCTTCAACAGGAGAGGTCCCTGTTAGGAATCAAATTAGCAAAAGCATGTCGAGTCGGCACCATCACATACATATGATACAACACGACCGCCTTTCATCAAATCAAAGACCTAGTAGAACTTCATTGCAATTCAGCCAAAATCATTATCATACAAAATATTGAAATGTAAAAGTATATGGCCTATAACGATCGAGAAAGGCAAAGTGGTGACAATAATTTACGTCTCCTTTTGCATCAGTTGAGATACTAACGTAGTGAAAAAAAAGTTATCTATGTTTAATATTTCAGGAATTACCAACTTTTACTCTGGCGAAATATGTCTTCCAACACACGGAAGAAAGTCAGGAAATAAATCGTATTCCAGAAATGGTATATACACATAGTATATTGCGTTGGTACAACTGTTTGATCATGTCGAGGCAGTTGTGTAAGCCGCACCACTCTCTACGAGACGATTAGCTAAAAATTGACGTCACGAATGTAGAACCGACTAAAGTACATCTTGCGCCACATACATCTATAATTATATTATAATACAATAAAAACGTAGATATAAAATTTAGTGTCGTTATTGCAATTCTTGTATTTCTATTAAAAAAGCCATACTTAATGTTAGATAAAATGAATTAACAATGTGGATAAATCATATCATGGATATGATGATAAAAATCTTATTATTTCTATGAATTTTTATGGTCATATCAAAATCAAATAACATATATAAGCTTTCAAGTCGATTTTGTGAAGAAAAATCACTCTCCTTTTAAGGTATGTCACAAGAACCACCACAACAGAGTCAAAGCATACCGGTAATTGGACAATTTAGTGGAGGATTTAACATGGAAAGTATGTACAATTTTAAACAGAAAGAATCTTCAGTGAAAGTTTTGTGCAATTACATGTCGGTTTAATGAAGTTAAATGATGGTATTATTACAAAATTTACTACAAAAAATAAGTTTTCTTCTAAAATGAAACACCAAAAATAAAATTAAATTGGTTTTAAGAGTTTTTTGTAGCTACAATATTTTGATCATAAAATAGCTCCTTTCCAGGTTTCATTAAATTATTTGAAGTGTTGATGTAGTAATCTTAATATAAGATTGTGAGCTTTGGTGAAAACATTATATGTTGCTGTTTTTCAATGCATCAGCTTACTCGAAATAATAATGAGCATAATGCATAAAAAGTTTATATTATGTTCCAAATTGATTATGGAGGCCGTCGTGACCGTATGGAAGTTGGATTTACAACTACCTACGCAATTAGTTCCTATCAAAACTAAATAGGTAAAGTTGTGAGTTCGAATCCTACTCATGGCGAGTTGTGCACAATACAACATTATGTGGTAAAGTTTGTAAGTGACTTTTGGGCAGGTCATTGGGTTTCTATAAATAATTTTATTTTGTTGTAGATATAAATTTACCACCAGGAATGTTTGACGTGAGACCAACAAGTGGTTTGTACATATTTATTTTTATTTCGCAAACTTAAGTATGCTGCTGTTTCTAAAGCGACAACTTTATTAACAAACAATTATAGAATCATAACTGTTTTACAGCCAACTTTGACTACCTTAGGAATATTGAAACATTCACGTACCGTGATACATGTTTCGGTTGTTTGATAGTTTATGGTTTTGAACGCCACTTTCAACAATATATCGGTTATATCGTGGCAGTCAGTTTTATTGGTGGAGGACACCGGAGTACCAGAGAAAACCACCGACCTGTCGCATGTCACTGACAAATTTTATCACATAATGTTGTATCGAGTGCGCCTCGCCATGAACGGGATTCAAACTCATAACTTTACTGATGATATACATGTACATGTTTGAAGAAATTTATTCATATTCAACATGTAATAAATGTGGTAAATCTGAATTTACATATGGGGAAAATCCTAATATTTAACCATTTTTGTATTTATATGGAACAAGGCAAGCAGCAGATGGTAAAAAGAACATTTTTATGATTCTAAAGACTCTTATTTTTAGGATTGGTTTAGATTTATGGTGTTTAACACCACTTTCAACAATGTTTCAGTTATATCGTGGCAGTCAGTTTTATTGGAGGAGGAATCCAGAGTACCCTGAGAAAACCACCGACCTGTCGAAAGTCACTGACAAACTTTATCACATAATGTTGTATGAGTACACATCGCCATGAACAGGGTTCAAACTCACATCTTTAGTGGTGATATCTTATTTTTAAATGGGATGATTCCAGTAATGCAAATAAAAGTGATCTCAATAGGTCCATCTGAACCTGTATAAACCACGTGCCATCTTGGATTCCAGTTGAGGAATAAACACATAAACTTTATGTAGGGATCATTTAATGATTACTCCTACTATACCAACACTTCCGTCACATATATGTGGTTTTCTGGCCAAAATACATTTGAAATATCAGTAAAACAATTTATAATGTTAGTACCCATATATGTTGTATTGCCAAAATTTTGTTTAGGCAAAGTAGCACATCTGTTAAATCTTTATAGACGATGCAAGAAAAGTGATGGATATAATACAAGATATACAATGACTTTGTAATACAAAATGTACAATGACTTTAGAAAAGTGATGGATATAATACAAAATGTACAATGACTTTGTAATACAAAATGTACAATGACTTTATAATACAAACTGTACAATGACTTTATAATACAAACTGTACAATGACTTTATAATACAAAATGTACAATGACTTTATAATACAAAATGTACAATGACGTTATAATACAAAATGTACAATGACTTTATAATACAAAATGTACAATGACTTTATTATACAAAATGTACAATGACTTTATAATACAAAATGTACAATGAATTTATAATACAAAATGTACAATGACTTTATAATACAAAGTGTACAATGACTTTATAATACAAAATGTACAGTGACTTTATAATACAAAATGTACAATGACTTTGTAATACAAAATGTACAATGACTTTATAATACGAACTGTACAATGACTTTATAATACAAACTGTACAATGACTTTATAATACAAACTGTACAATGACTTTATAATACAAAATGTCCAATGACTTTATAATACAAAATGTACAATGACTTTATAATACAAAATGTACAATGACTTTATAATACAAAATGTACAATGACTTTATAATACAAAATGTACAATGACTTTATAATACAAAATGTACACAGACTTTATGGCATGTGAATATCAATGAACTAATCACCGACAAACTTCATCGTGTAAATTTTTATTGAGTACACAGGAATCGAACTCACAGATATACTGATGATAGACGTTGATTTTTCGTTAACGGCTAGTGAGCAATTTTTCATGTCAAGAAATATACTTACTTTTGAATGAGGTGGTGATGATGACAGGTGCCACTAGTGGAGCAGTAACACGACATTTGCCACTAGTTGAATAGGAAATGGTCACATTTCCTGAACACCTGAGTTCGCCCCCGATTTTTAGTGGGGTTCGTGTTACTCGATCTTTAGTTTTATGTGTATGTTTTGAAGATCGTTGTTTGTCCTTTTTTCTTTTGGCCATTGTGTCTGTCTGTCACATATGTCTGTCCTTCTTTGATTTAATTAAATATTCTGATTACCTCTTCGGTATCTTCAAACTCTTTGTACTATAGATTTCGCAGTGCTCGCTACTTGTAACAACAGTTCACAGGTTAGGTGGACAACACATTGTCATATTCCCTTTCCATTAGATCAGTAAAATCATATACATGTATCTCAATTGATATGGTCACATACTACTTCATAGTATATTCTTTAATAAGACATTTCCTTTAGAGGGATGGTTTAACAAAGAATAAGATAAGGTCTGGTTTTTTTATTCTCAAACTTCTGTATTGTTGAAAACAACCTGAAACATGCTTAAATCATGAACCATCAACATGCTTAAGATAGATAAAAAAAAACGCAATGGTTGAAGAACAATATTTAAGAGAAATTTTCTAGTTCATTGATTATTTTTTGACAAATTAAAATTAATTCTTCATAAACAAATAAAAGAATTCAACTCTTACTAGCTAACTTTATTCTCTAAACCAATGTTACAAAGGTTACAGAGTGAGAGTGTTCAAATCAATACAAAGTAAATACATATCATTACATCAATTATCAAGATTATGGGTGTACATTGAATTCAAATTATGGAAAAAAAATGTTTAAACGTTACATACAAAAGATACAAATACTAACAGAGGTGTGATTGATTTTTTTCAAGGAGAACTAATTTTCTTATTTATTATATCAATAAGCTTACATAATTTGCAAACAGTTTCAGGTTTCTTTTTGCTAAATAATGATGACAGTTTTGATGTGTTTGGTCTGTTAAAAAAGTATTTTGGAATTAGATTTTTTCTATCAGTTACAAAATTTGGACACTGTAATGCATAGTGAAATTCGTCACCAATCTCGCGAGATTGACATAGCTGACACAGTCTATTGTGTCTTTCTACATTTGTCCAGCGCCCTACTTCAATCGGTAATCTATGATTAGATGTTCTAAATCTACAAAAAGTAAATCTATTTTTGTCATTTAAGACGTCTAAATATTTTTCAAATCTAAAATCCGACTTGAATAATCTATAGCTCAATGCTTTTGGAGATATTTGCAAAGTAGAATGCCAATTTTGTTTGACACACAAACAAAACAAAAAAAACACAAAAAACAACAAATAAAATAATTTAATTCTTTATAAGCAAATACAACAATGCAGAATGTCAATAAACAACTTGGAAATGGGTTTATAATACACAGATGTTCCTATTACAAACATATGCTGGTAATTAACAAGGTTCAAACATATTCAACAATGATTCGATGCTTCGATCCCGGTTAGATTCTTTACCATTTAACCGCATGGTTAAAACCACACCGTAAAAAAACACTCAACCATAAAAAGTTTAAAACCAGGTTAATGGCTAAGAATTAAAAAACAGGCCTTAAATGTAATGGACAGTCAAAACCATTACTGGATTCAGATGAAGAGAGGCCCTGTGCTATTCCACTTGTGGGACCCCTCCCAACCCCCACATGACTAGTAGAAGAAGATGGAAGAGTATATTAAACAATTTGAATTTAGACACTTTGAGTGTGTTATGACAGCATATTCGTGTATATGTACGAAAGGCCTAGTGTCAACATTATAATGCACCTTGGCCAGATTCCCCCTAGATTTTGCACAAAATTAATTGAGGCCCTATTCTTCAGCCTGACAAGCCTATAGAGTCAGAACAAATATTCTCTTCATTGGTTAATGAAATGTAATATCATGGCAGGTTGTCTTTGTGCATGTATAATGTAAAATTATACTTTACCTTTGAAACTGTTTATCTATATTCATTAATATAATAAATGTACAATTTTTCATACTTTACAGCTGCAAACTCTCAAAGAAGAGGTGGTGGTAGAGGAAAACCCAGATAGAAGACTTAAAGCTATGAAACTGATCTTCATTTAAATACAGTGTAAAAAATACAATAAACCTACAGACCTTTATAACATGTTTTTATTTTTGTTACTTTTATGGCTTTTGATATACAAATGTACTTTTATTTGTTTTTCATTTTAGATAGTGAAATTTTACTTCTTTATATATCTTGATTTATCAATATTGTCAGTCTATATATAGTCTTAAAATAAAAATAAAAGTTTAAAATCTCATAAGGTTTTGTGTATTTTTTATTTTACTGGCTCAGGAAATACATGCAACACTGCAGCAAGTTGATAATGGCTTCTTCCTGCTTGGTTGATTGATTGATTGGTGTGTAATGCCAAATTTAGCAATATTTCAGCTATATCATGGCATGAAGAAATGCAATGTTAACTTAGAGCAAAACTTTAGATAGATAGAAGATGACAAATTGCATTTTCATAAAGTATGATTCTTAAAAAAAAATTAAAATTTCCCAATTACAATAAACTTTAGACCCTCAGGGTTCAGACCTAACATACACTAGTGCTTTTATACAAGATTAAATATATTTCTGACAGTGAATTTCACACCAAACACAATTATATTTCATTTCCTGGTTGTAAGAATATTTGTTTAAATTCTTTTCATTGGAGGTAAGAAATTTTGGACCCCTAAAACATTGGACCACACAGACCCTGTTGTCTAAATTTTGCACCCTTGAATATCATGTGTATTAAAATGATTATTAATGTAATTAAAGTTTGATTTCCATCACTGGTTCTTAAGAAAATCTTCTTTTTTTAATTTTCCTCATTGGAGCCCATGTGAAACTCCAAATCCCAAGGTGCAGGTTCCATAGACCCAGTGATCTATGTTTGTACAAATCTAGATTTACATATCACAATGATGCTGCATAACAAATATGGCAGCATGTCTACTGCTGGTTATTGTGGACATAATTGTTAAAGTTTTTGTTACCACAGTATGGGTACCTGTGCGGCGCAACTGACGTTTTTACGTAAAGTTTGTGGGCACGATACCGTTTCCGATCATCGACTGTCAAAACCGGAAGGGTTCAATGTAAGTTTTTATGTTTATATGTGGTAGTAAACATTGCTAATGAAGACAAACAATTACAGACACGTGCTGATATAATACCTTTATACGCCAGGAAAATTTAAAACATATTTGTTGAACGGAAATATCCTTTTTTTACACTTAAACTTGATTTTGATGTTGCGTAAACACTGACTTCATTGTTTTCTCGCTGAATTCAGCAAGGACGACCCTGATTTTTTCAAAGAAGCTTCTTCGTACAACCAATTATCACCACACAAAGTCATGTCTCGTTCCAATTTACATTTTTTGTATAATTATAATCTGATCATTTACAATGACTGTGGGCATTTTAATGTTACATTGTGGGCTAGGAATACATAATACGAACACATTTTACACATTTTGAAAATTATGTTATAAAAACTTGGTAATTTAAGCCATCTCAGGAAAATCATATTGACTGCTTAGCATTTTCTGTAAATTTTTCAAATTGTCATTTTGGATTTCATGTTTTAGAGTATTATTTGGCTGTAACAGTACATTTGAACATCCAGCTTACTTAAACAGTGGGAAAAAAGTATGTGGAAGCATATATTTATTGAGTTTTGTGGGGAAATTATAGTTTTACACCATAAGAAATTCCAAGACTTGAATATCAATAAATCATATTTTTGCATATTTGATGAAATTAGAAGACATTTCAACTGAAGATCTATATACAAAAACTTATTTTATTCCTTAAGCTTCATAATTTATGGAGTTAAAGCATGAATTAACAAAATTAAGGATGATGTAAACTCATTTTATGGGACAAAAGGGGGGGGGGGGGCGGTGGCTAAATGCAAACATTTCATAGTATTTAGCTATTAAATATACAACTGAGGCATATATATGTGTAAAAATTGCTTATTATGTTAGAAATTAGCTTAATAACTGTAATATATTAGAGAATAAGTAAGTTGTGGTATATTACACAATCTGAACTCAACGGCTGTAAATGAAGATATTTTCATTAAAAACCTTCAAGGGGGTACCTTTGCATTTGCACACTTATTCTTGCAAATATGAGACAGCCACATACCTCAAAATGTGTTTTGTGGTTGATATTGCCTAAGGAATAGAAGGGTTAGAGAAGCAAGTTGTGTTGCTCTTTAGGTGTCAAACCAATAATTCACCAATGAGAGTTTAGAACATATACAAAAGTAGTCCCTTCTAAAGAAAATAGTTCCTTTCGCTTTGTTGTATTGTGACAAATACTGAATGGAATGGAATAATTGAAGTTAAATATATAAAGATTATTTTGATGCATTTAGTTGTATTTTGATACCTCTATGGAGGATCTGATGCATGACCTATAAATATTGAATTTCCCGGGGATGACCGAGCTATTTTTAGAGTAGGTGTTTTCCATAGCCTGGCATTTCACTGCAAGACTTTAAACATCCCCTGATATTTTCACAGAACGTAGAGGAATCATGTACGTTTCAGAAAATATATGGTCTTAGAAAAGTTAAACTTAAGATAAAATAGCCAGGCAGGCTCGAAAAAACACAAATGTAGTAGAAAATGTTAAAGAATTTAATTATAGGTTTCATAACTTTAATAAATTGACTTCATTTCCATAAGATGATTTCATTTTCCGAAAGTGTCCTTAGAGGGTTGATAAGTATTAGCTATTAATTTCTTCCGAACTTTATTACACGCCTTTCCGTCTATTATATTGCATTGTAGTTCACTACTGATAGGTTATTTCCGGTCGTAAGATAACCTGCCAATTGAGACATATGAAACAAATGAAGAATAGAAATACAAAACTTATTTTCTAAAATACCAGAAGTTCTTCATGAAAACTACAATAATTTTCCCAGCTTAAATGTACCTGATATACTTGTTAACACATATTGCAGGTGTATTGACCATATAAATTTGTTCTTAAGCTCATTAAAGATGATTTACATAAACAGTATTATCACATATTTCGTTGCAATATGTTCGTTTTTGCTTGTCCAATAATAACTAAAGGTCAGTGTTGGTTATTTGCCCTCAGGGCAATTATGGATATTTGCCCTCTAATATTCGTATTTGCCCTCATATATCCGTATTTGCCCCCGAATTCAACTTCCGGTATCTGCGGTGTTCTCAAATATTATATGTCAAAGTACAAGGAAAGATGATGCATAAAGACATGCATAAAATCGTATTTTAATTAAATTAACACATTTCAACATATTGGAATAAAGTTTAAATAACTTGAAACGGAATAATTAGCTCAAATGTGTACGTCGTGTTAAATAGGAATTTCCATTCCGAAATGTCAACGTTATGAGTAGATTTTACAAACAGTTTCTAACGTCATTGTACAGATCGTCATTGTTTGGTATATTTTTTAAACAAGACTCGAAACAAAGCTATTTGCAATTTGAACAAAGGCAACTCTCTTAAGGATTTATTTTCGCAATTTACCAGTTCAAAAATCTTTTTTGCGATATAAAAGCCAATGCTTGGAAAAGGTCAATGTAAAATATGTGATAAAAAGATTATGACATGAAATTTTCCATATCGTCCCTGGTATCAACCCTCGACCCATATCAGCCCTCCAGCTTCGTTGTCGGGCTTGATATGGGAGTCTCGGGCTAATACCAGGGCCGATATGGAAAATGTCATGTAATAATCTCTTATTATTATTTTGATTTTCAGCTTTGTGTTCCATGTCAGTATAATAGTGATATGTTGTACTAGTATTTGATGTGACATTTCTTCAAATAAAACATTTAAATACAGATATATGTTTAACTACAAGTATGTATTAGTTACCTAATAGTATTTGTTGGTTTTTGATACATACGGGAAAGTTTTATTTTTAAACTCACGAAGACACATCCCAAATGGGTTTGTAAATAAAACTTTGGCTTCATTTGCCGAAAACCTATTCAATGATATTAGTTAAATAGCTTGTGCCATAGTTGCCAACTACAGTCATTGTATACATATAAATATGAAGACACTGTACTTTCTAAAGCAGCAGATGGTATGGAAACTAGTGCATTTTCAGATAATTTAGTCGTGTCCAAACCTGCTGATTTATATGATTTTGATATTGGTGAACTTTGAGATAACATTTGAAAATAATATAGAAGGTGATCGTGTTGGTTACACTCCTTTGGTCCGAAGGTCCGATATTCCGAAGGGCAGATAGTCCGAAGATTCGATAGTCCGAAGGGCCGATATCGATAGTCCAAAGGTCCGATGTAGTTTGGTTAGAGTATTCCGCTGGTGCCCAGCCTAGTCATAATTTCTTTTCTACCCTGTGTTTTTCCACAGTAACGCAATTTGCCAACATTACATAACCAGTCTAAAAAGAAGTAAGAAACCGAACCTCCGTTCCAAAGGGGTAATCCAAAGCCGTAAGTCCAAGGAATCGGCAAAATCGAGCAGACGAGCAAAGACAGAGACAAAAAGACAACACAAAAACCAAAAACATACACAAAAGATGACTATCACGGAACCATAAAAACTTCAGGAGCGATGACTTCAACCTTTTAGCAACATAGCCTTGTCTCATGAGTTTGTCAGTTAGCAACTGGGCTCTGTCTAGAAAATCACAATATACACCACAAGCTCTGGAGTAACGGACAAGCTGTGATATATAAACTCAATATACCGGTGCTGGAAGAATGTTGCCACAAAGAAAAGGGAAATTCACTATGGGAAATGTGAAGTCATCGCGTTTGTCATACAGCTTCGTGGAAAGTCTTCCTCTGTTTTCAATTTTGAGATGAAGATCAAGATATGAAGCGGATCGTGGTGTATCGGTGGTATACTTTCGAGACGTTTCGTCCACACTCCGGTTCGGCCATAGTACGTTTCGTCCACAAACCATTTCGGCCATAGTTTATATGTAATAAGTATGGATGAAGAAACTGAGTGTCGTAGTCTGTATGGATTATTAGGGGATTTTTTAAAAATTAATCATGGTAATACACATCACAGTTATACATATACGCGAATGTAGGACAGAAAGTCACAGGACAAAGTCACAGACAAAAAGTCACGGACGAAAAGTCACTGGACAAAAAGTCACCGTTTAAATTTTTTATTTTGACAATACATATAGGACAAAAAGTCACAGGACAAAAAGTCACAGCATAAAATTTTGCATAGGAGCTTATCACTAGGACAACAAGTCACAATGAACAATTTTGTAAAATGATTGTCCCCATGTATTACAAGTAACTATAGGACAAAAAGTCACAATTCAATTTTATGCTCATTTTTGCTTTCAAATTATATTCATACTTAATTTTAATTACTTAAAAGAAATGTATGGAATAAAACACTTTGAAAAACTGATTTTTGATCAATAGTTTCTATGAAAACAAACAACAGATGTCAAAACACACCTGATTATTAAAATATTTACATATATGGCTTTATTGTCACTCCAATCAATTAAAATCCCTATTTTGTTAATTGATACATAAACAAAATGGTTTTTAATCAACATATATTATTTTCTTTTATTAAATGATTGTTTGACAGAATGTATTACACTCTTTCAATGAACAGTGGTAATTTTGGTTGATTAATTGATACATATTATTTTCTTTTATTAAATGATTGTTTGATTGGCTTCTATTTGACCTGATGTATTACACTCTTTCAATAAACAGGGCTATTTTTTTTTGTTTTAGTTAAAAAGAAATGAAACATTCTGTCTTTAAAGTAGACCTACAAGCTTCATATGTTTTCACAAAACTTTCTTCTCATTCATGTAATTTGTGGCTTCTAAAACTGAGTAATAAATACCAAATGTTGTTGTATTTATTTAGGTGTATACATATTGTGACTTGTTGTCCTACCTACATACGGTACATGAATCAAGGTATATATATATATTGTGACTTGTTGTCCTACCTACATACGGTACATGAATCAAGGTATATATACATATTGTGACTTGTTGTCCTACCTACATACGGTACATGAATCAAGGTATATATATATATTGTGACTTGTTGTCCTACCTACATACGGTACATGAATCAAGGTATGTATACATATTGTGACTTGTTGTCCTACCTACATACGGTACATGAATCATGGTATATATATATATTGTGACTTTTTGTCCTACCTATATACGGTACATGAATCAAGGTATATATATATATATTGTGACTTTTTGTCCTACCTACATACGGTACATGAATCAAGGTATATATATATATTGTGACTTTTTGTCCTACCTACATACGGTACACGAATCAAGGTATATATATATATTGTGACTTTTTGTCCTACCTACATACGGTACATGAATCAAGGTATATATATATATTGTGACTTGTTGTCCTACCTACATACGGTACATGAATCAAGGTATATATATATATTGTGACTTTTTGTCCTACCTACATACGGTACATGAATCAAGGTATATATATATATTGTGACTTGTTGTCCTACCTACATACGGTACATGAATCAAGGTATATATATATATTGTGACTTTTTGTCCTACCTACATACGGTACATGAATCAAGGTATATATATATATTGTGACTTTTTGTCCTACCTACATACGGTACATGAATCAAGGTATATATACATATTGTGACTTGTTGTCCTACCTACATACGGTACATGAATCAAGGTATATATATATATTGTGACTTGTTGTCCTACCTACATACGGTACATGAATCAAGGTATATATATATATTGTGACTTTTTGTCCTACCTACATACGTTACATGAATCAAGGTATATATATATATTGTGACTTGTTGCCCTACCTACATACGGTACATGAATCAAGGTATATATATATATTGTGACTTTTTGTCCTACCTACATACAGTACATGAATCAAGGTATATATATATATTGTGACTTTTTGTCCTACCTACATACGGTACATGAATCAAGGTATATATACATATTGTGACTTTTTGTCATACCTACATACGGTACATGAATCAAGGTATATATATATATTGTGACTTTTTGTCCTACCTACATACGGTACATGAATCAAGGTATATATATATATATTGTGACTTTTTGTCCTACCTACATACGGTACATGAATCAAGGTAGAAATATATATATTGTGACTTTTTGTCCTACCTACATACGGTACATGAATCAAGGTATATATACATATTGTGACTTTTTGTCCTACCTACATACGGTACATGAATCAAGGTATATATATATATTGTGACTTTTTGTCCTACCTACATACGGTACATGAATCAAGGTATATATATATATTGTGACTTTTTGTCCTACCTACATACGGTACATGAATCAAGGTATATATACATATTGTGACTTTTTGTCCTACCTACATACGGTACATGAATCAAGGTATATATATATATTGTGACTTGTTGTCCTACCTACATACGGTACATGAATCAAGGTATATATATATATTGTGACTTTTTGTCCTACCTACATACGGTACATGAATCAAGGTATATATATATATTGTGACTTTTTGTCCTACCTACATACGGTACATGAATCAAGGTATATATACATATTGTGACTTTTTGTCCTACCTACATACGGTACATGAATCAAGGTATATATATATATTGTGACTTTTTGTCCTACCTACATACGGTACATGAATCAAGGTATATATATATATTGTGACTTTTTGTCCTACCTACATACGGTACATGAATCAAGGTATATATATATATTGTGACTTTTTGTCCTACCTACATACGTTACATGAATCAAGGTATATATATATATTGTGACTTGTTGCCCTACCTACATACGGTACATGAATCAAGGTATATATATATATTGTGACTTTTTGTCCTACCTACATACAGTACATGAATCAAGGTATATATATATATGGTGACTTTTTGTCCTACCTACATACGGTACATGAATCAAGGTATATATACATATTGTGACTTTTTGTCATACCTACATACGGTACATGAATCAAGGTATATATACATATTGTGACATTTTGTCCTACCTACATACGGTACATGAATCAAGGTATATATATATATTGTGACTTTTTGTCCTACCTACATACGGTACATGAATCAAGGTATATATATATATTGTGACTTGTTGTCCTACCTACATACGGTACATGAATCAAGGTATATATATATATATTGTGACTTTTTGTCCTACCTACATACGGTACATGAATCAAGGTATATATACATATTGTGACTTTTTGTCCTACCTACATACGGTACATGAATCAAGGTATATATATATATTGTGACTTTTTGTCCTACATACATACGGTACATGAATCAAGGTATATATACATATTGTGA